>CM034242.1:7061378-8431378 GCA_019916065.1 Vitellaria paradoxa
TCCCGAGTCGCTTTACGTTTGTTGGGGTTTTGGAAGTCGAAGGTATAAACACCTGGCAATTAGGGACTGTAATGAGCTGACTTATCTGCAAATCGCGTTGCAAACCTTCGTCGTCTCCCTTGAGATGTTCATTGTAAAATTGGTGCCATAATTTTAAGGAGCGGCCTACCAGAAATCAGAGAGGAAGACAACAACCTCAATCAGTCTTCAAACGCTTGGCCTTCGAGAATGTGAGAAATTGGTGTGTTTGCCAGTGTGGATATGGAACCTTGCTTCGCTTGTCACTTCGCCGAAGAAGGGCGTGGGGGGCAAGTCAGGCCACGTCGACCCTATGAATCTACAACGACGGTGGTCGCCGGTGGAAGGCGGTCCGCGTGGAGCTGTCGCCAGCGAACAACAGGAGCTGGAAAGGTCGCCGGGGGTGACAACTTTTACGACCTGGAGTCTTCGTCTTGGTTGCGACTCTGTGTCCGTTCTCCAAAACAAAACTGGTAACTGAACCACCAGTTTTTTTAAATTTTTAATATTTTTATTTATTTAAATTTTCTTTAACTTTTTTTAAACCAAAAATTTTTAATTCTTTCCCAATTTTCTCTAAATTTACTTTTTCTAACCTTTTGAGAATACATTAAATATTCAATAATTCAAAATTTAATAACTTTTAGTACTTCAAACAGGCCTAATATTTTCGCATATATAAATGCACTAGCAGTTTCAATATAAAATACTTTTGAAAGGAATTTTAAAATATAAATGAAATTATTTTTTGAAAAACATTTTACATTAAATTGAATGAAACTTGAAACGAAAAAATATGAGTAAATATATTTTTAGGAAAACACTTTATATTGAAGTTTCATTTGTCTTGACGTAAATTATTTTACATTGAAAAATATTTTTGTGTAAAAGTTTTTGCAAAAAAATTATTTTTTTCATTTTTTTAAGGGTTGATTTAAAATATGTTTTAGAACTTTTCTCATAAAAATTAGAAAAAAAATGCCAAGGAAAAAGATATATTGCCTTTTTTTTTCTAGAAAATATTTTACTGATTTAAGGAAATGAAATTATTTTTCAAAATTTGAGAAAAATATTTATTTCAAAAAAAAAATATTTTACCAAACTAACAATTGAGTAACATATTTTCAAATCAAAAGGAAGCTTAGGTTACAAGCCAATTTAGAAGACATTTTCTTGACAAATGAATTATGACAAACGACCTTACAATTTTCATATTGACCAATGAACATAAACATGCATGCACCGTTACGACGACACAAATTTTGTTGCAAGTATGATAGTTTAATTCAGAAAGAGTGAGTTACCATATATAAGTTGGTATTTTTTTAATGCCTGTTATGTGCCATTTCAATAATAAAATTATCTTTACTTATCACCATAAAAAAAAAATCTCCATGATAAAACAAAAAAAGGTAGATAATTAAAAACATAAAACCTTGATAATGTCAGTGGAACTTTCCAATTAACTGATGCACGGTTAAGCAGTGGCGGATCCAGAATTTTCAGTCAGGGGGCACCGGGTATCTAACACGGGAATAACAAGTTATCTTCGGACTAAGAGTAGGAGAGAAATAATATCGCTTTTAAAGAGAGATAAAATTATTCTTAAACATTAAACCGTTGATTATACTTTTTTCAATTTAATGGTTTAACTAGTTATTTTAACAGTATCTAAGATTTAATAAGATATCTATCATTACTTAAAAAAATATAATTATTATTAAGTTTTTATTGTTTATAGAATTTATTATGTTATATATTATATTTTTTGATATTATGCACAAAAATATTAAATAGTGTAATAGAACAATATATTTTATTTCAAAAAAATATTTGAATTTAATTTTTATAAACTCTTTTTATGTTGAAAATTTTTGAATTTACCTTAATTTTTAAATAAGACCAATATAACCTAACTTTGAATTCATTTACTTTTCAATTAAGGTAAAATGTCAAGGACATTTTTGTAATTTAATATCAAAAATCCAGGGGGTCACTTGCCCCCCTTGCCCTAACGTGGCTCCGCCACTGCGGTTAAGGAGACTCGTCTTTCATTCTTGGTTTATCCCTCGACAAAACTGCGGGTTCCGGGTCATCCAAAAAAAAAAAAAATCTGAGTCAACAAGAGAGAGTTTATGTCACAAGTCGATCAAATTCATAATTCTATTGACTTAACAAGTTAACATTTACAGTTTGATTTTGTATACGCAACTACCACATTAATGGAATGGAAGAGCTGTTCATTCCCAAATCAGACGGGGAAAACAGATGCACGGTGATGACTGGAAACAAGGACCCAGGGAGATGTACTTGTGGTGTTCAAACGGTGGTTTAACATGAACCGAAGACTTCTGCTCATACTAGACAACCCTTGAAACCTTTTCTGAGAGAAGTTTCATCCAAGTTCTTTCCAATGAAGACAAGCCTGTTTATCCTCTTCTCGTCGGGTCCCCATGCTTTTCCCGGGCAGCCGTCCAAGATGGAGTGCACTCCCTGAAGAAACAAAGTAAAAAACACAATTTTGACTTGAAAGGAGAAAAGTACACTTGTTAGACATAAGGGTGAAAACGAGTTGAACTAAGTTGAACTTTAATTTATTCGATCTAGACTCGAACTATTTGTACCGTTTAAATTTTTATATAGGTTTGAGTTCAGCTCGATAAAGAAGAATTTAGCATCAAGTTTAGCCTACGAATTGCTCGATTAAATCAAAGTCTAAAATATAGGTGGTGTTGGGAGTGATAAAAAACAAGAAAAAACGTGGTTTAGGTTAACTTTTGGCGGAATAATCCGTTAGAACGGATTTACCAGACCGTTCTAACGGATTCAAATTTTGTCACTCATTTTTTCAAGACTGTGAGAACAGTTTTCCAAATCCGTTCCCATGGATTCAAAAAATTTCATAAAAAATAGCAACAATGGTACTCGTTTAAAAACTTTTGACTAAAAGAATATGATTATTAAAAAAAATTTACGCATTAGATTAACCTCTTTCCAAATTATTGGTTTTTTTAAGCGAATTATGAGTTTTTAGTAAAGGCGAGAAAAATTTAAATTAGTAATGGCGGGAAACAAAACAGAGTATTTTGGAGATTTATTTTATTTTTTAGAATTCCAAATGGTGCCATAATAGATAAAATATTATAAAAAAATATAATAAATATATTATTAAAAAAATATAAAAATATTATTAAATATATATATATACATATTATTTTATTGACCCAGCTCGCGAGCTTTTGAGCCTTGCTTTTCTAAACTCAAGCTCAAACTCGAATATAAACGAACTAAAAATCAAGTTTGATCTGAGCTCGTTTTAATCACGAACTAAGTTCGAATAACTCGCAAATAACTCGATTCGTTTTCACCCTAGTAAAACAGTGAAAGCTTTGATGAGTGAAAATTTGGATTCAAACCTGGAAAACGTAGCGCTGATCAGAATCATTTACAGACAAAATCCCCTTCATCCTGTATAAATCGTCCCCCTTTTCTTCAATAATTCTTTCAAGCCAATCATCAACCTAATTCACGTAGACCAGGAGTTTGAGTTAAAGCCGGTGCACTTTAAAAATTAACGAAAATAAACCCACAAAAGAACCGTTGTTACTAAAGAAATTCATTTTAAACACCAGGGACAACGAATTGATAATGTATTTACATGGCTTTGAACTTGCATACATTCTGCTAAGTCAAAAAGGGAAATATAAATAACTAAAAAAAACATTGGATAATTATTTATCATTCCAAATGATATTTCTTACCTCATCAATATCAAGGGTACCCTCACAAACAATGCTGACGCTAGAGACTGCAGAATCATGTTGATGTCCCTTGTGGTGTTCTGTTGAGAAAAATAGACCAAAAATGAGTGAACTAAAAATGAAAGAACTGCAACTTAAAATCTCTAGAAACATGTTAATCTACCAGAAATAGATTAACAAATGTTTATTTTTTTTAAATAGATACATTAACAAAAAAATGTATACACAATAACATATAAAATAATATTTAGATGGATTAGCATTTGAGATAAATATTACCAAAACCCGTATTACTCCCATTTTTCTTTTCGTAATCTAAAAATAAGAACTTCCCTTAATATATATAAACACATGTACAGTGCGACAAAAAAATGACGAACAAGAAAGGTAAATGACAGAGTAAAATCTAGATATAGGAGACGTACCATGCCCACTTTCATGTTGATGTGTAGCACAATGAGAACTGTCTAACTGTACTTCTGAATCAATTCTGCAACACCCAAGTTATGCCCGCGTCAAACAACATGATTTCATGTGACACTACTGATATGAATATGGAGCAACATTTATCTCTGCTGACTAAATAAGGGAAAGGAGAAAATAGCTATACGAAAAGACTTCCCTTTTTTCATTTTTTGCTGAAGGAATAATGAAAGGAATGGCATTTGAATCACCTTTCAAGATCATAACCTCCCACTCCCAAAACATAGTCCATGTCAACAACCCCATATTTAGCATGCTTTATTTGTGCCATCCCATTGATATGCTGACAAATGAGCACCACCCAAAAAAAAAAAAAAAAAAAAAAAGAGAAATCAACAGCAAATCCCCAAAAAAAAAAAAAAAAATTGTGGATGCAGGAGTCTATTACATTAAAAGATGCTAATGCAAGTACGAGCATATGCAAATGAAGCGAAAATGTCAAATATATTAAAAGTTGCCACCCTTTTATGAGAATCAACACCAAACCACCAAATCAAGGTATATCACATCTTTCCAGTCAGTTAAAAATCAATTCAGTGCTTATATGCATTCGGAGGTAAAATAGGAGAATAAGTTGAGGAAGTAATATAGGGTACATTTGGTTGGTGGTGGGAATTGGGCAAGCTGAGAGAGTGAATGAAGTGAGTGAAGGATAAGAATAATCATGTTATATATGCATGATGAATGAGCTGGAGAGTGACTGACATACGTTTAGTAAGATAGAATTGAATGAAAATATGAGTAAACACCGATAATTCTTTTATGAAGAAAAAGAAGCATTCTAGCAAAAATGAAGGTTCTTGCGTAAATATTCCACCAAGAGGGGAGAATAAGTCATTCCCATGATATTTGTAGAGAATGACTTTGTCTCCCATAGGGAGAATAAAAGGTGGAATGAGCATGGCATTCTACCCTCCAAAAGTACAATAAAACAAGATATTGGAATGCTCATGCTCTCATCCTTATTCTATACCCAATCAAATGTAACCATAGATCCTAAAACCATCAACTATGTTCGATATCAACATGACAGTTTCACATGTTACGACTGAAGTTCTAAAAAGCACAGATGCAAAAAAGTGACTCAGATATAACATGGTATAAAATACATGGCAAGCTCAAAATAATGAATGAATATTTATTATGTGTATTAGAAACCCGACCACATTGAGAAAAAGACTAAGTTGAGTCATATATTAGAAACAAATCAAATTATCCTTTTTTATTATTATTTTTAATGTCTAGATACCCTTCCAAGGCAACGGCATATTTGATCCATCCCCAGAAAGTAAAACCCATGCTCATGAATCACCCCACAAACCACACAAAGTCCAAGCTTATGCCAATGTAGGTAGCCCACAAAGAGAATACAAGGCACACTACAAGGTGTTTCCCTCCTGCATAACTGAAATTTTATTTTTCTTCTTTCTTGAGATTTACAAATGTAATGATAGTATAGCCCAGGGCGGGATCATAGACGTTGCGTTTTGGCATTCCCTTAGTGACACTCCTAAATAAAATTCTTTTATTCATCGAAAAATATATATTTCCTATTACAGCATCGACTTCTTTCTCTCTTTTCTAGAATAGGCAGTGCAAAGATTTTTCTTCAGCCAATTAACATAAATACTAGGTAAACAGTTAGAAGCATGATCATCTTCTTACAGTCCAAATAAAATTGAAAAATGCCAAATATAATTAACGTTTGCACATCCAGACCAATTCAGTTTTCCAAAATACAGGCTTAGAAAGCCATCTACTAACTCAAGCCTCCCAACTTCACTGAAAAGTTCACAGTGAAAATATGTAAAACATCTATTTATGCACAAAATAGAAAACTTACCTTAATTCTCTTACTCAAACTCTCCAGTTCATCCTCAGTCACCAAATCTATCTGCCAACATTATTTGAAAACAAAGAGAACACATCAAGATAGGAGCACAAGGTTTGCATGGATTCCAAATGGCAGTCACTATTGGTGATTCGAGTTGTACAAAAGAAGGTAACAGCTTTGAATGTTTTGTGGGAGAAATCTAATTTTACCTTATTCAAAATAATCCGGTCTGCATAAGCAATTTGTTCAACTGCCTCATTCACCACAAATCTTGGTTTGACCTCATTCAAATGTTGCATGGCATGCTTAGAGTCAACCAAAGTAACTACTCCATCAAGTTTCACATGACGTGAAAGCAACTCATCAGTACAGAATGTTTCAATAACAGGTGCTGGCTTCGCAAGGCCTGTAAAAAGAGCCTCGATGAAGACATGGAATACTAAGCTCCTAATACCTAACCTTAGAGAGGTAAATAAAATAAGTGTATTAACAGGTGCTGGCTTGGCAAGGCCTGTAAAAAGAGCCTCGATGAAAACATGGAATACAAAGCTCCTAATACCTACCCTTAGAGAGGCAAATAAAATAACTGTACTTTGAAGTTACACCTGATAACATTATTCAGTGAGAGCTAGGAGTTGCGTTCCACTGGACCATGGGAGAGAGAAGCAAGAAAATCACAACAAACTAACAGAACCAAGAAGCAGAATACCATGCTTTACAAAGAGCAAATAAAGGAGAAAACATACTAAAAACGGAAAAAAGAATCATGCTAAGAATTATGCTTTACAAAGATCCTCAATAATCTTTATTTGTTAGGTTCCTAAAAAATTATGATCGATATTTGATGATGTCAGCAACAGTTCTTCATCTGCTTTTTGGTTGGGAGGCAAGCTTCCCAATAAAGAGAGAGAAAAGAACCAGAAGCTGTTTACACCGAGTTTTTAGGAGACTCAATCTGCAAGTTGAGCTTTTCTTCTATTTTGTATAGCCTCATGTATGCAGGTTGTGCCCCCTTAAGCAATTTCGAAAGATATTTTACTTATTAAGAACTCTAAAGAAATGTAAATATATATTTACCTACCACAATGTTCTCGAAACTTGCACTAGCACCTTTTTGTGTGTGTGTCAATGATCATGCAAAATAGAAGCAATATACTACGTATATTGGTAAGTTATGTTTTCTTTTGAACAATGCTCTACAAACCAAGAGAGTGTTAAAAGTCATGAACATGCATACTTATATAAAAACGTTAACTCTCACATCCAAAAGACTAAAACTATCCAAAGATCCTTAAAGATTAGCTGATAAATGTTAATAAATATCAGTAATAAAGCATAAAACCAACTTTAGCTAGTGTAGGGGTTGCATCCCCTTGGGATCTCCTTCTAGTTCATATATAAAAATAATGATAACACATGAAATAAAATTGAGTCCTGTAGAAACAATATATAACTTCCTAGAAGCTTTGAATTGAGAAAAACAAATTTTTAACCTTTAGATTCCTACTATACATGCATTTGACAAGAGAAAAATAAAGATTTATCTTACAATCTGCAAATAAATAAAATCAGAAAGAATTAAAATTGTTGCATTATTAAAAACAGATCAAATTAAATAAATATTTTTTTTATTTATCAAAGAAATTAAATAAATCTAGTTGTCATACCAAGCCATATGATTCAGTCAGACACACATTCAAGGGGCAATATATAGCAATATAGTACCTATAATTCATATAAATAGAAGGGAGACATAATAAGTACATTGCATAAGAACTCGTGTAAAAAATCAGTTAGGGGATGTGCGTGACAAGCCTTGCACTTGGACTGTAAATTATACCTGTTGTTTCTATTACAATATGATCAAATTTGTCCCGCTTCTTCTTGACCAACTCCAAAAGCATTTTAACTAGATCTCCACGCACGGTACAACACAGACAACCATTATTAACCATAACTATTTCCTCATTGGATGAAGAATGACTGGCAACTAATGAACTATCGATATCCACCTCACCAAACTGCAACAGAATTTTTTCTTAGAAAGGGACAATAAGAAATAAAGAAAGTATAACCACAGTGAAACCAACTCTAACTTTGCTGTTACACATAAGATGTTCCACTAAAATAAATTTCTGTCATTCAATCACTACATGCTTAACAAATTTCTTAAAATGATGTCTTTGAAAGACTTGCTTTGGATGGTTGAATAAATCATACTTCCCGTAACAATCATTTCTTCATGGAAGTTGTTTTATGCAATATACTACCACTACATGCTCAACCAATTCTAAAAAATCTAAATTGACAAAAAAGAGAAAATAATCAATGAATCGAGAAACAGGACAGCATCAAAGTTAAATCTTTAAATTTGAAAGAAGCCAGAAGCAATAGTTTCATGTTGGGGAAAATAATGAATTGGTTTTGAACTATTAAAGACTGCACAGGATGTGCGTTTTCTTCAGAAACTTTATCAAGAACAAAGCATGCTAAACATCAGATAACCAGCAACTAACCTAACAGATGGTGCCAACAGCTTGATGCAAGGCAAATGCCATTTTGAGTGATGACAGAAACCATGTGATACAGAAATGTGCAAACACACCACCTACCACCTAAGTATTTTTTGGATTCTACTATATAATGTCATGATGAACATTTTATGTCATCCATACTACTCAACACCGCCAACAAATCGTACTATCATAAGGTTTATTGGTGATGCCAGAATTATTGACATGAAACTTATAAGGGAGCATTGTAAGTCCGTGACCATTAATGAAAATGTATTTCTCATGAAACTATCTTAGAAACCATATGCTAAAATTAACAGCATCAAGGAGGTTGGTCGCAACAATGGTAACAAAAATTGATGTAATCACAGGCCAGTTTGCTGGTAAAATATTTCGATTGTCAAACTAGTTATAGATCCAATTCAGCAAGGATGGTGGCTGATAGACCTGAGAAAGGCTTCTCAATGAACTGTTTACCAATTTCAACTTAACGCCCCCCCCCCCCCAAAAAAAATAATAATAACAACAACAACAACAATAATTAATTATTAATAATCAAGTCTACTCAATATCTGGCTTCTATTTATACTTGAGAGGAACCTAGTATCACTAAAATGTGATTCTGAACATGTGGGAAATGTCTCTATCTAGGCATGTTCAACGTTGGTTATCCATTGCTATCAGTTGTTGAAAAGTTCAAGAGTATCACTTGCAAGGCAGAAACAGAGGGAAACAATTATGCATAAAGTTGCCGGAAAATGTTTACCTGTGGCATGGATAAAAATAGTTTATAAATTAAAACCCAATAAAAAGTGAACAAAATTAGACAAAAGAAGGAGCTGTGTGGCCATGGCATGAAAATATGGGGGACCAGAAGCAGCAAGATCAGCACAGCATACAAAATTTTCCACTCAAGAGAATTTTCAAATACAGAGTTCCAGTTAAGTACAACCTTCCCAGTGAGGATTGTTGATTAAGTGTAATTCAAGGATCGTGCTACATTAACACCGGTTATTAACACCTAATCAATAAGGGGTGGCAAAGATGAATTAAGAGCAAATTGATAGGATAAAGGGAGATATGCAATTTCTTGAATTCATAAGATGGCTATGACTTGAAGATTGATTTGTTATATTACGTTAATCCTGATTTGTTACATTACATTAATCCCCATAGCAAGAACAATCTGACACAAAGGATGAATTTGTTGATAATACGTCTGGGAGAAGCTAGAGATACAATAGTCATTTCTAGAATTAGACTGTGAACTCGCAGATTGCAGAGGAGACAGACATTGAGAAAGTGTGATGAAGAGAAGCGACAACTGATAAACACCAGAATACCTCGTTCTCAATGACAGCAATCCGTTTTCCATGTTGAGATGTCAGGATATGATTCAACAGAGTGGTCTGCCATAGGGAAAACATCATTGAAAACATATATTAATATACTGAACTAATAATAGTCCCTTGTTATAAATAAAATTAAAATAAAAAATAAACCTTAAACTTTTATCTAGGCTCGTTTATTTCGATGGAAAATGTTAAATATTTTCGGGAAAACACATTGACTAATTAAAAAATATATATATTTTCCTGATTTTTCGGAAAACATTTTACATGCCATAATTAAACCCAAAGGACCAGTTGGGCTCGATATATATGAGTTTGCCATGACAAGATATATATATAGAGAGAGAGAGAGAGAGAGAGAGAGAGAGAGGAGTAAAGAAAAGCAACCTTTCCGGAGCCGAGGAAGCCGGTGATGACGGTGGCGGGGACGCGGCTGTCGAGGTTCAATGCGGCGGCGGAGGCAGTTGAATCTCCAGGCTCGTAGTCGGGAGCAGAGGAGGTTCCCCTGGAACGCGATGGAGGGGAAAATTTGTCGAGTTGGTGCTGGAAGCCTGGGGAAACGAGGGAGTGGAGGCTTCTGAGGAGGAATTGGGAAACAGTGGGTGAGTCAGTGATACAAAAACGAGGTTGAAGAGAATTGCAGAGGGCTTGGGCGGTGGATTTCGAAAGCAATAGCCGGGTGAGAGTGGCCATTGCAGACAGAGCGGAGCAGACCCGAGAGAGTAAATTGCACGGAACAGACTGAAGGTTTTGTGAATTGTGATTGCAGAGTCGAAATGTGAGAAGGGCTCAACTTAAACCCCAGGACAAGGAAGGGGGGTGGGTTTATGGGAATCGGCCGAATGGGGCCGGTTCAAACCGGGCTGGCGATTGGTTGGGTCAGGTAGAAGTAATCCATTTCCAATTGTGTCATCTTTCGATTTCAAGTGGTGTTTGGATAGCAACTTCAAAAAAAAAAAAAAAAAGTGGTGTTTGGATAGGATAAAAAAAAAAACAAAAAACAAGGGGGAGAAACAAAATTGGTATAAAAATGAAACTTGATAAAATTTAATTAAAGAAAATTGAAAAAAGTTTGCATCTTATATAACTTTTGATGAAATTTGATGACCCAAATACTTCTTAATGCACGTGTTATTTGGAATTAATTATATTAAATATTCACATACAAAATTTAAATTAAATAATTAAGTATATTAATGTTGTATTTAGATTTTAAATTTGTGAAATGAGCTAATGAAAATTGAAAAATAAGGTAGAAATAAAATTAAAATGAAATAATTACAACAAATTTGAATATAAATGATACATATCTCATACTACCATGGGATGGTATATATCCAATTTTGAGAATTAGTAATTCGAAGGAATTACTAATCGTCTCTATCTTTATTGTTGTCAAATGAAGAATTTATGCATTCCACAAAATTTCAATTCCAATTCCTTCCCCAAGTCCCCCAAATAAACACTACGTAAACAGTAAGAGGTTATGGGTGAGTTTGGAGTAAGACAAAGTGAGATAAATTGAGAGTTCGTAATACATGCAGTGAAAAAAAAAATTAATGTGATATAAAATTAACAGAGATTTTTAGAGTTTATTTGTAAACCAAACTCACCCATGTGCTCATTTGTTAACCAAAGAGTTGCGTAAATTTTTTTTTTATATTTATTTATCAAACCACAATGTATTTACCCCTACTTTTTCATCGGGTTAAGAAAATCTTT
The DNA here is from genome assembly GCA_019916065.1 of Vitellaria paradoxa. Lineage (NCBI taxonomy): Eukaryota > Viridiplantae > Streptophyta > Magnoliopsida > Ericales > Sapotaceae > Vitellaria > Vitellaria paradoxa. The sequence continues at coordinate 7,073,062 of CM034242.1, forward strand.
CTTACTATCCATTACAAAATAATAATAATGATGAACTTCTTAGGAATTTACTTAAATATTTTATACTTCACTTAGAATTATGTATTTAAATAGTTTATATAATAATAATAATAATAATAATAAAATCAAACATTCAACGGCCGTATGAAAAAAGGCTTTTTTTCCTGTTTTTTTTTTCTTTTTTTCAAATTTGAAAAATGAAAATAAAACCATGTTTGACAAATGTTTTTTTTGTTTTCAAGAATAAACCAAACCAAGCATTTTCCCACTAGGTGGGGTCGGTTATATAAATTTGTCGACGCCAATTAGATCTGTTTAGGGGCATGTCCTCTGAAGTAGGGAACACCCCTACGAAATCTCATTAGGTGTCATGAAATTCATAAAAAAATTCAACAAAGTTTTACGTTGGCTGTCGACTACCTAACACGACCCTCCTCCTTTATCCGGGCTTGGGACCGGCCATGAAAAACATAGGCGGAGTTTTTGTTTTCAAGAATATGAAAACAAATTTTAAGTAGATTAAAAAAAAATGAACATAAAAAGATGAAGAGTACAATAGGAGTGTTTGGTGCGATGAAAATCGTTGAAAAACCTCTGAAAACCTCTAAAATTTTCTAACATATCTTGCACTCCTAATATTTTGTAAAATTTTTATAAATTTATACGTATATATACATATCCCAATAACTTTTTACAAACCACAATAAATTTTTTTACAGTTACAAACCCCAATAATATTCCACAAACCCTAATAATTTTTCTATAAATTTCAAAATTTTTTAACGACTTTCAATAAATTCTGACATAAAACCCTTCCGACAACCCAAAAAAAATTATTCGGACAATTTTTCTCTCAAAAAATTTGACGTAAAAATTAAAAAGTTTCACTATTCATCTCTGAAAAATATGATTTTGTGGATACGTGCCAAGCGTTAAAGAATTACTCAAACCATATTTTTTTTTTGTTTTTATTTTTTACCGTTCCAAATGCACCTAATATCTGACTCATGTGATTATAATTAGCTATTTTTTATTTTTTTCACTTGAAAACTTGACACTATTCAATATTTTAGTCATGAATAAATAGACGTATAAATGTAACTTTTAAAATTTTAGGAAGGATAATAATAATTTTCACTTTTATGCTTTAGCACATGGGTACAAAAGTAATTATCCATAAAATTATATGCTCATTTGCTTTCGACGCAACTGAAATTGCCGTAAAAAACCACTAGAAAATAGCCGTTTGGAGACTCGGAACATAGGCACCACTCTAACAACAGTTAAATATTTAATTCGAACAAAACGGCAACAACGAACGGCAATCATTAATAAAAAAAAAGGGGGCAGCTGACATCGGTTGATGATACGAGCTTGAGAACCGTGAGATCAGAATGGTTGAATTCTAAATAATTTAATCAATTTAATTAACGTATAACAAATATATTTTTATACAATTAATTACAATTAATGTAATCACACCACTAGCAACCAAATCAACTAATTACAATTAATGTAATTTGTATACAAAAATATTTATTTAATGATATTTTATTTATGTTAAGCAATTTAAACATTTTTAACATTACTTAAAATATAATCAAAGGATAAGAATCTCATTCGGTGGAAATAGGATTTTGCATTATAAGATGTTGAATATTAGAGAAAAAAAAAAAAAAAAAAAAAAAAAAAACATTACTTAAAAAACTGTCATTTTGTTAAAAAAAAAAAGAAAAAAATACAATAAAAGGCCCCGTTTAGAGGGGCAAACATCAACAGAAAATTATCAAAAGTTGCTCCTTGGATGTTTGGTAAAATATTAATTTCTGTTACTTTTTTACTTAACTCAACTCAAAAATTACTAAAAAATATCAAAAGTTGCCAAAAGTTGATAAGAATGGTTAAAAGTTGCTAAAAATTTTATTAAACACCCGAAAGTCGCAAAAAATTACTAAAAATTACTATTTGTTTCATCAAATGCACCAAATATTGGTTAAAAAAAAACCAAAAATACTAAAATTTAAACTTCCATACGGTTCCAAAAAAGAAAAATTAAGAAATCAACACAACTTACTGTACCCGATTTGGCAACTACAAAAAACACCAATGCTCAACTCACCATTATTGGAAACAGAAAGTATCTGAATCATATCATCTTTGGGCAAAGTTCTAATTCAGATTACAAGAAGTCACAAAACAATCAAACATGTCAATGCGACAACGTCTTGAAGTCACATTATGGGAAGATTGACTGACCTGGTCCGGAGAACAGCCACCAATTTGAGAATATGAACACTGCTCAGCAATGGAGGGTTCGATGTTATCGACCCCGCAGTATGTCAATGAATTGAATGCAAATGACAAATATTATTAGTTCAGAAGACGAGAACTTTCGTCAGTCGGTCGTTGGGTGTCGCTGGAAAGCAAACTTGGGTGGCAGGGTCATGAGTGGTTCGTTCCCGCCTAGCTTCCGAATGGCCCTTCCCAGGGTATATCCTAAAGCTCGTCCGACGGGAACAGCAACAGCATTTCCAACTTGACAGTACCTGTAAAAGGCATAAAGAAAGTTTTCAATTTTATTGTGCTAAAGCGGCCAAAAAGAAACTAATAAAAGGTGAAAGACCAAATGTGAGGCGGTGGTAGTTGTGTTTAACAAATGACTTCGAATTATCGCTCTATTTCAGAACCTTGGTAGCTTTTCATTTTTTGATACTCAGTTTTTTGATTTTTCTTAAATAACCAAATTTACCCTCTAACATTTCAAACTTCTTTTAAACCATGAAGATAAAAAAATGTTGAATTAACAAAAGCTAAAAAAATAACTACCAAAAAGTTAACTTTTTTTCACTTTCCAAACACAAAAAAGCTAACTTTTCTTTCTTCTCAAATTCCAAAAAATAAGGTGTTGGGATTGCCAGTCTAGATAAAATTCTAGAACTTTATAGACAACGCCAACTTAAGGGTGTTCTTTAGCTTTCCACCAGTCGTTATTCCAGCTGAAAGAAATAAAAATCAAGCTGGCTTTGTTCGAGACAAGTAAAACTTATTGAATCCTCTTCCTTTCTTTCATGTTGCATTCACAAAGCATGTGTTGAAGTCTAATAAAATTATTACAAAATGTTTGTAAACCCCCCCCCCTCCCGCGGGCAGGGGAGGGGGGGAATTTTTAACTAGTACGCAAATCTGATAATGCGTCAACTTTGTGTCTATTGGAAGGTTAATACTCATACCTTTCTTTAACAGTCCCACAGAACCTATAAAAATCAGGAAAGCCTTGCAATCTTGCAAATTCTCGGATGGTTAGGACACGGTCCTGCTCTGGATGTAACACTGCCTAAAAAATTACAGATTGATATCCTTGCTTTTTCCCTTTCTATTTAACTTAAAAAATAAATAAATAAAATAAATCAACTAGCAAGAAAGTACCTGACTTCGAACATTAGGAAAAGTAACGACAGTAGACACAGTTTCATCCCACCATAATCTTGCATATGGTCTATCCATACCCCCCCCCCAAAAAAAAATCAATTGGAGCACAAGAAGACAAATCAGATCAGAATGGCTTTTTAGAAGGGGGGGGAGAAGACAGAGAGAGAAAATCACACCTTTTAGATTTCCCTTGCTCATAAGTGAAGACACAGTCTGGTACCTATAAGCAGAACACAATTTTGATTAGTACTAGTTGAAATCATTCACTCCAACGTGTTCTAATCAAATGTCTCATTTTAGCAGAAGGAATAACAACAATGCTTCCATCTCAGAAATGCTATTATTCAGCCTAACTCTAGCTAATTCATGTTTGTTTTAATATGTTTCAATCCTTTTCTGCCCATTATGCACTGCCAATCAATTTTCCATGCTTTTTTTTTTTTTTTTAAAAGAAGCAAACAAGTCTTAATATTCCATTAAAGATTTTGTAACTATAATATATAGATTTTTTAATGACCGCTCAGTTATTAAGAAAACAAAGGAAAAGACAAGAAAGATGAACAATAACATTCTAATCTGAAGGAATAAAATGATATGAAGATGGAAAGCAATCAATAAGATAGCATAAAATCGCCCAGATATTTTGTGAGAAAAATAAATAAATAAAGCAATGGATTTTCCTTTACAGTCTACTTGAAGGTATCTAGTTTTTTGATAACTGCATGGCACAATACAATTAAAATGATACTGATTTGTCCAAAGGTAATTAAGCTTCTGTGACAGGCAACAAGAGAACTTTTAACCTAGCGAGGGAGAAAATATTGCAAGTTCAGAAGTTTGAAAATTTTTCTACTCACATGCTTGTTTGATAATAGTGAAAAGCATACTAAATAATTTTCAAATGCTCACTCACTTTAAATAAATTTTTTCTCCTCGATGAATGATGGCAATAAACTTTTTTGAGCGTTTATGTTTGGCTTTCACTTATTGTTCATCAAAATATTTGTATGCACAGCAGAATGCAAACTTCACTAACAACACATTTTTCCAAAGACCAGATAAAATAATAGCCCATGGCAAAGTGCAGCTTCAGACATAAAACTAGGGAAATCGAGAAAGGCACATACAACAGAGACCGAGCAAGCGAGAGAGTTTTCCGCACTGATTAAAAAAAAAAAACTGCTAACCAGTGGCTTCCCAGATGGTAACATCACTGGCTCCTTTGTTGAATCCCAAGAGGCCACATTATCATCTCCAACAACAACACCAGGAAGGTCCCTAAAATTTGCTCCCTGCAAAAAGTAATGAATAAATAAACAGCAGGCCTAAAAGCTCAAATATCAATGTAAATAACAAATGTATCTAACCTTTTTGTGTGGAATTTGACAAACTCGTAAATAATTATTCTCGGACAACTTAAAAGTCCGATGGTCATACAATATAGGCTTTATTGCATCTGTAACTCCTGTTGCAAGTCCCATCATCTCTACACAAATGGAGAATAAAATAAAAAGGAAGAAGAATGTATCAATCAATATTAAGCATATAATCTCATTATTTCTCCCAATGAATGAGTATGGCGAAATACAAAACGGTCTTGCTACGCAATTCAGCATCATAGTCATCTCATATTAAAGGTAGGAGGCAAAAATCACTGCAGTAGCTTCCCGACAAATGAAAAAGAAATACAGTCAACATAGTTTAAGAGCCTACATACACATTATACAGAATATACTGACGTGGTAGACCAATATACTAGAATGCTATGGAGTCAAATGTAAAACTCTATTCTGACTTTAACCAAGTGAACCCTATGCATTTAATCAAACGATCACAGAACCAATTCAAACAATCATATAATTAGAGTTGAACCGGTTTTGTTAACGGAGTAGGCATCATGGATATCATCACTTCTTCCAATTTGAAACTACTTACACCTCCCAAGTTCAGTTTTCAACTTCATACCATTAATAATGGCTGTTATAAGAGATTGTGGTTAATTACAACAAGAATTAGGCAATCACTAATCTTCAGATTCCCCAACAAGTGGAACTGCTGACCATTTGGGAGGCAGGAAGGAGAAAGTTTTATATAAGATATCAGATTGCAAAGAAATTTCATTACCATCTTTAGTCAGCCTTATATATTTTTGAAACTCTGTTTCTGGAGGCATCTCGTATGTCCTCTGCTCGCGAATGTCATGGTTTGTGACCTAAAGCATTAACTTTAGATGAGAAGACAGTGAATTGTATCAAAACAGAAAATCGACCAATTTAAATATGATAACAATACAGTGGGAAGATCAGAGATGGCGTCACGAAGAATGATAGCTTTCTCAAGGTCACGGGGTTCGCCTTCATCATAAGCAACAGTATTTCGCTGCAACATGAATATCATTAATGAGAAAAAAAACAGTAGCAGGAAATCCAACTTGCCCATCTAAGTTAAAAGTAGTACCTCGAACTCAAGTGGAGGCCAATATTTAACAACGACATCATGCGTAGGAAGTGGAAATTGAGGTAGTCTCTACAAGGCAAAAAGCATTCATTGAGCGACTACTTCTACACAACATGGAAACAAAATCACCAATTAAAATGAGTCCATTATTTTCGTCACAGCCTTTGGAAAAACAGAATAAGCAAATGCTTTAGTCTGTTAATACACCACAACTTTTCCGATTGTTTTTATTTTTTACCACATAAGAAAAGTTCATTCATTATGATTTAAGGGTTAATTAATTATCATTTATTGAGGGAATAACATTCTACAGATCATCATAGCAAAAGCAAGGGAGGGAGAACAGGGGTGGGGTTATATTTTTGTCATTAAGTGCTACGGGCCTTTTTTCTGTCTTTCCTTCCTTTTTTTTTATTTTTTTGGGGGGGGGGGGGGGGGGGGGCACTTGACAGTAATGTGCTTAATTTAACAAAACAAGAAGACAGTCACCTCACTAGGAAGAGCACCCCACAAGAAAACACGCAACCGAAATTGTGGAAGACCATAACAGCCAGCAGCAATAGTTCCAAGCCTTGCTTGGTATTTCATGTGTACCAAACGACTTAATGCATATCTTGCAAGAGAGGCCTTATCAAACTTTATAATGTCGACCACATTTTCCATCAAGACATACTTAGGCCTCAAGAACTTCACTATGTCCATGAAAACAACTATCTGATGATTTCTTTCATCTGTCAATGGGGCATCAGCATTTCTAAAGCGATTATAGCCACTAATCCCTTGGCATGGAGGACCCCCACACAGAACATCAACATCACCCTGGAATATATTAATGCATTGAGCTTGGAAAAGAAATAGATTTTTTTTTTTTTTGAAAGGTGGAAAAGAAATATATACCAAAAGCCAATAAATTCAAAGTAAGGGTGAATAATTCCATGGTACTCAGCATTCAGATTGTACATTAGGGAGTGAGGGGGGGGGGGGAAGACACTTACCGGAAGTGGCAAGATTTTAGATTTGAGTCCACTTCTAACAAAATCCTGTATTCGTTCTTGGCAATTACTGAGACAAATACACATTATAGTAATATTGCACTAAAGCCATGGAAAAAAAAAAGAAAAAAGAAAAAACATAATATCAGTGATGACAACAAAAAGAACAACAATGACAACTAGTAGTTGTTGTTTTTTTTTTTTTTTTTTTTGACAGGCAATCTGTCAATTTCATTAAGAAACAAAAGCATCCAGAGAATGCTACAAAAAGATCCAAGGATGACAACTCACACCTCAACGCATTCAACAAAAAATACAAAAAGACTATCTCAGGCTCTCTTCCCCCTTCTAGCTATCTAAACAAAGACGCCAAAAAAATGCTTTCAATCTATTACAAAGGAAATTTCGTGTCTGAGTAATCTTCTATTTCTCTCCCCCACAGTAACCAAAAATGCAAAAAGGTATTAAATTCCAAATGTGCTTTCTATGCTTGGGGATTTGTGCTCCCCACCAAGAAGCTAGCAAATCATCTGTCCTCTTAGGAAACACCCATGACAACTAGTTAAAAATATTTGCTGCTTTACATTAATTGTTACTGTTATTATTACTACTTCTTGCCCTTATTATTATTTAAAGACAGAAAATACTAACCTCAATCCTTCAATTGGTTCCCATGTATCTTCGCTTGAGCTATATCCCTTCCAGCGCACCTAATAAAATAGCTACAAGTGAAATCATCTTACAAAACCAAAGTTCTAACAACGATAATGGATCTGAACTAAAAATTAATATATTACACTAAAATAGTAAAATGAAACAGAAAATGAAGGGCAAACCAAAACTTGAGCAAATGGAATCAAGACATGTAGACTTTGCTGCCATAGTTAGCAAGGGCTATTTACTTGTCATTAAAAACAATTTAATTTTGCATATTATGTTATCATATATAATAGAGAAAACTTTCAACTTTGCAATCATAGCTGATATTCTTTGATTATATTCACTAAATTTTATAGTTATAGAAACAAGGAAAAAATGTTTTGAAGTTAAAAAGGTAAAATAAACAGCATTAAGATTTTTATTCACTGAATTGATGTTTATTGAACAAACAAAGACACGTTTGAACTTATAAAAGTAAAATGAATTGTATTAAAATCTTCCAGGACAGCAAGAGAGTACAGATACTTGTGAAAATATGTTATATGTACTACTGGACATACCTTAAATTTTATACCATGATCGCCTGTTTTACTAGGATCTCCAAAACAAATATCAACCAGGCTCAGAACTTCATATTCTCCAGCTGATGGAGATTTTACATTGCTTTTGACTTCTCTGGTGTCTTCTGCTCTAGATTTAGGTGTTTTACCTAAATTATTAAACACATATTGTTGGCATAGTTTTTCCCATCCCTTCAAAAGTTCCAGAAAATCCTCAGCAGCTTGATTTCTAACCTACAGAAAGAAGCATATAACTACTAGATATTGCTTCTAGAGAGTGGTGGACGTCACCAACTTGGTCATGATACAAGAAAAGTAAGAAATACTCACTTGAGTTTCAGGATGATTCAGTTTCAAGCTATCACATGCCGACCTATCAGCATCAACTGCCCATCTCTAAAATAAAAGGGTAAGAGTAAAATTTTACAGTTGCAGGACAGAGAAAGCATCTTAAAAATAAATCAAATAACCACCCAACAAAACTTAATTTTATAAATTACCGTCACAAGATTGACACTTGAAAGTTTGGCACCTAGGCATAATCCAGTTGACATCCCACCACAACCAGAATAAAGATCTAACAACGCCCACTCAGCTTTGTAAGGTTCAGAATGGGGCATATCCTCCAAACAAGTTGCGTTGTCATCAGGGGTACATAAGTCATGACGTTCTACAGAATTATCTGACAGAATCTCAAAATTTTGGTGAAATAGTTTCAAATTTTCCAATTGCATATCAATTTAGCCTTGACTGTTTTTTAGAAATTCAAGGCGAAGGAATGTAACTTGGAAAAAAAAAAATGGATATTATGCAACTGAATTGAAGTTCTATTATTTTAGGAATTAACTAGCACCTGAACATGCTCAAAACAGTCAAAATGCATTAGATATCCTTGGAAATAAAATGTGAATATAAATACTAGTTAAAATTCCAGATTGTTAAAATCAAGTTAACCAAATGATAATTTTCAACCTCCCAACAGACCTAGCTCACAAGGCAAGATGAAGTTCTGAGGTTAAATATACCCTTTTATTCTTTATATAAAAACATTTTATTTTATTGACCAGAGGAAACGGTATTTAAAAGACTCAAAAATAGTACTTAGCACGGCCAAAATTTTCCAAGAAACTAAAACTGATCCCAAAGCTGCAACTAGAACCAAACCTAGGAAAATCTTCAGTTGCACAAAGGTGACGATGCACAATAAACAATTTTGATCAGACAGAAACAAAACCTACCCCTCCTTTAGTTACTGCAAATGCAGTCTCTATTTTCCTGAAATTACCTAATTTTCTTGGTTTCCTTTGAATCTACTATATTCCATCAGCAGGAAGGTATAATAAACACAATTCAATGCTCTTCCAACAAATTGATTATGAGACCTCCAAACTCTCTAGTAGTCCAAATTTCCTACGGCTTTGAATTCTCCAGTATTTGAAGTTGGACGCTCATGCAAATGGTTATCAACCTGCTGTAGAACTCAGTTGCAGGCTGTGGCTTGACTCAGGTGTATACTGCTAACTATGAGACCTTCATTCTATTGCTGACTGACCATTACTCACAGTATTTATGTGCACGCCACTTCATCAGCCATCTGAAGGATGCAGCTCCTCAGAAAGAATTTGAAGCAAGAGCTATATGCAAGCATTGCATTTAGTAAACAAGTAACTCCAGCTTGCTGAATGCTATCCACTATCTACTAGGCTCCAACTTCCAACCACTATTTACCTGGTTGCATACAATAATGCAACCCAAACTTCAGAATAGTAATTTGTGTGATCCAAATGTATAGCCTATTAGAAATTTCAACATTTTAAACAGATAATTTAGGACTTTTAACAATCTAATTAAATAAATATAGAAGACTATTTGACTTCATCCCTTCTCTGTTTTTTTTTTTTTTTTTTTTTTTTTGTTCAATTTCATATTGGGTACCAATCTAGCACTCATATCAGAAACTCACTAATGTCTACTGCTGCTGTATTATGAGGCTCTGAATACATAGCATAAGACTGTAAGACGCAAAATATAAGCTAGTCAGTTTATGTGTGCATAGCATTCATGTATTCAATACTAAATTGGGTATTAACATTGATTAGATCAAGCATTGAAAATGTATGATATTTCATGGAAAAAGATCATTTTGCAAACAAGTTGTCAGGCTATCAGCGTAAGATCTTCTATTTGAAAAGGAAATAAAATAAAATAGATTGACATTCAACCAGAGCAACAGGAGCAACAAAAATCATTTTGCGGTTTTCCTGAGTAAAACTGGAGCCACCACAATCCTAATCGTCTAATTTTTGAAATGTTAGCATTATCTGTATCACACCTAACACCATAACCGCTACATTCTTACAGTCAGCAAGGTGTGAAATGTTGAATATTCCATACAGTACTCCAATCATAATCAAAGTCAGATGGCCGGCAAAAAGTTCAGCTGCCGCAAACCCAGCTGCAAATAATGAAATTACAACGAATGCTACATTAACAAAAAGCTGCGTGGGTAGACAAAATGTCTTGAAGCCTTTTAAGCAAAAAAGAAATAGCCAAGGCATAACAAAAATCATGAATTTCAGAGTAACAGAATTTAACTGCATACCGTTGGAGATACTTGAGTAACAGTGACTTTTGAAACGATGCAATCTAACAAATTATCGTTCATTAAATTAGAATAGAATAAACGCTTCTTGTCATGGAAAGCAGCTTCATTTTTCATAACCTGGAGGAAACAAAAGAAATTAAATAAACTCACAAATTATTTGCAAAAATATATGGCATGAAGAAAAATTTAGCAAAAATCTGCATACTCACTGTATCTTCAGCCCTAAAAAACCACTGAACCCTAAAATAATTCTCGCCATCCGTTGTTTTGAAAAATTCTAAGATCCTGCCGATGTGTTTTGTCTTCCATTACCCTGAAGGAATTCTTTAACATGTAAATTCTACCTTATCTTTAAAACATAGACAATTGATTGAATTTTTAAAGATGGCATTGCTCATACAGCCAACATAATCCAACTAACAGATCCAAAATGGTAAGTAGTACTAAGCTAATCATCATAAACTGACACCTAGACAATCCTTTAAATAATGGTGTATAAATCAGCTAGAAGATGCAAAACAATAACCCCGACAACCACAACCTCTTCAATGTTGCATTCATCTCTTTATAAATGCTTCGAGCAAGCCAAAGGCATGGAGCTGTTGAAGCATCTTTCCTTTGGGAAACAAAATTTAATTGTGAATATGGAGGGTGCCAAGATTCGGTAATAATTTTTCGATTGATTTTATAAAATAAATCAAATTAAAAATTATTATTAATCATAAATTGGGTTTTATAAAAAAAAAATTATGGTCAACATGACCAATATAAATTTAAAATGAGAATTTAGAAAAATAATTACTCCCAAAATTAATTAATATTTAGGCATTTTTCTTTATTTTTAAATTTAACAAAACACTGGCATCCACATCGGAATGTTAGGGTGCGTGTGTGTAGTATTTAAGCCCCACCTACAGACCAAGTTTTTAACTTGGTTTGTTGGGTTGGGTTAGTTAAAAAAAAAAAAAAAAAAAATGAAATCTATACGTATGGGTGTCCAGTGCTTCACTCTCTCTATGGGCAGCTCTATTAGTCTAGCCTTAGGCCCAAAAAGTTATAGTAGGCAGACATCCCACATCGAAATGCTAGGGTGCGTGTGTGTAGTATTTAAGCCCTACCTACAGACCAAGTTTTTGACTTGGTTTGTTGGGTTGGGTTAGGTTAGGTAAAAAAAAAAAAAAAAAAAAATTTAAAAACACTAAGAATTGTTATTATGAGAGAAATAATTTTTAAATATTTTCCTAATTATTATTTAGGCATTTTTTCTATTTTTTCATATAATCTTAATGCATTTGAAATATGCAAATTTTAAAACTATATTGAATTTTTAAGCAAGTGGGTCCCTTGTAGAAAGAATTCACATTCATATATTAAAGTTACATCCCACAACTACGGTGGCCTTATATCCAAAAGCAAAAGTAAAGTTTTGGTCATCCAGTGATGTGGGACAAAAAAATTAAACTTTATGAATGAGAAGAAAGAAAAGAAGAGGAAAAAATGAAGGAGGAGAGTGCCACACCACATAGGATTACAATGAAGGATAAGAGGAAAGAGAAAACATTCCTTTAGTGTTAGATATAGATTTGAGGAAATACATAAATAAATCTTCTACTTTATTATAGGTTGCAAAAGAATGCATACAAAATACAGTGACAAAAGGTATTTCTTCAATAGCATCTAGTAATGTTACTACAAAATAACATAATTTGTTACACGGAAAGGAGACAACCAAGTGAAGTCTTGAGATAATAATTGAAAATGTTTAATAATTGTCAAGCACTTAAATGGAATAGAGCTTAGTGGGTAAGAAAAGGCAGCATAAATTACCTTGATCAGACATCAAAACCTCAAAGTCAATAAAATCTTTAGAAAAGTCAGTGTCAGCGAAAAAGCACCCAGGGGAGGAAGGGGGAAGGGAGATATGCTTGAAAGATAATCTAAAATAAGATGGATTCACCTTTATGTAAGCACAATCTCCAAGATTGAATATGCAGCAATCAACTTTAGCTCTAGTATAATGGCATTCCACATTCAAAATTATTTCATCCTCCTCATCTGCACTGCAACAATGAGTATGGACAATATTAAAGAGTAAAGACAATATAACAAGGGGAAAAAATGGTGACAAACTTCTAAGCAAAGATAGAAGAAGCCACAACAGCAGCTACCTAGACGATAAGTTCGTGTATTACCACTCACTTTAATTTCCCGATTTGGCACTTAGATCTTTGACTCTGCAAACTCCAATAGATTTGTCCTCAGAACTGAAATATGCTAATGACAGTTGGAAAGAAAGAAAAAATAAAAACAACAACATGGCAGACAGGCACAGCGAAAAAGATAATCAAGCAAGCCAAAAAGTTAATAAACCAGCCTGGAAAATTCAAGCAATCAATCAAGGCTCCTATGCAATTGATTAGGTGAGTATGAAGGCACATAATTAATTAATGTGGCTCTTTTCTTTATTTTTTCTGTCCCTTTCGTTGGACTCAGCAAGAATGGTATTTCAACTAGGGCTCTAACAGAGAAATAATCCATCTCCTATTTCCTCTACTACAATATATATTGTCTTTATGAGAATGGCCTGTTCACAAGAGGCCATTTATGCAGAGAGGATTGAGAAATCAGAACTCTGACGGTCCATTACAACCCTCCACTTGTAGAAAGAGAAGAAATACCTAAAAAAAAAACTATTCTATGATTTTTTTTTTTTTGTTATTTTTATTAAATCAACCACGAAGCAATATATTAAATAGGATCACATTATCGCAGATTCCTATGTTCAAATCATACACAAATTAAGAACTAACAAATCTATCAGAGTTTAACCTCTTTGCACATCACAAGACGGTAATGTTTACTGTGCTATATTATCTGGTCATTTCCCTTAAAAGTTCATGTTTCAAATCATACTTGATGCTGTTTTAAATAAATCATTTATTATATAATATATAATATATGTAAGTCTAGATCATCACTACTCATACCAAAAAACTAATACTAAACTAAGAAACATGGATACAACACAATACAGATACAATACAACCTGAACATGCTAACACAAAAATCTCAAAACTTATTAGGACAGGACAAGACAAGGACATGTCAAAGAATAAATATAATTTCTTTTATATACCCAAAAAAATATTTATTTTTGTATTAAAAATACAGCTTATCTTTTCTATTTATTATTTTTAAAAATTATATTCATAATTTGGTTTTTCAAGAATTCCTAAAATTAAAAAAATAAAAATAAAAGCTCTACAAAAAGGAATTAAGTCACTAATTTTGAGGCTTCATCTTTTTTGATCATGTGAAAAATGACATTATAATCCTATGGAAAACAAAATTCCTAAATACACTTTAGACCTATGTTTTTTGTGGCGTAATTATTTATAAATTTTCTAATGCTATGAAAAACAAAATTGTTATCTTGTAGGAAACAAAATTCCAAAGTACATTTCACACCGAATCTCACTATAGGAATAGGACTTATTCTTCCAATTGTAAGAATTAAGTCACTACAATTTTAATTTGTTACAATGTGAACCTTCTATAAACCTCCATTTGGGAGTTTTCATTAATTAATCACGAGTCAGTTTTTAAGGGATAAAAATGTAAAATCGCTTATTTATTCCCCTATTCCAACCAAAAGACTTGTTTTTGCTCCCTGTCAAATTATGAGTAAATGTTTTATCAAAGAACCTATGAGATTATGAATATGTCAATTAGCCAATCACACATGCAGTAAATAAAACTGAACCTTTTAACAGAAATATGGAAAAAAAAAATTAAAAGTGAAGGTCATTGAGATTTGGTGTAAGAGTGCAAAGTGTAATCTACAGTAAAATAAAATTCCTAACATAATTCTCCTTTTGATACCAGGGTAAAAATGTGGAAGACTAGGAAGTAGATAGGAAGGGAACATAGAAAGCTTCCGTTGTTCATTGGGAAGCAAACCCGAATAGAAGGATGAAGAAAGAGGAAGATGGTACTCTGCCTCCTAGAAGCTTTCTTTTGGTTTCAGAAAAAATCACTTAAACAGTGACCCCATTTCCCTGGAGGGGTTGCTCTTGTAGGAATTTTATCTTTGATAATAAATTGCTACTAAAAGCAGAACAAATGTCTCAAGGTCAAAAATAAATTTAAAAAAAAAAAAAACTAAAGATAAAAAAAATTGCATGTGCACCTTCAATTCATAGCGCCATCCCCATCTTTCTCGAGCTTCTTCATCTGGAACCGGTTCTCCAACAAAGGAACCGGTTCTCTTCTTGTTTTTCTCTTTCGTTTCTGACGAAGCGAGGGCCTTAATCTTCTGCTGCCGCGTCCGAGCTCCTGAAACATCGGGCGATGTAACTACAGCTGGCTTGTGTCCCATTTTCAGTCCGAGCAACAAAAAATGGGACTTTTCGAGATCTTAAGCACTTCTCAACCATCCCATCATCTAAATCACACCCAGCAAAAGTAGTCTTCATCTTTTCCGTTTGCTTTTCATCCCCGAAAATGTCTGGCAATCCAATCACAGCAGACTTTGTTTCAACATCTTCAGTCTCTACTCGTCGAACCGTGTTATCCGAGACGTTAAGTTCTCCATTGGCTTTCTATCTGTAGAAACATCAGCCAAATCAACAAAAGCAGACTTTGATTCAACATCTTCCTCAGTCAGACGTAGTGGAACCGGCACTGTTCGAGACCTCAAGCATCTACCACCCAGAAATTTCGAATCAGTTTTCCACAAAGTGGTCTTTGGCCTCTTAGAAGACTGCTGAGCCGATGATGGTGGCGGCGCCGGCAATGCCAACAACGAATCACAGCTTAATTTTCCCCCTCGTCTTTCTATCGCTCAAAGAAGAAGACTTTGGCTCAACATTCTCCTCATACGCAATTAGTAGAACAGGCACTGTTCGAGATCTCAAGCATCTTTCACTCAACACATGCAAATCGGTTTTCCCCAAATCCGTCGTTGTCCTCTTGGAAGACCGTTCCAACGACGATGGTGACTTCCCATTGGCATTACTATTTTCAGCCCCAACCGAAGGGGACGAAAATCTCGGAGACCTTCTAATCACATCAGACCTCGCCGACGATGTCTTCACCTTTTCGAAGGCGGTTCGTTCGACGAATCACGTGATGCACACTCATATACACGCGCCGGCACCATCCGCGATCTCAAGCACTTCTCACTTACCTCTCTCAAACCAGAATTTGCATCATTTACCTCAGAACGCCGCAGTTTCTCCGACGAATCCAGCCATTCTATCAAATTACACTCCAGTGTAGCATCAGATTTCTCCAAATTCAACTCCCGACCATCACTTCCTGCCGCCAGCCGCGGCGACCTCCGCAAGCACTTCACCAATCCTCCTGGACGCAATGCAGGAGCCGATTTGGGGTTCCGCGACGACTCCGCACTTTGCTCAGTCGGACTTCGTCTGTACTTGTTCGTGGTGAACCTCGCTGATCTCCGAATGATCTTCTCGGGTGACGAATTGGGGTCGTACATTTTCAACGGCACAGGTTCGTCTTCGTTCACTTCGCATTGAATCACCTGCAAAGACAGAGCCCGTGCTTCTGATTTCAAAGACGATCGCTTTCTCGCCAGCGTCTTCATTGCAGTGGCTTCGGTTTTCGCCGGTGCCAGAGCTGGAGCTGGAGTCGGAGTCGAACCGACTCTTGGAGATCTGCTTCAGCGCTTCGAGAGGTGGGTTTCGAACTGCTTTCCCAAGGGCAGCTCAAGAGTTAAGACACTGAAGTGGTTTACTTCAATTTAATATGATCCTTTTATTTTTAATTATATTATGATATAAAGACGTATCTAGAAATTGGAACGGTTTGGAGTTGTTCAAATCTTTATAAATTTTATCAAAATTTAAATTTTTAAATTACATCTTTCGCAAATTTATACAGTTATAGAGCTTCAATCACACCCATCATACGGGTATTTAGATTATATTTAAAGTTATTTAGAGTTATTTAATTTATAAAAATTATAATCTTACAATTTTACTTAGGTTATTTAGTTTATTTAAATTTATAAAAATCACAATTTCGTAATTTGTGTAGTAAATAAATTTTTTTTTTGTAATTTATACACTAGGAGGTCATTTGGTTTATTTTTTATTTTTTGTTTTCATTTTATTTTCTATTTTGAGCTCATTTTTCAATTTATGCTTTTGAAAATAAAAAAACAGCTCAAAATTCATTTGATTACTTTTGTTTTTAAATTTATTTTAGAATACTGAAAATCAGTTTACACATTAAATAAAAAATGATAAAAAGTCATTTTGAGAGTTTTTAACAAAAATAAGGAAAATCTAAAACAAGAAAATAAAAGAATTTTCTGTTTCCTCGTTTTAAGATTTTTAACATATAAAACAAAAACAAAAAATAAAATACAAAAATAACCAAATGCCACCTAAGAGCTCATATGACATGATAAAATGTTGAAAAATCTTGAAAATATTTGAAAATTTTTTAAAGTTATTCACTTTTTGGATGCATTTAAAGTGACAAAAAATGATAAAATGAGATAAGTTTTGAGTTCATAATTCGTACAGTGAGACAAAAGTAAATAACTTTTAAAGTTTTTTAATTTTTTTTTACTATTTTTTAGAGTTTGTTGTTACCCAAATGAAACTTTATCTTACTGTATGAGTTATAAACTTACAAATTATTTTAAATTATCTTATTTTTTATCACTTTAAATTTTTTTAAATAATAAATTTTAATTTTGAAGTGGTTTGTAAAAATTAAAAAAAATACTAACAGAGCCATAAAAAATCCACTTTTTTCCTTTTTGGGGGAGGGGGGTGGTTGGGGTAAACCAACTTTTTCCTTTTCAAACCGAACTTCACTACAAGCCATTTATATGGGGGTTATTGGAGGTGGAATAGGCAATTTTATCGAACTTCGGGGGTAGTTTTGAGGCGGAGAGTTCAGGGGCTGTCAGTAGATTCACTGTGTGACTCTGCGACTGATGAGTGCTTATGCCAACAAGACGTCACTGTCATTCAAGCAATCTAAATTTTAGCCGCGTGGATTTGATTATTAATTTTAATGTTAAAATAAATATTTACCATCGGGTAAGGCCTCGTTAGATAAAATAAAAACTAAAAAATTTTAAAAATAATTTTTGAATTAAAATTTTTATGTAAATAAAAAAATTTTAAATTATTTTTATTACATCTCAATTGTATTTAGGGTACATTTGAAATAATAAAAAATAAGATAAAGTGAAATAAGTTACACGTTTATAATTTGTGTAATGAAATAAAAAAATAAATAATTTTTAAAATTTTTCAGTATTTTTATTACTTTTTAAAAATTTTTATAATTTCAGACGGTGCCTCAATGTCAAAATTAATTATGTGTGAAAAGTAAGAAAAAAATTTATGTATTTAAAATTTTCAAATATAATTTATGTATTTTTTTAATTAGAATTCTATTTTTTGAAATATTCTTCCGTTTTCTAATTATCTTCGAATAAAACTTAATTTTATTTTTTTAAAGCTTGATTTTTTATTAAAAAATTCTAGCATAATTTTATAAAAGTTATTTCCATTAGTTGCATATTTAAACCAAGTAAACTCAATATTTCAAAAAATTTTAAGGTGTCTTTTCTTCGCTTCAAATTTTAATAAATTTTTATTTTTCTAATTATCTTCATTTGAAATATAACAAATTCTATTTTTGATTCTCGATCTTATTTAATTGTTTATTACAAATTATAGATTTTATCATTTAGGGTCATTCAGAGGTCAAAAAAGTGAAACTTTTGACAAATTAGTTTTTTTTTTTAACCTACGTTTGGTAAAACTTAAAAAATTAAAAAAAATGGTAATTTGTGGGTGGTAAGTGTTTTTTGTGTTTGATAAAAGTTAAAAAAAAAATTGAGAAAGTTAGAAAAGTTAGAGTTTTTTTTTTTTTTTTTTTTAAACTAATGACAAACGGGCCCTTAGGCTCCATTTGGGAGGCCTGCCAACTTTTCAAGTTATAACATCTTAACTTTTTTTTTCTTGAAATAACTAAAATTATATTTTTATATTTTTAAATTATAAAGTGCAAATATGTCAAATAAATAAAAAATAAAAATTAACAATTAAAAACTAACATTTCTCTTCCCAAACACAAAAGACCTAATCTTTAATAGTTAGCTATAAAAGAATTAATTTTTTTGCTTTCCAATTGAGGCTTTGTTTGGTTACAACAAAGCTTTTAGATTTTCTTTTTTATAAGACATTTTCTCACCAAAATTTAATTTTTTTTTTTTTGTAGAAATTGTAACTTTTTAAGCATGATTTTCACATTTGTTAACAAAAAATCAAAAAATTCACGTCTGTCTAAGTAAAAGTTAAGAAAATAAAAAATTAATTTTTACAAGTTTTTACCTAAATGGACTTAAATTTTTAATTTTTTTTATGAATGTAATTAACAAACTTAAAAACTATAGTTTCTAAAAAAATAAATTTTGATAAAAAATTGTATGCGGCAAAAATAAATTAGAAAAAAATCTTTTTTTTTAACCAAACAAATCTTAAGTTAGACTTCTACATTTTTATTACCAGAAATGGATGATAAAAAAAAAAAAAGAGTTCCCGCAGAGGAACTGTTCTGAATTTATTTATCTGAACGGATTATTAATTGAGATTCCGTTTGGTATCAGTAATCATTAGTTAAAGTAATGGCTATTTCAATAATATTTGGTCAAATTTATCCTCTTATATTTTAATCTTCTTTTAAATTTTTAAGAATAAAAATATCAAATTAACAAAAACAAATTAGCCATCTCAACAAAAATCATTTTTTTCTTCTCCAAACATAAATTTAATTAGTTACTAATTAGCTAAAAAAAAATTAGTTAAATTTATCCCCAAACCAAACCTGGATCTACCTTTTTTTTTTCTCCTTTTTCCCCATCTTTTTTGTCCGTTTGTTGCTTTTCTCCCGTGAGTCTGAGGTTAAAAAAAAAAGCGTAGATGATAGCTGTTAAAATAGGGCTTTGTTTGGCATTACTAAAAATTATTAAAATTTATTAATTTTAATTACTTTTTATATTTTTTTGTAATAAAAAATTTTATATTCCACTTTTACATAATATTTTCCTACTTTTATTGAATTTTTGTCTTTTTTTTTTTTCCACCAAACACCGCTAGATAGATAGTTGATGCATCTTACAAAGCAATTTTATGCTTACTGGAATTGTGCAGTAACTTGGAGGAACGCAATCATGGTCGCTGACGTACGTAGGTAAGAATCCATGCATTCCCTGCAAATTGTTTTTGTTCTTTTGGAATTATTAAAATTTCAAAAGTTAATTTCTCCACCTTTTCAAGATTGGGTCAGAAGTCATAGACTTACAAATTTAGGTTGTATTTGATGCACTAAACTTGGATAAAAATTTTTATTATATTTTACACATTTTTACTTCTTAAAATTAAAAAAAATTAATACATTCTAAAAAAAGTCATAACTAAAATTAGGTTAATCAAATAGTAAAAAAAAAAATTACCATTCTTATCACGGACTCCTAAACTACCGAATGACACCCACTATGACTATTTTTTTTTTTAGATAACAGAAACCGTTCCAATAGATTCGCACAGTTAACTTCGATCTAAACGGATTGTAAAAACCGTTTCGAATCTGATTTGGTCTGTAAAGAAATTATGACTGATACAAAATTTTAAATTCATTCAAACAAAAATTTAATCTGTCGGAACAGAAATCCTACTGTTCATATTAAAAAAATGTAATTTGAGATGTGGACACTAAATATAAAAAAATCTCTAAATTACATTTTATTTCATTTTTTTTATTCCAAACACACTTTTAAGTTGCTTCTACCTTGTGAAAAGATTTGCTTTTAGGGATTTGACATTCGTCTAACACACACGGGCGAATCTAGGTAAATACAATTAAAAGTAAAATATAGTGAGAATAAATATGAAAATATATGTGTATATAATCTATGAAAAAAATTAATAAAATTTTAATGTAATTCTTTAAATAGGGAGGCAATTGCCCCCGCCCATGGCCGCAAATGATCCCATCTGACTTTTGGTGTGTTTAAAATTATATAAAAATGTATAAAATAAAATAAAATTATAAAAATAAATATTTCATAATTCATATAGTGAATAAAAAATTTAATTTTATTATCTTATAATTTATATTATAAAAATTTATAAAATTTTATTTTATTTTATTTAACTACAAACGTAAACTTTCTCTGTGGGGAAATTAATATGCAAGGCGGGGACAGTACTTTAAGCTCTTTAATGGTCTTTCTTGACATTCTTGTTTCCCACAGAAATACCGAGAGGAAAGTCATACAGGCATGGTACATGGATGACAGTAATGAAGACCAACCCATCACCGCAATCCCGAGGAATACGTGTCCCTGGACCAACTTGCTAGTACACACATTTATGTTTAGGATGTTTTTGATTGATGAAAATTTAGTAAAAAAATATATAAAAAATATAACGATTTAATGTAAAAGTGATAAAATTTAATTAAAAAAAAAAAAAAAATTGATAGATTTTGACTAATTAAACATTTCGTTAATATTTTAAGATAGCTATCAAATTTTAGGGGATGTTTGGTAAAAAAAAAGTAGAATAAAAATATAAAAATTTGATATAAAAGTAATATATGACGAAATCTGACTAGAAGAAATTGATGAATTTTTACGAATTTCGAGTTTTGGTTTTTTTTGGAGTGTACCAAAGAGGGCCTAGTATTTTTACAATCTTACCCCCAAGGACTTTGTTTTAACCTGCGGAGCTAGGAGTCATAAGCTGGCGATTGGACGCTGACAACTACGAAACAGATGACGAGTTGAAAAAGATTCGCAAAGGGGGATATTCCATATATGGTTTGTTAGGAAGCTCTTTTGATCTTCATCTCATTTACATGTCAGTTGCTTTCTAAGGGATTGAGCAGTTCTTTTGATTTTTCAAAGAAAAAGGTTTTTATAAGAGCTTTGTTATAATGTGGAATATAGATGAGCTTGTGTGTGTGTGTACTGTTATCTTATAAGGGCATAACTTACACTGCACGGGACAAATACTGATATAAACCATAAAATTGATAAGATATCAACTATGATTTCTTACCCAATTCTACTGCGCCCGAAGCTTCTTCCTCATCAACCATTTCTCCCGGAAGTTCGCGTCCAGGCCAAGAATATTTTTGCCTTCTGCTCATCCTCCAAGAGATCTCAAGCATCCAAGAACAAACCTTCATCCATGTCTGGCACAGCATTGAGCGCGTTGACCACTTGCTCGCAAGAAACAGAGTTGTCCCTTGTTATTCGCCGACGCAGTGACTGCCAATGCCATTTGACGAACTGCATCACTATACTAGAGATTAGTCAATTGGCGAGTGGAAAATTCGGACGATTACTTTTGACGGTCGCTATAAGTGTATTAGCGACCGCTTTAGGCGGTCGCTTTAATGGCCGTTGTTAATCCTGTGCGGTAAGGGATCGGCGACGGAAAAGTTTACCCGACCGCTAAAAGCGATCGCTAATGCCTTTTTGGTGACAGCATTAGTGACCGTTTTTAGCGGTCACTAATACCTCACTTATATCGGACAGAACGTTCCTCTTTTTTTCTCTCCCTCCCTTCATCTTTTTCCTCTCCCTCCCCTGCGCTCTCTCCTCTCTTCCCCCTCCCCCTCTCCCTCTGTGCTCCTCCGTTTGCCGTCGCCGAACGCCCGCCGTCGCCGCCGCCGGTAAGCTCCCTCTCTAACTCTCTCACTCTCTCTTTTGCTCTCTCTTTCTCTTTGTTTCTCTCTCTCTCTCTCTTTTGCTCTCTCTCACACTATTTTTTTTTTTTTTTTTTGTATAAGAGGAGGCCTCACCGCCACACCACCAGATTTAATTTTTTTTTTTAGTTTGAATAATTTTTTTTATTTTCTGATTTTTTTCATGTTTATTATTAGATTAATGTAAATAATTTTTTTTTTATTTTGTGGTTGGGGTTTGATGATTCATCCATGCATGCATCTATGGGCTTGTTTGGCATGCAATTATTTGCTGAAAATCTCTGAAAATCTTTATAAATCTCTGTTAACTTTATCACATCAATTTTTTTCTCTCACTGCACGCATTACGAACGCTTCCCAACCACAATTTATCTCAATTTATCTCATTTTTTTTTACTCCAAACAACCCTATATATTATTGTTTGTCTTTTTTTTTTAATTTTAGTTACTCATTAATTTGTTAATTTCACATATATGCAGTTGGATGTTGGTTGTTTGATGTTTGATGTTAGATGTTGATGTTGGATGTTGGTTGTTGATGTTGGATGTTGCCGTAAAAATTTTTTTTTTACTGTGTAATGTATTTTTTAAATTTTTTTATTTTGCTGTTTTTTTAATTTCTTTTTATTTTGCTATTTTTTTAAATTTCTTTTTATTTTGCTGTTTTTAATTTTAATGAGGAATGTTTGATTTTTAATTTAAAAAGTATTATTAGATTAGAAAATTAAAAATACCATTAATACGTAACAAGTAAATAATAAAATATAATTTTTTTGTCAATTTATATCTTTTATTATTATTCATTAAACTAACTATAAAAATAATTTTAATTAAGTATGAGTGAAAGGTGTCAAAATATTGGTTAAAATAATTATGAACTTAGTTTTAAAAGGAGAAATGTAATTTTGGACTCTTTTTTTTTTTAATTTTGTTGAACTAAAAATTTAAAATAATAACGAGCGAATGTTTTATTAAATTAAGTTTAAAATTATTTTTAAATTCAAATATTTAAAGTAAGTATTAAAAATAATAAAATTAAGTATTAAAAATTAGTATTAAAAAAAGTAAAAATATTTTGATTGAAATATAATTTTTTGAAATTATAAAAAAGTGAATGCTTATTTTTTTAAATTTAAAAATGTGAATTGAAATTAGCTATTTGTAAGAAAATATAATTTTTAAATAATTTTACTTTAATAAATTATATATTATTATCATTGAGTGAAATAATTATCATATTTAAAAATATAAAAATATGAAAAATAATATTTAATATGATTTGCTTTTGAAGTAATGATTAAACAATTAAGAAATTAATTTTAAATATGAATAATATTAAAGTAAGATATTTGGAATTATAAATACATAAATGTATAATTTTTAAAAATAAATTGATTAACTTACGTTAAGGAAATTAAATTATATTATGATATTTATAATGTTAGACAATAATATTAAAAATATGAAAATTAAGTAAATATTAATATTAAATTATAACTTGTAGGTTCATTAAAATATAAATTAAAATTAAGTTATAATAAATTAACTTATCTTAAGGAAATTAAATTATTATGATATTTATAATGTTAGACAATAATATAAAAATATGAAAATTAAGTAAATATTAATATTAAATTAAAACTTATAGGTTCATTAAAATATAAATTAAAATTAAGTTTTAATAAGATAATATAATTTATTAAATAATTTTTATATATTATTATCATTTCTAAAACAATTATGAAAATATTAATTAACGTTACCTTAATGAAATTAAATTATATTATAAATTTTTAAAATAAATTAATTATATTATGATATTAAAAATTAATTAATATTACGTTAAGGAGATTAATTAATGTTATTACCTTACTGAAATTAATTAAATTAATGAACGTTACCTTAGAGATATTTAATTATATTATGATATTTATAATATTAAACAATAGTATTAAAATATAAGATTAAGTGAATATTAATATTAAATTATAACTTGTAGGTTCATTAAAAATATAAATTAAAATTAAGTTCTAATAAGATAATATAATTTGTTAAATAATTTAAATATATTATTATCATTTATTAAAACAATCATGAAAAATAATATTAATTAACGTCACCTTAGTGTTGAAACTAAATTATATTATAAATTTTTAAAATAAATTAATTATATTATGATATTAAAATTAATTAACATTACGGTAAGAAGATTAATTAATGTTATTACGTTACCAAAATTAATTAAATTAATGAACGTTATTTATGCATGTCTTTTTATCACATTCTAATTTCGTTATTATTCCATTATAGGACCAAGACGATGGCGGATGGCTCTCTTAGACTGGATTAAGATTATTAGGATCCATTTGTATATATTTTGATCAGTACATTTATATATTTTTAGTTTTTGTATTTTGAACATTTACATATAATAAAATTTTGTTTTAATTGTAATTTAATTTGATATTATGTTTGTATATATAATCATAATTAGGAGCCATGTTTGTTTTTTTAATTGATTTTGAAAAAATTCTTTAGTTCCATATGCAAATTAATAAATAAATAATTAAATAAAATTTAATATAAATATTTATACATAAATAATAAAATAAATAGTTATTATAAATAATTAGCAACTATTAAATAAATAATTATTATAAAATAATAAATAATTTAAATAATTCGATTCGTAAAAAAAATTATTGAGATTTTTATAATAAATTATTGAGATTTATAATTAGATTTTATAAATTATAATAAATTATTAGATTTTATAAAAAAATATATAAAACTATGTATTAGCGACTGTTTAAACCAGCCACTAATACACCAAAACGATCGCTAATACTTCGCGCCACTAAACCAGTCGCTAATACATCAAAACGGTCGCTAATACTTCGCGCCACTTGGCGCCATCTGTAGGCATTTTCGCGCCATAGAAACAGCGACCACAAATATACTATTAGCGACCGCTAGTCACGGTAACGTATTTCCCCAGCAGTCGTAGTTGCCGTCGCAAAAAATTTAGTGATTGTTTTGGCGGTAGCTAATACTTTTTAGCAACGACCCAAAAGCGACTTGCTTGAGTCGGTCGCTAATACTTTTAGTAGTCGCTTTTTCATTTTTAGCGACCGCTTTTGACAGTCGTTAATATTGGCTTTTCCAGTAGTGCATCCACCATGCTCTCGTTGGAGCTCCTCCCCCGAGCCTTCCTAGAATCCTGGGAGTTAGACGGTTCCACGTACGGGCGCTTGCCAAATTGGTTGGAAGTATCCACACATCCGTCCGAACGAGACGATGATTCTTGGATGTTACCAACATGGTCTTCCAAGGCAACGTCTTTCTTCCCAGCAGTGTCATCCACTTCGATATTATGACCCGACAAGCTTTGTGCTCCATCGGCACTGGAGTTTTGGTATATCACACACAAATCTTTGTACTTTGGCAAAGTTTTAGTCCTATATGAGCATACTTCAGGATGTGCCTGCATACAAATTTCTAATGATCAACTATTTGGCAAAGCAAACGAGCCTAGGAAAAGATACTGAGTTCACTGAACATAAAAGCAATGAAAGGGACAAAATTGCCTTGAATGTGAAGGTGATTAAGGGCCGTTTAAAGCTCTAAAAGTTGAGATAAAATATAGTTTGGCAATCTTTTTAGTGTTTGGAGTGCAGTTTTAATTATAAACCATGAAAAGATAGAGATGAACAGTTGAAATCCGTTCGAACATATTTTGACAGAAGATTTTTTGCATTGTGTGCAGAATTTTTTGGAGATTTGAAGAGATTTATTAGGATTTGTATAGATTGTAAAAATTTGTAAAGATTTTGTAGAAATTAATGTAGTTTGAGGTAAAAATGAAATATATTTGCAGAGATTTTTAGTATATTTTAGAGCTGTAAACTAGTTAAGTAGAAAATTTGATATCTGTGATGTCATTTAAACAACTGAAGAGAGTACCTTGAGATAATTATCCCATGTATCATCACTTGCCACCACCATTTGACGTGTACCGTCCCACTGAAATCCATTATGGTCTAGAAGAATTTTTATAACATTGTATTACATCTTCAACATTCGGAATCGTATCCTCAAAGTCTCTTTCTCCAATTGAAATCCGAATTTTGAATTGAGCAATTCAACCATGTGTGACCATACTTCTTTCTGAAATGAAGTTTCTGTATTGTTTCCTTGATGTACCTGCTCTAACATAGGCACCGTTTAGAGCTTCAAAAAACTCTATAAACCTCTATAAATTTTTTTTCACATCAATTTTTTTTTTCACTGTACGCATTACGAACTCACAACTTTTCCCACTTTATCTCATTTTTCTCACTTTTTATCACTCTAAACACACACATAATCTCAACAAAATAGCGATCCACAGGAGGTGTCCAACTCGTCTTTGGGCGATCAATTGTTGGGCCGTCTTTCTTATCAGTTTCCTCTATCAATTGTTGGGGCGTCTTTCTTATCAGTTTCCTCTACATCTTGAGAAGTCTGCTAATGAATGTACGTGGAACTCAATAGAAGACAAGTTCCCCTCCATGCTACCCATATGCAGTAGGCCTTATCTATGTTACATAAACTCTTCTAAATTTGTGAAGTTCAAGTAAATGTGTTAGACTCTCAACACTCAATAAGAATATGGAATGTGTAATATGATATGGCTCAGTTTGAGATGCATTTAACAAATATGAATTAACAATAAGTTCACCTATAACTATTCGTTAGACTTTCATTTATTTTATAAAATGTGCTATTTTGTCTCTATTTTTTAATGTAAAATGTTCTTTAGAAAATACAAATAAAAGTATTTTTCTGAAACCCGAGCAAAAGTGTTTTTCGAAAAATATTTTACATAGAAACAAATAGAACCTTTATATTTTGAAGTATCAATTCATCCTAAAAGAAAAAGTATAGGACAAATATGAAATCTACTCGTGTTGTAGTGTTCTTAGACATGACAATTGGGTGAATCAAACACTTTGACTTGCACCCCAAAAGAATCCGATCCATACAGCATAGGACCTTATTATGAAAACTTAAGGCTCGACAATCATATTATGCTGGAAAATCAAAAATCCCAAGATTTGATTCAAGAAAAGTTGTGATGTCAATGCAGGGAAAAGTACTCGGCAAAAGCTTAAGAAGCACGAATACAATGCAACACAGATATGCGGACACACAATTTCAAAAAATATCAAGACATGACATGATGGAGGGACACATTCAAAAAAGATATATTATACACATAGAAACAAAAATCAATGGCTTTTTTTCTTCTACAATGATAAATTTTATTCAAAACTCAAAATTTATTACCTAGCAAACTGTAGATAATTATGATACACACCGACCGAAAATGGGGATGTTGGAACAGAATGATTAAGCAAAGAATCTGATACCAAATTCAAACTATCAACACATGTAAATATGTGTGTAGATATTGCTTGCAAGCTAGAGAGAGAGAGAAACTTGGGTATTAAAGAACGATCATTTTGACAAAAGAGACTAGAAATTGAACTCCGAATTCTCAATAACATAACAAATTGCGGCTTTTAATCGAAGTATCGAACAATTGAAAGCTAGCTATTTTTATGACTAGGAAAATTACTTTCTTTTCCCTGTAAAAGGAAGATGGCTGGTCTATTCGTGTTTAAACCGCTCAGTCCTAAATCTCACTTACTTGAACAGCTTAATTACACTTTACCCCTCATGGTTTAGATTAAAAAAAATTATTATGACATTCTAAATTTTTATTGCATTATTAAATTAATTTTTAGTTATCTTAGAATTTGGGTCCCACTTAGGCACCAAATTCTACCAAATCTACCAACTTTAACTAATTTTTCGTATTTTTTAATTAAATTTCTCCACATATCACATTTATGTCACATCTTTTTATTTTTCTATACTTTTTGGCCAACTTTTTTATTAATCAAACACACCGTTAATGTGTTAATTTGGTATTATTTTAAAATTTATTGAGTTTTTATTTAAATTAATTACGAGATGATTAATTTATTAATGTATTAGTTAATTGAAGTTAATTAATTAGTATTTTAATTAAAATATTAATATAGTAAGTAGTCAATTGATTGTTGCATGAGCATGACGTGACTAGCCTATTCATTTGCAGGTGTGCCTTAGCCTTGCTAAGCAGTGTTAGGAGCCTTATGTGTGTCGATACGTGTATGTGTGAGAAGGTTGGGTGAGGCTGTGTGGGAAGTTTAAAAGAAGACGGGAAAAAAAATAAGGATTAATTGCTTTTAGTCCTTCTGTACTTAGGTTGAGAGTCACTTAAATCCTTTCAACTTCAGTATTATGCACTAATACCCTATGTACTATTCACCAAAGTGCAAACCTTAACACTATTATGTTAAGTAATAAAATTACAAAATTACCCTCTTCTTCTTCGATATCCCTTCTCTCTCCTCTATTTTACTCTCTTCCTCTTCAACTAAGAAAACTCAAATCAAACCAAAAAAACCTCAACTACACAATTCTTCACAGAAAGCTTAATCTAACTCTATTTTTTATCAAGACGGTGAAATTCTTATTTCTCAACACATCCCACTACTTATATCTATTTGCTTTAGGTTACCCAAAAATGTTGATGGATACAAAGGTAATCTCCATCGAAATCCGGTACTCCACTCTCCCGAAAGTTATGTCCGGCTAGAGTCAGAGCGACCAAAACTATTCGAGGTGGTAACCTGCAAGACGTCCCCAAAATTGACTTGGGTTGTGGAGCTATAACCTTGATTGTCTGTCTAGTAAATAGGCTATGCTTGTCTGCTCTATGGTTTTTTCCATGTCCGAATTAATCAAACCTATTAATTTCTATAATTTGCTTCTTTTACTCAGTTTTGAATTTAATTACTTAATATATATATATATATATATGCATGTACAGGTAAAAATCACAAGTAGTGAAAAAGTGATTGAGAAAATCAACCAAAAACCTAAACCAAAACAAAATCCCAACTACACATGCACACACACATACATATACATACATATGTATACATGTATATATGTGTGTTTATAGATCTGAACTTACAAGCTGGGTTGTGAACCACTGGTTGTCCAAAGTGAATGTCAAAATCTGAACAAAAGAAGAACTCGAGAAGATGGGATTTATATGACCTTCGATGGCTTCTCTCACACCTTCGATCTGAAGCTTCAAACGAAAAAGAAGAAGACAACACACAAGTTTGTTCTTTTGACTCAAGGGCATTTTTGTCTATTCATCCTTTCTTTTTTTGGAATATTGAACACTTGTACTTTTTCTAAGCGTGAAGCACACGCGTTGCTAACTTTAACAGATCCATCCACGTTTTCAATCTGGTGAATAGTACAGGGTTATTAGTGCATAATACTGAAGTTAATAGGGTCTAAGTGATTTTCAACCTAAGTACAAGAGTTGTAAAGGCAATTAACCCAAAAAAAAACGAGACCATAAGGTGGTGGTTACCTTACATGTATGTGTATAAGTTATACGTAAAGAAAAAGAAAAAAAATAATACGAAAGAACCTGTAAAGAAAGGCATACAGTGACTAAGAAGGAATAGTGAGAGAGAAGAAAATTAGATTTTGGCTCAATTGTTGAGGTAAGTTATTTTATTTTATTAATTTAAAATTAATTTTATGAAAGGTTAATATATTAGATATGTTAAAAATGGAATGGTTGTGTCCTATTTATTAAATTTATACTACTAATTGATTTGGTTTATATTTTAATTGTTCAATGTCTGATTTATATAATTTGTTTGGGTTAAAATTAAGACCAGAGGATAATTAGTAGCAACCACCTCAATAATTTGATTTTTTAGAATTTTTGCTGTTCAAGTGGGCGTGTTAAACTTAAAGATAAAAGGTAATAACTGTGAATTAATTTTTATTTATTTAATATTAATTATTTGTGATAAGAAATATTGATTGTCGTGAATTAATTTTTTAATGGAAAATTGAGATTATTGAGGGAAAGTAAACTGTAAGAATTAATATTTATTTGAAGAATTATTTGTGTAGATAATTGACCATGCATGAATTTATTATATTGAGAGTGAATTATAAATATTTATGAACTAATAATTGTAAATTGATTATTTTTATTGTTTAAATATTAATTAGTAATTTGTGACTAACTATGGGGAAATAATATTTATATTTGAGAAATTATTTTATATGTCAATATTAATTATTTATACAGTACTTGGGTCAATGTGAAAGTGGTGATTATTTATGAAATAATATGCGGGGTAAACAAAAATAATATATATATTATTTGTGAAATAATTGTATTGGTGGTTATAGGATAATAAAGGTGATTTTTTATCTAAGAAATTATTTGTGAGAAATATTAAATGATTATGAAAATTTATATTTTTAAGAGAAATTAATCATGGTGATAATAAAAAAATATTGACTGTCTATAAATTGATTATGTGATGGTGATCACGATTACTTTTGAAATAATAATGTGAGTACTGATATTTTTATTTGAGGAATTATTTGTGCTAATAAGAAATATTGTCTGTTTATAAATTAATTATATGGATATTGAATTATGAGTATCTATGAATGATAATTGGTAGAGTTTTATATTTTTTTATACAAGGAATTATGAATTAATTATGTTGATGGTAATTAATAATTATTTATGAAATGTTAGTGTATGGCTTTATATTTTTATTTAAGGAATTATTTATTATTTGTGAATTAATTGCAATAATGCTGAACTATGATTATTTATAGTTTGAAAAATATGAAGTGATATCTTTATTTGAGAAAAATGACAATAATAAATTATAATAATAATAAAAATAATAAATACCATTGCATAGCATGGCACGTGCATTGAGGCCAAATGGGGCCAGGTCATATGGGACCAAAGATGAGGCCAAATGTGGCCAATGGGACACGCTAAATAAAGCCACTGTCCAAAGTTAAGCGCTTAACTTATAAGTCAGATGGGGCCAACTGTACACTGCATTAACATTTAAATTATTAATTATACAAATATATCACGACATTACTAGATGAGGTATGTGGCAATCATGATGTGATGTGATATTTTTTTTCTTTTTACCATTGTCAGATATAGTACAATGATGTGATGAAGTTGGTGATTGGAAAATGATGATAATAATATGATGAGATACTTGTATCATTGCCAGATAAGACATATATGTTAAGAGTTGGTGAATGAAACATGATGTTAATGATGCGATATGATATTGTTATTATTACTGAATTGAATTCTTGGTTATTTGTGAAACTATTGGTTATGTAATTAATTATGGATATATATACTGTCTGTCAGTTAGTTAGAGTGAAATGCGAGAATGAGTTCTGATAAATATGATGAGAATGAAAACTGACATTAAAATTATATAATAAAAAAAAGGTGAATATATATTATCTTTTATTTTACGTATAACACTTTCACCCAGTATGTGACCTCACACCTAAATTTTAAAATTTTCATATTAAGTTAGGTGTGGCTGCATGTACTGGAAAAGAACCAAGTTGTTTATTTCACCATTTAATCCTAGTCTTGTGTTGATTTTTTATGTTTGTAGAAATAAACTTAGAGTGACAATTTATGATATGTTTTATTTATTTGTATATACATAAAATATGATTATTATACTAAAGGATTTATGAGTGTCCACCTTATTAAAGGGATTGAATATGTCTTCTAAAAAAGGGGTGCGACAAAAATACATGATCCATTTTAATTTAAAAATCAATACACAACTCCTTCATGATTTGGACTGAAGTGAAATATTATTAGAAAATATTAAATTTAACTAAATTTGTGCCATACCATATATGTCATATATAGTCATCTAAAAAAATATTGTTTAGAAAAATGGAGACAAGTTAAATCTTTTTAAAAATGAAATAACAATTCATTTTAATATAAAATAGGAATAAATATACTTTTGTCTAACTATGTTTTTGGAAAAGACAAATATTCGTAATTAATTTTAAATCATGGGACAAAAAATTATTTACATTTAATAATTAAGTTAGTTTTACGCTTTAATTTAAATCACAAGGGAATTACTTTGTTTAATTTCAAACTAAAAAAGAGTCATGTGCTTTTGAATTAAATCCCAAAGGAGTAAATGTAATTACCCCTATCTTAAAGTGTTGAATTAAGACAAATTTATCATTGTACCCACCAATTTCGAGTTCCAAAGGAGTCGTAGTACAAAAATACACTGCAAGAGTTGAAATGTAAATCTGATGGTCATAACTTAATTTAGTTAAAATTAATTTCAAAATAAAATAAAAAAATATTAAAAAATCTAATTTAAAGACAATCAAGACAAAATTATATCTTCTTGAATTGTAATCAAATTATGGTTGTCCATTTTTACACTTACAATGCATTTTGCACTACAATCCCTAAGAACCCATCAATTTCACCCCGAGCCCCATTGCAAAAATCCATTTTTTTTTTTAATAATTAAGTGTGCGAGTTTTTCATTAATTGCAATATTTTATCAGTGGCTTTTTTGTCCCTTCACTTCCACAGATAATTGTCTAACTAACATAAATTTTAGCGGCTAAAAATTTCTTGTGTTTAGTTTGGTAATAATATTTACATCAAATTTTAGAGTTATAGTCGAAGGCTTAGGACGATGGGATGTAGCAAATAAATTTTACACCTCTCACCCTTTGCTACCCGTTTGGAAAAATTAATTTATAATAAATATCAGATTAATAATTTATTATTATTAATATTAATTGCTATTAAAATCAAATAATTTTTATAAATTGTAAATAGATAATTCATTACTAAATAGTTCTAAAAATTAAAATTAATTAATATTAACTTATTATTTAATATCAACAAAATGATTTATTATTAAAATATTAATATTATATTTTAATAAAAACAATTAATCAATCCCATCCCAAACAAATTTTCAAATTTTTATTTTATTTTTCACAAACCTGATGTTCAACCGTTCCAGGGAGCCTATTGTACAACAGTGCAACGCTGGTACACAAATGAACCACAGTATCTCATAGAACGAAGGATTCCGCGCCGCTGGGGTGGGTTCGTGACGCTAGTTTCATGACATCAGCCTTATAAGATGTTAAATCAAAACCGGGCGATTCACAGTAAGAGACAATTCAAAAATTTTACGTAAAAATTTTTAAACTTACATTTGTTGTGAACTGTTTAGACTTTAATTTAACAACTCACAAGGATGACCTTGTGATGTCACGGACGGGACTAATAATTTAACAACTCACAAGGATGACCTTGTGATGTCACGGACGGGACTAATATTTACAACTGATGTTAACCTCCCTCTCCCTAGATGGAACTCGAATCACTTTCAACACAGGAAAGAACTACTTTCAGACACAGAAGACATGGAGTTATCTCATAAATCGAAACAGAAGAATGGAGTCTATCTCATAAAATCGAACTCATAAACACTTTAACACAGGATAATGGCGTGATCAACTTAAAATTTCGGCCATCCTAACTTAAAGATTTCGGCCTAATATCTTAATTGAACGATTCTTAGACATGCTTCACAAACCGCCAAAAAAAAAAAACAGAAAGAAAAAAAAAAAAAAAAAAGAGTACAAGCATATATAAGGGAATTTACGAAAACTGTGCCAATAGAATTAAAAAAGAAAAGAGCAGGTGCCAGCCATAGCTTCACCCGCCAACACCTGTTTATCAATAACAGTCACTAGATTGGGTCTTCAGATGGCATGAACAATTCAAATGCAGAATTTGGAGGGCACAGAAGGCAACGTCCTCCCTTGTCATTCAGGGGGACTATGCGCATACCCACACTTTCGGCTCTGCTGCAATCAGATGGCTCCATACACATAGGACTGCTCCATCACTATCATTCCCAGAGCAAACTGATTAGGTTCAAATGGTGCGCTGCATCACCGCATGGAAAAGCACCGCCACTGCGCTGCAGAATTAATAGCCATCATTCTATATGATCAATCCACCCTCAAATTTCACATCATTGGGAAAATTTAACGATTATAAAACCTTTAACCACCCCTAGACGTGATCAACATCTCAATGAACCGTGTAACAAAGGAGAACACGCCAACAGTTATGTCGCAAAGATGCGTGACACAGAAGTTTTTATAATTCCAGAATCCCAATAGGTTGTCAGTATGATTTTTTTGGAGGCTTATAAATTCTTCTTATTTGGTATAACTAAGGAATTTTGATTTTAATATTTCACAGGGGACAGCAAATGCTCACAGACGAGAGAATCATATAGCCAAATTATCAGTGGATGGTAGACTGGTGGAGCATGATTATCAAATCAGGGATGGCATTGTGAGCGAAGATTTATATGCTGAGAACGAAAACTGGAGACCTTGTGGGGGGCACTGAAGTCCTTAAATGGGACAAAGCCCCAAGGCTAGATGGGTGGACTATGGCTTCCTTCAAGCACTGCTGGGAGGTTCTCAAAGAGGATATAATGAGAATGATAGTTTTTTTCAAAATGGGATAATTTGTAAGATGCATTATGATGCGGAACAAAGTAGAAATCAAACAAGAGAGAAGAAGAGAGGTAACCCCGGGGGGGGGGGGAGCTAGAAGCCAGATAGAAGAGGAGAATCCACAAAATTGGGGTTTTGCGTTTTGTGGGGGGGTGGGGAGCTCACAGGCCGTTTTATCGTGCTCATATATCTTTATAACATAAGAATCAATATTCAAGCAACACTTAAATAGAAAACAAAAGGCAAGCCAAGAGACTAACTTTGGGTAGACAAAGGGTATATTCAAGGGGAATGTTTTCAACCCAATGGTCCCTCAAGGGAAAATGTCCCCATCACATTAAACATTAAGGATTTCAGACCCATTAGCTTGGTGGGCAGCCAATACAAGTTGATAGCAAAGGGTCTAACCACATGAATGAAAGATGTGATGTTGTTTTTAGTCTACAAGC
Organism: Vitellaria paradoxa; assembly: GCA_019916065.1. Classification (NCBI taxonomy): domain Eukaryota; kingdom Viridiplantae; phylum Streptophyta; class Magnoliopsida; order Ericales; family Sapotaceae; genus Vitellaria; species Vitellaria paradoxa. The sequence continues at coordinate 7,108,505 of CM034242.1, forward strand.
ACTAGAATGCCTTTGTTGAAGGCAAGCAAATTCTAGATGCAGCTCCAATGGCAAACGTGCCAGTTGGCTCCAAACTGAAGAAGAATGTACCTGGTATTGTTTCCAAGCTATAGATTGAAAAAGCTTTCGATCAAGTTAATTGGGATTTCTAGGGTATTTAATTGGGGTAGGGAGTGGCACACAAACATTGGATCAGCTAGAAATGGCACTAGTTTGTGCATAAATATGGTATGGGCTCAGATCACATGGAAAACTAGGGGAGTGAAGAAGATCGAATTTTGGGGTCATAAGACTCATAACTGGCTTCAGGAAGGTAAACTAGAGGAGCTTTTCCCAAATATATGTGACTTGCCATTGAGAAGGAAGCTTTAGTAGTTGATAATATGGAAGTTAAAGGTAAGAATGGTGTGGTGTGTTGTTTTGAGACGGAATTTATTTGATTGAGAGGTGGAAAGGTCCATTGTTTTTTTACAAAGATATTGCACACACTAAAATCAGGGGAGGAAGAGGATGAAGTAAACTGGATTCTTTCAAAGTGAGGGATTTGAGGTGAAATCCTGTACTGATGCTCATGTGGAAGGAGATATGTCGACTTCCCTTGGAAGAAAATTTAGAATGCTGGGGCGATGCCAATTGTGGCTCCCTATTTAGTTTGTGATTTGTTTTAACACTAGATAATTTGCAGAAGAAAGGGTGTGTGTTGATAAATAGGTGGTGTGTGCGCAAAAAGAATGAAGTCCATCAATCATATTTTTATTCATTGCGAGACTAGAGAGGTGGGATTGGACTGTGATCGAAAAGGACTCACAAGTCCAGGTGTTTGTTTTTTTGGGGGGGCCTACAGGTCAGAATGGTAAATATACAATATCATCCCCATGTGGTATTGTATATCCCCATTTCAGGATTTGTTTCCCACCAAAATTTAAAATTCTAAAATTATCTCTTGTCAAATCACATTTCTTATCCCATTTTACATCCCACCACCACCCAAACACCAAAAATTGATCCCATGTTATATCCAATTCTATACATTGTCCCACAGCATTAATTATTATCCCTCAAATCAAATATAGCCTATGAGGCAAGTTGTTGTCCCACTTTGGAGATTGGTGGGTACATCCTAAGGATGCAATTGCAAAGGTTCTTTTTAATACTTGGTGGGGTTATAAAGTTAGGAAGCAAACGGCAAAGCCGTGGCGTTGCATACATTGAAAAGTTTTCTTTTGTCCCGATTCTGTAGTTGGTTGGCGGGGGTTATAGATCCGGTTTTGAATTCTTTTATGAACTTTATTGGAAGTATGATTCCTTAGTCGGGTGGAAATTGGGTGGAAACTTTTTGTCATGGAATTTCCTTAATGCCTTGGCTCTTTATTTATATTTAATAAAGTTCTTTTGTAAACAATATTATGTATACGAATCTCTCGAAACAACCTTTTAAGAGAATTAGAGTGGAAAGTCGAGTAACATTGTCGAGTAAAATTGATATAATCAGCAGAGCTTTTATCACAACCTCCCCCAACATGACAAAGAAGTAAACAGTAGGAATTATTGGAAAAAAATGCCATGCAGGTTTTCCTCAATTCACTACAATAACTAGGCTCAACTATACTAAAATGAATCGCTTTTTTTCTTTCATTTTTTCATTTTTTTGGGGGATGGGTAGCTAGACTGAAACAAATAACTCCACCATGGAACAAAACCTAAATGATGAAGAAATTTAAATGAATCACCTGTTGAATTAAAAGAATAAATAGAGGAAAAAATTCAAATTTGGAAGTTTGTATCCATTTGGTTCTAGAAAGTCATGCACACTTATCCAGAGTTTAGTCCAGTTTTTGGATTTGTAGATAAAACATTGAGAGATGGTTTTCTCTATAGCCGTTGTGCTGGCCCTTTTTAAGTTTTGGTCTTTCCTTTGTAGCTGGGTGGCATCCCTTAGTGCTTTTTAATACAACTTCTATTACTAAACCAAAAAGGTTTACCAAAAAAAAAAAAGCAGCTTTGCAGGCTTTTCCAGATCAACATACCTGGCGATGGATGAAGATATATAAGAAGAGGCTGCTATCCGACATCGAAGCCTCAAAGTGTCTGCATCAAAAACTCCAATAGCACCATCAGAAAATCCAGTGAACAGCAGCAGACCATCACACGAGTAAATTGCACTTGAAATGGCAGCAGAAAGCGAGTCTCTTGGGTACCACTGCAATAAGGTTGACTTGTTAAAAAAATTACAAGAAAAAGACATCATGTGAAACAAACAAGATCAGACATTTATAATAAAAAGGAAGCTTCAATCTCATGTGGATATCTTGTCCAGTGTGACTGAAATGTAGGCAGTCTACATGAGACAAGCATGCAGATGAAAAGTCCCAGTAAATGGGAGCTGCCATGCAAACTGATCACTGATTAAAAAAAAAAAAAAATTAAAAACAAAAGATATCAAGCAACCAATGCAGTGGCATCCCAGCCGAACGTCAAGAATTTCATGCCTAAAACATTTTGATATCCCATGCCCTGAAATGAGAGCCAGGGACAAAGCTAGAAAACTTCCATGATAAATCATTCCATTTGTATATGAAGTGATTTATTTTAGCCCATTAGTACATAAAAATTTTTGGGATAAATCATTTCATGTACCAAGTACCACTTTAATTGACAAATCATTCCAAGTGTGTACGAAGTTATTTTTTTTAATTTTTCTTTTTTATGAATGTTGATATATAAAACTTACTTTTTGGTGATGCAGTGTTGTAATAGATTGTTTAGGTATTTTTTTACCAAATATAATTTATAGCGTTAGTTGTAATTTTTTCTAAGCCTAAATTTGGCTCCAGGAAAGGAAATCTTGGCATCATCCCCAACAACACCCATCATCAATGTGGAAATGATGAAATAGCACTTGCCTGATTTATCATTCAAGACTCAAAATTCCTCAATTGTAGTTAGTAAGAGGCACCCCCCACCAATAACAAAGTGTAAGGATCCGAGTCACCTTAACCCCTTCCCCCTCCAAATATATGTATAGAATGTTTACACTCCCCTCCATAGGCCTACACATAGTACCACAAAAAAAAAAAAAAAAAAAATCTACAAGCCGCTAAAATATTACTTAACAGATCCTAAAGATGCCAAAAAATGTCTAATCTAATTTGTATGGCCCATTTGATAAAGCTGCGATCTTTCAATTTTGTGTTCAGTTTTTGCTTTTTAGTTTCATTTTCATATATATATATATATATATAACATTTGATAACAATAGTTGTTGGTTGGTAATTAGGTCGTCAGCAGTGGCTGGAGGTAAGTGATTGGTGGGCAACGTGGTTGGAGGTGGGTAGTGGCGGTTAGCTGTGGCACAACCTAATTATATTATTACATACGCAAATTATTATTAAACAAGAGGTCCTAGTGACTTATTAATCATAGTTCAACTATTGACACAACTTCTAGAACATAAGAACAATGAGGTAGACTTACCAATTGCAAGCATTCAAGTTGGCTATCATAAACAGCAATTTGACTTTCATGGACGACTAGTAGACGGGTTTGATCATTGTGGAATTGAACTTTAGTTTCTCCGATCAAAGGAGAAGGGTGGCCAGGAGGTGCTTGTATGGGCCTTGCTTTCCTCTTCTCCCATCCGTCAATGTTCCAGACACATAGCTGCAATTCAAATTAATTTCATGCATCATAATGCAAGCCAAATCTACTCGAACAAAAAAAAAAAAAATTGCATGTGCCATTTTTCCCTCCTCCCAATAAAACTAAGGCATTTCATCTTACATTAGCTTTTCAGAAATGACAGCAGAGGAAAAACATAATAGTAAATTTAAAAAAAAAAAAAAAAGAACTCTATTTGTCTGACACTTGCCTGTGCATCAGCCCCAGATGATACCAGTACATTAAGAGTCTGGGAAAATGCAAGCCCTGTGATTCGTTTCTGGTGACCCTTAAGCTTGGTTTTTACCTAACAAAGCGGTCAAAAGTATTTTAGAAGACCCAGAACAGTATTGTCATCCTTAAAATTTATTATCCAATAATGCATAATCACAAATTCCCCCCCCCCCCTTTTTACCCGCAGGGAAGTTACACACAAACAGCTTATGGTTGTTGTATGTTCACTAACTGAACTACAATTTCATACTGCAACTGAAGAAATCAATTACCAAAAAATTCCAAAGTAAACTAAATTTCCCCTCTTCCTGCCACTGCAGATGTTGGGTATTAAAATTTCATATCCAACAATTGCAAGATAAAAGCAGTAATTATAACACTATAGCAAGGATCCGCAGATGTAATATTCTGTGGTTATCCTGTAATAGAATCGCAGTCTATTGCTCCTTGATTTGTTCAAAGATGGGTGTTTCACCTCGTCAACCCGAACATTGTATATTTGAATTGTAGAATCCTCCATTCCTATGGCAATGACATTGTTGTCTTGTGGATGGAATGCCAAGTAGGTAGCTGCTGGAGGTGGAGGCATGAAAGTTGTCATAACCTGGCCACAAAAATACCAGTTCAGTTGAGCCATATAATATTTCTATAAGAAAAGTTGCAGAACCATAGGAAATCTGCAGTCAGACAACAACTGAAAGAAAACTTGATAATATCGTTAATGAGTAGAAGGATAGTTTCTAACTTTAAATGCCGTCATGTTGAACAAAGAGATCTTCCCACCAGAGGCAGACATGACATAAGAGTCATTTCTAGATAATGCCATGCATGCAGCTGACTCTTCAGCTGGTTTATTTTCACTTAAATCGTTTGTCATAAGAGCCCCAGTTGAAGGTTGCCACAACTGCGGCACAACTGAAGCAGAAGACTGAAATAATAGAGGAAAGTAATAAATAATCGGATTCACAAAAATATATATTGAAAAAGATGTAGTGAGTGAAGAGCACACATTGTTAAAAATACTAACCTTCGCAGATACATTACGGTCAGTACGTTGCCATTTCCAAAGCTTATGAACAGCATTGGAGGCAAGGGCAAGCAATGCTAGCCCAGAGTTTGTGTAAAGCAGTCGCACAACCTAAAATACATGACACATGATATGTTTACTTGATTCAAGCTATGAACAATGTCACTTAAAATGAGGATAAAAGTCACAATGGACAAAACAACTTATGTCCTGACAAAGTATTTTTTTCACACAACAGAAAGTAGTGAAAATCATCACAAGACAAATTTAAGATACTTTCTCTTTTAAAAAATTAAATGTCCACTAAAGAAATAGGAAGTACATGGCTGGATAAATATGAAGACCAAAGGTATCTTTCTGGTACATACCTTGCCAGATGTCAAAGGGTCAGGCAACCGCAAAGCCTTTAGTTGAGCTGAGTCAACTATGTCAAGGAACTTCCAGCTTTTAATTTTGTCAACATTATCTGAAATCTTTGGCTTAATATCAGCAGCCCTACTGCTGTCAACAGCAGCCTGCAATTTTATCAACAGCATAAGCAAAGAAAGTATTCAGATGACAAAATTTACTGATGAACTAAAAAGGAGTAACAAATTACAAGCATGCCAATAGACATAGAAGGCTGCAGTCTGTCAGAGCGTTCTGTGGTTGAAACTAGAGGAGCAGAAACATTGCTCATGGGGCCTAATGCACCAACGATGGGAGGCTGTGGAGAAAGTGGAAAAGGATACAATTAAAAAAACAAGTACTATGTGCAGTACAATAGAAAAAAGAAGTAAACAAAACAAAATAGTAAAATTACTTTAACATTCACAGCTTCAGAAAAACCTCGAGACCCTTCAAATGCCCTGCTCTCTAGCATCCTCAGCATGCGCTGCCCATCATTATTTGCTAAAATCTTTATTCCATTGTCACTTGTTGTAACAGCCAACAATGACCCTTCCTTGTTAAATCTGAGTCTAGGGCTTGCCTACAAGGAAGCCTCAACATCAGACAGCAAGCCAATAGCTTTGTATTATTCAAGTAAATGTGCTGGTGCTAAACATGATAATGATGTGTGAAAGGCATACTAACAGGCAATCCACCATCTGCATCAGTAACAGTAAGTATGTTGGTATTGTCCATATCCCAAAACTTTATCTGGAATTCATCACCAGCAGCTAAGAAACGGTTCTTTGTCGTGTCAAACTGCACAACACCCAAAGAGGGCTTTCTAAAACCAGAGTATCTCCTCTTAATAGCTCCTTCACTCTCATTCCACTCAACCAAATGGGATTCACCTTCTTTGCTTGTTCCACAGGAGAAAAGTCTGGTTTCAAAAAATTGAGAAGAGAACAATCCATAAAAAATAGCAGAAGATACATTTGACATTCTCTTAAGAAGAGAAGAATGATACACAGAAAAAATTACATAAAACCTAAAGGTTTCAAAATGTACTTGTTGATCTATCTCAAAAAACCAATAGTTACCAAAATGAATTAACATTTTTTACCTTCCTAATTTTTTATCAGTAACATTTTCTACCGTCATGAATAATCTCCTATTCTAAATTTCCCGTTGTAAGGCATTAGAAGAAAAAGTGTATAGTATTTAATTTGTTATTCCACCAAGTAAATGACCAAGCGATAATGGGCCCACGTAGCATTTATTTGTTAATAATACTTAAATTCAGAAGTGCAGTAATGGTGCAATAGTTAAGGCTTACCATGAGGGCTTTATGGATCTGTCTTTTGGGCTACACCTATTTTCTCATTCTTAGCATTCAGACCATCACAACAGCACAGAGTTTGATGGATCTGTCTTTTGGGATATCTATAACATTTCTCCCGGTACTGTGAGGAATTGAGATTTTTCTGGGCATTATGTGGTTAAAAGTGGAAGTGGAGTCTCTGGTCAATTCAAACACATAGCATCAAGATCCTAGTGGTGACAATGACGCTGGTGTTTACCTTCACTATCAATCTTAAACAACACAAGTAAAATTCTAATGCTCATGTGCTAAATGGATCAATAAAGGGAAATCTATCCATATGCTTAAGATGCAATAGCCATTAGCAATTCAAAATGGTGAAAATAAAACTTGTGAAGTTTTAATTTACCCCAATAAAAACATAATAGCAAAAACTTGTGTCTCGGGTCATCAAGATGTGGTTTGCATGCCTGTATCCCCAAACACACAACCCCCCCCCCCAAAAAAAAAAAGCCTAAGTTTTTTTACTTGGTGTGTTGGGTTGTTTCTTTAAAAAAAACAAAAAAAAAAGGCAAAAACAAAGCAGCCAGTGATAATACAAATGAAGAGGAATGTGGCATTGGATCAGAATTAACCAAGCATCACTGTTTTAGGTGAAAAAGATACGGGAATCATACAAGGCAGCATTGATAAGCACTGGATTTAAAAGAGTTAAACCTTGTTCCATCAGCACTATATGCCATTGTGGTACACCAAAGTCCAGGGGCATCATAATCCACTCTTGAACCAAAGCAATCATAGAGCCAAGCTTTAATTTTCCCGTCCATAGCAGTGGAGAAAATAAACTACAGGTGATAAAATAGATCCATTGAATCATGTAAAATAACTCAAATCTCTGAACCTTCCGTTACCATATATGCCAGGATGGGGCAACAAAAATCATTCATGTAGCTGAAGAATTGATAAGGAAAGAGAAAGCAATCAGTTCTCAAGAATAGATATAATTTACCTGAATATTCTCTTTATAATGAGGGCAGACAGAATATACTGGAGCATCATGGCCTTCAAATATATACTGCTTGCGTCCAGCAACCGCATCCCAGACCTATTTATTGCACAGGGATATACATGAGAAAAATCAATCTCGGATACCCCAAAACCTTATATGCTTACAAGGTCAATACCTTGATTGTCTTGTCATCACCACATGTCACTATAGAGAGTTGCTTATTAGGATTAGCAAATGCAACATCATTAACACCGCCAATATGAGCATCAATCTGGCAAATGGGAAAATAATCAGGGCCTTGAACTTTGGTATAATTCTTCAAACAATATTGAGACAACATAGCAAGGTCTTACTTCTAAATGTTGTCTCAATTCTCCTGCTGGAGTGTAAGTATATATCTGAACAATATGCTTTGAAAAAGCAATACCTATGAAAGAGACATTGCAAGATTAGCAATAGAACATAATTCTTCAAGGGGAACATTAAAAGAGTAAGAATAAACTCAGGGAAAAAAAAAACATTTAGATATACCAAGTATCGATCCATCTGGGCCCCAAATGCATCGATTAACAGATATTGTAGCATCGTTTACCAAAGTTGTCTAAACAACATGAAGATTTTGTCAGAAAAATCATATGATATCAGACTTAAATGAAGTGCCATGATTAATGCAGCCACTATCGATGAAATTCTTACCTGCAATGGCATTGTACAAGCCGAGATATCCCAAACCTTGAAGGATTTATGTGCTAACCTTTCTCGGGATCCAACTTCCCAGATGCTAATGTCACCAACGTTTGTCCCAACTACATGACAATGGCATAAAAGATTCACGTATCACCGTCTATGAACGTTGTGGTACAGGATGTTATTTATAATATCCACCAAATAATCAATATCAAGACACAATTAGGCCAAGAAAAATCAGGCAACTAAAGCATCAACCTAGTAGCACTGTCTGTTGCTGTGGATGAAAGTCCATGCTCATCACATTAGATCCTTGGTTAAGATTCCTCCCAACAGTTTTTGGAAGGTCATCTAGCGAATAAATGTTTGGAGGATGTGTTGAACAAGGAAAAGACACCTGCAAAATATATTTGGGAATGTCAATATAAAAGTACAAAATGATGGAAAGCCTAAATGGATGCCAAACAATATTTACAACAGAAAAAATATATATAGGCTAGGTATGCTTTTTCAAAATTTTCCCACCTCATCAGATTGGCCGGATCTAATACGTTTCATAAAATGCTCTGAATCTGATGTTTGATAATCAATCCCAGGAGCACTTGGAGGTGTCCTTGGGTGTTTCAGGAATGCAGCTGGGATATCAGAGTAAGAGATATTTAATAAACAGGTTGAAAAAGCAACTGAGTATCCCATCAATACCACAGCACAGCATAAGTATATACTGAGAGCTTACCTGCACCAGGAGGCTGCACAAGACCAGGGGGACCTGCTGCAACAGCAGCATGAGGTATGGAAGGGTTAGCATTTGACATCCACCCTGCTATGGCACTAGGAGACGGGGAAATAACTGGCTGGAATGGCTGCACATAGGAAAGCATGACACAAGTGAAAACTGAAGGAAACATAGTGCACAACTGCTGGTTAGGAATTCATTTATACTTACAACATGAGCTCCAATAGGAGGAAAAACCCCCGCCTTCGGCACGGGTCCCGCAAGAGGGCTATTAGTAGGCGGAGGAGCACGAGTTCCATTACTAGAAGCACAAGTATGATCAGCAAAAAGTGTTTTGATATCAGGGTTTGGGCGAGGGTTCTTGCAAAGTTGATGCTGCCAGTTAAGACTGAAAATTCCCACAGAGAAAGAGAGAGAGAAGTTTATAATATGCTTAACAAGTGAAACAGCGATCTATTAAGCAGCAAATCATCCCAAAGTGGCAATGCTAATACCAACGACATCCACCATATTAATAGCAAAACAATGAAAAAGTAATAGAAGCAAGAAAAAGGAGATTCATATCTGTTAAAAAATATCAATCTCAAACTAGTGGACTTTAACCTTTGATTTATCAATGTCCGCAACCGTGAAGCTTTGAATGTGGGAAATGTAAGTTTGTCACGAAATAATGGATTTGCCTCTATAAGCTTCTTAAGTTCAACAAGCATAATATTCCGTGCTGACTTTGTGTCCCCGTACTTAGAAAGCTGCTCATTCTGCCTGATGACACAAATTTAAAAAAAAGACAGAGAGAGAGAGAGAGAGAGAGAAGGCATTGAGATAATAATGTGTAACTCAAATTATTAAGCTAACTTCTAGGTACCTTACCTAAAATTGTCAAGAGTAAGTAGCTGGGTGATCTCTTTGAAAAGATCTTCATTAAAAGATGCAAACACCTTAAGATCCTTTACAAGAATCTCCACAGCTTTTGCTCGATCATGCCTGCAAAGTACAAATTGAAAACTGAGGATAGCCCTATTTAAGCAGTAGGGATTGGTTCCAAGAGATCCATGACTAACATCGAAAGACTCACCGATCAAGAGCTTCCAGATATTTTTGTTTTCTTATTTCAAAGAAAATTTTCATCGAGTACCGGTTGTCCTCAACCTTAGTGAAGCCGCATAAATAGCGCTCAACCTCATCCCATTCACCTGCTAGCACTTGGTCCTCGAAGTATTTCATATTGAAGAAAAAACCAGACTCTTGTTCCAACCTAATACAAGCATTGAGTTCCCAGTAAGAAATGGGTCCTACCATTGACCCTGCTCATTTTTCTTCAGAGTAAAATAAGTAAATATCCTTTGTCTGGATGCCAAGGCTAACCGGAAAACTATAGAAGATACCATCATTTCTCATGTTAATTTGGTTTCTCAAAATTGAAAAACTCATACAATTTTAGGAAAATAGTTTGCCAGTTTTAGTGCAGGTAACCTTTTTGTTTTCTTATATCATATTTATTGAGAATGCCTCTCAATATTTAACTCAATCTCATGTCCTGCATTTGTTTAAGCAACCAAAAATGAACATTGGAATTAAAATATGATGGAAGAAAGGAACTTACTTATGGACTGTTTCCTTGAACTTCTCCTCATCTAAGAACTGTAAGATTAAGAATACCAGCTCCCGACTCAAGGACGACATGCCTCCTAGTCCTGGCACTCCTAACCACTCCAGCGCAGATACTTCGTACCAAACAGAAATTCTGAACGGGATAAATTGTACTAAGAAAGTATGAAGTATTTGATCCTTTCAGAAACAAAAGGCCTCTCTATAATTAGAAACCCTCCAATTACAATAACATATCCAAAGAAAGCCCGTTGCTTCCAGTTATGCCGAAGTTCAATAAACCAACAAGTCAATTCCTGGATTTCCCTTTCTACCTCTAACCTAACCAACACCCAATTTATATCAATTCATCAAATAACTCATACATTATACCATCCGAGAGTTCTTCCTAACACAGCGAAATCTCAAACCAATTTACAACAGATTCATATTCATATAAAAGTACCATAAAACACAAATGCCCAACAAATGAGTCCACAAAGTTGCTACTCTCTTGTCATTTCGCCTTCAATTCCCCCAAGATGCACATAGATTTTAGCTTCAATTAGCTAGTAAAGTGTCTACACCCGAAATAGTTAAACAAGCAAAAGACAATCAATCACACTTATCCATCAATGAGCCCAGAAACAGAATTAAATTTCTCTGCATGAAACCAAATGAAAGACAGACAGCATACAACCAACCAGAAACACCTCTCTCTCTCTCTCTCTCTCCATATATACACATAACAAGTCCACATAAATGGGTGCGAAATTGGTGAAAAAAGCAACTTCAGATCTGAAACACAAACACAGAAAGTTATAGGTGGCCTTACAGGTGATAGGACAGATACCTAGGGCTTTCAGAGCCCCTTTCCTCTGCACAAACAGTCCTCTGTAGTCTGTACCCTGCCTGTAAGTTTTGCTCTCTCTCTCTCACTAGAAGTCCAATTTATAGTGGTCGGGGTCGTGATCGTGGTCCGTTTCCATCTCTCTCTACTGCTGGCACCGCTGTCTTGATGACTATGACGGAACTGTCAATGAGAGATGGGGGAGCCCAATTGGATTGTCGTTTTGCCTGCGTGTCGCGTTCCAATTGGCGGTTACGCGATTCTATTCAGTGAGGAATGTACTGGAATTTTTTACATGCATGTGCACTTCTGAAAATCAATAATTTTTGTGTTTCGAGCGAAAGTGCGATTGGCTGACACGGGTTGTGAGTGCTGGATCGGGTCGATTAATTTTATAAAATAATTTTAAAATTAATTTTTAAAATATTTATTTTAAATTAAAAAAGTACGTAATAATGTTTGCATGGCAACAACTAGTGTAAAAGTATCACCGATAATTTTTTAATTTTTTGTAATTTTTGATAAAATTTAATAAATTAAACACCTTAAGATACTGTTTGATAACACGGTTGCATTTTATTTATGTTTAATTCTTTATGTTTTCTAATTATTTATTTTTTATTGTTATTTTTTTCTTGTAATCAAAATTCAAACTATACAGTTTTATTTACATTAGCTAATTTTTGTTTTAATAAAATATTTTACTTTATTAATTTATCTTAAATTTAACAATTAATTTAATAAAAATATATTTTATCTTATATTTAATAATTAATTTATTAAATCTAATTCCAAGTATCACATCCTCAAACAAACAAAATCATCCACACTAAATACCAAGAATAGGTTCTCTAGGCCTTGAAAGGGGTAGTCAAGTTGGTTCGGATGGTGGGCTGAAAGGCCTGAGACCAATAGGTCCCGGGTTTGACTCCTCTTGAGGGCAGTCATTCTTCTAATTGTAGAAGGCTATCTAATAGTTTTCTCGGCTGAACCAGTCAGCCAGGGCTTGGCTAGGCTTGTTTATCTCCTCGTGGTTCTTTGCCAACTAGGGCCACGGGGCGGGTTTCACCCAGTGCGCACTCATGGGTAGCGGCTGCGGGTTTCTCCCTGATCCCAGAAGAATAGGTTCTCCAGGGTGCACATAAGGAGACTCGAATTAATAATTAATAAAGAGCAAATCTAAGATGTTATTAATTAAGCTAGCCTCAGAGTCATTAATATTAATCCATCATTTTTTTTACTTTTGTGTGTAATTTTTATATATTAAAAAAAATATGGTTTAGAAATTTTAATCTTAGGAAATGTTTATTTAGAGCAAATGAGAGTAAATTTACTATGATAATTTTAATCTTTATTACATTAGTTTGGAAGAAATAGTAACAATTATTTGAGACAAAAATTACCTTTTATGGAGGTAAATTGTTACTGGAGATGAGATAGGTAACTAGAAATAATTAAAAAACTATACCATTTTAGGATACACAAAATAAAAAAATTAGCTATCATTTGGTATATTTATTTTGAACTCATCTTTTATTTTGTAGTTTGAAAAATAAGAAAAGCAACTCAAAACGTATTTGGTTACTTATACTCTCAAATTTTCTTTTAGAAAATAGAAAATGGGTTTACATATGAAATACAAAATGACAAAAAATCATTCCGAGCATTTTCAACCCAAATAAGAAAAATCTCAAAACAAATTCGTTTTTTTATTTTTTTATTCTGAGATTTTTTAAATATAAAACACAAAATAAAAAATAAAAACATAAAATAAAAAATACAAATCAAATGATACTTTGTATTTTATTATATTTTGGAAAATTTATTTACAGAAATTGACCTGAATGGCATGATGAATTCCGTAGAGGAGTTGAAGTGGTTGCAATGTTGTTTATTTCCTCGGTCCCTCGTGTAGGCGATCCCTGTCTTCAAAAATAATTTTAGCCGTTGATAGATGAGTTTGAGAAGAAAAAGTTAGCTAGTTGTGTTATTTTTTTTAATTTTTTATTAATTTGATATTTTTATAATTTAAAAAATTAAATATATGAAAAGACAAACTTAATTATATTAAGAACACCAAAAAAATCGAGTAATTAAAAGTTAATTGCTAGTTATGGCTTCCAAACGAAGTCATATATTTATAGATATAGTTTTAACAAAACAAATAATTGTAATACTTAAAAGCATTTATCTGAAAGGTCAAATTAAAGGTAATAAAAAATTATATGACTTAAACATAAAAGTAATAAATTTATTATTATAATTAAAAATAAAACTATTTAAGTGAAAATTTAAAAAAAAATATAAAGGTAATAAATTTATTTAATCTTTAAAACTTTTAGGAAATTTTTTTTTTTTTTTTTTTGCGTTCACACTAATATAAAATGTAATATGTTTTTAGAAATAAAAAATAAAAAAATTTTAGCCTACATTTGTTTCTTGTACATTTTTTTTTTGAAATATATTTTTTCTAATATTTCCAAAAAAATAATTTTTGAAAATATATCCAAATGTAATGTTCGAAATCAACGGTCTTCGACTATTGTCTCGTTATAATATACCCAAAAAAAAAAAAAAAAAAAAAAAAGAGGAAAAAGGGCAAAAGAAAAAAGGGGGCAAACTTCAGCGAGGTTCGGAAGACTCGGAACCGCAGTGAAAACCCTGACGCGTCGCCGATAGGGGAAACCTACGAAACAATGCGGCGATGGTGCGCCAAACTCCGATCGCTGGCCGTCCTTCACTCAACCCAGAAAACAACTCAACTCTGTCTCCCATCATCTTCCCATCGTCTCCTGCACTCTTCCCCCCAGCTGCTCTACAAACCCCTTGAATCCAGTGTAATTTCTTCCCATTTTAGGCCCCTTTTCAATTCCTCTTCTGCCTCGCAGCATTCGTTTTTCAACCAGGCACTTTACACTTCTCCCCTTCCCAATATCTCTGTAAGTTTAACCGTTCCATTTTTCTTGGCCTTTTCCAGTTTTGTTGCTGAGAAAATGTGGTGAAAGAAAAATTGGAATTGAATTTTGAGTGTTTGGATTGTTTCTTTTATTTTCTCTTCCCGGGTTTTATTGGCATCCAAACACTTGGTGGTGTAATGGTTTTAATTTGATGCGTAGGTAGAGAAAACGCTAATCCAATTTTTAGCATTGGAATGTTTCTTTTATTTTCATGTTCATTGGTTGTCTCGCAGCCAAACAGGGTGTGGAGTAATGATTTTCTCCTGATGATTGCTCGCTGACTCTGGGAATATACTAGTTTTATTTGTTTTCTTGGTTGTCCCGTTTGGTTTCTGAGAACATGTAGGAATGCAAAATCAGAACAAATTGTTGGCTTTGAAAGCGCTTCTTTAGCTTTTCTGTTCATTGATTTTCTTGGTGGCTTAGTAATGATTTTAAGTGATGGGTGATCACTCACTCTGTGCAAGGTCTAGCTCTGCTTGCTTTCCTGGCTGTTTGATTGTGGAGGAAATTTAGGGAAAGAATATGTGATCCCATTTTTGGACATTCTAGTATATCTTTTAGTTTATTTTGATTCAGTTTCATGGCAGCTCAACAGTGTGTTGAGTAATAACTTGATTTAATGGTGGGTTTATCAGTAGTTCTGGGCACACTTGAGCATTCTTTTTTCTCACGAGTTATTCGTGATTGATTCTTAGCTCATTCAAGTGCGGCATCTTACAAAGAAAGAGATGAAAGAGAAGATGAAGAAGTTTAAGCCACGGACACCAGTCACCTCCAAGGTCAAGAAAATCAAAATCAAATGTTATTCGTAAGTTTACATATTTGTAATCTTTGTTTGGATGCATACCTATGGATACATATGTATATCTAATACATATCTAATCGGTCATGAGGAATTTATTGTTTTAAATTTTCCTGATCAGATCTTATAAGGGAAGATTTCGGGTAATGCATGATGGAAAGATTAGGCGCTGGAAGGAGGGGAAGCGACACAATGCACATTTGAAGGTCTGCCTATACTTTCCCCTCATAGGACATTAGATTTCAAATGGCATATGAATAATCAGAAACAGAACTCAGCAGTGGTCTTGATCATGAATTTTAGTGGTTGTTATTTTCTCCCAACTGGGGTGTTCTTAGATTTTGGTGTAGTTAGATATAACTTAGTGGTTTGCCATCTATGAAGAGGTGATTCTTTGCTTAGAGCCTGAGGTGTTATGTGCTTGGGATGTTGTTTTATTCATTCTGGTTCCGTGTGCTTAAGTGCCATTGTGTAGTGAAATTTGAATTCCTAAAAATTGATATAGATGAACATATCATGGTGAAAATGTAAAGTGAAGTCTAATTGGATGGAGAATGTGAATATAAACACTTCTGTTCCATGTATGTATACAGAAATAAGAGATCATATTTGTTACCCTGGAGCTAGAAGAAGACTGAATTTAGTTAGGGAGTATTTTCATGGAGATGTAAAACTAGCTTCTGTCTCTTTTTTTTTTTTTTTTTTTTATAAACAACAAAGATTTGTTAAAGATGTGGAAGAGAAGTATAGCAAAGATGGATAAAAGGTCCTCCAAAGAAACAAGAAAAGCAAAAGGGTAGTAAGAGAAACGGAAGAAATAAGACGTGTGTTATAATTCTGGTGAAAAAAAAAATAGAGTCAACCACTCAATTATTTAACCAAGAACAATAACTATACGCATACATTCAATACATTCAAATGTAAAGCATAAAAGAAAACAGACAAAAGGGTTTTATGTGGTTGGCAAATTGCCTACTTTCACGAGTATCTTGGTATTCAAAATGTATTATATTTTCTTCTCTATAAGAGGCTTACAAGATGTAATTCTCTCTCACTCTACATAAAGAAACCTTTGCAACACTCTTGAATAAGTTACAAAAACTGCTTATAAAACTTGATATAATCTGCAGATTTAGTCACACCATTTGAATGACACATTATGCCTTCGAACACAACTTGGCAGAGACGAATATGCATGAACTCTGGTCCAATGCGTACGGGTCGTTAGATCGCCAACAGGCATATCAATGTTCTTTTCTCCTAATTCTAGCTGCCGTTTGGACCATATGAACAACCATACAGATCGCAGCACCAATGCAAGCTATTGTCTGAATGCCAAAGCTACTGTCTGAACCATCACACTGATACACCACATATTAGATAGTCTGTTATCTCCTCTTGTATTCCCTAGGCATATACTTCATGAATATGAGTCATAGCCAAGTGGAAAACCTAACAATCTCCACCTTGGCGAATATTTCGCCTCTTAGAAATTTCACATGGTACCTCCATCTTGACAACGGATTAGGGATTTTTCTAGTTGATTTGTTCCTTTGAATCTCCATCCCAAGTATCGTTTTGCTTCCCCCAAGTCTTTTATGTCAACTTCCTTCTTCAACAAGGATTTCAATCCTAATTACCAAAAAAAAAAAAAGAAAAAATGGATTTCAATCTTTCAACCTCAGCCATGCTCTTCATTGCAATTAACATGTCATCCACATATAGAAGTAGATAGATATGAGATCTGTCAAGGCTCTTTATGTACACAACAGTTATATTCACATCTATAATAGCCAATTTGAATCATGTGAGCGTCAAACCTTTTATATCATTGCTTTGGTGACTGCTTGATCCCATAAAGTGACTTCTTCAATCTGCATACAAGATGCTCATTCCCAGTTGCTTAAAGCTAGCTGAATGCTCCATGCAAATGTCTCCCTACAAGTTACAATTTAGGAAAACGGTCTTCACATCCATTTACTTCAACTCCATGTCAATATTGGCTACTAGACTAAAGACTATCATTAAGAATGTGTCTAATAACAGAAGAGAACACTTCATTATAGTTAACATCTTTTCTTAGAGTTCCCCTTTGCAACTAACCTTATTTTGAATCTCACTCCATCATTTTCTGAAATTGCTTTCTTCATCCTGAAAATCTCTTTGCAACCTATACATTTCTTTTCCTTAGGAAGTAGTGGTAGATTCGACCCAAACCGAGTTTTGACTTACTCAAGCTCTGCTCAAACTATTAATATTGAGCTCAGGCTTTTACATGAGTTCGACCACTGATTGATAAATAACAATTTGGGCTTGAGATCAGTTTGCGAGTAGTTTAATTAACCAAAATGACATATTTTGGATTTAAAATATAATAAATCAAAACAAAGAGCCTGACTAAACCAAAGCGACATTGTTTCGCTAAAAAACATCATTTTGGTATTCCAAGAACTTCTAGGCTTGAGCTCGATTTTAAACGAGCCACAAATAGAGCCCGATTTTAAACCAGCCATAAATAAAGCTCGTTGTTGTTATGAATCGAGGTCAAGCAGCTCGCAAATAGCTCGATTTGTGGGCACCCCTAGTAGGAAGTTCAGCCAATTCCCAAGTCTTGTTCTTTTGTAAATTTTCCATATCTTCTATTAAAACCTATATCCATCCATCCCTCTCATAACTGTGTATAACATCCTAATAGGAAGATGGAACTCTTCAACCAACAAGTAAAGCATCAGAAACCATATCGTCAAAGCCATATCTAGTTGGTAGTTTTGTCCAACACCTCAGTTTGTCTTCAACAACACTGATGCTTTTAAATGGATTCATTCCGTGGTTGAGTATCAAATTTTTCTTGTTTGTCCAACTGCACCTGCATCACTGTCTCATTTCCATCCTTTGCTACTAAATCAACTACTGACACCTTTGTCTTTGCTTTTAACATAGCTGACTCATCAAATACTACATCTTTGCTAATCAGCACTTTCTTTGCCTCTGGATCCCATAACTACAGCATTTTACATTTTTAACCCCCTTCTCAAATCCAAGAAAGATACATGCTTTGGATATGGGTCAAGCTTAGTCATTTCATCTCCAGGAATATGTATATATGCAAGACACTAGATATCTTCATCACTAAGTAGTCAATCTCTCTTTTTATCCATATCTCCTCGGCTGCTTTTTCATCCAAGTTCTCCCCTAGGTGATCTGTTAATGATGAAACATGCCCAGAAACACTCTGGAAGCCCAGTATTCGATCTAAAACATCTAGCTCTATTTGCAACGGTCCTTTTTATCCTTTCTTCCACTGAATTCTACCATGGCATCTTCCTAACAGTGAAATGTCTAACAATTCCATGTTTAGTGCAAAATTTCATGAAGGCATTATCCCTGTTTCAATGATAAAGTGCCATTTTCAGATGGCACTAAAAGTGGAAATTGTTGATTGTTGTGTGCTTTGGTCAACTAATATTTTCTTATCACATGGATTGTATAATTAGCTGTCATATCTGCATCTTTGTAATTATTTTTATCAACAATCGTTATTACCATTCCTTGAGCTATATTTCTTTCCTTTCCATGAATTCGGCTGTGGTTATGCAAGCATAATTTTATTCTATTTCTACCGGAAGTTTGAGATCTGTGAAATGTTCAATGGTGCATTTATGAGATTCTGTTGCTTGATGCAGTCTAAGAAAGCAAAACGTAGACTTAGACAACCAGGCATTGTTCCTTTGGCATATGCAAAAGTCATGAAGAAGCTCAACTTCTGTGGTTAAAGCATTAGGAGTGCCTGTTCTTGCTGCCGTTTTGGTTTTGAAGATGGACAGTCCAATGTTTCCATGTTTGTTCTCTGTTTCCTCTAAATTTTTAAATTCAGAGGCTTAAAATAGGAAGTACCTTTTGGTCCTTTTCTTCTTAGCAAGAGGATCATGCCATCAATTCTGTATGACTTGAGGTTATTGTTTTTGTTGAAATCTTTATATGCTTTGTTATTGTTCTGAGGAACAAATCTTTATTGGAAAAAAAGAGTAATAATGCCTGCAACAAAATTTATCATTCACAAACAAGAAAAAAGCTCAAGTACGTATGCAGAACATTTCTATATTGATTCAAATATAGCCGCTCCCCTCTCCTCCTCTTCCTCCTCCTCCTCCTCTTGGGTCGTTCTCATCAGATTGAATGACCATTTCTATTTTGAATCAACATATTATCCTTCTACAAATCCCCCTCTCATAGATTCGTAGTTTGGGTTATACTCATATTGTATCCATTTCCCATATTTTGGAGAGAAGCAATAGGTTTCCGGGAGATTGAATATCTGCTTGCAATTGTTGATTTTATTCTTACAACAGTCATACTCATCTTTGAAAGCTACAAACGCCCCATCATCTGTTGAGCAATTCCACACTGTCGACAAGGGAAAAAAATACGCACTGTTGGAAGCTGAAACTGTAACCCTCTTGAGGTTTCAGATGGTGGACTTTGCGTTCATCGTCGTAGGAGAAACACCTGATACGGATCTGAACTTTGCTCCAGTTTTGAATGCTGACCGTCTTCTGAGGAGATACCCGGAAAGATGCCTCGGATGGTAGGATGAAGAAGATCACTGCAACAAGTAGGATGAGATTGACTGCCTTAAATTTTGCAACAAGGAGGATGAGATTGGTGGTGGTGGTGGCTTATGTGCCTTTTTTTTTTTTTTCTCTCCCCTGAAAGTAGCACATTAAACAAGTGAGCTAGAAGTGAAGATTGTATTATGAGAAACTCATTGTATTATGAGAAACTCAAACTTATCAACCTTGAGGGTTAGTTCAACTAGTAAGACTTTAGTTTTGTTCTTTAGTGGTCACTAATTCGAATTTTTTCAAGACTATTGGAGGTTCATCTAATTGTTAACTTCAGAGCCTTATAGATTAGTCGAGATGCGTGCAAGTTGACTCGAACACCTTGAGGTATCCAAAAAAAAAAAAAAATCAAATCTATTTTCTTTTATTTTCTCCTCACATTTCCTTCTTTTTTTCCTTCTGGTTCTTTCCCATCACTCTCCTTTTCAAGCTATGCACATAATTGTATACAAGTTTCTTTCATCAGAAATTGAAGCACATGCATGCATAATCACACCTATCATATCAAGTGGGAGAGATGAAATATTGGGTGTATATATATATATGTATATATATCTCCATACCCACACACAAACACACCTCCCATTGATTCCTTGAACCTTTCTTGAACTTTAATTCCTTGAACATCACGTGTGCATTTGCTTTATACTGTGTATGGGAGGAATAGTTATTAGTTTTTCATATTTTATTTAAATTTTTAAATAAAAATTAAAAATTAAAACATTTATCTCAAATAATAAATACAACATTTAAATAAACAGTTAATAATTAAGAAGTATTTTAAAAGACAAAATATTTAATCTAGTAGCTAGTGGCTTTTTCCTTTAAATTTTTAGATTGAAAGAAATACATACACAAACCCAGATTCTTTTCGTTATACCTCATTAAATTACACAAACCATTTCTAATTAATTCCACCTTGACTAGAAATTAAGAAAAAAATAATTAAACAAAATCTGAAAATTATAAATTCTATCTGGATAATAATTAAAACAGCTTGAACAAAATTCAATTACAGGTATCAACAATGGCTGAAGTGACAAATCATCAACATTAACATGCTAATATAGATCAGCCTGTGCAGTACTCTTCTCACTTATTCCACAACAATAAATTATTTAAAAAAAAATACAGTCAATGAGAATGATATTTCATGACCTTTGGAGTTCTAAAAAAATCTCAAAAGCTGATATGTTTTTAGGCGCTTACAAATTTCAAAAGCCGTTGGAATAGGTTAAAATAATATGTTTTAACGGATTCTGTCAAAACTAAAAAAAAAATGATTTGATATTTGTACAAAAAAATATACAAAACTTTAAAAATTTTTAAAATTTTCCATTAAAATTTTGACATGTGTGCTTTTATATAATTTTAAACAATTTATATCTAATCAAACGTAAATATTCAACAACCATTACACAATAATTTCAAAATTCACGTAACTTTTTAATTTTTGTTGTACCTCCAAACGTTCCCTTCATCACCACCATATATATATATATATATATATATTTATATCTTGCCCCTCATGGTGTCTCTGCAAGCTCATCACCCTTCGCATAAACACCTCTATCAAATCCACGCGCCGCCGAACACTTTTCGCTGTTCTCTCTCAGATGCCCAGCTGCCTTCGCACCTCCAGAGTTACTAACGTTTCCAAAGATCAAAACGACCAACCCAACAACAGCAGTGCAAAACCCAACCCCAAACGACCTGTCGATTTTCTCAGGGCTCGAAGACGCAACGGCGAATCCCACGCAAGTCCCCACAGCTCTCACCCACGAGAACCACGCCGCGAAGGCGCCTTCCTTCCCCGCCGGGCAGCAGTCCAGCAACAGGACCCGGCCGAACGCGTGGAGGAGGCCGGCGGCGACGCTCTGGACTCCGGCGAAGACCAACACGTGCTCGAGTTTCCACCTGTCGTGCCGGTAGTAGTACCCGCACCCGGAGGTGAGCATCGACAGTAAGAACCCTAGAAGCTGCATTTTCACCGCGTCGGCTCTGATGAGTTGCTGCAGAGGCTGAACCAGCGGGAGGGACACTAATGGGAATATAAAATAGGTCAACCAGAGGAAGAGAACGTTGACTGGCTGAAGACAGAGTTGACCGATTAGATACAGTACCGCTCCGGCGAAGATGCACATGGTGGCGAACGAAGAGAGGAAGACTCCGGCTAAGCTCCCGGCTGCGTGGGGGTAACTGAAAATGGAGACGAAATATGATTTGGGATTAGGATTTGGAATTGGCGTTCGAACGATTCTATTGGTAGAGAAGACGTGGGCGATTCCTGCGAACCATATTAAGCCGCTGAAGATGGAGACGATCCAGAGGCTGAGGATCTTCTCCACGTGCCTGAGCATGTGGTAAGTGAAGGTCGAGATTATGGCGGATCCCAAGCACCCCGATGCGGTGGCGTAGAGCGAGAGCCACCCGGCGACGCCGCGTCGGTCCGGGAACTGGCTCCTTCTGACGCTGGGGCCCACGAAGGCGCGGACCATGAGGCCCAGGTGGCGGATGTAGGTGGCGACGCAGACGGTGTTGGCGGTTGCGACGAAGGCCACGTAGGGGAGGAAGATCCACGTGGTTCGGAAGAATCCGGCGGGGAGGCAGAAGAGCCCGCCGACGGCGGTTGCCGACGCGGCGATGAGCTGCTGGTTTTTGGAGTGGTCGAGGTGGGCCGAGAGGAGGGCCAGGATCGGTGCTGCTATGATAAGGCCCAGGGCCCAAGAGATTGAGGTCCACTCTAGTGGGGTGAAATGCAATGTGTTGACGTTGATTGTTTCGTTTGTTAGCCCTTGGTACCTGCCATTAGTTGAGGGCATAGGTTAAGGCCTTGTTTGGCGAAATAAGTTACCTACTAGTTTTTTGTCTTTTTCTAAAATGATTAAATTTACTTACTTACATTTTATACTTTTTAAACAAAAAGACAAAAATGTCAAATTAACAAAAAAATTAAAAAGTTAGTTACTAAAAATTATCTTTTCTAAAACATAAAAAAAAAAACTAATCTTTTTAATAGTTAACTTGTAATCAATGATAAAAAAAAGTTAGCTCCCCCTTCCAAAAAAAATCAACTTAAGTAATAATATTGAGGGGATGTTTGTAGTAATAAAAAGTGGGATAATTTGTAAGTTTGTAATTCGTGTAGTAAAATAAAAAGTGAATAATTTTTAAAAATTTTAAAATTTTTTAACATTTTTCAGTATGTCAAATGCACTCTTACTTGCTCATTCGAACTTCATTACATGAAAGCAAAGTTGTATAAACAGAATGTATCATTAAAATTTTGACTAAATTATACTTACATTCTCTTAATATTTAAATAATTATATTTATCACTTTTTAATTTTTAAAAATTTTACTTATTTTTGTAAAGAAAACTATCGAAGATGTGAGAGATAGGGGTGCAAAATTAAAAAAGTACTTAAAATTTTGATTCTTATAACATTTCTGTAAAGTTTTAACAATTGATTTATTAAAAGAAGGTTAATATTAATAATATTTTAAAACAAGAGAGTAAATGTAATTTTTAAATGTTGAGAGATAATAAATGTAATTACTCAAATTTTGAGGGATGACATATATAATTTATCTTAAAATTTTTAGGAGTGATATTACCATGTCATAATTAAAGAGTTAGAATTTATTCAGAGAACTTCTACTATCATATCGATTTTGGTATAATTTTCTTGTTGATTTTTTTTTTTCCGTAGAATATATATATATATATATATATATCATAATTAAAGAGTTAGAATTTATTCAGAGAACTTCTACCATCATATATCGATTTTGGTATAATTTTCTTGTTGATTTTTTTTCCGTAGAATATATATATATATATAGAGAGAGAGGAGGGTTTTATTATTATGTTTTCTGGTAGAATAGTATTTTCATTTAATATGAAAAATAAAAATATTAAATGCCCTTTTTTATTTTTTTATAATCTAAAAACACTGTTTCTAGTGAAAGGAGATGAAACGTAATAAATTAAAAAATAGAGTGCATTCAATATTTTCATATTAAAAAATCATATTTTGTAAAATATATATATATATATATATACACAATATGATCATGCAGGATGATATGTGATGAATAGCGGACAAAATCTTATAATTAATAAAATGTTAGAATATCTGTTAGTTTTTTTTTTTTTAAATAAAGAAATTTGTACTAGGATAATGTAATAATAAAATTTTTATCATAAACAATTTTTTAATTTTATTTTAAATAATTGACTCACAATAATGAGTAATTCTAATTTATAGCATCATGTTACATATAATTGTTTGACATTTTGATAAATTTAGGATAAGTTGGAGAAGAAAAAATTAGTTTATTTTTTTTTAATAGTTAGCTGTTAACTAATTATTAAAAAGTTAACATTTCTTGTGTTTGTCAAGGAAAAAAATATAGCTTTTAACTTTTTGTCAATTTGGTATTTTTATTTTTTAATATTTAAAAAAATTAAAATATAAAAAAATAAATTTAATTATTTTTTAAAAATTAAAAATTAATAATCGATGCATAAACTGGTAGATAAAAAATAAATTATTTTTAAAATTTTTTACCAAAATAAACGCAGCCATATTGCCGTAAGTAGCTGATGGGTGGATTTTTCTAGGTAGTGAGGTATCCCACATGGGTTGAATCCAACATTGCATATAAATATTATTATTTGATTGATCTAAGTACTATCGAAGTTTTTTTTTTTATTTTTTTCTCTTATTTTTAAGTAAAATGTTTTATGATTTATTTTTTTAAATTAAACCAAAATAATATGCGAATGAAATATTTTAAAGTAATAAAAAGATTAATAAATTATTATTTTTAAAAATAATAAGACCACAAAATTATTTATGCTCTCAAGTGCTCTTATATTTTGATGAATAAGGCTCTGTTTGAAAAACTTAGTTAGCTTCTCAATTTCTGACTATTTAGATGTTATTTGATATAATTATTTTGAACATATTTTTATTTTGCATTTTTTAAAATAAAAAAAAGTTAAAAATGTACTTGGTCACTTATATTTTTAAAATTTATTTTAGAAAATAGAAAATATGTTTATACAAGAAATCAAAATAGCAAAAAAATCGTTTTGAGTGTTTTCAACCAAAAATAAGAAAAATTTCAAAATACGAAAAACAAAAAAATCAAACTAAATGCGTTTTTTATTTTTTTTTATTTTGAAATTATCAAAATATAAAACACATAAAAAGAAAATAAAAAATAAATTAAAAAAATACAAATCAAATGACACCTTAGCATTTTAACTTTTTTTTTTTTTAAATAACTAAATTTAACTTATCAAATTTTAAGTTTCTTTTAAACTATAAAAGGTAAAAAGTTCAAATTAATAAAAAAAAAAAGTAAAAAAGTTAGGTGTTTTTTTTTCAAACATAAAAATTAATTTTTTTAGTAGGTAATCAGTAAATAGCTAAAAAAAATTATTTTTTTCTTCCCAAATGGAGCCTCAAAAAAAAAAAAAAAAAAAAAAAAACTACTTACAGACGCATTTCCCTCGCGCTGCACTTAAATCCCCTGCCATTGATCACCCACTGATCATTTGGAGGATCCTGCGTCTTCTGCTTGATCTCACTGATGATAAGTGGGAACACGACGGGAATCAGAACAGTGTGAATGAAGTAGGAGCAGAGCCCATAGAAGAACCAACCCAAAACTTCCCCCTTGGAAGGCTTCTCTTCTTCAATTTCCAATTCATCATACCCTTCATAAGTTTCTTCAGCCCTTTGTATTTTTATTTCCGTGTCATGAACAGCCGGCGTTTCTTTCTCCTCACGAGCAAAAGTCAGCCTCTCTTCTAGCGTCCCTTGGACTGCTACTGCTCCATGACTCTTCTCCTCAGCCATTCATACACTTCAACAACGATTTTTGGCAATTAAGCAATTGTACGCAGGAGAAGATATATATATATATGTAGAGAGAGAGAGATGGTGATGAAAAGTTCTCTGAGTTGTAGTTAGAGAGAGAGTGAGAGAGAGAGACGGGCTATAAAAATGGTGAAAATCGGGGCCGATCATCCCTAGCTGGATGTGGAATTTTCGAGGACGATTTGAAGAGGCATCCCTCGATTTGTTCATGAGTTGGGGTAGGCGACATGGCGGCCGTTTGGACAACCAATACTGATCAAAAATTGAAAAAAAAAAAAGAGGGATATTAGTTATTTTTTAATATTAATATTTTAAAAATCAATTAAAAATTATCAAAATAATTTGTTGAAACAGTAAAAAGGAAACCGTTTCAACTATTTTGCTCAAAAATTAATACAAAAGACTGACAAATTTGAACAAAGTGGAAAAAGTAATTTTTTGTAACTTTTTGTTAAAAATTTGTAAAACTTAAACTTTAAAAATAAATGCACAGTGAATAAAAATGGCAAAAGTTAGTAAAGATAGATAAATGTTTATAATTTTTTATAGTTTTCAGTGATACGTGGTTTAACCAAACGGGGCCCAGAGAAGGACTTAGTAGCATCTTCTCTCATAACTCCTCCATGCAACCCTGGGAATAGTTGGAACCTAGAACTAGTATTCTATATATAATTCTTGTACTTTATTACTAATTAATATTATTTCAAGAATTATATTTTAAAAGAAAGAAGAATATTTTATTAAAAAAAGTTATTAATATAATGCGACAATGACATTTTAAAAACTAAAAGTGAATTTAAATAGTTGTTCCAAATTGAAGTAATAAATTTAAAAAAGTTTATATGTTTTTGGTTATTTTTTTAATAAATAGTTATTTAATTTTCAAATTTATTAACTTAAAATGTTTGAACACATGGTTCATCATTTATTTTTTTATCGAAAAATATTTGAATAAATGGTTTATCATAATTTTTTTAATAATAACTAAGGGATGACTATGAATCAAATTATTTGAATATGCATGATTTGTGACTTTATGTAGCGACTCATATCTAGAGTTAAGTTAGCGTACTTTGGCGAGAGTAGTATCAAGATAGGTAATCTCTTGAAAAGTTCTCATATTACATTTAACTAATTTCAAAGTGAACAACATTGTTCAGTAGGAATGTAGGTCGTTCCAAATGGTATTCGAGCCAATATCCAATCAAAAGTTTAGAGCACACTAAGGGGAGATGTGATGGACCGGTAATGATGTGAGTGGGTTAACAAACAACTAGGCTAGTTATTACTAAAACACCGTGAAGTACTCCTTCCCATACTCTCTTGGTGGAAGAAATGCCATATATGTATAATTTAACATCTTTATATTATAATACGTTTTAAAGTTATGCGCGAGTACTGAATTTTATCGGAATTCCAAGATTAAGCATACTTAGGCAAGAGTGAGAATAATACTAGGAGGTGTGATACCCTATGAAATACTCATGTTGCACATAACCGAGGTTAAAGTAGATAATATTGTATTATAGAGATGTGAGTCGTTACACTTTAACAAGTTAATTTTGAGAGTGTTTCACTTTAAAACTCGATAAAATATATAAAAATAAAATAATATTATTTTAATTTAATTGAACTATTTATTTTAGTTATTTGAGTTATTAGTCAGTTGAACTGGAACTCAAATTATTACTTATTAAGTTGAGATTGAGCACAAAACATATAGTTGGAGCTGAGCATCAATATATTAAAATTTATCTCGGCTTGATTTCACCAATAATTATAATGGACGAAAATGAAAGTAGACTTAGATAAAATGAGATTGATAATAAAGTACAAATATAATTTATCGTATAATTAAATAAAATTATAGCAACGCCTTTTACGTCGTCGTTAATTAGCCATGACGGCACCTGACAATCACTAGTCAAATACTAAAATTAAAGTATATATTATTTTGGAAGCTATGCAGTTTTTTAATCGCGACAAGAACTAGATCCGCGGTCGGCACATTCTCACCGGTAGCAACGCCATACCACGGCAAAATATATATTTAAATATATTTGGGAATGAGTTCATAATTTGTCAGCTGAGTTCATAGTTTGTCAGCTGAGTGCTATCTACAGAGGCTAGTTGAATACTGTAATTTGTGTCATCCGGCTATTGGGAATTTAATATTGACTAGGCAAATATTTCGAAAACATCGACGGAGTGAACCAACTTTTAGCGACCACCAGATTGCTTTGCCGATGAATCTAATTAGTTTCATCCCACTTTTTTGGCCAAGATTTTCTGAACTTCTGCCCCTCTTGAGCATACTTTTGGCTGCAAAACAAGTCATATTGAAGGGGTTTGAAGAACTAATCATATACAAATTATAATTGTGCACGGAGGATAGCTGGGAACCAACCAAGCCTAGTCGGGTCTTATCTTATCTTACCCGAGCTTCATTCGAACTATTTGCCTTGGGTTGAGTTCGAGTTCAAGTTCGACTTGAATATTTATATAAATTCGAGTTAGTCAGCTCGATAAAAAAAATTTTTAATTTGAAATTAGCTCGCAAACAACTTGATTAAACTAAAATGATGTCATTTTAGTTTAAAATATAATAAATAAAATATTATAAAAATATTATTAAAAATATAAAAATACTATATAATATATATAATTTTATTAAGTGGGCTTGTGAATTTTTAAGCCGAACTTTTCTAGATTTGAGTTTGAGCTCGACTTGAGCTGCAAATCAAATTTAATTTGAACTAATTTTGGTCACAAATCGAGCTTAAGCTGAGCTTTTTCAAGCCCAGTTCAAATAGTTCAAAAAAAATTTTTTTTTGACTTGTTTCTTTCCTTAGTAGAGGAGATATGGGTACTTTTTAGCCGACGATACTTTTATAACAAGGTGTTTATTATTATTATTATTATTATTATTAGAAATGACCTCATGAAAAATATAAATTTTATAGAAATGAAAATGTTCAAGTAGTTAATCACTAAATTATTATTATTATTATTATTATTAGAAATGACCTCATGAAAAATATAAATTTTATAGAAATGAAAATGTTCAAGTAGTTAACCACTAATAATTTATGGCTAAGGATTTATTAAATTCATTTGAAATTTGAGGCCCTTGTCGTTTTATTTGCACCAAATTTCACTTTAGTGTCTCATCCTTTAACTGTAAGAAAAAAATTCTTAGGCTTTGTTCGTGCAGGTCAATATAAAATGTTCTTCGAAAACACGCTTACTCATATTTTTAAAAAATATTTTTTAAAATATGAGTAAAAACATCTTAAAAAAATATTTTATGTTGAATCAAATAAAAATTTAAAATATTTTGGAAAAAAGTTTTCTTAAAATATTAGTGAAAGTGTTTTTTAAATATGACATTTTATATTGAAACAAATAGGATTTATATTTCTATCACGTCCCTAAACATGAGCCCAAAGATGAACGGCATGGATTGATAGAAATAAATAAAACTAAAATGAATAGGTCCTTGAAAGCCAACCATGCGACGATGAAGTGAAGAACCAACGTTAGATTATTACAACAAAATATAACATAAAATTAAGTCTGCGTTTAGAGTTTTAAAAAGGTTTAAAAAATTAAAAATTGTTGTAAAATTAACATGTAGTGAAATTTGATTGTAGTAAATTAGGAATTTTTAGAGTTTTTTGAATTTTTTTTTTTTTTAGACTCCAAATTGAATCTTAA
This sequence comes from Vitellaria paradoxa, assembly GCA_019916065.1. NCBI lineage: Eukaryota > Viridiplantae > Streptophyta > Magnoliopsida > Ericales > Sapotaceae > Vitellaria > Vitellaria paradoxa. The sequence continues at coordinate 7,137,977 of CM034242.1, forward strand.
CAGATTAACGATATTATCATATTTTATTAAAATAAATATAATTATATAACACTCTAAATGATGTAATATTTGTAACATTGAAAATTAGATTCAAATATATTTCTAACCACATCTATATTGAGCTAGCTCATGACATGTAGAAAATCTTATTTTACAAGTGCCACAATTTTTTATATGAAACTCCAAATGTGCCATGGCTTACGAAGTTGAAAACTAGAATAAGAGGTTTTTTTGACAATATCTGTGTTGAGCTAATTATTGCTATATAGAATATCATATTTGACATAAAAAAGTTGCACTTAATTGTTTTGCTGACAACATATGAAAATAATCATAATTTTTTTTTTAATTTTTCCTACGGAACTTGAAATGATGCACGGTTACAATGTTGGGGTATCTATGTCGAGTTGTTTGATGATCTTTGTAAAATTAGATTTAACATCAAACAGCTGCTTTGCAAATTTTCAGACAATACCTTTGTACTTTGTAAAAATAGTCACAATGTCAATTCAGGATAACATATCAGGGGTTTGTTTGGTAGCATAAATTTTAATATTTTTTTAATAATTTTTAATCAAAAGTTATTAATCGTAATTTTTAGTGTGTTTGGTGAAATAAGTTACAATTTTTAGTAATTTTTTACAACTTTTGGGTGTTTGATAAAATTTTTTATAATATTTAGTAATTTTTAGTAACTTTTGAATGTTTGGTAAAATTTTTAACAATTTTTAACAAATTTTATGTGTTTGGTGAAACTTTTAGTAACTTTAAGTGGAATAAATTACTATAACATAGTAAAAAAGTGACAAAAATTGAGATTTTACCAAACGCTCACTGTGTAATTTTTAATAAATTTTTACATATTTTTGTGCTGTCAAAAGGGACATTATTGTAATATCCTGAATTTTTTTTGTTGTATAATTAAATTAATTTTTATTGAGGAATTTTAATTGTGTTAATTTGGTATTATTTGAAAATTTATTTAGCCTTAATTTAATTTAACCAAGTTATTAATTACTAATTTAATTTAGTAGTGGTATTAATTTGTGCATTTAATGGGCGTTAGTGTAATAAAAATGTATTATCTAGAAAAATATATATATATATATATATATATATATATATATGTACACATATATGTGTGTGAGTGTGTGAGCATGTGTGGCTTATGGGTGAGTTGAAGAAAACAAAAAAAAAAAAAAAAGTTGAAAAGTCAAAGATGGTAGCTAATGTATAAATGTATATACGTGTGTGTGTGTGTGTGTGTGTGTGTGTGTGTGAGAGGGGGTGTGAGGAAGTTTGCAGCTCACGGCAGCCCAAAAAAAAAAAAAAAAAACCTCCTAGAATTTCCTTGCTTGGTCACCGAGTGTGCCACGTGTGTGCATACGTGTGAGTATGGGTGATATATATATATATATATATATATATATGTGTGTGTGGGGGGGGGTTGAACGGCTAGTAGAGAAAAAGAAAACCGAGAAGAAGAAAAAAAAAAAAAACAGAGAAGAAGAAGGAATGAAAATTAGGAATTTTGGTCAAATTATTGAGATAAGTTATTTTATTTTGTCAATTTAAAATAATTTCATAGAAGGTTAAATAAATTAAACATGTAAAAGAAATGATTGTGTTTTATTTTTCAATTTTTATTTTACTAAATTATTCAATATTTGAGTTATATAATTTATTTAGGTTAAACTTAGGACTGGAGAATAGTCCGCATCAACCACCGCAATACCCTCATGTTGTCAGGAAATCTACTATCCAGGTGGGTGTGTTAAAGTTAAAGGTAAAAAATAATAAATGTTAATGAATAAATTTTATTTCGTTGGTATTAATTATTTATGGTAAGGAATATTGATTGTGGTAAATTAATTTGTTAACGGGAAGTTGACATTATTTAGGAGAAATGTAGTGTATGAATTGATACTTTTTTGTGAAGAATTATTTGTGGGGTATATTGACGGTGAATTAAAAATATTTATGGAGTAATAATTGTGAAATAATTATTGTTATTATTTTAATAGTAATTAGTGAATTGGAATTATTCGTGAAAAAATTAATATTTATATCTAAGAAATTATTTATGTGTGAATATTGATGATTTATGTGGTATTTGGATTGATGAGGTAATGGTAATCATTTATGAAGTAATCTGTGGAGATAAACAAAAATAAAATAAAATAAAATAAAATAATACAGAATATTATGAAATATTTATATTAACGGTTAAATAATAACAAAGATGATTTTTATTTCAGAATATATTTGCCAGAAATACTAAATGACTATTGCGAAATTTTATATTTAGCAGATGAATTATTTGTGAGGATAATAAAAATACTGATTATCTATGAATTAATTAAGTGATGATGATTTATGATTATTTCTAAAATCATGAATGTGAGTGCTGTTGTTTTAATGTGGGGAATTATTTGTGTGAATGAGAAATATTGTGTAATTATAAATTAATTCTGTTAATATTAAATTATGAGTATTCATGGAATAATAATTCGTATAATAGATATTTTTTTCTATATGCAAGGAATTATGAATTAAGTGTGTTGATGACGATTTATGACTATTTATAGAACGTTAGTGGGTGGCTTGACATTTTAAAATTTTACATTATTTGTGAGTTGATTGTGGCGATGCTAAATTGTGGCTAATTATGGGTTACGATACCTTATTTGTGGATTGATTGTGGTGATGTTGAATTGTGGCTATTTATGGGGTTACTGAAAGGAAAGTGATATTTTTACTGAGAAACACAACAATAATAATGATAATAATAAAATAATAAATATCATTGCATAGCATGGATTGTGTGCATTGAGGCCAGATGGGGCCAGGTCAGATAGGACCAATGATACGGCCAGATGGGGCCAAGCCAGATGGGGCTAATGGGACAAGCTAAATTAAAGCCACTGTCAATCGTTGAGCGCTCAACTCATAGGCCAGATGGGGCCAATTGTGTGTATATTAACACTTAAATCATTCATCATATGTATATATCATGGCAGTGCCAGATGGGGCATGTGGCCATCATGATGCATTGAGAAAGTTTGATATAATGATATGATGAGGTTGATGGTTGACACATGATGCTTATGATGCGGTAACATATTGCCAAATAGGGCATAATGTGATACTACGAGTTGATAAGAAGATCATGTTGTTAATGATGTGATGTGATGTTACTATTATTGTTAAATTTAATTTTTGATTATTTGTGAGACTATTGGCTGTGTGATGGATTATGGCTGCACTAATGACATGGTGATATATTGCCAGATGGGGCATATTGTGATGTTACGAGTTGATAAAAGAATCATAGATAACAATGTGAAGTGATGTGGCTAGTGTTATTAAATTTAATTCTTCGTTAATTGTGAGATTACTGTTTATGAAATTAATTGTGGATGCATGTTATAAGATAATCAATTGAGATAGGATGGGAGGATGAGTTCTAATGAATATGTGATGAGAACGGAAGTAATATAACAATAAAAATGGAAGTGGGAATAATTTATTATCTTTTAATTTAAATATAACACTTCTATTGAGTGTGTGACACTTACACCTAAATCTTAAATTTTTCAGGTTGAGGTAGGCGTGGCTGCATGTGCTGGAAGAGGACCCAATTTTGGTGTTTGTGAAAAAAAAAATTAATCTAGAGTTCCAATTTATGAGATGTCATATTCAAAGTGATTATTATATGGAATGATTTGTAAGCATCTACTCCTATTGAAAGGATTAAATATGTATCTTAAAATAGGGATGTGACAATTATTATTATTATTATTATTATTATTTTTTATTGAACACAAATCTAATAAATCAAATTAAACTTAGGTAAGATTATAAAGACACACATCCAAACTCTCGCCGTGCGAGCTGAAAAACACATCATTCATGGTGTTAGAAAGTATACAAAAATGCCTTTCTTTTTAGGCTGCATTTGGTGCAACAAAAGTTGATGAAAATCTCTTAAAATTTTTGAAAACTCTGAAAATCTTTATAAAATTTTACATATTCCTGCATTTTTAAAATTTTAAAAATGTTTAATATCTTTCAAAAAAAAAGTTGATAACTAGAATTTGGTTAATCAAATAATAAAAATTTTTTTGTCATTCTCATCATAGACTCTCAATCTACCAAATGACACCCACTTTGACTATTTTTTGTGGCATTTTTAAAACTGTTACAACAGATTGTAAAAATCGTTTCGATAGAATCGCGCGGCCAACTTTTATCCAAGCGGTTTCTACAATCTATTTGAACAGATTGTAGTATAAATAAGTCATAACTGCCTAAACTTTTGAATCCGTCCAAACAGAAATCGGTTAATCAAATAACAAAAATTTTTTTGTCATTCTCATCATAGACTCCCAAACTACCAAATAACACCCATTTTGACTATTTTTTTAGCGTTTTTAAAACTGTTCCAACGGATTGTAGAAACCGTTCCGATAGAATCGCGCAGCTAACTTTCGTCCAAACGGTTTCTACAATCTGTTTAGACGGATTGTAGTGTAAAGAAATCATAACTGCTTAAAATTTTGAATCTGTTCAAACGGAAATCTAGTTCGTCAGAACAAAATCTTAATATTCATATCCAAAAAACATGGTTTGAGCTGTGTGTACCAAATGTAAAAAGTTTTCCAAACAACATTTTATGTCATTTTATCTGACTTTTTGGTGCGCCAAATGTAACCTTAATTTACCAAATTGACCCACTAAACTGACCATGGTTGACACCCACTCTGCAAACTAACCCAGGAAAACTCAGTTCCCCTCTAAACTGACCATGGTTGACACCCACTCTGCAAACTAACCCAGGAAAACTCAGTCCCCCCCCCCCCCCCCCACAAATTAAAAGAGTTTTGCAGATGAAGAATCTCAGTACTCCTTTTAGACCAGGAATAATGCGGAATATATATATATATATATATATGTAACTTCTACTTTTACTCGTAATTGGGAGCGGCGAACACATCGATCAACCGGCTGGAGGCGGAGGGTTCATGAATTAAAAAGTTGAAAGAGTCAACCCCATCCCAGGTTTGAAAAGTCGCAACAACCGCGTACCCGTTTACTACTGACCCAGTACCCCACCATCTGGTCAACAAAGCCAGCTTTGTTATCGTATTTGATATTTTCCAAATCATTGACACTTCAATGGTACATCAATTAATTCCATAAAAAATGAAGTGAAAGTGTTTTCTTGTTTGTTTATTGAAAGTTCAAACTCTACACCTGTAAGTAATAATAATATATTATTGGATTCTCGATCAGAAAGTGTATCCATAAATGCTTCTCTACTCAAACAATTTCTATTCTACGCTTTCTGATATCTTTGGCATTCTTCGTTGGCTCGTTATATAACCTCGCTCATGAAACCCAATTTTGTTGCTTAATTCTTGACGTCCTTCTAGCTGAAAACCCAGTTGATAATTCATCATTATCCCGCAAATCGGAGCCTCCCTCTATAGACACTATGAATCCAACGTTGTTGGTCATCTTTGGATTGCTCTTCTGCGGCGGAGGAGGAGGAGGGCTGCTTGGCTTACCGTCTCTCGTAGACGGGGCCAGCACCATCGGACCCGGAGAAGAACTCAACTCGACAAGCGTTCTCGTCTCCGAAGGTGGCAACTTTACTTTAGGATTCTTCAATCTCTCAGAAAGATGCTATTTAGGAATATGGTACAGCAACGATGATCGGCCGACAAGAGTCTGGGTTGCCAATCCAAACACACCCATTTCAGCCAATTCTCTCTCCACCACTGTTCTCACCATCGACAACAATGGAATTTTGAAAATCACCAGCGGTGGGAACACTCTTCTGAACATCTCTGATCAAGTTAGAGAAAACCCGATTGCAAAGCTAAAAGATTCGGGTAATTTCCTCCTGACTGATGAAACCCAGAAGCAGATATTCTGGCAGAGCTTTGATCATCCAACCAACACCCTTCTGCCGGGTATGAAACTTGGTTATAATTCTTTAACCGGGCAGAATTGGACTCTCACTTCCTGGCTTTCGGACTCTATCCCATCTTCTGGGGCCTTCAGTTTGAGCTGGGAACCCGCCCAAGAGTCTGGACAATTGGTCATGTACAGGCGAGGAGAACGTTACTGGACTAGTGGGCTTCTGAAAAATCAAACATTTGAATTTGCTGTTGGCTTTGATGATTCTTCCGATCCGTACAAATTCAACCTCAGTTACACATCCAATAAAGATGAGAAGTACTTCACTTTTAGTGCTTTGGATGGAGGTTTGCAGATGTGGATCTTGTCTCCGAAAGGGGGAATTCTTAATGGCGCTAACAGTTACCGTACCATGAAGCCTGAAGTTTTTTGTTACGGTAACGAAAAGGATGATTCGGGGTGTGAGGCTTCAGAGGGGCCAAAATGTCGGAACAGAAATGATGAGTTTAAGGAGAAGAGGGCTAATTTTCTGTACCAGTCTCAGTATGATGATAATCCGAACATAAGCTTCAGTGATTGTATGGACTATTGCTGGCTTAATTGTAGTTGTGTTGGTTTTACTGTCAATAGCAATGGAACTGGTTGTATAACTTGGATGGGGAAGTTGGAGTATCAAGAGGATAACATTAACGTTGATGCCATATATGTGCTGGTTCGAGGAGATTCACCTAAAGGTTAGTGTACTTGAATTTTGGTTCTTTAGATTTTAATCTGCGTGGAATTTACCACTCAACTGGTCTACTGAGAATCCTAATTACCTTACAAGCCATCCAAAGATCAAGAAAGGCAACAAAAAATGCAGGGAATTTGTTATGAGTTTGCAGAGATTGAACAATATATAGTAGTAATATAGCAATAGATTCTAAATATGGATTTGAGTAACAAACTTGAAGATCTCTTAGGAAGTGGGGTTACTGATGAACTTTTTAAATGGTGTTTCTGCAGTGAAAGCGTGGGTATGGATTGTAATTGCAGTGGCGATTTCTCTACTTATGCTCATTTTGGCTACTCTTTGCTGTTTAAGAATGAGAAAACGCAGACTTAACGGTACATACACGCGTTATTTTTTAGCTTTATTATCTCAATGATCTTTTGACTTGTCTAATGATATGTATATTATGTGCAGAGGAAGAGAGGAAGAGGCGAAAAGAATATTTAAAGCAGTTGGTAGCTTCAGACAGCTTAAAAAAAGAAAGGGATGAACAAGATGAAGGAATGGAAGGTCATGACCTGAATATACTTAGTTTTGCATCCATTGCGGAGGCTACTGATAACTTCTCCATAGAAAATAAGCTTGGACAGGGTGGGTTTGGGCTCGTTTATAAGGTAAGAATTTGATCTAAAACCATCTTAATCTTGATTGAACAAGCAGTTAATCCATTAGAGTTTGTCGAGTATTAGGCGAATGATTTGTTAATATTCTCTGAATAGGGAAAATTACAAGAAGGACGAGAAATAGCAGTGAAAAGGCTTTCAAGGACATCAGGACAAGGGTTTGTGGAGTTCAAGAACGAACTCATACTCATTGCTAAGCTTCAGCACACAAATCTTGTTCGGGTTCTAGGATGTTGCATTCATGGAGAAGAAAAGATGTTGATTTATGAATACCTGCCAAACAAGAGCTTGGATTTCTTCCTCTTTGGTTGGCAACATATCTAAACTTATTTATGTTACTTCATTTACTTTGGAGGAAAATTTTGCCAAGTTCATTCATCTTATCATTTTTTCTCTATTGAATTACTAAGCACATCAACTTCTTTTAGCAGATCCAACTAAAAAGGAGCTTCTAGATTGGAAGAAACGTTTTAACATAATTGAAGGGGTTGCTCAAGGGATGCTTTACCTACATAAATACTCGAGGATGAGAGTTATACATAGAGATTTGAAAGCCAGTAATATATTACTTGACGAAGACATGAATCCCAAGATATCTGATTTCGGCATGGCAAGAATTTTCAATCCAAATGAGATGGAAGGAGTTACTAATAGGGTTGTTGGAACATAGTAAGTAAAAAATTACTACTCCTAATTATGTATTTGGTTGAATTAATGTTTTAAGATCAACATATTGCTCACGTATAATCTTCTTATTCCAAGGAATTCTTTTTTTTTAAATTTTATTTTAATTGCGTGATACAGTGGTTACATGTCTCCCGAGTATGCAATGGAAGGAAATTTCTCGATGAAGTCTGATGTGTTTAGTTTTGGAGTCTTGATTCTAGAAATTGTGAGCGGTAGAAAAAATACTAGCTTCTCTCATTTTGATGATCGGCCATTGAACTTGATTGGATATGTAAGTTTTTGTAACTAAATTTTACGTACTAGAGTTGTTGATCAGCGCAAGTTTTATTAGCACGAAGAACTTGGAAGTTAATGAAAATGGTTGAAATTGAATTTCCTCAGGCATGGGAACTCTGGAAGGCGAGGACTGCATTGGAGTTGAAGGATCCAGCATTGGGCGATAATTCACGCGACAAAAACGAATTGCTGAGGATCATTCACGTGGGTCTTTTATGCGTGCAAGAAGGGGCAGCAGATAGGCCTACCATGTCCGATGTTACTGCTATGCTTAGCAATGAAAATATGGCTTTGCCTGCTCCTAAACAACCAGCATTTTTCACGGGAAGAAATATGCTTGACACAGCGGCTTCAAATACCAGCCATTCAAAAGATTGTTCAACGAATCATTTGACCATTTCCGTGATGGAAGCACGATAGAAAAGGCAACTCTGTATACAAGATTTTCACATTGCGAGTTTTGGAGAGCGCAACATGTAGTTAATTCCTTTTGCGCGATTCAATTATTTTGCACATTTATTTATTTATTTATTTATTTTAAGGGAATTGATATGCACCAATATGGCTCTGTAATTTCTATTAGAAATTATCAATTTTATTCAACAATCAATTTTATGTAAATTTGTTGAATCGTGTATTTATGTTATACAAAAATATCATATAATTCCCTTTCTTGTTTTGCAATTCGTAATTTTTTTTTTTTTTGAAAAGGTTAATTAATTTAATTTTTATACAATTTTTTAAATCTGCAAGACAATGCCCTTCATAGGTCCACCCATGCTCCGAGATACCCAGTATGGTGAAACATATATTGAACAATACATATCTTTTCTCTCTATTATATTTATTTGTTATTGTTGTTTACTATAATTTTAATTACTTTTATGAAATATCATGTTTTTAAAAAATAAATAGAGAATAGAATATTATATATATTTTTTTCTATAATTTTTATCTCCTGTTCATTCCATTTTTTTTTTTCAATTCAGTATGTTTGGCTCAACTTACGTGCATTTCGACTAATTCTCTAAACTCCTAAAGTTAATGACTCGGTAAATCCTATAGTGACTCTGAGAGTCGAATTAGTAACTTCTGATGAGCCAGACTCGACAATCAAACAAAGAGATTTTTACTTGGAGTGTTTGGAGTTGTAAAAATTAGTATAAATTTATAAAAATTATATCTCTTTAATTCGTGCAATGAATAAAATTTAAACTTTCTAAAAATTTGTTGAGTTTTGTAATATAGAACCTTATTTATTTTATTTTTATTTTTTCCCTTCCCTTCAAACTAGTGGCACCACATGGGGTGGGGCAAGAGATCGTTTTAATTTTGAATGTAAAATTACTAAAATATCATTGATATTTTAGTTTTGTTTAAAAATTAAATTAATTCAAAATTAGGATATTTTAGCCTTATTAAAAATGTAAGTTTGACTCAAAAATTTTTAACATAAAAGAAGTTTACAATAATCAAACTTAAGTATTATTTATGAAATAAAATACATTCTTCCAATACATCATTACATAATTTCATGTATATTATCAGTAAATATAGTATATGACATAATAAATTTTATAAATAATAAAACTTATTAATTATATATATATATTTAGTGACGAGTGATATTTTTAATCAATTTTACGTACTTGAGCCATCAACAGTAAAAAGTATATTTACTAATTTAATATCTAAAAATAATTTTTCTCTTTAAAAATAATATCATTTATCTCCTACTCTTACTCTTAACATTACTCAACGGTTATTCTCTTCTTAGCTGGTTGATGTTGTCCTATAGTGAAATAGTAATGCTATGCTTACACTCAATCTCTTACACCTAAGTTGCCTTTTTTTTTTTTTTAACTCTCCTTTTAATAGCTAAAATGACGTTGTTTTGACTGTTATCTTTTACTTGTTTTTTTCTTTCTTTTTAATGGATAAAAGACATCGTTTTGGTGGGTGTAAACATACGTGTAAGAGATTAGGCGCAAGGATAGTAATTTTTTTTCAGCAGAAATTTTGAATACGCCCTGCTCCAAACATAGTGCAAGTTTTTTAAAGTTACGGCGTCAAGTGTGGTTCTGACTGTGGATTTACTTCTTCGCCTCCCAATCCATTTACCAGGCAACCATTTCCATCCAAGCACCATTGTTGAGACCCAGTTGGTCCGTGGGTTTTGTCTTGTGTTCTCTGTTTGACTTCGTCATACATAGTCCATCGCTATGATTTCAGTTGCTGTGCCAATTATATATTGTCATCTGCTGCTCCGATCCGATTTTGGTTGCTTGCAAAAAAAAGAGGGGGGGGATAGAGGTTGCCTTTGCTTCGTGAGAACTTGTAATTTTATAATTAAATTAATACATAATATTTAATTAAATTAATACATGAATTTGATATCGAGATTTACATGTTTTATCTGAAGTAATACAATTAAGAATCAGATATATAGAACCAGTGCTAATTGGTGGTACCATTAAGTGTTTTACGTCGAAGAAGAGTCGGGACTGGAGGAGCACTAGCTCTCTCTAGTACGACACATTTTAAAGTCGTGTAGATACTGAATTCAGTGAAAAAAATCGACTAACCAAGTTTAAACTGGACAATAATTGGCAAAAGGGGTGTATAGACGAAAATGAACATCATCGCTAATAATAATTTAAATGCACGGTCGGCAATGGTTGGAGTTTGGAATGGATGAAATCTGATGCGCCGCCGTCCAACCAGATCCCCTTTCTTCCTCACCCTAAGGTACTACTTTTAACTTACACACGTTTATACGTATAACATAGGTTCACAAGTGAATTCATTGGTTATAGCTATGTGATTTTGGGGAAAGATTGGTCATGGTGGTTTCTGTTCGGCAGCAGAAATTACCGCCGGAACTGCTGACCACGCCAACCAGAAATGCAATCGCCGACCTGCCGAACAAAGACAGAAAGAAAGGTGACGGCCGGAGAGGAGGTCTCAGGCCGGAAAACCCTCCGATGATTAAGTCAGCAAGTCACCCAAGAAAGAAAGTTTTCTGGAAATAAAGGAGTCAAAGTTTAAGTTGGCAATAGTCAGCTTACCTCTGTGATTCAGTAGTATATCCATATATAGTGGTCTGAGTAATGATTACAGCATACCTGTGACTCGACATTACGCACACTGCCGTGTCCCTCTTTTACACTCTTGCTTTAAATGCCCTTCCCCTTCATTTAATGCCTCAGACCCCTCATTAATACACCGTGCCTTTCATTTAATGCTTCTGGCGGTTTAACACGGCATTACAACCTGAATTTCAGGGTCATACTGTCTTCTTGTCGCATCAGTCACCGAATCGTGACGAGATAGACCGATTTAGTTACATCTCCAGAGACAAGTACCTAATTCAATCCTAACTAAGGTGCATTTATGGTCATGAGCCTTCTTTAAAGGCTGTGGGCCCTAGGTTTGATATTTACTGGCCATCGACATATAGGCCGAGCAAACTAGATTCCTCGGCTATAGCCACATGGTTATACATTGTTTATTGATGTCGAGGTTCAAGGTACTCTTTGGAGCACTAACTCTAAACCGTGTACTCACGTATAACACTCACGTGGAACTCTCGTGCCAATAATCAGTTGTTCGGCGGAATGCCACGTGTCCAGACGGAACGTGCTCGGCAAGTGGCTAAGTGGCTTATGTGAATTTGCTCGGCACCGCGCCACGTGGCACCAGACTAAACCTGTTCGGCAAGAGTACAGCTTTAGTATTATTATGCCCAACAGTTTCAATTTTGTGTTCATACACACATAAACACAAACAGGTGAGGCGCGCACACACAATTGTGTAAATTTATTTTGAAGTCTCTTCTCCTCTGCCCTTGTGTTTATTTCCCCTCGTCAGCTCCACTCTTCCCAATTTTCCTCTCCTGCGTGTTCGAAACAGATTGATTAAACTAGAATTTGAGTAAGGTTATGTGATTGAATAACTTCCGATTAGAACGGAGTAGTTATAGTGAATGGTTGCCGGGTTCGTTGATCTGGCAATGAAAATTAAGCACCCTGTTATCTTACGGTCTGTTTGGATGTAGTGCAATGAGAACAAAATTAGAGAAAATTAAAGGTTTTAGAATCCATCGCTTGTTTGTGGATTTTTCTAGGAAAAAGAAACAAAGAAATGAAAAGAAATGAGAAAGTGAGTGTTAAAATTTTAAAAATTTATCTTCCCACTTTTGGGTGGAAAGGAAATGGTGAGAAGAGAAATGTTAATTAATAAAATTTTCAAAGTAACATATTTGCTCATAAAATAAAAAATAAGAAAAATAAAATTACAAATATATCCTATGGTAATAAATTGACAATCCTCCAACGGTAAAATAACAATATATATTTTCTTTCCATTCTATTTTTATTATCCTAGAAAATTATTATCTTTTATTTTCTAAAACTTATCCTTTATTTTCTAAACTTATAAACAAATAGAAAGAAAATATTATCATTTTTGCTATTTTCTTTTCAAATAATACATAAACTTGCAATTGGAAGATGTACATTACAATTGGAAGATGCATATTTAACGCTTGAATTTCATGTAAAAATGTGTATGGAAGATGTACATTTTAAGTTGTTAGGGATTGCCAATGCCTTATTCACAAGGAATGTGTACATTTTTGTCAAAATTTCAAACATGCTGTTATAAAAGGGTGACATTTGAAATTTGACAGGAAGTGCAAGAGGTTAGTTGTTAAAATTGAAAGATGAGGGATCAAGGTGAAATTTTGATAGAAGTGCAAGTGTACAAAGAGCTGGAGTATTATTTGATATCGGGTTTGGTCATAATAGATTTAAAATTTAAAATGTTTACGTTGGGAATATTTTTATATTTTTCAATTTGTTGGATTTGGACTCAATCTCTTTAACCAGTAATTTTTTTATGTCATTAATAGTAAGTGATAGATTGGGTTAATCATTAATGGTGCCTTTAAAAACAGGGTTTAGAATTAATGGTAAAATTAGTTAGGCTATAAACATTTTGAACTTAATATAAGGACAAAGAACATAAATTCAAATTATAGGGATTGGTGTTCCGGTTCATGGCTAAAATTTTTTTGGCCCAAAAATTTATGCGTATTAGTGATGTTCTCTTGGCCCCATCGACCCCTGCTGGCTTCATCCTTGGCTATACCCTCTTTCTGTACTTTTTCGTTTCTATAAATTATTAATTGTTACTACTAGTTTTTTTCTTTCCTTCTTTTTTTTTTTTTCTTTTATTAAGGAAAAAAGTAGTTATAGAGCATTTTAGTCATGCAAAATTAGGGAGATAAAAAATAATTCTTCCTTTATAGATTGGTATACACAAACTAAGGCTACGGGCTCGTAAGGAAAATTGGGATTTGAAGAACAATGGGGTTAAGGTAGTCTTTGGCGTGTGGATCAGGTGGCGTTAGTCAGACGCAGACAGATTTTCAGACTCTGTTATTTTTACAGCTTGTGTGTTAGACAAACTAGTTCAAGCAACTGGGCAAGTAGTATCGTGGAAAACAAAACTTTAAATAAATGGATGCTTGTGGACAGAAAACAATTTCCAGGAAATATAAGGGTTAACCAGTCAACTTCTTCTAGCTGATCTTGAAGTAATTTATTAAACAATTTCTAGGAAAGAGAATGGTTGACCTATTTACTTAAGCCCGCCAGCCTTGAATAAATATAACAATTTTCATGTATATATGTAGTTTATATCATGTTATATCCCTTGTATACATCCAGCTGGTTGATTCGTGTTAAAATTGCTTGTTATGGCTAGCAAGAATAGCTTTGCGGTCATAGTTTTCTTTCTGAGAAATGCTACATGCATTTACAACAGAGTTTTACAACATTCCAAAACGACCACGTTTTGGACAAAAAATAAGGAATGAAAGTTGTCTGTTTTGTTTCACGATTGGTGCACAGGCCCCACCACCGATGGCTAGAAAGCGTGATTCGCTGCCACGTTGCATATATTGTAGAAAAAATCAACCGTCAGGAAAAAAAAAGTTGAAAGCTTACATCGAGTTTACACTTCATTGGTTATGACGGACAGTGATTAATGTATATGGAAGGTAACATTTAACAACTATGATAATTTTGAACGAAATATACTCGTCACTGCTTGTCATAACCAATGTAAGAGAAATGGTGTAAGCATAGCATTGTCACGCGCGCCCGGTGGTGGGACCCGTGCACCAATCACCAAACAAAACAGATAGCTTTCAATCTTTATTTTTTGTACAAAACGTGGTCATTTTGAAATGTTGTAAAATGTGTTGTAAATATAGCATTTCTCTTCCTTTCTTGGCCTCTTATGCTTCTTTGCCTCTCTTGTTGCATCACTGGACTCGCTTAATCAAGGTGATAAGCTCAATTCCTCCATTTACATAGTTTCCGCAAGAAAAATCTTCACACTGGGATTCTATAGCCCAGGTGATTCCAATAGCAGTTACTTAGGAGTATTGTACACCAATGACTCAGTCCGTACTCCAGTTTGGATTGGCAACAGAAACGCACCAATTGCTGACAAATCCGGAGTCCTCATGATCGATAATGTTGGAAAATTGATTATCCCTAGTAACGAAGGGGCTCCTATTGAGCTATATGGAGGTCAAACCAGCACTAATGTAACTGCTACTTTAATGGATTCGGGGAATTTCATGGTGACTGAGGTGAACAACAATGGATCCAAGAAAAGGGTATTGTGGGAAAGCTTTGACTATCCCACAGACACACTTCTACCAGGCATGAAACTTGGGGTCAACCACAGGACTGGCCAGAGGTGGACACTCACATCAGGGTTAGCAGCAGATTTACCTGCTTCTGGGGCTTTCACTCTGGAATGGGATCCTGCTAAACGAAGATTAATTGTTAGGAATCGAGGGGTGATTGTAGATTGAAATGCTGGAATGATTGTGATTGTGTTGGGTTTGGGACTTATGGGTTTTCTAGTTTAGGGGCTTATGAGACTGGATGCGTATTTTGGACAAAGGATCTCGAGTTCCATCAGGATTACAGTGGAAGGGAACCAAAACTTTATGTCCTTATATCAGATCAGCCTCAGCGAGGTAAGTTTATTTCCATGCCCTCTTAGAAAATTCACCACCGTTCTGCTGCAAGCCTTTATGTTAAAACAATTTTGGTTCTCTATAAGTTATGGTTCTTCTTTTGCTTTGACATTTTGGTTTACTTTGGTTTCGGAATTAGCTTTATACATTTCATCGGTTAACAACTTGAATTGGCCTAGACTAGTACAGATTGGTCAAGATTCTGGTTCGGAATAAAATTTTCATTACCTAGTTTCGACATTCAGAAAGTCAAACATAAATTCTAGAGAATTCCGAATATGATAGAACAAGAAAAATTCAAGGAGAAACTTTTATTTTTCTCAAAGAAGTTTTGGAAACCACCTCCCCTTTCTGGATTTTTAATGATAATTTACATTTTCTCCAGTGGACTTCACAAGACTCGTATAATTTATACCTTGAATCATAAATATCATTATTTCACCAGTTAAACCCTTTTAGAATGATAATCAGAATATGAAGAAAATGGAAACTGAAATATAGATCTATTCACCATGTGAAATTCCATGTAGAACATCTGACAAGCAGAATGCAGAATTTTTTATGAACTACATAATTAAGACAAACTAGTTATAATGAACTATATAATTAAGACAAACTAGTTATAATCAACCCGTTGGTTTACAAATAAGAAAGGAAGAGGATCTTCAAAATAAAAAAAATTAAAAAAAGGGAAAAAATCCTAATTTGCACAGTTTGTTTAGACCAAGATAATGTTTAGGCTATGTTTGATAATAGGATATGGGCATGGGAGGGGATTGGATTGCCAATCCATGAGCCCCACACCATCCTATGTTTGGCGGGCCAAAATTTCTCCAAAATTTCTTTGTACTCAAAATTCAGTGAGACTTGTAATCCCCAAAACGGGGGATATAAAATACCGAGTGGAGGTGGTATTGTGTATCCCCATTTTTCGGATTATTGTTCACCAAGTCCAACCGGCTCAAAATTATCTCCTCTCCTCTCCTATCAGATTATATCTCTTATTCCATTCCGTATCAACTGCCAATCAAACACCAAAATATTAATTCCATACACACAGGGCCGGCCCAGGGGTAAGCCCAGCAAGACCTTGGGCTGGGGCAACCCCTCGGGTTAGCAACCTTGAGCTGAAATTTTTTTTTTTTTTATTTAAAGGTAAACTATAAACATGCAATCTTCCTCGTCTCAGCACTCAATTTCCCTGACAAGCCGGACCTCTCTCGACTCCCGCCCTTTTCTTCAGTCGCGTCCCTCTCTCATCGCCGATTTAGTATAAGGGGGCAACCATGTTCGGAGTCGGTCTAGGGCAACCCAAATGTCAGGGCCGGTCCTGCATACACACACACAGCAAGTGAGGTTACTGATGAACTTGTTAAATGGTATTTCTGCAGTAAAAGCGTGGGTATGGATTGTTATTGCAGCGGCAATTTCTCTACTTATGCTCATTTTGGCTGCTCTTTGCCGTTTAAGAATGAGAAAACGCAGACTTGAAGGTACCCGCGTTATTTTTAGTTTTATTATCTCAATGATCTTTTGACAAGTCTAATGATATATATGCGCAGAGGAGAGGAAGAGGCAAAAAGAATATTTACGGGAGTTGGTAGCTTCAGACAGCTTAAAAAATGAAAGGGATGAACAAGATGAAGGAATGGAAGGTCATGACCCGAATATACTTAGTTTTGCATCCATTGCGGAAGCTACCGATAACTTCTCAATAGAAAATAAGCTTGGACAGGATAGGTTTGGGCCTGTTTATAAGGTAAGAATTTGATCTAATGATATCTTAATCTTGATTGAACAAGCAGTTAATCCATCAGAACTTGTCGAGTATTAAGCAAATGATATATTAATGTTCTCTGAACAGGGAAAATTACAAGAAGGGCGAGAAATAGCAGTGAAGAGGCTTTCAAGGACATCAGGGCAAGGGCTTGTGGAGTTCAAGAACGAGCTCATACTCATTGCTAAGCTCCAGCACACAAATCTTGTTCGGGTTCCGGAATGTTGCATTCATGGAGAAGAAAAGATGCTGATTTATGAATACCTGCCAAACAAGAGCTTGGATTTCTTCCTCTTTGGTTGGCAACATATCTAACCTTATCTATATCACCTCATTACCTTGGGGGGAAAATTTTGTTAAGTTCATTCCTGTGATCATTTTTTCTCTATTGAGTTACTAAGCATATCTATTTCTTTTAGCAGATCCAACTAAAGGGAGCTTCTAGATTGGAAGAAACGTTTGAATATAATTGAAGGGGTTGCTCAAGGGATGCTTTACCTTCATAGATACTCAAGAATGAGAGTGATACACAGAGATTTGAAAGCCAGTAATATATTTCTTGACGAAAATATGAATCCCAAGATATCTGATTTTGGCATGGCAAGAATTTTCAAACCAAATGAGATGGAAGGAGTTACTAATAAGGTTGTTGGAACATAGTAAGTGAAAAACTCCTCCTCCTAATTACGTTTTGGTTGGATTAATGTTTTAAGACTCTGCATATTACTCATGTTTTAATACCAAGGAATTTCTTTTTTTTTTTTAATTTTATTTTAATTGCATGATACAATGGTTATATGTCTCCCGAGTATGCAATGGAAGAAAATTTTTCAGTAAAGTCTGATGTATTTAGTTTTGGAGTCTTGATTCTAGAAATTGTGAGTGGTAGAAAAAATACTAGTTTCTCTCATTTTGATGATCAGCCATTGAACCTAATTGGATATGTAAGTTTTTGTGACCATTTTATGTATTAGAGTTGTTAATCATCACAAGTTTTATTTACACGATGGACTTGGAAGTTAATGAAAATGATTGAAATTGAATTTCTTCAGGCATGGGAACTCTGGAAGGTGGGGACTGCATTGGAGTTGAAGGATCCAGCATTGGGCGATGATTCGTGTGATAAAAACAAATTGCTGAGGATCATTCACGTGGTGGGTCTTTTATGCGTGCAAGAAGGGGCAGCAGATAGGCCTACCATGTCAGATGTTGCTTCAATGCTTGGCAATGATAATATGGCTTTGCCTGCTCTTAAACAATCAGTATTTTTCACGGGAAGAAATGTGCTTGACACAGCGGCTTCAAATACCAGTAATTCAAAAGATTGTTCTGTGAATGGTTTGACCATTTCCGCAATGGAAGCACAATAGAAAGGGAACCCCATGCATAGGGTTCTCAAATTACGAGAGTTCTGTCAGACGTAATTAATTCTTTACATGCATTTCAATTATTTTGCGAATTGAGGTTTTAATTTACTATTTTTTAATTTTTTTAGAGAGTTGATATTTACCAATATAGCCGCGTAATTTTCATATACTGAAAAATATCAAATTTATTCAACAATCAATTTTATGTAAATTTCTTGAACGATGCATTTCTATTATTTAAAATATCATATAATTCCCTCTCTTGTTTTGCATCTCACCGATTTTTCTATTTCTTTTTTTTTCTTGGGAGGGGGGAAATTAATTTATTATTTACGATATCTGAGCGAGTTCGCACTTGAAAGTGCTATAGATTAGAGATGGATTAACTTATTTTGAGAATCTGGGGAAATTTTTCAAAATTGCTCCAATGCTACTAACTGGTTAGAATATTTTAAAAAGAAATTAAATAGATTTGAGTAGTTATATGTTAACAAATAGTTATATTAACAAATAAAAAAAATAATGTATTTACCAACATATGATACGAAAGATACATTCCTCGCATCTTAGTGTGCATTTGGAGTGTTAAATTTGACTAGAAATTTTTAATTTCTTAAATTTTTTTGAACTTTCTCCGAGTTAAAAACTTTTAATCTTTTTTTTATTTTTACCAATTTTCTCTAACTTTGACCAATTTTTCACACTTGGAGAAACACCCAAGCACCTAATAATCTAAAATTTATGTACTTTTTTATTTTTGTCAAAATTTGAAACTCTAAACAGTTACTTAATATTGGCTTTGGTTACTACATACAAGACAAATTTGGTAGCACTAATCCACATATACACTATATGTGTATGTTTTTAATTATTTTTATTCTATCTAAAAAAATAAAAAAATGTCTCCAATAATAAATTATAAATAATTATTATTTAAAGATATTTAAGTAGATAATAAGAAATTAAGGGTGTTTAAATAAAACAAAAAAATTATAAGAGTAATAGGTGGTTGTAGGGCATTTAAAAAAAATAAAAAAAATAAAAGGATAAAATTACTTAAATAACTTATAAAATAAAAAAAAATATTTATACATCACTTTTAATTGATGAGTGGTTATTAAGGGTTAAGGGCTGCATAAATTCACAGCAATAGTAAACTCTTCTCACGAGACTAGGCAGCTTGTCAGTTTTGATAATTTATATATTATAAAATATATAAAATATAGTTTGTCACGATCACATCCCGTGGTTTTTCTCCATGCACGCGCAATTTATATATTTGCATATGCTTCATTAAATATCCTATCTCAGGTCTTAAATTTCTTAATTCCAACCCCGAGCTTTTGGGTAAATTTGGAGCGATAAAAAGTGAGATAAAATAAGATAAATTGTGAATTTGTAATTCGTATAATAAGATATAAGTGAATAACTTTTAGAGATATTCAAAATTTTACAGCAAACTAAACAGAGGCTTTATATAATAATTTCTCGTAGATTGAATGCATTATTGCAACACAACATCTTCTGGGGTCGGGGAGAAGCTCGCAGCCACTACCCATGGGTGCGCACGGGGTGAAACCCATCCCGTGACCTTAGTCGGCAAAGAACCATGAGAAGGTAAACCAGTCTAGGCAAGTCCTGACTGACCGGCTCAGCCAAAAAGAGCCGAGAAGACTGTTAGATGGTCCTCCACAATTAGAGGAAGGACTGCCTTCAAGAGGAGTCGAAGCCGGGACCGATTAGTCCCAAACCTTTCAGTCCGTCATTCGAACCAAATCGACTACCCCTTTCGGGACTGCAACACAACATCTTAATTGGACGAAGCATGGTTAAACTCCATCACTGCAACCAAGTTCAATCGTCTGCCTATTGGCCATCCCCCGAATGACTCTAAATCTGTGTACATAAGAGGAGAGATAGGTTTAGGCCACATCCCATCCGTTCAATCCACTATCTATCCACTCCTGAACAGCCAACAGGGAAAAGTTCTCCACAAAAGTATTTGGGCACCTTCATACACCGCCATGCATGTGCAATTCCTTTTTTTTTTTTTTTAATATATAATCATGCGATGAGTAATTAATTAATTTTCAATCACTTTTATCATAAAAAATGACAAATCAACTGACACATTAGATTAGAACATTCATTGCTAATAAAACAAGTGGTAGGAATTAAGCCAAAGCTGCCCGAGTTTTGCGGCAAAACTCCAATATAAGCATGATTGACAAGTCGGGTTGGGAGCCTTTAAATAGGACAATTACTACATTACAAGAATATATTCATGTGGGTGTATATATATATATATATATAGAGAGAGAGAGAGAGAGAGAGAAGATTGTAAGTGGTTGGATGTCACGGGAAGAATGTCATTTGAAGTTCTTTGAACTTGCTGAGCTGAGATGGGGACCAAAAACACGGGTTGTAGATAGTTACAGTGGAGAATTCACTGCAGGAGTTGTAGTGTGTCAATCAACAATCAGGATGTAATTATATTAAATTTAATGGTCTTAATTCAATGTAATAAAATTAAATTCAAAATAAAAATTAAAATTAAATAAAATCTGATTGAAAAATTATTAATAAAAAATACGAAAAAATATATCATATTAAAATATAATTACATCCTAATAGTTGATTGCACAATGTAAATCCGAAACCCAAAAACACCACCATTTTTTTTTTTTTTTGGCCACCTGTAGTGGAGTTTGTCGTTTACTTGTTAGGTTTTGTGGCTCCGAATTGCAATTTTTGAGGCGAAAAGTTAAATAAGGGGAGGGATAGCGTTTTTAATCAATTATTATAAGAGGGGGAGTGCCAGAAAAGTGTACATAAAAATATTATAAATATCTTAATTTAATCTTATATAATTGCAAAATCTTTTCAAGGTAAATAAATAGCAAGCAGTGCATTTGAAACTTTCTATTAATTGACTAACATCGATGATTTTGTAATTTATACTAATGATAGTGTACATTAAATTATTATAATATTGTACTAATATTTCAAATACTAGAGAGAAAAGTAAATTCATTCCACTTTCGAGAATTTGACCATATAAATTCACGAATTTGATTAGAATTTGTATTGATTTCATAAATTTGAGAACAGCGTAATTCCTCGTTCCACTTAAAAATGTATTTAGAGTGTGCATTTGGTGAGGGTAAAAAGTAATAGGAAAAATAGATTGAGGAAAGAAAAGAAAATATAAAATCTTAATTGCATGATTTTATTTGATTAGAATTAAAATATATATAAAAAATAAAAAGTATTTATCAATAAGTTAATTTTTTCTTTTAATTATTTTTTATTTTTCACTCATATATTTTTCTTCCATTTTCTCTCACAAACTAAACACTTGAATACCTATCTCTTTCATCTTCTCTCGATAAATTCTAAATCTGAATATATAATGATTAGATTCAAACATCTTAATACTTATTTGATGATCATCTTTAAATTCAAACACTTGAATTTTTTATCAAGTATCCTTAAATCATGGGAGTTGTGTGTCATTCTGTGTAAAAATTACATGTAGTAATTTCTCAATCAACCAATAAGTTGAGCTGGGATTGAGTTTAATATTTCAATTTCAAATCTAGTCCCATGGTAATTCTTAAATATCAAATCTATCCAATTACGTCCATTTAATTTATACATTAATTAACTTTTCAACGTTTTATCTTACAATTTTTTCACATTATACAAAAATAAAAATAAGTAAACAAAGTTGCAATATCCAATCAGTACCCTAGAAATTATTATTTGATATTTATGTGTTGAATAACTAATCTTATTTGCGTATTTTTAATATTTTTATAATATGTACATATTATCTAATCGATAAAATTACATTTAACGTGTAAATGTCAAGCCTCAAATAATATACTGGATCAAAATTTTATTTTATTTTTGTCCAAACTCATCTCTAATAATCTAAAAATAAAGTTAAACATTAATTGAGATGTTAATACCGTCATCATCACTACGTGGAAGTTAAATTTAAATCCTTAGCTAATAATTGAGACGTTAATACTGTAGTCAATCACAATGGTATTTATAAATTAAAAAAAAAGGAAATATATATATAGATATATTGAATGAAGAATAATTTTAGTCTAAGATATAAGTTGTAAAAACTTAACATAATTGGAATATTAAAATCCGAATATTACTGTAAAAACAAAAAATAACTTGTCATGTATTTCTCACCATAAAAACATCAAGTCGACCATACATTATATTTGTAGTTTGCAAATTTTTAAGTACTGTTACTTGAGAAAGTTAAAAAGTTATGTAAGACGGCAAAAATTAAAAAAAAAAAAAAACTGACTATTGATTTTTGAACTAAACTTATAAAATTGGTTTTTTTTTTTTTGGTAAGTAAACTTATAATAATGTTGATCGATAATATTAATAATTTTGACCCATGATTCCTAAACTAAACTTAACAATGTTGATTAATAATTTTGTCTCAGTGGTGTAGTGCAGTTGTACCCCACCAAAAAGAGTCCCTGCGCACAAAAAAGTCATCCTGAGGATTCCAAACCAAACACAGGACTTCTTTTATGCTTCAGACTGAAGGACAATGCTTTCTAAACCTTTTATTCAAAAAGATGGACACAGGGAAAAACGCATTACGCGCTTTAGGTACATATGCCAATTAATATTCGGGTCCCCTTTTATTCAGTCTAATTATTAATTTATTATTAATTTGGCCAACAAACTCACTTACTTGCTCACTCACTCACTCTCTCTCTCTCTCTCTCTCTCTCTCTCTCTCTCTCTCTCTCTCTCTCTCTCTCTCTCTCTCTCTCACACACACTCACTCTCTCTCTGTCTCTCTCTCACACACACACAGAGACAAAGAGATGGTACGAATAACAATTAGATTAAGACATATTCTTTTTGAGAATAACAGATAGTAAATTCTATTAAAGTAATTTTTGTCTTCACTATATTAGTTTAGAAGGAAGAATAACAATTACTCTTGGAGTAACGATTATCCTCATATGGGATAAATTGTTACTTGGGGAGGGTGGGTAACACGGAGTAACAAAAAAATTTATCATTTTTTCATTTCTCTAGTAAAATATTTTTTTACACGTCTGTAAAAGTCAGGTAACGATTACCCTTAAATGGAGTAAATTGTCATCTGGGAAGGGGATGGGTAACAAGGAATAACTGAAAAATTTACTTATTTTCATTATCCCGTAAAATATTTCTTTATATGTCTGTAAAATTCTAAACATTTTCCTATTGAAATATTTTATAATAAATATTATAAAATAATTTATTTAATCAAACTAAAATTAATTAATTTTTAAAATACTAATTTATAACTAAATTATTTATTTCTCAAATTAAAAAATTTTTTAATAAATAATAATTATTTATTAAAATAATTTATTAAATAAAAAAATTATCTCCTAAATAATAATTTACTAGATTATGTATTGTATTAATATATGTTATTAAATTAATAATTTATTTAAATAAATTAAAATTAGTTGTGCTATTAAATTTTTTATCAATATAAAAATAATTTTTAACAAATATTAATTTAGTATTAAAATTAATTACTATTGAAATATCAATCTATGATAAAATTATTTTTATAATTGATATTTTTATTTAAAATTATATATTTTAATAATATATATTTTACTAAAATTATTATTATTAAAATAAAAATTATTATGATGATTTATTTTATTAAAATATTTACCAAAATTAAATACTAACTTTCACCCCTTGGTCAATCTATCCTCATTCCAAACACAATTAACCTTTACCCCTTCAAAATTTTTAACACTCTAAACATAATATAATTATTCTTGGATAATATTTACTCCTTAAATCTAAATATAAGTGTCATGAACTTGTTATTTTACTAACGATTATTGGGGTAACAATTATCTCTATACTCTTTCTTTCCTAAAATTTTTACCTTGTGTCAAATGTTTCCTAATTGTTGTTGAAGGTGGCACTAGATACCCTTTTTAACATATAAAAAAGAAAAATTTCTAGTTGTTATTGTTTGATATTAAATAATTCTAAAGTTACTTGATTTGTTCAAATACTTAATATGAAAAAGATTTAAAAATAAGACACAATTAGATTAGCAAATATTAGATTAGATACAAGAGTTTGTAGATCTAATATAAAATCAAGCAAATAATTCATAAGCAGATACAAAATTTTCATTGGGAAAACTCTTTTAAAAAGGGGGGAACTCGGGTCGTGAATCGGACAAATAATTTTACTATGAATGAATGGTTGGGATCTTAACCAAAGGAATACAAATTTTTTCAATCAAAGTACTTCTTGATCTACATAAAATCTCTATATCATTTTATTATTAGTAATCCACAATACACCTCTTCCGTGAAATTTAACTTATTCTAACCGCAATAGAAGCGCTCTTCCAATATAGACTATAACCCTTAATATAAGATTTAAGATCTAAGATAATTTTTCAAAGAAATCTTTGCAAAGGGGGTTAGACAATATAGATTTGATAGTTTTAGTAGTATTTTCATTTTATTTATGGATGGAAAAAGATTAAAAAATAATTTGAACACTGGCCAAAATAAAAAAAAAAATGAAAGAGTATACTTCATAGGCAGATATCCAAGAACTTTGCAACTATGATCTCATGAGTTTCTAGCAAATTATTCGGGAACTTAAGATATATAGTAGACTTCACTTGCACTTTAAGGGCGTGAACTTCCCTTTCTTTGCTATTCCAATCCTCCCAACATTAAAAAAATCTTCACTCAAACATTTCTCAAATGAACTCATGAGACATCCGAATACTTTTTGACCCATGTTTAAGATTTGACATGAAGATAACGAACAATTATATGACAATGTGACATCTTAAATAATAGCATTACTAATCAAATAAATAATCAAAGTATTTACTGAACAATTATCAACACAAATTAATCTTGCACAAACACTAACAAATTCTTCCCAACGTGCCTTAAAAGGACTTATGTTAAATAACCGCCACGTAGGCCATAAAGGCACAGTAGACACCACAGCATCTAATTTGGTGCAGCTTAAACTTAAGCGACTTTGAAGCTCGAGAATTATTTGAAATAATATTTATTTTGACAGTCAGACAACATCTAGTTTACCCAAAGGCAGTGCGTACCCAAAAATTTGTAATTTAAGTTGAAATCAAAGAATCCTTACCTTCGGTGATTTGTTCATTTCGTTAAAAAAAAAAAAAAAAAAAAAAAAACACAACACAAAATTTATATTGTATAATTTACATCTTATAAGGTAAGATTGTGAATCTTATTTTAATATTAAAAAATATACTTTGATTATGTAAATTAGATATGAATGCACGTGCGACCGCGTTGATTATTATCTATTTGTAGTTACACAATTCTTTATGTGAAAAATAAGGGTATTATAGAAGAATGTAAAAACATTTGAAAGAAAAATTACTTTTACATAAACAAAGGCTTTTGTGAAACTAACGGCGGGTCTCTTTTCAAGTTTGTTTGTTTGAAACGTTAAATTTTAGCCCCAAAAAAAAAATAAATAAAAAGTAGATAGATTTTAAATTGTTAGATGTACAGTGTGTTTTTCAAAAAGTGTGAAATGTTGATAACAGTTGAAAAAAGTTAAGAAAAATGATAAAATTTTACCAAAGTTAGTGAAAATTGAAAAAAGTTAAATTTTTTTTTTTTTGTTGTGAAGAAAGTTGACAAAAATTAAAAAGAAAATTAAAAAGTTTTAAATTTTTTACCAAATTTCACACACTAAATGCACGTTATTACCAGAATTAGTGTCAGCCCAATCTAACTCTGATTTACCTATTATCCATCCTAGTCCTCTATGAATTTATAAAATTACATACAAAATTCTAAAAATTATGATTAGTTCAACAATTACATAGAGTGTGTTTAAAGTTGTATAAAAGTGTATAAAATAAAATAAAATTGTAAAAGTAAATACTTCGTAATTCGTGCAATGAGAGAAGAATTTAAATTTTACTATCTCGTAATTCGTATTTGTAAAAATTTATAAAATTTTATTTTATTTTATTTTGCTCCAAACGGAACCATAATCAAGGTAATTTGGAGATTGACAGAAAATCTACTTCTATGAGTATGAGATTTGACGTCCCATTATAAATTTATGTTATTTAATAATATTTAAATTATCATATTATTATTATTATTATTATTTTGTAATGAGAATAAAATTTTTTACAGGACTTTCAGATTTTACGAGGATAGCAGATGTACATTTACTTTAATTTTCTCTAATTTTCTTTAATTTATTTTAATTTTTTAAAATTTTTTTAAATTTTTTTACCAAACATACAATTTTTTTTTAAATTAACTCGTAGTAATATCAAAATAAAAGTTACAAAAAATTTCACTTTTTTTTTAAACACTAAATGCACCCTTATTACAAAAAATATGTATAATTTTTACATAAGAAGTGTTTAGTTTACTAAGCTTTATAAAAAATAAAATAAATAAAATAAATTTTTATCAATTTTTTCTAACTTTTTCTACTAAACACGAAATTACTTTTTATTAATTTTCTTTAACTTTTATGAACTTTTACAAATTTTTCATCAAAATTTTTTAACTTTTAAAAATATTTACTATTTTTTATCAATTTTTATTAACTTTTGTAATTTTTATAAAACACTTAATACCAAAAAAAAATAATAACACGTGTCGACTACCAAATTTGCTAACCACACGGGCCCACATAAGTTGACTGAACATTGCGAAGACATACAAGGCAAGAAAGGATTCCTGATTTTCTCAGATCATCTTTCTTGAAGTGTGAAAGTTGGAAAAGATGGCACGTTTTGCGTCATGTGACGTGCACTACCGTTAATGCCGGAAACGAATCGTTAAAAAATACAATAATAATATTATCTAACTAAAAAAATAAAAATAAAAAATTCTCGGCAGCCAAACAGAGACTTATTGGCCGAGCAGCATGAGAGCTTCACTACTGTTAATTATAGCCCGATGTCACGGCGACAAGTTGGCAATTTGTCCATCATTGCCGACGACTTCCCGCCGCAAGGAAAAAGAAAATGTGAGAACAGAAAATCGAAAAAGGTAGCAGAAATCACCCAGAAAAAGCGCAACACCATCACAGACTCAAACCCACACGCAGACAAAATTAAGAACAACTCACCCACAATCCCCTTTTGAGGACCAATAAATAAACAAAATCCGAAAAACCCATAACAGTTCAAATCCATTCACTTGCCAAAACAGCAGATATATATGTATATATATATATATATGCGTGTGGGACTGTATAATGCATGTATATGTAGATATTTATGTAAGGAAGCCAAAGCTATGGCATCCCCACTTTCCTAATAAAATAATGGCTCATAGCATTCTTTCCTTTTGTTTTCTTTGCCATATCTGTCCGCTTTTTTTATTACCCACAGTTTGATTCTCTCTCTCTCTCTCTCTCTATCTATCTTTCTCTCTCTTATCTGGTCTGCTCTGCTCTGTTCTGGGCATGGCGACTCTTGGGGATATTGGGGTCTCTGCATTAATCAACATACTCACTGCGTTTGCGTTCTTGCTGGCCTTCGCTCTGCTCAGGATTCAACCCGTCAATGACAGGGTGTACTTTCCGAAATGGTACATCAGTGGGGGCAGGACCACTCCCAGGCATGGCCGGAACTTTGTGGGCAAATTTGTCAATCTCAATTTCATGACTTACCTTACTTTCCTCAACTGGATGCCTCAAGCTTTGAAGATGACTGAGCCTGAAATCATCAGCCATGCCGGCCTTGATTCTGCTGTTTTCCTCAGAATCTACACTCTCGGGTACTTCAATTTCCGTTTATATATATATTGGCTTTCTATTGGTTTCTGGCATTGTTCGTTTCCTGAGAAAATTTCAGAATTGGAACTAGTGTAGGAAGTTTTGCTGTTCTAGATGCTGTTTGTCTGTGGAGAATATTCTGGATAGTCTACTTTCGTATTCAATTTCCTCCTCCTCAATTTTTATGGTTGTGGCTGATTTTTGGTAGCTGAGAAAGTATTTGAAATTCAACTTTTTTGAACTCAATCTTAATGGTTTCTTCAGAATTACTTTCTGAGGTGGTCAATTTTCGTCTCCAGATTTTCTTTTCAACCTTAGTTTCCTAGAATTCCATGGCTGCGGCTGCTATTTGTGGAGAAATTGTCGGATTAAGAGTGTTGATTTTATGCCCTGCATTTTCTTGTTGGGGAGGGGGTAGGTGGCTTGCTTAATTACAGTGTTTCATGTGAAACCACTTATCTGGCATTTCTTCATAATGCCAATGAATGTTTGGTTTTACTGGGTGAGCTTTGATATTTCTTTTTAAATATTTTGAAGCTTCAAGCTCCATGGGAAATTTTTGTTTAGTATAATTCTCTTTACTTCTTTGACAGCTTAAAAATTTTTGGACCAATTACTATTGCGGCACTTCTTGTTCTGATTCCAGTCAATGTATCGGGTGGAACATTGTTTTTCCTTAGCAAAGAATTGGTTGTCAGCGACATCGACAAGCTCTCAATATCAAATGTTCATCCTAAATCTATAAGGTAAGCTTCACATGATACAAATTCGTATAACTAAAACAAAATATTGGTTATTTTGAGACTCCAAAAAGGGAAAGAGTGCTAATGATATGCTGTTACATAAATTTTTTGTTTTTCTACTTTTGAAAATACCTGAATCATTATTTGTTGACAAAAGGTGTAAAATTGATTTATGAGATTTTACAACTGAGGTAGCATGCTAATTGTTTTATATATATTTTTCTTATATAATGTATTATATGGAGTGTAAATTTTGTACGACTTGTTAATTCTTTTGAACTGATGGGATTATAATTAGTTTACTTTTGCTCCGGCAGGGTTATTAGCAAATAAGTCAGTTGTTAGGTTAAGTCATTGCGCAATGTAACACCAATATATATTATGCCCTCATACCCTCCTTCAAGCATGCTAACATACAAATTGAACTGAATATGGTGCAAAAAGAGACGGACTATTATATGATTACAAATATTGTGGTGTAACAAACTTCAATTTGTGGCAGTGTAACACCAATGCTCTGCTACCATGTTCAATTTCTAGTTTCCCAAAAAATAAGTTGTTACATAATGGGCCCAAACAATTGGTTATTTCTGTTTAGAAGGCTTTTTCTTGAAGGACTTCTGGAAATATCCATTTCTATGGAAGTCCTTTTATCAAGATTTGAAACAAACTTGCTTTTAATTTTTGTTAGTTCAACCTCATTTCAATCACATTGCTAGCTGGCACAAGGTTTTCACCTTTGCAGGGTCTAGGGAGGGGCTCTATACGTGGTCTTACCCCAATAATTTTTTTGATAAACATTCTTATCTCAATAATTGGAGAAACTGTTTCCTAGTATTGAATCCACAACCTCCAAGTCGCAAAAAGCAATCTTACCATTGTGCCAAGGCCCACCCTTTTAGGTGTGAGCTAGTTGGTGACATTATTTATTTTATTTTTTGAACCAGTTATTCCCATGTACTGGTTTAATCTTTGCTGATTTAGTCTTATGCCAAGAAACCAAAATTTATGAGTGAATGAGTCGAAGCGCCAATTAGACTATTTTGTCGGCTGTAAGAGATTTCTTGGCAAGCTTGAAACTTTCTTTTTTTCTTTAGCTTTATCCTTCCTTTCTTCCTTGTACATTTTACTATAGAAATGCAATCCTGCCTTGTGAAAAAAGCTTTTATGGCTAAATTTCAGGTTTTTTGTCCACATATCAATGGAATACTTGTTCACATTCTGGACTTGTTTTATGCTCTACAAGGAATACGATAGAGTAGCATCAATGAGGTTGAGCTATTTGGCATCACAACGCAGACGTGCAGAGCAATTCACAGTGAGTTGTACTTCACTTTCCCTAGAGTAATCTTAAGGAAACACATTATTTATTGAGAGAGAAGAGTAATGTAGTTTTTTTCTTAATTCAATGACAAACTCGAGAGTTATATTGCTTTATTGTTGTTGAGTACCCCTTCTATCTATTCTTTCAAAAGCTTGGAACTTCTATTATCGTTGAGAAGGTAATGTATCACAGTTCATAAAATGGACAGTGAGAAGTCATGTGAAGCATTCACCAATGGACAAAAGTTTTAGGCAAACTTACACTGAAATAAAGCCCCAGCATCAGTTCCCAGTATGTGATAGCTAGATTATCAAGTCTCTGTATGTATTGGATCAACATAGACAGAACTCAGGTGTAAATAACTCAAGCTTCCTCATCACCCTCTGCACTAGTATCTCTGTACTTCTGAATGTACCAAGAACTAATACAGCTCCATACAAGCCTTGGAAGGGCAAAAGCTAACTTAATTGAAGAAGGAAAGACACAAGTTTCCTGATCCTTACGAACAACATGGCCCATAGAAAGATTGACGAAGAATTAAGAGATATATTGTAGAATCAACTCAACCATATGCACAATGCACCAAAAAGGTCTAGTTGGATTTCTCATGATTAACACCTAACATACAAGTCGAGGAACAAAATATCCTTTCTTTTTCTCGAAACAGTGGTTTGTAGGAATGAAGACACGCCGTACAATACCATATAACATTATTTGTATCTTCTTTCCTAGCAACATTGGTCCAGCCCAGGTTCTGATTTTGAACGATTTAGTTGCTCTAGATGCACACATTCTATTTCATCCTCGTATGCTTGCATCATTTGAGATTCCCAAATAGAAGCACCAAGTTCATAGGCACATGTTGTTTGTTTTCTTGTCCTTTAGGAGGCGTCTCTATTTTTCCCTAGGGGTATCGTTAGAATTACCATTATTTAGCTTTCAATTCACCTCTGATCATCAAACTGATCTCCGCAAAACTATACCCCCGTAATTGTCATTATTTTGGATGCACAATCTGATTGGGCATTATTGAAAGGATGCCAAATGTTAGCTATTCCAATTTATTAAATTTTATTTATGTAAAATGTTAACTTTGGTCAATGGTTTTATTAAAATGATAACTTTGGTCAATGGTTCTACTTGAACCTAATTAGGATAACCGCAATCTTCTGTTGCTAAAATTTTGTTTGGTTATGGCTAGATTTATATTCTTGTGTATTATATTCTTATACAAGCATATTCTTCAGGTATTGGTCAAGAATGTGCCACATGTTTCTGGTCGCTCAATATCTGATAGTGTGGACATCTTCTTCAAAAGAAATCATCCTGATCACTATCTTTGTCACCAGGTAATATGATTCGACTATTATTTTGTTCTGTTGGCTTGTCCATTATTTTCAGTCATTTTTTATCATGTTGTTTCTTTTTATCTTTATTTAGGCTGTCTACAATGCGAACAAATTTGCAAGACTTGTGAGGAAAAGAGATAGACTGCAGAATTGGCTGGACTACAACCAGCTTAAGTTTGAAAGACATCCAGACAAAAGGCCAACTAAAAAGGTAGCTCATAACTTACCAAAAAAAAAAAAAAGGTAGCTTATATTATCCAACCAATAGATTCATACTTACAAGACATTGAAACAGAAACATGTGGATGCGGATTTATAAGCCAGTTAAGATGTTATTTTAAACATTTCATTCATGTGTCCAGAATATTGGTTTTAAAAATCATAATATTTCTCTTCAGGTGGGATTTCTTGGGCTCTGGGGTGAAAAGGTTGATTCTATTGACCTCTATAAACAACAGATCAAGGATCTTGATAGAAGAGTAAGTTGTAGCTGTTACTTCATCTACATTCTATCTATCTCATAGTTGTATCTGTTTTATACTTATTGGCTAGCTTTTCTTGTCTGTTGATGATCTCTGACAAACTCAATTTGTTTTCCTGATTTAATATAACTCATTTACACTCGAATTCCCTTGTTGAATTAATTTTAACTAAATCTATTCTTCATCCCTTTGTTAGTTAACGATGGAGCGCCAGAGAATTCTGAAGGACCCAAAATCTATTATGTCAGCTGCATTTGTTTCATTTAATTCACGATGGGGGGCAGCTGTGTGCGCACAAACTCAGCAAAGCAAAAATCCCACACTCTGGTTAACAGATTGGGCCCCTGAACCCCGTGATGTATACTGGAAGAATCTGGCAATACCCTTTGTTTCTCTTAGTGTCAGGAAGCTTGTGATATCATTGTCAGTATTTGCTCTAGTGTTCTTTTATATGATACCCATTGCTTTTGTGCAATCACTCGCAAACTTGGAGGGTCTTGAAAAGGTTGCTCCTTTCCTGAGGCCTCTGATTGAAATGTAAGTGAATTTTCTACATATTGTCAACTTTGGATAGTACAATAAATTGCTTAATTCTCGCCAACTTGCTTTTAGTTCCGTCACAAGACAGCTCTAGGGTTTTTCCCCTTGCTTCTTGTGTCCACTTCTATTATGGTCCCAATAATAAGTTTGGGCCTGATAATGTATACAAGTTGTTGCCTACTCTTCGGTAATCACTGGCCAGAAACTTTTTGAAGTATGTGACTTCCTTCGAAATTTGAAAATTGGGGTACCAAAATGTATCATAACACTGCAGTAGTACCCACCAAAAAAAAAAAAAAAAAGAAAGTGCTGATTGCCAGATGAAAAGGCTCTTAAAAGTGCATAAAATATAACTTCTCAAAAGGGACTTCAGTGTATCCTTATAGAGATTTCACTTCTAAAAGCCAGAGTTCATAAAGCGAAACTTAAAAATGTTTTCAGCAGACAATACTCTCCAAGCATTGTCATACTTTTCAACCGCACTGCCGTCTTTGTGGTGCCAAAATTATTGCAGACTTAGATTTGGCTCTACAGCTGCATTCTTTGCTATGGTCTCATTTCCTGCACTACTGAACCAAGAGAGGTGATTCAATTGGAAGTGAGAAAAAATGTTCCATCTCCAAAATGAAACCATGGATTAAATTTGTTCTAATAAAATGAAAAATTGAAACCTGTGTCAGATGCATATTGAAATGAAGCATTAGCAGTAGTGAGAATTCTTGTAATGGACTGAAGTATAATGGCCCAATTTTCTATATAAATATTTGACATACAAATATAAACTGGTAATGGTTTCCATTTTACACCTAGCCTATTCTTTTCATTTTTTTCTAATACCTTTTCATAGACGAATTCCGCAGATCTTCACATCTAAGATTTACATGTACAACATATATCACTGTCAAGAGGAATTTATTATTATTTATGTTATTTAGGTATTTTGATTCAAAAAAGGGGGTAGGGAAAAAAAAAAGAATTGGGTTGCGCCATATATGAAAGAGTTTAGCACGGACAACTATTATAATCCTATTCTTATTTCCCTTTTTTACTTTTCTTTTCTGGCCAACTTCTAAATCTTTAAAGTCACGGTTCAACAAGAACTGTGCTTGTTTTGTTTTATACATTTTGATGTATCTTCTCTATTATTTTTCCACTGGTGTTCCATTTAAGAAATTTAGTGTCCTTAAATTCTTAGGAACATTCATAATTTGTAACTCTACCATGTTCGCTGAGAATTCATAAAAACTCGAACTCCAAGAAGATGAAAGTACTGATCAGCTTACAGTGTCTTGTGCTTGTAATTGCTGGATTATGCCATTTCAACATGTCTTTAATATTGGTGTTGTGTTTTTTCTCCTTTATATTTCTTCCTAACATTAGGTTATCCTTACAACAAAAAGATCTTCTGGCAATGTGGTGCAGGAAATTCATCAAGTCATTTCTACAGGGTTTTCTTCCTGGTCTAGCTCTCAAAATCTTTTTGTATATTCTTCCTACAGTTTTGTTGATTATGTCAAAAATTGAGGGGCATGTGGCAATATCAGTACTAGAACGGAGGGCAGCAGCAAAATACTACTATTTTATGTTGGTGAATGTATTCTTGGGGAGCATAGTGACCGGAACAGCTTTTGAGCAACTACACTCTTTCCTTCACCAATCACCTACCCAGTAATATTCCATATTCCTATGCTGAACCGTGTTAATTTTCTTTGTTTATACCTTTTGCTTTGATATAATATGTTTTAGATCCATGTCCATGCGTTTTTTCTAAATAATTTTTAAATTGTTCCTTGGTGCAATGTTTAACGGGATTAGACTGCTGGTGTTTGTCTTAATGCTTGCTGTAAGCCAACACTCTGGTACTAATCATAATGCTTAAAAAATTGCAGCATAGGCCATAAAAAATTTTGAGTTCATGGGATCTAGTGAAACAAACAACATACTTTTTTAAACATGTTCAAATGTGATCTAGTGAAATAAACAGCATACTTTTTTAAGCATGTTCAAACTATTCATTAGCGAGTAATATTACTGCAAAATTTCCTAATAATAAATATCAAAACCTGGCAAAAGGACAAGTGTTATTTTCTCATGCAAAGTGAGAAGTTCTCCTGCTAATTATTAAGTGCAAATTGTTTCAATTGTAACTTCGAGTTCTCTATGAGAAAGGATGGTTTTATTTATTGTTTTATTTGTTTTTTCCGTGGTAGGGAAGTGCTTCTTGTTAAATCTTATTGCTATTGGTTGTATATAATTTAGGACAACATCAAGTTCGATGTTTGTCTGCACATGTTAATGGTGATGATGTGCTTTATTGTATTGGTTTCATCGACATCAATCTTCATGTTTGATCCTGATGCAATAAACATTCTAGATATTTTCCTTAATCAAAAATCACTTGACTTGAATTTTGCAAACCATCTATATAAAAAATGATCATCCAATGTACAAAACTCTCGTATTACGGGGTTTAGGAAGGGTCAGATGTAGGCAGCTTTCTCCTTATAAATAGATAGGCTAATTTGAGGGTTTTAACCATTGACTCTCAGGTCGCATTGAAACAACTTTACCACTGCTCTAATATTAAGAAATATCTCAATGCATGAGTCCCGAATGGGCACTTAACCTGAAAAATTCCTTTGGTACTGATTCTTTTTGTTAAAATCCATGAAAGAATCCAGGTTGTCACAATACTAAATGCCTCCATGCTTAGGATTTGGAGAAGGCATCTATAATATGGATTTAATTTGACAAAAACCTATATGTTTCCTCGTTAGAGCTAGGGACTTGGAAGATAAAAATTGTCATTTGATCATCTGAAGTAAATGGAGTAAGTGTGATAAACTAAAAATTTGTTGGCCACAAAGACAACTCCCTGAAAATATGGAAAACTTATTTTTAACTTTGTCTGATCTCTTTTTTCCCTATTGTATTATTTAGCTATTCCTTGGTTAATTTAGCTTAAAATATTTTATTTATTGTAGGATTCCTAGGACCATTGGGGTATCAATACCAATGAAGGCTACTTTCTTTATTACATACATCATGGTTGATGGTTGGGCTGGAATTGCTAGTGAGATTCTGAGGTTGAAGCCTTTGGTCATTTTTCACCTGAAAAACTTGTTCTTGGTGAAAACTGAAAGGGACAGAGAGAAGGCAATGGACCCTGGGAGTGTAGAATTTCCAGAAACTCTCCCAAGCCTTCAGCTTTACTTCCTTTTGGGAATCGTTTATGCTGTGGTTACTCCTATCCTTCTTCCTTTTGTACTAGTCTTCTTTGCCTTTGCATATTTTGTCTATCGTCATCAGGTTAGTTCCTTGCTGTATTTGATTTTTTATTTTTCTTTTATATGAAGTTTAGTACCATTTAATAAATTCAGAATTAAACAATGGGTGTACCATAGTACTGCAGTGAACTGTAATTTTGATAGAATACCAAAGGTTACATACTGATTTAACCAGTTATGAGGAAAAATGCAGTGATGCTTTGGTAATGGGAAGTAATTGATGTGAACGATTTATAAAATCACAAAGCTTGTGATAGACCACTTGGGTTAAATGTAGTGAAAGCACAAATGTTGTTATGCTGAAGTTTTCTTTTTAAGTGCTCTAATTCCGGTGTCAAGAAATTGTGTGGCCACA
Source organism: Vitellaria paradoxa (assembly GCA_019916065.1). Lineage (NCBI taxonomy): Eukaryota > Viridiplantae > Streptophyta > Magnoliopsida > Ericales > Sapotaceae > Vitellaria > Vitellaria paradoxa. The sequence goes on from CM034242.1 coordinate 7,174,384, forward strand.
AAATTCATGAGATATCCAACTGTCAACTTGTTCCCAATAAAACAGTCTGAAAGTTCAACAAAGGATATCATGTTTATGAAAATGACTGATACCAGTTTTTTTATTTTCATGGGGTCAAATAATCATTAGTATTTTGTTGTGTTGGCAAAACATTTGACATTGTATGGTCACATTTTTCTATTAGAAATTATGTCGTGGGAGCACACGATATTTCGTTTTCTGATTTTCCACTCTTCTTATTTATTGCAGATAATCAATGTGTACAATCAACAATATGAGAGTGTTGCTGCATTCTGGCCACATGTTCACAGCCGCATGATAGCAGGCTTGCTGATATCTCAACTTCTTCTGTTAGGTCTGCTCAGCACAAAAGAGGCTGCAAATTCCACTCCCTTGCTTGTTGCTTTACCGATATTGACTTTAATGTTCCACAAGTACTGTAAAAACCGCTTCGAGCCTGCTTTCAGAAAGCACCCCCTTGAGGTAAGCACCCCCAACTTGGATACCAAACCAATAGCATTTTTCTAGGTACTTGCTCCAGATTGTTCATAAGTGTAGTACACAGTACACACTTGATGGAAATAAATTATGATGGTTGTTTGATCTAGACTGATCCTAACATTGTACACAGGTCATCGCAGATATCAAATCCCCATTCATCCTAGTTATTTTTTGTGGGGCTTATAAGCCCTACATTCTGTCCATTGACAGAGTGAAAATCTGCATACTAGATATCCCAACAATCACGTAATCAATCGCAATCAAGTAAGAATAAAGCGTAAGAAAAGAGACAACCAGGAAAACCAAACCAAAATAAAAACACGAGTGTAAGCATACAGTCTTGATTCAGAAGACTCAACCTTTCAATAGTTTCGAAACCCCAACCCTCTACTAGTTGATTCTTTGCATGAATCCTCTATGTACCAAATCAAGTGAAAGACACGATCTTTAAATCCGTGAAGATCAACTAATTCCATGACACCAGCTAAATCCACGGCCAATCCAGATCCACAACACGCAATATTCGAAGTCCTTCGAATCACCGGCACACAAGGAGTATAAAGAGTTGTCAAGTACAAATAACTATTAGCTAAGTATGAGAGAAAAACTAGATTTAAAGTGCAATTGCTTTGTCTTTTTTTTTTATGAATAAAAATTTTATTAATAAAACCAAATAAGGAAGCCATTAAGAAAATGCCAATACAAAAACCCTTTAATTAATCAAGAGACCCCTCTAGAAAACTCATAAAAGATTCTATATCGGAATCTACACCCCTTTTCACCCAATTATACGATTGCGGCCAAAAAAAAAAAACTCTTTTGGCTTTGAGAAGACTCTTCCGTATTTTGAAAAAATCTACCGTTCCTTCCTCTCCACACCACAATAATTAATAGCCATGTGTTATGCTCTTCTAAATTTCTCTCAATCTTGATCCCCACCAAAATTCAAGCAAACTTTTAATCTCCTTAGGAAAGCCTACAGGAAATCAAACCTGGAGAACAATAAGTCCCATGAATCCTTCAACCACCCACAATGAATGAATTAGTGATACATAACTTTTTTGGGTTTTCTGAGGCTACAAAACTGTACATCTAACCCTAAATTTTGACAGCTTGGGCTATGTTTACATGGATTAGAACACTCTTTTGATCACGCCAATCAATGGAAATATAACCTAAGAAGAACCATCTGAACCTTTACAATGTCTGACTCTGTTTTCACATCATATTTGATGATTATGCTGATAATAATCCCAACTTGGTTGCTAGATCTGCTAACTGAACTAGTCAACCCAAATTTAAGTGCAGTTTTTCACTGTGTTTTTGCTGTTTTTTTGTCTGAAAAATGTGATGTTAACTGGCTTTAAATGGATGAAGCTTTCATAAAGATCACTTGTTTGAGTAGAAATGAGATTGGTAACAGTTAAAAAGAGTGTTTGGTGGTCTGTCCCAAAGAACCTGTAATTTGTTAGTTTAGAAATTGGTGTTTTATTAAAAAATTATTCCAAAAAAAAAAATGGAAGAGTGAGAGAGTGGATTCTCATGTGAAGTGACTAAAAGTGAACAAAAAAAATAAATAAATAAATAATCTTGATTATTGATCAAATTTAACGCTAAAAGTATCCTAAATTTAAATTATTGAACTTCCTCGTTGTATAGATTGAAATTGGGATTTTAATTTTTAAGTACTAAAGCAGAAATATCATTTCTTCTCCCCCTCATCTTCCAGGAAGCCATGGCAAAGGACATGGAGGAGCGTTCTTCTGAACCCGATCTCAACTTAAAATCTTACTTGGCAGATGCATACTTGCATCCGATTTTCCACTCATTTGAAGAAGTTGAGCTAGCCGAGGTCAGAGTTGACAAGAACCAGACTCAGATTCCTCGTACCTCAGTCGATGAAAGCCAGAATCACCACATTCGCAGTCCTGCAGAGAGTGAAACAAGCTCACCCTCCCCATCGCACTACACCTATGATCATCAGTACGAAGATCAGACAACCCATTCAGTCCATCACTACGAAGATCGCCCAATCCAAACCGTCCATCAATATGATGTGGACCAACCCTATAACTTGTTTCATTTTGGGGTTGACTCACCCTCTAATTATAACTATCGGTATTGAGTCGACCGTTGCATGGTTTAGTTGTTTTGGAGTTAAAAGCCAGGTACGTGGAGCAATGCTGACCGTTGTTTTTGGCTGCTGGATGAATTGTTTGACTGTGATGTGCTTGTTTTGAGCTGTAATTATATGCAGTTCATCAATATTGTAAATGCAAGTACTTTTCTTCAAAAACTGCCAAAACTTTATATCAATGGGGTGAGTATAGAGCGGGTATTGTCCCTCCCTTCTTGTTAGGGTCAAAAAAATTTTTTTCTCTTCCCCCATCCTCTTGTCCCCGCTTATTCGTGGGTTTTCCGTATCTGTCTCTGCTCTCTGCTTAGAAAATAAAAATTATTTATATCTTAAGTCAAATATGTTATATATTATATTATTAGAAATAAAAATTATACATTAAAATTGTACATAAATATAATTAATATATAGATACCTATATAAATCAGTACAGAGTGAGTAGTCCGGAGACTACTGTTTCAATTCTCATTTAGAGATGATATTAAATTTTCGTCCCAGTTTACGTTAAGAACATTTCCATATTCACGCTAAGAATATCTCCATACCTGTTTTCCATTCCATGTTCAAACGAAGAATATCTCCTCCCCACTTGTTTTGTTTTAAGTAGGGCAAGTAAATAGGTATGCATCGAGTAATGTTCTAATTTAATGGGATGATTGGGAACTTCAGAAATACGATTATATGATCATATTTCATATTCTTGGTAAGGAAGGCCCTGTACCTGGGAGAAAAAGAGAGGTAACTTGTGATCCCAAAATTGAGTAATTTCATTCTGTGTGATATTTTAGAGAGAGGAATGGGCGTGTCTTAGACTATATATAAAATTAGATTAGAGAAAGGAGGAAGAAACTCTGTAGAGCATCTTTATATTGGCAAAGAAAATGCTAATATATATATATATATATATATATATATGAATATGGATATAGCTCTACTCGTTTGGCAATTGAAGGTGAATAATTGCCTTTTTTTATGAATATGGGTATGGATATAACCTATTTTTATTATTTATAATTATCAATATTTTGAATAATTGCTAAAAAAAAATTTATTATATTTGAATTGTAGTCTTATTGTTGGTTGATGATTATCTTAATCTTTTTATTATTGTGAACAATTGGTCTATTTTGATGGTAAGTTTAGGCCATGTTACTTACCCCAAAAAAAAAGTTCAGGCCATGTTTGATTCACAAATTTTCACCCAAAAAAATTAACTTTTATTAATTTTTCTAACTTTTTTAACTTTTTTCATCAAATATAAAATTAACTTTTATCAACTTTTAGAAATTTTATCAAACAGCTAACACTCAAGTAAGGTAACACGCGTCAAAATTCTGTGTTAAGTTGGTAAAAATTATTTAGGTTGTTAAGGACCCGTCTAGTAATGCTGGCGTTTAAACATAAAAAAAATAATAAATAAAGTTAATAAAAGTTGAACAAAATTGAAAAAACTACCATCTTTCTTCAACTTTAGTGTTTAGTTAGCTATTTGGTAAAGATTTGTAAGAATTGGAAAAAAAAAAAAAAAAAAACAGAGGAAGTTACTCAAAATTGGAGAAAATTGACAAAAGTTAAGATATGGTAAAAATTTATTTTGTATTTGATGGAGAAAATTAGAAAAAAATTGGTAAAAGTTATAGTTTTTTTGGTTTTTGTTTGTGAGCCAAAAGGTTATTACAATACAAATTTATATTATTTTAAAAAATACTAAATACACTTTAATTTTGACTTGTTAGTACAATATTAGATAATATTTTCTATAGTGTGAGAAATCAAAAGTGGGTTATTATCCATTATTTTATTTATCAGTATATCACTAGTTACATTATTTTGAAATCTAATAATAAATAATATATTTTAGAGACATGATGATTTAATATTTTAGAATTTTTATTTAGAAAAATTAATGTCTAATATTTTAGACAGAGAAACGGTAAAGTAAAAATATATAAATATATATGATTTTCTAAAAAACCGGAGCGCATGCCCTTAGACCTCCAAATTACGAAGGCTCCACAACTTTAATTAATTAGAATTTTAAAAACCTTAATTTTTTTTTCAAACTTAAAAAATTTTAATTAAAGACCTCAAAATAACAAGTAAAAAAATTTTGAAACGTTTACTGCACAACTATTTTGTTAATTTTTTTAGGGTAAATTAAAATTACCCCCTTAATATTTAAGTAATTACATTTGTCGTCTCTTAATATTTAAAAATTACGCTTAATCTCTTTGTTTTGGAATGTTTTTAACATGGACCCTTTCCATTAAATTAATTGTTAAACTTAACAAAAAAATTTAAATTAACCAAGATTGTAGGTGTTTTTTTTTTATTTTAACCCCCTCTCTTACATTTTCACTTTTTTTTTTACAAAAATTTTAAAAAATAAATTAAAAAATTATAAATAAAATTGACAATTATGTGAGAGGGATAAATTAGAAAAAAAAACTTAAATTTTTAATTATTTTAATATTTTTGTTAAATTTTGTTAGTTAATTTAACGAATGAGAGCCAATATTAATTAATAACATTTTAATATAAGAAAAGTAAATGTAATTTTTAAATGTTAAGAGATAATAAATATAATTACACAAATATTAAAAGGAGATTAGTGTAATTTACCCTATTCGTCCATATTACTTGCAATTCTTCTAACCTATTTATCACTTTGTCCAAATATATTTCAAACTTTTTGTCCTCCTACATGAATCTCTCCTATTTTGGGGAAAGATTGGCGTATTGTACCCGAATTTTAATATTAACCGTTAGATTTTTAATGAACAAATCTCAACCATTCAAAAATTAACCACAAAAAAGGTCAAGCAAAAGCAAAATTCTACCTAGGAACCGCTACCGTGTTCCCCCACTTAGAAAATTGCTACTATTAGCTGATAGTTAAAATCCACCAACATGAATTAATAAATATGTGATAATTTTTAGCATAAGCATTTAATTAATATTAAGACTTAGCTTGGGAAGAAAAAAATTATTTTTTTAACTTCTTACTAATTAATTATTAAAAAATTAGTTTTTTTAAAGAAAGAAAAAGATTAACTTTTTATAGTTACGTTTTGAACTGGTCATTTATAGTTTAATAGAATTTAAAAAGAAAAAAATGACATTTGATTTGTTTTTTTATTTTTATTCTTTATTTTAATCTCATTTTTTATTTTACACTTTGGAAAATAAGAAAAATAACCAAAATGCATTTAGTCACTTGTGTTTTCAAAATTTATTTTAAAAAATAAAAAAAAATAAATTTACACAGAAAATGAAAAATAGTAAAAAATCGTTTTTGAGAGTTTTTTAATTTAAAATAAGGAAAATCTGAAAATAAGAAAAATAAAATATTTTTTCATTTTTCTTCTTTTGAGATTTTTAAAACATAAAATACATAAAATAAAAATAAAAAATAAAAAAAGCGAAGTAAATACCATCTTAAGAGAATAAATTTGATATTTTAGGAAAGACTACCAAATTAAATAATCAGAAACTAAGAAATCGGTTGAGTTTCTCAATTCAAGCCTGAATGCACTTATAATTAAATGTAATTAAAACGTAAATTGCCCAACTTCCTTAAGACGAACACCACGTCTACCGCAACTTCAAATCAAATCCACGATGTTGATGGATTAAACCCACTATGCACAATCGTCCTACTAATTTAGAAAATATCCTTTATTATAACTTATCTCGTTGTTCTCGTATACTACCATATAAATAAAATAAAAACTAGCTGTTCTCGTCAACTTGTTATTGCTCATATATATATATATATATATATATATTATTGCGCATGTAATTTATCTCCTGTACTTTATTTATTTTGATTCTTGTGACAAAGGTTTGTCTAACCCAATTTTATTTTTTTATATTATCAATATTTTCCATAATTGTTAAAAAATTTATTATTTTGAATTGTAGTCTTATTGTCCATTGATGATTATCATAATCTTTTTATGGTTGTGAAACAACTAGTCTATTTTGATGTTAAATTTAGGTTTTGTTTGATTTATTAACTTTTACCTAAAAAATTAATTTTTACCTATTTTTTAATTTTTTCCACAAAATATAAAATTAACTTTTAACAATTTTTACTAAATATTTAACACTCAACTAAGATAACACGCATCAAAATTCTATATAAAGTTGGTAAATTTTTGAATTGTTAGATGATCTCTTAGGACGCGTTTAGAGCTCTACAAAAAATAAAATAAAGTAAATATCTACAAGTCTTTATAAATTTTCTATTTACTGTACGAATCACGATTATAACTTTAGAAATTTATATTAAGTTTTACAACTCGAGACACTCTGTTATTCAAAGTATGTACAATCAGATACAATGATATGTTTTATTTATTATTCTAAACTTGTATAATAGTGTTTCCTTTATCATAATCTTTTTTTTTTCTTTTAGATATTTATTTATACTAAACTTGTATAGTGGTACTTGCTTTATTTTAAAAAATAAGAAAATAAAATTTATTATAAAATTATTTTAATAAAAAAATCAAAAAGCTCCATCAAAAACTCTTGCTAGATAAACCTCAAATTAAATCGGGCCTTTTGTTTAGAGCACACCTAATCGGGTCACCACCCAACCTAATCGGGTCATCACCTAACCTAATCTAGAACACTTTCCTTCTAACTTCTCATCACCTAACCTAATCTAGAACACTTTCCTTCTAACTTCTTCTTCTTCTTCGGAAACTAGAGAGAATTAATTCAGGATCTCGTCGACATTGCTCGAGATTAATCGTTAGTAAAACTCAGTCTCAACCACCATCTTATTTTATTAATTATTTTATTTTCCTAAGTAGAAGACCAAAGGGGGATTCCCGCAACTTGCATTTGCCTGTATCTATTTCAAATTATTCTTCCATTTTTTTTTTTATTCCACATATATGTTGCTTGTCCATTTCTATATGCACCGACATTGGGAGAATCGGAATTCTTGTTGTTACCCCAAATTTAATATCAAGTTGGTAATAATTCAATTTGAATTGACGTGTAAGTAATACGATTTGGGTTGATATTAGTTTGATAATAACTCGGTTTAAGTCATTAAATTTTAAATTAATGATTCAAATATATTCACTTCTTTTATAAGTTAAAAATTTATGAGTAAATTTAAACTGTTAAATTTTAATTCAACAGTTTAAATTGAATTATGATCGGACTAACATCAAATTCCGTTTAGGTAAAAAAATTCAATGGTTTTTTTAGCAAACATGGTTTTAGTTTTTTTTTTTTTTTTTGGGTTATTTTATATGACTTTTTTTTACCAAAATTTAATTCTTTTTCCAGAAAGTATAACTTTTACGCATGTTAATTACATTCAGAAAAAAATCAAAAAATTCATGTCCGATTGTATAAAAGGTTTATAAAATAAAAATACCAGTTTTTTTTTTTATTGGTTTTTTAGGTAAATAAATAACTTTTACCAAAATAGACATAAAATTTTAGATTTTTTTTTAAATACGATTAACACGTCTAAATTAAATTTATAATTTCTGAAAGAAAATTAAATATTGAGGGAAAAAAAAAGCTGTATAAGATGGAAAAAAAAAAAATTTGAAAGAAAGCTTCAACCAAATTTTATAACCAAACTCAGCCTTAACAGTGTTTCAGAAAAGTCAAAACCTGAGATATTAAAATAATAGTAAAAATAATCAGAACAAAGGGGTAGTTTTGTTGAAGTCTCGTTGTCTTTCCCAGCTGTTTTTAAAATGAATAGTCCTGGTCAGAACGAAGAGCGTGCATTTGTTTTTTCAGGATGTCTCCTGATGATATTTAAAAAAAAAAAAATTCGCTATATTAACATTGACCCGTTCGTAAAATTTCTTAATCTGTTCATGCATGACGTGAGCTCTCTCTCTCTCTCTCTCTCTCTCTCTCTCTCTATATATATATATATATATTTTGAAGCTTTCTAAGTGCAATTTTGGCGGTGGTAAAATTTATGATATGATAGAAACCCGTTAAACAAAACTTATTTCTTCAACATTTATAGCAGTTAAAAATATCCATTAGAAAAAAAAAAGCATAATATGTTAATTAGAAAGCGGTGACAAATAGCTTAATTTGTTTCCAATATATATTGAAATTAAAAAAAAAATCTGTTTCCAAATTTCCTAAATAGGTTAAAGCATAATTTTCACATTTTATTTTATTTTTAAGAGAATGAATGCAAAAGGGACGGGAAATGAAAAATGATTTGTATTAATTAATTGATTAATTAGTTAATTAATTTTTTAAGAAAAAGCTTGTAAGATCGTAAGGTTTCCTTTTTTAATAATAGGAGAGAGTTTTTACCTATTTTTCCTTTTTTTTTTTTCTTTTTCTTTTCTTTTTTTTTTGGTTGTATTTCATTTGTAATTTTGCCACTGTTGATGGAAATTTTTATTTTTATTTTTTAAGAAAATGAACGAAAACAAATATTTTATGATTTAAAAAGGGTTTCACCACTTTCATCAATTTTTTAATCTCAGAACTTGATATATATATATATATATATATATATATATGTAATAATTGAAGCCACTGTCTGTCCCATTGGCTCAATAAGAACCTTTTTATAGTTATGGGAATATGTCAAAGTCAAATGCCAAGCTATATGAATACGCCAGAGTTGCCTGCCAAATGCCAAGCATGTCGATGTCACCTTGGCCGTTTCTTTACCTACTACGGTATCAGCCGTCCAGACTTCTTCTCTTGGGAGACTATATATACATATATACATATAATTATCCCAGGGACCAACTAACGAACCTCGGATGGTGACTTGTGTAGTGCCTAGCTACTACATTGTAATTTGAAAATTTGATATTACTAATGTATATATTCAACGAGATAAATATATATAATCAATCATATGCAGGATAAAATCGCAATCTAAGTGTCAATCATCACAAAAAGTGGAGACACCCCCTAACTTTTAATTTCGAGGCTCTGTTTGAGGGCTTGATATTCGTCGAAAAATATTAAAAATTTTTAAAAATTATTCATTTTTTATTTTATTACACGAATTACGAACTTATAATTTTTATCAAATATTACTAATTTTTTTTTACTCCAAAGACATTCTTAATGTGAAAATTTTAAATTGACTCAAGATTTTTTATTTTCGAGATAACAAAAGATAAATATTAATTTTTAATGTGAAAATTTTAAATCCCTTAGGACATGTTTGTTTTTAGGTAACAGACAAAAATTACATTAGTTTGAAAGTGAAAGTAACAATTACACTAGGGTAATAATTACATTTTATGAGGATAAATTGTTACTGGTGAGGGAGGGGTGGAAATAATAGAATAATGAAAAATTATACCTTTTTCATATTAGTATATAAAACATTTTTTTTTAGACTTCTCTTTCAAATAATGTTATCAATTATTATTGGATAATATTTACTTTCTAAAAGAATAACCTAGTAACCATTGCTTTGTGCAGGAAGAAGCGTTTGATTAAGCCTCTTCGGGGTAGTCAAGTTGGTTGGGTTGTTGGCGCGGTGACCGTAAGGTCCAACGTTCGAGTCTCTTCCACGTGACCTGTTTATTGGTCTTTTCGGTTGTACTGGTCAACCAGGGTTTATCTAGATTGGTTTACCTCCTCGTGATTTTCGATCGATTAGGGTCGTGAAGTGAGTTTCACTCAATGCGTACTCATGAGTAACGGTTATAGACTTCTCAATGGTTAAAAAATCCTCAGAATAATAGCCCCAACCCCAGAAGAAGCGTTTGATTAAAAACCCTCAAAATTAATTGGTTTATGTACTCAGAAACACAGGCAGTGGCACTAAGGCGGCGCCAAAGTTGCCGTAAAAATAGCGTCGAATGCGAGAGAACAAAGTTGGATTCAAGTTGTTGCTTAAAGAACATATTCAATAATTTTCACTTTATGATTTGGGGCACAACTTGCCCTAAGCCAAGAGCAGGGTCAAGAATTTTTTTTAAATTATAATATAATTTGGTCATTAAACTGGTTACGTGTTGGAAATTAAATTGAATTTTAGAAATTTTTCTCATCTTATATTATGAATTAAAAATTAAACTAAAATATGAGTAAATATTAAATTAAAATATAGACAGTTAAATTATAATACCATACTAAAAAATATTGGGTCAAAATCCTTCCCAAATTACAGTTCATCAGAGCCCACACACAGATCTGTCACTCGGCTAATAAGTTGTTTCAAGTGTTGCAGCATTTCAAGCTTGTTTCTCAGGCCTCGTTTGGTTTGCAAACAAACAATAAATAACTCTATAAATCTCTGTTAATTTTATATCACATCAACTTTTTTCTTTCACTGTATGTATTACGAATTCTTAATTTATCTCATTTTTTTTCATTCTAAACACTTACTGTTTCAAATATTGTTGACAACACAGGCTAAACTCATTCTAACTCATCCTAGAGAAAAATTAGACTAATAAAACTAGAATTAAAATATAATGTAGATAGTTTACAGTAATTTGGTCAAAGCAATTGTCATTACATGAAAACACATTACAATAACCTCATTAACCAAGTGCATACTCAAGATATGAGATTCGTCTAAACTAAACAAAGAGTTTAAAAATAGAGTAAAATAGGGTATAAAAATTTAAGCTGAACAAACGATTTAAAAATAAAGTGTTCTAATTTCTTTTTTATTTCAAAATATTTGTTAATTTCAATATATATTTTAAAACCCTCTCCCAAGTTAAATTATTATTTAAGCATTTTCTTTGTCTTTTTAAATTTAATTTATTAATTTATTTGAATTTATTTTTTGTGTTTTTAAATTTAAATAATTTGAAATATATGTATTTTATAACAATAAGAGTTGACAGACTGTGACTGTGAGAGAAGTTAAATTTCTTAGATTTTTTAAATTTAAATAGTATTCAATAATATTTAATTTATTTCTCAAGTAAATATTATTTAGACATTTTTACCCTTATTTTTAAATTTAATTTCATTTGAATATCATTTAGACATGTGTTTTAAATTTAATTCATTTGAAATATGTAATTTTACAACTAACCAATAGATAAACAAACTCACTTCATATTAATTGAGATCATTCGTCACAATGTTAAAGACTTTATAGACCCAAAAAAAAAAAAGGTAAAATTGTAGTCATATACTGATGTAGGACAAAAAAAAAAAAGTTGAAAGTTTTATAAATGAAAAAATAATATTTGAAGAATAGAGAGTATTAAATCATGCCATGTGGGATTGGAATGAAGAAAAAATAGAGAAAAAAAAATTTCTTTAGTATTAGACATAGATGACTCAAATATTATGCAATCTTTCAACCGAATAGACAATATGACCAATTTAAATTTAAACTTTTATAAAAAAAAATTATTTCTAAGTCTAATTAATATTTAGGTATTTTTTCTTGATATTAATATTTAGGTATTTTTCTTTGTGTTTTTAAATTTAACTATACTAAAAGTTGTTATTGTGAGATAAGTTAGAGTTTTTAAATTTAAATAATAGTTAATAATCTCAAAACACTTTCCTAAATTATTATTTAGATACAAATTTTATGATTATAATAAACCAACAAGTAAATAGATTCATTTTATATAAATATATGGGTTTTCACATTAATTAAGATTATATGTCACAATTATAGTGACTTATAAATAAAATAAAAAGTGAAATTGTAGTTGAATTTGATAAGATTTGATTTCATTTAATGAGAATTCTTTCCAATTCTTATGTTTGGATTAAAATAAAATTTTATAAGTTGGATTTGACTTTATATCATAATTTAAATTTTGAGATTTCCATATCATTTGAAATACAATCCTAGACAATAAAATTTGATGAGAATTTATTATTTTTTTAAGTCATATAAATAAGTGGATAAATTTATCATTATATATCATATTTACTATATTTTATATTTATTAACATGGTCAAATTTAGTATTTCTCCAAAATCAAATAAATTCAATTTTTAAATTCAAATTGTGCTCTGAATGTAAAATTTTATTTACTAAATCAAATCAAATTTAAGAGATGAATGTTTCCAAAAGAGTGTTAGAGAATTGAGAGAATTAAAACATGCCATGTAGAAATGAAATAAAGGAGAACATGAGAGAGAAACATCTTTTAGTAATTATCTCTTTCATCCTTATTTCTTTTTTACCAAATAAAAAACAATTCTCAAAAAAAAAAAAAAAAATTCTATCAAAGTATAAGAAATTGTAAAGTGTATCTTGCCTTGAAAAGTAAAAGAAGTTGTAGAGTCTTTTTTGATTTGATAAAAAAATACAATATTAAGTTAATTATCAATCTTCAACCAAAAACATATGTGTGCGTGTGTATTAATTATCTCTTTAATATTAATTTTTTTATAAATAAATAATTCCTAAAAGACAAAAATAAAAAATAAAAAATAAAAAATTGCTCCCATCCTATTTTAAAAAACAAATTTAGATATGATGTGATATAAAAGAGTTTTGCGCTTGCTTGACTTAAATTCATTTACTCAATGAGGAAAATTTTTTTATTCTATTTTGGTAAAAAAAAAAAATTAAAACTAACTTAAAATTTTATATCTTAATTATCATTTTCTATCAGGGTCACAAACTCGTAAATTCATTTCTCCGTTAAATTGACCCTCACATATATGAAGTATGTTCTGAATTGTAAAAATATATAAATTTATAAAAATTATAGTCTTGTAACTTGTGCTGTTAATAAAAAAATTTTAATTCTATAAAAATTTGAAATGCTCCAAACATACCTATGATTTCTTGTGCCTGTACAATGTACATCGTAAACTAGTGTAATTAGCCAATCTCAAATCTAGTAATTTGCTTATTCGAAAAAAAATTGAGGTTGGATGCAACTCGTTGAAGGGTCGGTCGAAATCCCCCAAATATGACCTAAGCAGGCCCCCCCTTTGCTTGCTCCCACACCCCTAATATTTGAAAGAGGAGGTCCACCCTCTCTATATAACGTAAAAACTTTCATATAAAGTTCATGCGTCGTTACTTGCTGCTCTTCTCCCACGTCTCTTCCCTCTCTCTCTCTCTCTCTCTCTCCCTAGAAAGTATCAATGGCAACGCCCTTTAATAACAATCTGAGCCATGCCACCACCACCCAGATTCCGAATGCCAAACACCCAGACTGGTACTCCCCGGAAACGGGAATATACCAGAGCAAATTCCCACCTATAAACCTCCCCACAGACCCATTCCTTGACGTTGTTTCCTTCATCTTCTCAAAGAACCACGATGGGGTCTCAGCGCTCGTTGATTCCAGGTCTGGGTACTCAATCTCCTACTCACAACTCTTCCCCATGGTCAAATCCCTCGCCTTTGGGCTCCACCAAATGGGTGTCTCACAAGGTGATGTGGTTTTGATTCTATTGCCCAATTCCGTCTTCTTTCCCGTTGTGGTGTTTGGTGTCCTCCATCTGGGCGCCGTAGTTACACCCATGAATCCTCTCAGTAGTCTCACTGAGATAAAAAAACAAACACTCGATTGCCGCGCAACTCTTGCCTTCACCTCACTCGACAAAGTCGGCAAATTCAATTCACTGGGTATTCCTGCAATTGGGGTGCCGGAAAATGTGGGTTCTGATTTAGCCCAGATGGGTTTTTCTGATTTTCATAACCTCATTTATGGAAATCCCAATTCGTTTCTTCGGCCTTTGATTCGCCAGCAAGACACTGCGGCGATTTTGTATTCCTCCGGCACTACGGGTGCTTGTAAAGGGGTTATGTTATCGCATAGGAATTTCATGGCCACGATTGGGCACTTTGTTGGATTTGAAGCTTCGTTGTACGAGTATTTGAGTACAGAGAATGTGTATTTAGCCGTTTTGCCCATGTTCCATATCTACGGCCTTTCCCTTTTCGTGATGGGGTTGTTGTCATTGGGTACTACTATTGTTGTAATGCGAAAGTTCGACGCCGCTGAAATGGTGAAAGCTATTGATGCATATAAGGTCACCCACTTTCCTGTTGTGCCGCCGTTGCTGACAGCACTGATAGCGAGAGCTAAGGCTGGTGGCGGAAGTGTTTGTAGAAGTTTGAAACAGGTTTCGTCTGGTGCGGCTCCATTGAGCCGGAAAATCATTGAAGATTTTGTACAAATTCTCCCTCATGTTGATATCATCCAGGTATATTTTTCTGGAATAATTGGCTTATGTGACATGAAAAATTTTACATGAAAAATCGCGAAATTTATCTTGTATGACTAGACTGCTTATTTCATTGATATTAGTTGGAATTTGGAAACCCCTGCCCTTAACAAGGGTCCAAACCATAGAAATTCCAAATTGGGTTCATTTACTTTTTTTTTTTTTGGCTGTGAAATTAATTGAAAAATAATAGAAGGTGCAGGTATTTTGGCCTTCTTGGAGTTTGAACTACTCATATGTTGTTACTTTAATTAGTTTTAGAAATATTTTATTCTAAAAACCTAGTTTGCTGGCAGGGGTACGGCATGACTGAGTCAACTGCTGTAGGAACCCGTGGCTTCAATACTGAAAAGCTTCGTAATTATTCTTCAATCGGACTTCTGGCTCCAAACATGGAAGCTAGAGTGGTAGATTGGGTTACTGGTTCTTTCATGCCTCCCGGGAGGAGCGGTGAACTTTGGATAAGAGGACCTGGTATTATGAAAGGTAATAGGTTTCTCGTGTACTTGTTTTTCAATAATTACCATATCCACAGATGGCTACTTACAAATGCTAATTTTATACGCATACAAGTGTTTCTTCGTGGGCAGTTGGACTTTTCCTCTTTAAGGTTTTTAAATTTCCATGCATTCCTCCACGTCTCATAGCCAGTTTGCATTTGCTAAACCTTGTTTCTTCTTTGTTTCTCTTATTTTTTTTAGAATTCCCACTATTGGATTTTGAGTTTGATGCAGTTGATTTAACTGATTTCTGCTATTTTTTAGGTTCCATTTTACTAAAAGCCTGTCTTCGCTTGTACCTACTCGTCTCTTAAGTTGAATGAGCCTATTTTTACTGATGTTCAATCCATGTGGTATCTCCGTTCATTAGATTCTATGTTAGCCAAAGCTTGCCTTCGCGTAAGCCTACTTGTCTCAAAACTGCAATTAGCCAACTTAAGTTCTGTTCAATCCATGCAGCAAATTCGTTCGAGCAAATAAATTCACGATGTGAAATTTGGCTATGGTACTTGAAATCACTTCTTCTAACCAAAGTGCCTAACGACAGGAGTACGACCAGCAGTGGATTTATTATTATTATTTATTTATTTATTTATTTTTTTTTTAGGAGGGGGCAGGGGAAGAAAGGAAAAGGAATTGTTGCAAAGCCATACTTCAGTGTTTTTGTTATGTTTCTTTTTGTCTTTGACATCTTTAATGTTGTAATTGAACTTCATATTTTATAATTTGTTGTGACTTGGATAGGTTACTTGAATAATCTGAAGGAAACTGCAATGGCGGTTGATAAAGATGGTTGGCTACACACAGGAGACATTATTTATGTTGATGAAGATGGTTATTTGTATATACTTGATCGATTGAAAGAGATTATCAAATACAAGGGCTTTCAGGTTTATAATTTACTGTCTTTGCTATCATATACCATATTTGATAGAGTTTCATCTCCATTTGGTATGGTGTCAAATCTTGACTGTGTGTTTATTTTATTAATGAAGTTCATTTAGATATGGTTATGACAAACTCTTTTTTGTAGATTGCTCCTGCTGAGTTAGAGTCCATATTGGTTTCCCATCCTGACATACTCGAGGCTGCAGTAACAGCGTAAGTGTGGCCTTTTTATGAGCTTAATAAGTTGCAAGGGGGGCAAAATAACACGCGGAACAAATGCAGTGTTTTCAGGATTTTTCACCTTTTTAGGGCGTACTGAATTACCCGCAGTTTTTAGGATGACGGCAACAAGAAAATGCTCAATAACTTGGATGGCTCTGTTGATTCTGCTTTGTATCTTTTACATGCATATATATATATATATATATACACACATGATACATCCCGTGTGGTCAAATCACTACTAAAACAACAAAAAAATGTGTAGTCAGGTTAAAAGAGGAATGACCACCCATCTTAGTAAAAATTGTAACAAATATCGAGCTGAGATCAAGCCAAGCTTTAACTTATTCAAGCTCGAGCTTAGTTCGATAAAGAAGAATTTAGGTTTGAGATTGACTCGTGAATAGCTCGATTAAATCAAAACGACGAAGTTTTAGTATAAAATATAATAAATAAAATATTATAAAAAATATAAGAAAAATATTATTAAAAATGTAAAAATATTTAAAATATATATATATATATATATATATATATATATATTCTTTTATCAACCTGGTTCGCAAGCTTTCGAGCCGAACATTTTTGTGCATGAGTTTGAACTCAATTCTAAACTAGTTACAAATTAAACTTGATTGGAGCTGTTAAAAATATTTAGTCGCGAGTCAAGAAAAAAAGTTCCATCCATTTGCACCCCCTAAATATCATCTCTTGAACTTGTTAGAATAATTCTAGAAGAAGCAGACAATATAATCTGTTCCGAGTGCCATACTTAAGAAAGAGCACAAAATAATGAAGCCTGCAAATTACAAGATGGTATTATTCAATTTGGTGGGGGGGATGTAATTGTCCTCTGTGTTTTTATATTTTGCAGGGCCAAGGATGAAGAAGCCGGGGAGGTCCCAATGGCTTTTGTCGTCAGGAGGCAAGGAAGCCTGCTTTCTGAGGCAGCTGTAATGGACTATGTTGCTGAGCAGGTCCTTTTCATTGAGTTTAACGAACGCCTTTTATGGTTCTTTATATACGTTTTTTTGGTCATTTTATTCGTGACCCCCAAAAAAAAAAAAAAAAAAACCCAACTCAGCATGTGTCTCTTATGGGATTGGGCTTCACTCATGTTTGCTTTCTGCCTGTGGGCAGGTTGCACCATACAAGAAAGTGAGAAAGGTGGTGTTCAGACAATCGATACCAAAGTCGGCAGCTGGAAAGATCATCCGACGGGAACTACGGAGCTTGATGACTTCTAAAATTTGAGGACTACTCAGACTGGCCCTGCTGCAAGTAAAGAAAATTTGATTATGCTTGTTACAGCATCGTATATTTTGTTCTCTCGTCTCTTGCGCTCTCTCTCTTAAATATGTGTAGATTATATGCGCTTAAAGCACAGGCAGATATTGTCTGATAATGTTCTCTATCAATTGATTAATTTAATTTAATTATTATTATTATTTTTTGGTTGGTGTACATGATGTTTGATAAACTGTGAAATTTCTTTCACACATCTATACAGAAATTGAGGTACATCTGCAAGATTTCAACGATAAGAATCTCTCTTGGCGATGTAAATGGGTGGGTCGGGCTTGACCAGCTCCTTGACCCAGCAGTGGCTGGCCCGACTTTTCCGTTAGGTCGGGTTCAACAAAATTCGCGCATGAACTGTTCCATTTACCTTATATATTTTTTTAATATTTTTAAATAAATTAAAAAAAAAATTATGGGGAGGGGGAAGCAGGGAGATAGGGGTGTCCCGAGACTCGACCCGACCCGACCCTCCTGCCCAGCCTAATAAAAAAAATATGGTTAAGAGGCTTGGAGCTCCTGCAGCTTACAGGTATGCAGCACTCAGGCGAGAGATAAGATAAGAGAGAGAAGAAGGGGGTGGGGGCCACAAAAAAAAAAAAAAAAAGAAACAGCCTGCAGCAAGTGGTATGCCAATAAGAGAAAGAGAACAGCCTGCAGCTGGTGGTATGCCAGTAGGAGAGGGAGAGAGAGGGGGGGCAGGCACAAGGAGAAAAATAGACGAAAGAATCAAATGGAGATTCAGTCAGGAGGAGGAGGGCGGGGGAAGGGCGGGTTGATTAGGCGGGTTACGGTTAGACTAAGTTCTGATTCGGATAGGGCGGGACAATTGGAACGGAGTGAGACGGAAAGAGGGTCGGGTCACAAGTCGACCCGACTTTGCATCTCTATCCTCTCTTCAGAAGTTATCCAATTTTTACTTTCAAAGTTGATATAATCATCATTCGTATAATCAATTAGATGCTTATTTGTCTTAAATTAGCGATAAACATGGGTCTATATAATTTCTCAACTAAAATTAAATATGTACACATTTAAAATTAGATTATATTAATATATTTTTTCAAAAAATTCAAAATAAATTCCCTTTTATTGTATTATTCTCAATAAGCAAAATTTTTTATCTTTCTCAATGTAATTTTTTATATATTATTATTAACTCAATACCCCATTAGAATGTGAAGTGACCCAAAAATTAGGCGGGAGTTTAAGGGGATTTAGTTTGTAAAAGATATAAACTATTTGTTTAAAAATAAAACTCAATATCAACTTTTAAATTTTAGTTTGTGGTAGAAATATTTTTGTAATATGTTGTACTGCTGTTCAAAAAAATATATATATTTATAGTTGACTCACTACAATTTTTTAGCGAATTCTTAGATTGCAAATTTAAATCACCGATTGAGATAAAGTTTTGTTAGTATTTTGTTATTAGTTATAATTATTTAAATTTAAATTTTACAGTGGAAACCCATAGGAAGATGAAAAATAAATATTTTAATATTAAAATAGCGATGCTTTTGCTAGGTATGATTGTATAATTTCGATGTATGTTGGTAATGTAGATTCCATTCAATAAACGGTGATAGACGGTTATAGTTTTTAGCTTTCCTCGACCTAAAATTACTACCATGTGACTGTCTTGGTCATTCATTAACAAATGTTACAATTTGAGTCTCAAGTTGTATTTGGTTTGGGATTAGAGGTAAGGGATTAAGTACATAATTTCGTGGGTCTCAATTAACTTATGTTTGATGAAGAGGATT
Source organism: Vitellaria paradoxa (assembly GCA_019916065.1). Classification (NCBI taxonomy): domain Eukaryota; kingdom Viridiplantae; phylum Streptophyta; class Magnoliopsida; order Ericales; family Sapotaceae; genus Vitellaria; species Vitellaria paradoxa. The sequence goes on from CM034242.1 coordinate 7,193,850, forward strand.
ATTAATTTGCTTTAGATTACTAATCTTCCAAACTGTGGATATTTCATCTTGCGAGGTGGAATGAATGGTATATTCTCATTTTAAATTTGTTTTCTAACAAAATTTAAAAATTTAAAATTATCTTTTATCATATTTATCGTCATTATCCACCAATCAAATATTAAAAAAATAATTTTACATAAAAATTAATTTTGTATATTGTTCCATAATATTATTTGTTCCATAATCTCCACAATCAATTATAACTTCTGTGGGTCGGGAAGAAGCTCGCAGCCGTTACTTGAAGGTGCGTACTGGGTGAATCCCGTCCCGTGGACCAAGCCGACAATGACCCACAAGGTGGTAAACCAGTCTAGGCAAGCCCTGACTGACCGGCTCGATCGAGGGGAGTTATTAGAAGCCCGCCAAAGCGGTAACCCACCCTCCCAAAAGAGAGTCGAACTTGAGACTGCACGCGGGTCAGACCTTTAGGCGCCCCCGAAGTCCCGCTCGACCACCCCCAAAAGGGTCACAATCAATTATAACTTAAATCAATAAATGATGGAAATGGCATAATTGCTACTCCCAATGAATTGGAATATTGCATTTTTATTAAAGGGAAAATTATTTTTAATCAAATTAAATCATATTTTAGAGCTTAATAGTTTATTTATAATAATTGAAGATATAGTATTCTAATATTTTAATGTAAATTCTTTGATAACAAATTTTCCGTTAAATGGTCATGTAATCATCTGTTAAACCTTTAAATTGACTTATTTTAATGAGAAATTTGTTAACAAAATTCACAAAAATTCAGCATTATTCAAAATTAGAAAATTAAATCCTCAATTATTATAATTAAAAGGTCATAATTTAAAATAAATTTTAATAAATAATAAATTACACTTTTATCTCTTAATAATTTAATTGTAACAATAAAATCGCTACCATTATAGTTGCACTATCAACCTTCCCTCAACTTGTATTTATTTATTTATTTTTCCTTTAAGTAGTTTTGTGACTACTTGGAAAGTAAAAATGTAGAACTACAAAATTTCTTCTACGTCACAATCAAAATACTAATTTTTGTTTATTATATGTATTTTAAAATAAATAAATAAAATTTAAATTATAAAATTAACTTATTCTATTAAATTTTATGTTTCTTATATCAAAATTAGTTAAGTGATTTTTTTCTAAAAAATAGATAAATCAAACTATATTTTATTTATTCTTATATTAAAATAAAATATTATTTTATTTTTTAAAAAATTATTTTTTTATTTTTAACAATATTTTGAAAAAGACAATAAATTTAACGTATTTACTTTGTTAAAAGTTGTTTCGAACATCTTTGGAACCAATAAAAATATGTCAAATTATAGTTTGTTATTATAAGTGCATTTGATTTGTTAAAAATCACTGAAAATTCTAAAAAATTATTTACCTTTACTTCACTACACGAAATACGAACTCACAAATTATTTCACTTTATCTCAATTTTTTCACTTTATCTCAATTTTTGTGAATCTAAACTCACCTAACGGATTATGTATTTTAATTAATTGGGCACCAATTAACCCCAAACGTAAAAGCTCTAAAAGACAAATTCCCACAACCACCATGCTTTCTGATGCCATTTTACGCTAGGGATGTCAAATATACTCGTATCCGGTGGATATCCGCTTCACTCGCTCCGTTCGGAAAAGATATGGAGATGTTAATAGTAGAGATGGGGAGGGGTATGAAGATTTGAAATATTACCCGAACGGGTACAGGAACGAAAACGGGTACGATAGTTTTCACCCTGCCTTATACCCGTTTAAATATTTATTTATTAATTTTGTTGACGTGGTGGCTTCTTTAGAAGTCCCATATCGGTTTCTCACAAAAAAGTGAAGGCCTTGTGAGGTTATAAATAAAGGTCTCTTCCTCTTTGGTTAAGTGCACCAATCAAAGTCAAAGATTTATATATATATATGTAACATATATTTTTATTTAATTTATATGATATATATAATAATTTTAAATATTTATTTTATACATATAATATATAATTTATAATAGTTAGTATATTTGGCGGATAAATGGGGATGGAGACGGGTAATTCATTACTTTATGAGGACGGATATGAAAATTTTTTTTTTTCGAAACGGAAATAGGGTGGAGACGGAGATGGGTAAGGATATTATTAAACGGGGATGAGGACGAAGAAACTTATATCCGCCTCATACCTGCCCTGTTGACATCAAATAGGCCCACCATCCGGTTCGAACCCCAGCAAATAAAACCGACTCCTTTCCAAAGTATTTCATCAAACAGTTTCTACTCATGAACGTTCGTGTGATTTGAAGACTTGTGAACTTGAAGTAAAATCAATCACCGATGCTTACGATGATGGTTGCGGTACTGTCTGTACTTAGATAATTTCCCCTATTGGCACTTTCCAGTGACAAATTGAAGAATCTTCATCCGCAATTGTTTCAGTTCTCTTAAAAACTTTTAATAGAATACATCCAAATATATTGTTGTCACAATTCTCGATTCTCTTGGCCCTTTCAATAGCGTCCAAATCTCTTATAGCCGGCGAAAGTTCCTCAAACGTACACCACCCATAAGTGCTCTGGGACTTCATTCCCAGTCCTTGCAACTGAGTCCTTGCAAAACTCACTCACCTTGGAGAATTCAGGCCAGCTCCATGGATCCAGGAAGCAGATTTTCTTCCCCAGGCCTTCAACGAGTGAGCAACGCTTTTCTCGTTCTTTTGCTTAATGTTGAATTGTCGTTTTGAACGGTATGTTTTGATGGGTTGTTTGTGTGCCTATTAGGTGTTCGGTGTGTTGCATTTGATTGTCTCGCTTGGGATTTTACTGCTAATTGATAAGGTCTTGGAGAAGGCATTTGCGGCGGCTGCCATTGAATTCCCAAGTGCTCTGGTTGGGATGTTTTGTATATTTGCCATTCTGGTGATTCTTGATTGTTGTGCCCCCGCTGCTGCAACCACTTTTATGAACTTCTTTGAGCCTGCAATCATGTTTATTCAGAGGTGGCTTCCATTGTTCTATGTTCCATTTCTGGTGGTACTGCCCCTTACTGTTAAAGATATTCCTGCTGCTTCTGGGGTTAAAATCGGTTTCATTGTAGGTATGGAGCACTCTGACATTTAAGTGTCTAGTACTAGGCAATGAAACTTGTATCATTTTCAGTCAAATTGGCAAACAACAATCTCAAACAAGCAATCTTAAAACGTGCAAAAAGATAAAATAGATTGAACACAGAGATTTACATGGAAACCCCTTGCGGAAAAAATACCACCGGGAACCAAAATCTTCCACTATACCAAGCAACACATGCTGTCGGTTAAGAAGTTTCACCCAATAGTCTAATTGACACCACAATTTTATTATTGAATCCTTTGACCTACCGAACACAAGTAGAATAACCCACTTCCCTTACACAAGGTAAAGCCTCCCCAACTCCATGACGCTTTGAGAACAGCACCACCAACTTCACTGACACACAGCAAAGAACATGCAAGCCTTCGGATGCGTTCAAAAGCTTCTCACAAAGATGTTTGATATATAAATTCTACTGTGGCTAAGAAAGAGAGAAACTTGTCTTTCAAGCTCTATGTATATCTCAATAATGTCCACTCTATGTAAAAAACCTAGGAGTAGGCTCCTTATGTCTAGTTGGAACTTGACTTGATATATTACCTGAAAGGCTAAAACTTTTACATTTTCAGGTTGTGTGATGAATATTTGATTTTGAAGATTCTCACATCCCTTAAAACATTCATATCAAAAAATTATCTGATTTCACTCGCAAGGACTCCCAGTCAACCAGAATAAAGTACTTTACCCAATTCAGTTTGAGCAATTTCGTGATTATGATGAGAAAAATAAAGATAACAACTAAAATCTAGTTTCACATTTTAAAGCATTTTGATCCCTGAGAAAGTCCCAACATTTTCATGGTGGCATTTGTTGGATATAAATGCTTGAACTAAGTGATTTTAGTAGAAAACTTTCTGTTGTCCTGCCAATCTCTGTGCACACGTGTAAGCTGTGTGTTTATGTAATTTCCCATCATTGTTTTGGTTTTTTGCAGTTGGAGGCTGGCTGGCTTCACTATGTGTAGCGGGGTTTACAGCTCTAGCTATAAGAAAAATGGTGAAGACAGAAATGATGCCTGCTGAGCCTATGTCAAAGACTTCTCCTTTTTCTCCCTTAGAGGTGTGGACTTGGAGTGGGATTTTCCTTGTGTCATTTATTGCCGCAATTTTATATCCAACAGCACTTGGAACAGAGGCTAGAACATACTTGCCTTTCCTACTTGCATCTACCGTGCTTGGCTATATGGTTGGTTCTTGGTAAAATACATTCTCTCAAGTTAGCACATCAATTATGAACGACGTTTTCATTTCAGATTCTTTTTTCAGTTCTGTTTTATGATACATATTTGGTTTCTCGTCTTGAAGCTTCATCAATTAATTTTGACCTTCAGGTTGCCATCTGATGTGAAAAAGGTTTTCCATCCAATTGTTTGCTGTGCATTATCTGCAGATATATCAGCTTTGGCTTTTGGTTATATTTCCGATTCTGGAATTGATCCTGTTTTAGGTACACCTGCAACCTATAGTTCTGGGATTTCTTTTTTTTGACATGTGCTTTCTTTGGTTGCAAAAGACAGTTAATGGTTAAACATTAAATTTTATAAACAGCTAAGTAAATTGTAGAGATACACAGATGTATATAAATGAGAGAGAGGTGTAAATAAGATATCATATTGAAGTTAACAAGGTTCAATGTTGCTAGAATGGATATCATATTATCTGCACCAACATGCTAAGGTCTTCACTAAGGGCCCGTTTGATAACGCTGTCGTTTTTTTCGTTGTTGTTTTTCTGTTGCCGTTTTCTGTTTTTTGTTTTCTATTGCCGTTTATTTTTTTTTTAAATGAAAACTGAAACTGCGTTTGGAAATGCAAGTTTGTTTATAATTATTAATTTTTTATTTTAGAAAATATTTAATTTTATTAGTTTTAAAAAATTAATAGAACTTAATAAAATATATTTATTAAAATCATTTAATTCAATAAATATAAAAAATATTAAATTATATTATTTATTAAAAATAATTTAATAAAATATATTTCATATTAAATAAATAATTAAATTAGATTAATTATTAAATTAAATTATTTATCTTTAAATTAATTAAATTCATTTAATTATTTATTAAAATAATTTAATAAAAGATATTTTATATAAATTAAATTAATTAAATCATATATAATTTAATTTAATTATGATATTTATTTAAAATAATTTAATAATTATTATTAAATTAAATTAAAAATTAATGTAATTTAATTATTTATTATTAATTATTTTATATAAATTAATTTAGTTATTAAATTAAATAAATTAATTATGATATTATTTCATGTAATTTAGCAATAATTAATTATTAAATTAAATTAATTAATTTGGTTTTATTATTTATTAAAAATAATTTATATTAATTTATATAATTAATTTAATTTATTGAATTTAATTATATTATTTATTAAAATAACTTTTTTAACAAAATATTTGAATAAAATAATTTACTTTTATGTAATGTAACAAAAATAGACAAAGTTTTAAAATTGACAAAATATTGGTAATAGAAAAAAAAACCAGAGTGAAAACACATTTTTTCTGTTTACGTTTTTCGGTTTATGTTTTTATTTTTTTTGAAAACAAAAAAACGGAAACAGGTTTATCAAACATTTTTCCTGTTGCGAGTTTATAAAATTTTGAAAACATAAACAGAAAAATAGAAAACGGAAATGTTACCAAACGGGGCCTTAATATATGGTTGTGAAGGGTCTGTTGAATTTGAGGGTTTGGCAACATTGAGTCTATAGCCCTACCTTGCAAGCCTGGGAATAATTCCTTGGTGTTGGTTATTGTTATATGTCAAACATTGATACTGCAGGTTTAAAATAACATAGAAGAAATTGTTTGGTTACCTTCACTAATTACAGTAGAAATTCTGATCACCTGCTCCATGGCAGACAGTCACAAAACTGAGACACAAGGAATGCCAAAAATACTGTGAATTGAGACAAGAAAAATGAAATAATTCTCTTGAATTTAACTAAGGATATGCCTCTCTGAAGAATGGTTTAAGAATACAGATCACATAAGACTCCAAATAGTCAGCATTAAAGCACGTGGTTTCAAAAATTTAAGACAAAAGATGCTACATAAGATGTTACATAAGGTGCAAGACAAAAGATGTTACATAAGGTGGTTCTGTATTGTTAGACAAAAACTAGTGCAAATGCACCAGTGTTGTAGTTCATGTTAAACACCTAGAAGGAAAGCCAATAGAAGCCTTGGTTGAGGCTGCAAAAGAAAGACATGACAGCCAATAAATTATACCGAAGAATATTAAGAATGACAGTAAAGGGTTTCTGCTGGTCATCTCAAAATACTTTATTTTGATGTGCAAAAGAGAGACAAAGTCCACTTTTCAGCTTTATACATCTATCTGTTATATGAGCTCCATCAATCTAAAAAAATCTCGTCTAATAAGAAAATTTATTAAAATTGTGAGGACTGAAATTCTGCCAGGTGCTCTCTACCATCATGGTGGCCTATTGTTTTTCCATCCACATTATGTTTTCTATCCTTTTCTTAAGTTATGAGGATACAAATATGTGATATTTTTGAATGTTTTCGCAAATTAGCTTTGTACATATTTTATTGTGTGTTTATCTTGTATGCCTTTATACAGGATATTACCTAACAAAGGTCTCATCCAATCCTGGAGCTGGTGACATTCTATTGGGATTTTTGGGATCTGTTATTCTTTCTTTCGCCTTCTCAATGTTCAAACAGATAAAGGTAACTAATTATTCTAGGCATTAATGAGGAAGTTGGTAAATTCATTTTTTTCCCTAATTTTTGCAAGTTCAAGGCATGGTTAATGCATTGAAGCAACTAACCTGATAGATAGATTGTTTTGGAGCAACCTCTTGTTCTGACTACCACCAATTTGGACATGTCCTAGCAAGAAAGATCATTTTCTTTCTTCTTTTTTCCTGACAATAGTATAGGGTAAACAGAACTTGTTTTCCATCTATGTCATAGTCACCACCATCATACTTGACATGATCATATCTGGTTGATCTCTCAAACTAAATGTGAGGGGGCTCAAGTCACTCCTTTATTCCCTAGCAGCATTGGAAGAACAAAAATTGTAATCACTTTTTTCTGTTTCATAATCTATTCTCATTTATCTGGTGATGAGAAAAATGGGCCTCATTTCTTGCAGTTACAGAAGTTGTTTCCTTTATTTGGTAAAGAAGAACAATATATATTTTCAGGAGTTGACAGATAGTTTAGTCTGGAAGGTGACCAACCTCCTGAAAGGATGACTGTAATGTAAGGCATGAGAGTTGGTACTCTGGACTTACAGGCCCAAGTTCTTTTTATGCACTCTGCAGTACCTTGTGACATTGAACAAGAATAGACCTTAGAATTACCCAATCCATGCCCTTCTTTAGTACTTTTATTTTTAACGGTGTTTATAGCACATTTTATTGTAGCAGGTAATTTCTTGTCTATGGAAGTGTCCATTATGAGTAGATAATAAATGGTCTTTTGTGAAGTGATATTGGGTGCTTTATGTCATTTCAGCTTGTAAAGAGGCATGCTGCTGAAATTTTCACATCTGTCATCATTTCAACACTGTTCTCATTGTATTCTACTGCTCTCATTGGACGTCTTGTTGGGTTAAAACCATCTTTAACCATTTCAATTCTACCCCGATGTATAACTGTGGCACTAGCCCTCAATATTGTGTCTTTCTTCGAAGGTTAGTAGCTGCTTATACTCTTATATATATAGGTAGATAATACTATGAATTACTTTTTGCAATGATCATATTTCACTTCCACATCAATTATATAATGGAACAGCACTGAAGTGTAGCAGCGCATATAGTCCTTGTGTATTATAATGTCTTTTATTTAATTGGATTTCTTTCTTCACCATATTGGTTTTAGATGCTGATCCATCTGTCACCGCTGCTGCTGTTGTATTAACTGGTCTGGTTGGAGCAAACTTTGTGCAAGTAACACTTGATAAACTCCGCTTTCGTGACCCAATTGCTCGAGGGATTGCAGCTGCAGCTAGGTACGCTTTTTTGCCCTGAGATAACAAATTCAGTGACTTAAAACTATATGATATTTAGTGTGATACGATATGCTAGTTCTGAACAAATGCATTATAACACTGTTTGGGATTCAACAATCATGCTTTCTAAACTCAAAATCAGCTGACCTTGTAAAAGACTTTTGTTTCTCGCAATATCTCAGCACTTAAGATTGGTGAATTGCTGAAAGATGATTTTGGAAGAGAAAACTACATCAGTGAATTATTAATTGGTTTGAAGTTTTCAAGAAATTGTGAATGACAAGTAAGGGATTATTTGGACACCAATTTGAAAGAATTATGATTGAATAATAGAATGAGCTTATGTAGAACCCCTTGGCATTACGCTTTTGGGTCTGGTTAGGTGGGTCAAGATGATGCAGGATAGTAGAGATTAAAGTAAAGATAAAAGAAATTAAGTAAAAGAGAAATAGAGAGAGAAGAAGAAGATTAGGAGAGAGAAGAAGAAGAGGGGGAAGGAGAACAAGCCACAGGCTTCAATTTAATATTTTTTTATTCATCAAAAGTCTGAATAACACTTACAATCTATGCCTTTACATAGGCATTCAAATCAACTATCTTAGGAAATCAAATTAAAGATAAAATAAAAAAAAATCGAATCCTAAAAATAAGATAAATATATCAAACAAAAATCAAATCCTAAAAATAATGTAAAATCTAATCCTAATAATACGGAAATAGTATCCTATTAAATTAAAATCTTAAATATTTAATTTGCATCGCAGGAGCTCTAGGAGAGGGGATACCCCCAGTGTGTGTGTGTGTAACACTTTAAAAAAGGGAGCACTAATAAATAAGTCTATTGTACCATAAATTTGGTCTTCAATGATTTGTTTCAGTGCTCATGGACTGGGAACAGCAGCATTATCAGCAAAGGAGCCGGAGGCTCTCCCATTTTGTGCCATTGCTTATGCTCTCACCGGTATATTTGGTTCTCTTATTTGCTCAGTGCCACCTGTCAGAGAAAGTTTGCTTGCTGTAGTTGGTCTTAACAATCAGCAACTTAATCTGCTTAGTAATTAGTTACGTTTGTTTCTTTGATTAGAGTTCCAGAAACAAACTTAATGATTCTGCCTTTCTGATGTAAGTGAGTTGAACTAATAAATTTCAAACTAAGCCACTAGGCTTGATACTATGAAGTTCAGGGCTATCCAGACAGGCCTTGCTCTACGTACAGAAATCTTGATGGCTTTTTTTTTTTAAATTTTAATTGTAGCTTTGTAGTTTGTAAAAAAGGGAAAAACTGCTTGTGCTTAAATCACGTGCAGATATAGTACGATGACATTCTATCTCAATTGATGTTGTGAACACACAAATCATTATTATATATATATATATATATATATTTGTATATGGTGCTTGATATGCATAGAAATGTTGAGGTGTCTTTTGTTAAAAGTAAGCATGCATTAATGTGATTTAAACCTTAACATTGTCACTCTTCAGGAATAAAAAAGTTTCTATTCTTTCCTTTGAAGTTGATGCTATCATATAATACACGTGGTGTCACTTAAAATCTGTGTTTAGATTGCGGATTCATCGAGGAAAAAAAGAAGGAATAAGGATTTAAAATCACTTCTTAGAAAATAAGAGGAAAAATACGTGTAATTAGAAGGAATAAGGATTTAAAATCACTTCTTAGAAAATAAGAGGAAAAATACGTGTAATTGAGAAATAAAAGAAAAAAAAAAGTTAAATTAGAAAATTAATTTGTATTTGAAATTTTGTAATTCCTTCCTCTCCATCTTCCTCGTTCTTTTTCTCTCTCCTTTGCCTTTTCTTTTCCTCCACCGAATCATTGATTCTTTCAATCACTCAGTTCTCAGTCTACAGAAGGGAGATGCCAGGTGAAGTAACCAACAAACTATTGAACCCAGAACGTGCAATTTATAATATCAATCAGTTTTGATGAATGATTGTATCCATATGATTTTGCACAAGATTATTGAGGATAAAGAAGGCTCTGCAGGTAGATTGTAAGTTCATCGAACAAAGTTGAGTGATTGATCGACTTGCTTACAGTGATTGATCAAAGCAATTCGCAACCTAATAAGTTTTTGTCTGGTTATTGACTGTATATTTAATTCTTTGATTAGAACTCGAGCCTTTGTTATAATGTTGAAAAAAAAAAAAAAAAATAGTCCGTCGTTAACCAGGATGTACACAAGTTGAACTAGCAAAGTTGTGAGCATGCTCAAATTTAAGCCATTCGGCCTGATGCTATGAATTTACCCAACTACTCAGGATAGATTGTGCTTCTATAAATCTCGTAGATTACCCTTTCAAATAAATTAAAAAAAAAAAAAAGATTTTACTTTCAAGGACTTGGGATGAGTTAATCATCAGAATTGCAGAGCACTGAGAATTAAAAGGGCTTCCACATTTGTAGAACCTGTAACTCGGGATGCCTTCGGAACATGCAAATTCTGTATTAAGTAAACTTACATAATTGGTTGACTGCTTATGAACTTGATAAGAAAAGAATATTACTGCTCATTTATGTACAACTTTGTTTACAAATAGTTGAATTAATACAACATGGTTCCTAGGTGGCTTTGGAGCAGCGGTAAGGCTGCTTATAGGTAGCCTTCTCCAAACTTCACAATGCAGAAGCTTGTACAGGGTTGCCTTGTTTAGAACAATGATGCTTCTTGGACCTGAAGAAGCACGAATCCAACAAAAATGTAGCCATTAAAGGCCCTAATTGAAGATCTCAATGCCAATGCTCGAGCTTGGAATATCAGAAATGTAACCCTGTTCTGCATCTTCCTTCTCCACTCTTCTCTTTTTACGGGCAGGAAATTCTTCTGAAACAATAATGCCGGAATGCTTTGTGGTGATGCAACTATTAAGCCAGCAAGGAACGATCCCATCTGGTGCTAAATGTGAAATGATCAAGTTTGGCTTCAGAACATCAAACTCACTCCGGGTTGATGAATCACAGAGTGCTTCTGCTGCTCTGGGAACAACGACTCTGTTTCTGTCTCTGTCTTTTCGAGTGACTCTGCATTCCAGAGGACAAACAAAGGAATGATGTAAGAGCATATCAGCAGTCCACCGGTTCTTGGGATCCCTGGCCAAGCACTTCCTGAGAAAATCTTGACCCTCTTCTGGCAACCCAACGGGGATTTCTGGCAATTGTTCTGTGAAGCCAATAGCTTTCAGGAAAACCTCTGTTCCAGCATTAGGATCAAACTTCCAGGGCTCTGTCCCTGTGAGTAGCTCTAAAACCGTGCACCCAAGTGCCCAAATATCAGATTCAGGCTCATATTCTCCATTGACAATCGACTCCGGAGCCATGTACAGAGCGGTGCCCCGGAGTTTCCCTTTGCCTGCCCTGCTTTTCAGCCTCTGTCCAGCCCTCTTTGCAAGCCCAAAATCGGCAATTTTTGCGGTGCTTTCTTCAACTCTTTTCCTCTTATTACCAGTCAAACCCAAAGAAGAAGACGACGACGATGAAATTGCTGAATCTGAATCACTCTCCTCAACCACAAGCAATATATTATCGGGCTTTATGTCACAGTGGACAAAGCCCCGATTGTGAATGCCCCTCAAACCCTTCAGGATGGACTTCACGTACCGCTTCACGTCTATCTCAGGCAACCCGACGCCGGTGCTCCGAAGGCGGTCGCCCAAACTTCCGCCGGCGGCGTACTCCAAGAAGATATTGTACAGCGGGACTCCACGCTCGACGGTGAATTCGTCTCCGAAACAGCCGAGAACGGAGGGGCAACTTCGGAACTCATTGAGGAAGGCGATTTCTCTGCGGAGGGAGCGGGACTGCAACACGGGGGCGGATTTCACCGCCATGACCGGCGGTAGACCGAAGCTTGATGGCGAAGCTATTGCCAGAAAAACCACTGCAAAGCCTCCCATTCCCAGTTTCTTAACTCTTGTCCACATCATGAGAGAACAAATTCCTAATCCTAAACCTTCTCCTTCTCCTTCTCCGGTTCTCCCTCTTTGTCTTTGGCGCGCTTAAATAGATTCCGTTGCTTACTTTATGGGCGAGTTTCAAAACCAGTTTCGTGTTTCCTTTTCGGAATCGGAAAAGGATCGAACCGGTTCAGCAATTTATTGGTTGCGCCAGTTGTACGATTATTATATAACAAAGTATAAAATTTATACGTTAAAATTACCGTTCCACCCCAGGCCTTGTAGTCCAGGGCAAAGCCAGATAATTTCTGAAGTCGTCAGTCCCCCCCCCCCCCCAAAAATTGAATTTAAAATTATGAATTAATTTTTTTACTAATTTTTAAGTATATTATTCACCTCTATTAAAAAAATGGTGGGAAAAGACTTTCAATTAGGAAAATTTATACTCGTATAGAAAAATTATAAAAAAAAAATACTTCAATTATCATGACAAATATATGAGAAATGTCAAATTCTTTACGGAGAATGGTCGAATCAATAATTTTGTATATAATAAAGATTAATTTTTTTTCAGGAGGGTCACGTGACCTATCGAGCTCCACGGGGCTTTACGTGAAAACGAGCCGAATCGGATCGAACTTTAACTTATTTGAAATTATTTGAGACCGGTTCGAGTTATTTATACCGAATTCAAACTCAATTAAAACTTTTATATAAGTTCGAGCTCGATTAATAAAGAGGAATTTAGACTTGAGTTTAGCTCGCGAATAATTCAATTAAAACAAAATAATATCATTTTAGTCTAAAATACAATAAATAAAATATTATTAAAAAATATAAATATATATATATTATTTTATCGAACCAGCTCAGAAACTTTTAAGCCAAAAACTTTTCTAAGCTCAAACTTGAGCTCGAATCTAAATGAGGCACAAGTCAAACTTAATTCGAAGTCGTTTTAATTACGAAATAAAGTCGATTTGAGTTTTTTTCAAGCTGAACTCGAATAGCTCACGAATAAGTCGATTCGTTTCCACTCCTACTCCTGTCTCAAGATCTGATGTCGACGGTTGAACTCTCACATTTTTAGTTAAATTTCAATTTAACCTTTTTGTCCAGTACTATTTGAAATAATTTATTGAAACTCCATGTGGTATCACATCTCTTTTTTATTGAACATTGGGAATTAAATGAGAACCACAAGAAAAGCTCCACTCCTAATTTCGAGTTTTTTTGCGAATTGGCTCCCATTTTGTATTGTTAGTCAAGCTTTTTTCAAAAGAGTTCGACAAGAGCAATAACCAAACTCATGTAAAACCTTTTTATGAAAACTATTAGTGACATCACTAAACATACACACATAATGAACACAGGAGAGTACGACGAGGACGATAGCCAAACCTATGTAAAGCCTTTTTATGAGTATTAGTTACCTAGCTAAACATATATGCATAGGGAGCCTGAGTTAAAAACTATCAATAGCACTTTAATTAACTCTAAAATCAATCTAATTTACACCACTATACAAACTCTTGCCCACCCTCACCCATAAAAAAATGTTTCTAGCATCAGACCATCTTAGCCATTTTTCTCTTTTTTTCTCTAACTCTTAATAGACTAAAACAGAGTAGTAAGTAAATGGAGGACTCAAATCAAGGCAAAATTTAGAAGTAGATATACTTTTTTTATACATGTAAAAATAATCACAACTTGTTATTGAATATTAAACAATTTTCAATTCAATTACTTCATTTGAGTATTGAATTTTTATTACTTGAGCTAAATACAATATTATCAATTATAATCTACTTCAAAATTGGTGACGTCTATAGTAATTTTCTCATTTTTCCTCTCTATTTCACTGCAGTTTCTAGTTTTGTTAGTTTTCTTAATAACGCAGGTACAAGATACTTTGATCTATCTCAAATTAAAGAATCATAATAAGAAAAAAATCCACAACATCCGTGCTTTTGAGTTTCATCAATTTAATGACACACACCTGGAGTAATATATATATATATATATATAAGTTTGAACATCAAACTTAAAAAATATTTACTAAAATCTTACCCCGCACATACACATATATATGTATAATATATATAATTTTGAATATCAAACTTTAAAAATAATTTACCAAGAACTTACCTTATACTTTTAATAATCAAAAAATGTCTTCCCTGAGTTCATATTAGTACACGAAGTTATCATCTTATTTGGTTTCCACAATCTTAGAGCCGTGCTTTATTTCAACCTACGTTCAACCATAGTTATAAAATCCTACTAAATTAACTCGAGCTTGATGATGGAAATTAAAATAACAAAAATTTATAAAGAAAAACAAATGAAAGAAATTAATTTTTTATTTGATTAAGTTAAAAAATAAAATAAAATATATTTTTATACGTTTTTAAAAAGGTAAATATAAAAAAATTTTATTTTAGCTTTTAAAATAAATTTTTACATTCTCTTTTACTAAATTAGACCGAAAAATATTTGTCAAAATTTTTAAAAGTTCTTTTTTATTAAGAAAAATTACGTTATTTTAAATTACAAATAAAAATAACTAATTAAAAATAAATATTTTTTTAATCTTACAGCTTAAAAAAGTAAAATAAAATATAAAAAATTATTTATGAACTACAAATAGGTCCATTTCATGTAATCCATTCATCACTTTAGAGCAAGATTTCCAGGCGGTTAACGCAACTAAGGGTGCGTTTGGTGCACCAAATTGTAATGAAAAACTCTGAAAACTTCTATACATTTTTTCCACATTTTTTCGTTATCAAAATTCAAAAAAAATTCAATACATTTCCAAAAAAAAAAAAAAAAATAACTAGAATTCGGTTAATCAAATAATAAAAATTTTTTCCTCATTCTCATCATGAACTCTTAAATTACTGAATGACACTCACTTTGACTATTTTTTGTGGGATCGTAGAAACTTTTTTAACGGATTATAGAAACCGTTTCGACGGATTCGCGCAATCAATTTCCGTCCAAACGGTTATTACAATTCGTTTAGACAAATTGTACTAAAAAGAAGTAATGATTGTCCAAAATTTTGAATTCGTCCAAACAAAAATCTAATTCGTCATAATAAAAATCTTACTATTTATTTCCAAAAAATACCGTTTGAGATGTATGTACAAAACATAAAAAATTTCTCTAAACCATATTTTATCATATTTTTTATCACTTCAAACACATCTTAAAACGGTTGAATTAAAAACATTCTTAGATTTTAGACGATGTGAATTAAAAACATTCTTAGATTTTAGACGACGTGGGCCCCATTTTCCGCTTTTCCTTATTGGTTGAGTCCACGTGGATTGAAGAGTGTTCAACATGAAGTCAAAATGCGCGTGAGCTGGACATTCATCTGTCCAACACAGGGAGGACTCCTTGGAGATTTGAGCAACTTGAACCCGAGGACTCCTTTGAGATTTGTACATATACAGGGGGTTAGAGAGAGAGAGAGAGACCCTACTCTCAATTGCACAGTTGAAGGTAAGTTGCTCTAACTTTACTCTCATCCTTCGAATTTTGTAGTTTTGTTGTTCTTCATTACTTTCTCAATTGGGTTTGTCATGATTTTCTGCTTAATGGGCATGCTGATATTTGATTAAATTTTGGTTTGATCTTTCTGGGTTGTGTTCTTGCTTGTAAAAATGTTGCCTTTCTGCATAGTGCGGTATAATTTCATTGTTATTTCCTTTTCTGCCCGGCCTTTGATTCGTGTGTTTTAAGTGGGTCTTGTATTTTTTCTTGCAATCTTTATTCAAATTGAGTCCTCACCATAATTTGGAGGGGTTAGTCTTTAGTATTTTCACGGGATTCATCTGTTTGTTGCAATCTGTTGTATTTATTTTCAATTTTGTGTTAATAAATTGATGCTTGTATCCATGCATGCAAGCACTATTGCATATGCTTATGTACATACTTGTAGCATACACATACAGCTCCATGGCTTAAAAATGATTTTAGTTCATTGTTCTAGTTAGAAACTCTCTGGCTTGGTGTAAGTTGATATTTTAGAGCTTTTGTCCTGTTTTGGCTTAATTAATTATGCGGTAGTGAACATTTTAGGAATTGAAAGTTTAGAATGGCAGCGGAGAACATTGGGATTCCTTGAATTCAATTTGGGAAGGTAACATTTTTGTAGAATACTCTGAATGATTTGGAAACTGATTATGAGTTGTACTGATGCATGCGTGGATTTATGACATTGCATTATGTGGGTTATATAAAACTCTTGTAGACTCGATAATGATCTTGTGATCCTTTATCAAAAAGGGAATATATGCAGCTAATCAAATTCGGTATAAATTTGTTGCATTCATTGTTGTAGATATTCTGAATGATTTGGAAACTGATTATGAGTTGTGATGATGTATGCGTGGATTTTATGATATTGCATTATGTGGGTTATATAAAACTTTTGTAGGCTCAATAATGAGCTTGTGATTCTTTTATCAGAAAGGTTATGTAACCAGTTATTCAAATTTCATATAAATTCGTTATATTCACAGCCTATGTCTTATTTAAAAAAAAAGAAATAAATAAATCAATGTGTTTTTTGTGATTGCTTTCTTTTATATTATGTGTTCGGATGTGTTTTTTGGTAAGTCTTCTATGGATCTTTAGCTTGTGTTCAAGTTTGTCTAACTTTAGGTTTAGGATGACTTTTGAAATATTTCAATGTGAAGATCACATTCCATCTCGTAATCGTTAAGCCTGTTTTCCTTATGCGTAGTGAAAAAGAAGGGGAAAAAAGGGAAGATTTAAGATCTGCGTGTTATTATATGTTGCTTGCACCTGGGTATATAGATACCTATGGGGCACGGCAGATTTGGTTCTATGAGTTGGAAGTTCTAATAGAAATCCTTGCATGTAGCTGCAGCGCTGAGACATCCAGTAATACTCGTGAAGATGGGAGATATTATAGAAACCTATGATATCCGAACCTAGCACAGAGGGATTTTCACATTTTGCCTGAATTCATCTTGGAAATTTCTTTCAACAAACTCTGGCTTCCGTCCAATTCAAGAAAGTCAGATGGACCCACCACCTGGTATCGCTGCTATTCCCATTCGTTCCGTTGCACCTATGACAGAGCCGACAAACTATACTGGGTTTGAGACTAGGCAGACGAAGGTTAAGAAGAAGAAGTCAGCTGCAAAAAGTTCAAATCAAACCGTAGCTAAAGAATTGAAGCCAAAACAAACAAAAAAGAAGCCTTCTCGTTCTTCAAAAACCAAGACACAATATGAGCCAGGAACTAAGGTTGAGAGGAAGAATCAGAATGTGGTTTTCAGCGAAGCCAACTTGGATTTTTCTGGTGTACCTCCCCCATATTGTTCTTGTACTGGTGTCGCCAGAGGTTGTTACAAAGGGGGTGCTGGAGGCTGGCAGTCGTCGTGTTGCAACACTAGCATATCCGAATATCCCCTTCCCATGAGTCCCTGGAGGCCCGGGGCTCGCGTGGCTGGGAGGAAAATGACTAATGGAGCATATTGGAAACTTCTATGTAAACTGGCAGCTGAGGGTCATGACCTGTCTCATCCCGTTGACCTGAAGGATCATTGGGCTAGACATGGTACAAACAAGTTTGTCACGATTAAGTAGAGACTTGACTGGTTTGCTGCTGGCTATATATCATCAGCTTGTTTATATATGCTTGTCTTTCCCTTTTAGATGTTGTTTCTGCTGTATATATCCTTGAGGCTCTTTGAGAAAAAACGTGTTTGGTAGCGTGGTTAACCTTAATAGTAGTATCTTGTTGCTTTAAGTCAATTCTTCTCTTGAGCTTCTTGTCTGTTATTTTTCTTCTTTCAATTGGGAATGATAGGATGTTTAAATTAGGCTCGTTAAACTTAACGAACTTTAAAAATTGGTTCAGGCTTAGTTCGTTTATCTTTTGAGTTAAACTCAAGGGAATTTCTGATGGAATCAAACTCAAATGGTTTGATATTTTGCAATATATTTATTGAGTACTAGTTTATTGAGCCAAACACACCCCTAATGATTAAGCAAGAAAAGTTAATATATGCAAGTAAGTAAAGAACAGTCTGCCAAACAAATTCCACCGTTCATTGATCTTCTTAACTGACTTTCGTTTCTGCTTTTCACTTCTCTATAATTACAAAGTCTCCACAGTTTTGGACAAGAAATAGATACATATGGAGTGTTTCTCATTTTTATTGGTAGCCTAACAGTAGTCAACTGAGACACCAAAGAGGGGAGCGGGAAAGAAAATCTGGAAGAAAAGGCTGATGGAGAAGAGGTTACCTTCATACGAGAGGTGTTGCCTTCGCTGATATAATATATATATATATATGTATAAAGGCACTCTTTCAGGATTTTTTGGCTTCTAGTGGAGCTGCAACCTTTCTGGCAACAATTTGCTCATAGAGGTCTCTTATCTTCAACCCAACTATGGTCTGGAAGAGACCAGTTCCATTGTTACTGCCGGGGAAGTCTGAATGCTTCAACATTTGTTGGGTGACTTCACCATAGAACTTTGTAGAGATGTTGCTTAGATGGCTCTCCACATAGATTAGCTCATCTAATCTGTCAAATTGGCCATCCATCTCCAGGACAGACACCTAGAAAAACATGAAAACGAAGTGGATTTTATCGTTATGGCTATGGATCTTTTGGCGTTTGGAGTGATAAAAAAATGATAAAATTTAATAGAAGTTGTGAGTTTGTAATTCGTGTAGTTAGATGAAAAGTGAATAACTTTTAGAGATTTTTAGTATTTTTCAATGATTTTCAGATTTGTTACATTTTACAATTTGATTTTGCATGGATTCGTTACATTTTTAAAAAATGTATTTTGATCATTTAACGACTATTTTTTGGCTAGAAAGAGGTCCACAAGCATCACATCACATGCATATATCATATACTTGGGTAAATTTAACAGATGCAATCCATTGGACAGCCAAAATGTTGAGCGATAATAAATTCACTTTTTAATTATCCCGGTCAGTGTTTCTTAATGAAAGTATTATAATTATCCTTCCTTGTTGTGCACTTGAATTGAATCTATTCACCAACTTCAAGTTGTGTGTTCGAGGGTTCAATTTTTGGGTTAGATGGTTGAAAAATACTAATTTTTCAAAACAAATTAAAAAAAAGTTATGAGAATAATGTGTCAATAGCATTTTTAAAATAATTACCAAAAAAAAATAACGTTTTTAAAATTAAAGTATATTTATACAAGTGTTTTCAATTAAAGTGATAAACCCATCTAACACTTTTTTTTTTTTTTTTGGGAGATAAATCTTTAGAGAGTATACCATCTAGAGTACTTTTCTCAAGGTTGAGATTGTGTGTACCTCATGTCCAAAGTAAGTGTCAGGGCCATAGAAGAACTTGATGCCAGGATAAGAGCATGTCAATTTCCTCCCACAGGGTATCCAGGTGACGGTGGAGCCTTCATCAAACAGGTAAACTGGGTTGAAAAACTTCACCTCTTCTTTCATTATCAACCTTACTCTCAAAACTTTCCCTTCATTGTCATCAGGAATGAGTTGGGTAGGCAATACTTCTATCACGGCATCAGCATATTGTTTTTGTGGATCTGCCCACCCCATTAAAAGATATGTAACATCAGAAACCTCAAACATATTTGTTATATAGGGCTCTAAAAGATCACCTTAAAAACTTGACTGGGTTCAAACATGTGTTTTGAATTGGTTTGCATGTTTGTCTTTTAAGCTTATGTCAAACGAATTCCAATCGAGTTTAATTTAAAATAATTTTATTTTTTATATAATTATACAAAAAAATTAAAGAAATTTAAGAATACATTCAGATGACATAATATATTGTACGTGGGTAACGTGGTTGTTTTACAATTCCGTTAGAATTACGCTAATGTAATAAATTTAATTTACCAAAAATAATCATTCTATACGATCCAGATACAAATACATATTAGACTCAATGGGACAATCCGCCTTATTCATCTAAAAATTACATTTAGATTTACATTGTTTCTCGTATGAATAAAACAAATCCTAGTATTTTCCTAATTTTATATTTAATTGAAATAATTTTATATATTTTTTTAAATTTCTCACAAATTTTATTATAATACCATAATCATCCTTTAAAAAACCAAGTTTATTATAAAAATGTCATCTTTTTATCCAGATGAATCAACTATGAATAACTAATTCGCCCCATAACTGATTTAAAAAATAGCCATTACTTTATTATTCTGGTGTGCTTTCTAATTATATATATATACACATATAGGCATATGATTTGTAGCCCTTTTTTTTTTCATAAAAACAAAGAACATACCAATGTAAGCATCAAAGTCTGGTTTTCGGGCTTCAATACTAGCTTTGATACTTTCAAGACTGTGCCCTCTCTCTGCCATGTCCCTCTGCAGCTCTCGAATTAACACAAGTTAGATCCCCAAAAATGGAGGGAATTGCCCCACAGGTAATAACTAGCAAATTAACCATCTTAGAACTAACTGCATTAATTACTAGACCATTCACCTGAATTTTCCATGCAAATTTAACCTCATTGCTGATGTCCAAATAGATACTGAAGTCCAAGATGTCCCTTACACGTTCATCATACCTATATATATATATATATTGGAAAAAAAAATTCTTAATTACAGATTAATTACCATGGTAACACCAAATAAAGGTTGGAAAATGAAAGGCATCAATCTATTGGTAACTATACCTAGGACTCTGTATACTGGTTACAATAGAGGCCACTTCAGTAACTGCTGGACCAGATGACTCGTAGATTTCTTCTATGCTTATTGAAAATGTCTTTTACAAATAGGCCAGCTATTTGCCCCTCTAACAACTGTGTATGTATATATATATATATATCTCCCACCTATTTCCTGATGTGCTTTTTACTCTCCAAATTAATAATTAAATAGAATTTTTTTCTCTGTTTAATTATTATGATTATAGAGAGCTACGAGAAATAAGAAAAACCATGTTATAGAAAATATTTTTGCTATAGAAAAGAGAAAAAGCAAAAGAATGGAAGCAAATTTCGATGGGTCATAAGATTTCTTAAAAAAAGATGTATCACAAGACACACAAAACCTTTAGAACTCTCCAAATCTCTACAAAATTTAAATTTTTTATTCACAGTACAAATTAAAAGATTATAACTTTTACAAATTTATATTAATTTATACAATTTCAAGCACATCTTAGTGTTTTCTATATTTAACACACGCACATATACATAATTACATATGTATGTGTGTATGTGAATGAATAAATGAATTGAACTCACATTGGGTGCAAACCTTCAATGACAAGGATCTTAGGTGGCTTGATGAGCTCAGGAGGGTCAAGCAGGCCAGTGACATGGTTGTAGATGGGCTTCTGAACAGCGACTCCCTCCTTGATGGCCTTGACCTGCTCATACATGAGGTCAAAGTTGTTGGCTCTTGGGTCGAGAGCAGTGACTCCCTTCTCTTTCCTCCCTTTTCTATCAAGGGAGTGGTAGTCATCCAAGCAGATCACAGTGGTCATGTCACTGATGAGTGTGTTGGAGTCTGGGTTGCCTCCCTTTGGGGGCTCGGCTGCCCCTCCAAACACACTTGTCAGCCTCCTCATGAAGGTGCTCTTCCCACACCCTGAGTCGGCTGCCAGGCCAATCACCACTGTCTTCTCAGCCGAGCATGTTATTGTTGATGATGTCAAGCTACCTGCTGATCTCCTCCACAACCTGGTACTACTCTTCCCACTGCTGCTGTAGAAAACGACTTGTTTCTGGTGAAAACCCAAGGGGGTCTTTATGGATGTTGAGATTGATGAGCATGTGGATGTGGAGTTGAGGGATTGAGTAGTGTAGACAGTGCAGATTGCCATTTTTAATTTCTTTTCTTTTTTTTTTTTATCTCTTTACTACCCAGAGAAGGGTTTTGAGCTAGCTGATGTGGGTTTGTTGGGAGTTCTCAGCTGGTTATGGAAGGTGACGTGAAATGGGTTTTGGTTCAATTTCTTTTGTTTTTGAATGGAAAAGTTTCAGAGGAAAAAGAAAATAGAATTAAAGAAATGAAAGAGGTTTTATTCTTGCAGGAAACAGATGGCAGTTTTGAGGGGTAGGAAACTGTTTGCTCTGAGGAGGGAAGAGGGTGATGTGTCAATATGGGTTTCTGTGACTACCGCTTGTTTTGGACAAATTTGTTGGTAATTTTGAGGTGAGGAGGGAAGGGACGTGGGAGGGACGGAATCCCGGGTTAGGGGCACAATGGTCAAATCACAATCTAGCTAGTTTTATATTCTGAGTACATTATATACATATATATTATCTCACATTTATTAAAAGACCGAATTGTTGATGAGGTGATGGTGTTTGTGATAACCTTTTGGGGGGATGGAGAAGCTTGGTGGTCATTTGTTGCAGTTAGGATATTTTTCATGCCATTTGGCAGCAAACGGGTGGCTGATTGAAGATGAGGAGGGAGAAGGAGGGTGCGGAGGGGAGAAGAAGATAGGTAGGGGCCCTGGTGTCAAATGTCAATCCAAATTCAATTAACCTTGGCCACCATTAGTGACAGTTTATAAGTACTTGCTTATGGTAAGAGTTTTAAGAGTTGGGACCGGGGTTTCCTTTGATTGAGGACCACATAAACTCTTGAAGCAGCCACAGGAAAGTTTATGGAACAACATTGCCTGTAGTTGGCAACCTATAGAACTCTCTCACTCAAGGCTGGCTAGCTGCTCTGTAAACCCCCATTGGAATCCTCTTGATGTTGAGATCTACTTTCTTGAGATTAGTAGTTCTTTAACGTGGCTGCATCATCGGTGGGGAATAGTTTGGCACACAAAGACAATCTCATATATATTGGGGTTGTGGCCCTTAAATACCGTTCGGCCTCAAGCTTGTTGCCATGTATGGCTCTTTGAAGGCAACTTTTTTTCACCGGAAGCGCAATTCATGCCTTAAAACGAAATTACATTGGAGGGAATAATCCTTCACAACAGAGAGATAGATGGAGAGAGCCTGTTTAGAGTGCCAAAATTTGGAGAATAAAAAGTAGGTAAATTTTAGATCATTGAGTGTTTGGTGTGTCTTTTGAAAAGTGTGAAAATTTTGATAAAAGTTAGAGAATTAAAGTTAAAAAAATTTTAAAAAAATTGGTGAAAATTAAAAATTTTTTGTGTGAAAAAAGTAGAAAAAATTAGAAAAAACTAAAGAAAGTTAAAGATTTTCGGCCAAATCTAACCATTCAAATGCAAATAAAACGAAACGTTGATTTACCTCTTTGCATGTTTCCTTTGTTTTGATTCGTAGGTTTTGATTCATGCATGTGTGATTTGAAATAAATTTGGTTGATTTTAGTTGAATATTAGTATAAAAATTACATTATACTAATATTGGATAATTGTGGATCAAATCAAGCTGAGTAGTAAATTATTCAATATTAGTTTGAAAACTTTATCTAATTTTAAATAATTTAAGTAATTTATTTATTTTACACATATTTAAATTTATCAAGTTGAGCTAAAATTACAAATTATGTTTAATATTGACTTGAGTTAATAACAAGCCAATCTAAACAAGATCTTTAGTAACCAGTCGATCTCAAAAGGGATTTTAATGAGTCCAACTTCAACCCAGCTCGATTGTTCTCAACAATTATACTATTTATTTATTTAGTTAAAATATAGTAATTATTTTTACTAATTATCATTTTTATATTACAATTAAATATTTAATTTAAAGTATTCAAAAGAATATACCTTTCACAACTTTAATATTCAATAAGAACAGATGCGGCATTACCCTTCGGGGTGACCGAGTGGGGTTCGGGAGCGGCTGAAGGGCTTGGTCCGCATGGTTCCAAGTTCGATTCTCATTCGGGAGGACAGTCTACCATTTATTGTGGCGGGCTTCTAACAGCTCTCTCGGTCGAGCCGGTCAGTCAGGGCTTGTCAAGGCTAGTTTACCCTTCGTGGCCCTTTGTCGGATAAGGTCACGGAGCGTGCTTCGCCCTGCGCGCACCCCTTATGGGGAAGCAGTTGCAGACTTCCACGTACCAAAAGAATAGATGCGGCATTGTTTAAATAATGGAATCATTAAGCACAACAAAAAAAAAATCTGAAAAAATACTACAATTTTCTAAAAACTTTTGAAAATCTCTAAAATTGTCTAACACATCTTGTACTTCTCGTACTTCGTAAAATTTTTATAAATTTATATATATTTACATATCTAAATAAATTTTTTACAAACCTAATAACATTCCACAAATCCCAATAATTTTTTTATAAATCCCAAAAATTCTTCAACCATTTTTAATAAATTCTAATATAAAACTGTTCTGATGAAACTAAAAAATCATTCGGACAGATTTTTCTCCAAAAAATTAATGCAAAAGTAAAAAAATTTCACTATTTTATTTCTGAAAAATGTAGTTTAATGACCGCACACTAAACGTCAAAAAATTTTTCAAATCACATTTTTTACTATTTTTCTTCGCGCCAAATGGACCTAATATATGGATGTGAGATTTTGTTTTCTAAATTATAGTCGAAGGAGAAAACCCTAAAAAAATAAAAATAAAGAGGAGAGAAAACGTAGGTATGTTCTGTGACAAGGTTTTTACACCGGTTTCATACGGGTGGAGAATAAAAAATAAAAAATAAAAAGGCCAGTTAACGGAGCTCTAAGGTAACCACGCTAGCTAAATTTGGTTAGGGAATTGAATGATGAGTGTATGTCAGTGTTTGTTTGGAGGATATGGAGAAGGGATTGGAATGGCAGGATCATGGGACCCATAAATTCTATGTTTGACAAAAAAAAAAAAAAAAAATAGATTGGATTGCTTATTCCTGAAAATAGGGTGCATTTTGAAATTTTTTTCTTACCACATCTTATTTTAAATTATATTTTTTATTCACTATATATCCTACCCTCAAAACGTCAAAAAAATAAATTTTCGTAAAAAAATTGATCAGTCATGTTATATACAATATATAATTTAACATAAAATGTACTTTTTTTTTTTTTTGGATAAGTTTTAACATAAAATGTAGTAAGAAACAATTTTAAACTTTTAAATTTTGGTGAGAGATAATTCTAGGAGTAAGAATATGTTATCCTATCCATATGGTAAATATCACTAATTTTTGGGGATATATCATATATAATTCAAATATATAGTATCACAAATCTATAGTCTAATTCAAATATATAGTATCACAAATCAAACATAAAATTAAAGGTAAAAATAATACATATATTCCCTTAATATTTTACTAATTATATTTATCACTCCTCAACTTTTAAAAATTATACTTATTTTCTTTTTTTTTGGAATATTATTATCATTTATCTTTTCTGTTAAATTAATCGTTAAAATTTAACAAAAAATATCAAAATATCTTATTCCTTCCTCTCGCACATATTTGTTAATTTTCTTTATAAAAATTCTCACAATTAAGTAAAAATAAACAAGTAAAAAATTAAAAAATTTTCATAATTTTTGAAAAAAAAAAGTAACCAAGATTCGAGAGATAAGGAGATAAAATAAGAAAAATACTTTATTTTTTGTTACTTCAACATTTTCTATTAAATTTTAATGATTTATTTTACAAACGGAAATTAATATTAATAATATTTTAAAATAAGTGAATTAAGTATAATTTTTAAAGGTTGAAGCGTGATAAGAGTAATGTCCCAAATATGGAGGGGGGAGCAGGTGCAAAATACCCTAAAATTACAGTCAAACTTGTCAAAACTCTTTCTGAAATATACGATGGTAGACTAGGGCCCGTTTGGAGTAATGGAGTAAACAAAAATAAGGTAAATTGAGATAAAATGTGATTTAGGGTTAATTTTGGCTCCATTTTTTTTTTTTGAAAGGTCGCAAACCATGGAAACGATTTTCAAATCCATTCCCACAGATTCAAAAAAGTTCACAAAAAATAGCGACAATGGTACTCGTTTGAAAGCTCTTGACACGAAAAATATGATTGTATAAAAAATTTACACATTCGGTTAACTTATTTCCAGATTTTTTATTTTTTTAGTAAAATATTAAAATTTTTTGAAATTAGTGATGGTGGAAAAATTAAATGTAAAGAAGTTATTAAAGATTTATAGAGATTTTTAGAGATTTATCTTGATACCAAACAAGGCCTAGCTCCACCACATGACATCCAGCAAACACGTTACAAAACATTGGTCCAAACGTAAAACGGTAAAACCGCAAAACCCTAGGCAAAATCGCTTCTTTGATCTTCACCGTCTAAAGGCCTCCCGGCGGGCGATATGTGACGGCGGCGGAGTAGTACTATGGTACTACGATGTTCACTATTGCAAAACCGGTAACTGAGGGCATCTGTCAAGAATCGTGAAGAAATCAACTCGGTCTTTTCAATCTCTATTCCCATTGTCTTTTATCTCTACAGGTGGAATAATTGCTTCTTTTTGTTTTTTTTGGTCTTTCCGTCTGTGCCGATTTGGTTATAGGTGGTTTGGTTGGACTTGAGAGACAATTGGTGCCGCACCAAAAAATAAGATAAAGTTAAATAATTTAGAATAATTTAAAAATTTATAATTAAAAAAATAAATAATATTTTAAAATTTTCAAATATTTTTAAAGTTTATCGTGCCAAACGCAATGAGGATAGAGTGTGATATTAGCCATGTAACGTGGGTTGGATTTTGAATCGTTCGATCAAATTATGATGATTCACAACCCAAAAAAAAGTAAATTTAAAAATATTAGACAAAAATTTTTTAATTTATTTTTTTTCTCACAACCTCAATCTTATATTACTAACATCAAAAGTGATAATTTACATTCCGCTTTTGAATGATAAAAAATTCTCAAAAAAATAGTTAAAAACACTAAAAATTTTAAAAAATTATTTATTTTTTATCTCGTTGCACGAATTACAATCCAACAACTTATTTCATTTTATTTTATTTCACTTTTTGTCACTCCAAACGCACTCCCAATCATTCTTTTCCCGATTTTGTTTTGAAGAGGGAAGAGCAAATTAATCCCCAAAAGAAACAGAAAAAAAAAAAATTAAGAAAGAACGACAGTGAAAAGTCAAAGAAATAAATAAAAAGAGAGAGAGAGAGAAGAGTGGCATGGGGCTACTTTCAGTCAGTTTGCATTAGTATAAATTCTAAATTCTAAATAGTATGGTCGAATGATTCACAAAGAAAAGCACCATCCTATCAACAACAAAAGAAACTAGGATTTCCGTCCTTTTTTTTCTGTCTTTTTCTTTCACTCTTTTTCTTTTCTGTCTTTGATATGATTAATTCCAATCGTTGTGAACTTTATATTAATATTACCATTGCTAAGGGAAAATCACGTAAAGCATTCAGAAAATTGAATACTTCATTCCTACCTACCTTATTCATATACAAATACTGAGACTGCTACAATGGAAATAGTTAAAAAAGAGTGAATGGATTTGCACCACAAACCAAAGTAATATCAAGTAGATCAAAAAACAACAATTGGTGCCAACCTTTTTTGATGATCCAGTGAGAAGGAATTTAAGCATGGGAAGAACACACATCCTTAAAGAGACATGAGCTTCCACCGACCATCTTCATCCTTGTACGAATAATGGACTTCTGGTATGTTCATGATTCTGTAGTAATCATCACCTTCTTTTCTCTGTAGTGCCTTGATCAGTTCATCTTGCAGTTCGGAAAAGCCCAATTCTTTAATCTTGCGGAGGAATTCAATTCCCACGGGCACTTTCTCCAACAATTTGCATTCTAATATGGCGAGACCTTCAAGAAGAGGCATTGCCCCCTCTTCAACTGTGACCCATCTCAGGTGTTCCAAACCGTGGAGACTCAAATTCCTGAGCTCCCGGAATCCCCCAGCCTTGAAATGCAGAGCCTCACCATCATAGGCCTGTCGAAGCTGAAGCTCCACCAGATTCGGCAGTGCCTGAAGAGACTCCAGTGGATCAGACCTCAGGTGACTCCACCTCAACCGCAGCTTGACCAGGCTTTGCATTGAACTTATCCACGCCGGGAGGGTCTCCATACGGCCTTGCAGCCACAGCCGTTCAAGACGTGGAGGAGAAGAGGACACAGAAACGGAATTGATATCTAAGATCTCATTCTCATCTATTGAAGTTAAATCCAGTGAGTGAAGGTTGCTCAGCTTCTCCACGGAAGAGCACAGAGCCAAACAATCTTCTCTTCTCAACTTAGTAATTCCTAATTTCCTCAGTTGAGTCAGCTTTCCTATCTCACTCAGTGTGCTAGTATTGTGATGTGCTTCAGCAAAGCAGAGTTTTTGCAGGGACTGCAAGTCTCCCATTCCCACGGGGGCCTTGAAACCATAGGTGGCATGAAAGGGCGAACGAGATCGTTTCCTGTATCGATACACCACAAGATGGCGAAGTTTTGTGAGGTATCGGATATTTTCAGGCAATTCAGTCACATTGGCGTGCTTTAGATCCAGGGTCTCCAAGTATTGAAGCCTCCCTATTGAGCTTGGAATTGTTTTCACCCTCGTTGATCTCAAGCTTATATACCTAAGAAGGTCTAATTTCAGGATTTCATTTGGGAAAGTCTCCAAACGGGCACCCTGAAGATCCAACACCTTGAGTAGCCTAGGAGTTCTGGCAAGGAATGTTGAGAAGGGTGATTTTGCGGGCAAGTCTGCTGCCATGAAGGGCCTGAACACGAACAGAGAACGAAGCTGGGAGAAGATCTTCCTCTCTTCCACACTGCCAAGCGTTCCATGAATTGACAAGCGCCTGATTTTGGCAATCCACGGGATGCTGTTCTCGTTGGCAATTGCTGCAAAGTTCTGTTCTCTAGACTTTGAAAGAGCAATTTCGCGCAGATGGTCGTGGACTCGACAAGCGCTAACCCTTCCATTTCTGGTGGTTTTTGAGATTTGGACTAAGCTTCGATTGACAAGCTCGTTGAGGTAACTCTCCCCGACTTCCTCTGGCGTCTGCCCTGGTCTGTCCTCTACAAATCCTTCCGCCATCCACAATCTGACTAGTCTCATACGCTTGATGATCAGGCGACCCTCAGGGAAAATGCTGAAATACAAGAAACAAGCTTTCAAGTGGAAGGGCAAATCATAATAGCTCAGTGACAGTATTCGCTTCATACTCTCGAGTCTACTGTCACCTTCTATATGAGCTCCAAGGCTGCGACGGACCTTCTCCCATTCATTTATTCTCCTTCTGTCTTTCGTCGACAGAAGTCCACCTATCGCCACAATTGAAAGTGGCAATCCTTCGCATGTTCTCAGAATGTCCCGAGAATGTTCCTCCAAGTGAGAAGGACAAGAGTCTGCTTTGAAAGCTTTTCTGCAAAAAAGAACCCAAGACTCTTCCGGAGACAATGGTTCCAGAGGATGAGAAATACCATCAAATTCGGTACTTGAGGTTTGAGCTATGTCAGCATGTCGAGTCGTTAGCAAAACCCGACTCCCCTGAGAAGCAGGGAATGCACATTTTAGGGCTTCCCATTTATCTAGACTCCATATATCATCTAAGACAATTACATACCTCTTCTCATTCAGAAATCCCCTGATCTTCATTTTCAGGCGGTCAGTAATATTGGTACTACTGCTCCCTTCACGGGTGATTCCTTGCTTGTTTTCTCCAAATAGTTGCTCACTTATGTCCTTGAGGAGATCCTCAATAGTGGATGATTGAGAAACAGTGATCCAAGCTTGGATCTGGAAATGATTCTTGACCTTTGACTCTTCATAAACCTTTCTCACGAGGGTGGTTTTCCCCATCCCTCCCATACCAAACACCGACACAACTTTGAGTCCACCTTCACCGTCCGTGAGATGCTTGATCAGCTCCTTCCTGTGCTTGTCGATCCCGACCAGCTCAGCTTCCTCTACCAGAAGCGCGTTCCCTCTACAGTCGTTCCAGGATCTGCTGTTTAAAATGGAGGAAGACATGGATCCCTCGTCTGGACGGTATCGCCGGTGACGCTCGGAGATATCTTTCACTCTCGTTTTGATCTCTTTCATCTTGGAAGCAATCCGATGTTGAGCTTTCCAGTTGAGGATTGGTTGGAAAATCTTGAAGAAGAAAGGAAAACCCCCTTGCCTGCTGCGTTCGCGATTAGCGAGATGAAGTTTGAACTCGTCGAGCACATCTTCGGTGTCGTAGACGACATCTCTGACTTGCTTAACCCAGGCTCTGACTTCCTCGTTGGTTTCTTGGGGTGAATCTGCTGCCTTTAGGAAGGCTCTCATGCTCTCCAGCTCCTCCCTGATGTATCTAACATCTCCCTGAACATCTCTCAGCAGTTTGAGCTCCTCCTGGGACAAGGCTGCGAGGCTGTTGAGTAGAAAGGCGAGTGCACTCTCTGCCATTTTTCAACACAATCTCTCTCTCTCTCTCTCTCTCTCTCTCCCTCCCTCCCTCCCTCCCTCTCAACAATGCTCTTCTCAGTGGTTCATGATATTTTGATCCTTCTGCCCTTTTTGTATTGCAGAGAATTCCCTGGTGCCCAGAAGCACCATCGAAAGTTCTATGACGGTCCTCAATGAGTGTAGTGAAAAACTGTTCAGAATAAAAAAAAAAAAGAGGGGGGGCGGGGGGATTATCACGTCAGTAACAATTTTGGGATCGGTACTGTTGGATAAAAAATCTAATAATTTGGATACATTCATCTCTTCTCGAACTTCAAATTCTCGAGCTAATATTAAAAACAAGCTGAGCCCCAAGTCCGAGTTAAAATCTTCTCTTCGCGACAGATAATTTGCACGTTTGAGGTGCCCCTCCAAAAAAAATAATAATAATAGAAAAGAAAAAAATTAAATAGATAAATTATCAAAAATTTTTAATTTTTTAAATTTTGTTAACTTTTTTATAAAAAAAATTAACTCTTTCTAACTTTCTCAATCTTTTATTATTTTTTTGCATTTTTTCAAAATTCATAGCAAATGCACAACAATTCAATTTCTCTTTTTTTACTTTTTATTTTTTTATTAAAATTTAACGCACAATAATCCAAACAATTTGTGATTACAAAAATAAGTGACAAGTATACTTGTTAAGTTTGGATCAAAAAATATATCTGTCTAATATAAAAGTAAGTGTATAATTTTTTAATAAAATATCAAATTTAATTAGATTTATGTCTTACATACTATAAATACTTACATGTGATTGTGAAAAAAAAAATTCAAGAAAATATTAATATATAAAGTTGCCTATGAAATTTGTAGTGGGTTTATTGAAAAAATTAAATATAATTTTAACCAAAATAAAAAGGAAGGATAAAAATGTATTGGTATTTATTTTTGTAAAAGTAATTTTTCAATTAAATTTAACTTGAATTTTATTAAATTTAACAATTTTTATTAATTTTGTATCTAATTCAAATCACTAAAACTTAAGGGTGGACTTTGAGTCAATGCATTTTTGAACTAAATTTCAAAAGGAATATAATATAAATATTTCATAAAAATATCAGTGTCGGACACACACAGTCCTGTTTGGCATCATAAAAAACTATTAATACTCACTAATTTTAATTACTTTTTATACTTTTCTCCAATTAAAATTTATCACATTTCAACTTTACGTCACATCTTTCTATTTTTATTATATTTTTTACCTAATTATTTCTCAACCAAACACCCCGATGAAGAAGGGGGCCCGAAGTTGGGGATGACTTCAGGCCCTATATTCGCGCCTAATACGATGTCGTTTGATCTTTCTTCTCGCGCCACCTGATCAACCGCATCAATTCCGGTGACGTTTTTAGACCAACGCTCCGCAGCGAATCTTGAACTTTGAAGCTAAAGCAAACCTTACTTAATGATTAAAATTACAAAAGTACCCTTAAAGTACACTTTTATGCAAAATTTATATTATACTAGCAAAATATGTTTTTGGATATTTTGATACTATCTGAAATTTACGCATAAAAGTGTACTTTAAGGGTACTTTTGTAATTTTAATCATTAAGCGTATGTTTAACGTGATATAAAACGTTAAAAAATTTTAAAAATATTTAAAAATTTTTAAAAATTATTTAATCTTTATTTCACTATATTAATTATAAACTTATAAATTATTTTAAATTATCTTATTTTATTTTACTCAGAACACTGCCCAAATTAGGTTGGCTTAGCAACACCGTTCAAGATTTGTTGTGGAGTGTTGGCTTAAAAACTTTACCAGGATTAAGCAACCCCGTACTACGCACAAATTCAGGGGCTGAAGTCACCCCAACCTCAACCACACCCAAAGTCAAAAGCCAACAAACAAAAAGTACAATTTTAGAATTTAAGTTTGGAAATTTTTTCTTTGGGGGAACTAACTACTACGTATTTACTAAAAAAGTTACTTCTTGTCAATATTAGGCAAGAAAAAAAAGTTAATTTTTTAATGAATAACTTTTTAATTTTTTTTTGGTCAATTTGATATTTTTATGTTTATAGTTTAAAAAAAATTTAAAATATAAAAAAATAAATTTAATTATTAAAAAAAAACTAAAAATACTGTAGCATCTGGTGGATAAATTTTTAGTATAAAATAATCAACTTTTACTTTTTAGGTGTTTAACAAAACACTAATTTTTGTCATTTTTCTACTTAGTTACAATAACTTATTCAACTCAAAAATTTTTTAAATTTTACCAAACACACAAAAAGTTATCTAAATTTGTTAAAAATTATGAAAAGTTATCAAAAATTTTATCAAACATCTAAAAATTATTAAAAATTACTAAAAATTATTATTTACTTTATCAAATACAGAAAATTTTACTTACCAACTTTTAATAAAAAATATTCAAAAATTACTAAATGACAAGTCAAAAGTTGAGACTTTCCGAGTGGAGTCTTAATTCTCACACTCACCCAAAAATAAAATAAATAAAATAAGAAAAGGAGTATTATTTTAAGGGTGACAGACCAGAAATGATTGATACTAAAAATCATTTAATTTTATTTTTATTGTTGACGAATTTGTTCTTCTCAATTTTTTTCTAGGACATAGATTTTCTCTCCTAAATTAATTTTCTTTGATTTATTTATCTTCTTTTTCTCTTTTTAAAAAACAACTCTTTCTCTCTCTTTAAATTCACGTTTTTTATCCTTTTTTATTAGTGTGTGTATACTTTTTTGAAGAGATTTTATAAAAGCTTCCTGAAGAAAAAAATAATAATGTTAGGATGTCACCACCTCCTCATTGAAAAAAAAAATTAAATTTTTTTATTTTTTATCAATATAAAATTTTTAATATAATATACGTTCATTATAAAATATGAAAAATAAAAGTTGCATTTAAAATAATAAAAAATTAATAAAAATTCTAATCTCGGAATTTATAAAGTAAAATAAGAAGTTATTAATTTAATAAAAAAAATTTTTTTTGGGGGGGGGGGGGGGATAAATTTATAGCTCCAGACGAGATGAAATAGGAATGATAACAGCAACAATCAGTGGGAAAGCAAACGCTGGTGATTGATGGGTCAAAAGAATGACAAAGAGGCAATTCAATCCTCCGCGTCCACTTAAAGTGGAGGCCCTTCATTATTTACTAAAAAAATAAGAACAATTCAATCCTACGCGTCCATGGGTAAGAAAGTACCCCCACCTTAAAAATATATATATACCAGAGGTTGAAGTAACTTTCCTGCCCTATTCCTTATTGGAACGAAAAAAAAAAAAAAAATCAAGTTGTCATTAATTTCTCGATAAATGAGACAATTTTCATTCCAAAGACTTAAAAAAAAATAAAACACACTAAAGTGCATAAATTATAAAAGAAAAGAACTTAAGTAAAACCACTAATTTTATTACTAAGCCTCCGTTTTGATCGAAATTTGAAAAACGTTAAAAATATTAAAAATTTTTAAAAATTAAAATACCAGTTACGAGTTAAAATACCAGTTACGAACTAATAACTTTTATCAAATTTTATCATTTTTTGTTACTTCAAAAACACATCTAAAAGAAAATTATATTTTAATAGAAATTTGATTATAAAAATTAATTTTTAATTTAAATATTCTTAATAAAAGTTGTATAACAATATATTTTATTGGTATACATAAAGAAATGTCAATTTTTAGGTGATCAATTTTCAAGTTGTGAATATTGAAAACAAAAATAAGACAATTAAGTGTATGTATGTGATCATCTTGAAATTTTATCATTTTATATTACTCTTTACACTATTTCTCTCTGAGTACTTAAACTCTATAAATACATCAAATATAATAATTTATTTTAAATATTAATGGTGACATTGAATATTTTTTATCTTATTAAAGCCAACCAGCTTATCACATTGCTCATTTTATACCACGAGTTAATATAAAAGTTGATGATCAAAAAGTGCAAGGGAGATTAATAAGAAAAACAGACCAAAATTTTGTTGCATGGACTCCTATAAAATTTGTAAAATACCTATATTGGACACTTGTACTATATAAGTAAGCTTTTTTACGTCAATACGTACATTAATTATACAATATACATAAATACGCTTGACCAAATCTAATTACAAAATTAGGCTAGGTGTTGTCATTTGGGGCGATGACACCAATGTTACAACTTGCAAAAACACTATATCGCTGGCTCCACCAATAATAGCTCTCGGTGTCATTATCACAATTAACGACGTCCTGCTACATTTTGCAATGCCAACTAACAACACTTTGTACGAAATGAATTGGAGGCGAATCTCGAGATGGAAATGATTAGAAGAATAAGAGTCCGAGAGTGAGATTGGAGGATTGGGAATCCGATCTAGAGCATAACACTGAGTTCGTGCTTTCTAATGCTGGATTGAATTGTTTAAATCTAATTATCGGAAGGTAGCGAATCAATTTGTTGGACTTGTGGTTTGATTTTTTAGTCTAATCTTCGATCGCTAATCAATCGGTGTTTCAAATCGGGGAGAGAAAGGTAGAGTGAGGGAGATATAATGCCTTGCATGCGTATCTGGATCGCCAGATGGAGCACTTGATGGAGTGCAAGCCATAGTCGAAGGCTGAGGTCAAGATGCTCTACGATCAAGCCAGGGCTATTCTGGTTGAGGAGTGGAATGTACAGCCAGTGAAGTTTTCGATCACTGTGTGTGGTGATATTCATAGACAATTTAGGATCTGATCTAGTTGTTTCGGATAGGCGAAAATGCTCTAGAGTGTAAGTTTCAAAGTGTCGTTTGTTGGCGTTATGATGAGTACAGGATGTCGTCAGTTGGGATAGCGAGATGCCAGAGGATGTCGTCAAGAGATGTAGCGACATATGGTGTCATCGACCCCACTAACAACACTGAGCACATTTTTTCAAATTCTTTCATTACATCATATTTACGTTTATTGTATAATAAATATATATATTAAGGTAAAAATCCCTATATAAGTAGGGTATGGATGTGTCCAATGTCAACGCGTCTAGTTGGACATGTGCTCAGCATGGGTATGATACATGTAAACTTCACACAACTATGATTTTCCTCTAATCAAATTATTCCACATGTATTGTAGATCTTAAGGTCAATTCTCATAATTAATTATAAAAATTATTAAGCAATTGATAGAAATTTGATAAACGAGAATCACGAAATATAGCAGAATACAATTACGCATATAATTATAATGTAAATAATCTTGTTTTTAATACGTCGATCAGTTAGACTGACCAAAATTCATATTGTTGGATCGGATAGAGTCTCAATCGTGATCGTTCGGTTAATCTATGAATAACCTTACCAAGATCAATGTATTAATGTATTAAGGCCCAGAGTGTCCATGTCATACCTAGGTGGAGAGTAGCAAAAGCCATCACAGCGCTCTTAGATACCAGGGCAATTACTTTTTTGTGGCACCCACTATGAAATTATGCTCATTCCTTTATCGGAGTACGTGCATGGGTTTGTGGCTTGTCCGCTATATTTTGTCACACACTGGGTTTTGGGTCACAAGAAATGGCAATTCGGTTTTTTTTTGGGTATGGACTGAGATTGATATTACAAATGAGTTCTTATATTAGTTGTTAAGTGATTTTGCACCTATCCCACTCCTAAAAACTAATTCATTACAATTATATATAAATCACTAATTTCTTTTAAAAAACTCAAAAATTTTCCATTTTAATGTTTGGTGTTGGCATTGGTGAATCTTTTAACATAAATCCATCCTAAATCTTAATCCAAATAAGTATGATATTTTATGTCTTATTATATAATATTTCAACCCGTGCCTTGACGCAGGAGTCGAAGCTTTATGGTTTAGGGAGATTGGTGCTGACGCTCCAAAAGCTACAAAAAAAACATTTGGCAATTCTGACGATAAGATTGACTGTTAAGTTTTCTGTGTTTGCTTACCAAGTCTTGGCAAATAATTAATTTGCTGAAAATTAATTTGCTCCAGGCCCGTTTGGTGTGTAATAATTTACTGAAAATCTCAAAAAATCTCTATAAGAGGCTGTTTGACCGAACTTCTAAATACCAAAACTCATCAAAAGTTACAAAAAGTTTGTACTTTCTTCCAATTAAATTTTGTCACATATCACCTTTACATCAAATTTTTATACTTTTATTATACTTTTTGGACAATTTTTTTCAACCAAACACCCCTAAATCTCTGTTAACTTTATATCATATCAATTTTTTTCTCTCACTGCACACATTACGAACTCTCTCCAAAGCACAATTTATCTCATTTTTTCTTACTCCAAACAACCCATAGTTTCAGTTCTTATATTTGTACTCTCTCTCTCTCTCTGTCTCGCTCTCTCTCTCCCCTTACTTATATCAGGCGTCGCTTTGACACTGACTTTAGGCTTTTGTTGGCAAACCAGAAACCGCCAAAGTCTTAAAAAACAATTTCGGTCCTAACTTGGATCAATCATATACAAGAATAACTTCTATA
The DNA here is from genome assembly GCA_019916065.1 of Vitellaria paradoxa. Taxonomy (NCBI): domain Eukaryota; kingdom Viridiplantae; phylum Streptophyta; class Magnoliopsida; order Ericales; family Sapotaceae; genus Vitellaria; species Vitellaria paradoxa. The sequence continues at coordinate 7,230,820 of CM034242.1, forward strand.
TTATAATAATTTACAATTTTTTTTTCTAGTCTCGTTCTAAAAAAAACTTGTTCTCTATATAATAATAATAATACCAATAAGACTAAGGGTGTTTTTGGTGCACCAACATTTGATGAAAATCTCTGAAATTTTCTGAAAATCTCTATAAAATATTATACATTCCTGCCTTCTTAAAATTAAAAAAACATTCAATATCTTTTCAAAAAAAAGTTAATAACTAGAATTCGGTTACTCAAATAGCAAAAATTTTTTCGTCATTCTCACCATGGACTCCTAAACTACCAAATGACACCACTTTGACTATTTTTGTGGCATTTTTAAAACCGTCCAAACAGATTGTAATGTAAAGAAATATGATTGCTTAAAATTTTGAATCCGTCGAAACGGAATTCCAATCCGTCAGAATGAAATTTCACTATTCATCTCAAAAAAACGCAATTTGAGCAGCATGCACCAAACACCAAAAATTTCCTCAAACCACATTTTATTTCATTTTTGGTCACTTTTTAGAGCTCCAAACGGAACCTAAAAATATGTAATGTTCTAATAAATATTTAAAATAAAATAAAATATTTTCATAGAATGTATTTATAAGATTTACGCATTTAGAGAGAGTTGTTATGGAGAGTAATAAAAAAAAAAATGATTTTCAAGACCATCATGTAGACGTATTTAATTTTTTTTTTTTTTTTTGGTTTTTCAATGTTTACAACTTGAAAATTGATCATCTGAAAATTGATAAATTTGTTTACATATATTAATTAAATATATTTTATTTATACAATTTTTATTAAGAATATTTAAATTAAAAATTAATTTTTATATTCACTTTTCTGTTAAGTTATAATCTTCTTGTATTGAAATTAGATGTTTTACTGTAATTTTTTTAATTATTTATGAACTTTAGTTTTTTTTTTTTTTTTTTTGAAGTCTTTGGAATAAAAATTGTCCCACTATATATTAAGGAAATTACTGACAAACTGATTTCTTTTTTTCTTCCTCAGCAAGGAATGGGGCCGAAAATTTACAAACTCGAGAGATTATCTAACATTACTTTCAATGTTAGTTATGTGATATGTTTAGTTATAAGTCTTTCGATCGAACGGCTCACAATTTCAATATCACGTGACTAATATCAAAAGTAATGTTAATTACTCCTTCTTTAAATGTTACTCTGAGTTGTGCAATTTATTTGTTATAGAAGAAACAAGGGAGAAAAGAAAAAGCGAGAAGAAGTAATAAGGGAAAGGAAGAGAAGTGAAAAGAGAAAAGTGTGTTTGGTTGATCAGAAAAGTAGAATAAAATATCTATGTCTGTGTGAAAATTTTACATTGTAATTTATTTATTTTAAATAAAAATTATTTAAAACAAAGTAAATCACACTTAGTTAATTATTATCACTTTATTGTCCCTGTCTCCTCCTTCTCCCATCTAAATTTAAAAGGGTAAATATTTACAAACTCTACCCATTCAATGTCCTCCCCTCCCTTCCTTCTCTTCTTTCCTTTTCATTTTTCCCTTCAATCAAACTACGAAAGAGGATGATTATTCCCCTTTTCCATTCCCTTCCCCTTCCATCTGCCTTCGTCTTCTTTTGCACCGAAACAAATTCACTGCGTCGGTATTTTCCTTTTAAGCGGTGGTGCTTTTTTACCAACTGGGCTTTGTCTCCTTTTTGGCCTTTTTCCTGTCTCCGAAATATTAGATTAATAAGCTTCAAAAAAAAAAAAAAAAGAAAAAGAAATATTAGATTAATAAAAAATGAAGGTCCTCAACTTCAAATGGACGCCTAGGATTGAATTGCTTTTTACCTCTTTATCATTCTTTTGACCCATCAATCACCATCATTCGTATTCCCACTGATTGCTGCCATCATCATTTGGTATTTCATTTTTCTAAGTATTAGAAATGAAATATTATTTTTTTTAATGGAAAAATACAAATTAAAATTTTTATTTTCATAAAAAATGAACAATATAAAATTTCCCAGTGGTGATTGATGGTGACCCGCGTAATCTTTTAAGATTATTAAGTTTTTCTTTGACAAATTTTCATAAATTTATTTTAAAATAAAAACAAACACATATTAATAAGTAAGGATGAAAAATAGTGAAATTAGTGAGAGAAAGAAGTAGAAATAAATAAATTAATAAAAAAACAATTTTACGTGCGAGAATGTAGGTTTTAAAAAACAATTGAGGGGAGTAATTTGGTCAATAATGAAAATAAATATTAAATAAATTCTTATATCAATTATTTCTGTTATGACATTATCATCACTTGAAAAATATACTCCCCTTTTATTTTATTTTTTTTGGTGGGTAAGAGAATTAAGACTCCGTTTGAAAAGTGTTAGCGGCTATTCAACTTTTTAATTTTTATTTTATTTTTTTGAAATAATCAAATTTTTAATCTTTTTTGCATTTTAAGTTTCTTTTAAATTATGAAGCGTAAAAAATATTGAATTAACAAAAAATTAGAAAGTTAATTAATAAAACGCTAACCTTTTGTCTTTTTAAATTATAAAAGAATAATTTTTAAATCTAACTAATAATAAGCTAAAATAAATAATTTTTTCTCTTCCCAAACTAAACCTAAAATTTTGAAACAGTACTCCTTCTTTGTTGATTTTAACTGGGGTTGCCTGCGTACAGTTGTTGATGACAACTTGGCTCTCCCTATTTTTTTTATTCTTTTATTTTTTTACTTTTGTAAATTTCAACCATTTATTTTTACAAAAATACTACACTTACTCCCTTAACTAATACCTTGAGTTATATTCTAACCCAAAACGACTTTATTTTGCAATTATTTCTTGTGATTCCCACAAAATTAATCAACTTTAATTTTTTTTTTCAAATGAGAGTAGAATCTTCAATATTCACGTGTTAGAGAAAGAAAATAATATTTTTGTATGGAGTTACACTTTAAAGTAAATTAAATTATAAAATAAATAAATTATTTAATATTCATATCACATTTTATATGTATACTAAATTTTATTTTCTAACTGTCTGAATATTCACATGTTAGAGAGAGAAAGCAATATTTTTGTACGGATTTACACTTTATAATAAATTTAATTATAAAATAAATTAATTATGTAATATTTATATTACATTTTATATGTATATTAAAATTTTATTATATTTAAATATAAATATAAATTATAAATTTTATAAGAATCACAAAAAATAATTATCAATTACAAAACGATGTCATTTTGCGTCAGGATGTAACTCAGTGTATTAGTTAAGGGAGTGAGGGGACATCCGGATCCTGTTGATGATTGACCAAATAAAATGGGATTGATTGTATTTTGACAGTTTCGTTTCATGATTTTGTGCTAGATCATTTTCTGTTTAACCATTTTTTTTTTTTTTTTTTTGTTTTAAACACTTCTTACAGTACACCCATAGAGAACCATCCCAGAACTTTCAATGTCACTTCGCTCGGCACCAGGGAACTCTCTGCACTACAAAAAGGGCAGTAAGGATAAAAATATCATGAACCACTGAGAACAGCATTGTTCAGAGAGAGAGAGAGAGAGAGAGAGAGAGAGAGATTTTGTTGAAAAATGGCAGAGAGTGCAGTGGCCTTGCTACTCAGCTCCGTTTGGAACCTTACAAGATAAAATAAAATTTTATAAATCTCTATAAATACAAATTACGAGATAATAAAATTTAAAATTTTCGTTCACTGCACGAAATACGACTTATTTACTTTTACAATTTTATTTTATTTTATACACTTTTATACAACTCCAAACACACCCTCAACAGGCTCGCAGCCTTGTACCAGGAGGACTTCAAACTACTGAGAGGTGTTTGGGAGTGTTGACATATATTCAAAGCGGACTCTTGTCCTCCATACCTGGAGAAGCTTTCTCGGGGCATTCTGAGAAGATGCGAAGGATTGCCACTTTCAATTGTGGCAATCGGTGGACTTCTTTCAACGAAAGGAAGAAGAATGAATGAATGGGAGATTGTCCATCGCAGCCTTGGAGCTCACATAGAAGGTGACAGTAAACTCGAGAATATGAAGCAAATACTGTCCCTGAGCTATCATGATTTGCCCAGCCACTTGAAAACTTGTTTCTTGTATTTCAGCATTTTCCTTGGGGGGATCAGGCGGATGAGACTAGTCAGACTGTGGATGGCAGAAGGATTTGTTGAATACAGACAAGGGATGACGCCAGAAGAAGTCGGGGAGAGTTACCTCAATGAGCTTGTCGATAGAAGCTTAGTCCAAATCTCAAAAACCACCAGAAATGGAAGGGCTAGCGATTGCCGGGTCCATGACCATTTGCGCGAAATTGCTCTGTCAGAGTCTAGAGAACAGAACTTTGTAGCAATCGCCAACGAGAACAGCACACCGTGGAGGCGCTTGTCAATTCATGGAACGTTTGGTCATATGGAAGAGAGGAACATGTTCTCCCATTCCTCTCAACTTCGTTCTCTGTTCATGTTGAGGGTAGCAGATTTGCCATCTAAATCACCCATCTCCACATTCCTTGGCAGAACTCCTAGGCTGCTCAAGGTGTTGGATTTGCAGGGTGCCCATTTGGAGATTTTTCCGAGTGAAATCCTGAAATTATACCTTCTTAGGTATATATGCTTGAGAGAAACCAGATTGAAAATAATTCCACGCTCAATAAGGAAGCTTCAATGCCTGGAGACCTTGGATCTAAAGCATGCCGATGTAACTGAATTGCCTGAAGAAATCCGATAACTCCCAAAACTACGCCATCTTGTGGTGTATCGATACGAGAAAGGATCTTCTTCACCCTTTCACGCCACCTACGGTTTCAAGGCCCCCGTAGGAATGGGAGACTTGCAGTCTCTGCAAACGCTCTGCTTTATTGAAGCAAATCACAGTACTAACACATTGAGTGAGATAGGAAAGCTAACTCAACTGAGGAAGTTAGGAATTACTAAGTTGAGAAGAGAAGATGGTTTGGCTCTGTGCTCTTCCCTGGAGAAGCTGAGCAATCTTCACTCACTGGATTTAACTTCAATAGACGAGAATGAGACCTTAGACATCAATTCTGTTTCTGTGTCTTCTTCTCCTCCACGCCTGTGGCTGCAAGGCCGTATGGAGTCCCTCCCAGCATGGATAAGTTCAATGCAATGCCTGGTCAAGCTGCGGTTGAGGTGGAGTCACCTGGAATCTGATCCACTTGAGTCTCTTCAGGCACTGCCAAATCTGGTGGAGCTTCAGCTTCGACAGGCCTATGATGGTCAGGCTCTGCATTTCAAGGCTGGGGGATTCCGGGAGCTCAAAAATTTGAGTCTCCACGGTTTGGAACAGCTGAGATGGGTCACAGTTGAAGAGGGGGCAATGCCTCTTCTTGAAGAACTCGCCATAATAGAATGCAAATTATTGGAGGAAGTGCCCGCAGGAATTGAATTCCTCACCAAGATTAAATCACTGGGCTTTTCTGAATTGCAAGATGAACTGATCACGAAACTACAGAGAAAAGAAGGTCATGATTATTCCAGAATCATGAATATACCAGACGTCCATTATTCGTACAAGAATGAAAATGGTCGGTGGCAGCTCATGTATCTTTAAGGATGTGTGGTCTTCCCATGTTGTCTTATTGGATCATCAAAAAAGATAGGCACCAATTGTTGTTTTTGATCTACTTGATATTGCTTTGGTTTGTAGTGCAAATCCATTCACTCTTTTACTCTTTCCATTGAACTAGTTTCAGTCTTCAATCCGTATGTGTATTTGTATATGAATAATGTGTGTAAGAATGTAGTGTTCAATTTTCTGAATGCTTTATGTGATTTTCCCATAGCTGTGGTAATATACCGTTCATGACAATTGCAATTAATCATATTTTAGTCGGTTGAATTTTGACTAACTTTAGTTGAAAGAAATGAATCAAACTAAATTAAGCATTCCTTATTACTTAAAGCTTGGTGGGTTTGAGGTGACAGGAGAGGAATGTCTTTCCAAGGCGTTGAGTTTTCCTTGGCATTGGTGAATCTTTTAACATGAATCCATCCCAAATCCTAATCTAAATAAATATATTTGTAATTACTTTGTAATTTAATATTTATTATTATTATTATTATATTTTGGTTTAAATTGAACCGAAATATTTCGGTTTCTTTGGTGCATCGGTTGATAAAAATATTACTACTAAAAGAATTTCTAATATTCAGTTTTTAATCGGATACCCATGTGTACAAAAAGGGACGCAAGTAGTGGTAAGGGAGGTGCATTGGTCTTATTGAAAGCGAATTTTTTTATAGGAAATAGGATAATTTTTGAAGTATTTTTGTAATTTTGTTCCCCTAAAATATATTTCTCAAAATAAATTTATCCCGATATCTCAAATAATTTAGAAATTTAACCGTTACTTTTATGTTAAGCACACTACTCACTTTTAGGTTTAACACCAGTGTAACAAAATTATGGGCCACCTACTGCGTGCATACCGCCATCCGTGCCTTGACGCAGGAGTCGAAGCTTTATGGTTCAGGGAGATCGGTGCTAATGCAGCAAAATTAACATTTGGCAAGTCTAACGATGAAGTTTGAGACTCTGAAGCTTTCTATGTTGCTTACCGAGTCTTGGCATATAATTAATTATTCCCATCAAGTATCACTTTTAAACCAACTTTAGTTTTTCTAGTTGGCAAACCAAAAATTATCGTAGTCTTAAAAAAAATTTGGGTCCTAACTTGAATTAATTGTATGTATAAGAATAACATCTGTGCTACAATAATTTATAACTTTTTTTAATCTCGTCTTAAAGAAACTTATCTCTATATAATAATAATTGCCAATAAGACCAAAAAAACTGTAATGTCGTAATAAATAATTAAAATAAAATAAAATAATTGTATGAAATGTATTTATAAGATTTACTCATTTAGAGAGAGATATTATAGAGAGTAATAAGAAATAGTTTAACTTTCAAGATGATCATGCAAATGTACTTAATTGTTTCTTTTTTGCTTTTTTTTAAATATCTAAAACTTGAAAATTGATTATCTCAAAATTGAGAAATTTTTTTACATATATTAATGAAATATACAATTTTTTTTAAGAATATCTAAATCAAAAATTAATTTTTATAGTCACTTCTCTTTTAAGTTATAATCTTCTTGTAACGAAATTAGAGGTTTTACTGTAATTTTTTAAAATTATTTCTGAACTTTAGTTTTTTTCTTTTTCTTTTTCTTTTTTTTGAAGTCTTTGGAATAAAAATTGAGGAAATTACTAACAAATTGATTTTTTTTTTCCTCCACTGTAAGGAATGGGGCAGAAAAGTTACAAACTTGGGGGCTTAACTAACATTATTTTTGATATTAATCATGTAATATGTTTAATTAAATTTAAACAGTTCACAATAAAAAAAAATTTAAAAATTTTATGCCAAAATTTTTAATTTTTTTTAATTATAAATTTTTCAATTAAACAGCTCACAATTTTAAATTTTAATGTCACGTAACTAATATAAAAAATGATATCAATCACTCCTCTTTTTGGGAGTGACTCAAACCCTGCAATATGTTTGGTACATAAAAGATACGGGAGAAAAGAAAAGTGACAGGAATGAATAAGAGAGAGAAAAGAAAGTGATAGAAAAAAAGTATGTTTGATTGACTTAAAAAGTAGAAGAAAATATATATATATACACATATATGTATTATTTATACTATAATTCTTTTAAATTTAAAATTATTAAAAAAAAAAGGTAAGTCGCACTTATTTAATCATTATCACACTTTTTTTTCCCTTATTCTTTTTATCCCCTTCTGTCTCCTCCGGATAAATATTTGTGGACTCTTATCCTTTCTTTTCCTCCCCTTCATCTATGCTTTCTTCCTCTCTTTTCATTTTCCCTTTCAATCAAACTATGAACTTTTCCTTCTTTTTCATTTTTCCCTTCAATCAAACTATGAAAAAATGATAATTATTTCCCTTCCCCTTCCAATTTAATCTTTTTACATTTTAAATTTCTTTTAAATTATGAAGGACAAAAAAATCAAATTAACAAGAAAATTAAAACTAATTTTTTTATCTTTTTCAATTAGAAAAAAATAATTTTTTAACATCTAACTAATAATAAGCTAGAATTTTAAAACAGTACTCTTTGTTTGTTGACTTTAACTGGGTTCTCTTCGTACAATTGTTGATCGGGTCACAATTGTTGATGAGGGTCCGACTCTCCTGTTTTTTATTTGGTTATTTTTTTATTTTTGTAAATCTCAATCGTCTATTTTTATATATAAATTCAATTTAAAATAAATATAAAAATAATCAAAATGCAAGAATTAAGAATAAAAAGTCAATACAATTGGATAAAAACAAATTGTATTGTCTGAATGAAAAGATGGACAACTAAAAATAACATATAATTAAAATAACAGCCTCGCAGCCTTGTCCCGGAAGGAGTTCAAACTACTGAGAGGTGTTTAGGAAGAAGTTAGATACATCAGAGACGAGCTGGAGAGGATGACAGCATTCCTAAACGCAGCCGATTCACGCCAAGAAACCAACCAGGAGATCAGCGTCTGGGTTAAGCAAGTCAGAGATGTTGTCTACGACACCGAAGATGTGCTCGACGAGTTCAGACTTCTGGCACATCGTAAACGCAGGCGAGGGAGTTTTCGTTTCTTCTTCAAAATCTTCCAACTGGAGAACCCAACCTAGGATAGCTTCGAAGATGAAAGAGATCAAAGCGAAGAGTAAAAGACATCTCTGAGGGTCACAGAAGATACCGTCTGGAGGAGGGGGATCAATGTCTCCCTCCTGGAATGATTGTAGAGGGGAAGCGATTCTGGCAGAGGAAGCTGAGCTAGTCGGGATCGACAAGCACAGGAAGGAGCCGATCAAGCATCTCACGGAGGGTGAAGGTGGACTCAAAGTTGTGTCGGTGGTTGGAATGGGAGGGATGGGGAAAACTACCCTGGTGAGAAGGGTTTATGAAGACTCAAAGGTCAAGAATCATTTCCAGAACCATGCTTGGATCACTGTTTCTCCATCGTCCACTATTGAGGATCTCCTCAAGGACATAAGTGAGCAACTATTTGAAGAAAACAAGGAAGGAATCACCCGTGAACGGGGTAGTAGTACCAATATTGCTGACGTTGGCCTGAAAATAAAGATCAAGGGAATTCTGAATGGGAAGAGGTATGCAATTGTCTTGGATGATATATGGAGTCTTGATAAATGGGAAGGCCTAAAATGTGCATTCCCTGCTTCTCAGGGGAGTCGGGTTTTGCTACCGACTCGACATGCTGACAGAGCTCAAACCACAAGTACTGAATTCGATGGTATTTTTCACCCTCTGCAACCATTGTCTCCGGAAGAGTCTTGGATTCTTTTTTGCAGAAAGGCTTTAAAAGCAGACTCCTGTCCTCCATACCTGGAGGAACTTTCTTCCGGTATTCTAAGTAGATGCGAAGGATTACCACTTTTTATTGTGGCAATCTGTGGACTCCTTTCGACAAAAGGGAGGAGAATAAATGAATGGGAGATAGTCCATCGCAGCGTTGGAGCTCACATAGAAGGTGACAGTAAACTCGAGAGTATGAAACGAATACTTCGCTGAGCTATTATGATTTGCCCAGCCACTTGAAAGCTTGTTTCCTGTATTTCAGCATTTTCCCTGAGGGGATCAGGCGGATGAGACTAGTCAGATTGTGGATGGCAGAAGGATTTTTAGAAGACAGACAAGGACAGACGCCAGAAGAAGTCAGGGAGAGTTACTCAACGAGCTTGTCAATCGAAGCTCAGTCCAAATCTCAAAAACCACCAGAAATGGAAGGGCTGGTGATTGCCGAGTCCATGACCATTTGCGTGAAATTGCTCTTTCAAAGTGTTGAGAACAGAACTTTGTAGCAATCACCAACGAGAACAGCACGCCGTGGAGATGCTTGTCAATTCATGGAGCATTTGGCAGTGTGGAAGAAAGGAAGATTTTCTCCCACCTTCATTGTCTATTCATGTTCAGGCCCTTAACGGCAGTAGACGTGCCAGCAAAATCACCAATCTCAACATTCCTTTCCGGAAGTCCTAGGCTGCTCGAGGTGTTGGATTTGCAGGGCGCCCAATTGGAGATTTTTCCAAGTGAAATCCTGAAATTATACCATCTTAGGTATATAAGCTTGAAAGAAACCAGAGTGAAAATAATTCCAAGCCCAATAAGGAAGCTTCAATACCTGGAGACCTTGGATCTAAAGCACACTGATGTGACTGTATTGCCTGAACAAATCCGATACCTCCCAAAACTACGCCATCTTGTGGTGTATCGATACATCAAACAATCTCCTTCACCTTTTCACGCCACCTACAGTTTCAAGGCCCCCATGGGAATGGGAGACTTGCAGTCCCTGCAAAAGCTCTGCTTTGTTGGAGCAAATCACAGTACTAACACATTGAGTGAGATAGGAAAGCTGACTCAACTGAGGAAGTTGGGACTTACCAAGTTGAGAAGAGAAGATGGTTTGGCTCTGTGCTCTTCCCTGGAGAAGCTGAGCAACCTTCATTCACTGGATTTAAGTTCAATAGACGAGGACGAGATCTTAGACATCAATTCTGTGCCTTCTTCTCCTCCATATCTTCAACGGCTATGGCTGCAAGGTGTATGGAGAGCCTCCCGGCATGGATAAGTTCAATGCAAAACCTGGTCAAGCTGCGATTGAGGTGGAGTAAACTGGGATCAGATCCATTGGAGTCTCTTCAGGCACTGCCGAATCTGGTGGAGCTTCAGCTTCATCAGGCCTATGATGGTGAGGCTCTGCATTTCAAGGCTGGAGGATTCCAGGGGCTCAGGAATTTGCATCTCCACGGTTTGGAACACCTGAGATGCGTCACAGTTGAAGAAGGGGCAATGCCTCTTCTTGAAGATCTCGTCATAGTAGACTGCTTGTTGTTGGAGAAAGTGCCTGCAGGAACTGAATTTCTTCCCAAGATTAAATCACTGGGCTTTGCTCTAATGCAAGATGAACTGATCAAGAAACTACAGAGAAAAGAATGTGATGATTATTCCAGAATCATTAACATACCGGACGTCCATTATACGTACAAGGAAGATGATCAGTGGAAGAACATGTGTCTTTAAGGATTTGTGTTCTTCCCATGTTGCCACTCCTAGAAATCCTAGAGGTGGCTGCAATTTATTCTTATTGGATCATCAAGAAAGATTCGCACCAATTGTTGCTTTTGATCTACTTGATATTGCTTTGGTTTGTACTGCATATAACTAGTTTCAGTCTTCAATCTGTATGTGTAATTGATTTGAAGTATTTCAATTTTTCTGAATGCTTTATGTGATTTTCCCATAGCAGTGGTAATATAAAGTTCATAACAATTGCAGTTAATCATGTTTTAGTCCATTGAATTTTGACTAATAACATTAGTTGAAACTTACTAAAAGAAATGAATCAAACTAAATTAAGCATGATATGATTACATTAGCCAATAGTGAACAAAGCTAGAAGAGAACTAGCTAAGAGATGGAAATTCCAGTGTCTACCAAAAAAGAAAAAGACAGACACAAATAAAAAGAGGAAAATCTTAGTATCTTTATTTGACATAAGATACGATAAAAAATAATTTTTATTGTCACTTGACATCATATACGACTGAAAATAACTTTTAACGTTTGTTGGGATTCAAATTCGGATTAAATATAAGTAATACCAACTATGCTATTGTTTATTCCTATTTTGGGTTATAAAATCCAATTTAAAGTATATTATAAATCAAATTAGACACAGAAATAAAGTCAACTTAATAAAAAAATTAAAAAAAAAAAGATAGAATAAATGGGTAAACAAACAAAGCCATAGAGATAGGGACAGTGGAAATGGTGATTGAACAATTCCTCCAACCCATATGATCGTCTGGTAATCAAAGTGCTCAACCCCAGAACCTTCCAAGTGGGGCCACATCGAAACATTCGCTGCCAAGCTTTTAACGCCTTTGACTTTTGATCTTAGTCAAGGGTTTCATCACCAGAATGCCCCATAAGGAAAGTCGGTACTATGCTCTGGTTCAAATTCACATTTTCGCCCGCCAGGAGGCCTTCGTGTCTACAATTTGGTCAGACGGGTTGTATTTGGGTCGAGTTGTCTCTCCGACCCGGTTGCGGTGGAGAAAGATTCTGATAAGAACAAGAAGGATTTGGATGACACGTTGAAAACCCGTGAGAATTTCTAAAATTCACTAAAATTTTTTAGCACATTTTGTCCAACTGATAATTCGTAAAACTTTTTATACATCTCTCTCACTAAATTTTCGTGTATATCTACATATTCCAATAAATTTTTACAAATCTCAATATCTTTTTTACAAATCTCAATAATTTTTTTACAAACTCTAATAATTTTTTAACAAATTTTAACAAACCTAACATAATCTAAGGAAACACGCTCAAAAATCCGTTCTAACGATTTATCTCTCCAACATTCTGACGCAGAAGTAAAAAAGTTTAATAACTTTTAAAAAAATTTTGATATAAATCCGTTAAAACAGATTCAAAAAACCTTTCAAACAGTTTCTCTCTCTAACTTTTTAACGTAAAAGTATAAAAATAACACTATTTACCTCTGAAAAACATGATTTTGTAGTTAAACGACAAACACTAAAATTTTATCCAAATTACATTTTTCTATGTTTTTTTCACTCCAAACGCTACCGATAATAGGGGATGGAAAGAGGTAATTATTCACTCAATTAACTTATATTACGGAATTTGTTTATTTTATTATTTTTTATTGTCTTCCCAAAATTTTTTTATTTTTTTAATTAAAATTTCAAACCGTTCTATTCCAAACCCGCCAAACCTATTTCAAAGCACAAAAAACGATTAACTACAATAAATTAGATTACCCATTAAATACTTGTTAAATACCTGAATAAAACTATTAATTTTTAATTTTTGTGTTCAGATTTTAGTTTTTATGTTTAATTTTTTATTTTTAAATTTTCAATTTTATAATAGAAAAAGAAAACAAAAACTTAAAAGCGCGTCTGATAACAAAAGTTGTTAGTTAATAATTATAGTGATTAATTAATTAAATTCATTAAATTTAATTATATTAATTATATTATTTGTTAAAAGTAATTTAATAAAATAAAAATAAAAATATATTAAACATAATTTATTATATTATTTTTAAAAATAATTCAATAAAATATATTTCATGTTACTTAAATTAATTAACTTAAACTAATTTGATTTAATTAATTAACTAAATTTTTATTAATAATAATTTAATTCAATAAAAATAAAATATATTAAATATAATTTGATTATATTATTTATTAAAATAATTTAATAAAATATTTTAATTTAATTTAATTAATTAAATTTAATTATAATTAATTTATTTTAGTTAATTATTAATTATTCATTAAATTATATTTAAATATAATTTAACATATTGATTTAATATTTTTAATATATAATTCAATATATTAAATTAATTGTTTATAAAATTAATTATTAATTAAATTATATTTAATATATTTTTATATATCTAATATATTAATTTAAAATATTTAATATATAATTTTATATATTAAATTAATTATTGATAAAATTAATTATTAATTAAATAATATCTAATATATTAATTTAATAAAATGTAATATATTAAATATAATTTAATTATATTAGTTAGTAAAAATTTTAATAAAATATTTTTAATTAATTTAATTGACTAAATTTAATTATAATTAATTTAATTTGATTTTATTATTAATTATATTTTATTTAATATATTAATTTAATATATATAATATATAATTTAATACACTAAATTAATTATTGATAAAATTAATTATTAATTACATTAAATTTAATATATTTTTATTATATTTAATATATAATTTAATATATTGATGTAATATATATGAAATAATATATATATATATATATATATTTATTTATTTATTTATTTATATTGGTAGTAATTGGAGATGGTTGGAGAGGCAACGGTTGTTAGCGGTGATCGAAGGTGAGTTGGGTTGGTGGTGGCGATAGTCAACGGTGGTCGAATGTGGGTGACGATTAACGGACGATTGTGGGTGATAGTTGTGGCTGGTAATGATTGTGGAAAAAAATGAAAATTTGAGAAAACACATTTTTTCTTGTTTTCATAATTTTTAAAAATTTTGGAAATACTTTTTATTTTTTTGAAAACTAAAAAGTAAAAACAAATTTGTCAAATGAGTTTTCATGTTTAGTTTTCAAAAAAATAAAAACAAAAATTGAAAACTGAAACTAAAATAGTTGCCAAACGAACTCTTAGTAAGTGACAAATATGTTAAATTTATTAAACTAAACAAATTCTTGGTCAACCTCTAAGTTTAACATATGATTACGTTACCTGTATACAATTTTTTTTTTTGGCCAAATATATTAGCAAAATTACCAAAAAAAACCAAATATGAACAAATCTTAACATTTCTAACACATCATTCATTATTTTATATACTTAAACAAAGTAAAAATAAAAGTATTCAATGGAACTACAAATTAAGAAATTAAAAAATTTTCATATATTATATTATATTAAATAGGAACTTAGTGAATAATTCACGGGTACCGAGTACTAGGTATCCCATAAGTATAAACGAATATCAAGTATTAAATATCGAGTACCCTACAAGCAAGAGTGAAGCTACCATAAAGTAGGGGACAAGTGATTTCCTTTGATTTTGAACTTAAAATTATCAAAATACCCTTGATATTTTAATTTTATTAAAAAAATTAAATTAATTCAAAATTAAGATATTTTGGCTTTATAAAAAAATTAAAGTTAAGTCAAAATTTTTCAATATAAATAGAGTTCACCAAAATCAAACCCAAACATCTTTTGTTAAAAAAACTACACTATTGAATACTTTTTTTGCATAATATCAAGAAATATAACATATAACATAATAAATTTGTAAAAACTTATTTATATATATATATATATATATTTTTTTTTTTGTAACGAAAAATATCCTAATAAATTTAACATGTTGCTAAAAAAACTAGTTAACTATTAAACTGTGAAAGTATATTAACTAATTTAATATTTAATAACAATTTTATTTCTTCTTAAAAATAACATTATTTATCTTTTACTCTTAACGCCGACATAATTCATAATCCTCACTTGTCTTATTTTTACGTGCTTAGCACCCAGTGCTCCTTTAGTGAAAATAGTGAATCCATCCCTAGTATTAAATTTTAACTCCAAATCTGCTTCAAATTCAATCTTATTAAGATATTTCCTAACAAATTTGTGTCTGATTTGGTCAAGTCAAAGTATTCTCGTCGTTGACAACCTAGATGAAAATCGAGGAGTTGGAACCCCCAAAAGACGTTATCAAATTGAAGCTTTTCTTTGTTCCAAAAATAAAAAAATAAAAAAAATTGAAGCTTTTATTGCACCAAAAGAATGGTTTGGGGTCGTTGATTCAGAGAGAGAATTCTTGCAAATTGACAGTTAAAGGGCTGACCATCTGAATACTATAATTGAAGTCCCGTTAGCTCCAAACCATAAAAATAATTATAACTAATGAAGAAATAACTGAATGTAAATATACTTTGCAGGCGACAACACTGAAACGAAGGCCTTCTCATTGATGGCATCATAATTTTCAGTCAAAAACTGTCATTTAATTATTTAAGGCCTTATCATTGATGGCATCAAAATTTTCGGTCAAAAACTGCCATTTAATTATTTTGCCGATAAATCTACAAGCACATTTATGCTTATCAAGGACAGTTAAGGCCAAAGCCCCCATACAATGACCAAAACGTTACAAAAGATAACCTCAATCAGCATTAAGCAGAAAGACGGTTTGAATAATGGCATGAGGAATCCTTTTACATGCTGCTATCTCCCAAAAATGCGAAAACCCTTTTCTTAAATACCCGAGCCAAATCCAAAATTTCAGATTCCCTCATCTGCCTAGTCATGCTGTCAGACTGCCACAACCACTTGACTTTACAGGATAACCGGTTTGCAATGTCAACAGTCAAGCAAGCTACATCTCTAGTGTTGGTTAATACTCTCAAAACAGGAGTGGAATATTGAGGATTGGATACAAGTCGATTCAAAAGGATAAGAGCCTCACGGAGTAGCAACGTTCTGCACCCAAAAAAAAAAAAAGGCCCATTAAATATTAGTGTCAGATCTAAAACCAGAGAAATGGAATCAGAAATGTTTCGGCAGGGGGCAGGGGGGCAAAATACCCCATAGAAGTTTGTGCGTGATGTCACAAAAATTTAACCTTGAATCCCAAGCTGCAAAAGCTTACACAGACAGTAAGCCATGCTGTATTAACTACAAGAATAACATTGTACGTGTGTGTGTGTGCGCGCGCGCGCGCGCGCGACAGCAACTAGGAAGCATTTGAATGCCACCTTCAAACTAAAACCACTCTGTATCGTGTTCGAAACTTTGATCAAGCAAAATAATCGTTATCATGTAATAAAGGAAAAAGGACCAGCACACTAAAAGAAGTCAATAAAATTGAGGTAGCTTCTGTGAGATATCTACGGTGAACCCATTTTTAATAAAAATTTAATCCATGCAAGATAGATTAAACAAGTATCTGGACAACCCTACATTAGAGATTCAATGTGTGAGAAACAATGGGATGAGTGAACTATCAAAAGCATTCAAATGCACCTTAAGTTGCAGTTATCTTACCTTTCTCTAAAAGTTTCAGGCGGCTCAGAAGAGTTTACTACCTCCATGTCCATTTCTGATACCAACATTTGTAAAATCAGGGCAAGAAAGTTGGTCTTTTCTTGAAGCCTATGATCCAAGAGAATGTCAAAACCAGGTTTCCCTGAAGATGCTAAGAAAGCCAGCAAAGTAACAGCACTTCGACGGAGTTTCAATTCCTGGAGGTTTAACGTTTAAGGTTGTGGAATAGTGAAATTGTGTATCAAGTAATATTCAAACAACTGTCACAAACAGAGGCAGAACACAGGCACAGAAATGCAAGTAATTAATTTGGACTAGTTTCCAAGATATTTAACAGTATAACTGAAAAGAAACACCATGTTGATATATATTATTTGCCTCAGAACTTGCATGGGATTGGCCAAATGCTTTAAAGTAGCTAGCAGGCAGGCAGGCAGTCAGAGAATAGCAAATGCAATTGGATGTATCGATAAAGGTCAAACGTAACTTAAAAAGCATGAAAACAAAGGCATCATAGATAGGATACAAACATACTGACAAGGTATATTTTAAAAGAAAATGGACATAAGCAGGATGTGAAAGTGCACACAAATAATTACATTGTGGAAACAACATATTATTTATTTTCCAAATTTGTATGTCAAAAAGGAGAATTTACCAAGCCACGGGCTCATGGACCAAGCCAGCTGGCCCTCCTCGGTTCAAGAAAATGCTACTAGTACATACAACTTTTTGGCCACCAAAAAAAAGGCTACAGAGCCCCCTAAATTTGAAAAACAACCAACCCCAATTTAGGAAAACACCGCTAGTAAAAATAATTTTTTGGTCCAAAAAAATTTTAGGCTATGGACCGGCCCCTCTAAATTTTGAAAAATTTTCGTAGACTTATTATATAGACCAAAATTCTAATAAGCAACTGACCTTTACCATCAATACTTAACCCAGCCCATTAATAACCCCAGAAATTTAACCATATAAAAATATTCCCAGCCTTAATATTTTAAAAATAGAAGCCCATTATAAACAGCGCATCATCAAATAGTACTTAATACCTAAGAAGTGGAGATCAAATAAAACAAAGGAAAATCAAAAGACGCAAGGTTAATTTCTACAAAACGAAAAGTTGTCAGCTTCTATTGCAACTACGGGCATGCATTTTTGGCTATGGTTTTGTTAAACAAAGGTTTGGAACAAGCTGAAAAATTATTTCCTTGAAAAATTGCCTTGATTGTTTATGCTGATGGATTTTCACATGAAAAGTCGTTGAGTGTCACTTTAAGTGATAAATGATTAAATATGTATATAAAGCCAATTTTTTTGTGGGAATTGACAAATAAAACATAGATTTTGATGATGCATTGATTAGGTTTTATTAATTATTTTTTGTTTACCAAATATAATCCATAATGTTAGTTGTAATTTTTTTTCTAGACTAAAATTTGGGCTAGAAAATCCTTGTTTCACCCCAATTTGGCTTACAGACAAGTTAGAAGTTGTTAGAAAGGTTATGGTTTCAAGAATTAGATAGACTAAAGGTTGAGGTATTGATAAGTATAACATTACAATTAAAATATAAAATGCATTAAGAAAATAAATAAACACAATAAGCAATTTAGAAAATGAGAAAATGCACGCGTTATACTACAGTGATTTCAACACATCTAATCCTTTCTTTAATATTGAATGTGTTTTACTTCTTTCTTTAAATTATTGTTCGAGGGATTTAAAAACAAGTTGTCCACTTGTCAGTTGCTTACCTCACACTACAAATAAGTGAAGCATAAACACACCAAGCATTAGCACAATGTCAAAAAAAAAAAGTGAAAGCATAAAAATAAAATATATAACATATCAAACTGATGACTAGAGCATAAAAATAAAATAAATAAATAAAAACTGATGACTAGTTCGAACAGAGTCCTTTCAAAACCAACTAACCTTTATACCATTTCCGCCACAAGCTACACAATCTGCCAATCCCTCAAGGACAGCTCTGAAATCACGAGCAGTAGAAGCATTTTTTGCATCACTATTAGAAGCTTTAGCACTCTCCACCTCCTCTTTGCAGCCCAAGCAGAACATGACCATTATTTTTGGACCTGCATTCATACAAGCATTATCACAATTAGTATAAACATGCACAACAGCAGAAGATGAAGAAGAAGATGTGCTTAAGAGCATTCTGTTCAAAAAGGATGATGAGCTAAAGTAGAACCATAAGATATTATACAAACCATCCATACAGTAATATTTTTTTGTTTTTCCTTTTCTTGATTTCTCATAATGTATCTAGGATCTCTTCCTCGGACTCCACCAAGGCCCAAAAGAAGTATGACATTGATTTGGTTGGATACCTAGGTAGAACACCTCTGGTTAATTTTACGAATCATAAAAGGTAAGAAGGAGAAGTGAATCAAATAGCTTTCATGAGATGTGATAATTTGACCTAAGAGCAAAGCAGCCACCCACACCATCCTTGCTAAAGCGAGTTGATGGGCTCAATCAGAGTAGGGCAAACATCCAACAAATCTAACAATGATATCCTGTAGCTGATTGTGTGGCTAACATTTACCAAGTTGATAGTTAGTCTTATTCTTTGTTTCGCAAGAGAATTTTCTTTGTAATTTTCTGTTTTTAGGGTCTTAAATGGTTTGACTGATTATATATACTGATCTAGAAGAGTCGTTTCTAGCAGAATTTTGGCAATGGAAAACATGGAATCCTTTAGTCACAAGGGTCGTTTATCATGCTGGGAGATAGAGGAAGTGGAAGAGTTCTTTCAGTGCTTATGCACGTACAAGGTTCAGAAAGGAGTGGAAAATGCCATAAGGTGGAGACCAGTGGGATTGGGTACTTCACTGTCTTGGCTTTTCACCATTGTATGAAAGGGAAAGGGGATGCCAATTCTCCTGGGAATGGGATATTGCGGACAAATGCTCCAATGAGGGTGGTCTTTTCGGGTGGACAACAGTGCAAGAAGCTATTCTAAATACAGATAATCTGAGGAAGAAAAGGAATAATAGAATTCTTGAATGGTGTTGTATGTGCAAGAAGGATGGGTTGACAGTGAATCATCTATTGTTGCATTTTTTCAGTGGAAAGAGTAGTTGCGGTGTGTAATTTAGGCAGTGTTTAAAGCAGATTGGGTGATGCCAAAATCAGTGAAGGAACTGTTTAACACTTGGAGTAGGGAATGCCCAAGAGGCAGACACAGAAAAGCTTGGAATATGGCACTATTTTTGATGTGGGGTCTTTCAATGGAGCATAATTGTCATCATTTGAAGGAATGGAAAACACAGTATACAGCTTGAAAGGCATGATGCTTGTCTCTGTATTTTTTGGGCGAATGAGGCTACAACATTCTCTTTGGACTCTCTTTGCAGAGTTTTTGGGGGATTCTCCTTTTCTTCTGATCTTTCTTGGTGCTTTTTCTTTTTGTTCGTATACTCCGCATGTAAGAAGTTGTGCCCTTCTGGTCCTTGACTTTATAATACAATTTTACTTTTTGAAATATATTTAAATACATGTCATTGAGCCTTGCTCCTTTTCCTACCATTAAGCGCATTTTGGGCTTATCTTGTGAAGGGTATGAAGAATCTTTACTTGAGTTGTTGACGTCTATTGAGGCCAATACGAGACAAATGAAAGCAGCTGGGAAGCCACTACAAAAAATAGGTGAAGATTGGGATCAAGAGATTTAATAAATCTGGAATAGTCTTTAAACTACATAAGGAGTGGGGGCAGTAGGGAGGGAGAACTTTATTTTTTGATTATTAATGAATCCCAGACTTGTGAGTTGGAACGTGAGGAGAATCAATCATAGGGAGAATAAAGCTGCTATCAAAACAATGTTGAGGAAATGGAAGCCCACAGTTGCCTGTTTTCAGGAAAGTAAGGTGGAGAGAAAGGAAAATTCGGTGGTGAGAGGCTTATGGGGGGAAGTCGGGTGAAATGGTTAGCACTGGCAGCAGAAGGAGTTACAGGAGGCATTCTTGTGATGTGGGACAGCAGGTGTATTGAGTTGGCAGATAGTGATATGGGGAGTTACTCCTTCAAGTGTTTGTGTGCACCCAAAGAGAGAGAATGAAAGGAAAGGTTTCTTCCAAACGAGGCAAGTTTAAGTTGACGGCACATCATATACAAAAGCCTAATTACTTTCCCATATTCCCATGTCTTTTATGTCTTAAAGAAAGCATATGATAGGACTGGGATGTACCAGTGTCCCCATGTTCGATACCTACAATCGTTGGACATTCTTCAGATAGTTGAGGTATAAACTTGAAAGCAAATAATAAGATCAAAATAATACAAATTTAAATTTACTAATTCTTATCATTTATTTTTTGTTTTAGGAATTTTAAAACCCAAAACTTCAATTTGTTTGTAAATAAAATCTTTTAAAATAGATATCAATGAAAGATAAATGCTTTTTTTAGTACAAAAATGAATAATAGTTTTCCATGAACATAAATAAAACTATATATTTATTCATTAATTTGTTCCTACTGTGTCACGTCCTGATAGTTTTGAAATTGATGCATCCGAGTATCTAATCGTGTTGTATATGTATTTGTCTCTGTATCCATGCTTCGCAGCGATGGGAAACTAATATGATTCTATAATTCATTTTATGAAAAAGAAGGGATATCAAATAAACAAATAGACAAGACAATTAAAGCACACGTATGGGATTTTCTATTTCAAGAACTTAAAGATGGCAACCAATGTGTACAATAAGACAATTAAGTAGGAAAAAGGGGTTTATCTAAAGGCAAGAAATAATAAGGAGTGACATGGTTTGTGTCAGAGGAAAAACAGACGGAAGGCTGACATGGAACATTAACTTGTTCCTAGTAAGAAAAGGGGAAAAATCCTATAGTAAATTCAAATGACAATGATCCACTTTGTGTGTGCTATTTCAAGAACTTAGAGATGGCAGCAATGGTGTACAATAAAACAATTTTAAGTAGGAAAAAAGGGTTTATTTATACACGAAAGGAAAGAGTAATACGGTTCATGTCAGGGGGAAAAAAGATAGAAGGCTGACATGGAACATTAACTTGTTCCTAGTATTAAAAAAAAATCCTAGAGTAAATTCAAATGAAACTGATCTACTCCCCCAACCCCCCCCCCCCCCAAAAAAAAATAATAACAAGAATAGAAAATTGGAAAAAGGCTTTAAAATACCCAATAATAAGATTATGAGAAAAATCTGAAAATATCATAAAGAAAATGTAATTGTAGTAGGAGTGAGGGATGATGAGTTGAGAGCGGAATTAAAACCGATGACCGACAGGAAACCAAGCATGCTTCATAGGAACTGTAAAGTCAACCAATTTGATAATTTAAAGTACTGCATGTGTTGCTTGTTATCAGAGATTAAGTTTATGAAAATGAATAATGAATAGCCTATGAGCTGATGTTTCCTTCGCCCTTCTTCTCCCTGGCTATTGTTTGTTCTCTTTACTAAATTCTCTTTCTTGTTTCACATCACTATAAGATGGCAAAAACTCTTTCCCCCAATAAGAGCAAGCTAACTAAATAAAAATTACAGCTAAGATTAGTAGGCATGAAAATGAAAACAAGCCAGCAACATAAGCATGAAACTTTAGGAAATTAGTAAAATGAATATATTAGCACAAGGTGCAAGATTACATGATCGAGTTCATTAAATTTAAAGACGAAAGAAAAAGGAGAACTTACAATTTAGTAACAGGAATAAAAGATGCACAGCTTGCCTTTGCACAATCAAACCAGATTCCTTCTTTAACAAATGTGAAATACTTTGAAACACCAACACTCTTGCGAATCTATTTCGAGCAGGGTTTCATGAGGAATAGCTTTATCAACCGAAGGAAAAAAAAAAAAAGTACACAAGGCAAGACATAATGCAAAGGAGTTCTCAAAACTTACTTCTCCCTATCCAAGTACGCATTACTTCTGATAAGAATCATATTCATAATAGAAACAGTCTCCAGTCTTACACACTCTTCAGTATTCCGCATGGTTATTTGATGCATCAATTCAAGGACAGAAACCCAGTCTAAACAAGATGCCAATACCACAGATCCATAAACACATTGTTGCTTCTTCCATAATCTTTCCATGTTAGCTAATCTCTTTCTAAATGTAACAAGGCCTGAATCAGAGATCTCATTGGTATCGATACAACTTCCAGTGTCAGTAGATTCAAATCCATAGGTATCTGGAATGTTGCTAGGAGAGAAAGGTCCTTCAACTATTACATTATCCCTGAGTACAGTATACTGGAAAAAATCAAATCAAAGTTCATAAGCATGTGAACTTAAACAATTTCAGGACTCCTGTCCGGAGGGCCATGAAGCTAGAAGAAATGCAAGTACGATAACAACAAAAAGTACATGTATTTCCACAAGAATACTAAATAACACAAGTAAATCATTGCTAATCAGGAGAATAACTAACAGGCACGCACGATAAGATCACTATAAGATATGAAACATATAGATATTCAGCACTTAATACAATAAATAATTGACAATCACAACTTTTTCATTGCTAATCAGTTGTCCAGTCATATATTACTCAACGGATGAAGAGTAAAAACCCAAGAGAGGAGGCCATCAGTAGAACTAAATGTATTGATTTCAAATTATTTCAGCATGTATTAGGTTAGCAATCTCCAATAACCTCAATAAATGACAAAAGATCGCTAATCCACCATAAACATGCTGACCAGAACAAATTTTTTTCATGATGAGTAAAATAATTGTATTGGCCGCATCAAGGGCTGTTGCCCAACAAAATATAGCTAAAAAGGCCAACAAGAGAGACTATATAGAACCCTACTCATCCATTTTATCTACGTGCATACCAGAACAATGTCATGAATAAAAGTACCATGTTTTTTGTTTGGGGGGGTAAATAAAGTGAATTTTATTTGTAAATGGAAAAGGGGCCACAGCCCACAGGGCACCAGTCAAACTAAATACAAAAGAAGAAAATATTTGCAAGACCCATAGAATCAACAAAACCCACAAAAAAGTCAAAGAAAGAGCATTAACTGACCATACAAAAAAAAAAAAATGAAAGATTGTGTTTAAATATGCAGATATAACTTTATACTACCAAGCAATCACCAATTTCTCTTGCTCCACAAACACCTTATCAAACATAGAGGAGAACACCACCTTTCACCTCCTTTTACAAATTCTGCCCCCTCTTTTAACACTGAAATAACTTTAACATCAACTGGAACCTGTCCATAAAACTCCAATCACCGAAAGCACAAGGCTTGATAATACCATTTTCCCCCAGAGTGAATGAAAAGATGACACACCAACTCTCTAGTTTTCCAGTCTGGGAGGATTTTCCTTCATTTGATAAGATTGTTAATGGTGAAAATTTTCAACTGGCACTACCAACTAAGGGGATTTGATTTCCAAATACCATTCAAGGTAGAGATACGTCCCCCAAATTTTATTTGATTCCTTTTAATACAAACGTAACTTTCAATCTTCCGAATTTTCATAATTTAAGAAGCAGTCCATCTAATCAATCCTTCCAAGCCTTGCCATTCCACAATGTACACCGTACAAAGCTTCTGAAAACACCAACATCATTTCAACTTCACCATCAAATAAAATTTATTGACTCGTACTAAATTGCACTATCGCCCTTCGCGGTTCTTAAATCAGCCACAAAAGCATTCATATTCACAATAATCCAGAAAAAAATACTTCGAATGACCATGGCCACCGGATGCAGCCCACAGCCTCAAACCTAGTATCATTCCAGAAACTTATTAAAGCCATGCAGTTGTGGTAAGGAAAAAATACAATAATACAGCCAGATAGATAAAATAAGATCTGGTCAGTTGAATAACTAGTGGCCTCTTTGCTTTCTAGGTCACCCACATCAATTACTCTAGACCCAATCTCTTATCTAAAGTAGAGAAATGAGTGAAACAGAGACAACATATCTACACATGATTTTTTAGAGAATTTCTACTGTCTCTCCAAATGCAGAGTCACTATAACATTATCTATTGTAGAGAATCATTAAGACTAGTTGATGCAGAGTGCTTTTAAACATAGAATCACTGAAGTCACTTTTTACACTCTTTTAGAGAATCTCTTATGAGGAGCTAAGGTGGACACCCTTATGCCTCTACATGATAGTCTTTTGAAGTGGTTAGAGATGACCAGTATTAGTTAAATTCTGACATGGGTCCAAGTATCAAGTGTTGGAGAACACATCCAAACATTCATATTTCATAATATTCTTCTTGAATTTTTAAAGCAAAATGATATTTCCATGTAACATAGTGCATTAAGAATAGGCACTAACACACTTTAAAGCAAACATATTAGAAGTATTTTCCACACATGATTGCCAAGCGCCTAGCCAATTTAACATTTCAAAGGCCTATATCATACACTTAACAGATGTATCATGCGTCTAGGAAGATTTGGAAGTCTGTCTATGTGGAGTTCATATGTAAGGTAGAGGATGCAGGTCGAGGAAAAAAAGGAAAGCTTTGAAGGTGGTGCCCTTGTACATTATGTGGAGATTTTGGGGAGAAAACTTTGATAAATCCTAGATGATTGTGTTGGTGCATCAATTAAAGTGTCGCCTGGTACAAAGTTTTCAATTTTGGTGTAAAAGAAATTTTTACAAACCCTCCTTAGCAATTGTGGAGTTTATAGCACAATATTTGGGTTGAAGTTTTACCTTCCTATTTTTTCAAATACCAGTTGCACCCTGCATCACTATCTTTTATTTTATTTTATTTTTGATAAGTAAATATTATTTTTTATGGAAAGGAGTTAGAATGACCCAAAGCCATGATTTTTGGTCTGGGTGGGGGTTTTCCACTTCAACTAGCCCCCCTTGTCTCCCGTTGACTTTTATATACTCTTCATTTATGGAGGAAACAAAAGAGATTAGTACATCCAAAAGAATTCATGTCAAATTGGTTCCATTTGAACCAGATGGAAGCATTTATAGAATTTGCATACCATTCTACAAAATTAAGACTAAAGAAATCTATATGGGTAATGAAAAACATGTTAAATAACAAAGAGAACGCCTAAAACCCATGATATACCATAAAGACATACAAACATCAAACATACCTTCTACAAGATTGTATCGTTAGATGGAATGTGTAATTCAAAACCATTCGCAGTACCCGCAAAGATCTGTAGATAATAACATCCTACACAAAATGGAATTAGTTTATGAAAAATGTCAATTTTTTTACAAGTAAATGGTATTTATTAGGGAAACAGGGTTGAGATGACTTGAATCTAAGACCTTTGGTCCAGGTGGGATACATTCCTGATTGAGCTAGCCCCTTTTGTTAGTTTTTGAAAATGTGATTGAAAGCCATTAGCAATACATGCAAAACCTAGAAATTAGCACCATGCAAGATGGAACTAAGTTTTGGAACAAATGAAGAGAATAAAAATAAAGGAAAAAGAAAAATATACCTCATCTCATAAGTGCCCATATAACAAAAGAAACAAGGAGATTTTCATAGTAGCAGGTGGAATAAATATAGATCAGAACACGTTTTATATCACAAAGATCTCGTCTTTGAGAGTAGAAAGCAGACAGCAGATAACCCCATCAAAGGGGAATTCAAGCATGACTAGTTATCGAACTGTCATTTCATGAGACCAAGGGAAGGGGCACCACAGATAGTACTACTTAGTGATAAACATTGTTTTTACGTGAACTAGCATCATGAAACTGATTTATATCCAAAGCAGCCCAAAATATTGGAAAGAGGACCTCAAGTTCAATTTTGTATCTAACAAAGGTAAATCATTGGGACCACTTCAAAATCACTGAGATCAAAACATGCAAATGCAGCCAAATCTTAAATTCAAATTCAGTCTTTCTGTATTTTGAACCTACATTAGTGTCATGCCCCAAAGAATAAAAATTCCCATCCACAAGAATTCACATTAAGTGCATAACTTTTATTTCAAACGACATATTCAGTTATTAATAAAGGGGAGAACAAACTACAAACTAGAGCATTGCAAATATTTTAAAGCTCACATAGCTAGATTTGGAATCAAGATAATATCTGAAATTGCCATACATTTAAGGGAAAAAATATCCACCAAATCACTATGAATTAGAACACCAACTCCAGCCCAGTCAACGCTACTGAAAGCGGAGACAATCTTAAAGGCAATCAAATATGACTGAGAAGGCACTTCTTTCAAGGTACTACGATTGAAACACCTGTGACATTAGCTTTATTAATTCTATCTCCATGTACGTTGTTTGCCTACATTCAGACTCCATGAGTAATTTTTATGCAACGACGTGTTTTTACCACATATCCATTCAATGAGAACCAAATTATTTAACATAAACTCACAATCATCCACAAATACATGATTTTTTAGAACAAGGCTGTACTCACTGCCACACAATTACAATGAAATTAACGAATGAAAAGAAACTTCTAAAACTAAACACATAGCAAGAAAAGCGACAGCTAGAATCAAGCATCTTTTTCTTACAAGCAACTTTTGAAATTAAATGTTGTTCCCAAGAAAATTTATAGAAATAGCTACAGTAGTTAAATGCCTAGATTCCAAGACTATATTTTAAAATTTTGATATTTTCAAGACCATAAATTTATTTTATTCTGAAAGTCCGTTTTAGTTTAGACCAATCAGCAAAACAACCTTACTGCAGATCAAAACCAAACAAACTAAATTCTACTGTGTGTATGTACCACAGAACATAATGATTTAACCACATTCTTCTCAAAATAATATTCCATATTAGGCAAACATTTTCAAATTCTATGTACGTGGATAGGATATGCCTCACATCTTCAAACTAAAATGATCAGTGCCCTTTGCAAAATGTGGTTGTTCTACTCATTCCTTATGACTCCCAAAGATTTTCATGCAATTTCTTGCTATTAACGAAATTGCAGTTCCTACACCTGTAGTTATCCATGCCCCCAGAATTTTTACCTTCTTGGTCCAAAACAAAATGATGCCATTTATACAATATAGTATCTCAGGAAGTTTGTTAAACAACTGAATCAGACAAAATAAACCCACTCGGTTCCGCAACTCACATTTCTAAGACTGCAGAGATCCAGTAAAGCTTCAAACAAAGTCTCTAATTTTACCATCCCAG
This sequence comes from Vitellaria paradoxa, assembly GCA_019916065.1. Lineage (NCBI taxonomy): Eukaryota > Viridiplantae > Streptophyta > Magnoliopsida > Ericales > Sapotaceae > Vitellaria > Vitellaria paradoxa. The sequence continues at coordinate 7,258,661 of CM034242.1, forward strand.
AACCAATCTGCAATGAAATAAGAAGCATAAAAAGGAAACTCAGAAAACTGAGACACAAGTTCATGCAGGAACAAGGATATGCAAGCCACCGTAGATCATGGTTAACTATGAAGTAATGCAACATTCACAAGCCAAGTTTGACAAAGGAATGAGTGGCCATATGATCAAACACAAGATTGCAAGAATAGAGGCATGCTTTTATATTCCACGATAAAAAAGTAAATCACTCTAATTACCTTCAACCTTATTTACACAAGAAGTTGTCGTCTCAAATAATTAACACACTAACATCAACCAAATACCATCAACTACTTTATGCAACAAATAAATTTCAACATAGAACAATATAAAATACATACAAAGGCACAAGTCCTTGTAATATTATAACTAAAATAGGTACCTTTGTCAAGATAGAGTAGAGATGAGACACTTTTTCTGTTTCAGCAGATTGAGCAGGAGGCTTGTGGCCCTGCAAAACCAAAGCAGAATACCTTTCATCTGCTAAAGAGTTCACCGGGACTTTCGAAGAGAAGCTTAAACATCCAAAAAGGACATGAAGATCTGTTTCACAAGCCGCCAACAACTTTGGAACCAAATCTCTTAATGAACCTTGGCCACTTGACGAATCCCAAACTGCCAGCAACTTGTTTTGACAATGTTGAGTAGTTAACAAGTCACTTTTAGAGGAAAATTGGATAGATTCCTCAAATTTGTCCGTCTGAACTCCTATTGCTTTACAAGCAGATGTTACTGACACAAAGCGAAAGCAAAGGGCAATTACATCAACAGAACTGAAGAAGAAAAATAAAATAAAAAACTGGAAGCAATAATTTCAGGTTTTTAGCATGTATTTAAACTGAACGCCCACCTGCATTAATCTGAGGGTTAACATATTCATTTGAAGATTTACCATTTTGAAGTCCAAGACAAATTCCGGGACAGTCATGAGTATGGACTTCACATTCCCTGCCATCACAACCAGTATCATGCCCAGCTTTTCCCACATATGTTAACAGATACATAGAAAGCATTATATATGAGATCCAAATTGGTGTATGGTTGTGATAAGAAGCACAAAGCACCACGAAATAAGAATAATATGGCATGGTGGATTTAACATGGCCAATAAACAATCCAGGTCTGATCTTTAACAAGATCAACAAAATGCAGGTCAAGGTGATTTATCAACTACTCCAAGATAATCTTTCAAACCTGGGGTCAGAATCCAACACCATAACAGGGTGCAGAGCTTGGTATATTCTTGAAGGTTTTGATGAAAGGTGAAGTAAGTTTCATCACAGTTCACGCTAAATAAACCCACCTCATGCCAAGATAACACAACAGATGACAGGTTGAGTACCTCACTAGAGTGATTCAGTAAATATTTATCAAGAAGAAAAAAATATGAGAAAATCCAATAAACAAATTCTAGTTGATTAAGGGAAAAAATAATTGCAGTATTATGATGCGTGTAAAAAAATATGTTGCAAGGACAAAAACCTAAAAAGTTATGACTGATTTACAAGTGGATGGCCAAAGAATACCAAGGTTTAGCCATAGACCAAGTGATTTGAAGTGAAAACTGTCAGACTATGAAAGCAATCCCATTGTATAAACTAAATAAATAATCCAAGTCCTCTTCTGCAGAAAAAGTGAGTACAAAATGCCCTATTCTTATTTAGAAAGATAACAGCCCACCAACTCTTTAAACCATGCAATAATCAGAAAGCACAAGCCAAACGGTAGCAAGCAAGTGATACATCATAATGGACGAGTTTTCCAATTAACAATGTATTCCTAATCATATTCTTTGTTTGTCAAGCTAGAAAGAATATTTCAAGTTATCTTTATACTTCACTTAACTAAGACCACACCCTGTGCAAAGAAAGCAGGTGTAAGAACAGTTCTCTAGATGCTTAAAAGAATAGCGGTGAGAACAGGCATTCAATCAGATCAATCAAGTCATTGTCTAAACAAACTAATTTTAGGGGCATGTATCAAAACACTCTTTAGAATGACATAACAAGCAAAGGTTGAATATCTAATTCTTGCAAAACATTTAAAGATGAAACCCCCCAACAGAGAGGTAGACAGAGGAGACAAAGAAATTGACAAAAACCTTTATTAAGGTGACATTGATTTGTTATTACATGAGACAAATATTGAATATGTTGTATCCTTGTTAGCCCATTCAGTGTTGTTAAAATCCGTAAAGACACTCACTTAGTAGCTCGGGTGAAACAACGCGAGGTCTAAGCGCCTCACATCCCTCCAGGCGAGGCATTTAGGACAACATAACAAGAAAAGGTACATGATCATTAATATTTAATTGTAGTGAGACGTTCAACAGTGGAAACCCCCAGCAGAAAGATGGAGAAAGGAGATGAAAAAATTGACAAAAACCTTTATTAATTGATTTGTCAGAGATGAGACAAAGATTGAATATGTTGTCTTCTTGTTAGCCGATTAAGTATTGTTAACAGCTCATCAGAAGCTTGCTTAGTAGCTCGGCCATCGCAAGGCAAGGCCAGAGCACCTCACATCCCACCAAGCAACGTGTTTCAAGTAAGGTGAGCACTTTGGCCTAGGTGAGAGGAGCTTAAGGCGTTGCTTCTTTCAGGTTAATAATTATTTTGATCAGGACGATTAATAATATAGTAGCCAAAAAAAAAATTGAATCCGACAAGAGATTTTAGGCCCCAAAATCTAAAGGCTCGTTATGAATAGCAAAACGTAATTGATCCTATCTCTTTGCATGATATCAATGATAGTAAAAAATGAACCAGAGAAATCAGTACTGATACCTCCAATGCAGAGGATGATTTGGTTATTTAATGATAAAAGCTTGACATGGGGTCATGGGGCAAATGCTTCTAATGATGAATGCAATGAGAGTGTAGACAACTTGTTGATGGATGCGAATAATATTAGAGCATCTTAGAATTGTTTTCATTAGTTTAAGTAAATAAGATTATGTTTTTGTTATGAATTTGCATCTTTTATGAAAAATAGTTACAATTGCATTTTAGTGATATTATTTTTTGTTCATAGCTATGTTTACCTAATTGGAAAATATCATGAACATTTAAAAAAATAAATAAATATATAAATTATGATGCATATAGAAGTCTACATTTGATGATTTTTAGAATGTTTGGAGCCTTTGTTTGCTTTTTTGTCTTTTTTTTATTTTTTTCTCTAAAATAGCACTTTGCCTTACTCAAGCAAGTGCCTTGCCCCAAGGCGATAAGGATAAGGAGTCTTGCCACCTTAGGAGCGCCAGACACTTATAACAACACTGAGACAGTGTGTGTAGCTTTCACGAAAGCTTACAATAGCATTAAAGCATGCTCAAAGAGGGCATGAGTAGAAAATTAATAGGCAAAGAAACCATTTATTGATATTGCATAAAGGAAGAGAAATTCTACATACAAATTTTTGTTCCTCATATGGTAAGCATATTTTGCTTCAATCTCTGAAGCTACAGATTTAAGTTGATCCTCTTTCTTGTCTCTTTCCTTTCGAAGCTGCAAGCAATCTTGTTCCTAGAAGTGTTAAACAATAAATCATTGCAACATACGAACAAAGGAGTAATAAATGTCAACTACACTAGTTTTGAATAAAGATATAATAATTAGTTTTTTGCACACCAAGGAAATGAGAGAAATGACCATAGATTCAACTCCTTCACTCATATCTGATCCCATTAAAAAATATATATTTTGCAGAAATTAACACACAAGTCAAGATATTTCAAAAAACAATGCAGCATTGTAGTACTTTGAAACAACACAACATATAGTACTTAAAATATGGTACTGCAGCAGTCCAGCAGGATACAATAGGTCATCTGGTGTAATCATAATGTTGTCCAAGGTCTTAATAGAACTTCATATTCAAAATTCAGATGCCCTTTTTCGGTGAAAAGTTTTTATTAGAAAGCCACCAAGGAGGTGCCTCCTATATACCCCTTATACTAAATAAAACACCTAAAAATCCTATGAAAACACTTTATTCAATGGTCTCTACAAAGACCAATACTCGGTTAAACAATAAATCAAATCTGACAAGAACCAACTATACAAGGGATAAAATTATAAAACTACACTTCTCAATTAAAAAAGTGATTCCTTGGCCCCTTCAAAAATCCTCTTAATTATACTCCCCAAATAGGAACAACAAAACCAAGGCATTTTCCATCTCATAAAAGATGAATCCTCTAAGGCAGACAGAAAAAGGGAAATAAAATATTATAAATCTCAGTGGAGCATAAACGATATTAATGCACTGGTCAAACTGCTCTATACCAAAGTATTCTTCGCAAACTTTTATACAAGAAATACCTGCAACTTTCCTACATCAAGTTCAACCTTTTTTCTTAAGCTAGAAGCCTAGAAAATCTCTTCTAACATCCAGTATCAGCACAGCTAATACCATAACTTTGTTTTAGGCTCTCATAGTATTTTTTGGGTTTAAGTATTCAGGCAAAGTATTCAGGCAATGACTACAGCATCCAGTTCTTTCTTTTCCATGAGCATCACCAATGATGATTCCTCCATAGCAATTGGAAAAAAAAAATACTTTCGTCTCACATAATTTAAACCCTTCTGCTATTATCTTATCCAAATGCTATCTAAACTGTTAAGGATTAAGTCTACAATGGATCACATAGCAAATTTGCAGCCGTTCGAAATCATGGTTCTAACATCACAGGTTGTAACATAGGCATGGAACAGGTATTTTCATAATAGTTCAAGTTATAGCATGGTTAAGTTTCACATAATTACTTTCACTCCAATTATGATATCAAGTACCATCCAAGTCATACAGCCCATTGACCAATCACTTAAATTGTCGTATTTAACTTGTGTAAGAGAAGCACTCCATCTTCCATGTCATCTAGCAGAAGGAACCTCGAAAGTAGGATAGAGTAAATTCCAATTATTTCATAAATGAGGTTAATATCGCTCCTTGCACAATCAAATAAAATTTTTTGATATTCAGATTGCAATTGAGGATAAACTAAAGATAGATCTGATACCTTCACTAAGTGACAACTGCACACTCCTCATGATATCACCTACATCACATATGCATGAACTTGTCTTTGATAATCTCAAATAACCTCTAATTGAGGAAGAGATAAATAGCAATGACATTAGATCCTAAAGAACAAAAATAACTCTTACAAAGAGAGGGTTAGTCTATTGGCACGTAGTATTAAAGAAAATGGCAATGGATTGTCAAAAATTAGAATAAGGCATATCCCAAAGGGACACCCAGTGGCTTAAAGCCTTTTCCCGGAGATTGAGTCTCATTAAGTTACCACTACAAAGACATAGAGCTGTCTCATTTGTTGAACTAATGGCTAGCTTACAAAGCCATGCATTAAGTTATTCCACGGAGTACCGTATAACTAAGGAAGTTCGTTAATCAGAGAGCAACATTTCGGGAAAAGGACGAAACATGACAACAATGTATAGAGAAACCATAATTACATATGTTCTATGTGTACATATATATATATTTACCAGATTGGTGAGCTGCTTCGAAACACGGGCGAGCTCTCTCTGTAACCACAATTTATGATCAATTCAGAGACGTTCCAAAGCATGCATTCAAAAATCAAACACGTGAAAAAATAAAAGAACACAAAAGAAAAGACCTGACCTTCAATCTCTCGATTTCTTCTTCTTTCGAATTACGAGACCGGCGAACATACGGAAGCGGAGGAGCAATTCCACTGAAAGACTGGTTGCAATCCTTCGCATTGCCATCTCTGACCCGCTGAGACAACTCCCGGGGAGGCGAATAGCTGACATCGCCGCACGGAACCGCCAAGAGCGGTGGCGACGGTGGAAAATGAGACGGCGACGGTGGAAAATGAGACGATGACGAGGGTGGTGGTTGAGTAGGGTTTGCGGAGGACAAAGCTCGTTCTTCGATTTGGATGGCTTGGTCCAAGAAATCTGCGTCCCATTCTTCGAAACCCTCGCAACTCATTAGATTCGATTAATCGATCGTATGTATAAGATACCACAATGGTTCGATGATTCAGTCAGCGTGAGAGGCGTATTGTTTTCCCTTTGACGAGGAAGAACTGGGACTGTCAGTTCGCCTGCTGCGACCTTTTCTTCCTTGGCAAGTTGAGTTCGTGTTGAATTTTTTTTTTTTTTTTACTGTTGCAAACTTGCGACCCAAAAAAAAAAAAAAGAAAAATATGTCCGAAAAAACTTAATTGAGAAAAATATGAAAAATATGCCCATGAAAAATATGACCAATGTAAATTGGTAAGATGTAAAAATGATCGGTAAAAAATTAGGTGTAAGCGTAATATTTTTTATTGAGAAAATACAATTAATAAAATCATTAAGTAATGAATCATCACGCAATGAAACCATAATTTGAGATTGTAATTTCAGTTAATTTACATGTTCTTTACGTAAATGTTTTGAAATATGTTTGATTGTCTTAAAATATTTTTATTTTTGCATCATTGCAATTTCAATGTATAAAATTTCAATTAGATTAGCTTGAATTTGAACGCGAAATAAAATTGCAATTTGAGGGAGCGTATTTGAATTTTGGAAAATATTTCGAGTACACATACGCGCACATATATATGTGATTTGATTCAATCTTCTATATTAAAATGATTTTATCCTTTTAATTTTGATTTCAATAGAATTTAAATATATGAATATTTATATTCATCTAAATCGATCTTTAATGGCCTTTATTTTATTCTTACATTTGATTTTCACTTTATTTTGGATATATTAATATATATTCATATGATCCATCGTCATCTTATTCTCATTTTAATTTATAGAATTTCAATCGTACTAGAAGTCTTGATTTTATTATGCGATTTAAGGTAGCCAAACTGTATTATCGCACTTTTAGACTTATCTGCAGTTTTAGATATATCTGACGTTATCACTTTGCAATTTATTTTTATATTTCTTCTGACGCTATTCCTCTATTATTATTATTATTACATCAGTAACATAAAAAAAAAAAAATTGAGTATGTTTGGATATTATTATTTGCATCAAAATATTTAATATTAATCTGACTCAATTATTAATTGTGTCAAAATATATAATATTAATTTGACATACTTATTATATAAGTAATATGACACGATCCGTATAATTCATTTAATATATAAGTCAATGTACAACAATAATCTGATCTGTTTATTATATAGGCAATATGATACAATCTATATGTTTAATACACAAGTCTTTTACATTGACTCGTATAAAATAAAATGAATAACTTGTTTAATATTTTAATTCAAAAAATATATAGATGAAAAAATAAATAGTTTTATTATTAAAAAAATTGTATAAAGCATATAGTATATTGTAATTAAATATAATCAAATGTGAAATTAGGTATAATGATATAAATCATATAATCTATATAGGCGCCTATTATCATAAACTTCAACACAGTATAAAAATCAAATCAATACTTTCATTAAATAAATTACAAATTAAATTATATTGGTCTCTACTACATTTATTTATTCCGATTTAAATGTGTCAAATGTGTGTAGTTAATGACGCGACTTGTTTATTGTATTGACCTTGATAACTTCAATTGTTTATTTATTCATTTATGACATTAAATTTATATATTTTATAAGCTTGGTTAACATTTTATGCATCAAGGTACAGTTTTGGTTGTGTTGGGGTTTGGTCTGCCTAAACGATATTTTCTCAACTTATCTCTATGCATGACTATTTACTTTTTGAATGCATAGGGTGCCTTTAAATTGAGGCGTGCGCACAAAATGCCATTTTTTGTGCATACAGGGTATCCTGGAACTTGGCATAAGCCCATTGTTCTACTTCTCATGTATACGGCTTCATTTAGCTTTGTGTTCAACAATGACGGACTCAGAAATGTAGATTACCGTAAACTTAAATCACAAGTAAAATTTTAAATTTTAAATAAATATATAAAATACGATAAAATATAAAATAATATACATTGATATCAAATATTTTTTTCATATAAAATACAAGCGTAAGTTACTCTTATTCTCTACTTAAAAAAAATGAACATAATCAATTTTATTCCTCTATAGCAAAATAAAAGATTCAACAAAACACAAATGTATGGATGTGGAGTGAGTGGAATTACATATTTTGCTTTTCTTCACCGTAATCAATTCTTATTAAATATGGGAGAAAGAAAAAAAAAAACCATATTCGATTCTTATTAAATATGGAAGAAGAAAAAATAAATAATGGAGTGAAAGAGACTTCCAACTCCTAGCCACAGAATAACCCAAAGGCTATAAGGCCAACAACCTAGCCAACTGTGCCACCACCCGACATTGATTGAATTACTTAAATTATTTTAAATAATTAAAATTCAGTGTTGGACGTCTTTCTTTTGGTACGTGGAAGTCCGCAGCCGCTTCCCGTAAGAGATGCGCTTAGGGTGAAGCACGCTCTGTAACCCTAACCGGCAAAGGACCACGAAAATAAATCAGCCTAGACAAGCCCTGGCTCACTGGCTTGACCGAGAGGCTGTTAAAAGCCCGCCACAATAAACGGTAGACTGTCTCCCGAAAGGAAATCGAACTTGGAACCATGCGGACCAAACCCTTCAACCTCTCCCGAACCCCACTTGGCCACCCCGAAGGGTATGTTGGTCGTCATTCTTGCCTCAACGTGGGTCTGCTGCCTATGGCGTTCAATATCAGTTTTTTTTTTTCTTGAACTTTCAGCGTGTTGTCTTTTACTCAGTTGTGGGCCTCATCCTTGATGGTTATCACATTACCTAACCTAACTTACGCCTACCCTCACCTCGCCCACCCAAACATCACAATTTCTCTTATTTCTCTCTATTCTCTTACCTAATTTTAAAAATTTATCAGTGTGTGTATGTGTTGGTAACAAGAGTGATAGAGAGAGAGTTGTGTAAAGATGCGCTTGGAGATTTGGTTTTGTTCGGGGGTGATTTTCCTCTCGTGTTTTATTGATATTGTGGTGTGAATTTAGAGGCATAGGGTGAAGTTTCGGTGGTGAGATGTTCCTAGGTTCGTGGTTGTTTTTTTCTCCAATTGTTCATTATCTTCAGCTTCCTTCATATATTTCACTTTGGATTAGAGGTAGGGGTTCTTCCCTGAGTATTGGGTATAGATGATTAAGGGATTCTAATACTTGTTATGTGCTTTGAGAAGTAGAGTTTTGATTTAGATTAATGAAATGGTTGAAAGACATGCACATATTTATACACCATTCACTATGTAGAGGAGAGAGAAATGTTTACACAAACTCATATTAATGACTTTATTTACTCATATTAATGACTTTATACTAAATATTGTGGATTGACCTATGTAACTGTTTAGGGCTAGAGCTTGCCTGATATTAATGGTTTGGTATATGGAAAGCTCCAACTTGAGAATGAGTTGAAAAACCTAAAAATGAAGCGTGATGGATCCCAATTGTAAGAGCTCTATCGCGTGCACACGAATCTGATTTCGTACACACGTTTATAACAGAATGTTTCTTGTGTGTACGTCATTTGATGTTTCATGTCCATGCCAAGGAGGGAGTTGACCCATGCGCACAGGAGTGAATATCTCCTACACTTAGTTATCACATGTACTATATTATGTGTCTAGAGCCTATTTGGTGAACATGACCGACCGAGTTTTTACCCTATGCGTTAGATTAAAAAAGGTTCGGTGCCTACAATCTCCTGACATTTGGAATTATTTGAATGATTTTATATCATATTTGAACATAACAAATCATGCTATGTATTAGTAATATTGAATGAAGAATTGAGATGTACAAGGTCATTAGCCAATGGCTAATAGTCTTAAGATGATAATACAAGAGTAATGATAATATATCATGGCATGGATATACTTACATTACACTGATTTTGATTTTTCAGTGTAAAGATACTAAAAATATGAGGTATGAATATACCAAATAGTTGAAAATTCCGAAACTTGCGTAAGAATAAAAGATTCATGTCAAGTAGATTAGTAGCATATAAAGTTATTTAATGTATATTACTTCTAAAATTTAACCCAAATGACAGACAAATGTGTGTAGTACACGCATATGATCAAAGTTACATGAGATAGATACCGATTGTGCGACTGAATCAGGTTTTGTGGTCACAGATCACATGGTAGAATATCTACGCGCTGTATATATAGACACCATAAAGTAGGTCATTATACCAAATACTCAAGCACAGCTTTACACAAGCGATATACTGACTTCAATAATTTACAAGTCCTGTAGCATAATTATGATAAAGATGGAAATTAACCAACCCCACCAGCAAAACCAACCCGATCAACCAACGCATCACATGTCTAACAATCAATATATGAAAGTGGGAGAGGTTGAATGATTCCCATTCTGACTTCGAAGCAAAGCAAAGTAAAAGCATTGATGTCTCTCTTTATTAACCCAACCTCCTCCCACACAATAAGTCCCCAAGACACACAAGAATTATCACAATGGTGCAGCTGAGAGCCTTGTTCACTTCACTTGCTATTTTGCTGTTCCTTCTCACCTCTTCGGTGTTTCCAATTCACTCTGCTGCTGCTTCTTCTTATGCTGCTGCCGCTGCTGCTGGAGTTCATGAAGAAAACCACGTCCGCAGATTGAACTCGACGTGGCAGAGGAAGCCATGGATGAATCACGGAAGCTCTCGTGGGCCCCAGAAACACCTTGTCAATCCAGCAGCCGAGCACCCTCTTCAAGCTGATGAATTACCAGTTTAAGTTTCTGCATTATATATTCTTGTTCTGGTTGTGTTCTTGTAATGAATATCTGTTTCTATATATGCAGTTGGAACTCTGAACAACTCATAAACTACGTTTCTATACTAATACACTACTGATCTTTCTGAGTTACTAAATGGAAATGCTACTTTAGTCAAGCATATATATTCTTATTTTTGTTTACTAAAAATGATTCTCTTATTACCAAAGCTGCTTTTTTTTTTTTTAATGATCAAAACATTCATTTCATCGATTTATACCATGTGTACATTACCCTAGAAAAAATAAAAATTGCTTGACATCAACACTTCCATATATAGACATGCATACGTATATAAAACTACCCACCAAATTTTAGTTAATTTCACAATAAAGACCCACCATCGCTGCGTGCCGGGCCGATGAGCACTGGTCGTGAATCTTTCGTGTGACAGTTAACAAATGGGTTTATGAATTTAAACTAAAGAATTTAACGCTAATTATTGAACCAATCAATTCATTTGAAATCCATGTTCATACAAATGGAGCATTACAGATCCATTTCCTCCTCCTTGCTCCAGAGGAATGCCACGTATTATACAACTAATTCAGGACAGGTTGGGCGCAGGGACAACATAAAAATAAATGAACTTTATAACAAACTCAACAACAGTGTTACTGTATCAGCTAATTCATAAAACGAAGCTTTCAATCCTCTGTTGATGTACATTCATATGGTGTGACTTCATTAACGGAGTGGAAAGGACGAACAAGAAAAGGAATTGAAAAGGGCAACAAAAATTTGTGAACTTTATACAACAAAAGACTTCAAATTATGAACTGGAAACAAGTGATTCTAAATCCCAGATGCATTACATTCTTCAAGCAGTTTAAGGATGTTGTGTTCAGGTGCACTGATAGATGGTAGAATCGTGCGGCTGGTTTGGGGCCTTGGTTTTGCTGTGTCCACGGCCTCAGGCTCTATGGGGGTCCCCTCTTGCATAACTGGCAAGTCAGCCCTCCTTCGTACACCTGCTGCAGATACTCGCTCCTTCCATATTCGTCCATCCTGATAATTGAGGAAGTAATATTAGGATTTGAAAGGCATTGTACTATAAAGTACCAAAGGAAAGATTTATGATACATATTCCCATTATTAATGCATTGCAATTTGGTATCTAACGCGGCCAAATGCCTGGTCAAATTTCTAATCCCCAACCATGTGCAGTGGTACTGGATTCTGGTTTTTTTTTTTTTTTCTTTTTTTTCTCTCCCCATTTTACCTCTTCCCAAAAAATAAATAAATAAATAAATAAGAACTCATGTCCAACATCTATGCCTCCACACTACCATGCTTCCATCCACATTCAAGATCATTAGGACAAAACTACTCAGAGCCACTGTCCTTCCATCTCCAAGATTGTGAAGTACTGAACCATTCAGCATGTTAAATACCCCCCCCCCCAAAAAAAAAAAAGACATTTCAAAACAATAGTAACCTAAATTTGGTTACTACGTGCATGAGCATTAAATAGTTAGATGGTAATTCCGAATAGGGTCACCAAAAAAAAAAAAAAAAAAATGAACTAGTGTGCTGTAAATGATGGTTCAAGCAACAGATGCACATCACTAGAAACAATCAAAATGTATCCCAGGAAATTGGTCAAAACTTCAGTGCCAACAAACCTCTATTACAATGGCCATCAATTTGATTTTTATCCTACTCACAGATAGTGAGAACCTCTGTAGTTGCCATGGACTTGGTTTTTCTTCTATAACAAAGTGGGTTATTATAGTGATTAGTGAGTCAGTGACCTCTCATTTTATTCATCGCTTCCGTTCAAAACTAGCATTGCCTAGGCAATGTCAAAACAATTTTACATTTGCTTTATCTGCTTAAATACCTAATGAACAGATCATGCAGATCAACGGCCAGATTGTTGTACCCAGTGCACTTTATAAGAAAGGTAAGAATAAGAAATAACTCTTATCTGCCTAAATCACTCTTGCCCCCACCTTTTGCTCGAAAAGGCTGATTTCCATGATTCACAACTATACCACATTGCCAGAGGGATGAGCACTTGCAATCTCACTATCACAATTTGTCTATATCAATAAGTGGATGCTAGATACATTGATGGCTTCTTTTCTTCTAATTTATTTACATGTTCACCGTTTTCCTTAAGTGTACAATGACATCATACATTAAAGAGCCATTCTCTAAACTAATTTAAACTATATAACTACATGGAAAAGTGTACCAAAAGGTGCTTAATTTTTGTGAAAAGAAGATGAGTATAGATTTCAATTGCATAGAAAATAAACCAAGTCCAAGGCAAATATAAAAACCCCTTAAGAATCAGAACAATTTATATAGGAAAAAAAGGTATTCTAAATTTTATATCAATAAGTAATAAAATATAACTTTCTTCCACACAGCTGTGGAATAACCATACAAATACCACGAGTCCGTCCTCTATCAAAATTCTACTACCAATATTAAACAAACCACCCAACTATGGAATAACCATAAAAATACCACAAGTCCATCCTTTATCAGAATCCTACTACCAATGTCAAACAAACCAGAAACAGATAGTAATTTTTATCTTTCAGTTCTAGTTATCTATTTATTATTTTTCAAGGAAAGCTTTCAGCATTTAAAGTACAACTTAGACAATGGATGTTGGGAATTGGTCAAAGCTTAGACCAAAGGATGGATAGGCTTGGGTATGACAAGCCTTAGACCCTAATAATCTATTAGCTCATAAGCAGAGATATGCAGTCAATTTTTCCCCGACTTCAAACATGTGATTTTACAGCTACGGGAAAGCCACATATAGGTTGCACAAAAAAATTTTACTTCGCAGATCACTCATCTAATTTACTCTGTTAAGTACAATTTTTTATCAACGCAACAATATAATAGAACCACATAGACCAAAACAGACAAATAAAAGTCAAGCAGCTAAGCTACATAAATATGCACATATACATACATACATGGCATCTTCATCTAAAACACAAACAACTGCAACCCTATGTATATGCAATTCAAGAAATAAAATCAAGTTTCAATCTTACATTAAGAATGGACGGTTCAGGCAATGGGCATTGAATTGGTTGATCATTGTTAAGTGGCTCAGTTGGGTGTTCAAGTGGCTTAAACTCAACTGCTACTTCAATCCCGTGGGCTGCAGCAGATGCAACATTAGCAACTGTAGCAGCACCTGTGGCCTCTAAATTAGGTGGCAATCCTTCCCTCTCATCCTGCATAGAATGAAGCAACTCAATATGTGGAATTCAGAAAGCAGACATAAACACCTAGTTTTAATACATCAAAACTAAAATTTGAGTTGAATTTCACAGCAGGATGGTTAAACCCCCCCCCCCCCCAACAGCAGGATGGTTAAACCCCCCCGGGGGGGGGGGGGAATAAACATTGTTGAGCCGAGTTATGTAAGAGAAGATCAACAGGCTATGCAGCTTTGCAATAATATCAAGAAGGGCCATAAAATAAATTTAAGAAAAACAATTGCCTTTTGCCTTAGCCACGGCCCCCCCAACTATATCATACCCGGATAGAGGAAAATAATATATGATGAGTAAAACACAAATCGAACAACCAAAACCATCAAGCTCAAGCACTGGATAATTAAAGTCACCAGCAACTCAACTAGATTGAACACAATCAAAACCAAATTCAAGAATTTAGGATCCAATAAAATCGTCAAACCAAGTCCCACTGTCTTCAATTCAACCAAAATCATCAAATTACGTCACAAAAATTCAAATTACAATTATGAATTAAAGCAAAAAGAGATCCCAAAGAGAGACTATCAACAACCCAGATCAGCAGAAGATGCATGTAAACAAGCAGAATCAAACGGCAAAGAGAGAGAGAGAAAGAGTTACAAGTGCACTTTGGGCTCGACGGTGGCCATTTCTGCCGACGGAAAATCTAGAGAAAATACCCACCATTTCTGAGTCCTCACCTCCCAAATAAACAATTCACCCAACTGGGTGGGCTCCGATCTTGGTTCTGACCTGTAATTCACCCTCAATATCTCTGAGGATAGAGTAAAAGGCCAGAAACGGATAATAAGCCAATTCGGCAGCTTGGCGTGATGGGTTTTGCTTGGATTCCCAAAAACAGTGCATCAAGGTAAAATATATATAAAAAAGGATTTAACCTCGAGATTCACTCCCTAGGCCAAACTCCTAGAGAGTGAATCTCTTTTGGTTTGTGCCACACATACCGGCCCCTCAACATGTATAGCGGTCAATCGCGAACTCGCGTAGGGGCGGGGAGTCGGACCCACACCCAAGAACTGGATACGGTTCGTCCAGCCAAGGAGGCCCGTCCTACCAACCTTTACTACGCTTTGCGCCCGGGAGGCTGGCCCCAAATTTTTGCTAGAGAGGAGACTTGAACTTGAGACCTTGGGGTGGTAAGCCCCTAAGTTCCAGTCCAAGACCATCCCATCTAACCCATTGGGGTTCAAGGTAAAATATATATCAATATATGGAAACTTGGGAATTTGAATGAGAGTTCCTTTTGTTAAAGAAAAGCTGCGAATGGAAACGAAAAGGCGGTCGAGAGAATCATTAAAGAAACAAACCCAAGTGCGTAAGGCAAGCGCTGAAACAGTTGTAGTGTCTCTCTCCTGTGCGGCTGATGAAAGAGTTTTAAGGGCGAGATGGGCTAGACCGGCAATCGCGGTTGCTATCCCCAAAGCTGGCCCTCCACCAACTCGGTAGCTACTTCCACGCTCCTTGCAGCGCGTACATTGACACTGTTTTTCTAGGAATTTTAGGTAGTGTTTGGAGTGAGAAAAAATAAGAAAAAAAGAGATAAAGTGAGAAAAGTTGTGAGTTCATAATGCATGCAGTGAAATAAAAAAGTTTATATAATAGAAATTTTTAGAATATTTTTTTTATTTTTTGTAGATGCTAAATGCACCGTTGGTAGACTTTTCACTGTCTATCGATAAATATAAATATAACGTTAAGGCGGTGTTTCAATGACAAAAAAATAATAATAATATTTAAATAAATAAAAATAAAAATACAATAAAAGTAGGTTTTAGGGTATTGTAATGAAAAAATCCAGGATTATAGTGAAAAAATCAACTATTATGATTTAGCAGTAGTTAATCTAATAGTTTAAATTTAATTTAATTAAAATTAATTTTAAAATAAAAATAAAAAAAATTAACTCAAATACAATTAACATAGAATATAAAAAGTCATATTATATTAATTACAATCAAATAATACGTAAATATAATATGTGAATGTAAAACTGATATGTGATGAAATTTGATTAAATAAGTTGGTAATTTTTTTATATTTTTTTGAGAAGTAACAAAAATTATTGAGAAGTAACAACAATAATTTTGATATTCGAAGGTATGGTCTAAAAAAAAAACAGTTATTACTTTTCTTAATTATACTTTATTTCTTTTTTAAAATTTAAGTAATTCACTTATCATTCTCAACATTTTAAAAACTTCACTTATCCTTTATTTTTAAGTATTGTCAACTCTAATACAAAAAAAAAAAAAAAACTCCAATACCTCTCATTGGTTTGGCTTCTAACTTCATTAAATCATCACGGTAAAAACGAACATATTCCTAACTTAACAAAATTAATCTCTTTTATAATTATTATTACTATTTTCATGTGAATCACACGCTATGTTTGGGAAACATTACCAGCTTCATAGCTCCTAGCTTCTTAAATTTTTTTTATTTTTTAAAATAATCAAATTTATCTTTTTACATTTTAAATTATGAAGGATAAAAATGTTAAATTAACAAAAAAAATTAAAAAGTTAATCACTAAAAGTTAATTTGGTAATGCTGTCGTTTTACCATTTTTGTTTAACTGTTTATGTTTTCTTATTTTTTTTATTATTTATTTTTGCTGAAATGAAAAATTAAATTACGGTTGGAAATATAATTTTGTTTCCAACAATTAATTTTTATTTTAACAAAATACTTAATTTTATTTTTAAATAATAATTAAATTTTACAAAATAAATTACACATTAATTAATTATTATTTTTTAATATTAATTACATTACTCGTTAAAAATAATTTAAATCAATAAAAACAAAATATATTAAATATAATTAAATTATATTATTTATTAATAATAATTTAGTAAAATATATTTCATATTAAATAAATTATTACTTTTATTTAATTATTCTAATTTAATTAATTTTTATATTATTTATTAAAAATAACTTAATAAATATATTTCAGATTAATTTAATTAATTAAATAAAATAAAATTAATTAATTAAATTATTTATTAATATTAATTTAATTCAATAAAAATATAATATATTAAATATAATTAAATTATATTATATACCAGTTTAATAAAATATATTTCACACAAAATTAATTATTAATGTAATTAATTATAATATTTATTAAAAATTAAATAAAATATTTAATATTAATTTAATGATTAATTAAGTTAAATTAACAATTAATTTAATTTAATTATTTGTTAAAAATAATTTTAATTTAAGATAATATTTGAATAAAATAATTAATTTTAATATGATATAAAAAAAATGAACAATGTATTAGAATTGACAAAATATTTACAACAAAATTATTAATGTATTTGATTATAATATTTATTAAAAAATTAAATAAAATGTTAATATTAATTAATTTAACTTAACAATTAATTTAATTTAATTTAATTATTTGTTAAAAATAATTTTAATTTAATAAAATATTTGAATAAAATAATTCAATTTAATATGATATAACATAAATAAACAATGTGTTAGAATTGACAAAATATTTATAATATAAAAAAAGGAGTGAAAATATATTTTTTATTTAAATTTTTATTTTTTAAATAAAAAATAAAAACAAATTTAATAAATATGTTTTATTGTCAATTTTTAAAAATTTATAGATATTTAAAAAAATAAATATATGAGCTTGTTTAATAATGCTGCCATTTTTTCCTTTATATCTAATTATTTTTTTTTGTTTTTGCTTGCTATTGTCATTTTTTTTCTTCAAATAAAAATTAAAACTAAATATAATTTTTATTAATTTTTATTTTAATAAAATATTTAATTTTATTAATCTTTTAAAAAACTAATAGAATTTAATAAAATATATTTTACAATGATTAATTAATTAAAATTAACTAAATTAATTAAATAATATTATTTATAAAAATAACTTAATTAAATAAAAATATAATTAAAATAAAAGTATATATAATTATATTATTTGTTAAAAATAATTTAATAAAATATATTTCAAATTAACTAATTAAATTAATTAATTTTATTATATTATTTATTAAAAATAAGTTAATAAAACATGTTTCATTTAATTTAATTAATTAGTTAATTAAATAAATTAATTATATTTTTATTAAAAATAATTTTATTTTGATTGAATAAAATAATTCATGTTAATATCATTTAACCAAAATCGACAAATGTTAAATTGAAAAAATGTTTATAATAAAAAAAAAAGACTGCAAGGAAAAAATTTTTTTTTATGTTTTTATTTAAATTTTTATTTTTTGAATAAAAAATAAAAACAAATTAAACCATCATGTTTATGTTGTCAATTTTCAACCAGCACTTCTCCCTCTTTTTAATTTCTTTGAGGAAAAGAAGAAACGGAAACGGGGAGAGAGGTTTTATAAGATTTATATATAAAATAATATATATACATACATATCTGTATACGGAGCTGGGTCTGGTTCGCAAATTCTCTCTTTTCGCATCTGCCGCTTCGGGTTCACCGCTAGCGTGAGCCATGGCCGCTTTGCAGTACCTGGAGTCTCAGCGGAATGCGCATCCAGAGCTAGCGGATTGGTACAATACCCTAGCTGATTTGTACCAGAAGAAGCTATGGCACCAGCTCACCCTCAAGCTCGAACAGTTCGTCACTCTTGCCGTCTTCCAGGTCTCCATCTGCTTCTATTCCGATGCCTTTTATTTTTACTTCGATGTTGATTTTCTCCGTTTACATGCACGTATGCATGCATTTGCGTGCTCAAATTTGGATAAAGCTCGCGATGTAAATAGTTTCAATTTGGGAAATTTTAGGGCTTTTGTTTGGTTTGTTGACTGATGACGGTGCGTCCTGTTATTTGACTGAGATTGGGATTGGAGATCTCTTTAGGATTTGGGAAATTAGGGTTTTTTTGGGGGTCTAAAGTATTGGCGGAGACCCTAAAAGTGTTCAAACCTTGTTGTTTGTTTTCTTGCTTTTGTTTTGTTTTGGTTGTGTTGGTTGTTGTTGTTCTTAAGAGAGAAAAAACCGTCTTAACTAGAAGGAATAGTAGTCATCTATATTTGTTCTTAAGAGAGAAAAAACCGTCTTAACTAGAGGGAATAGTAGTCATCTATATTTGGCAATAACAAACTCTGATTTGACGAAAGATGAATGGAAGCGGTGGAGCGGAGGATTGTGGAACTAAAACTTTAAAAGTTATATTTGTTTATAATCTTACTAGTGAAATGGGAAAGAATTCTGTTAAGCTAAATATTACCAGAACAAAGTTTAAAGCTTTTATCAGTTTTCAGTGTCTAATTTTCTCTATCTGCAGCTATGTCCCTTTCCATGAATTAATTTGGATGAGAAGTAATTTGGGAATTCCATGAATTTTGATTGAGTAGTGACCAATGAGATTTTTGATCCACTTAATTATCGTCATGATAATATAGAGATATGGGTAGGAGACTGGCCATTATCCTTATGATAGAAGGGTAATAATTGACGAGGAGAGCATCTGCTTTCCTAAGATAATTAGTTTTAGCATCTCTTATGATGAATTGAGTTTGATCACTGCAGCATTGATTACCTCTCTTCTGATATGTAGAAGAGGCTTTTTCATCGGATCATGAAACCCTTGGGATAAGGCTTTTTATGAAGAATTTTCTACCCTGATGCTCAAGGACTTGTACACTTTTTGACTGAGATGCCTAATCCTGTTGATAAGCTGATGTTTTGTTGGATGAAGTGTTCACATCTTCTATTATGAATAGACTTTCAGATAAATACCAGGTGGTTGGTATAGCAGTTTACTTGTAATGGTATGCTATGCTCAGTGGAACAATATGTTAGATCCCCACTGTTCAGGAAAAAGGAATTCATTCAAACATGTTTCTTAAGTAGATTGAGTGATTTGATCTGATAATCATACCATATATGTGGTTGGGGTAGCGGCTTACTAGCACTTAAAATGTATGACAAATTTGGAGTTGAGTGCGTTTTGGTTTGCATTTGACTCCTTCAGCAGATTAAGTTATCTCTGGTTTGAAAGCATTCAGAGGTTATTCTCTTTGAGATATTGTGAGCTTGACAGATGAATTACAAATTTGGAGGTATCACACGATACAGGTTACCTCTTATTGCCCTCCCCCCATCCTTTTTTCTTTAAAATATATATATATATATATACCACCACCACCATCTATAGAGCTCTTTTATCCCTACCACTTAACTGTAGACCATTGTCCCTAATGTGGACAAGTTTGGAGTTAATTCAATGTTGTAGGTGCAAAGTTAAAGGGGTAATTGGAATGATAAGAATTGAAAGGTCTATTTTAGGGACACATGGTGGCACTCAGGTTTGGAAGGTCTTTTTTATTTTGTAAGCCAGGTGCCATCTCAAGTCTAAGAAAGCCATATAAGGTTAACAGGAAGCTGGGAAGAAAGGGAACTTCTAAGAATGCACTGAACTCGTATTTTAGACTGGTCGTGAAGAACCTACTCTAAAGGGAGGAGTACGAGTCCAGAATAATGGGTTTTTAACTACTTCTCCTCCCATAACCTTGTTTGAGGATTTTTTTTCCTTTCAAGGATCACATTACAAAGGCTTTCTAAGTTGTTGGAGAGGTAGCTTCTATTGCATTTTCCCTTGAGATGCTCGGAATTTGTACATGTGCCTACTAGCAGTATTTCTGGGAATTGAAAGACATTGCATACTCTTGCGTTAAGCGTACAAGTTTGGTACATAATGATGAACTATTTACCAAGACCATGGATTTATTTGAGTGCTTATGGTGAATATTAGATGTAGCTCATAGTCTTGACATCTCATGAACTAGGCACTCATATGTTGCTTCATAATTGTAAGTTTTATTTCAGGAAAAAAGTAGTAGTAGTAGTATACTCATTTATTTATTTTTTTTAAACAATGGATTTGGTATGCATATTGACTTTCTATTGGATACTGCTGCACCTAACCATGATAGCATGACCACACACAGAAAAAGGAGCAGACAGTTGCAATTTGCGTCGTTAGCAATACGAAAGAATTAACACTTACCATTAGGCAGTTTGTGCTAACAGATGCTTACCAGTCAAAGCTTGATGTGATAGGATAGGGAATCACTAGTTAATCTAAGTTAAACTAAAATGTTTAATTAGATACTTGCTTTAACTAATGTTTGCAAATGTAAACCAACAAACGGTTGTCTTTGTGGGTGTGGATGAATTGGAGGAACTTAATTTTGAGGATTAAGTGGCGTCGGACTTTCATACTTCTTTTAGTTGTATATCGTTATTGCTTTCTACAATCTTTTTGTGTTTTGACAGATATCGTAGCTGCTGCTACATGTGTTCCTTCTTGTACTGGACTGCAAAAATATGTTTAAACATACTTAGTTGCACTCATTTTTCCCTTTATGTGCATTTAACCACCTTTTCTTTTTCATTCTCATCAGGCTGGTGATGCTCTCATCCAGTTATACCATAATTTCATCACTGATTTTGAGACCAAGATCAATCTTCTCAAGCTTGCACATTTTGCTGTCATAGTATCTCGACAGTATTCAGAGAAAGAAGCTGCCATTAGTTATCTTGAAGGTGTGATTGAAAAGCTCCGTGCTACTAGAGATATGCGGATTGAGGAATCAATCCTTTATATTAAGATGCAAATTGCTATCTTCAATCTTGAGAAAGGCAGCCAAAAAGAGTGCAAGAAACTTCTGGAAGATGGGAAGAGTACACTTGACAGCATGACTGACATTGATCCAACTGTGTATGCTAGCTTTTATTGGGTTTCATCTCAGTACCATAAATCTCGTCAGGAATTTGCTGAATTTTACAAAAGTGCTCTTCTTTATCTGGCATACACATCAGTGGAGTCGCTGTCAGAATCATTTAAGCTGGTAGGTGATCATGTTTTGTCTTTAATTACTTCACAAAAAGGTTGATGACATCTCTGATGGTTTCATATGCTGTTAATCATCAGGTTTATCTTAGTGTGAGTAACTAGGGGATGTTTAAATTTTGTTGAAGGATGATTAGATATTATCCACTTATTCTGGTATATTTTATGCTATTTTGTTATTGCCTAGTTCGAAGAGAGATTTCTGAAAGAAAAATGTTCACCAAGATAAACTAGTGGAAGGTTATATTTTGTTGAAGCATGATTGAACTATATTCTTATCCTTGTATGTTTTATTTTATTATGTCTTGTTATTGCCTGTTTCGAAGATAGTTTTCTGAAAGAAAAATGTTGATTCTTTTTATGCCATCAATTATATAATAGAGTTTGTTTTTTTTATTGGTGGATAATGGGAGTGAGTTATATACAAGGAGATGGCATGGGTAAGAAAGGAGAAGAGAGAAAGGGAATGCAAAGAATACAGAGGAGAACAAGAGACCTAGCTAACATGGATATCTGGGGAGTGGCTGATGGTATGATATTGCTTGCATTGTAGGACCATATAATTCACCGCCATTGGCTAAAGAATCAGCCTTAGATTCAGCCAGTCCAGGAAATCTGGATAAGGGTGATTGGAAACAAATCATTTTCATGTTGGTGTTCATAAGTGTCTTTACTTTTCTTAAATCATTCTTGCATGCAAGGGGTACTTGTGGCTTTGGATTTGATGGTATTGGATTCGTCGTTCAGTAACTTAAAAATAATCATTAAGTATTTTCTCCCTCATGGCATGTCAATCAAATATGGTATTGAGTGTACTGGGATTTTTGGGGCAAAACCTCAATCTGTGTTTGAGTTCACATAGGATTCCCCCCCCCCCACCAGCAAGGAGATGTGTACCAATCATAACTTGTGAAAGAAGAGTGATCGAACAAAAAAGATCAATTGCTTATTTGGACCAGTTTTTTTTTTTAGTGTTTGATTGAGATATTTTATGTGTAGTTTGATGAGTTTTCCACTGTTGGGATTTTTGGGGCAAAACATCAATCTGTGTTTGAGTTCACATTGGATTCCCCCCCCCCCCAACCAGCAAGGAGATGTGTGCTAATCATAACTTGTGAAAGAAGGGTGATCGAACAAAAAAGATCAATTGCTTATTTGGACCAGTTTTTTTTTTAGTGTTTGATTGAGATATTTTATGTGTAGTTTGATGAGTTTTCCACTGTTCCATCAGTTTTTATTAACTCAAATACAAATATCATATTTTAGGATCTGGCATTTGATTTGTCACTTGCTGCGTTGCTTGGAGAAAACATTTACAATTTTGGGGAATTGCTTGCACATCCAATTGTAAGTTTATATTTCACTGTACTTTTAGTTTTGTGTCTTTTCTCTTGGTTATGTTGCTTTTGTTCGGCATCATGATGGCTTAAGCTACTTATATTAAGTGTATTGTTTACTTATTTTTTAAAAAAGGTGCATCATTTATTGTGTAAATATATATGTATATATTTGAGAGCATGCCAAGAGACTTGATTACCATTTCTTTATTTATGAATGTGGTTGGTATTGTTAGGCTGTCAGTCACCATCTTACCTAGAAGGTTAAACTGTTAGGAAATGGATTCAATAATATAAATCAAGCTATTTCAGCACTCTTTTTCATGTGTGACCCAACTCACATTTGGAGTAGGGACATGCAAACTAAATCAAATAAGGGGACTAATACTAATTAATTTGAGTGAACAAGAAGAAATGGGGAATAAACATTGATAAATAGACTTGGACCCAAAACTTATTGGAACCAAAACTTTGGTACCATGTTAAGTCACCATTTGTCTCAAAAGCTTAGGCTGTTATGGAGAGGGTCAACTATATTTTTTATATTGACTTATTTTCTTTAAAATACATCCCTTCACATGTGGTTGAGCCGACTTTTCTGAATGGGTCAAGCACACGGGGGCTATTGAAAGAGGGCAGGGAGTGGGGTGGGTGGAGCTCAAAAGAGGGCAAGTTTCTCACTTGGTGGGATAGGATTGAGGCCCACCTACGGTGGCAAGTGCAGAGTGGTGATAGGTACAAGTATTGGAGGCATGAGTGGACTTCGAGGGGCAGTTTAAAAGATTTATTCCTTGATGTGCTCCATTTGGCAATTAAGGAGGTTTCGGCAGGAATGTGAGTGGAGCAGCAAGGAAGTGGTAGTGAAGCTTGGAATATCACGTTTCGCGGGAACCTCTTTAATTGGGAAGTGAACAGGTTGGTGGATTTTCCGTTGGGAAAAATCTGGAAGATGGTAGCACCCTCTAAAGTTGTGTTCTTTGTGTGGTGCATGGTTAGGGCGATTATTTTCACATTTGACAATTTTCAAAGGAGAGGATTTAATTTGGTAAAGAGGTGCTTCTTGTGCAAAGAAGAGGGTGAATCCATCAATTGTTTGTTGATTTATTGCAAACGGGACAGATGTTTCTGGGATATTTTTCTAGCCAGCATCAGAATTCACTGGGGCTACAGCATCAGTGCAGTGAGGAAGAGGACTTGGATAGTAGTCCCGATTTTCATTTTTTGGTTCACTTGAAGGGAAAGAAATAAGAGAAGTTTTGAAGAGGTGTAATTGCACTTATTCAAAGTGAAAATTCTTTTCTTATCTACGTTGTATAGTTGGTTTACACAGGGTATAGAGCCAAATTTATATTCTTTTTTGAACTTCATTGAGAGTATTATAATTTAGTTTGGGGGTTTCAGTTGTACTTGTTTTGGGCATCTTCTTAATGTCATCTTTTTGTTTTTCATTATTCATCAAGACAAATTTGGCAATTGCTGCAACAACACCTACTCATCTGAGTCTGAGTCTGCTTAAACCAATCTCTGTAGTTTAACTGTAATAAAGTAAAACCGTCGTTGTGGATGAGATCAAATGATGATCCTTTGCAATGTTTATCGGTTTAATTTGTTTCGAAGATGCTTTATAAAGTTCAGAACAAATTTGAACTTTATGTTCACAGCAAATTTAAAAGCCATGAAGGGTTCAAGAGAATCAAGACAATTTTCTAGTTCCAATGTTAGATTAAGGGTGCATTTGGTGTGACAAAAAGTAAGATAAAGTTAGATAAAGGAGATAATTTGTGGTTTCGTAATTCGTGTAGTAAAATAAAAGTGAATAATTATTAAAGATTTTCAGAGTTTTCAGCCGTTTTAGCAAACCAAATGCACCCTAAGAATTACGTGACCACATGAAAAGAAAATAAGTTGGTCAAGTGGGTTTGTTGACGTGTCCTTATCATATCTTGTCCTTATTGAAAAAAAAAAAAAAAAAGAAATTGCCATGTCAGTGAATCCTTTTCATGTTTGAATCCATATTCCATGTTCATATCCATGCTTCTGAGATGCTTCCCTGCATAACTGTAAACATGAAAAAGTGTCTTGGCATCTTTTTTTGGCAATCGTGGGATTGTTGGCTTAGTGCAATTTGCCACCATAATTGAATGTGGTAATCTACAAGGTGTACATGGGGAAGGTTGTGGTTCAGATAATGAGGAACAATGTCGAGTTTAATCTGAAACAATAAATGAGATATGAGCATGTCCTTGAATGCCCAAATGTTCCCTGCGCGGGACACGTAAGAAGATCAATTATACTTGATTCGGGCATTGAGGTTTGCCTGGCTGGACCTGTGACCTTTGCGAAGGATGAGGGCGTTGTTTTCCAGTGACCTAACCCCCTCTCGTCTGAATGTCCAAATGTTTAACGTGGAACATGGAACATCCATTTGTTTAACCATTGCACTTGTGTGTGGTAGTGGGACTAGCGTAATATCATGACATTTGTCTGGAGTCTGGAATTTCCATTTGTTTAATTATTGCAATTTGTATGTGGTAGTGGGACTAGCGTAATATCACAACCTTTGTTTGGAGTCCAACTCTTGGTTCTCTTCCCATAAAGGGATTAAAATATCCAATAGAATGCTGGTTTGATTATTTCAAGTGATAAAACTCTTTTGTAGAATGATGTGTGTGGATCATTCAGAAGGACATGGCGTAACTTTTGTTGACACGACGTCTGGAATGAGGCAGGGCTGGTAATATCGTGATATTGGTGAGGAGCAACTATGACTAAATAACGAATATATTAGTTGGCTACTTGAAATCCAAATAGGTGGTTTGATTGGGTATTGGTGGGTGCTGTATCTGCATGGTATTTGCACTGAAGATATGCTGTTGGCCAAACAGGCAAATACACAATAATGTATGGGAAGACTATAATAAGGATAAGATATGCATTGTCCAAATATTGATATTATTCTTGATAATGCAAGGGTTGTGACATTCATTAACTGATATTTTCTTAAGATCTGTTACATTTTTTTTTTTCCAGAATAAAGTCTGCTGCAACAAGTGTGGCATCATACTTTGTCGTCCTAACAAATTCCAACTTACTATTATCCTTCGATTCATACAGATAAAGAGTCTTCTGGGGACGAAGGTTGAATGGCTGTACTATATTCTTGAAGCATTCAACTCTGGTGATTTAGTTCGTTACCAGGAATTGTGCCGAGTGCATGGAGCGGCTCTGAGCGCTCAACCAGCTCTGGTGGAGAACGAGAAAAAGCTATTAGAAAAGATCAATATTCTCTGTTTGATGGAGATTATCTTCAGGTACGTTAGCAAGCCATTGTTACCGAGCGTTGTCAGCTTTACACGTACCAAATTTAATCGAGGTTGGTTCATTGCAGTCGGCCATCAGAAGATAGAACCATTCCACTAAATGTCATTGCGCAGCGCACAAGACTTACTGTAGAGGATGTGGAGTATCTTCTCATGAAAAGCCTTTCAGTAAGTCCCAATGTTGAGACTAATTAACTGTTCTCAGAATTTGCTCTATTTGAGTTCTAGATATCTCTGCCTTCCTTGCCAGCTATGCCAGTGGTAAAATTTTTTTTTTTTAAACTGTAGGTCCATCTTATCGAGGGGATAATCGATCAGGTGGAGGGAACTGTTCATGTTTCGTGGGTGCAACCGAGAGTTCTAGGTATTTCACAGATCAAATCGTTGCGTGATCGGCTGGACAACTGGGTGGACAAGGTACATACCGCCTTGGTATCCGTAGAGGCAGAAACACCTGATCTAGTCGCATCTTAGTTGTTATATCTTTGAACTATCTTCCCTTTGTGTCTTCTGTAACAATCTTTTTGACGCCCAGAAAAGAACTGGTGACGTGGGTAAAAGAAGTAGCATTGTTAGTTGCCTGGGCCTTATTTATATGTTTTTCCTTTCATATTTGCTTTAGTCATTTCATGCATTTCTTTCTTTTTTAAAGGAGCAGCTCCTTTGTACTCGATTCATATTTTTAGATTTCATGGTGGCTTCCCAAAAACCTAGTTAGTTGAATTGAGAAACAGCTGTTTCAACTTTCAATTGCTTATATTACTAAGTAGTGTCGACATTTTGGATGGTGGATGAACTGCATCTCTCTCTCTCTCTGTGTCTTCCTTTTTATGGTTTGTTTGGAGTAAGAAAAAATGAGATAAATTAAGATAAATTGTGGTTTTGGGAGAGTTCGTAATGCGTGTAATGAGAGAAAAAAGTTGATGTGATATAAAATTAACAGAGATTTATAGAAATTTTTGAAAATTTTCAGTAAATTATTAAACACCAAACGGGCCCTTAGTGTGGTTGGAGCTCGAATTTATGGAGGAAAATAGAAGTGGAGGGGAAAGGTGGGTAGTAACACGAGATGAAAGGCGCTACTCTTTTTTTTTTTTTTATTTGAATGAGCTGGAAAAATATAAGAAAATAAGTAGATGTGTCTAAAAACATAAATTTTCATTTGATTAATCTTAAAATGATAAGTGTGTGTATATATATATATATTTGAGGAAAAAAGGTATACATGATCAAAATACGCCATCTGCCGTCTATTTCTGAATGACGGAGGTTTTGGTTTATCTGCTTGCTTTACCATTGATGGGATTGAAGCATGATTAAGCTCCCTTTTTCACTTTCCTGGATTGAATTGGAAAAGGAGTTAAGCTCGGTTATGGGGGATTCTTCATGTTTGACTCAAAATATAAAACCCAAAATATAAATGGGCAACATGTGGTTCATAATTTTATATTCATTATATTACATCGAACAAGGGTTTAATTTGAGAAATTAATATTTGATAAATATAGTGTAAAATATTAAATTATTTGAGTTTAATTCGGAAGTAATACGGTAAAAGTTTTATTCATGATGTCTGGCCTGGCCTGAAAGATAGACGAACTGATTCTGAATTGGTTTTTAAGCTCTTTTAAGTTCAATGATGAATTTAATTCAAACGAGAAAATCTTGAGTCCAAAGAGTTATGGAACGGTTATAGAATTCTTTTTAATTGTCTCTATTTTTTTTTGGATTTTATATATCGTTTGATCTCATTAATAAATATCAACTAGGTCATATTTTAAGCTCATTTAAGTTTAATGAACTTAAATCAAACGAGAAAAATTTGAATCCAATTATTTTCAGTGTTGCCAATCCAACCCAAAAAAATGTTAAAAAATAAATTGCTTTTTTTTAATCAACAAGTTATCAAACAATTTTAGAACTCTTTTCAATTGTCTTCATTTGTAAGATTTTATATACGCCATTTAAATCTCGTTAAACATCAAATAATTCATTTTTATACGCTGTAACTAATAATAATTTTTATATACACCATTTAGGGTGCGTTTGGAGCTCCAAAAAATCTCAAAAAATCTCAAAAATTTCAAAAGCTGACACGGTCTTAGGCGCCTAGAAATTTCAAAGCTGTTGGAACAGATCAAAATGGTGCGTTTTAACTGATTTTGCCAGAATTTAAAAAAAAAGCGATCTGACATTTGTACAAAAAAGTATACAAAACTCTAAAAATTTTCAAAATCCTCTATTAAAATTTTGACACGTGTGTTTTTATATAATTTTAACAATTTTATATCAAATCACACATCAATATTTAATAATCATTATACAATAATTTTAAAATTTAATTTTTGAAAACTTTTGTTTTTTATTGAAACTCCAAATCCCCCTGACTCATTGAAATAAGCCTTACGGCTTACAGGAAAGAATACAAGCTCACCCTTGGATCAATTCTGTATCAACGGCTAGGATCTAATCTATTATAACCGGCTGACAATCAATCACACCACCCTTTCGAAAATGACAACATTGTACTTACTGAAACGACACCATTGCACTTGCACACAATTATTGAAACACCGTCTCTTCATTTTCATTCATTTCTTCAGCTCAATTCAGCCATCCAACACGATGCATCCCATATCCGGCAATCAGCCATTCTCCTCTTAGCTCCATCCATGACATTGAGTGCGGCGGCAGACAATTCATCGTGCATTTTATAAATATATTCTTACATTTTATTTTATTTTATTTTTTTATTACATAAAATTACATAATTATTCTCATTTTTCTAATAAGATACGTTATATAATTTTAATAACATAAATATTCTTTTACAAAAATGAGAACAATTGTATAATTTTATTTAATAAAAAAATAAAATGAAATAAAAGAATGCACTTGTAGAGCACAAATAAACTTATTCTATTTTTCAATAAGTTAACGGAGTAAGAATTAGATTTTTTTTTTAATAAATATTTATTTTTTTCCTCATCTTTTTAATCCAATTAATAAAAAATAAAATACCCTTTTCCACCATGAATCCATGATCCAAATGTTGAAACCATCCTTTTGCATTGATCCACAAACTGGATATGTGGATGGAGCTCTCTAGTACACATTTGGATAGAAATAGAACACAACTCCAGGAAGGGGAAAAAAAAAAAAAAAAAAAAGATTCAGACTTGAAATACAATCACCAATGGGTTGAACTTTTTATCTGAAAAAGAAGAATTTTGAACAAAGTAAAACTTTATTTGAACTTCCCATTCCCCCTCTTTCTACAAAGTAAAAGGTTGAAGAATACTACTTCACTACTCTCGCCTCACAAACGGCGAGGAGCTTACATCTGTACTGTAAAACGAATCCTCCTGCACACCATAATAGTTCTCTTCCTTCTCTTCATCCCACTTGAGAACCTCCCTCATATACTTGAATGCCTCATCAATGGTCACTCTATCCCTCGCCCTCGCTTGCCACACAAAGAGCTTTCGACCCGTTAGGGAAGCGTATAGGTCTTTGAACTTCATAGCCACATAGTAGTAAGCTTGGTGAGCCAGTGACTCGTTGTTGTGGAGGGCTTGCACCGGACTGAAATCGCTGAACCAATCGCAAACGGTTAGAGCTACCCTGTTCACCTTTTCCTCGAAGAGGTCGTATTTGTTCAAGATCAACAGGAAGGGGGTATTCTTGAAGCAGGGATGCCCAATCGTTGTTTCGAAGAGGTCTTTGCTGTGCATCATTTTATTCTGAAGCAAGGCTCCGTTGGCGCTGTTTTCTGGGGTCACCCACACCTGATCGTAGTCACTCAGCGAGATGCAAAAGACCACCACGCGAACATCTTCAAACATTTCCACCCACTTGCAGCCCTCGTTCATCCCCTTGGCGTTTATTCTGATAAGTTGGTATCTAGAAAACCAAAAATTTTAGAGTAGATTAACAATAATTGAATTGTCAAGGATAGGAACACAAGTCACAGGTTTGAGACATTTAACTAACACAGATGTGTTCCGATCCATTTAAACTTATGCAAAAAATTTAAATATAAAAAAGAATTCTGAAGGGGTGGAATAATTTACTTAAAATAATTTCCTTCATCTGTTAGATTTTTAGGAGTGGGATGAAGATATTAGCTCTTCCATGCCCAACTCTTTGCTTAAAGTTGCATGGATATATACCAATATTTGGATGCATACACAGTAGATAGAAATTTCGGTTTACGATGACAGAAGCATAAACCTCTCATCATTCAAGGAGTTTCATGCACCTTGACATCGTCTAAATATTCAATTCATGGCAGGGAGTACCGGAAGTAGCCCAATGCAGTTGAAAAAGTTATGTTTTCAATGGATGAAACCAATATGATAGCCAAGTTTCCAACAATCTAAGATATATATATATATATATATATATTGGAAATACAACTATATATATCCTATAGAATTTAGAGGAAACCGGAGCGAGGAGGTGCGCACATTAGAACTTAAATTTTTACTGATTTCACACCTATTGGCTCTCATTTTTGTCTATAAAAACATGCACTATAAAGCAATTAATCAACTCTATCATTTGATATTCAAAGTGGGCAGTGTGTTTTCTGTCAATAGATTCAACACCATACTAATGACTCAATTGCCACTTGTTTGACACACATAACATGACTGAAAATTTTCCTTCGCATGAGGTTCCAAGCTTTATTTATAACATCAGATATTCAATTAATCAATTCTATCACTTGATATTCAAAGTGGGCAGTCCGTTTTGTGCCAACAGATTCAACACCATACTAATGACTCAATTGCCACTTGTTTGACACATGACATGACTGAAAATTTTTTCTTCGCACGAGGTTCCAAGCCTTATTTATAACATCAGAGAAGTACATTTTCTCAGCAGCAAAAGCACTCGTGGGCAACAATAATTGTGCCTTACAAGTGACAGCATCACATGTGGATATTAGTAATGTTAATAGTACAAGAAGCAACAATTACCTGATTAGAGGTGGGGGTGGAGCTTCCAGATTGTCTGTGTAGGTTTCAGACATTGGACTACGATCGTCCAGGGAGAACTCCATGAAAGCCAAACCATTCCCTTGGGTAACCCCTTCTGCATATAGTATGTCTCGCTCTGAAGGCTCATATTCATTGCTTGACACCTCAACAGCCTACAAGAGACAAGGGAACTAGTCAATAATAATCTAATAGCTCTCAATACTTCACAAACTTAAATGCTCAGGATTTAGTTGAAGTGAACAATATTTACTCCACAATATACAAAGTAATTAGTTGAAATAATATTTAGTAGATATTGCACAGTCTTCACAAATCTAAAACATTGAAAGAGGTTGACAATAAGTTCTTTCCAAATTGATTATTTGTCCCTCTGTTAGAGGTGCACTTTTTCACTCTTTCATATACTAGGGGATTTCACTTGGAAAAGAAAATGGGAAAATGAAAATCCTGACAATCTATTAGAAAATGGAATGAAGTTACAAGGGGAGTTTCAAAGGGTTTAGTGCTAAAAAGAACCATAAAAGAGATTTTTTTTTTGGGGGGGGGGGGGTTCTCTAAAATTCACACTGAAGTGTCATCAGTTTGTACTCGACCTTTTTCCTTTTGCTTTTAATGAAAAGCCCTTTTGCTTTGTCCTATTTCTCTTAATAATCATAGATGTTATTCCTGGTAAAATAGAACTAGGGGAAGAGATGTGGAAATAGTTGATAAATTTGGTATTTGGAAAGAAAGATGTTCCATGACCCGGATTATGTTTGATTGCTAGGTCATTACTTTCACTTTTGGTTGCTCTATGAAAAACCAAATTTATAAAAATCTAGAAATACACAAGCACAAATACACATATGCGTAAAAAAACTATTCCGTGTGGCAAAACAATAAAGAAAAGGCAAACAGGAAGTAGAAGCATAAAATAAGACGGTTTCATTATACAATGTGCCTATATAGCTAAACATCATAAGTTAACCAATTTAAAACAGGACGTAGAAGCATAAAATAAGATGGTTTCATTATACAATGTGCCTATGTAGCTAAACATCATAAGTTAACCAATTTAAAGTCTGTGGCGTACCCTGCTTAAGAAGTATTCTGCAACATCAGGAAGGAAATGAAGCTCGTCTTTTCTCCTATATGTTTCCTGTATAGCAGGATCCTTCCAAACCTCTTCAACTAGTGGAGCATACTCACGCGTTGCTGCAGGAAAGAATGCATCCAAATCTCCTGTGGCTATAATATCTAGGAGCCAGTCAGAAAAATGCTTCAACCTAGGGTTGATGGAGTAGACACATGGACCATTCTCATTAGAATCGACACCTGTGACAAGATTGAATACAATTACAAGAATTAGCAAAGTCTGGCCAACATTTTCAGTCATCATCATACACGTGATAAGGACTAATCAACTTCACCGAATTGGTTCAAAGTTGTTTGTTCATCCTAGAAAAGATTCTCAAGGAATTACTAAAGAAGCCTTTTATCTTCAATTCAAATCACAATTAGAACAAAGTCCCATGATGAGTGAAGAAAATAAAATGATATCAAAGCAACTTACAAAATCTTGTTATATTGAATTGTGAGTTATATTTCTCTTCAAACCCCCAGTACTCCTAACTACAGTGACACACACACGAAAAGAGGAAGACAACAAAACAAGAAGAGATTAAGAGAAGGCAGTTTCCATTCTCAAAGAACTCAGTTTCCAGTTACAACTAATAATTGGTTAAATA
Source organism: Vitellaria paradoxa (assembly GCA_019916065.1). Lineage (NCBI taxonomy): Eukaryota > Viridiplantae > Streptophyta > Magnoliopsida > Ericales > Sapotaceae > Vitellaria > Vitellaria paradoxa. Next base: position 7,291,990 of record CM034242.1, read on the forward strand.
CTACATCCAAATTGAAACAGAATTTAATTGACAAAAGGGCAGATAGTTTTTGTTTTGGCATGCAGTCCTTTAGTAGATAACAGTACGTCTTTTAAGAGAACTTACTAATACAATTGAAGCTGACTACCAAAACCAGTTCCACAACCTGGTTCCAGAATTTCTAGGTCTGGTTCCAGAAGCTTCAACATATTGCATGATATATCACCAATGTTTGAGGTGCCATGATATGAAAATTTTTTAAATAAGATCATCTTTAGATGCCATCCTTTTGCCTTGTTTTAATATTTTTTTTCCTTGAAATTATGTTGATGGGGCATAATTAATTTTATTGGGCGTCCAACCACATCCCAAATTAAAAGCATTCTCCCATAATATGGGATTATAATGATCTGATTGATCCGTATGGTCCGCAAATACCATTGGACAATGACACACTACGGAATGACAATGAATTAATTAATAACTTTTCTAGTTAATCCCTTAATATACGCAACATAATTATGTACTTGCCAGAACTAAACTTTCTTATTTTATTAGCAACTCCTTATGTAATACTAGAGGTGTGCAAACACAATGCATGTGGTTATCACTTAACAATGCGTGTGGTTACCATTTCATTTGTGTAATTTAATTAGGGGTATAAAAATAAAATAATGTAATAGTTAAAAATTTGAAATTTGTAAAATGACTTAATTATGGGTAGTTTTTAGAAGTTTGATTTAAAATTAAAATTTGATGGGAGGTTGAAGGCTATTTTAGGAAACTAAAGAAGTTTCACAAAAATTCAAACTTCATTAATTCTTAGGCTTAACCAATACCCCTAGTGTTTCATTTATATAATAGTATAGATGTCCTATATTAGCAGAATAACTTACAGAGATTAGAATATGAAGATGCATCACTTTTTAGCATCAAATCTGAACTCGTTACCATGAATTGATGAGGAGTAAGAATCAATGCAGGTTAGGCAGCTCCATTGTATGATATCAAAAGAGTGAAGTTCTACTACACAAGGAGCGGAGCAATATGCAGAGTGGAAATCATGATTTGACAACTCAAACATTATAAATAGATTGATAGAGCAACGTTTTCTATTGTACCTGCATTGGCAGTTTGGTTGTGAGAACCTATTGCTTTCATCTTTGACAAGGCCTCCTCTTCAAAGCGCTCCCGCCCATCAAGCAGTATGCTGAGATATTTGTACATATTGCTTTGAATCATAAGCTTAATATCCAGCAATTCTTCTGCAGTAAACTTGTTCCCATACAAAAATTTTGCCTGTTGAAAAATGCACAAGAACAAAAGCCAACAAGTATAAACACAAGTGGAACATTCTACCGGATGCACCATAACTCCTGGAGCAATTAACCTTCAAAATACTTATTCATAATGTGCAGAGTGTACTTGTAAATCATTGAACCAATATGAGTATACATGTCCTTTTCAACTACTAAATGCAATTAGGCAAAGAACGAGAGGATGGAATTTTAAGATTATGCTGAATCTCTCATATTGAGTGGCACATTTTTGAAGCAATCAAACCAAAATTGTAACCAACTGTAGCCGCACATCCCCTTTTGTGTGTGTATTGAAATATAGTTTATATCATACAAACTAGTCATGACATTTTGACGTCCAGGGAGCAACTTTTTTCACACAGATGCTCAGGAGAAACTAGAAAGGGGGGGGGGGGGTTGCATATGGTTGACAATTGGGACATAACTTCAGACAAAACCTAATCAGTGAAAATTTCCTGCAAATCTTATCAAACACCATAACCATTTCAAGTATACACAAAATAGCAATACCTGCTTAAAAACAGTGCTGGTTCCAGATCCTTGAATCCCAAGTAGGAGAAGTTTCTGAATTTTTTTCTGCTCAAGATAATTTGGAACAGTTGTATAGTTGCTAGGCTCATCCCTTTGTCCATTAGGCTGACCATGAGGGACAGGCAAAGAGAACAAGGTGCAAACAAGCCGTGTTGAAGCCTGAATAACAACTAGAAGGTATTAATTATACAAAGCATTCCCACACTACAATAATCTCCAAAGTTTATTCAACTACAACTTTTTTGATACATACCTTCTCCCAAATATTTCCCCTGATATTGTTCTGACCTTCTTCCTCGTACCGACCATCATCGTACACCCAAAAATGAGTGTCACGTGGGCACTGAACCTTCGCCAGCTGAAACATGAAGCACATACATTATAATGTTAGAATTTAGTCCATGTGGACTACACATCGAAGAAAGTGGTACAAACATAGCCACATAAAAATGGGGGCTAAGCAAATATAATGTGGAAGTTTACATAGTAACAAATCATTCTGAAGATCAACAGCCCCTCCAAATATGCTTTACCACAGAAGCCTTCAGACTTACAACCAAGCATTCTCCATTAGCTGAGGAAATATTAGGCTACCAAGCTCACTAAGTAACACAGGCTTGATTTGTAAAAGCAGTAGACAATTGGTGTGTTCGTTTATTTACTTTCTTTCTTTGTAGCTTTTTTTTTTTTAATTATTACTATTATTAATTTTTTTTTTTTTTTGGCAGCTACCATCCAATACCAATAATAAATGTTGTAATCTTGAAAAAATTTTGTTCAATCAGAGATGCCTTTGCCATATTTTAGAGAAGTTAGATGCATAATGTTTGGTTCTTTTGCTCATGCACTAAGGCAAAAAGGGGAACTAAATGGGTTAGCCGACCAAGAAAAGCCATTTCAGAGTCTTACAAACACCAACAGTCATTAAAAGCCATTATCCAGTAGTAGTTTTATTGTTCTGGATATTGGGCAGGGATAAATGTGTACAGAGAAAGCCTTTCATTAGCACAAATTGCTTGCATCAAACTCAAACCCACATTTTTGCAATTACTAGCACATGCAGTTGCAGTTGCAGTTGCACCTGCACCAAGCAAGGTCTTGTCTAGATGACCAAACAACAGCACAAACAAGCAGAAGAAAGAGACCTTAAGAAGAACCCTTCTATTTTGAAGAGGAAAAAAATTCAGGACACAGACCTTTAGGACTCTCAGTTCAAGTTTTGTAATTTCTCGGCCATTGATGTAAACTTCAGTGTTGCCATTGCTTGCATAACGGCTAAGTTTCCCGGTAAAGTTTAAGTTCGAACTTACAATTCGATCAGGTTTTTCTCCCTCCTGTCAGATTAACACAGAAATGCCTTTTACTGGTAGCATTGGCCATCACAAAGACTAAAAGATTCTTCATGTATAAGCATAGTTGAAATGAAACCTGTGTACTTATCGCAACAATGATGCATTACCTTTCCCCAAAGACCAGATTCTTTGTCATACCAATATCTGCCAGGCTTCAATTTCTGTGGGGGTAAAGGGCACCCGAGTAACTCAGCCATCTCTTCTGGCTTAAGAGGGAACCCATTCACAATCAGCTGCTCTGACCGAAGCTGATTAGCGGCACATTCTTTCTCTGCTTTCATTATTTGCTTGACTTCTAAGGGACTAAGCAATCGTCCCAATACCCTCGAATGTTTACCCAGTTTGGACCGATTTGATTCATTAATTGGCTCACTGATGCAAGTAACACATTTACGCCCTTCTGGCATTGAACCCATCGCCCTGAGCACACAATTGCCGCAATACTTGGCGTCACAAACCAGGCATGACTCTTTTGTCTCCCACTTCCCTTTCCCACACCTATAACAAATTCTTTTCCTTTTCTTCTTCTTTTCCTTGGAAACCCCAACATATTCAGGAAAAACCTGCTTCTGTACATTAATGTCTTTTCTTTCCGATCTATCAACAGTATTGAAAGTGACAACTGGAGCTCTTCTTCCTTCATTAACTGGATTGGTTGAAGCATTATTGGGAGGATTGTGAACAGATCCTGGAGATGCTGAAGGGGAAGCAGAAGAAAAATCGGGGTTTTGTAAGACAGAAACTAAAGACTCTGAACTTCCAGATGCTCTCGGACTCTGAGAAGGAGGGCTAGTGACACCAGCCAGTCGAGACACCGGCAAAGGGATTGGGTCAATTGTAGGGGGGACATCACAAGTCACCGACCTCCTTGGTTCAGAGATTGGCTGTGCTACAGGTGCATCAGGATTCGAAGTTGAATTTAGATCAAGGGGTTCAACTCTAGGAAGCTTGTAAGAAATTGTTGGTCCCTTATACTCTATTGCTATCGAGCAATCGAGATCAGACTCCTGTTCTGGGAAGGAAGCACCGGGAGGGAGCATCTTTCTGACCATCTCCCTCCAGTCCTCCTCTCCTCCACTTTTCTCCATCTATCTTTCACAAAAGTACCAATAACCCACAAAATTTTCAACTATGATCTCAAACTACTTCTATAAAACACCCCTTACTTTCAGAACACTTGGCTCATAGAAATCAACAAAGGAGGTTTTAATACCAGAGTAACTGAACATGTAAGCTGTCAAACAAAATAGAAAACAGACAAGCACTGAATCAGCAGAGAAAGTGAAAACGTCACAACCAAACCAAAAGCCCCACAACAAGTAATCAACAAAAGGAGGGTTTGTACAAATAAATTCTAGGGGTATTCAAACCAATCCCAATACAAACAACAAAATGTCAGCACCACCCTAGTCTCAATACAAGGCCATCCTTCAAAAGCCTTCAAATTTGAAAAGGATCTTTATGATTCTCGAGGAACGAGGGGCAACCTACAGACTCCAGCAAATAAACTAAAAACACATATAAGCTAAGCAGAGCTTTAAGATTCCAAAACAACCCAAAAACGGTAGCTTGAAATCATTTACTTTGGAGGGTTTTCAACAGAAGGAATCTCAAATTCTAAGCCGAAAATCTTGAAAGCTTCAGAGTAAAACAAACAAACACCAAACAAATCAAAATCCCAGAAAGAGGACGTTTTCGGAGATGCATATAAACACATAAATAGAACACGGACGCACAAAAGACAAGGCATGGGGATATTAAAAAAGAATCAGAAAATTTCGCTTTATAGAGTAAAATATCAACTTTTACAAGTAAGTAGATGTATAAAAAGTAAAAACAGAGAGAAGGGGTCCAATCTATATACCTGAGAAAGGGACAAATTGACATTGAATCTTAGGAGCTCTTACTTTTAAAATCTTCAAAGCTTTGAAGATTGAAATGGGGCAAAGCCTTCTTTACAAAGCCCACCATTGAAATAGAAAGAAAGATTGCTTTCCCTAGAGTAGAGAGAAAGCAGAGGGTAGAGGGAGACAGATGGTTTGCTGAAAGCAAAGCGGGCTGAGAGCGATGGAGAGGGGTAACTCAGACAGCCATTTTAGAGAGAACAAGAGAGAGAGTGAGGGACCACGAGCTCCACGGCCGGTACTGGAGGTGCGATTGGATTGATTGATGAAGACAGCTGAGGCATCCTCAGTGGGGGGGCATGAGGACACCGGCACGCGCGCGCGTCGATACTGCTGTTACAGCGCCCACGACCAAGATTTCATGTGGGACGTACTGTTTCTGCCACGCGCTTTGGTTGAGCGTGCATAGTACTTTCCCATTTCTACCATTTATTGGCCTATTAGTTTATTGATTTGATCCTTTTAATCATTAATGCATATAATTAATCTGCGTTTGAAATTTTAAAATTTTCTCTAGAATTTTAAAAAAGTTGCCAAGTTCTTTTAATTAAATTTGGTTAGGTGTGACTTTTTACAGCAATTTTTTATTTTTTTAATTCTTTTTCAAAATTTTAAATGCCAACTTAATAAAGTTAATCACATTGCTCTATTGAATTTTAATCTAAAAACACACTTTCTCATTTGATTTAAAAATAAATATATAATTATTTTGTAATTTAAAATTAAAATATAAAATTAATTAAATTTAAATAAATATATGTCCCAAAAGACAAAATTAGTTAGAGGAAGAAAAAACACAAAAAATTGACATATAAAAGTATGCTTTTATATTCAAAAGAAATATATATATATATTTTAAAGGTAAATGAAATATATATTTTTTATTTTTAAAGAAACTCAATGTATACACAATCTGTGGACAATTTTGTTTATTTTTTCTTAATAATGTCGTTTGGACAATTATATATAAATTTTCAGGGTACAAAAATATAAACATAATTAAATTTAATAAAGTTACTTGATTTTACACTATTATTTAATACAACAAAATGATTTTGTATTAACTTTTAGGGCATGTTTGTTTTAAGGGTCATTGATCAGGTAAGTTGTATAGGGGTAAATTTTATTCTTTATTACATTAGTTTGGAAGATGCGATAACGATTACATTCGGAGTAAAGATTATCCTCATATAGGGGTAAATTATTACTGGTGGAGGATTAGGAAGTAATGAAAAAATTATACTATTTTTTCATTACCTCCGTAAAACATTTCTGTACACCTTTATAATCTTTCACTTACAAAAATTTCACCCTATACCAAAGAATTCATTAATTTGATTATTATAGGCTTGTTCACTTGATCAATTCATTCTCATTTCAAACATAATTAACTTTTATTCTTTCAAAATTTTTAGCATTTTAAACATAATATAATTATTATCGAATAATATTTATTGTTTCAATCTAAATATAGGTATCATGAATTTGTAATCCACTTAAGTATACTGAGATAACAATCACATTTGTAAATCTTTTACTCCAAAATTTTTTCATCTCAAAATTTTCTCAGTTCATACCAAACGTTCTCTTAAAATAGATAAAATTATGTGTTTTTTTACCAAGTTTTAAAAAAGTAAAATGTAACTACTCTTATTTATTAATACTTACCTTATTAACAACGTAATAATTTAATATATATATATATATATTGATAAATTTTATTATACTAATAAATAGAAAATTTAAAATACATACATAGATTAGGTTTATTGATGAGTCATATCCTATAGATTAGGTTCCAACAAATGTTGAGATGCGACTGAGTAGCACTATTATATATATGTAAATGTATGTTATATATATATATAATTTAACCACAGATTTTTTTTTTCTAAATTTTAGAACAATATTAATTATTGGCAATTTAATATATTATTAAAATCTAATATAATTTACCATATATTGGATTTTTTTTTCCTTTCCTAAATTGAAGAACAAAATTTATTCATTAATAACTGATAGTGAATCCCGGTTATGCATGATAAAAAATTAAATTTAATATTTTCTTATTATTTTATTAATAAAATTAAATAAAATTTTGATAACAATTTATAAAAATTACTATAACTATCAATCCATTAAACTAAAAACAACTTGAAAAAATTACTAATATTATTCTTCCGTATCCGTATGTTTGGTTTGGTTTTTGACTATATGAATGTGTTTGGAGTCTCAAATTTGATAAAAAAAATTTTCAAAATTTTTTAATTGTTTTATTTTTTTCAGCTTTCTTCGCACAAATTTTTTTTTTAATTTTGTATAACTTTCTTCAATTTTAATCTATTTTATTCAACTTTTTCTAACTTTTACCAACTTTCTTCAAATTTTACGAACTTATCAAGGAACACACAAAACACCTAATTATTCAAAATTTATTTGCTTTTAATTTTTTTTGGGTCAAAATTTGACACTCCAAACAGATTAGTTAACTGAGATATTTAGAGGCTCATTTAAATTATTATACCATGAAGAATATAACAAAAAATTGTAATATTTTTATATCTATTCAAAAAGGACATGTGATATTATAATATATATTTTAATAGTAATTCTAATTTTTAAAATATCATTTTAATTTTTATTTAGATTTTTCAAATCCTGTGCGGATAGTTAATTCCTAAATTTCTAGTACTTTTTTACTTACCAAATTTTATTTTATATATCATAGAATATATATATATATATATATATATATTAAAAGATTAGACTTACGTAAATATGATAATATTAAATATTTTACTTATATGACAACAATATCATTTCATAAAATTCTAATATTCACACTATATTTCTCTGGATACTCATGTATAATTTTTTCTTGTCTTCTTTTTTAAGCAATATGTTCTTCTTTCCGTCTTGATAGGGATAGTATATAAAGGACTGAAAAACTATTTAGAATTAAATACTAGATATCTGAAATTAAAACTAATCAGGGGGCTATGCTGCGTTTAGACCTCCAACAAATAAAATAAATTACTATAAATCTTTAATAACTTCTAATTTTCTCACCATCACTAATTTCAAAAATAATTTATCTTATTTTTTCTTATTTCAAACGAGGTCTTAATATTATTGTATTTATTTAAAATATATATAATATTAAAATAATAAAATATTTTATATAAATTATATCCTGGCGACAACGAGTGAATTGGGTCTCGGCCAATATTACTATTCTAAATTTTGACCTAAAAACTAAATTTAAATCTTAAAATCTGTGAACCAACTCAAAAAGGTCAACGCTTACGTGTGGACCGGTATCCACAAATTGCCTCTTCAGGTAGTTTTCGAATCTTTGAACTTGAAAGGACTAGTGTGATCGCATTGGCCCTTCGTGGGTAGGGCTCTGTTTTGGAGATCTAGGCCGTGTTTGGATGGTAAAAGAATTAAAAAAATTCATCTAAAAATAACATGCGATGGAATTTGATTATAAGAAATTAAAAAAATTTATAATCCTTGTTTTGCAAATTTTGGTGAATTTTGACATGTCAAACATTAATTTTTTCAATAAATTTATTAAATTTTTAAAATTTTAATTGTTTTTAATTTTCTTTCTCCACAAAAAATTTTAAACTTTTTTTTAATTTTTTTCAACATTTTTCAATTTTTACTAACTTTTTTAATTTTTTTAACTTTTTCGATTTTTTTTAACTTTTATGAATTTTACCAAGTACAATATTTTTTATAAAAATAATATGTAACAATGTCAGAATAAAAATTGTAAAAAAATTTCACATTTTTGGTAAAATTGTAAAAAATTTCATATTTTTGATTTACCAAATTCCTACTAACCGGCCAATTTAACGGTAAATTGTTCGACCAAAAAATAAAAAATAAAAAAATGTAAAGGTTGAAAATGAATTGACAGCGAGACAGACCACATGGCTCCCCCGCTCAACATTTCAAACAAGTGAGAGCTGTTACCGTACACGCCTTGATGGATGATGGGTGGTGGTGGTGTTGTCAAATCAAAGCTTGCCTATTCCTACAATTTAAAAAACGGGAGAAAAGGCTCCTTGTAATTTTAATAAAGTGCAATTTTAACCATTATAAAGAAAGTAGCAGCGGTGGTCAAAATACTACTTTTTTAAAAGGTTTTAGTAAGTAATAATTATCTTTTTATTAGATGGGAATATTAGTATTTTTTCAAAAATTTTTCTCACTACTTGTAATTTTTTCTTTTACATAACTATAAAATTAGTCTTATAATTAATAGAGAATAATTAATGCAAAACATTTTAAATACTATGATTACCCCATTTTCATTTATTATTATAAAACTAACATCATTCACTTTTCACTTTTCTACAATTACATCTTTTATAATCTCATGCATATTCACCCGTATATATCTATCATTCGTTCAGTAAACCTTAAACGAAACACTACGAAAGATGATTATGTTGAAATGAAGGTTTCGAATGTGATTAATTTTTTTCACAAGCAAGACGGAGCAAATTTCTTGTTATTATGAATCATTGAATCTCTCAAATAGTTGAGTAACTACTAACTTCTTTTAATTTTTTTCTTTTATCTGATTAATTTCTTGATAGAGTAATATGAAACAAATTGTATATAATATTTTTTTATTTTTGTGGGTATACATTATTAGGAAATTTTTTTTCCATATTAAGATCTTTTTTTTTTTATAATTCTTATTTGTAGGTTTTTTTTTAGCTTGTTAATTTTTAAAGGGTTTTTCTTAAGACTGTTGAATTATTTTGAACACTGTTATATATTTTTTTAATTTAATGATGGATGGTTTTGGGGATGAATGTTAAGATTTGAATTTTAATTTGATTTACTTTTATTTCAATTATTTTCATTTGTGTACAAATTGGTCAACGATTATAATGCCTTGCTTTGTATCAATTAAAAAATAATAATTGTTTATTTTTTTCTTTGATTTGTGATAAAATAAATTTAAAAGATATATTTTGTAAAACTAATTTAAAAAAACTACTAAAAAAACTCTCTTACACAATTTCATGAAATTATAATTAATAATAGATTTTTAATTTAACATGCAAATTAATAAAGAGTATAAGATGTTATAAAAAAAGTAAAAAGTAGAAAATATTAGTTTTGTAATAATAAATAAAAAGTGGAGATAATTATGATATTAAATGTGTTTTATATTAATTGTCCTCTATTAATTACAAGGTTAGTTTTGTAATTTTGTAGAGGAAAAAAGTCAAAAGGAGTGAGAGAAGTTTTTGAAGGAGTACCAATATCCCTACCATTTTTTTTATTTTTTTAATGAATTTTTTCAAGTCTATTCCTTAAAAGTCACTAGTTCTAGTTTACTCAAGATTGCTGAAAAGTACACTCATTCAAAATTTCAGAAATTAGTTGATATGCGCACAAGTTGGTCTAAGCACTCTAAATTAAAAAAAAATATGATTATTTATAAAGTGCAGTTTTAACCCATTTAAAGAAAGTAGCATTGGTGGTTAAACACTATTGTTTTTAAGAGATTTTAGTAAATAACAATTACTTTTTTTTTTTAATTTCTTTTAATTGGTTTTTTTCGGATTTATTCTTCAAAAGTACTAGTTCAAGTTTTCTTTTAATGGGTTTTTTTTTTTTTCAGGTTTATTCTTCCAAAGTACTAGTTCAAGTTTTCTGGATTAATAGAGGGTTCCCTCGTCCAAATCTCTAGAAATTAATCAGGGTACATATAGATTTGTCCAAACATTCTAAATTAAAGAAAATATGATTATTTATTTATTTGCCATTCAATTTAAGTGTATTTGTGTTTGACACACTGATTTTTACTGATATAAAAGTTTTTAAAATTAATTTATTTTTTATTTTATTACATGAATTATAAATTTATAATTTATTTTATTTTATTATATCTTTTATTACACCAAACAAATGTATTATTAGGAATGGAGGGTTCGGTGACAGTAAAATATTAGATCCTTGACTACTAGGTTATGGCCCTTCTTCCCAGGTAATAAATTTATGAATGGACGGAAGGAGACATGGAGAGGACCAAGTGATTAGTGCCAATTTGGACCCCCGTAGAATGGTCCCATTTTGAAGGAGACAATCAATGTAGGTCCCAGAGGGTTCAGCTTATGCAGTTCCATTGTTATCACTGTTTGCTCAAAGTCGTAATAAATTTATTGTACTATTTTTCTGTCACAATTTTAAGAGTGCTCTAAAACGATATCAAAATAACACATACAAAGTGAAGGGCACTGCATGTGCAAAAAAAAAAAAAAAAAAACGCACGAGAGGAGCTGTGTTTAATTCTTGACCCCATTGAATTAGAACGGACTATATCCAATGACAATGGGGTGTTTGATAGACCAAAAGTAAAAAAAAAAGTACAATAAAAATGAAAAAATGTGACATAAAAGTGATAGGTATAAAATTTTGATTGAAGAAAAGTACAAGAATTAATTAAAGTTAATAAATTTTAGTGAAAGTTGGTGTGGTCAAACAGGGCCAATATTTATTAGGTATTTATTATCAACTACAGGTTACTAAAAATTTGTCATATAGTAATGTTATGTGTGTGTGTGTGTTTTTTTTTATTAAAATACGAGATATCATTACTTGACATATATTTATTGATCCTTGATAGAGAGAGAGAGAGTGAGGGGGAGTTTATAGCCATCGGATGTAATTTTATTATTATTATTTTGAAATAGGATGTGACTTATTCTATTTCAATGACTAAAACTCTCTTTCGAGTATAACATTTTATCATAAAAGTTTAATTTTTTACACGTGACACGAATTATGAAATTACTAGCAATTACCCGTGCCTGAAGGCACAAAAATATAATTTAACGTGTAGTTAATTTAAATTTAAATTTATAAATTTATAAAAAAAGTGTAAAATAATCTATAAAAATAAAAATCATTAATCAAAAGAGATTAAACTATAAAATTTTATTATTTATTACAAATATTATCACATTTTTTAAAATATTAATTTAAAATATTTTATATAAAAATATTAAAAAAATATGAGAAGAGGGAGAGAAAAAAATAATTCTGACCATCTAACAAATTCAACAGTTGAAAATACCTCAAATTCAAAATTTTAAACTTTTTTATTATATAAATAACATTTTTTTATATAAAAAGTATTAAAAAAAATATGGAAAGAGTAAGAGAAAAAAAATAATTCTAACCATTTAATAAATTTAATAGTAGAAAATTTTAAATTTCCTTATTATATGAATGACATATAGTGTAAAAGTGTATGTATTTAAAATTTAAGTTTTAAGAACATTTGAATATGACGTTCATGTGCGTGTCGAGCAGGCATGCTGCAGTTTTGAAATATATTAATCACAAATATTATTTATTACAAATATTGTTTCATATTGGTTTATTTTATGAATTCAAAAAAATTTTAAATTTTTAAAAATTTAATAAAAAATATACAAAATTAAAAATTAAAAAAATAAAAATAAGTTTGTAATCACATTTTAAAAAATTTTCATATAAAATGATCAAAAAAACAATTAAAGTGGGAAGAAAAAGAAAAATCTTGTCAATTTTGACATGGTAAAATTTTAGCGATGATTGGAACAAATATAAAATCATGAGTTATTTAGCGTGTAAATAACTCCGTTTTGAATTCATAAAATAAACCAATATGAAATAATATTTGTAATAAATAATACAATTTTGCTGTCTTTTTTATTTATTTTCATATTAAATTAATTAATTAACTATTTATTTAATTTAAAAACTATTTAGTAAAAATAAATTAATTAATGAATATGATACATATTAACTGTAATATGATATAATAAAAATAGACAAAATATTAAAATTGACAAAATATTTGCAATAGAAAATATAGAGTAAAAGGATTTTTTTTATTACGTTTTTCTATTTAAGTTTACATTTTTTTTAAAACAAAAATATATATATAGATTTAACAAATATTTTTTTGTTGTCAGTTTATAAAATTTATAAACATAAATAGAAATTTTAATTTAAATATTTAATTTTAATAAAATTTTACAGAGTATTAAAATCTAAATATATAATTAAAAAAATTAATTGACTTTGCCTATTAGGTATCTATCTATTATTTAGTATTATCATTATTTTGTGCCTTTATTTTAAAAATTAAAATTAAAATATTATTTTAAATAAAAATAATAAAAAATATTATTTTGTCTGCCTTGAAACCCCAACCTCTCCCCATTTTTTTCCCTTTCCTGCACAGAAATATAAATTTATAAAGTAAACGTACATAAAAAAAAATTGTATAAATAACATGTAAAAATAAAAATTATTAATTAAAAGATATCACATTTTTAATAAATAATATTTGTAACAAATAATAAAATTTTACACCCTTTATTATTAGTGATTTTTATTTTTATAAGTTATTTTTAAAAAAAATAAATTTTGTATCTTTATAAGTCAAATATATAAAAAATAAATTTAAAAATGAGAGAGAGAAATTTAAAAAATAAATTTACATTTGAATTATTTGTAAGTCATATATATAATTTTATATCTTTATTTAAAGTCAAAATATTATTTTTGTGTCTTAAAACTCTCTTATTTTTATGCCTAAAAACCCCACCCACCCCAACCCAACACAACCCAACCCCCATTTTTCTCTCACTCTCTCTCTCTCCCCCTGCCCCGCGGGCCCCACCCACTCTCCCTCCCCCATCTCCCTCTCTCTCACACTCACTCTCTCTCCCCTGCACCCGCCCCACTCCCTCTCTCTCCCCCATCACCCTTTTTCTCTTACTCAATCCTAATCCCCCTTTTTTTCTCTCTCTTTCCCAGCAAATTACCCTCCCACCCCCTCTTTCTCTCTCTCTCTCTCTCCCCGGCAAACCCACCAAATGCTGACACGTATATAAATCTCACTTCAAAACACTGATCTCCCTTGTATAATAGATAATTTTGACTATTTAACTTCTAAGAGTAAAATATCACTAAAATATATTTTGTAACTAATTAAAAATCCCATCAATTAATTTTTTTAAAAAAAAATTAGTTCCTAAAATTCAATTTTAGGTATTAAAGGGTAAAGCGAATTTTTCCTTTTTTTTTTTTTGGAGGCGGGTGCGGGTGCATAGTTATTTTTTTAATTATATTTTAGGTTTTTTTATTTTTTTGGCAAAAAAAAAATTAAATAAACTATTTTACAATCGTCATTTTTAAAAGTTCAGAAATTGAAGCTACGTTTAAACATGAGAAATATATATATATAGACACGATAAACAAAGAAAACAAACAATCATATTAGAGGATATTCTATAGAATAAAATATGAATGGATTAATTAAGACTTGAAGTGGCAAAAAGAACTATTCATTTCATAATTCAATGGTCAAATAATTTCATACATGAAATACTATATATATATATATATATTATAGATAATTTGTGAAGTGTGACAAGGCCCCCATGAGAAAAGGAGGTTGGACTAGAGTCATGACCTCATTCATGATATATTTGAACCCTATCTAGGTTGCCAATTGGTTGACTTGAGCTTAGGTTGCAACAAACTCAACCCCCATAAAGCATATGAAAAGCATTTGCAACCATGAATTACTAAGGGCCCGTTTGGTTTGTCATTTTTTGTTGAAAATCTCCAAAAATCTCTATAAATCTCTGTTAACTTTATATCACATCAATTTTTTTCTCTCATTGCACGCATTACGAAATCTCTCTAAACCACAATTTATCTCAATTTATCTCATTTTTTCTTACTCCAAACAAACCCTAAATTGGCACAACGTGTTTTGGGCCACTCTCTCCCCACTTCCATTTGCTTCTTCAACTTTTATATTTATAAATCAGGTAACAGTTCATCCTTGAAAGTTAAAATCAACCACTTCACATTACATAGGTAAATAGTAAAGAAAATGGGAGGTTGATATAATTATATCAGTAAATTATATCAGTTTGGTGATGACATTGACATTAAAAAATATGAATGTATCTGGAACTGTTAAAATTTAATCCAACAACCTTTAACCATAAGTTATCAAGTTGACATCGGTTATTATGTCAGGTCTCCTAAATTTAACAGTAGAAACATGTTTATCACATTTTTGGGAACAGGAGACTCGCCATAAAAATATAAACACGATATAATACGAATATAATTAATTAAAATTTATATAATTTAATTTTTAAATAAATTAATTATTTAATATGTTTATTAAAATTTAAAATATTTAAATACAAAAATAAATTCACACAAATTATGAATCTAAACACGACCAAAGATAGACTTAAAATTTTTAATTAGGCAGAGAGGACAAATGTTACCAACAATTGATTGATCAAGAAAACAAGAAGATGTTTTTTTTATGATTAAATTACTTTTTAAAAAAATAATAATGTAATAAATTTTATTAGAATGGTTTATTTATTCTAGTGATGAGCAATTAGTAACTACAGGCTCATAAATTACTTTATAAGGGCCGTACACTGAACAAGTGTATAAGTTATTTTGAGAAAAAATTATTTATAAAATTTTAAACACAACCCCTTCGAACTTACAAATGGGAAGTGTGTCTTCGATACTACTAGACTACTCTCAAAGTTTTATGAGGATAATTAAAAAAAAATTTAATTATTTAAATCTAAGCATAATTATCCTTAAAACATGTATGTCATGGCTGGTGAAGGAAGTGGTTGTAAGTGTGGGTAGACAATAAGAACAAAACAATAAGAATTTGGGAGGCTAACATTAAATTTGATGTGAATTCAATGATAACTAGATTTAGACAGTTGAATTAAAATTCAACTGTATTTTAATTCAACTGTCAAAATATATTTATGTATTTTTTTTAAATAAAAAATTTATAAATATATTTAAATCGTGAAATTTTAATTAATTCAACAGCACAAATGCTTTTACACGTGACACCCCAACCTTCGGACCTTCTATTCACCCTATTCATCACCCGATATTCTCTACTATTTTTTCCCACTGGGTGGGATCTACTAGATCACAATATTGAGTGGTTATGGAGCTTCTTGGAGGTTCCTCGGTGAGCCACCTTTCGGGAAAACATTATCCTATCCCGTATCCAATTCCCATAACCTGACACACTTTCATTGGTTGAAATTTCCCTGCTAAATCTCATGGATGAGATTCAAAATCCCCTCTACTCAACTCTGCTCATACTATTTCCAAAACAGTCAATACGAGGAAAAGGAATCAAACCATGTCACAGTAGCAACAGCTTCCATACTTTCAGTATAATACGACTCTCTCTCCTAATCGCCACTTGGTCACTCCCATATCCACTAGCTCTACTTGCAATCCTGGTTCAGTCTTTTGTAATTCCCCCTCTACCCTTTCGTCTTTCTCTAGCAATTGTTTGGTTTAGATCAATTAACTGGATGAACAAATTGATGATTTTTTCCCATTGGTCTTTCTGTCTTTGTGCTTTGCAAAGTTGGGAATTTTAGATTGGTATGTCATGGTGTAGGGCTGCTAAAGCATGATTAGGACATCAGTCCTTCAAACCCATTTTTTGGCACCCAAGGAGGATTACCCTCAGAGCCCAGAATTCAATTTCAGGTTGAGAGAACATGAGTGTCTCTCCCTCGTAAAGAAATGCAAGAGCTTGGAAGAATTCAAGCAAGTCCATGCCCAAATCCTCAAGCTGGGGATGTTTTGGAGTTCTTTCTGTGCAAGCAATCTTGTTGCAACTTGTGCTCTCGCAGACTGGGGCAGCATGGAGTATGCATGCTCGATTTTTCGAAAAATTGAGGAACCAAGTTCATATGCATTCAATAACATGATCAGGGGATATGTCAAAGATATGGATCTAGAAGAAGCTTTACTGTTGTACAATGAGATGCTTGAATGCGGGGTGGAGGCTGATAATTTCACATACCCAACTCTTCTCAAAGCATGTGCTAATTTGCCAGCACTCGAGGAAGGAATGCAAATTCATGGCCACGCATTTAAACTTGGGTTTGAGCATGATGTGTTTGTGAAGAACAGCTTGATCAATATGTACGGAAAGTGTGGAGAAATAGGGTTCTCTTGTGCTGTTTTTGAGAAGATGGAACAAAGGAGTGTTGCTTCGTGGAGTGCCCTTATTGCAGCTCATGCCAATTTGGGCATGTGGGGTGAATGCCTGGGGCTTTTTGGGAATATGACTAGGGAAGGGTGTTGGAGGGCTGAGGAAAGCATATCAGTCAGTGTGCTCATTGCTTGTACCCATTTGGGTGCCCTTGATTTGGGCAGGTGCACACATGGGTCCTTAATAAGGAACATTTGTGGACTCAATGTCATAGTAGAGACTTCCTTAATAGATATGTATGTAAAATGTGGTTGTTTAGAGAAAGGGATGTGTGTCTTCCACAGAATGACCAAGGAGAACCAAATGTCCTACAGTGTAATGATCTCAGGGCTTGCCTTGCAAGGGCGAGGTTCGGAAGCCTTGAAGGTGTTTGCAGAAATGCTTGAACTAGGATTAGAACCAGATGATGCTATTTACGTCGGTGTTCTAAGCGCTTGTAGTCATGCTGGCCTTGTTGAAGAGGGTCTCCGACATTTTCAAAGGATGATACTCGAGCACCGCTTAGAGCCCACAGTTCAACACTACGGGTGCATGGTGGATCTCCTGGGTCGAGCTGGGATGCTGAGTGAAGCATATGAGCTTATCACAAGCATGCCAAAAGAGCCAAATGAGGTTTTATGGCGTGCTCTTCTCAGCGCCTGCAGGGTTCATCAAAACGTGGAAATTGGGGAGATTGCAGCTAGAAACCTCTTCCTATTGAACTCAGAGAATGCGAGCGACTACGTGCTGCTATCGAACATCTATGCGCAAGCTCGGAGGTGGCAGGATGTAGCTACGATACGAAAGGAAATGGCTTGCAAGGGCTTGACACAAGTGCCCGGATTCAGCTTTGTTGAGGTGAGAAGAAGGGTCTTCAAATTTGTTTCACAAGACATGTCATTTCCCCAGTGCGATGGCATCTATGAGATGCTTCACCAGATGGAATGGCAGCTGAAATTTGAAGGGTATTCCCCTGATACATCTCAATTATTGCTGGATGTAGATGAAGGGGAGAAGAGACAGAGGCTGAGTGGCCATAGCCAGAAGCTGGCAATTGCTTTTGCACTCATACATACATCTCCGGGTTCTCCCATAAGAATAGTTAGAAACATTAGGATGTGTAATGATTGTCATACCTACACAAAATTCATTTCGACAATCTACGGAAGAGAAATTACTGTCAGGGATCGAAATAGGTTCCACCATTTTAAAGATGGAACTTGCTCTTGTAGGGACTACTGGTGAAAATTGACAAAACTTTTTTTCACGTTCTTGTTCTTCATGAGGAAATTTCCGTTCTTTCCTACGAAGCAGATCTCATGAAATTTGAATGAATAAAGTTTGCCTAGGAGATCAGGGAATCTTCTTTAGGGGTTTGTTTGGCTATCTCCTAAATGGGGTCAGTTGGAGCATGTTCCACTTAGAAATTGCGGGAGAAATTGTGGATTTTTAAACCAAAAAAGACACAGCAGCATAAATTCCCCCAAAAGACACAATTGGATCAAACTTGTTCACCATAACTATAAATTGAAAACTAATAATAAAATGCATTCATAGGCATATTTTAATTACTATCTCTAGTAGCGACAGTAGCGTGCTTTTGCTAAAAAACTCTTTTTCCCGGAACTCCAATAAATGCCTCACAAATAAAAAAATTTTTTAATTTAAATTTCTTAATTATTAATAAAAGACCAACCAAACATAATTCCTTAATTCTCACTTGAGGGGCTGTTTGGAATAGGGGTGTTATAAAAAATTGAAAAACCGGACTGACAAAAAAAATCAGACCGAATTGGATTTTGTAAACCGATTTTTTAAAATTTGGTTTGGTTTCAGTTTAAAAAATTTTTATTTTTTTGAAACTGATTTGGTTTCCGGTTTTGAGGGTTTTAAAATCGAATTAGACCGAACCGAATCAGTTATAATACAAGTGTATAGCAAAATATAGTGGTTGGGACTCGAACTCAAGATCTCAAAGTTTTCAAATGATGACTTTATCACTGGGCAACACCCACCAGTTGCTTACAATACCACAGTGGAGGAAACTCGGCCATGGCTGGAAATTAAGTTAGAGGTGAAAATATTTTTTGAGTTCGTAATAGACTTGAAAGCCACATTAATATAATTTTTATAAGTTTTTTAATATATTGGCCAGAATTGAATTTTTTTTTATTAGGCTTGGCTCAAAATTGTAATCTACAATGAAAATCGGATTGAAACCGAAAGCGAATAAAACTGGACCGAAACCGATTGAACCGAAACTGAATTATATCAATCGGTTCCAGTTTTGAAAATTTTCAAACCGAAAATCCGGTCCAGTCCCATAAATAGTCCAAAACCGGATCAAACTGAACCGGTATCACCCCTCGTTTGGAAGAAAAAAAGTCGACAAAAAAGTATAGTAAAAATAAAAAAATATGATAAAAAAATGATGTGTGTTAAAATTTTATTAAAAAAAATATAAAAAGTAATTAAAATTTAATAACTTTTGATATCAAAATTTTAACCGGTCAAATGGAATTGAATGCCCAACCAAACGTAGGATAAGTTCTGTTAATTAATATGGAATAATTCCTCCAAAAGCACATTTGATAGAAATGCCATAGATTCTCCCAAGACCCTCATTCGTCTCTGTTACTCAAACTCAAGTGATGCTCCTGATTTCTCCGTCAATGGCGGCGTCTCACATTCTCTCTCGGAGTCCCCTTCTTTTTCCAAACCACTAAAATACGCTTCAAAGCCAAGCCCCAATCCCCTTCTCCTAAAGCCCCTGATCTCCATGAAACCCACTTCAAGGACGGTAAAACTAAGGGGCAGTCCTGTCCGAAAACCCTGCAAAAAACGCAGACCCAGAAGAAGTTTCAGGGCTGTTTCTCCAAATCTGACGATGGGTATTTGTAACGTACAGTGCTCAAGGTTCAGGATGTACATTTGTCAGATTTCGCAAATTAAGGATTGGGAAGAAGAAATTATGACAGGAATAGTTAAGCAGTTCAGTTTGCTGCTTGTCTTGTTGCAGATAAATTTATAACAATCAAGATTTTAGCCCGTACATTTTATGTGTTTTAGGCATGAAGTAAAAATTTAGAATTTTGCTTTTTCTCTAATGTTGGTTTATCTGTGTTGTTCCTGCCTCCAGACATGCCAGATACTCCTCGTGATGATGATTCGCCACTCTGGTGGATATTTCCGGTCGGCATGTTTCTTCAACGGAGAAATTTATCATAAAAGAAGTGATAATAATGAATACTTCAATAAATATAAGGGGTTGTGTAACCAACAGTAATCAAGGGAAATTTGAAAAGTTGGAACATGTTCATTAATTTAAGAGACACCAACTGATCAGTTTTCTCTATTGCGGGCTTAGGAGTCTTGTTACCAGCAATTGCAATAATCAAAGCCTGCGTGAGAAAAATCAACAGAAGCCAAAGCAGTTGCTCTGCTCAATTAGAAGGGTTCTTCAAAGACCTGGCAAATGAGAAACCAATCAGATACACAGCCCAAGAACTGGATGCTTGCACAACTAATTACTCCGCGTGGTTGGGTTCCGGAGCTTTTGGGGTTGTTTACAAGGGTAAGCTCCCGAATGGCGTTGACATCGCAGTAAAGGTGCTCCACAAGAGCACGGACGGGAGAGCAGAGGAGCAGCAGTTCATGGCAGAAGTAGGCAGCATTGGAAGAACCAGTCACAAAAATTTAGTTAGGCTCTACGGGTTTTGTTACGACGACCAAACGAGTGCCTTAGTTTATGAGTACTGGGAAAACGGATCACTGGACAAGTATTTGTTCGACAATGCCCAATGGATTGAGTGGGAGAAGCTGTACGGAGTCGAGGTTGGGACGGCGAAAGGAATTGCTTAGAGGCCGTTTTCAGGTTCAAAAGTGAAACTTTTGGTAATTTTTTTGTGTGTTTGGTGGAACCAAGTGTATTTTTTTGGCTTTTTTTTGTAACTTTTAAGTATTTGGTAAACTTTTTATTGTAACAAATAAAAAAAGTGGTAATTTTTTGTGTGTTTAGTTTATTTTTTACTGTAGCAAATCAAAAAAGTAATAACTTTTTATTTTATTTTTTACTGTAGCAAATAAAAAAAAAAGAAAAATTTGTGGTTCTACCAAACACACCAAAAGTTACAAAATACAACTTTTGATACTTTTTTACTAGTTTTGGAGCCTTCAAACGGGCCCTTACTTGCATGAGGATTGCCGGCAGAGGATCATTCACTATGACATAAAGCGTGCCAATATCCTTCTTAATGCTAATTTTGTCCCAAGGTTGCAGATTTTGGCCTAGCAAAGCTTTGCAATAGAGACAACACTCATGTCACTATGCCCGGATACAGAGGCACTCCCGATTACTTGGCTCCAGAATTATTCCTTATGAATTGCTGCACGACGCATAAATATAATGTCTATAGTTTTGGTATGATGCTATTCGAGATAATAGGAAGGAGGAGGAACTCCATAGTTGGCTCTACTGAGAGCTTGAATTGGTTCCCGAAGCAGGTGTGGAACGAGTATGGGAAAGGTGAATTGATTGCTAAAATAGTGTTTTGTGGGATTGAGCAGGAGGATAGAGAAACAGCAGATCGAATGACTACGATAGCTTTCTGGTGCGTTCAGGACTCACCTGAGGGTAGGCCTCCAATGAGTGCAGTGGTGAAAATTTTGAAGGGAGGAGCGGAGGTGGTGCCACCTCCTAAGCCGTTTCGTTATTTGATTTCTGCTGTCGTGAATGAGCTCAATCCAACCATTACTCCAAATACTAGCAACAGTTCAGATCAATCATCAAGCAATAATGGAAATGATCATTCATTTGGTACAAGGAGACTACATCCATCTTGGCTGAGTACGAGATACAAGTCAGTACTTCATCTTAAAAAAACCAGGTTCACAAAAGACTACATCGATAATGTATTGGCAATTTTTTCCTTTGGTTCTTCAAATGTTTGATCCATATGGATTAAGTTATGAACTGTGATATTTTTATAACTTTGCACTGTTGTACCCTATGACTCCATTTTGCTAATTTGGTGGAAAGTGCTGAAAATTAAGGAGAATAAATTGTAGGAGTTTGGTTTGAATAGAAGAAAAAAATTAATATTTGCAAAGAGGAGTTTTACTATAAAAATATTGGTGTTTTTACTCTAATTATATTTTTACGAAAGATGCTTGTCCATTAACTTCTGTCCAATTCCAATAAACAAATCCTTTTTCTCTATAATTCTTAAATAATCCCAAGGATATGGCTGCCAGCTGGTTTGAATAAGACGTCCTTGTAGATGTTGTGCTTGTATCATAGCTTAGATTGAGATGATGACTATTTCAGACATTGCCTATTTTATAATATATATGAAGATGATGTCCTCTTAAACACTTGCTGATCATGATACAATGTTGTGCTTGTATCATAGCTTAGAATGAGATGATGACTATTTCAGACTTTGCCTATTTTATAATATAAATGAAGATGATGTCCTTTTAAACACTTGCTGATCATGATACATATGACATGTATATATATATATATATATGAATAGATACAGACATCAATTGGTACAATATAGATAACATTTGACTTGCGAGCTAATATAAACATTAAAACCAGAATCCTTATAGAACTTGGTATGTTAATGTGATCTTAACATTTTTTATTCATTAAAAATTGTAAAAATCAGATAAAAATATTTCTATGGTTGACTTAGTCCATTTAATTGACCTGCTCTAATCCTTGCTGTCCCTTTGTTGTATCATAAGCCACTCATCCATCAGAATCATAACTGTTGAAAATGAAAAATTTTAAAACTCAAATATAGAAGAAACTTTCACACTCAATTTAAGTTTACAAGCCTTCTTCTTCAAGTTGCTTATCTATATATTTAGATTACCTGGGTGGAGTTGCATTAATCACCAAATAGAGCGAACAAATTATAGTTTTCTCATGAAAAAGTTTCTAGTTCTCGTTTTTGTTTTCATTTTGATCTTCATGAATTCTCTTGAATTGGGAAATTGTAGTTTTGTCCTCACAAATGAGACAGACCGTCAAGCTCTACTTGCAATAAAGGATCAAATATCAGAAGATCCTCTCAGTGCCTTGAGCTCATGGAATCACTCTGTGCACTTCTGCAACTGGCAAGGAGTTAGATGCAGTAATCGACACCAGCGAGCGATTGGACTAAACTTGTCATCCCTCCGATTGGTAGGTTCTCTGTCTCCCCACATTGGGAACCTCTCCTTCCTTAGGGTCATTGATCTCACTGACAACACTTTCCATGGCAACATCCCTCCAGAAATTGGAAAGTTGTCTCGCCTGAAGTATCTTTCCCTTGCAAATAACTCCTTCCGAGGAGAATTTCCTACCAACTTGACTCATTGTTTAGACCTTCTAGCCATTTATGCAATTAACAACCATCTGGAGGGAAAGATTCCTACAGAGGTGAGCTCTTTGTCCAAACTCTGGATTTTGAATCTAGCCAAAAATCATCTAACCGGAACTATCCCATCTTCGATTGGGAACCTTTCCAAGCTACTAGAACTTTCTCTAGCTTACAATAGTCTACAAGGAAGCATTCCCTTCGAACTTGTTCAACTTCCAAAGTTGGTATTCATTTCACTATCTGCCAACAATTTGTCCGGAACGGTTCCTCCTTTGCTTTACAATATCTCATCCATTGAAGTCATTTCTCTAGTTGATAATCTATTGCATGGAACTCTTCCCCCGGATTTGGGTTTGACTCTCCCAAAACTAGAACTGCTTCAGCTTGCATACAACCAATTCTCTGGGACTATTCCATACTCTATAGCCAATGCTTCTGAACTTGGAGGAATTGGTCTTAGCAGTAATTTCTTCACTGGTCCACTGCCAATGAATCTGGGAAAACTTCATAAGCTGGAAAAGTTAGTGAGTTGGGGAAATGAACTAGGAGATGGTAGTAGGGACGACAATGAGTTAATAAGCTTTCTCACTTCTTTGACCAATTGCTCCAATCTAAAATACCTTGATTTGGCTGCAAATAGTTTTGTGAGTTCTTTGCCTCATTCCGTTGCAAATCTCTCAACCAAGCTCACTTGGTTCACTTTAGATGTCAACTATATATCTGGAAGCATACCTTTTGGGATTGGGAACCTTCTGAGTTTGCGCAGATTCTCATTGGAAAACAACCTGATCACAGGTGGCATTCCAAATTCCATTGGAAAAGTCACCAAGTTGGAAAAGTTGTACCTTGGGGGAAATAACATCTCTGGAGAAATCCCATCCTCAATTGGAAACCTTACTGGGTTGGGTCTTCTTCAATTATCAGACAATTTCATAGAGGGAAGTCTACCTGTTTCTTTAAGCAGTTGCGCAAATCTACAGAGAATACATCTTGAAAACAATCACCTCACTGGCGCTATCCCTCAACAACTTTTTGGCCTTTCTTCCCTCATTTTTCTCTACTTGAACCAAAATCATCTAACAGGATTGCTACCACTACAAGTTGGTAATTTAAAAAATTTGGAGATCTTGGACGTATCGGAAAACAAACTATCTGGAGAAATCCCAGCCACTCTTGGTAGTTGTCAAGTGTTGGAATACCTCTCTATGCAAAGTAACCTTTTCAATGGTTCTATACCAGCAAACTTTGAACTATTAAAGGGTATGCAGGTTCTAGATATTTCTCATAACAACTTGTCTGGACAAATCCCAATGTTTTTAGGCAAGTTAAGGTTCCTCCATATTCTCAACCTTTCACACAATATGTTTGATGGTGAAGTTCCAAATGAAGGGGTTTTCACGAATATTACTGCCTTCTCAGTTGTTGGAAATAGCAAGCTTTGTGGAGGAATTGAAGTATTGCAGTTGCCAGCATGTCCAGTTAAAGGAGAACGACATCTCAATAGAGTTGCAATAGCTCTAGTAGTTACTTTCCCCATTGTTTTATTGTTGGTGTGCTTTTCAGTTATTCTTTATCGAATAAGAAGCCCAGTTGCTGCACAGCCAAACTCTTCTTCTTCCGTGCAGCCCTTTCAAAATCAGTATTTACAACTCTCCTATGGAGAACTTTTTCAAGCAACTGATGGGTTCTCTTCAGCCAACTTAATTGGTAAGGGAAGATACAGTTCTGTCTTCAAAGGGATTCTCAACTCTGGTGAACAACTCGTTGCTGTGAAGGTACTCAACCTTCAAGAGAGAGGAGCAAACAAGAGTTTCGTAACAGAATACCAAGCACTAAAGGGCATTCGCCATCGCAATCTTGTCAAGATTATCACGACTTGCTCGAGCATCGATTTCAAAGGCAACGATTTCAAGGCTTTGGTTTTTGAGTTCATGGAAAATGGGAGCTTGGAGAGCTGGTTACACGCAAGTTTTTTGGAGGAGCAAGACTCGAAAAGGTTGAATTTTGTTGAAAGGTTGAACATCGCCATTGACGTGGCCTCCGCATTGGATTATCTCCACCACCATTGTCAAAGGGCTGTCGTTCACTGTGACTTAAAGCCAAGCAATGTTCTTCTTGATGATAATTTGTGCGCCCATGTGGGTGATTTTGGCATCACAAGGATTCTTTCTGACACTAATACTGTGTCCAATTATCAACAGTCAAGCTCAACCGGGGTCAGAGGAACAATTGGGTATGTTGCCCCAGGTAATTCTCTCTTTTTCATTTTTGGGTAGTTTTTTGAAATTCAAAGTATTAGGCCCATTTGGAAGCCAAATTTTTAGTGACTTTTGATAATTTTTAAGCAAAAGTTTGTGGAACTTTTTGTTTATTTGGTAAAACAAATATAATTTTCAGTAAGGTATTTGGTAAAATTGGAATTTTTAGTTACTTTTGACAACTTTTAGGTCCGGTGCACGAAACTCCTGCCTTGTGTAGAGTCTAGGGAAGGGTCTGATTACAAGGATCTACTGTATGCAGCGTTACCTTGCATTTGTAAGAGACTATTTCCACGACTCGAACCCGTGACCTTAGGTCACACGGCGGCAACTCTTACCGTTGTGTCAAGACTCTCTTTCTTTTGACAACTTTTAGGTACTTGGTAAAAATTTTAGTAACTTTTGAATTAAAATGAAATGACTATTATATCTCTAGTCAACTCAACAAAAATTAGTATTTTGGTAAACTGGCAACTTAGCAAAGGGAGCAACTTTTTGTATTTTATCAAATACTTAAAACACCGAAAGTTGCTTTATTTGCCCCTCCAAACGATGCCTTAGTGATTACCAGAGTAGAAAGGCAATTAACCTTACAAGAGTAGAAAGGCAATTAACCCTTCTACTATTTCACATTGCAGAGTATGGTATGGGTAAGGAGATATCAACACAAGGCGATATGTATAGCTACGGAGTGTTATTGTTGGAAATCTTTACAGGAAAGACGCCTACTGATAGCATGTTCACCGATAATATTAACCTCCATAACTATGTAAAAATGATCCTTCCAAATCGAGTAATGGAGATTGTTGATCCTCGAATAACACTGGAAGAGGAAGAGGGAGAGGGAGTGAGCTCATCAAACATTTCTAAAATGGAGATTTGCCTTGTTTCGGTCCTTCAGATTGCAGTTTCATGTTCTGCTGAAGTACCAAGTGAGAGAATGAATGCCAGAGAAGTTCTTGTAGAGCTACAGAAGATCAAAAATGCATTCCTTGGGGTCAGAGGACAAACAGCATTAGCACGGGGAGGGAAGGAATAGTTCTTACATTAGCAGCTTTTGAAATTCTAGCAATCTCTCTCTCTTTTCATCTACCTCCTTTTTGTTCTTGTCCTTACGAAGCAATTGACAATCTAGGAAGGGTCTAAAAAAGTCTTGTGTGATTTACCTCTAATACTGATTACTAGTTAACGGTTGGCTTTTTCAAAATTGCACTTCCAATCTATTTTTTCATAGCATATGTTTTCTTGCTCTCATGTAGTGTTATTATACATAAAAGAGGGCTTTGGCTCAAAATAGAAATCGATAATTTGGATGTCATTTATAACCATTCACATCTCTACAATGTTCATGTATTTAAATTGTATATTTTCTAACTGCTAAGAGTAGCCTAGTGGGATGTAACTCACTTCCTCAATAAGAGGCAATGGTGTGATATCCTTTCTTAAGCTAATTCTAATTTTTAATAATAAATTGACATTCTCCTTAAATGTTTAAAAAAATATAAGTTTTTTTTTATAATTTCTATCTTCTCATTTTATTAAAAATGGAATAATTTATAAAAAGTATGTAAATTCTCAAGGGTGGAGCTACTAACAAGTTATGGGCCATGTGCTACCTTGAAAAAAATAAAATAAAATGTTTTACCTTTTTTTTTTTATATTGATATTGTCTTAGTACTCAATTGTGTCCACTCTAAGAAAGGAAAAAATTTTTAGTCCGTTGCCAATTGTGCCCCTCGAGAAGAAAAAAAATTTAACTCAATACAAGTTGTGCCCATCCAATGAAAAAAAAAATAATTAACTTAATACACATCAATGTAATGGTACGCGTTTATTCAATATGTTTTAAAAATATTTGACCACACTTTAACCCTTCCCTCTCTCATTTATGTATCTTAAAATGAGTGGCCACCCACCTGTGCTCACCTCATACTGCTCCATCCTGTAAATTTCTTTTTGACATTGACCAAGAAGAGATCCAGCCTATGACTATTGGGGGCTATGGCCCCCCGTAGTATTAGAAATAATATATACACATTATATAGGTGGATTTATAATAATAAAAGTAGTTAGCTTAATGGTGAAGAATTGACCTTTTAAGTTCTTGCTTTTCTTGAAAGTCGCAAGTTGGATTCCAATTCTCACTTCTTTTTTACCATCCAAATAATAATAAATCTCACTTCTCAGTTTTTTACCATTAAAAAAAAGTATCTATAAATATATTATTTTTTCAAAATGATCATCTCCGCCCAAAGTAAATAAGTATATATATGTATATTTTTCAAAATGATCGCTCTATCTTTTTAACTTGAAACCATTAATAACATATAAAACTTTATTTTTAAGTTAGTTGTCAATTGACCAATTTTTAAAAGAGTCTGTGAGTGGACTTTATGTATTTGTTTTATTTTTAAAACCTATGATCCTCAAATAAACTGCTTGATTTATTACATTTTTTAAATTATGAGAGAAATATAAAAATTTATAAGAATTGACTTCCCCTTAAATTTTTGATTTCGTTTCTTGTGACATTGACATTGACAATTTTTTTTTTAAAACTGGCATTGACATTAAATGGCCAAATTCTGAATACAAAGGTGAGTCAACTCAGAAGGTTAGCGTAGATAGAAAACCCCTTGGCACTTTTTTTTCTTGGAAGTTAACTCTCACATCTCAAAATGAAGAATGAGACCAGTACTAGATCACACTGCCTTAACCCGTGAAACATGTAAACTTTCACAAATCAAGACTATTAATGTTTATAGTAGTAATAAAATAATATCATTAATAATTGAGTTAATTATAATACTCCAAATAAAATCAATCAACTAGTTCTCAACAATACTAACCTAAAATTTATACAACTAGGAATACATAAATTCTCAAATCCAAATTATACGATTAAATCTTTCTATAAGAGATTACAAACTTATGATGTCACGGTCCCAACTCAATTTAAAGTTCTTGATTATAATTCTTTTATTTCACTTGAAAAATATAAAAACTGAGGGGTGAGAATGAATGAGTTTTTTTTTTTTGGCAAGTGAGAATGGATGAATTGCTAAGCCAAAAATAATAATAGTAATTTGGAAATAATAAATTTAATTTGAAAATAATAAATTTTTAAATAAATAATTTGACCCAAAAAAAATATTTTAAGTAAAAATAACGTGCATGAAATTACCAAAAACAAAAAATGTGCCTGCAAAAATAATAGTAATTTCAAAATATGCGCGTTAGAGTGCAATAATATCCAAAATCAACACATCAATCACAATAGTGATAACAAATCATTAATCCATGAATTATCATATGAGAATTAAATATAAGATGTGTTGAATAATTTTTCATGAACAGTGCTTGTTGGATCTAATATTGCACTTAAAGTCACCCAGCCTGTCTTTTAGATTCTTTCCTAAGCTGATCCGATGAAGATCACCACGGTTTTGATGGGCCTATTCCTACAATCGTTGAAAACTAAAGTCACCATAGTTTTCACGGGTCTGTTCTCTAGTTGTCAGAGTCACATTACTTAAGGAGCTTCTTTCCTGGACTTTTATTTCTATTCTAATAACCACAAAATAATTATACATCACAATCTCATAAATTTCAAAACTGAACACAAGTGTTCAAATAATTTTTCTTATACTCAATAGCATAAACTATAAATTTCTTATCCAACATAAATATATTTTCACAAATATGAATTTACAAAATTTAACTTTAAAAATATTTATGCATGGATCAATTTATAAATTTTAATATTTGCAAATCAAATGACTCACTTAATGTCCAAAAATGTAAACGTAAAAATATACAATAGTTCGTCACAGTCCAATATAATATTTATTATTTAAAATTTATCTTAAATAAAAGCTATCAACTATTAACTCTCATTAACTATTAACTCTCCCTCCATTCAAATAATTAATATTAATAATTAATCTATTAAATAATTCTATTCTAGGAATCATCAAAACCTTCCTGCAGGCTTGGCAGTAAACGTCATCCTCACTCTTATTTATTTATTTTTAATAATCTGCCAAAGATTTTTCAATCAATACAACCCACATATATATATATATATATATATATATATATATATATATATAGGACCAGCGGCACGGTTTTTTTTTTTTTTTCAAACTAAGAGGGCGTTTGATAATTAAAATAAAAAAAAAAGAAAAAAAACTTAACTTTTGGTAATTTTTTGTGTGTTTTTTCGCATTTTTTTGTATTTGGTTGAATAAAGTGTATTTTTTAACATTTTTTTTGTAACTTCTCGGTGTTTGGCAAATTTTTTATTATAGCAAATCAAAAAAATGGTAACTTTTTGTGTGTTTAGCATATTTTTTACTGTAGCAAATCAAAAAAGTGTTAACTTTTTGTTTTATTTTTTTCTGTAGTAAATCAAAAAAGTGAGAAAATTTATGGTTTTACCAAACGCACCAAAAGTTATAAAATGTAACTTTTGGTATTTTTTTACTAGTTTTTGAGTTGCTAAACAGGCTCTAATATATATATATGTATATGTATGTATATATGTATATGTATGTACATACATATACATATATACATACATATACATACATATACATACATATATATATGTGTGTGTGTGTGTGTGCAGGAGTTTTCGCGACCCTAAGGAGCGATCGTTTGACCGGTGGCCCTTCTTTCTATTCGGTATAGTCAAATGTATTGTGTATTTGTCATTCTTAGACGCAATTGCGTTGAGGTGTGCCTCCCTAACTTGAATCCCTATTTTTTAAGAGTAAAGTAAGAGCTTGAATGGGTATCCATGAGCCACTTAATACCCACTCAAGGTCTTACTTTACTCTTAAAGGATAGGGGGTTTAAGTCGGGAGAAGTATACCCAAGGCAATTTCCGTTGAGGGTGACAAATATACAATACTTTCGACTGTACTAAATAAAAAGAAAGGTTGCCGATCGAACGACCGCTTTCCAAGGTCGTGAAAACTCCCGCACAATATACACACACCAATTGTAACATTTTCTGTCCATCATCTTCCAAATAACCAAAAAAAAAAAAGTAATTAATACTAACCTTTAAATTCTCTCTCTTCATTTATGACCTACAGCCTTCTTCTCTCTCTCCTACTCTCTCTTTTAATGCATAATATATTAAAACCCAAATTAACACAACTCTATTTATACATGTAACTACTCTATTTAAGCGTTATTACGTCCACTAAAATTATGGTGGACCTTCAGTCACATCTTGATAATAAAAATCTTTTTAAAATATACAATGGTCCACATTTAGCGAAATAAATAAATTTATAATTTAAATATTTCTTAAATAAAGTCAATTAATTCCCTCGTACAAAAATATAACACGGAAATAAAATAAATAATTAAAATTAAATAAATAACTAATATTTGGACTATAACATTAACCTCACTATCACTATTTCCTCTCATTTTTCTCCTATTGATTTTTCTCCAATTGTCGGTTGCTATGATGCTGAAAGAGGAAGTTGGGTTTCAAACTATGTTCAAATAGTATTTGCCGGGTGAAATTTGTTTCAATTCCCTCGTGGCTTTCCAGTTCTTGATCTCTCTCCTGCCTATATGTTTGTCAATTTTAGTTAAGGAAGGGCAGGGAAGAATTAGAATTAAGAAAGTAAGACAGGAGAAGTTGTGAGCTCGTCTTGTTGCAGCGTTAACTGGTGGTGAAACCGGATCGTTCTCATCCCCGGCCCAGAAGTACAAATTTCACTTCTGCTGGTATGAGAACCTCCCTGCAAGCTTTCAATTAATATGAGAAATTCAATTTGTTGGGCTGGTTGGATAACATTCGTGTCTATCTAGTATTATTTTCTATTTTTTAGTTTTAATTTTTTGTTTTTCATTCAAAATAAAAATAGAAAACAATATAATTTTGTTTCTAATAATTATTTTTTATTTTAATAAATTGTTTGATTTTATTAAATTTTTTATAAAATTAACTAAATTTAATAAAATACAGCTCATGTTAATTTAATTAAATAATTTAATAAAATATTTTTAAATTAATTAATTAAACGCTATAAATTATTTATTTTTAGCAGTAATTGTTATAATCTATATTAATTAATAACAAAATTAAGTAATAAATTAATATTTTAGTTATTGAAATTAATTTAATTCAATAAAATATTTTAATAAAATAATTCATTTTAAGAGATAATTCTTACTTATTAAAAAATTTGAATTTAACAGAATAAATTATTTTAATCATAAATTATCATTTTAATTTTAATAAAATAAATCATTAGAATGATATATTATTAAAAAAAATTTATTTTAATAAAATATTTAAATAAAATAATTTATTTTAATATGATACAACAAAAATAGCCAAGGTATTAAAGTTGACATAATATTTATAAAGGAAAAAAAAAGAGTAAAAACATAATTTTTCTATTTATATTTTTTTGTTAAGTTTTTATTTTTTTGGTAAAGAAAAAAATAAAAATAAATTTACCAAACAAGTTTTTATTGTCAATTTTTAAAAATTTGTAAATATAAACAACATATAAATAAAATATAAAATATATTTTTATTAAATTCAATTAATTTTATAAAGAGACAAATAAAGTTAAATATTTTATTAAAATAAAAATTTAATTACTAAACATGTCTCCATTTTTATTTTGAAAGATAAAGAAAACAAAAAATTGAGAACAAAAACAATTAAACAAAAAAAAAAAGAATGCAAATGTTACCGAACGGCCCTACATAGCTAGTGTGATCGCGCTTACCAGTCAACTACCCTGTTTAATTTCTCGTCCTCTCATAATTCTTCAATTGATTAGTCTGTTCCTTTCTTGATAACGAAAGAGGAAGGTGGGTTGCAAACTATCTCTGTACCCTATTTTCTCCCTCTCCTCTCATATTTTCCTCTATTGATTAGTCAGTTTCTTTCTTGACAACAAAATAGGAAAGTGGGTGGCAAAGTATCTTCAAATTAAGAGTCTTTGTTGGCTACAGTTTCTTTGCAACTTCCTCTGGTCTTCGGTCGACTTCTTGGTCTATCAGCTCAGATGTATGTATATTTGCCAGTTTCAGCAAATGAAGGATGGGGAAGGAGAAATTATTACAGGAAAAGTTAAGCAGAAGCAGAGCAGATCAGTTTGCTGCTTAATTGTCTTGTTGCACCGTTTGGTGGTGAGCCTCTGGGAATCCAAATTTCACATCCACTGGTATGCGAGCCTCCTTTTAAGCTTTCGATACGTGACAAATTAGATTCTAATGATAGGCATGATATGTACATAGATATGTATCGGGTAATTATGCAAATAAATTTATAACAACTTAGATTTTAGCCAACATGTTATGTGTGTTTTAGGCATAAAGTAAGGTCTCATTTTGACAAAAATTTTAGTTTTTAGTCTTCGTTCCTATTTTTTTTTTAAATTAAACATGAAAATTAATTTAGTAAATTTATTTTCAGTTCTCATTAAAAAAAAAAAAACTGAAAACTGTTTTTAAAATTTTCAAAAAATTATGAAATTGTAGGAAAAATTTTTTCTCAAATTTTTATTTTTTACGTAATTACTACCAGTCTCCAATGACAAAGTCAGGAATTTTTCTTAGATGCAGTGCAAAATTTTTTTCAGTGTTTTAAATAAATTTTTTACTAAGTGTGGAATTTTTCCTAGATGTAGTGTAAAATTTTTTCCTATCATTCTAAATAAAATTTTTCTTAAATGTGAAATTTTTTCTAGGTGTATTTATACATGTAAAATAATTTCTTTTTTATAATTTCAGGTGTGGCAGTCGCCCACCTCGACTGGGTATGGCTCCGCCCTTATTAGTTACAACCATCATCAACCACCACTATCGTTGGTCGTCACCCCTCACCCACCTTCGATTACCACCAACTACTGCTACCACACCACCCACCTTCGATCACAGGCAGTAGCTGCCACCCCTGCTGTACCCCCCGCCCAACCACCAACAACTGATGACTGCCAGCACCTTCGATCAGTGCAGTCTAGATCTGTTAATAGATCCAGACCTAAGTCAAATAAAAAAAATAATCGATTTGATTTTATAAGACTTAGATTTGATCTATATACTTGAATCTAATCCATTTTGAAAAATAAGTTTTTTTTTTTTTTAAAATCATCATTTCATAAAAATAAAAATATATTTTTTATTCAATATATATGCACAATCTAATGATTAAAATATAATTAACAAAAGTTGCTATACTTTTTCCATTGTATTGTTTGATTTTTTTTATTTGATTTTTTTTTTCAATCCTTGGTTTGATGATCAAATTATGGGTAATGATAGTAGATTTTTTATCTTTATTTAATAAAAAATATATTAAATATAATTTAATTAATAATTAATTTTTATTAATAATTAATTTAAATATGTTAAATTATATTTTTAAATATATTAAATATAATTTAATTAATTAACAACTATAATTAATAACTGACAACTATAGTTATTAAAGGCGCTTTCAAGTTTTTGCTTTTGTTTTTTTTTTTTTTTCTACCATGAAAATGAAGATTAAAAATAAAAAACTTAAAACAAAAACTGACAAATTTTCACTAAACGGGCCCCAGAAATTTAGAATTTTGCTTCTCTCTAATGTTGTTTTATCTGTGTTGTCGCTGCCTCCAGACATGTCAGGTCCTGGTCCCGGTCTGCCAGCCTGGTGGATTGCAACGGCTGGTATGTTTCTTCAAACGGAGAAGTTTATCATAAAAGAAATGATAATAATAAGTACTTTATAAACACAAAGGGTTGTAACCAAAACTAATCAAGGAAAATTTGAAAAATTGAAACATGTTCCTAAATTTAAAGAGGCACCAACTCAGTTTTCTCCATTGCAGCCGTAGTAGGTTCTTTGTCAGTAATTTCAATAATCTCAGCATGCATAAAGAAATTATCAACAGAGGCCGAAGAAGTTGCCGCCACGGGATTAGAGGGCTTCCTCAAAGACTTGGCAACTGAGAAACCGATCAGATATACAGCCCGAGAACTGGATGCTTACACAACTAATTACGCCACGAGGTTGGGTTCCGGAGCTTTTGGGGCCGTTTACAAAGGTAAGCTCCCGAATGGAGTTGACATCGCAGTAAAGGTGCTCCACAAGAGCACGGACGGGAGAGCAGAGGAGCAGCAGTTCATGGCAGAAGTAGGCAGCATTGGAAGAACCAGCCACATAAATCTACTTCGGCTCTACGGGTTTTGTTACGAAGACCAAACAAGTGCCTTGGTTTACGAGTACTTGGAAAACGGATCGTTGGACAAGTATTTGTTCGACGATGCCCAACGGATTGAGTGGGAGAAGCTGTACGGAATTGCAGTTGGGACTGCGAAAGGAATCGCTTACTTGCACGAGGAGTACCGGCAGAGGATCATTCACTATGATATAAAGCCTGCCAATATCCTTCTTGATGCTAATTTTGTCCCCAAGGTTGCAGATTTTGGGCTAGCAAAGCTTTGCAATAGAGACAACACTCATGTTACTATGTCCGGATACAGAGGCACTCCTGGTTACTCGGCTCCAGAATTATTCCTTATGAATTGCCGTGCGACGCATAAATGTGATGTCTATAGTTTTGGTATGTTACTATTCGAGATAATAGGGAGAAGGAGGAACTCTATAGTTAGTTCTTCAACTGAGAGTTTGAATTGGTTCCCAAAGCAGGCATGGGACGAGTACGAGAAAGGTGAATTGGCTGCTAAATTATTGTCTTATGGGATTGAGGAGAAGGATGGAGAGATAGCAGAGCGAATGGCTACGATAGCTTTCTGGTGTGTTCAGGACTTGCCAGAGGGTAGGCCCCCAATGAGCGCGGTGGTGAAAATGTTGGAGGGAGGAGTGGAGGTGATGCCTCCTCCTAAGCCGTTTCATTATTTGATTTCTGCTGTCGTGAATGCGCTCAATCCAACCATTGCGACTAATACCAGCAACAGTTTAGATCAATCATCAAGCAATAATGGAACTGATCATTCATTTTGGTACAACGAGACTACACCTAACATGGCTGAGTACGAGATACAAGTGGTCAGTACTTCATCTTAAAAAAATGAGAATTAAACCAAGTTCCCAAAAGACTAGCTACATCCTTAATGGATTAACTGTTTTTTCCTTTGGTTCTTTAAATGTTTGGTCCATGTGGATTAATTTATGAACTGTGATAATTTTTATAACTTCTTACTGTTGTACCCTATGACCCCATTTTACTAATTTGGTGAAAAGTGTTGAAAATTAAGGAGAATAAATTTTAGGAGTTTGGTTTGGATAGAAGAGAAAAAGTAATATTTGCAAAGAGGAGTCTTACTATAAAAATATTGATATTTTTATAAAAGATGCTTTTGCGCTCTTGCTCTCACTCGACAAATCGGTTACTCATAGGTATTTTCCATTAACTCCTATCCAATTCAAATAACAAAATCCTTTTTCTCTGTAATTCTTAAATAACCCCAGGAATGTGGCTGTCGGCTGGTGTGAATGAGACGTCCTCGTGGATGTTGTGCTTGCATTATAGCTTAGAATGAGATGATGAAGATTTTAGACATTGCCTATTTTATAATATGAAGATGATGTCCTCTTAAAGACTTGCTAATCGCGACACATATGACATATATATAAAGAGAGAGAGAGAGACATCAATTAGTACAATATAGATACCATTTGACTTGTGAGTTAATATAAACTATTAGATTTAGTAATATATATAATTAATATTCCTTAATTTATGCATTCTTAATTTTGTATATCCTATCATAATTAGGATTACTATCTCCTATCAGGATTAGGATTATTATCCTCTTATATAAGGGAACTTATAAACTTACGTTCTCACACACAGAAATCAATATTAATACATAATTCTTTTTCTTCTTCTTTTATTCTAATATGGTATCAAAGCATAAGGTTTTCGACCTTAGATAGTTTAAGCTTTTCCCCGATATTATGGTAGCGATCGCTGCCATATCTCCTTCTTTTACTACTAGCCCTCCCTCTTCCTTCCACGATTCACCACCAATCTTGCTATTTTAGTCCAACAACTCACATCGACTAACATTAGTGACCCCGCCTTTTTTCAGATTGCTACTGCCCTGTTCAGATCACCGCGATTCCATAAGGCTTACCTACTCTGTCTCCCCGACGGAGTTCAGCTTTCACCAGTGCTGCTACTACATCAACTCAACCTTGCGCGCTGCTCCTCCAGAAATCCCTTATTCATTAGCTCTCCTTAACCAACTCAAAAAAAAAAACTCTGCGTGCTTGCACGCCAACCAAAGTACCTTCAACCTTCAACGCGCTGCTTAGCGCCCCCTTCAACGCGCTTCCATGCGCCTTCAACGCGTTCCTCTGCGCCCTCTTCAACGCGCTTCCATGCTCCTTCGACGCATTCCTCTGCAACCTCTTCAACGCGCTTCCATGCGCCTTTAACATGCTTCCATGCACCTTCAACAAGCTTCCATGCGCCTTCAACGCGTCTTTTGTGCCTCCTTCAACGCAGCTCTGTGTCCCTGCAACCTCTCAACACGCCTCTCTGTGCCTCTTTCAACGCGTCTCTGTGCGTCTTCAATCTCTCAACGTGTTACTCCGCGCCTCCTTCAACGCGGCTCTGTGTCCCTGCAACTTCTCAACACGCCTCTCTGTGCCTCCTTTAACGCATCTCTGTGCGTCTTCAACCTCTCAACGTGTTTCTCCGCGCCTCCTTCAACACGCTTCCGTGCTCCTTCAACCTTTCACAATCCTACTTCTCTCTACCTCACTGATTCTTCTGTTGAACTGTTTCCTAAGGATGTAGATATTCCTGTTGTGGTTCCATCTCTTGTTCCTGAAACTGTTGATATTCCTGATGATCTCCCTAATGAAGTTATGCCACCTGCTACAGTCTATCCTGTGGAGTCCCCGTCTGATGATCCTGTTTCTTCAACTGATCAAATAGCTGATATCTTTACCAAGTCTCTTCTGCCTTTCCGGTTTGATGCTCTCGTCACCAAACTCAAGTTGGTCTCTGCTCCACCACCTTGAGTTTGAGGGGGGTGTTAGATTTAGTAATATATATAATTAGTATTCCTTAATTTATGCATTCTTAATTTTGTATATCCTATCATAATTAGGATTACTATCTCCTATCAGGATTAGGATTATTATCCTCTTATATAAGGGACATTGTAAACTTACGTTCTCACACACAGAAATCAATATTAATACATAATTCTTTTTCTTCTTCTTTTATTCTAATATAAACATTAAAATCAGAATCTCTACAGAACTTGTTGCGTTAATGTGATCTTAATATTTTTTATTCATTAAAAATAGTAAAAATGAGATAAAAATATTTCTATGGTTCACTCAATCCATTTAATTGACCTGCTCTAATCCTTGCTGTGGCTTTGTTGCGTCATAAGCTAGTCACTCATCCACCAGAATCATAACCGTTGAAAATGAAAAAATTTTAAAACTCAAATATATAGAAAAGCACTTTCACGCTAACCCCGCGGTCTAGCTTAGTGGTCGAGGCGTGCCCCTTCTGGGCTCCTGATTGTGGGGTTTCCAAAGGGTGGGGGTTCGAATCGCCCTAGGTGCACTACCGTGACTGAATTGGGGGATGTCTTGGGTCGGACCGCTCCCCTCCCGGTTTAGCAGGTCGGGGCTCCTGATTGTGGGGGCTCCAACCGACTCAGGTTCCGGGTCATAAAAAAAAAAACACTTTCACGCTCAATTAAGCCTCCAAGCCGCCTTCTTCGAGTTGCTCTATCTATACATTTAGCTCACCTGGTTGGAGTAGCATTAATCACCAAATGGAGCGAACAAGTTACAGTTTCCTCATGACAAAGGTTCTAGTTCTCCTTTTTGTTTTCATTTTGATCTTCATGAATTCTCTTGAATTGGGAAGTTGTAGTTTTATCCACACAAATGAGACAAATCATCAAGCTCCACTTGCAATCAAGGATCAAATATCAGAAGATCCTCTCAGTGCCTTGAGTTCGTGGAATCACTCTGTGCACTTCCGCAACTGGCAAGGAGTTAGACGCAGTAATTGACACTAGCGAACGGTCGGACTAAACTTGTTGTCCCTCTAATTGGAAGTTTCTGTGTCTCCCCACATTGGGAACCTCTCCTTCCTTTGAATCATTGATCTCACGGACAACACTATCCATGGCAACTTCCCTCCAGAAATTGAAAAGTTGTCTCGCCTGAAGTATCCTTCCCTTGCAAATAACTCCTTCCGAGGAGAATTTCCTACCAACTTGACTCATTGTTTAGACCTTATAGCCATTTATGCACTTAACAACCATCTGGAGAGAGAGATTCCTGCAGAGGTGAGCTCTTTGTCCAAACTCTGGGGTTTGAATCTAGTCATAAATCATCTAACCGGAACTATCCCATCTTCGATCGGGAACCTTTCCGAGCTGCTAGAACTTTCTCTAGCTTACAATAGTCTACAAGGAAGCATTCCTTCGAAGTTTTTCAACTTTCAAAGTTGGAGTTCATTTCACTATCTGCCAACAATTTGTCTGGAACGGTTCCTCCTTTGCTTTACAATATCTCGTCCATCGAAGTCATTTCTCTAGTTGATAATCTATTGCATGGAACTCTTCCCCGGGATTTGGGTTTGACTCTCTCAAAACTAGAATTGCTTCAGCTTGGATACAACCAATTCTCTGGGACTATTCCCTACTCTATAGCCAATGCTTCTGAACTTGGAGGAATTGGTCTTAGAAGTAATTTCTTCACTGGTCCACTACCAATGAATCTGGGAAACCTTCATAAGCTGGAAAAGTTAGTGAGTTGGGGAAATAAACTAGAAGATGGTAGTAGGGACGATAATGAGTTGATAAATTTTCTCACTTCTTTGTCCAAGTTGGAAAAGTTGTACATTGGAGGAAATAACATCTCTGGAGAAATCCCATCCTCAATTGGAAACCTTACTGGGTTGGGTCTTCTTCAATTGTCAGATAATTTCATAGAGGAAAGTCTACCTGTTTCCTTCAGCAGTTGCTCAAATCTACAGAGAATACATCTTGAAAACAATCACCTCACTGGGGCCTATCCCTCAACAACTTTTTGGCCTTTCTTCCCTCATTTTTCTCTACTCAAACCAAAATCATCTAACAGGATTGCTACCACTACAAAAGTTGGTAATTCACTCTCTCTTATAGCGACGGTAGTGTGCTCTAACTTAAACTCTTTTCTATGGGACTCCACTATTTAAGCTTTGTTTGGTTTCAAAAAAGTTGTCAACTCTTTCTTTCGTTTTATATGACTTTTTTTTTTATAAAATTTGATTTCGTTTTTAAAAAATGTAACTTTTATGCGTGTTAATCGTATTTGTAAAAAAAAAAAATAAAAACATTTGCGTCCGTTTGGATAAAAATTAAAAAAATAAAAAATCAAAATTTTTTTGGTTGTTTTTTATCCAAACAGACATAAATTTTTTAATTTATTTTTACGAATGCAATTAGCACGTTTAAAAGATACAACTTTTAAACAAACAATTAAATTTTGATTAAAAAAGGTCATATAAAATAAAAAAATTATCAAAAACGCTATTTTTTTAACCAAATAAAGTCATAATCTAAATGTCTCACAAATATAAAAATTCTATAATTTAAAATTCTTAATTATTAATAAAACGACCAACCAAACATAGGGTATGTTTAGAGTTATAAAAAAATGAGATAAGTTATAAATTTATAATTCGTGTAATGAAATAAAAAGTAAATAACTTTTAAAATTTTTCAATACTTTTTACTTTTTTTTTTAAGAGTTTTTTGTCACCTCAAAAGGATCTATAATTCTTAATTTTCACTTGAATACTCAACCAAACTTATGATAAGTTATCAGTCAATTAATATGGAATTATTTCTCCAAACCTACATTTGATAGAAATACTATAAATTCTGATAAAACTCTCCTTCGCTCTGTTACTCAAACTCAAAGGCAATGTTTGTTTGGGGGATAAAAACGAATAATTGGATAAATAACTTATCATTTATATCAAGTTAACTTTACTCTTATGTTTGGTTTGTAATATTATAACTCCAGATTAGATTTCATATCTCCTAAAATAGGAGATAAATAATACCTTGAGAGATATGGTATTATTTATCCCTCACATCTGAATTTATTTCTTGTCAAAATCTAAAAATTCAAAATTATTTCTTGTCGCATTTCATGTTAAATCACATCTTTTATTTCACATTATATCCCATCAACCAAACACTAAAAAAATAATTTCATATTATACCAAATCTCATATATTATCCATGGTGCTACCCCCATCGTCTAATCCCTCGAAACATACATAGCGGAAGTGGCTCCTGTCTGGTCCGTCAATGGCCGCCTCTCACATTCTCTCTCTGTCCCCTTCGTTTCCCAAACCACCGAAATACGCTTCAAAGCCAAGCCCCTGTCCCCTTGTCCTAAAGCCCACGATCTCCATCAAACCCACTTCACGGACGGTAAATCCAAGGACAGTCCTGTCCGAAAACCCTGCAAAAACGCAGACTCAGAAGAAGTTTCAGGACTGTTTCTCCAAATCTTACAAGGGGTATTTGTAACATACAGTGCTCGAGGTTCAGGATGTCATGGACATAATGGAGAGGAGGCCCTTTTATCTTTGCAGTAAACCCCAAATCACCAGAAACTTCGAGGCTTACAGGTAGCCATTGGAGGGTTTGAATTCGATTATTGGGTATGCAATCTAAGGCATTTGGGTTGCGGGGCACTGTTGGTAAGTGGAAACAACACCGTAGATGGCTAAAATTCATCAACTTTTTTAAGTCAAATTTTGTCACGTATGGCTAACTCTTTTTTTTTCTTTTTTTTTTTTTTAATTTTTTTAGGTTGGCACGCCGAGATGGGTTTGATCCCACCAGGTAATCATAATGTAGCAAAAACTTATCAAATTTTTTTCTTTTTTTGGCAACCAAATGGACCTATAATAATAATATATCTTGTTATTTCAAAGGTAAATGAAATTGGCACTCTGAAAGAAAGTTTTTTAGACTTCATCTTATGAATAAATATTTTCTTCTTTGATCGAGTGTTAGAAGTTTTTTTTTTTTGGAAATGTCAATATTATATCTCTATTTCAAATTATAACAAAGCAGGGTTCTATTTTGTAATGTTTATTTTTATTATTTATTATTTATGTTTATAAATATTTAAAAATTAACAATAAAAATGTGTTTATTAAATTTGTTTTTATTTTTTTGCCAAATATTAGAAACTTAAATAAAAACAATCTGAAAATCATAGACAAAAAAATCATGTTTTCACTTTCCTTTTTTAATAAATATTTTATCAATTTTAATATTTTATGTATTTTTATTATATTGCATTAAAATAAATTATTTCATTCAAATATTTATTAATTAAAATATTTTTAATAATAATATGTTAATGTAATGATTTATTTAGGGCCAATGCTTTAAAAATCGGACCAGACCGGTTGGTTCAATTGGTTGGATCGTTGTCGATCCAAGAAACGATCTGATCAACTGTTTAAAATCGCTTAAATTTTGAACCGGTGAAAAATCAACAATTTGGTGGTTTTCACCAACAATTTAATAGTTGAACCGATGAACCATTTAACTGGTATTAGTTTTTACGACCCCAATTTTTTTTATTTTTGAATGGTAAAATAAAAAAATTTAATATACACTAATTTAGAATTAAATCTGAGTTTATATTATGATAAAGAAGTATTCTCTTGTTAGACAATGAATGCTTATTATATTTTATTTTTGCTTGATTTTGCTTAATAGGCCCTTAATGAGCACGGTGGTGATGATGTTGGAGGGAGGAGTGGAGGTGGTGCCGCCTCCTTAAACTACTCAATTATTTGTCTTCTGCTGCTGCTGTGAATGGGTTCAATCCAACCAATATTGCTAATATCAGCTACAATGATTCGGATTAATCTTCAAGCAGCCATGGAACTGATCATTTGTTTTGTTATAAGGAGACCACATCCATCATGGTTGAGCACGAAATACAAGCCGTCAGCGCCTCATTCTAAAAAAATGAGAATTAAACCACTGCAAACCCCCCTCCAAAGAAGGGTTAAAGGGGCTGTAACGAAGATGTCCACTGCAGAGGTTACAGTGAAAAAATAAAAGGTAGAGATTTATTTACACTTTAATAAAACGTGACTTTTGACATTCCACATTAATTATACTCTAATCAGATTTTTAAAATTTTTATTTTTATTTTGAAAATAATTTTAATTAAAATAAATAAAAATCATTGAATTAAATGCAAGCAAATCTTCACCCTTCATATTCTACTGCAGCCCCTTAAACTCCCAAAAAAAGGAATGGATTGTTCTTTGATATGAATTAATTAATGAATTGTGATCATAACTACACAATTTTTATAACTTTAGTGTTGTACCCCCGTGACTACATTTTGCTAATTTGCCGTAAAACTAGTGCTGAAAATTGAGGAGAATAAATTTTAGGAGTTTGGTTTAGATGGAAAAAATGTAGCTTTACTGGGAACATACTAGAAGATCTTGATTTTATCATTATAGTACTAAAAAAGTTCTCTGAAAAAATTAACAAAACTATAGCCATGAAAAGAACCCATAATGAAATTTCTTTGTAAGTACTTGCAATTAATGGCATGTTGACGTGAACCAGATGGAAATTTATGGGAGGAGAATGAAGCTGCTAAAGAGTGTTGAAAATGTAATCCTTGCATACAAAATTTTGACTAAAAACTATTTATATTATGGTTTAATCTCCTTTAAAATTTTAAAAAATTATTAACCTCAAAACATTACTACTAGTAGGTATAAATTTTTGCGTTAAAAATTATTTAAGTTATGAACCAACATATTAAAATTTAACTTTTTTTTTTAATTATTTTATATAATCTAAAATTTGAAAACTTGACTAATTATACCAACATACACATTAACTAATTTTTATCTACTAAATATAATTTATTACATTAGTTATAATTTTTTTTATGCCTAAACTCAATCCAAGAAAAAAAAAAAAAAAAAATTGACCCCAACCAAAAATCTCCAGCTGACAATGCCTCTTTTGCACACAACTCAGCCCTTTCCTAACCTCCAACCATAATCCCAATATTATATTGATGTTCATCTATTGCCAAAAATAAGAAGTATTGTCTCCAACCTGAATAGCAATATGGATATATATAGCCTCTTTTGCATCCGCACACTAATTTCTGTAGCCTGAAGCTTCTTTTTCACTGCTTTCAATTGCTGTAGCTTCTTTTGCATCTGCAAATAGACGGGGGGATGCAAGCAATTAGAACTAGAAAAAAGAAGGTAAAAGCACATCTTCATAACGCATAAACCAATGGCCCCACCCATATATAAGAACACGAACCCACAGAAAGCATGATCGAAGGGAAACAATTCAGTGCAGATCCACCTATATATCTAGGAACTCATCACCAAAGGGGTCGAAATATATTTTCCCCGCGTACGAGCACACAAAAAATAAATAAATAAATAAATAAAATAGTATTAATTTTGATTACATACTTTTGACTAAGTATTAATTTTAATACTATTTGTAACTACCCACGTCTCTAGTGTATATATATTTAAAATGCATATTTTCTAATCATAAAGATTAACATAATTAGTGGGACATAACTCACTTCCTTAATCAGAGGTCATAGGTTGATTTTTCTTCAATTGGAGAGTTTTTCAAATAAATTTTTATGTTATTCTTATTTTTGTGTACTTGTTTATATATTGCCAAAGGTAAATCATAAAAGAGTGAATTTAAGAGGTCTAAATTCCTAACAAATGTTCCAACTAAATTTATTTTTACTACATTTTCTTGGTTTTCTAAATAAGAAAACAACTATACGTACCCACCTCTCTTAGGTTAAAAGAGTATGTTTAAACTCATAAGAATATGGTCATTTTTTAAAAAAAATTAAAAAATTGAGTAACTAGCTATACTTGCTAAACGCACGCTCTGGTGTGCTGAACCACCACCCATGGCTAGCAAGAGAGACAAGAGAGAGTTATTAGAGTTTATATTGAGGCTATGGGCCGAGACAGAGAGGTGAAGAGATAGAG
This sequence comes from Vitellaria paradoxa, assembly GCA_019916065.1. Classification (NCBI taxonomy): domain Eukaryota; kingdom Viridiplantae; phylum Streptophyta; class Magnoliopsida; order Ericales; family Sapotaceae; genus Vitellaria; species Vitellaria paradoxa. Next base: position 7,336,871 of record CM034242.1, read on the forward strand.
AGCAATTCGTGTGAAAAAGTTGAGTAGAGATGGTATGTTATCCTCCTTTGTAATTTTTTTTGAACAGCTCGAATCACTGGCCGCAGAGATGTAAACAATTGTTACATAAGTTGTGCTTGTTTTATTTTTCTGAACCCCAACAAGTTTAAGACAAGCATGACTACTCAATCACTAAAATACCACCATGTAAAGAAGTGATGAGCAATCAAATTCACCAGAAATACGGACCATGTTATATATATATATATATATATATATGTATATCTGTGCGCTTTTCTCTAATGTTGATTTATCTGTGGAGTAGTTGCCCCAGAGATGTCTGCTGCTCTTGCTTATCTAGGCGTGTGGTTTTTATGTACAGAAATTGCTGGTAAGTCGCTTCAACGAATAAATCGATCAGAGACCAAAAAAAAAAAAAGGAAGGGGGCAGGTTCATAACCTCTTTTATTTTTGTTAATTGAGTGCTTAAACAAAAAAAATAAATAAATAAATGCTCTAATAAATAGGGAGCAATTGTGAAACTCTATTTTTTTTTTTAAATCTTGCAGCGATAATAATTTATAGGTATGTAATTGCACCACGGATCCACCGAAGAAGTTGCCCCACTGGATTAGAAGGCTTCCTCAAAGACTTGGCAAACGAGAAACCGATCAGATATACAGCCCGAGAACTGGATGCTTACACAACTAATTACTCCACGAGGTTGGGTTCCGGAGCTTTTGGGGCTCTTTACAAGGGTAAGCTCCCGAATAGAGTTGACATCGCAGTAAAGGTGCTCCACAAGAGCACGGACGGGAGAGCAGAGGAGCAGCAGTTCATGGCAGAAGTAGGCAGCATTGGAAGAACCAGCCACATAAATCTAGTTAGGCTCTACGGGTTTTGTTACGACGACGACCAAACGAGTGCCTTGGTTTACGAGTACTTGGAAAACGGATCGCTGGACAAGTATTTGTTCAACGATTCCCAATCGATTGAGTGGGAGAAGCTGTACGGAATTGCAGTTGGGACAGCGAAAGGAATCGCTTACTTGCACGAAGAGTGCCGGCAGAGGATCATTCACTACGACATAAAGCCTGGCAATATTCTTCTAGACGCTAACTTTGTCCCCAAGGTTGCGGACTTTGGGCTAGCAAAGCTTTGTAATAGAGACAATACTCATGTCACTATGTCGGGATACAGAGGCACTCCTAGTTACTCAACTCCAGAATTATTCCTTATGAACTGCCGCGCGACGCATAAATGTGATGGTTTTGGTATGTTGCTATTCGAGATAGTAGGGAGAAGGAGAAACTTCATAATTGGTTCTACTGAGAGTTTCGATTGGTTCCCGACACAACTATGGAATGAGTTTGAAAAAGGTGAATTGACTGCTAAATTAGTGTCTTGTGGGATTGAGGAGAAGGATAGAGAGACAGTAGAGAGAATGGCTACGGTAGCTTTCTGGTGCGTTCAGGACTCGCCAGAAGATAGGCCCCCAATGAACGCAGTGGTGAAAATGTTGAAGGGAGGAGTGGAGGTAGTGCCACCTCCTAAGCCATTTCGTTATTTGACTTCTGTTGCTACTGCCCTGAATAAGCTCAATCCAACCAGTACCATTAATACCAGCTACAACGGTTAAGATCAATCTTCAAGCAACCATGGAACTGATCATTCATTTTGGTACAAGGAGACCACAATCATAGCTGAGCACGAGATACAAGTTGTCATAACCTAAAAAAATGAGATTTACACTGCCGTAATATATTACCCCCCCTCCCAAAAAAAATGGACCGACTGCTCTTTAGTTTGCCATTGTTTTTTTCTTTTTTCTGCTTCTGTACGAATGTTTGATATGAATTAATTTATGAATTCTAAGTATGAATGCTGGTATTCAAAATTCAAAATCATATTATCGAGCCTTGAAACTCCTAAATTTGTGATTGATTAGGTCTTTTGAGCACGAGTCAATGCAGTAACCTGTACTCGGGCTATTGAGCGTATATACATCAATTGCTTCGTTTAAGTCTTCCATCTCTCTCAATTTTCTGAGAATAGGACCAAAATTAACAAAACCATAGTCACGAGAAGAACCCATAACGAAATTTCTTTATAACTACTTGCAATTAATGGCATTTTGACGTGAACCAGATAGCAATCCATTCGAGAAGAGAGAGACATTATGTAATACCAAAAGAAATGACAAAATATTTCATTAGCATGCATGAAGATTACATTATAATGAGAAACTATCAATACAGAACAGAAATCTAGAACTATATAGGAACCCAGCTTTCTACAAGTCTGGTAATCCATTAGGCACCCTGAGCTTCTTATAGAAGTCGAACCCATTCCTTGCATAAAGCTTCAGATGCAAACAGGAGGGGGGTTGAACTTTTGAACAAGGCAATTGCAGCGGCCATCCAAACAAATGAATATTGCTAGTCATGATGCAGTCTGGCCATTACAGCCCAATGCAACAGCCAACCAAAATTATTAACTTATCAAATGTGCTCTCCTGGCTCTACCAATTCAACAATGGAGGCAACTACTACAAGTATTTAACCATGCCGCGACCCTCCACGCTAATTTTTGTAGCCTGAAGCTTCTTCTTTTTTGGTGCTTTCAACTGTTGTAGCTTCTTTTGCATCTGCAAATAGACGGGGGGGATGCAAGCAATCAGAGCTAGAAAAAAAGAAGGTAAGAGCACAACTTCATAATACATAAACCACATGCACACATATATGAACACACACCCACAGAAAGCATGAACATAGGGAAACAGTTCAGTGCAGATCCACCTACCTAGGAACTCTCATCACCAAAGGGATCAAAATATATTTTCCTCGTGTACACAGAACCCCGCCCCCCCCCCCCCAAAAAAAAAGGAAAAAAAAAAACTCTTTCCCCTGAAATATTCAAAATAATAGGATGGTGAAACCACATAGCTCCTGCATATTCGTTGTGCTGCATGAAAATTGTTTAGCAAAAGCTAGAGAAAAGGACTTCAACAATAAATTTTTTTTTTTCCCTGTTTCCACTATTACTAGCTAAAATTTGAAATTTCACAAGAAGCTTAAGGATAAATTAAGCTTTGTAATCTTGCACTTTAGACCAAATCTCACTTTAATCCATCCTCTACTTTTAGTTGCTAACGGGAGGGCCAAATTAAAACTTGACCAAAAGATAAAGGGACTAGAATCTTACAATTGAAAGTAGAGGCACCAAGGTGAAATTTGGCGGGTAATTTACTCAAAACTTTATTCCATATATTTTTACACTTTTTCCAGCTTTCTCACATTCAAATGGAAAAAAAAAAAAAAAGAAGGAACAATACCATCATTTGAGTTTACACAGAATACACTTCTTTTTTTTTTTTAATAAACAAAGTATACATAAAACTACAAAATCATCTTCAAATCAACACAAGTCCTGCAAGTTACAACTTTTATATATTTCTATATATTATACATAAAAAAGACTTCTAACAGTAAGAATCCTGTACTTTGACTTCAGCATTCCTTCTGCTACACTATACATATATGATATATTTGCATATAATGAAAGAAAGCAACTCACTGCATCAATATCAGGTTACATTTAAATGATATCCATATCAACTCCAACTAAGTTAAAAGTTCAAAATCTATATACCTTACACTTATTTATTTATATTTCAATTCAAGTATATCAAGGAAGACCTACCTTCAAACGGCGCTGATCTTGCACAACCTGTTTAGCACGAGCCCTAACTTCATCTGGGTCAATCTTAGATTGTGGACGAACCACAAAATCCAAGGGCATTGCTTCGGGCCTTGATGCATGTTGCCTGGAAGATGACTGGCCGGATTTTCGTCCCCTGCAATCAAAGATATACATTCAAAACACAGTGAACACCCAAATAACTGATCAAACTTGGTTGCCCAACTAGGAACCAACAGATGTATTCTTTTTTGACATCTTACTGTGAAAATTCAGCCAAATCAAGATCATCATCTCTAGATTCCATTCCTGGTGATTTATTCATTGGCCTATAAAAAATAAATAAACAAACAAGACATTCCACAAGTCAGTAAGAGCACATATAAAATGGAAACAAGATCAAAGACAATCAAGTCACAACAAAACTTGTTGAACAAAGAATATATACTTTTTCACAGACGGCCTCCGAAAAGGAACCCTCTCATCATCAAAGTTTCTCATGTCCTCAAATCTTGTGCTCTTATTGAATATTGGTCGACTCTGCATTTTATTTTCAAAATTTCAGACAATAAGGAAATGTTAATAGAAAAGCAATACAACTAGTGCTCCAATATAGGTTGTTATAAATTCTTAAATAAATAAATAAACTCCAAATATACCAACATCTAAGAATGGATCACAAACAGATCAAACAAGGGAAAAGGAAATAAGACAGAAAACCTCAGAACAAAAATCCTCAATGAAAATAGATCTCCCATGACTGAACACCATGTGTATATAGATCAGTGAGTAATAAAATCAAAAAGGAATTATTGGATTTTCAAGACAAATTTTGGTCAACATGTTGAATAAATAGTGGATCATAGAGCAAGAATGGAATCCTTCAACCACACGACACTTTCATGCATATTTTCAAGCAGGCAAATAACATAAAGATTTCTCAAAGTTCAAAGGCAAACAATGAAGAGTAACACGTGTATGAATGCCAAAATTACAAAAAGTACATTACCCATTTATCAACCAAATCTTTTGCAAGTCTTCTGTTGGCTGTAGTCTCCTCATCAGACTTCGACAAAAACATAATAACCTGAATAAAACAAATATTAATATGCTTTTGTTCCATCCACTGCCAAGCCACAGAGTACTGATGCGTAACCCTTGTAAAATAAGATGACCCTTACCTTCCCAAGACCGCTCTTTTTCAGTTGTTCTCTTCTATCATACTGCTCTAGATCAATTGGAAACTGCATGGAGGGCAGGACCTAATCAGTAACTATGTAATTTTTACACAGAAGCAACAAGCATTAATACATCTCAGAGAAGAAAATGGAATAAGTGTAATACATCAGTTAATATCTTCAATATTGCCGCACGGATGTTTATATTTGGTAAGCTACCATCTGGAAGGGGTTCGAGCCAAGTTTTCAAGAGAGTTAATACTCCATGATCTAAGAATTCTTGTTGAAGCTGTTTCCTGCACCAAACAACAGTTGGCATTGGAAACAAGATTAGGATCATAAACAATAAAGCAAAAACGTGAGATCAATGAAAATTACGAAAGACAACTTACTTTGAGAGAACCTCCGTAAGGAGGGGCAATTTTCTGAGTTTATTTATCGCAGGTTTTGACTGTCTATTCAGCTCTGCGTCCTCTTCAGCCACAACTTCAAGCTCAGCCATAACATTTTCAACTAGCAATGCTATCTCCGCGGCACTTTTCTCACTTTTCTTCTTTTTCTTCCCCATCTTGAAGAGTTGCTTGATTTCATCATCCTCTTCACCCTCTTCAGCCTAGCAAAATTTTATCAAATCTTGTAAATCTTCCAAAAACATTTATTGATATTTTGTCATTATTTAAGAAACCAATCCAAATGGAATTATCTCAATAATAATAGAAGAATGATGAAATCTTAACCTGAGGTGCATCACCAGGAGACCGAGGTTCATTATCACTTCCATAACGGTCAGCAGGATCAACTCCGCTATCATCTATGAAGTTATCGTCATCCACAGTCCTAACACCATTTTGGTCATCCTATTCCATTTCAAATAAAGAAATTAAAAATTACAAATAATTCAATGCAAAAAGAATTCTGTATTGAGGACCAAGTCTCAAGAAACAATAGATGTCCCCGATTGATCAAGTCTTTTGTCAAAAGAAATGACGCAGGAAATAATGCTCCAGTTATCAAATCATCCAAATTATGAACCATGTGAGAAAACTAGTTTTATGTCATTTATAAAGAGTCATGTGCAGTAGTCCAAAAATTGACATAATTAAATGGCTATATAATCAAAAAATCCAGAATACCCACACACAGAAAATAAAAGAACATAATGAAAATACTTATAAATTTGTACTTGCTGTGTCAACGAAATTCTTGGCATTGTATTACAAGATGTAAATTTACCTTTTTTTTTATACCTAAAAATAGTAAATTTACTTCATGCAAGTCCGCATAAACAATAACCTCTAGTCAATACCTTCAGAAACTATAACTCAACAGAATAAAGTTTAAACAATTGAAAACCTTATACACCTACAGACCTCCGCAATCTACAACACAGACTGAACTATCTGTCAAGATAAACAAAGCAACCCCCAACCAAAAAAAAAATAGTAATAATAATAAATAAATTCAAGCAACATTGCAAATTTAATGAAAAAAAAATCAACAAAAATCAAGTTACGTCAGAACAGAACTCCAACAGATAACATGGAACTAAAAGGACTACCTCAGATTCAGCGCCTGCAATCGTATCCCACATCTCCTTAACCTCCGGATCACCATCGTGACCCCTCGACCGCCCAGCCTTCTTCAGCTTGAATTTCGACCCACCCTTGTCACTCCCGTGCCTCTCCCTCCTCTCCGACTTCGACTTCTTCTCCCTCTTCCTACCACTGCCACCATCATCCTTCGAAAACTTCTTCCTCTTCCCACCCCCGGACGACGACGGAGCATCGTAGTCCGACTCACCCCTCACCATCGCCCCCAACTCGTCGTCATCCTCGTCGCCGGTTCCAAAATCGGGAGCGCTCCCCTCGGCCGTCGTGCTCTTCTTGATGAGCCGCTTCCGAGGCTTCGATTTCCCATCGGAGTCATTATAGACTGGGGTCGGCGACCGCTCCCGCCTGCGCCAAGCGTCGTCGTCCTCGTCGTCGATGTTGTCATCGAGAATGTTGCGATCGCCTCCTTGGGGCTCCTGATCTGACTGAAAGTCATCGTCGAAATCCATCAACGGCTCTCCATCTTCGTCGCGGTACCTGAAGAACACTTCAATCGATTAAAAATTTCAACAAACCCTAACCCTAGACATTCAGAGATGAAGAAAGAGAAAACTTACGGATCGTTTTCGTAACCCATGGTTGCCTTTTGCTATCTGCGATGACTTGCGAGTGATATATACATACACACACACACACAAGTTTTTTGCGATTTAGAGCCTTTCGATTACAAGCCCGGAGGCCGGAGCCTATATACATGCACTGGATGCGCCATGGATCAGATGTTATGTCTAGGAAATAGGTTAATCGATCGGGTAAAAAAGTTATTCGTTAATTTTTTTAACTATTTTTATTAATTTTTTAATATTCAAAGAAAATATATAATTATTTTTTTTAATTGAAAATTTTTTAATTTTAACGGGTCAAACAAATTACCCGTTTAAGCTACTTGAAGAAATACCCAAGTACTTAAAATTTCTTAACGAGCTGGGTAAATACCTAAACACTAATTTGGAATTTTTCGATGGATTAAATCAGCTCGGGTCATTCAGAATTGGATAACTTTGCGTAAATCTACTTTGAATATTGGGTTCCATTTTGTATTATGGTTGTTTGTCATCTCATTGGATGATAAATCAATTGTTAAGATGTATTTAGATTGATTAATTAAAAAAATTTAAATATGATGATTGTCAGATTTATTTTTTTAATTGGTAAATTAGTAAACGAAATAATAATTTTAAATTAGGTTAAATATCTACTTGCTCGTTAAACTATTAAATTTTTTTTTTTACTTCCCCTTCAATTATCATTTTTTCATTTAATAAGGACAAATCACATTTTTCATCCAATAGATGGATAGAAAAGTTAGTCTCAATATTATATTAGTCTTTTAACTTAAATATCCATTTGCCCCCTTAAACTATTACATTTTTTTATTTCTCCCTTCATCTATCAATTGAAGTAGAACGAAAGTATTTTTGGTTAAATATCTACATTGAGCTAGAACGAAAACTTAATTGAACAATCATCTTAAGTCCAAATTCAAAGTGTTTGATTTCCCTAAACTCATTCCGAAAAATAATTATTGACAAAATTCTCAATTATCACAACTAGAAAAAAACACAACATAGAAAAAACTAAAAAATAAAAAAAAATGGCAATAACTATCTTGTCATAGAATACTATAAAAAAAAAAGAGACATCAATAGCCATCCATAGGTTCAGTCATAACAGTAGAAGTAAAAAATGTCATCAAGAACTATAGAAGCAAATAATGTTTAAGGTATGTTCTAAAATTGGCATCAGAAATGTTTGAGGAAAACAGTTATGAGCATCTCAAAGTCAACTAATAATTTTCCCTCTCTGAGGTCCTAAGAATGTGTTTGGTACGTGAAAATGGAACTAATTTTCACTTTAACTTATTCTCATATTTGATATTAAAAATTAAGATGTAATATTATTTCATGGGAATAGTCATTCTCACATTAAGTGAGAAAAGACATTCTACAATTTAAGTGATAGAATAGTCATTCCATTCAATCAAAAATTGATCCAAAATTGAAAAAAAAAATAAAAAATAAGTAACTATTTTGTAATAAAAAAATTTTTCAAGTTTATAAAAAGACCAATTTATCCCTTGACCTTATTTTTGAACTAGATTCAAATTAGAACTATAAAATAATTGTTTTACCCTTAAGTCATTTTTTTTCCAAATTTATATTTCGAGCTTCTGAAATGCTAATAAAAATATTTTTTCATATTACTTAATAATCAAACAAATTTTAATCCGACTCAAACTCGAGTTGTAAAATGACAAATTTACCCCTGGATTCTTTTTTACCCAAATTTGCATTTTGGGCTTCCCAAAAAAGCTAAAAAAATATCTTTGACATATTTCCTAACAATTAAACAAATTTCAGTTCGATCTAAAATCAAATTGTAAAATGACTACTTTGTCACTAAATCATTTTTGGGCCAAATTTGTATTTTGAACATCCCAAAAGATTAAAAAAATATTTATTAACATGTTTCTTAATAGTTGAGAAAATTTTGTCTCAATTTGAACTCGAGTTGTAAAATGATAATTTTACTCTTGAGCCCTTTTTTTTACTCAAATTTACTCTTTGAAAATAAAATTTATTTTTATAATTTTTAAAAAATTAATACTAGTAATTTTTATTATATTTCATTATCTTTAAAACATATAATCAAATTATAAAAACTTGAATGTATATTCTATTTCTATTATTTTTATGTTAACAACCAAACAAAAAAATAAAATGAACATTTTATTCCATTCCCATATCTCATTTCATTCCACTTTATTTCATTCCCACGTCCCAAACATAAGCTAAACGTCGGACAAAGTTGGTTCAATATCTGTTTGTGGAATAACCAACATGTCCATCGCGTATTAGGCAACGATGACTCAAAAGCTGCTTTCCAAACTAATGTAAAGAGAATGACTAGGGCACTGTTTGGTGTACCAAAAATAAAATAAAACTTTAATAATACCTTAAAAATTATTAAAATTTTTTATTACACTTTTATACATTCTCACAATTGTTAATTTTAAAAAAGTTTAATATTTCGTTAAAAAAAATAAAAAATTTGATGAGTGAGAAAATTTTTTTGACAATCATGTTTCTTAAGTTAAAATCTTTCAAATAAGTACCATTGTAACTTAGACGTATAAAACTGTTCCAACGATTTGCTTCGTTCCGTTACCATGGTTAAACGTTTTCAACTATTTACCACCCAGCAGACAAGGAAATGGTCGCAAATCTCGTTGAGGTCCTCCTATAGGGTCCCAAACTTTCTGGCGCCGAGGTTAGCGCGGATGATGGCCACCGTCAGCATGAGGCAGAGCAACGCAAGCTTGCCATGCCGGAGGCTTCTCTTGATCTTCCAAAGCCGTGCAAGCTCCGAAGCACCGGTCAAGCACTTTTTTTTTTTTTTTTTTTTTTTTCTGGGTTGGCGAATTCACAGCTTCCCGAATCTGAATCAAAGACTCTGAAACTCGAAAAGAGCTGGAATTGAAGGACTTTCACAACGCAGAAATGAAAAAGTTAGTGGCATATTGAATACATTGACAACCGCCGCGAGATAGAATCAAAATCCTTGGGATTTTATTGGCAAAACTTCTTTCGAAGCATAGAAAACATTCGGGTTTTTGAATTGTGAAACTCTTCTCTTTCTCTTGCTCTGTCTATCTCGAGTGATTTTTTCTTAGCGTTAGTGGAGATGGAATGGAGGTTAGATTTAGTGAGAAACAGATAAGAAAGTGCTGTATTTTGACAAGACATTGATTGAGGATTTTTTGAATCTGTTAAAATGAATTTAGAAAAATTCTTCTAACAGTTTTGACACTTTTTATTTCTAAAAAAACATGAATTGGTAAAAATACTAAATGTTAAAATTTACTCAAAATCATATTTTTTTAGTATTACTCTAAACGGACCTTAGATTGCTACTTGACTTGAAGTAGAGGGGGAAGAGTCACGATTAAAACTACATGGCCTAAACGAGACTTAGTACAAATTACAAAGGTGCAAAATGAAATTTATCTTATAAAATAATATTAAATCTTTGAAACTATTTTTAGTTCTTATAAAATTTTTAGATTTTATTTTATTCCAAATTTGATAGCAAAGTATATAAAATTGGATTGAGAAATAAATTTTAAGTTTTAAGAAGATGTTCAAATTGATTGAAATAAGTAATTTATTAAACAAATAAACATTTTATGAAATTTAATCTTGTTAAATTGATTGAATTACGAGTCTTTAATTTAATAATGAATGAGGGTTATCTAAATTGTTCCGTTGACAAAATAATATCTAAAAACTTATTAAAATCAGCCAAATTTATTGTGAAATAGATTTAAGTTTGGAACGTAAAACAGAAAATATTTTTAGTTAAATAAATTTTCATGTAACTGAATTTAAACATGTCTGAAAAAACGTATAGTTAGGTCATTTAGGCTTTTTAAATACTTATTAATTTTTATAAATTTTTATAAAATCTAAATTTTTTTACTCACAATACAAATTTAAACTAATTTATACAATTTTAAATACACCTATTATTTATGTTAGAAGAGTATTTGGAGTGACAAAAATAAAATAAAATGAAATAAATTTTAAATTTATAATTTGTACAGTAAAATAAAAAATAAATAATTTTTAAAAATTAATTTTTTTTTTCAATTTTCAACAAACTAAACGCAACTTATATCCGTTAATGAATTTTTAAACAGAAGCTCTTTTCCATGATTTGGGAGGTGAGTGCCAGGAGATGTTCGTGTGAAAAATTTCATGCTCTGCTTGATTGTACTGACTAACCCGAAACTTACGATACTTTTATTGCACACGTGAATTTAGGTCTAAGCGAATCTCAACCGTTCATAAAGTTGACAATCCAATCATCAAATCAATCATCAATCAGTTGAAAAGCAGCTGAGAGAGATTGGACGATGCAGCAGATTGGGGGTTTCTTCTCCTGCTCTCTGCAAATCCTCTACCCAGTGACGAACCGCACGAACGATCTCACAGAAGCTCAATCAAAACCCCAGCTCTCGTTCTTTTCAATTCACCCCAAATCTTCGATTTTTTCTGCTTCCGTCAGTAGTTTCCTCAAATTGGCCACGGAATTTGTTGCCAGATTGATCTCTAACTTCGTGCTCGTTCGCCGTGGTCTCAGTGCTGTGTATGCAGCGGCGGCACTGAGTTTGTGCACCGGTTCACTGTTGACGGTAATTGAGTTCATCAAGTTCGAATCTTTATGCTCATTATTTGGATTTTTTTTTTGGCTGTGTTAGGGTTTTGAATGTTGAGTGTTTTTGGGTCTTTTCTCGTACAAATTTAATTTTCTATTATAATTCGGATGACAAAATTGTTCATGCGGCAGTTCTGTATTGATATTATATGATTTAATTAAATTCTCTCGCTAGATCGATACTAGGACTGTCATAATTGATAATATGGTATACGCAAAAACTAGTGTGTTGTATTTTATGTTCTTTGTGTAGTATTCTAAATATGTAGTTAGAATTTATGTGTATATGTAGGTATTGACTCAAAACTCTTTGTTGTAATTCTGCTTACCCATTTCAGGATGGTGTGAGGAATTCTTGAGGAGGTGTTGGGTGCAGTTGAATCATGGGTGGTAGTGAGATGGATAAACCTGCGAAGGAGGCGAAGGACTCAAAGATGCCGGCTACGCAGGTATACCTCCTTGCTTCTTTAATACATTTCACAAGTATGTGTTATGATGTTGAAAGTTGTGTTTGTTATTTGGTGTTGTTCAGGAACAGTCTTCATCCACACCAACTGGCACAGCTGCTCCAGATTGGTCTGGTTTTCAGGTTCCATCATCAGATCCATCCAGTTTGGTCCTTTCTTGTTCTGTTAAGAACCTTGATGTCAGTAGTTATTTGGTATGGATTGTATTGTAACAGGCATATTCTCCTATGCCTCCACATGGGTTCTTGGCGTCGAGCCCTCAAGCTCACCCCTACATGTGGGGAGTTCAGGTATATTTGTTTTTGTATTGGTTGATTTATGCATGTGAATTATTTCACTTCTAAATGTTTAAAACTTTATTTTTTATTTTTATTTCTTAATATTTTGATAGAGTTTGGTGTAAAGTTTTTGTTTTTGGGGTTTGAGTTATAATGCTGTGGGTGCCATGTATGTGGCTTATGGAAAGGGAGTCAAAACTTGTGGCACATTTTTGAAAAGTTTTACTCTTTGGTGGTTTGTAGTGGTAATTGAGTTAAATTCTGGGATGATATATGAACTGGGAATAGAAAATTGAAGGACATCTTCCTTGATAATTATGTACTAGCAGAGTATTGGGATTTGGGAGTCTTCAGTTGGCAAGCTTTTTCTTGTTGATAGTGGGAATGTGGTTCGGAGCATTTCTCTTCGGAGAAGCTTGCAAGGTTAGGAATTAAATAGTTACATTTAAGTTATTTGAGGACAGGATGATTTGGAAGGAGTCAAAGTCGGGAGCTTGTGAAGTGAAATCTTTCTGCAAGGCACAATTGGGAAATAGGGAGGTTAATTTCCAGTAGTCTTTGTTATAAAAACAGTGGCTCCTCCAAAGTTCTTTTTTTTTTTTTTGGGTGTCTGATTCATGGCAGGATTTTGACAATTTGATCATTTGAAGACAAAATATAAAAAATTAGTGTTGTCTTTGCAATGAGGTTGTGGAACAGTTGATCACCTTTTTGTTCATTGCTTTTGGTCTTACGAGTTGTGGGATATATTGGTATTGCGTTTTAGTACGCAAAGGGTGTTCCCAAACAAAGCTAAGCACATTTTTAACTCATGGCGGGGAGCGTGAATAAATAAGAGGAGGAACAAGATGAGTAAGCTTATCTCTTTTTGCATAGCGTGGTTGATTTGGGGAAAAAGAATAGAAGAATCTTTCAAGGAATAGAATTACCTATATTTAAGTTAAAAAGAAAATTTTGGGCAATCTTGTATAGATGGTTGTTAGGGAGGCAATCTTGCCTTTAGAGACTTTTATGTAGAGGTTGCATCCCCCTGATGCCTTTTGAATATAATATTTTATTTATAAATTTTCATATGCATGCCTAATTTTTCAGTGGTGGCACATGAAATGATCCTTACCATCGATAACTTATTCAGAAGGCAGCAAGAAATGGGCAAGCTTGGGTTATGAGGGATTTTTCCATTGCTTCAAGTGTCTGACCTCAAATTTGAGGACTAATTCATAATTTTATTTAATTTTTGTATATTGAACTTTTTTACATACTGTAATTTTTACGTTTATATGCAGCCTATTATGCCTCCCTATGGTACACCACCCCATCCATATGTTGCTATGTATCCCCATGGTGGCATATATGCTCATCCGTCCATTCCTCCGGTAATTGTTCTTATTTTTGATTGTTATTCCTCCGATAATTCTTGCTGATCTTCCTTTATTTGTTCTCCTCGAGTCATAGCCTCGTTCTCTGGATGCATACTAACTCTATGTGCTATGCTTCAATCATGAACAGGGGTCATATCCTTTCAGCCCTTTTGCTATGCCTTCCCCCAATGGCATTGCTGAGGCTTCTGTTAGTTACTTGAACTCCACCAATATGTGTCTTATGTTAATTAAATATTTCATTTGCCATTTTTGCTTGCTGTAGCATTACATGTAAATTTGTATGTAGGGGAATACACCTAACAGCATGGAAGCAGATGGCAAGTTATCTGAGGGGAAGGAAAAACTTCCTATTAAGAGATCTAAGGGAAGTTTGGGCAGCTTAAATATGATAACAGGCAAAAGTAACGAGCCTGGTAAAACCTCCGGAGCGGCTGCTAATGGAGTCTATTCCAAAAGGTAGAATACAATGTGTTTGGGTGATGACGTGCATGGCCATGCTAAATGTGCACTGCCTGTTGATTTAGTGAGGACTATTAGCTTATGGCTTTGTATTCAAGAAACTGATTCTTTAAAGACATTATTTTTCTGAATTGAGCTTTTGGAGATTGGAGGCATTTGGATTTGGGAATAAGAGGGAGCATTAATTATTTGCCAAATAACTAGAAAGTTTGTAATAAGCACCAAAGAAAGGCCTGCGCTGATAAGTTTGATGTACTTTTTTTGGTAAGTCTGACATACACAGCACATGCACCATGCTCAATCCATCAAAAAGCTTCCATGCTATCAAGAAAGTCCCTATAATTGTCAGGACATCCTACATGTAACCCAAATTACATGGTAACTCTAGGAAAGACCTGTTAGTTTATATCTTGATGCTTCCAATCTGTCAAATGACCTATTTCTTTGAACCTCAAATTTACCAAATCAAGCATAAAGGAGCCACTGGCTAGTCTCCTTTCCAATAGATAATGTGTCCCCTCTCCAGTAATGAGCAAACAATTGGCTTTTGGTCTGGCCATCACCTACACCCCAAACAATGGGGGGGGGGGGGGAGTGAAGGTACTGGTAATCGCTGCGTTGATTGTTAGGACATTTTGTTGAAGTTGATGAAAATTGTGGCAACATTCATGTTATCACTTGTCAGCATATCATATTTGATGTATCTATTTCATGGTTTGTGGTTGCCATAGGGCTTGAGAAGCTCCTGCTGCATTTTTGTTTCATGGTACTTGTGGCCTGAGCTAGTGATTGACTGACTTAGGCTTCGCTGGTTACAAAAAAGCATTTTGCTTTTTTTGTAGCTTTTTTTTCCGTCTTATATGACCTTTTTTTTAGAAGATGTACCTTTTATGTGTGTTAATCACATTCATAAAAAAAATTCAAAAAATTCATGTCCATTTGGGTAGAAGGTAGAAAAAATAAAAAAATTTAGCTTTTTTGTTGCTTTTTTACCCAAACGGGTGAATTTTTCGATTTTTTTTTTGGGTAACAAATTTTTTTAACACGCCTAAAAGTTACATCTTCTAAAAAAAATTGGTGAAAAAAAGTCATATAAGATGAAAAAAAGTTACAAAAAAAGTAAAATGTTTTTATGTAACTGAACGAAGCCTTATTCTTGATGGTCATTGCCGCTCACTTGATACTGATGTTGGATGTGCAGTGCTGAAAGTGCAAGTGAAGGCTCGAGTGATGGAAGTGATGCAAATTCTCAAAATGTAGGTATTGTGTGATATAATTGTTGAATTGATGTAAATATGCAGCCATACCATTTATACCTACGCCTTTTTTGGGCAAGATACTGCGGATGTATGGAATTAAGGCCTTTGTTTTTAAAGCATTTTTTGCTTTTCTGTATCTGTACTTGTGATTCTGTCTTTAAGTTTGCTCATGTACCGATTGAAGTCCTTGTTATTTGAATTTGGGACTGCATGATCGCTTCAACTAAATTTTGGCAAGGTAACATTTGATCTGTCCATTTGATAACAGGGTTAGTCCACTATCCTCTGCATATCCTTCTTCACGGTGATTTTACTCCCCGTGTGGCCTTTGAGGGTTAAGAGTTCTGGTGGATTGAAATCACTTGTTAAGCAGACATCCATTTCTCTCTCTCTCTCTCTCTCTCTCTCTCTCGCTCGCGATAAGTGCTCCCTTGGCATGACCATATTAGCTCCTACTTGCTGAGGGGCTAGGAGGAAGGGGGAGACTTCCCAACTAGTCAGGCCCAAAGGTTTATTAGCAACTTTCTGGCCAGAATTATTTGTAGAAGGGGGAAAAGAAAAGCTGGTTATGGCGTTTACCAGTGCCTTGTTGGGGGGATATATTATAGACTTATGATATTATTCGAATTGCATGAACGAACATGGAACACAAATATGCTGGCATGACAGTTTCAAAAAAATATTAAGATATGACACGGTGGGGCCATGTTTAATGATAAGTGTATATCTTTATAATTTATACATGAGAAATAGCTATTTATTTATTTTTATAATACAAGTGTGGCACACACTACGTGTGCCTATCACTTTATCACTTTCTCTAAACATGTAGCTTATGGAGGGACGTTAGAATTACAGAAAATTGTTCCTTTCAAGATAGAATTTTTATCAATTATTAAAACTTGAGAGTTAGAGGGTACTTCTGCCATAATAAAAATTTGACACAAGTTCATCATTTGACTTCACCAAGCCTTCACCAAATCTACCCGGATTTCTTATTATAACAATATAGATTTATATGTACATTTGTTTTTTATTTACTTGTTGTTTAGAAAACTATATTCCTAAATATATATTACTTTTTATTTATAGTTTTGGGGTTTAAGCTTCATAAAATTAAAAAAAAAAAAAATTAATGGGGAAAAGATTGATATTTATTTTTTAATTCCAAGTTTCTCTCTCTCTCTCTCTCTCTCTCTCTCTCTCTCCCCCCCCCTTACAAAGTTACAATATTTTTCTTGTGTGTATAAGTGATGGACACGTGTTTTCCACATGTCCAGATTTAAAAATGTTAAAAATATTAGGATACATTTAGATGGGTGCTCGACAATATAGGTTTCGGACCTGGAAATGGCACCCTCCTAGAAGTGTTCGTGTTTCTTAGATATTATTGATTTACTTCAAGTGGGTCCAGTTAATACTTATAAAGTAAAAAAGACGATCCAGTTAAACTTGTGGTTTTAGTTCGGTGCCCAACTGGGGCCTATATGGTACTTTTCCTGGTCTTGGACTTCCGCATAGTTTCTATGAGATGAGAACAACTTGGGTGCTTACGCATGCAAGAGCCAGCTTCTAAAAAAAAAGTTTGATTATGCTTCTTATTGGTTTTGAGCTCATTAGTCAAATTTTTACGACATGGGATGCATTTTAGGTTTGACATTTTATGACAAAGTGCCATAAAGAAGCTAAAGCCTGGGGTAAATCATGATCTTGAAGGGCATTAGGAATTGTTTGAAACGGTATGGTCTCTTGAAGGAACTATAATGCCAAAATTGTTGTGGTGGTTGAAGAGATTAGTGTGCATAATGTGTGTGGAGATAATAATTTAAAGGGAATGACAATGGTTTTCTACCACTAAGGTTGTGGTAGACAGATTTAACTAGTGATTGCTTATATTTTCAGCAAATTTTGACTAAAGTTCAGCCACGATTCCATAATTTTTTTCCTCTGTTTAAAATAGGGTTTTTAAATTTATCCTGATTATTTTGGAGGCTGACCCTTCATAAATTCTCCCTTTTAATGCATTTCATCCATATGTTCCATATTGACAAGGACCATATGTCTCCTATAAACCATGTGATTTTACTTTGACATGCCTTCTTACTCTTGATTTGGGCAGGACTCACAAATGAAACCAGGAAGCGGGCAAGATTCTTTGGAAGGTTCGGTTTTAAGAATTCCTTTCCTCATAAATGCAGCTGCTAAATCTAGCATTTTCTAATTATTTTAATGAAAAAAATTTGTGACATCTTTATTGCAGTTGAAGCATCTCAGAATGGTGGAGCTATGCATGGTTCTCAGAATGGAGGACCAAACACACCTCCAACTATGGTGAACCAAACAATGGCTGTCGGTCCAATGTCAGCAGCAGGTGCCCCAGGAGGGGTCCCTGGTCCCACCACAAACCTAAATATTGGTATGGACTACTGGGGTGCTCCTACGCCTTCTACAATTCCTGCACTACGTGGGAAGGCACCTGCTGCTCCTGTTGCAGCGGGAATGGTCACTACTGGATCGCGGGAGAATATTCAGTCACAGCTTTGGCTACAGGTTTTAACCGTTCTATTTATTTATTTTTATTTTTTGTTTCCTTCCTTTTTAACCATTTTATTTATTTATTTTCATTTTCCGTTTCCTTCCTTTTCTGTCTGAGAGTTAATCTGTCTGGCTTTATTATGGTTTAGTGTTTACTGAATTAAATATTGTTAAGATTTCAAGTATTTCCTTTGTGCATGATGTGAGGTCATAAAGCATACAATTACAGGACCCCTCTGTTTCCTTTCTACTCGCCTCTCCTCTATGAATTGCTAATATTGTTATGATATCAAACATTCGCTCTGTGCATTCGCTCTGTGCATGACATGAGGCCATAAAGAGTATGGTTACAGGACCTCCTGTTTTCTTTCTACTTAATCCCTCCTCTCTGGATCCTGTTAATGGTTTACTTTTAAACTTATCTTCCATTTTTTTATTAAACTGCTATAGTTGTGCGCATGGTAACATATGATGTGATCCTGCAGTTATTTAGAGGTTAATGATAAAACTTTCCTTTTTCCATCCAAATAAATGGAGGATGCTGGTGTTTGTTCTAGAGATGAATGCGTAATTATTTTTAAACGAGATGTTGAAGAGGCCGTTGATGATTCTATAGACAATGCCTTAATTGGTTGTGAATCTCGTTTTGCCGAATAATAGTTTCCTCCATTAAATTTGAGCAATAGGCATCTGAGAAGAATTTAATGAAAGCCCTTTGCAACATGATAGTCGTCATAACATGATATTTTTTTCCCCATGTGAACTGTTGTTTCTTTTATTCAGTTATGGAGGTCATGGTTGACCACCTAGGGTTTTTTGATATGTACACCATTACTCATCTCTAATTTACCGACTATTCCCATTATCCTAATTTGAAAGAAGTTGAACCACTAATTGGACAAATGCATCGGCATAATTGTTCTCTCAAAAGCTGGAGCCTTGTACTACTCATTGCTGTTCCCCTATTGTTATTAGGCTCTGTTTGGCATCAGTAGCCATTAGCCAAGCTAATGGCTACTTCAACAGTGCTTAGTCAAATTTACCCTCTTACATTATAACCTTCTTTTAAACTTTCAATGGTAAAAATGTCAAATTAACAAAAACAAGTTAGCCACCTCAAAAACAGCCACTTTTTTTTTCCTTCCCAAACACAAATTTAGCTAGCTAAAAAAAAGCTAGCTAAATTTGTTGCCAAACCAAGCCTTATAATCATCTTATTTTTCCTCTTATTCTTGAGCACAGGATGAAAGAGAGATGAAAAGACAGAGAAGGAAGCAGTCTAACAGGGAATCTGCTCGTCGATCCAGGTTGCGAAAGCAGGTAATGACATATCCCTTTCAGTTTGTATATTCTATTTGCTACTTTCGTCTGGTGATTCCATGATTATGTTATGTTTATATGCATGCTCTTGGGTCAGGCGGAATGTGATGAGCTGGCTCAGCGTGCTGAAGCTTTAAAAGAAGAAAATGCCACTCTCAGATCAGAAATGAATCGCATCAGGAGTGAGTATGAACAACTTCTCACAGAGAATGCATCTCTGAAGGTGAGGATGATATTTTAATTTTTGAATAGCCTTTTTTCCCGCCCTTCAGGATTGCATGATTCATTAGAATTGTTAAAAAGATCTTGTGCTGCACTACCATGTAGTGTTTAGTAAAACAATCAAAGCAAAATTGATGCTTCCTGTCCTATTTGGTTATCATGAGGTTGGATTGCTTGTGTTTCTGTTGAACCTACAAATATTGTGGCTATTTTGGTTGTGGGTTTCTTGGAACTACATTTTGATGGCTGATTGCAAAAAGTCAGGCCACCTAATGAGAAAAGGCTTAGTTTGGTTTGGTTTATTGCAAAAGTCAGGATTGTGCTCAGCCAAATAGTTCTGTGAAAGTCTTCATCTATGATGAGAAAAACATTTGAATTATATGAGGGCACACCAAAATCTCTACTTTCCATGCATTATTAGTTTTTAGTTTAGCGGAAATATTAGTTGCTTTCCAATCATACACACACACACATGCACACAAAAATAAAAAGAAGAAGGAAAAGGAAAGAAGGCAAGCATTTTTTTTGGAAGTAAATCAAATGCATCTTTATTTTCTACCTCTTTTGCTTTTAGTGAAAGGGGGGGGGGGAAGAGGAGATTATATGCGAAATACTGTTACTCCATTGTGCGCGCTTTCTGCAATACCTTTCTCGATTTGAGTAATAAAATTCTGATATATATATATATATATACACACACACACACACACCTGTAGGAGAGACTTGGGGAAGTTCCCGGGCAAGAAGGTGCCAAGTCGGGCAGGAACGAACGACATGCTGGCATCGACACACAGGCCGGGCAAACAGAGCATTTGCAGATGATTGGTCAATAAAGTTCCAGCTGCAGAGTGATTTCTAGGGGGATTGAGCTAACCAAATTAGGAACAGGTTGTCCTTGTTTTGAGTAGAAAAATGTAATTCAAAATATTTGTTAAAACCCGACCCTCTTTTAGTCTCAGGATCTGTTTTATATCTAGTGTTCTATCCATCGCTTGAGGTTCGACCAATCTTTGAGGTCAGACAACCCGGATGGCTTGTAGAGTTAAAATCCTTCGTTGCTCGGTTATTTTCTGTCAAAGAGCAAAGTATCGTACATTTGTTGTTGGTAATATGTATTAAAAAGGGTTGATATATATATATATATATATGTACGTACGTATATATGTATGTATGGGCGCTTCAATAACAGAATTAATAAACTTGAACGTGCTGTACTTTGTATGAATTTTTTTTTTGGCTCTGGTTTGTGATCAGGTAATAGATTTGTCATTTAATTGCGGACAAATATACCTCTATCCATACATGTCTTGATATTGTGCAGCATTAATCCGACCAACTTGCTTTACTTTTTTTTTGAGGAACCAACTTGCTTTACTTATATAGATAGATCTTTCTTGCTTTGTATCTTCACATATATAAATCATAAAATTACCTTCCCGATATATATATATATATATAGGCAGCCCAGCTGTAGGATTGATGTAAACTGTATATAAGCATGAGCAATATATAGGGTGTGTTTGGAGTTGTATAAAAGTGTATAAAATAAAATAAAATTATAAAAATAAATGTCTCGTAATTCGTGCAGTGAGTGAAGAATTTAAATTTTGTTGTCTCGTAATTCGCGTTTGTAGAGATTTATAAGATTTTATTTTATTTTGTTTACCACCAAACGGAGCCATAATATCTTCACATAATATATCTATATAATAAAACATATCCTTTGATTTGACATTTGCTTCAATTATTGCTAAAATTTCATTACGTTATTGCTTATTATATATTATATATATGTATTATAAAACACATCTTTAGAATTTGGAATTTGAAATTCAAATAAATTTATGTATTATATTTTGTAAAATTATGCATATATATATATATATATATATATATTATATGTATTATGTTTTGTAAGATTATACAAATTATATTTTATTAATATTATCTAATATGTATTATGTTTTGTAAGACTATACAAATTATATTTTATTAATATTATCTATTATTACTAAATAATGTATATATATATATATATATTATGTTTTGTAAGATCATACAAATTATATTTTATTAATATTATCTATTATTATTAAATAATGTATAGATAGTTATTAGACAAATTCGAGTAAATTTTTTATTTAAAAAAATATATTTAAATTTTAAATGCTTATATTTTTACACTATGAAGAGAATTTAAAATTTTGAATTTAGGATATTTTCAATTGTTGAATTTGTTAAATGTGAGGATTATTTTTCTCTTTCTTTCGCTTTTCTCGTATTTTTTTAAATATTTTTTATATAAAAAAATTTTAAATTAATATTTTTAAAAAAATGTAATAATATTTGTAATAAATAATAAAATTATATATCTTAATTTTTTTTATTAATGATTTTTATTTTTATAAGTTATTTTTAAACTTTTTTTTGGTAAGTTTGCTTTATAAATTTAAATTTAAATTACTTACACGTCAAATTATATTTCTGTACCTTCAAGTATAGGCAATTGCTAGTAAATTAATAAATCATAAAATTACCTTCCCTATATATATATATATATATATAGAGAGAGAGAGAGAGTGAGAGAGGCAGACCACTTGTAGGATTGATGTAATTATATTGGATTGGATTGATGTAACTACATAGAGCAATATTTCTATATTAATTAGAGAGTCTTGATTGAGTTTGTTTGAAGGTAGCAGCTGTTATTTAAGTTTGGTGTGATGCAAGGCCACATGTTGATTTGAAGTTTCATTTGGAAACCATAGTTTTGTATGAAACCCTAGTTTTTTGGAGTTATAATTTTTTGGTTTTTCTCAAACCATATATAGTAAATATATCAAATGAACAAAAACATTAAAGAGTCAGCTAAATGAAAAAAAAAATTGAGAATATTTACATTTATCCATCAATTTTTTTCATTTCATATTATATTTTTATTTAGTTAATTACAATTATTGTGGATTGAGAAAAATTAATAAAAAAGTATAATATTATCAACTTAAAAAAATTTAACTTTCTTAGCTAACATTTACCCAAAAAAAAAAAATATCCTGTTAATGAGTGCTCTGAAACACTCATTAAAAGTTAATAAATACCCACTTTAATAGAGCTGTGTATTAAAAAAATACAAAATATTATTACATAATATATTTTTGTTAACTCTTAATGGATGCTTTCAACACTTGCTAACAAAAGCTATAGCTTCTTCATAAACTATAAGACTTATTCAAATTCTTAAACATACGTGTTGGGAAGTTTTAGACATCTTCGTTGGAACTTCTAGTTTCTACTTAGTTAGTTAGTTTTTTATTTTTATTTTTTATAAAATAATTAAAATTATTTTTTACATATTTTAAATTTTTTAAATTATAAAATATAATTATATTAAATGAATAAAAAAGTTAGGAAATTAGTTAATAATTTAATTTTTTATTTTTCAAGTAAAAATTAATTTTTAACTAACAACTTAAAAAAAAAAGAGAAAAAAAACTAATTTTTCCCCAAACAAAGCCTAACACTTGGCGCTAGGCAAAGCCGGGAATGGATTAGTTTGGAAAACTTTGTCTCCTTAACTTTCTGGAAGGTTTTTTTTTTTTTTTTTTTTTTAATATGATTTTTTTTGAGAGCTTTATTGTTTTAATTTGAAGGTTTATTTTTCTTTTTTTTTTAAAAAAAACGACTTTTTAGCAAAGCCGCTGTTGCCACGTGTAGAAAAAAATAGAAAGAAATACGAGAAGGCGTCTTAAAAAAAAAAAAAATCGTGCCCCAATCTGATATTAACCACCGGAATCCACCTTTACTCTCGCTGGAATTGAGCTTTCAAAACCCTAACAACACCTGAGATCGTCAGGAACGAGTCATGCGAATTGCCGGAGCAATCGCCGACGTATTGGTGGCTCTGCCCTCCGCCGGCGGATTCAGGCATTCATACGCATACTCCGATTCCAAGTTCCTTCTTTCTTCCGGATTCATCAGAGTGAGCTTTCTACTTCCTCTCATCTAAGTTATCTAACATGCACTGAAACTCTACATGTTGTGTGCGCGTTGATGAACATTTCTGTGAGGCTCTGGTCTGGTTGGTTGCTGAGAAACTTAGGCAACGGAAACGAGAGCTGAAAAGGGTCAAGTTCTTATTCTATTTGAAATATTCTGCGGTCGCTGTAAACAATCCCACGCTAGCTCTAGCGACTGTAGGTGCAAGTGCATCAAAGTAGTTTATAATCAGAGAACCGATATTCTAATGGAACGACTTGGAATTTGTTACAGCTGAGAAATTGAAAACTTAAATCTTGCCTAGCATACGTTTATAACGTTGATTTTTTTTTTTAAATAAATTTTGTGTAAGTTAATTTAGTTTAAAAATGAAGAATCTAAACCTCAAAAAGGTGAATGATGTCTAGAGAACTCAACTACAATGCCTTTTGCCTTGAAACAGTTTAATGCTAAGGTGTTTCATGGGCAACAATTTGAGCGCAGCAAGTGCTTGGCTGGGTGAAATTAGGTACCTTAGGAGTTGTTTATTGTTTTAGAAGAAGTTGGGAAAGAAAAATGAAATAAGCTATAATGATAAAGTAGAACAAAGTCTTCTACCAAGCAATCATCTGATCCATGTTTACTTACACTTGGACATGATGTGCACTTTCTAATGTACTAACGAAACCTTTGCCTTTCGTGTTCAGAATGGATTTTCTAGCAATTTCATCCAATAAATTGTTAATATTGATAGTTTTAATTTGTAGGGTATTCTGTATTAAAATTTAGGGGTAATTATACTTTATCCCCTTGGGGTTGGGCCAAAAAACACATAACCTTCTTTTAGTCTTAAAAGTCAACACATAGCCCCCTTGGAGCTTGGGTTAAAGTGATAAATTGACGTAATCTGTTTAATTTAATTATATTTGTGTCTCACATGTCATGAAAGCTCATGTGATCATGTTAAAACAGCTCAATTCAACAAAACAAAGCCATAGTCTCAAATGAGTTAGGGTCGGCTACATGAATCCTCTGCTTCCATTCATTTTTGTCATGTTATTGTGCAAAAAAAAATTGTTGTTGAGAAAAATATATGTAAATTTGTCTAAGAATTTTGTAATAGATCTCTTTAAAAATGAAACAATATTTTTTGACATAAAAAATGAATGAAAATATCTATTTTTGTGGAAATCTTTTTTCTCAAAATAATTTTATACGTGGGCACAAATCTAGCTAAATTTCATAGATTCCCTCAATTTTGCACTTTAATTCAAATTACATAGGGATTTTGTGTTGACTTTTTAACTAGAGGAGAGTTGTGTGTTTTTGGGACAACCCCAAGGGGTTAAGGGGTGAATTGTTATTACCCTTAAAATTTAGCTTTCTAAAGCCTGTTTGAGCAATCTAGATTTGGATTGTTGATTGCGATTGGTGGTGTTTTGTTTCCTTAGTAAGATGAGGATGCTGATATATGAAAAGGAAAAGGGGGGGGGGGAATCCACTGTGTGGTTTAAAGTTATCTTTATGGGTGCGTTCCTTTTGAATGAAAATCCTGTTTTACTTGTTTATTTGATACTTGAATCTCAGTATGCTTACTAAATTGTCTAAATAAATTATTTAGACTTACAGTTCCAATAAAACGTTGATGCTCAAAGAATGGTTCGCTAATCTGTCTTTTTGCTTTTACCACTCTGCGTCATTGAATTTTATTATGCTCTAATTTGCTACTGTGAAAATATAGGAAGAGAAAAGAACCAAAAAATTTAGTATCTCAGTTAATGAAACTTCATTACCTGTGTCATAGGTAAAGAGAAACTTCACTTCATTGAGCCTAATACAAGTTTTTGACAAAGTTGAGAAGACTGAACTTCATTCTTTTTTCAATTTTATTGATAATCAAAACTTGGGGTGAAGAGATTTTTAGAAGAGATATTTGAGCTAGATTGCATGCTTCCATACAATCCTTCTGATTTTGATGTAGAAAATTACAATAAGGGGCCGTCATGTGGAGAATCCTGCTCTGCTTTGCTCCTACTTTTGCTTGAGGCTTAGATACCCAAAAAAAAAAAATAGTGGTTCAGTGTTTAATTTCAATACTCTTTAATCCAATCTTTGTAGATGTCTCCTTCTGGTGTTCTCACACTTCTCATTTGTTTTGTAGAGCTTTCCTTCATATTCCGTTCCTAAGCTAGGAATCGGACCAGGCAAGTCCCAAGCAAGAAGCTTAACAGTAAGAGCATCGGGTGATTCAGGCGGTGATTGGGCACCAGTTGCTCCACTTCAGTTGGATTCCCCAGTCGGCCAGCTGTTGGCGCAGATACTGCAAACTCATCCCCATCTGCTTCCTGCAGCCATTGATCAGCAGCTTGAGAACCTTCAAGCTGAAAGAGATGCCCAGAGAGAAGAAACTCAACCTTCGTCCCAAGATCTCCTCCTCTACAAGTAAGTAGTTTGATCTCCTCACACAGATGCACACGATATTCTGCCTGTTTAATAGCACTGACATGTATTTTTTATTTATTTCAAATCAGGTTTGATGATAACCACATTCTTTGTAGGTATACATAAGTTGGTTGCATCACTCGTTCCATTGACAAGTTCACATCCTTGTCAATTTTCTCAT
Organism: Vitellaria paradoxa; assembly: GCA_019916065.1. NCBI lineage: Eukaryota > Viridiplantae > Streptophyta > Magnoliopsida > Ericales > Sapotaceae > Vitellaria > Vitellaria paradoxa. The sequence goes on from CM034242.1 coordinate 7,363,074, forward strand.
TTTCATTAACCCCATCCTGAAAGTTAAAATAACCATTTAGCTATAAGATTTCATAAAAATTTCCTTATTATTATTATTATTATTATTTTGGTCTGTTTGTTTGACATTCCCTTACTATATGATTCAATTGCTTGTAGTAATTGATCAATGTAACCGAGAAACATGGTTTCAGGAGAATAGCTGAAGTCAAGGAGAAGGAAAGACAGAAGACATTGGAGGAGATAATATACTGTCTGATTGTACAAAAATTTGTAGACAACAGCATTTCAATGATCCCGAGGATATCAGCAACCTCAGATCCTACTGGCAAGGTAGATTTTTGGCCAAATCAAGAACATAAACTAGAGTCTGTCCACTCCCCAGAAGCATTCGAGATGATACTGAGCCACTTATCTCTCATTCTCGGAGAGCGGGTTGTGGGACCCCTTGACATGGTCGTCCAGATAAGCAAAATTAAACTTGGAAAGCTATACGCTGCTTCTATTATGTACGGTTATTTCCTGAAACGGGTTGATCAGAGGTTCCAACTTGAGAGATCCATGAACACCCTCCCCAAGGGTTTTACTGACAAGCGAGGGAAGCTCGAAGATCTAGCACCAAGAAACCAGATTTGGGATCCAGATTCGTTGATACGGATTCTACCAGACGATGCTGATGGAGGAGGTGGCGGGCTAACTGATTCTAGGGAGGAGAAGTCGTATAGATTGAGATCCTACGTGATGTATTTAGATGCGGAGACGCTCCAGAGATACGCGACCATAAGATCCAAGGAAGCTCTTTCTTTGATCGAGAAGCAGACGCAGGCACTGTTTGGAAGGCCGGACATCAGGATTGCCGAGGATGGTTCCCTGGATGCGTCTAACGACGAGGTTGTCGCTATTACGTTCTCCGGATTGACAATGCTGGTGCTGGAGGCAGTTGCATTTGGGTCATTTCTGTGGGATGCTGAAGGCTATGTTGAATCCAAGTACAACTTCCTTAAAAGCTAGACAAGAGGTTTCTGTTCATGGTATATAGTTGTCAAATGATGTTCTCTTTCAGCTTTCTGAGTTGTAGTGCTTGTAGAAGAAAGGTCCCCTGAGCATCACTGAATGTAAATACCTTCCAGTTTTTGTGTGCTCGTCTCTGTGGAGAGTTTTTCCTTAGTGGGATAATTATATATTTTTGAAACATATTGGTTGTGTATTTTTAGGGATAAAATCGTGTCTGTTTGGAGGGCAACTTTTGGCCAAAAAAAAAAAAAAAATCGTAGATAAATTTTGAATTGTTGAGTGTTTGGCGTGTTCTTCAAAAAGTGTGAAAAAATTGGTAAAAATTAGAGATTTTTAATTTATAGAAAGTTAAAAAAGTTAGAGATTTTTGTCAAATTTAGCACTCCAAACGCCTTAATATATTTGAATTCTTTTAGGTTATATTTGGATTAAGAATTTATCAAGAGAAAAATAAAAAGATAAGGATTCAAAATCATTCATATTTTAATTTATTATAAAAAAAAATGGAGGAGAAAAAAATCATAAAATTTAAGAAATTAAAAATAATTAAATTAAAAAATTAATTTATTGATAAATGTCTTTTAATTTTTATATATTTTAATATATTTTAAAAATATAATAAAAGATATTATTAATAAATTAATATTTAAGTTTAATTATTTTAAATTTTCCAAAAATAACTTGCTTTATTTTCTAAACACCAACGATAATCACAAAAAATTGAAAAAGGAGTGAGGAACGTTAAATGCGAATCAATAAAATTCTGGGATAGGTAATTAGGTAATGTGACGTAACCCAAAATGGAAAAGAAAAGGAAATCAATCATCTACTAAATAAAAACTCTGTGGTGGCAGAAGTGTAATTTCGTGGAGCCACAAAGGTGTTTTCGTCATTTAAATTAACAACACAAACAACGACAGCCTGTACGGATTTCCTCCGTCCTGTGTCCGACGATTCATTTCCATTACTAGTGGTGTATATAAGGCTGAGCGATGCTTTGGTTAGGGTGTGAGAGAAAGCGGAGGAAAGAGAGAGCTTAAACAAAGACAAGAAAAGAAACGAAAAAAATGGACTCTTTACATTCTCTCTCCCAGAAGATGAGTCCCCTCTCTCTCCTCTTCTCCGTGTTTTCTCTCCCCTTCATCGCCGCAGCTTTCAACCTCCCAACCATGACCTTCAAAGAAGGCTACACCCCTCTCTTCAGCGACTTCAACATCCATCGCTCCGACGATGACAGGACCGTCTCTCTCCTCCTCAACCGCTTCTCCGGTACCCTCCTATCTCTCTCTCTCTCTCTCAACATGCATACATATATATATATATATATGTATATGTATATACGGATCATGTATAAATGTTTATAATATTGATTAATACGGTTGATACCCATCAAAATTCATTATTTTCTTTTCTTTGTTCCTTCAGGGTCTGGTTTTATTTCCTCGGATTACTACAATTATGGTCTCTTCAGTGCAAGAATCAAGCTGCCGTCTAATTACTCTGCCGGTATTGTCGTTGCATTTTATGTAAGTTCAAATGATTTTATATTGAAGAAACACTTGTGTCCGTGCATTTATATATATATATATATATACACACACGTGTGTATGTATGTATTATTATTATTATTATGTGTTTTTGTTGGTTTAAAATTCATGGATTCTATAGCTACATTGAAACCTATGATTATGAACCCTGAATCAAATAATGAAGTATTTTTCCTTAAACATATTAAAGTGGTGTGCACATATTTTGCAATTATTATTATTTTTTTCCCTAGAATGATCTTGGCTCCCATTATATATATATATATATATATTTGGTGTTGTGGGTGCAGACATCAAATGGAGACATATTTGAGAAAACCCATGATGAATTAGACATTGAGTTCTTAGGTAACGCCCCGGGCAAGCCATGGAGGTTTCAGACGAACTTGTACGGTAATGGAAGCACAAACCGGGGCAGGGAAGAGAGGTACAGCTTGTGGTTCGATCCAGCCAAAGAGTTTCACAGATACAGCATTCTCTGGACCTCCAAAAACATCATGTAAGCATATATATATATATATATATATATGTATGTATGTATATGATCACCTCATCTTTTCCTTTAATTGTCTTTCCTTTTCTTTGAACAAAGTTTTTGAGCAAGTCACCTACGGTTTGGTGATGACAAATCGAATTTTAATTCTGCTCGAATTCGTAGAGTCATAATAGATTCGGGTTTTAAGTTCACAAATTGATTTGGATCAATTCCTCTAATTTAAAATGAATTCATTAGCATAATGTTCCATTAATTTAAAATATATGAATCATAGTGATAACACTTACCAAAAAAAAATCATTATGACTACTATATATAAGTCACATGAGCATTTTCAAATTACTTTTCTGTAGACATAATGATTAATATATATACATATATATGTATAGAATTTTTATACAAAATTTGTATATAGAGTAATGTGAGTTACGTGATAACTTGTCTATTTCAACATCTGATATTATATTAAAAAAAATTTCGTTTGAAGTTTTAAAATTTTTTAAAATTTTAAGAAAAAAATTCTATAAAATTTTGACTTTCTTCTATTAAATCTCATTATTAGGTACTTTTATATTAACTTTTAATTTTTTTTAAACTTTTTTAAACTCTAAAAGCGAAGTATTAAATAACTTTTTTGTAAGCGCTGTAATTATTTTCCGGATTTATGCTTGTTTTCGCTTCTGCTTCACTTCTGAATTATGTGACTTAATCCATTCTACTATGCGCTTTCTGACCTCACTCATTGATAGGAAACCTAGCTTATGTTCTGGGTTGGCTTGTGAGTTTAGGAGGTAAAAAAAAAAAAAAAAGAAAATGATAGAAACTATTAATTGCAATCGAACTGAAAAAATTGTTAAAGAGTTTAAGAGAGAAAAGATAATGATTTTATTTCTTTTTATTTGCAAGTTTGAGAATAAGTGAAAGGAATAGACAGTGTAAAGTGTGTATTTGTTGTTTTACCATCTAATCCTTTAAGAAGTTAGAGGTTTAACAATTTATTTAGTGTTAGGATATGTTTGTAATTTTTTTTATTATTTTTAATTTTATAGGCAAATATGTTATTCTAAAATTTTCATTAATTTATTTTTCTCTTCCCTCTATTTCATCCAAAACTCCCACTTTTGAGAGGATGAAAATTTTAAAATTTTAATTAACACTCACCTTTTATTTTTTTTTTCCTATTTCTTTCCATTACTTTTTTTTTTTTTTATACAAAAACTCGCAAATGGAAGATGAACTCTAAAATTTTTTCTTCTATTCTTTTATTCCCTTTTCACTCTATTCAAACGGGTTGTAAAAGTTTTTGTTTATTTTTATCTATTCGTTTTTGTCACTAAATTCTAGTTTTTATTCAAAAAAAATATTACATATATATATTTTTCTTTAGATTTGATTGCTAGTTTTATTAATTAAAATAATTTTTGTTATTTCTTAGAGTGCATTGTTAATTTTTTACACTCATAATTTTTCACATTTTTTACTCCACTTTAAAAAATTTACATTTAACCCTTCAAGAGCAAAATGCTGGTTAATATATAGGGAGTAAATCTCTTTTATAGTGAAATTTGTTTGCAATTCTTAAATATTGGGAACTCAACAATGAGGATGTTACAAGTTTGGACCAAAAAGGAATTTCATTATAAAAGAGATTTACTCCCTATATATTAAGGAGCATGGAAGAGCATTCACAAGCTAATTAATTTAGTAATTAAGATAGACGATCAACTAGGTAACACTTTTTATTTTCACTTAAATTGTTATATTCTCCCTTTATCATTTGGACAGCTGGGGCATTCTCATCACAATACTAACTGCATAATGTTTGTTTTGGGGGAAAAGGGGAAGGATGGTAAAGGGAAAAGGGAAAAAGGGTGGAATGGAAATATTTTTCTTTGCTTGGTTTCAAAGGATATAAAGGAGAGGAATAAAGAGAAAAAGGAAAAAAAAAAAAAAAAACAAAATTCATCCTTTCAAATGGAGGAAAAACTTGAAAAATTAAAACAAAATTATAATTTTGCCACACTCATATTTTATTTAAGAATATAGGGAGTGTTTACAGTGATAAGAAATGATAAAATTTGATAAAAATTTTGAATTCATAATTTGTATAGTGAGATAAAAAATAAATAACTTTTAAAAATTTTAAATATTTTTCTGTAATTTTCGAAGTTTCAAGCAGAGCCACAACAATAAATATGATATCAGTGATCATTTTTCTTGCTTACCCCTTTTCTTTGCTTTCCAACTAAGAAAATTTTATATATATTTACTTTTTTCATCTGCAATACCAAACAAGGGAAAGGAAAGAGACTTTTCAATATATAAGAGAGGAATTGATTGATGAAGCAAATTAGGTATAAAATCACCACTTTAATTTTAGAATTCTGCCAGCTGGTGGAAGTCAATACATATATATACATTTACAAAATTCATCCACATATGGCTTTTTGGTCCCGTTGTCGTTATTCCCTAAACATAATAATAATTATAAATCATTATATAAATAAAATAAATATTAAATTTATTATAAAAATTATATATGTTAAATAAATATATATATATTAAATAAATATTTAAACTAGCATAAAATAAGCTAAAAATCGTCATATTTGTTTTGTCTATTTAGTATTTCTATATCTTTTTTGGATGAGACAAGTGAAACGTATACCTGCTGAATAAGAGTAATTTTGATATTCCAAATACATATTAGAATTTATATTTAAATAAAAAAATAATTCCAAATCTCATTTCCTTGAAATCTTTTGCCTCCAATTAATAAACTAAAAATAAAATAAAATCCCTTGTTATTTGTTTAACATATAAACATTTTCAGATTCTACGTGGATGAAGTTCCGATCAGATATGTGGTGCGCAGCGACGCCATGGGCGGCGACTACCCGTCAAAGCCAATGTCATTGTACGCCACTATATGGGACGCCTCCACCTGGGCCACCTCCGGCGGCAAACACAAAGTCAATTACAAGTTCCAGCCTTTCGTCTCCGAATTCAAGGACCTCGTCCTCGAAGGCTGTGCCGTCGACCCCATCCAGCAAGTCCCCACCACCCGCTGCGACGACAAGTCCGCCGAGCTCGAGGACGCCGACTACGCCACCATCACCCCCGACCGCCGCAACGCCATGACCTGGTTCCGCCGGAAATACATGTATTATTCTTACTGTTTCGATACAATCAGGTACCCGGTGCCGCCGCCGGAGTGTCCCGCCTTCTCGCCGGAGCGCCACCAATTTAAAGAAACCGGACGTCTGAGGGACGCATTTAAGACAAAGGTCCGCCGTCGCCGGGGCCCAAGCCGGAGAAGCCAACTCCCGGATATTTCCGGAGCCACCGCCGCCGCGTGATACATTTATCATGTATGCATTTATTCTTTTTATTTTATTTTTGTTTTTTTAAGCGTGAGATTTTAGTGGTGATGGTTTTTGATTGCATAATTGGTATATATTTAGTGTTTGCTAAATAATTGACTTTACATTTCTTCTTTTGTTGGTTTTATTTAGGATTAATTATATTTAATATTCTTAAATTATAGTCTGATGTCTATATAAATACCCTCAAAATATTTTATTTAGGATTAATTATATTTAATATTCTTAAATTATAGTCTGGTGTCTACATAAATACCCTCAAAATATTACAAGGGTAACTTAGAATTCGTTTGACGCAGTGAAAAATAATAAAAAAATAACAAAAAATATGATTTGAAAAAATTTTTGGCGTTTGATACACACATCTCAAATCGTATTTTTTAGAGATGAACAGTAATATTCATGTTCCGACAGATTGAATTTTTGTTTGGAGGGTTTCAAAATTTTATATTAGTCACGATTTCTTTGCAGATCAAATCGGACTCGAATCGCCATTAGCATTGGAACGGTTTATGGTGATCAATTTGAACGGAAGTTGATAGTGCCAAATTGTCGGAGTGGTTTGCAGTGATCTATTTGAACAAAAGTTAACAGTGCCAAACTGTCGAAACGGTTTAGTACAAACCACAAACTGTCGAAACGGTTTAGTACAAACCATTTAGACGATGTTGTACTATTATGTTTTATATTTTATCCTTCCATGCAAGCGTCCAAACAATTTATATAATTCATCAAAACAAATCCGAAAAAATTAGTTATAGTGAGTGTTATTCGGTAGTTTGGGAGTTTGCAGTGAGAATAGCAAAAAATTTTTTTACAATTTGATTAACTGAATTCTAATTATCAATTTTTTTTAAGGTATTGAACTTTTTTTGAATTTCGAAAAGGTAGAAAAGTATAAAAATATAATAGAGATTTTCAAATATTTTTAACAAATTTTGCTGCACCAAAAAGTCCCTTAAGTTACACTACTACTTCTTGAATTTTGATAGAATTTTACTTAGTTCTTTAACTAAAAAAATATTATATTTGTACGCTGTCGCATGTTTTTCTTTTTTATTTTGATATACCAATTATATAGTTTGACTTTTCGTTAAGCATATGTTAGAAAGAATAAACAACTTTACCACCCAAAAACAATTATAAAAAAAAATATTTATAATACCAACAATGCTTTTTTTTTTTTGATATATTGACTATAAAATAGTTATTTCCTTCTATGGAATTGTAACTAATTAATGTGTGTGTTTTAAATACTTAATGTAAGAATGACATCTTTTATCCGTGATATAATTAATTAATGAGTGTGGGTTTTAAGGATCGAAGTTAGAAAGGAAATTCAGCGACTGATATATAAAAAATCAACGATCTTAAATGGTCTTGATTTTCTTGTAAATGATTTGATCGCTTTAATTTAATTTGATTTTCTTCAAATAATTTAATGATTCTGATCTCCTAACGATTTAATGATCTATATCAATATCATTAATTTTGTACGCATCAGTCGCTAAAGTGCGTTTTACATTTCAAATCCTGAAACCCCTAAGGTTGCATTTGTTTGAGGGATTGAATGATGGGGGATAAGTAATACCGTGAGACCCACTGATAAGATTGGATAAAAGATGAGATTAATTTTTTATATGGGATTATTTTTTTGGTGTTTGGTTAGTGGAATATAAAGTGGGATAAAAGATGTGATTTAATATGTGATGTAATAGAAAATAATTTTGGACCTTTAAATTTTGGAGGGAAGCAATCTGGAGAGGGGAGGATAACTCATCCCACACCCCCCATGAGATAATTTATCTCACAAATTCCTTCTTTATTCATCCAATTCGTGAGATCCACGGATATCAAACAAACACTTCATTACTCCTCCAATCCGTGGAACCCACGGATTACTCATCCAATCTCACATCTTTATCCTCCAAACAAACGCTCCCTAAGTGGATTAGTTCAGTTGGACTTTTGAGAAGTCAAGTATTTGGTCACAATAAGGACGGTAAGGTTAGCAGGGGAAAAGCCTGTAAATTTCTGCCATGCTTGTTAAAGGCCAGGTGCGGGTGATACCAAGTGAGATTCAATGCTAAAATTTATTTTGCAGAAAATCTTTGTTGCTCTTTTTTTTAATTAGCTATTTAGTTTTCTACACCAACATAACGATGTTTCTAAGTGATAGAATTTGCCACCCAAAAAAAAAATTATATTTTTGTCTATTTTTGTTAAATAAATAAATTTAAAATTACAAAACTTTTCATTAATGGTGTTGGATTAGGATATATTTATGATGGTTGAAATTTTTTATTTCAAAAAAAAAAAATTAAACTATGATATTTATATAAGAACGTAACAAGTGATGCTGAAAGTCATTGTATAAGGGGTGGCTGTGTAATTGACTTTTTTCAATTAAATGAAAGAGTAGAATTGAAATAATCTAAAAGCTAACGAATTGGGGGCCGTTACTGTCATCAACCTTTCTATTTATTCAAGTCGTCATTTTTTTTTTTTTTTTGAGAAAACAAAAAATCAATGGATTTTTTATTCTAGTTGGATGGTAATTAATTTTGTTTATGCAAATTCTTTATATGATATATACATATATAATCTTTAATTATGTAACCAAACAATTATTACAAAAGTCTTGTAAAATTAACTCTGAAGTTTCAAAATTTTAATAAAGTTCTTCGATGACGTGTTCGACCAACTGGAGAAGGTCTGCTGGCATGGTTGGATAGTTATCTTAGTAATAGTGATGTCTTCAATTCCTTAATTTCTCGCTTGAATCTAAGAACATATGGCCAGTCAAACGAGGTTACGCTAAACGCCTCTCCAATAGTCATGTTAGCACTAATAGATAATAAGGGTGAGATCGGGAATAAAATTAGCAAAATTTTAGTAAGGCAAAGTTGTACTTACTTTTATCTTTGAACCTTTCCTTATTTATAATTTTCTAAGCATGTGTATGTTTGCTGCATAGGATGAGTAGGACCACATCGCGAGAATAATTGGTAGTGGAGCCAAAATTTTTGGAATCGTGAAAGGAGGAGCAGGCATACTACTTGTACCTTTATAAAAAGTGGTAACAAATTGTCTCGCTTAAATGGTTGCCAAGTATTCCCTTATGAATGCATACCACGTGCAAGGACAATGTCACATGGATGTTGGTGAGGTCAGTTAACTCTATTAGCCAATAAAAAATTTCTAAATTTTTTTCTATATTTAAAATATTTTGATAACTTTGACCCCATTAAAATTTTGTAGTTACTGTTTAAATTTTTATATGACCACAACATTTAAAATTCCGGGAGCTGCCACTGGCCACGTATCCGAACAATCCCTCCAAAACTCCATTTTGGATACTTTCTTGAAACCTGAATGGTTACTAAATATATATACATATGTGTGTATAAAAGGAAATAGTTTTTTATGGACTCTATTCCTATATATATCTGCAAATAATGGTCCAGTTCCATCCTTTCTCCTCCAAGCATTTAAACCAGTTCAAGTCACAATTTGAGCAACTCCTAAAACTTCTGTTTTATTATTATTATTATTATTATTATTATTAAATAAACTGTAATATGACCTTTCAACTTTTTACTTCTTACAAACTAAATGAAAAATTCTATTAAAAAAAATATAAAATCCAAGCAGCCCCACTTAATCTAATCCAAACACTCCCCAGAAGAAGGCTAGGATTATTGGGAAACCCAACCCATTCAACTCCTCTGTCTGAAGGTAACAAAAACCAGACGGCTAAAATTTTCTTTATTGGCAACACAATCTTTGTATGCTGGAATATTATAAGAAGAAAATAAAAAGATTTGATTGCCTAATGACTTGGATCGATCATAATGATGTTTTGAGGCATTGCAAGAAGTCAAAGAAACCAGATAAAATCCTCAAAAAGAATCACAGATTCCTCACTTTCTGAAAATGCCTAGAATGAAGTACCAATCTCAATACATTCTGATTCTGCCGTGTGTAGAATAAACCCTTAAATGAAGTAATACACACATATATAAATGGAGACGAAGATCCTGCTTAAAATTTATTGCATTCTCAATTCTCCTCCAAGAAGCAGCCAGCTAGCCGGAAGTTCAAAAACAAATCAACTTCAAATTTCTATTCCCATGTCTCTAATTACAAAGAATTGTGTTATATAAGGCCTCCCACTATGGACATCCCAAATCTAAACAAGAATCAAGGAATAAGAACAAAGCTAATGAATTCATTACAAGTTGCCGAAAAAACACTTGGGATTTATTTGGGCTCGATCCATCGATCGATCAAGCAGCAGAACGAATGCACACAAATGAAAATCACGGGAACTGAAAGCTTCCGCCAATTCCACTACTACCCGATGGGGGATCGATCGCCACCCAGAGGAGGGAGATTGTGATTGCGATAAGCCCCGACCAAACAAACACGATCGTAGGCGTCCTCCCCCGTCTTCCCATAAGCCCTTTCGCAAAGGGGTAGAGATGAGCCAATACCCAGATGCTGAAGAACACCCCTCCCAGCAAGCGGCTCCACTGCGGTATGGTGCTATATATCGTTCGACAAACCCCAACTGCTATCCCGATTAAGTTAGTCATCATGATTGTAATTGGAGGTATCATCAGGGCCGTCCATTTTATGATATAGAGATCAGCAAACTCGTCATTGGCGTCATCACCACCGGACTTTGATGTCAGTGTAAACGATATCTCAATACCAGCAATCACCTTAAGTAGACCCTGAAGAACAGCAGCAAGATGAGCGCTCGTGCCTCCGATTAACCAGAACTGCTCGTTTCGCCACCATTCTTCTAGCTCAATCCCGGACCACTTAATCTCGAGCACAGCAAGAATGCAGAGAGTCAAGGTGATGACCAAGAGGTACACCAAGAAGGTCACATTGAGTGTCTGAACGATGAACTGGCCAGAGAATAGGGAAAGTGCCGGAAGGAAGCAGTAAACAACGAGGAAAATGGAGGTAAATGGGTAGATACCAACGTTGAGGTACGCAATCCTCTGCAAGAGCTTCATCTTGGGACTCGCTAGAAGCGCATTATTGCGAGAGAAGAATATCTCAACGGAACCAGTGGCCCACCGGAGGACCTGGTGAAGCCGGTCAGTAAGATTGATGGGAGCCGTCCCGCGAAAGGCGTCCCTCTTGGTGACGCAGTAAACCGATTTCCATCCCCTATTGTGCATCCGATAACCTGTCACCACGTCTTCGGTTACTGATCCATAAATCCACCCAACTCGAGTGCCCCATTCGGTTTTATCCTCGTACCAACACGAGATAACACTGACAGCTTCAGCAACGGTAGATGCATCCAGAAGTTCCCGAGGAATGGTAAGAGCACTGGGAGGTCGTCCGTTCTTCACGGCTGGGTGATCAGCAAGAGGTCGGCCTTGGAATTCCGCCACTGGAATCGAATCGATAAGGAAAGTTGAGTTTCCAAACTTCTTGGGAAACTGAGAAATGTTCATCCCCTCATCGTCGTCTCCCATTCGAAGAGCTCTATTCTCCTCGGGGGCAGAAGCAACGGTTGAAGACCTCTTACGACGCGCAAAGCAACAACTGCAGCACCCAGGGTGGTATTCTTTCGATCGAGGAGGATCAAAACCATATAAAGCGATCCTACGAAAGAGGCATCCGGTTCCAACATAAACTGGTCCCTGAAGCCCATCGAGGGCGCGCATGTTAACATCGAAGAAAACCATGTTGTGATTCGCGTAGCGATCAGATGGATCGATTCCTTCAAACCTTTGGGGGAACTGGACGTAGCAAATGCGATCGCCACCGCGGTCCATCATAAAACACATGCCTTCTCTTAGTGCCCGAGAGTTGTAAATGTAGTGATCACAGTCAAGATTCAGAATAAAGGGACCGTTGGACATGATGGCCGAGGCTCGAACCAAAGCATTCATAGCACCAGCCTTCTTGTTGTGGTCATAGCCAGGACGCTTTTCACGAGAAACATAAACCAACAAAGGAAGCCGAATATCAACTTCTGTTAGGTCAATAGGATTAGAATCAGCAGCTGTTGAATCAGCTGATGCACCGTGTAATGGTTCATCGCTTGGAGGTTTCAACATCACCTGCAATTACAGAGCTAGTTTATTAGAAGCCAATTCATAGTCATCAAACATTGAAAGATTCAAGCTGGCTTGATCCTCTGTTCTAATAACATACTTCAACTACATCAGAACTTAAAACACCAAAGTTCGAATTTTTTATCCATTAATCTAAAAATATGTTAAAAACAACAGACCGTCAAAATGCCTAAAAGCTCAGGAAGGTATCATACCAATATGTTTAAAATTTTACGAAAATATGTGCAAAAATTATACTCATCTAATATTTTGCATACTTGGATCCATTTAAATGGATCATTCAAATTGTATTCGTGTATCTGGTTAAATGGGTGTTTTCACAACATATGGTAGAGCAGGAAACTTAATATACTCAATAGAGCCCCATTTTTTTTTTTCTAGTTCGCATTTTTCTTTATTCTTGTCACAAAGGAATCACAACGAGGGCATTAAGGAAAAGGTAAAACTGAGTAAAGAGGAAAATAAATGTTTGCTCAACGAAAAACCAGCTAATGTAGTAAGACAGATCATGATATATATACATGCAGCCTAATTAACAATGGTAATTAGTAATTACAAGCCAAAATAAATTTCTAATGAAATCAATATTCAAGAAAAAAAAAGTTAACGCAAAATTACCTGAATAATTCCGGCATGGTCACCCCTAGAGTGCTCAGGAGCAGAAACAATCCAAGTGCCAGGCCAATGGGTTCCATCTGCCATCCAGGTACCCTTAGGGATCTTTATGTTTTCCAATGTTTCACCATTGCCGTGCTCTCTCTGAAGCTTCATGGCCTTGATCTCTTCTCGAGCATTATATGCATCAGAGCGACGACGAATTGAATCAGGAAGTCCATTAATTCGAACCTTGAACTCATCATACTCACGCTTCACCCGTCTGCGATCCTTCACAAAGTCAGGACGCACCTTATTTTTGTAAGGATCTCTTTTCAAATTGAAATAAGTTTCTGGGTTCCTTGGCTCGATATCATGTTTCCGGCAAAATGGGACCCATAAGTTGGCAAAACTTGCAGCTTCCGCCATTGCCTCAAAAGTTAGAAGAGCACCTCCATCATCAGAAACATAACAAGAAAGCTTTTCTACAGGATAATCAGCCGCCAGAATGGATAGAATGGTGCTGGCAGTGACAAGAGGTGGTTCTTTCTCTGGGTCGGCAGTAGAAACAAAGATATCTATGCCTGGAAGATCTGATTTTCCACTAGGGTTGCGGGGACCAGGTGTTTCAAACTTCTCTTTCAAAACATTAAGATCAGTAGCGCGATTCACCGGGCATAACTTTGGAAGCTGGTCAAGTAACCATGAGAATGCAAACCAAACCTCACAAACCACAGACATAAGCCACAGCCAAATTGCATCATTATTTGGGTTGGTGATCCTCCAATAAAGAAATAATGCCAGAACAACTACCCGAACAAAAATTAGAAGCCTGTATGCATATGGCAGCAAAATGAAGACAAATTTCAGCATGCAGTTTTATTTTACATACCAAATTAGAAAAGATGTAGAAACTCCTGAATCATTGTTAAAATTGGTGTCATATTATGGGACAAACATTATATGTAATATATAAACAGAGGTAGTTCAAAATTTAACAGGCAACATTTGGGAAATTATTCAATATAGGAAGTTGATGGTGCTAAGCACCCATGGAAATCAGTTTATTGTAATATAAAGACAGCTTGGAGTGGAATAGCTAACCAATATAGCAAAAAGAATAACACCCAAGAGGAAAATAGAAATCAAAGATATAAATAGCTAAGTGAAACAAGAGTTTCTGGTATGGAAAAAGAACATCAATGAAGGTAAAGTAGATATCACTGAAATTTTCAGATTATTGTCTTTTGATTAAATATATCACACTTTAAGAAAAAAAAAAAAAAAAAAAGCATTACACCTGTAAAAGATATATTCCACATGACAAAAGAGGTTCACTGTGAAGTCGTGGCAGTAGTTTTTTCTTTCCCTTTTATTTTATTTTTATTTATTTATTTATTTTTATTTATTTTTCTTTTATTGGGTGGGGGCTGGGGGATTGGTAAATCTCTCATGCTGCTAACTTTAGAACACTATGCTATTATCAAAGCTTTTCCTTGAATGTATTCCACTTTTTTTTTTTTTTTGGGGGTGGATTGGAACTTTCAATTTCAATCATAAACTGTAGCATAATGCTAGGATAGCATAGTAATTTAATAACAGATGAGCACAAAAAAATCATACCAATTCAAATGAGAAACAAGTGTATTATTAAAATGTATGCTTCATTTGCATCAAAGAATACTAGTTAAAAAGAAAATAATAAATAAATATAAAATACCAAGATCAACATAAATCAATAACCAGAAAAGTACAAGGAAAGTGATTATACCGATAAGGACTCAAAACAGCAGCAGATATGTTCAGCTTGCGAGTCAGCGGCCTCCAGGGCTTGTTAAGAAATTCAGAAGGCTCACCAAGCCCATCATTTTCCCCCTTATCAAATCCCTCTTCCTTCGGCCAAATTGCATTCCCGTATCCATAAGTTCCCTTGGTCTCAAACAACCAACGGTTATGATCAAAATCCCCTGTCTGGCTCCTTGTCAACACTGGATTTGCAGATTTCATCAACGACAGTCTTCTTTCCATCTTTGATGCCCCTGCACTCGGTGGCAGAGGTAGCGGGCGGCTGTCATCCACTGCCTTCTCATCCAAATCTGTGGTCTTGTAAGGCTCTTTACATCCTGGACAAATCCCACCTCCAGTTTTCACAGCATCAATGTAACAATCCCTGCATATCTTAAAATCACATTCACAGGGGAGGATGTCTTCACCCCGCTCATCGCTCATCACCTTTCCATCACAACCTGGTACTGCACATGAAGACCCTTTTGCACCTGCCATCTGGGGATGGCTAGTTTCGGACTCAATTACCTTATCCATCAAATGGGCACGAGTAACACTGTTAAACCCACCCGTAAACAATGAATTTGACACATACTGCTCCTCAACCCTCTGTGTGATCAATGCATCCATGGGTTGATTATCGGGTGTTGGTGGTATCTGCACTGTGTAATTCATGAACTCACCACTTCCAATTTCACTATCAAGGTCAGATGACTCTCTTGCGTAGTTGACGTATCGGCCAGATGAAGTCCTCCTAACAAGTTTTATTTGCATAGGAACTTCCCTTCCCTGCTGTGATTCTGGACGTCCGAATGATCTTGAAGCCATAGTATTGAAATATGCAGTAGAATAATAATATATCACCAGTTCCTGAAATTAAAAAATGAAAACAATAGGTATCAGCAATAGGACGCAATAGAATTCTCAGAGACAGTTTCAAACTGATCCCCCCCCCCACCCCCAAGACACAGAGTTATCTTAGCAGCATTTTCAATTCAGTATTTCAAATGCAAATGGGAAAAAATATTGTAGATAAGACTCTGAAAAAAGAAAAGGGACATTTTTTAAAAATGGGAAATCTTATGCTAGACTAAAACAACAAAATCTTGACACAAATTTACCTTTCTTATATTACACCCTTTATCATTCCAATTTCAATCTCTATAAAACTTGTTTTGCCCTCCCCTCCTCTCTCTGCTGTCCACCTAACTACCTTCTCTCTTTATCTCTAGAACTCTACCACCCTTAACATAAACCTTCTCCACACTCAAATCTGTCCCTCCACCAAATCAGAAAGAACTTCCCTGAACGAATAACCCAAGTTTTTCCCACCAACTCACAACCAAGAAAAAAAAAAATCAAAAAGTTGCAAAGCAAGTAAATTGCAGAAAGTACCTACAATCTGGAGAAGCAACAGCAATGGATCTTCAGACCATCAAACAGCATTCCCAAAACCCAGAACATATGGCAAGAACCCAAGAAAAAGGCAGATGCACAAATGTCCAGACACTTCTTCCTATATGTAAGACATTGTGCGTGTGTGTATGTGTATGTATATGTATATGTAATAGATAGCCACCACCATTACTCGTTTTCCAACCCTTTAGTAGTAATAAAATAATTAAAAAATAAAATAAAAGTTGAAACGGCTACACAAGGAGTGTTAAGAAACATTCAAATCACAATGCTATTACACACACATATACATACATATATAAGTATAAAAGTCACAACTGTCACAAATCTTTCATGGCCATAAAACGTGAGATATACGACCCGGTCTCCAATTTCTTCAGATTAACTACTACAAAATTTTATTGCATCATTTATTACTATATAACAACAATGACTTAATCTCTCTCTGTCTCTTTCTGTATGAGCTAAGAACTATTAACGATTCAAAACAGAGACCCAGTCTGTGAGAAAAAATACAAACCTCGAGAACTGGGAAGAATGGTACCAAAGACAAACAATTTGGACAAAACCCACAAACACTACACCAAACCCCAACGCTTCTAGTAAGCCGCAGGCCCTCCACCCACCGACACAGAACCCTCTTTATCCACGAAGATTTAATTTTTGGGCACTCAAGTAAGGGAGAAATTCGATGATGAATTTACTTCTAGAATAAAACAATGGCTGTCTATGTATGTATAAATGTAAGTATGTATGTGGGTTCTTTGAAGTTGCTAAGATTTTCAGACAAGTGGAAGCGGGTAAAATGGGCTTCGGCTGCCGCCGCGTCAGCTGGTCTTTGTTTTCTCATTCTGGGAAGAAGACAGAGAGAGAGAGAGAAGGCGGAAAGTTGGGGGGAGTGAAATGTTATTTCGGGAATTTGAGGGGTCGCTGCTTGCTAGTTGCTAGGCTGTCTTCGTTTGCCGAACGAAGTTTCTGAAATCTATAGCATTCTCCCAAAAATTTCATTCCAGAATGTGAAAGAAAAAAAAAAAATGAAGGAAGACCAAATGAAAGATAGAAAACAAAAGTAACAGAAATAATAAAAGATTGTTATTTTCTTTCTTCGTTAAAAGAGAGTTTTTTTTTTTCTTCCTCCTTTTAAAATAAAGAGAAGAAAATATCGAAAATAATTAAAACAGTTATTTTTATTTTCTTTGTGAAAAAGGTACTTATTTTTTACTTTTAATACTCCCTTTTTTTAACAAAAATAAAAAAAAAATCAAACTGAACAAAGAGAATGATTGTTTTATTTGTAAATTTTAACACCCTTTTTTATCCCATTTGTTCAAACTAATTAAAGTTAAATTTAAACTAGTAAATATACTTAAAAAAATGTTAGTATCAAATAAATTTTTATTTTAATAAAAAATTTGCAATCATATTTCATATGGGGCAAGTAAATAATGCAATAAAGCTCGGTTTAATTGCCAAAAAATATGATTTTATAGTAACTTTTTATCAAATAACTAAAAATTTTTAAAAGTTAATAAAAATTTAAAATTTTAACCAAACGCGCCTAATATTTCAATTATTAAGAGGGTGTTTAGTTAGTAAAAAAATATAGTAAAAGTATAAAAAATTTAATGTAAAAGTGATATGTAACGAAATTTAAGTGAAAAAAGTACCAAAAAAAGTGATAAAAATTGTTAAACTTTGGTTGATTTTGTCCAACTAAACACTTCCGAAATTACTAAAAATTCCCAAGAGTTTTATTTTTTTAACAACCAATAGGGGCCTAAAAAGTAAAACAAAAAGGCCTCTGAAATTATTTTTTTAATTAATTTATTTAGTTAGACCCGAAATAATCGGCTAAAACCAGTGTGCCCAGTCGATGAGAGGGACAATTTTCCAACTCATGCTTTACCTCATTTCTTAAACAATGAATAAGAAAATTGCAACCCTGGTGACAAAAATTGATGACTTAATTAGGACTTGTAATTTAATTTAGTTTATTTCACACAAGTATGTACTTGTTTTATTTTTCAACCTGAATCTATCAATTGACAGGGAGTTGCTGCCAAAATTCTAATTACTCATTCATTAGGCCTCGTTTTCAATGGAAAGTTCCTTTACAAAGTCAAATCTAATTTTCTTTTTCTCAAAATAATAAATAACAAATGAAAAAAAAAAGTCAATAATTAATGTGGTTAACATTTTGTTGGTTTAGGGTATGTTTAGAGTAATAAAAAATGAGATAAAATAAAATAAAATTAAATAAATTGTAAATTCGTAATTCGTATAGTGAGATAAAAAATAAATAATTTTTAAAAATTTTCAGACATAAAAAATAAATAATTTTTAAAAATTTTCAGACGTTTATAGGTAAAGTAAATTGAGCTTTAATAACTAAGATTTTTTTATTAAAAAATATGATAATAATGTAATCGCATCATAAGACTTACAAAATTGCATATTTATTATACAAGTGCAATTATAGAATTATTTTTTTAGTAAAAAATTCGAGTAAATAAAATATATATATATATATATATTTCCATTATAAAAGTTTGCAACTACCATCGTGATTACGTTGTTATGTCGTATAATTTAAAAGCGTCAATTTTTACAAAATGAAAGTCAAAAAAATTATCACGGAACCTATTCGAAATATTTAAATATATTCTTATATATTTTTAATTTTTTTATATATATAATTCAGTCGTATTATTCTATATATAAAATTAATACAACAATTCTATACGTGATTATTATACTTACAAATAAAGATCATTTATCATCCTTCTCAAATATTTTTATATGACGCAGTCATGAAAATGATGATTTAAATTATCGTTACATTATACATTAAAAAAAAATTGTATAAAATTTGAGAATTTGACCAAATTAATCCATAAATCTGATTAGAATTGGTTCTAAAATTTAAGAATTCAAAAAATAGAGGGTAATTTTCCATTGAGGATTACTACATGGCATAGGAACAGAGTACCGTAGTTATGAAACTTTTGCTTAATTAGCATAAAAGCCAATTTAGGGATCCGACGAGCCGGAGTAATTTAAGCATTGAATGGGTGGACAATTATACCGGATTAATTACCCATTAAACCAGGTTAATCGGCTTTGACCAAAGTGCTGGCAAGCTTTAGACTTGCTTTCGCTGCTTGTAACCTTTAAATGGCCTGTAGGGTTCGAACCGCTCCAAACTTGGTCAGTTTGGGATGCAGTTACCGGATATTTGACCAAACAGCATTTTATAGTATAATAATTTATTTCACAAAAACTAAATTATCAACTAATATACAGTGTGCTAAGAGGCCGTTCGGTGTACAAAATTTTGTCAATTTTGCATACTGTGTTGACACGTGTCATTACTTTCTTTTTTGTGTGGAGTATTTAGTAAAAATTTATAAAAATTGATTAAAATTGGTAAAAGTTAAAAAAAAATGGTAAAAATTAATAAAAGTTGGTAAAGTTGATAAAAGTTGGAGAAAGTATATAAAAATAATTTTTTATTTGGTGAATAAAGTTAAAAAAATTAAAAACAGATCAGTAAAAATTAATATTTTTTTTATAAAAATTTGATAAGCTAAATACCCTTAAATAATTGAATAAATTGAACTACTAATAAAGACTTCTAATCGACTAATCTTGAATGGCCAATCTCCACCACTTGAGGATCCACGTGAGCACCGCTTTTTTTTTTTTTTTTTTTTTTGGCGAAAAAATAATTCAAAACCATAGCACTTACCTCCCACAGACATTAATAAATTTTAATTTTATAAAATTCTAAACGAGGCCTACGTATAATTTATATATTACGTATTATATATTTTAGGTTAATTATGAGTTAGTTTCGATTAAATTATATTATACGACTGTGTGGTACGATGAAATTTACTAAAAAATTTTAAAAATTTTAAAAAATTTTTAAAAATTATTTACCTTTTTAGTTCTATTTGGCATAACAAAAAATTCTGAAAAATAATAAAAAAACATTGAAAAATTCTAAACGTTATTCTTTTTATTTTACTGTACGAATTATGAATTTATAACTTATCTCATTTTATCTTATTTTTTGTCATTCCGAACACACCTTTTATCTCAATGCACAAATTACGAATTCATAAATTATTTTAAATTATCTTATTTTATCTCAATTTTTGTTACTCCAAATATTTCCTTTATATTATATTTTTTAAATTAATTCAAGTTAAATTCTTTTCAATTTGATCCATTACTTTTGCCCATTGACTCTATAACAGAATCGAAAATATCAGATTTGTTGGACTTTTGCAATGTTCATTTTTTTTTTTTTTTTAATGCACCCTCGGTAAGAACACGTCTAAGCACCTTAAATCTTAAGACTACTGGTGGACCCCCCAAGTTGTGAAGCAAAAGTTCGGACGTCTGTTCCCCAAACACGCAAAGCAGCCAAACAGGAATTTTGAAACGCAAACCCACCAAGTTCCCAAATCCGAGCTCTACCGCGGTCGGTTGTAAGCGATGCTAGCTGTATTTTACATGCGAAGCCTGTGCTCTGCTGACTCCTGCGTTTGAACTTGACAGGCAACCAGTGTACATAAATTTTCTCTTACTTACGTAATCAAGGGTTGTTTGGTATAACAAAAAAAAATTTTAAAATATTAAAAAATTTCTAAAATTCTTTATATATTTTACACTGCTCGTATTTTGTAAAATTTTTATTAATTTATATATATTTATGTATTCCAACAAATTTTTATAAATCTCAATAAATTTTTTATAAACTCCAATAATATTCCACAAATTCCAATAATTTCTTTACAAATCTCAAAAAAAAATTTAACCACTTTTAATAAATTCTAATATAAAATCGTTCCAACAGAACCACAAAAACTGTTTAAACAGTTTCTCTCTTCAAAAAATTGACGCAAAAATAAAAAAATTTCACTATTCATCTCTAATATTTTTTTTTTTTAATTACAGTTTTCACTATTTCTCATTATTTCTTACCTCACCGGACAGACCCTCATATATCATTGTCATAATTTAAAGTTACTTTCACTCGTGACACAATTAATTTATCATGATTTATGATAAAATGATAAGTCCTAGGTCAACATATATATGTAAATAATAAATATAAAAATATGATATTGGCACTTTCAAAAAATAAAAATAAACTTTAGCCCTCTAACACAGAAGAAAGTATCTCATTTTTTTTTTTTAATGCCAGTATCATGTATATATATATATAATAAATATAAATATTCAAACTCAAACCGATCAATTGGATTCCCAATAATAACTTTTTTTTTTTATGGGTAAGATCGATATATACATGCATACATAATTTTATAGAAGGGGCATCCTACATCTAAAAATAACTTTAATCCCTTATTTAATTTAAATAATAATTTGAAACCCCTTTTTTTTATTAAAAAACAATAAATAGAAAGAGTAATAAATTATATCAATATGTACGTTTCCACACAATGAAGGTAAATGTTATGCATAAATTACATTATTGTATAATTACATCGGTCCAAATAAACATTACAGTACCAAGCTACCAGTAACATATTCGCACATCATTTATTCAAAACTGGCATTTTCACACAGATTATTTTAAGAACAAAGTAGCAATGACATTCATATACGAGACAGAAAAATATTCCTTAGTTTTCACGGGGAAAATCTTTATAAAAAATGTGAAGTGATCCAAAAACTGAGTGAAAGTTTGAGAAAAAGTTTTGGTTGATAAAAGATCTCAACTCTCGTTGAAGAATAAAATTTAATTTCAGTATTTTAATTTTAGTTTGCAAGAGGGACATTTAAAATTGAAATATGTTAACACATTTTTCATTTTTAAAAATCTAAAATAAATTTTCCTTTTATTGTAATACTAAGAACTAAAATTTGTGTCTTTTTCAGTGCAACTCTTCAGATATTATCATTAAATTCAACTCAATGGTCTATCAGAATATTAAATGATCCAAAGACTGGACGAATATTTGAAGAAAAAATTTGATTTATAAAAAATCTTAACCATTATATTTTAGTTTGAGAGAGAGATTTTTAAAATGTGTTTAGTTTTATTATATAAATATATATTAATTATGTTTCGATCACAATATTTTACTCTAACAATATCTCCATTGGACATATATAAATTTCAAATTTAATAATATATAAAAAGTAAGATAGGCATGACCCAAAAAATCAGCTAGCTTCCCAATTGATTTATTGTTTTCTTCCATGTAAGACTTGCAAAGAGCTAAGGTGGCTTCCATACATTGAATTTTTTTTTTTTTTTCTCTTTTTGGGTTACAATATAAAAAATTAAAAAAAAATATTGGATTTTTGGTGGGAAAAGTTGGACTATGATCACCTTAACAAGAAAATGTGGGCAGTTGGACCCGCAAAGGCTTTCTTTTTTTTCCTGTTAGTACGTGCATTAAAGGAATAAGTTGGTTTAGTCAATGTAATTAACATGCAATATTTTAGGCCTTCTTACAATTCTAGAATGACGAAAGCTAGCAGTGCCTTTCTAGAATACGATAAGAGGGGTATGTTTGGAACGTTGGTTGGAGATATAATGTTACTCTTCTAAGTAATAAGAGGTGAAAAAAAAAAAAAAAAAAAAAAAAAAAACTCACGTCCCAAACACATCCTTAGCTGAATTCTTAATGCTATCAATTGCCCATCGAAACTTTTTATGCGCGTCTCCAAACATCAGCTGTCATTCAAAACCCAAAAACATTTTTCGTTTGGAGCATTACTTTTGACCTTATGTATATGAAAGCTGAAAATTATAAACACTCTTTAAAAATTATGTGTTTTGTTACTTTAATCATAATATTTATGGCACCAAAAAGAAAATATTAAATGTTTTTTTATTTAAAATCAAATAAATTATTATCCCCCCCAAGAAATGCTCAAATTATATGCTTATTTTTATGAGAAATTTCATTAATTCATCAGTATCATTGTGTAATAGAGTAAAACATAATAATAAAAGATACATTTAGCGTGAGATAAAATGTTAAAAATTTTTAAAAATCTCTAAAAATTATTTAGGGGGCGTTTGGAGTCTCAAAAAAAAATAAAAAAAAATTAATGGATGAGATTGATGTGATGTAAAAATGATAAATGGTAAAATGTGATCGGAAGGATTTGAAAACTTTTAAAATTTTTTGATTTTTTTATGGCTCCAAACAAACCCATAGTTTTTATTTCATTACACGATTTATGAAGTCATAATTTATCTCACTTTTATTACCTCAAACACACCAAAAAAAAAAAAAAAACAAAACAAAAGAAGTCAGGCCGGGCAAAGTTCGGGTGGACGGTATACGAAGAGGCCGCCTTCCACGTGGCAGAAGAAAAAAACCGGGATTCGACATCCGGATATGTTTGAAAGTTGAATGTGGGCCCACGAATCATCGCGTGGGCTTCTCTGAGGACCCATTCGCAGCTTGTGGACAGTTCTTCTGCTGCGGTTGTTTAAACAGGGAGCGAGTGATAAAATAAGAAGCAGTTAAAAAATATAAAAAAAAAAAAGATTTAACCTCGAGATTCAGTCCCTAGGTCAAAGCCACACATACCGGCCCCTCAACATGTATAGCGGTCAATCGCGAACTCGCGTAGCGGCGGGGAGTCGGACCCACACCCAAGAACTGGATACGGTTCGTCCAGCCAAGGAGGCCCGTCCTACCAACCTTTACTACGCTTTGCGCCCGGGAGGCTGGCCCCAAGTTTTTGCTAGAGAGGAGACTTGAACTTGAGACCTTGGGGTGGTAAGCCCCTAAGTCCCAGTCCAAGACCATCCCATCTAACCCCTTGGGGTTAGCAGTTAAAAAATATAAATAATAATAAAGCACAGAATCGAGACTTTATCGGAACATTCCTCGCTTTGTTGGTCTGACAAACAGGCCGCGCTGGGAGGAATAATTTTTAATAAAAAATTATTAATTTTTGATTTTGTTAAATTATTAATTTTTATCACTTTTTCTATTTATGTGTAATAACTTTTCAAATTAAAAATTACAAAAATTACTAAAAATTATTAAAAATTATCAAAAATTGTCAAAATTTTTACTAAACACCCAACAATTGAAAAAAATTTATTACTTATTCCACTAAAAATTATAATTAACAATTTTTAATAAAAAATACCAAAAAATATTAAAAATTATATTTCCAAACACCTTAAAA
Source organism: Vitellaria paradoxa (assembly GCA_019916065.1). Lineage (NCBI taxonomy): Eukaryota > Viridiplantae > Streptophyta > Magnoliopsida > Ericales > Sapotaceae > Vitellaria > Vitellaria paradoxa. The sequence goes on from CM034242.1 coordinate 7,387,590, forward strand.
TAAAATTTATCCCTCGATCGCTTGCGATTGCGTTAAAATGCAAAAAAAAAAGAGCAACTATGCTTGATTGACTGAAGATATAAGAAAATAAAATAATCTGAATTAATAATATAACAGGCGAAAATTGATAGAGAAGTAGCGAGACACCCAAGTGTTATAATCACTAATAGCCGACAATATACTTTTGAATTTGTTCATTTGACATTAATAAAATTATTTATTATCATAAATCGTAAAAATTCATAACTCTTTTTTTACTATTAAAAATCTCATTAGATGTTATATATTATTATTATTATTATTATTATTATTATTATTGTATTAGCAAGAGGTTGTCCTCCTCTGTTTCGACATTTTGGTCGATTCCGGTTAATTCAGCATCATCAGTAGAAATTCTTGGACTTCGATCCTATATATGAATCTTATGTTTAATATATAAAAAGAAAATAAAAGTGAAATTTTAAAATTATAAAATAAAAAAAATGAGTTCAAAACAAATATATCAAATGACACCTAAATTATTATACTTTATCTTTTGTGTTTTTGAATAATTTGGTATTATTCATTTTTATTATATTTATTAATAAAAAAAGCCACGTATTTATAATGAATTCGTAACGTTTTTCACCAATTTTCTTTAACAATAAATGAATGAAAGAAAAATGCAAGATGGTTTAAAAATATAAAAAAATAAATAAAATAAAATTGGACGACTTAAAATGCAAACGTCAAAATGAGATTTGAATTGAGATAAAAAAAATTGCCAAGTATTATTATCTTATAACTCTTTCATAAATGATCAACTCAGCATTAACATAAAAATAAATAATGGCACTGTTTAAAGTTAAAAAAATATATAAAAATTTATAAATTTTTACAAATACGAATTACGAGACTATAAAATTTAAATTTTTTATTTACTACACAAAGCACGAAACATTACTTTTTACAAATTTATACAATTCTAAACACTCCCAATACCTAATTTCAAATTGCCTATCATAAAATTTGTCAGTGCGAATGAATGATTCACAAGTTAAGTTTCATAATATTCTGATTGTTTTGCTTTCTAAAAGACACTTCTTGGGTGGTTCTAAAATAAATAAATTACTATCCATTGGAGAGAAATTAATTGCCTGCATGTATGTGGGAGAAATTAAGACGGTAAGTCGAAGCTTCCTTGAATGATTTGACTTGTCCAACTCTTCCAATTGTCTCAAGGGGGTTTACTTGCTGCGTGTGGCCAAATTTCTTCATTGCATTTGGTGGGAAATCAATACAAAACTGGCAATAATAGGAACTAAAAGCTAATCCTACTTTCTCATTAGACAAAGTCATAGTTCTAAAACTTGGACAAAGACCCCCGTTTTTGTCTGAAAGTCTTGAGATAATCAGATACATACATACATACATATATATATATATATATATATATCCTCCTCACATGTGAAATGTTAGAATATTATATTCCTTTATTTAAAATATTCTATTTACTTATTTATTGTACACAATATTTTATTATTTTATGTAACGTAGAATATTTTATCTCCTCTCATAATTTATTCAATACCTTGTATAGCATATCTCGATCTAAACCTATAAGTAGCTTGTACAATTCTCTTTGTTAATTAAATTATAATATACAGACTTTATTCTCTCTCAAATTCTTGTTCTTTTTCTAAGAGGAAGAATTTGATTTAGTTTAGTGTTTTGAACTCATGAGTTGTGGCTATGAAATTATTATAGAAAAAATTATCTTAACCTAGTAAATTTTAGAAAAATAGTAAATTCTATGTAATTTTTTTTCTTTTTGCTATAAAATGTAATTGCAACTTGCACTAAACAAAAGATTGAGAGTAAGTCCGGCACAGTGCATATCCGGCGCATGAAAAATGTATTTTTTAACTCATTGTTACAAGTAAGAATTGGTATAAACTGTACAAATTACTTGATTCCTTAAAATAATTATTTACCATTTTAAAATTAATGACTAAATAACGTACCAAACATGCACCGATGCATAACTGTACCAGACCCACACTCAATTTCTAAACAAACTAGTAACCAGACTATCTGGTTTGGGAGTATCAAAATCTTGCTTGCGTGCAACTTGTTCAGACGTATGTTCCCAAAAGTATTCAAAACTGACGGCGCCATTCTACTTGTTCTGTGGGGGTAGGATCGTGAACCTCAATCATTGATACAAAAGCATTGTTGGTAATCAATGCAATGTCTTCTATGTCCATTAATCACTCCAACTTTTTAGTTCATATAACAATTTAGGTTTATGTGTTGTAAAGGTGTTTGTGGCACAAATAAAATTAATGTTAACTCAACTTAATCAATTAAATTTAATATGCCATCGTATTAAATTCTTTTAACATTTTTTATTTATTAAATAAGTTGTACTGTATGACACGACAGGTATAACTCATTAACTATTAATAAACATATCAAATTATATGACACTTATAACTCATTATTAAATAAATCAAATTATATGACATGACACAAATTAACACAATTAATAACAAAAAATTTATATTTCATTTATAATAAATATATTTAATTGTTATTTTAAATGATATGTAGGATGTATAATTAATCATACTAGATAAGTTAATCGATAATTAAATATAAAATAAAAGACCTAAATTGCATCATTAAAAAAAATCAGTGTCGTAATTACAGCATTAGTACAACTGCTACTTTCTAACATAACTTAAATTACTCTAATTAAATAGTTCAACTTGAATATGTTAACTTACTATTATCCAATTCGATTCAATTTACATCAAATTTAACATCACATAATTTCTTTTCATATCATATGGTATTCACAAATGTATCATACATTACTAGTCCTACCACGAGCCAAATTCACTAATCCAATGCTTTCCATGTACATGAATTAATGATTTCTAACTTTGTGGTTCTTATAAGCCCATGAACCACATTCGCTGCTTTGAAGGAACGAAAGCAATAGTCCTAGTCTCTGCCTTCATTTTAAGGTGGCTGTGAAGTAAACAAAGGTAGGTGCTTATCATTAAATTTTGACAATGTGGCATTTGGGTTTTGAATCTTTGCCTTTGCCCAGTTTGTCGTAATTCTATATATATATATATATATATAATATGCTAAACGTTAGGTAAATCCACAGCTTATAATGTTGGCTGCAGCTTCCGATGTTTGAATACGTGAAAGATGACTCGGTTTGGTAGACTCCAAATTGTTGTTGAAATAGACAGTTTTGGTAAGAAATTACCTGCCCAAGGTTGAATCAAAACCGAAGTTTGACGATCGACATAGGAGCCAAATAATTTCCTCAGTAATTACCACTAGTTTGATAACTAACATATATATGAATAGGTGTGAAGTCTTGTGAGGGCATATTTTGGCGATTATTTCATAATTTGTGTTCATAGGCTGATGTATGTTTACACTCAAATATTTTAAAATTTAATATGTTAAATAATTAATTAATTTAAAAATCTGTTCAAACTGTGTCAATTTTGTATTAACACATTCTTTTCTTGTCAAATTTATATTTATGTCCGTTATATCCTTACTGCCATGGGAAAACCCAAATAAGGCCCAATGAGCGCAATTACCTCCACTAATTTAAAAAATTACACTAAAATTTTATTAATTTTACTATTTTTCTTATAAATTATAATTTTTTTATTCATATTTTGTCCCCGTTGTAAATTTGTCACTTTGTATTAACATATTCTTGTCAATTTGTATTAACATACTCTTGTCGTGTCGAATTTGTATTCTTTTTTCCAAAAACTTAATTGCTTACGTCGATAATATTCTTGCCACCATAAACTAACCCAAACAAAACCGATTAATTTAAAAAATTACACTAAATTTTTATTGATTTTACTATTTTTTCTTATAAATTATACTTTTTGTCTATATTTTACCCCACTATATTTTTACATTTACTCTTACTTACCTTAAAAATATAATTTTACCCCTATTAATTACAAATCTTTAGTTTGTTCCTGCCCCTCCATTCCCATGTAACTTGCCACCCTAACAATGGGCTAATAGGTTGGTGACTTTGGGGGGCACCATGTCATGGGCTGCATTGGGGAAGGCCCGGTCTGGCCCATTTTCTGATGATATGGGATGAGATGTGTTTGATAAAAAGCCTCAAAGAAGCAAAACAACAATTTGAAGACTGCAGCATATTATAAATTTCAAAGTTACTAGAAATCAAATCTCATCAGGAAACCCTACTATCAAACTGCCTCTCTTTCCAACTTTCAACCAACCACTTCCCTTTTGTTTCCAACACTACTGCACAAATCCAAGGGGTGTCATCAAGTTTCAGCAATATATACATAATAACAAGTTGCTTTTTTTCCCCATCCTGTGTTGAAACTGCTATGTATACCAATAGTTTAACTAACACCAGCACAGGCATTTTACGCAGCCCGGTACCCAGAATTTCAGGCATTTACACTGCCATTTCGGACACTTAGCCCAGCAAAAACATTTCAAGCAGCTTGGTTTCGAGCATTCTGGGCATTTGGGCCACCGCAGTTTAATCCTGCAGCACCTACTGGCGGTCGAGCATTCTGGGCATTTGGGGCATCGGAATTTAATCCTACGGCACCTGTTGGTGGCTGTGCTTGCATCGGCGGCATGCGACCTCTTCTGCAGTCCGAGGTTCTGCCTGATCTTACGGAGGCGGGTTTCAGTTGTGATATTCTCCATCTCTTTGACGAACTTGCAAAGATGGCGGATGTAATCTGGGTACAACTCCAGGTTGCAGTGTCCACCTCCTTCAACCCATAAAGGCTCGTACGGGTCCCTAGCCATTTTCCACAGTCCATTGCCATGTAACCAATTAACAACGTCATCTTTGGTGCCCTGCAAATGATACAGGCAATCAGTTTAGCGGATAAAAAAAATGTAAACATACGAGCTTATATCGGACACATCAAATGTACATGTGAAAATGTTGTAGTAGAAGACCTCATAGGAGGTTAAGACAAAACAATTGCACTAAGGTGAGGTTAAATAGCAGAAATCCATACGAAGAAAGCACAAGGTCTGTCAATTTCAGCCATCTGAAAAAAGCCACGTCCAGAAAGGAGGGAGATTTTAAAATGAACTAAACTACTTGAGGCTCGCTTGAGTTTGATTTGGTCACAAACTCGAACTCAAGTTGAAAGATAAATGAACCAAACTTGAACAACAGATTTAAGCTCGTTACTATTGAACCCAATCAAAGGTTGACTCAATAAACTAATACTCAATAAATAAAGTGTAAAATATCAAATTATTCGAACCGGACTCGAGATTGATTCCACAAGAGTTTTACTTGAGTTTGACCCAAAATATATATGAACCTAACCTTAAATATAGTTAAGTTAAACAAGGACAATTCAAACACCCTATTACTCGACTTGGTTCGGTTCAGTTACAGCCCATTTTCAGATGTCAACTTAATTTCATTCTTGCTACAAAGGAAGATAATAGTTGATATGTAGATATAGCCACATGGAAATTGACCAGTCACATCAATTAGCCAAACCTACAAATCAAAACATGGATGCATAAACATGGCACAAGTAGAGTGATTGTAAGAACACGATTTTAGAAAAAGAAACATCCTTTTTCCAATACTTAAAAAGGAGAAATAGTCATTAATATCATTATCTTGCAGGAACTTATGAGGAATTATTTGCATTCCCTTTGCAGATATTTAATATACTTGTCTGTTTTTAGGACATACTAAAGATTTGGAATGAAAAAATATGACAGTAGTGCTATGTTTCATTATAGACCGACCAATCATACGGATACAGATGATAGATGTAAACATTGATCTTCACTATATTTATGATTACCAATAGAATATTGACCAAATAAATCAAACAAACAGGGATCATAAATGCATCCAGTATTGTTTTCGCAGTCCCAAGCACGTAGATTGAAAAATATTTTGTTTTTAAATAGCTCCATCTAGCTTATCCAAAAGAAAAAAAAAAAAAAAAAAGGATTCCTTCTATCACATCCAAGTGATTTGTGGAAAGGGGCAAAGGAGAACTAAGAACAGAACAAGTCAATCACATGATATGTGGAAAGCTGCATGAGGAAGTAATGAAAAATAAAAAATGATTGATATCACTGTTCCTTCGGACCATCCCTCTAAAAAGGAAAATTATAATGAGCTGTCCAGTATGAAGCAAAGTTCTGTGGTAGTTTGAGAAACAACAATGCAAACCAAAATGATTGAAGCAGAAGAGCTAAAATGCCTTAAAGTTGCCAACAAGTACTTACATGTATCACTAGAACAGGGCACTTCACCTTCCGGATTTTGTCGACATTCTGCATCAACCAGAAAAATTAACAACTTGCAATAGCAGGGGGAAAAAAGGGCACAAAGCATAGAATGCCCATAACCAGATTAATATGTTGAATAATATTATTAAACAATTATACACAACAAATAACATAGAATGGCCAATTTGGACCTCAAAAGGAATTAGCCAGATTTGTTTCCTTAGTTTTCTTTTATGTTCTTTTGAATTTGTCTTGTAAGACTTAATTTATTTCAATTTTAATGCTGAGTAGCTACTTTCCTTTGGTCACAATTCCATGTGCATGGGGATTGAAATGATATCACTTTCTAACAATTATCCAACATTCATGAGTAATCTCTCTTCATAAGCTACGACAGTGTGGTCAAATTATGATCTCATAATAATTTACAAGAGTTTCACTACAAAGAATATTTAATATCACCAAGGATTTAACTCTTTTAATCAACCCACTATTGTTCATCAAATAAATGGGAACCAACCGATATGAGTTTTTCACCTTATAAATATCGAAGCAAAATGTGAACTTCACATGGCAGACCACACGAAGGCCAGAAAGAATGGCACTATGCAGAACTACACCCCTCAACCTTGGCAATTTAGCTGCTAAATGCAAAGTCGGTCCGCTTCCAACAGACTGCCCATAGAGAATTATGTCTTCCTGGCTAATTCCATATTCTGTTTCAAGACACTCATATACTGCCTCTATGTCGGCATATGTATTGGATTCGCTTGGCTGGATTACATAAAAGGAAAAGTTACAATGCAATAAAAGGAGCTAAACCAGGATAAGCATTCCAATTGCTAAGCCTTATAAGGGGGTTATCAACAAAAAGAAAATATTTCCTATAAGATGACTCAACCAATTGAAAACCATTAAAATGGTATCTCTTTTTCATTTGGACAGTCAGCAAGTCCGGTTTACTGAAAAGCGTTCTGCATAAGTTCACAGAACTGCATTGCTTAGAAACAAACTCTGAATATATTAAACTTACATTACAGGTAATGAATGAAGGATTAACAACATAAAACCAAAACTTAAGTCCTGATAACATCTAAAATTTGGAAATAAATCTACACTAAGACCTAGGCCCTTTTTTTGTTATTGGTAAATTTATCAACCCCCTCCAGCCATTCTCAAACTAAGAAGGCATAAATAATTTCTCAAAGTTCAACTGAGTAATCTTGAATTCTCGCCCTTTTTTAACGAATAAAATATTTGCGTGGGATACCTCTAAAACTCGATACCAGCCTCTTGACTGTTCTTGTGCAGTACATATAAAGTACCAGATGTTAAGAGTTGAAGCCACAAGTGCCAAAAAAAAAACAAAAAAAGGCATAATACCCACAACAGAGAAATATAACAACATACCTTGCCAGTAGAGGCTCCATAGCCCGAATAGTCATATCTGCATATGAAATTGAGGAGGAGATTATCAATGCAGTACGCATTAACACTACATCTGGATGAAGGATTTGTCAGGAATGAGAAAACAGCACAGAACTGAAATTACTTATATATACTTAATTTCATGATTAATTAAACCAAAAATTATTATCTTTTGACAAATATCTATTTTCAATTTATTTTGTTTCCAATTTTTCCAAACCGACCACAAAAAATAAATATACAAAACTTCTTTTATTTCATTGGGCTTCCCTAACTTTTATTTGCTTTTCTTTTCCCTTCTCAAATATGAAGCATTATTAATTGATATCAAGCAATTGATAGTGTAGAAGCATTATTGATTGAAAATCATGAAACCATTGATTGCACCCATTCGAGATGAACAGAAAAATATATATATACATTAAAGTTTCTTAAAAACTCTAAGTAATTTTGGTTTAGTACCATGTGGGAGAGATTAGATCCAGAAGAATCCACTTGACTAAATGAACAAGGCCAAAAAAAAACAAAAAAAGGTACATCTTATCTCCAGAAACAGTGTCTCTTAAAATGAACAGAAACTATGTGAAAGTACGGAACAAAATTCACCATGCCCAAAAGGCACAACCCCCAAAGAGAAAGAAAGATGTTGAGAGAAGATCCTAACCACGCAAACACAGCAATAAAATTTCACTTTACATACAAGACATATGAAATGAAATACACGAAAAGTAGAAAAGGACTGGGAAGAACAACTTTACTTTTACTTTTTAATTGTTGGAAATGACAAAAAAAAAAACCCAACAAAGTAAAATGGCAGAAAAATATCAAGCTTAAGTTGAAACCATCACGTCACTGAAAGAACCCATAAGATCAAAGAAAAGACCACAGGGAATGGAAGTTAATGGAGTGATCCATTTAACTGTAAACCATTACAGGAACAGGGAGAAAATGTGAGATTTACTAGAAATCCACAGAGAGAGAGAGAGAGAGCGAGAGAGAGAGCTCACAACCCACATTATTTATAAGATTGACCATATCTAAGATTAAGATTTTCCAAAATCAATAGAGAAATTGAAAAAAATGAATAAATAGAGAAAAAGAGAGAGAACCCAGAACTATATGTGCAAGATATATATAAATATACACACAATATATATATATATATATATGACAGGAAAAGACTGACCCCATGAGATTGACTCTGAGATTGGCCTTGAGCTGAACAAAGAGGTCGTAGAGATGGCCGAGATCAGCTGCATTGCCGTGAGAGTAGAGCACGGTGAGCCGAGCAGATGGGTTCCTGAGATAGAAAGCGACGATCTTGTTTCCCCTCTTGGTGTCAATCAACAACACATCCAAGGAGCCAGGGTCGCCGATCGGCACCGGCATCGACGAAGACGCCGCCGCCGTCGACACCGCCATGAGCCTGCCGTTGTCGGACTTCTTCACCGCGTAGGTCGCCGGCGACGGCGGGAAGAAGGCGAATTTCGCGGCCAGCTGAGATAAGAGGGACCCCATTCACCACCGCCACCCCCAACAAGGTCACCCAAGACCCAACTCATGAATGCATGTGGGCGCCTCTGCTCTACAGAGAGGGAGTCTGTACGAAGCAGTTTCTTTCTGGGTTTTTGTTGGAATGGGAGATGAGGCGGGGGTTGAAAGGGTTACAGAGAGAGTGTTACAGAGAGAGAGAGAGAGAGTTTTCTAGGGCTTTGGACTCTGGTTGTGCAGCTAGAGCTTGTATATTTGACTAGTGCAGAGTGGTTTGTATAATACACAAATAAGAGTGTCGGGTGGCAACTGGAGAGAGAGAGAGATGTGCGTTTGCTTTCAACAAGTAGAGAGAGCTTGTGAATCATGGTTCATGTTGTGCGCCGGCTTTTGAGAGTGGTGGAGACAGAGAAGGTCAATGATTCAAATTTGTCGCTAACTGGCTGTCTGCTTACTCCGATTGATACTTTGGCGACGTTCGGAGTTTTTAAAAAATCAAAACAAAATTAAAAATTAATGTAGAAATAATGGAGGCGTTTGGGCCGTAAAAAAGAAAAAATAACGAAAATTTTGATTTGATAAAATTTGGCCGTTTATGTTTCGAGGCCAAATCATTTTTTTTTTTAAGAGATGATCAATTCTTACGGATTTTGATAGAAATTTTTTAACTTTTTACACCAGGGTATTAAATTTTAAATTCGTAAGAATAAATTTTTTAAATTCATTCCAAGGAATTTTTCAGAATTTTTCGAAAAATATTGAGATTTGAATAAATATTATTAAGTTTGTAAAAAATGTATTAAAATTTGTAAAAATTTATTGAACTATATAGATATATATAAATTTATAAAAATTTTACAAACTACGAAAAAAGAAAGATATGTTAAAGGGTATTAGAAATTTTCATAATTATTTTAATATTTTTTAAATTTTTTAGATATTTAGAAGTTAAAAAAAACTCAACTTTTGAAATTGATGTGATGTAAAAATGATAAGTGGTAAATTTTGATTGAAAGAACTTGAAAACTTTTAAAATTTTTTAATTTTTGTTGAGATTTTTTTTTAATTTTGTTGAGATTTTTTTTTTTTTACTTCCAAACGGGCTCTAAAGGCACCATGCGGGTTTGGTGGACAATTATTTGGTGTGCTTCTGAGAGCACCAAATAAGCTCTCCCTAGTGTTTGGCAGTTGGTAAACTAGTATCTCAGTTGTTCGGGCCCACTTATGTACGTGGTTCCCACCATCAGCCACTCTGTGCACATGAATGGACGACACCATATCCACCTCATCATCTTTTAAAAGATTTTCTTAAAAAACACTCATATTTTCCTATTTGAAAATATAAGCTCCGTGTAGAATTTTACAAATTTCATTAAATTTTTACAAAATATAAATTTTTTTCTTACTATAACTTTTACAATTCTCAATATCTCATATTCAAATTTCTAAATCACAACAGTAAAAACAAACTTGCCAAAAAAAAAAAGTAAAAATAAATCAATTTTGTATTTTACTTTTTAATTGACACCACCAGAAGCGAATAAAATCATAATCTTTCATACGAAAATTAGAGATAAAATAAAATAACAAAAAATTCTATGTTCAAATAATGATGAAAACTTCTCATCTCTTATGATTCCTAACCTTTATATAGATTAAGATTGAAATAAAATAAAATAATATAAAATAAAATAAAATCTTACTATCTAAAGAAATTAAATAAAATTATTTAAGAAAGTTAAATAAAATTCTCTCTCAAAAAATCCTCAAGTCTTAATTTAGAATATCCAATTTATACTGTATTCTTACCATGAATATTTGAAATAGAAATGCCATCATGGTTTCGCTACTCTTATTGTCATATTGTTGGACTCATTAATTTTTACAAGTCTTCTTAGGCTTTTGACAATCGAAATGACCTTGGAACTTATTTCTAGTCATGTCCACATTATTCTCCTCTATTAAAAAAAAAAATAAATCGTCCTCGAGCTACTAAAGTAAGAAAAAAAATAGAGGATTATCACGAGTAAACACCTTCAATTTAATTTCTATTACTAATAAAAGTATGTAAAATTCTAACCTGAAAATAATCTTTATTTTCACACATGATAGTAACCTAATCTTATATTTTACGAACAATTTTTCGAGTAATTGTTTATGATTGAAAATTTTTGTTATATGAACTTATAATTCCTCAATATAATACTTATTCACCCCAATAAAATTACAAAAATTCAATGTATTTTCATCTTTAGTAAATACTATTTTAAGTTGTAGTGTCCGTCACCAAGAGGATTAATAAATTCTAATATTTTGAAATTTTTAATTTCCTCCTCCTAAAGACCACCTATAATTTATTTTCTTCTAGAAATAACTGATCTAAATTATAACTATATTCAAAAATAGTGTTCAACAAAATAAAAGTCTCTTTTACCTCAATATTTTGTTTAAACTTATCACAAATTGTTGAAAACTCCAAAATTATCTCTTTTAACTCAATCTTCTTGATTTCTTGCTGCTAAACTACTTCAGACTTTGTAAGTTTTGTACGTTCTGCCAACTTGTAGAACTCAGTAGTATATTCACTAACAATCCTATCGTTCTGTAAAGAGTATTGGTACTACTGGAACAAATATTGCTTATAATCAGATGGTAAACACTAGTTTCTGAGCATCATTTTTATGTTACTCTACGATCTGATTTTATCTTTTCTTTCACGCCTACGATTTTTTTGCAAACAGTCCCACCAAGTCGAAGCACCTCTACGAAGTCGAACCGTAACATATTTTACCTTTTTATCTTTAAGGATAGATGCAAAATCAAATCACTCTTCAACTTCAGCAATCCAGTTTAAAAATCCCTCAATATCTATAAATCTATCAAAATAAAAGATATCAGCCTTCAAACGGAAGTTAGATTAATTATCGTAATTCTATTGTTGCCCCATTCTTACACCTGCATTAACCAACTCGAAAGTTTTGAACTCCACGTCTTCGTTGTTGATATGTTGATGACAAGAATCAATTACAAGGTTCTCGAATTACAAGGTTCTTGAACCGACCATGAAGAACATCTCTGGCACGCCTCACATCATCTCTCAGCATCTCTATTAGGTTTTTGAGACAAGCAGACATTGTTGTCACCTCATTGTGCATCTATTGTACTTCGCTAGTGTTTGCACAACAGCTAGTATTATCTTGCGTTATGAAATTAAGAAAAACTTTACTCTGATATCACCTGACATAACTAGGAGCATGTAAATTTTCAGGTGAAAATTAGAGATAAAATAAAATATCAAAAATTTATGTATTCAATTAATAATTGAAAACTTTTAATCTCTTATAATTCCTAACCTTTATATAGGCTAAGATTAAAATAAAATAAAATAAAATCTCACTATCTAAATGAACTAAATAAAATTATTTAAGAAAAGTAAATAAAATTCTCTCTCAAAAAATCCTCAACTTCTAAATTAGATTATTAGATTTATATTGTATTCTTATCAAGAATGTTTGAATAGAAATGCTATCATTGTTGCACCACTCTTGTTGCCATATCATCGGCCCACTAATTTCTGCAAGTCTTTTTGAGTTTCTGGTAATCAAACTGACCCAAGAATTTGGTTGTAGTCACGTTCGCATTAATACTTTCTTTTTTTTTTTTTTGGTCTATTCATTTTTGTGATTATTGAACTTTCTACTAATTCTCCATTCATCCATTTATGCAAAGATATCTCACACACATTAAATGCACTATAAATCGTCATTATGATTATTGAAGGAAAAAAAAACTAGTGGAATAATAGAGTATTATAATCAAATCTGTATCCACTAACTTTTACTTTTCTTTGTATATGGTTAAAAGTTACTAATAAGAAAGACTAACTTTTTACTGACTACTCAAGTTTTCTGATAAATACTCTCTCGTTTTATTTTATCATGCACAAAATAAATAAAAATTTTAATATTTTTTCCAGAATCGGAAGGCTCTTAATTAAATTTATTGAGTACTCTAAAACGGTATAGTTTGTACACAAGGTCAAGGTTACTTTTCAATTTTATTTTATTATTATTTTTTTGAAAAATCAAGGTTATCTTTCAATTTACAAGGCAAGTCATGGTTAATTAGAGTCAAACCAAAGGCAAGTTATGACTGAAGTCAACCTCAAATCTTGGGTGCAAATTTATGTTTTCAAGCATAAACACGATTTAACACGTGAAGAAAATTTTTAATTTTTATAAATTTAGTGTATGTGATAAATTTTTAAGTATTAGTAAACCATTTAATTTAAAAGAATATTAAGTAAAAATTAAATTTTTACTAAATATAAAAAATATATATATAAACTTGAAAAGTTAAAAAATTTACTCCATCAAACATGCCCCGATTACGTTGGGTTAGAGGAGGCTGTAATAACTTTTACACTTCAACCATTGAAATAAAAGAAAAAAATTTCACCATTAATATTTCGGACTTCAAACGCTAAAGTGCAAAAATCACTGCAGATTCTTCTAAAACCTAATTGTGCCAGCGCCTCAAACCTATCCTTTGAGACACGTGGACATGAAGGTCCCACTATCATGGGTTTCAGGAGCTGCAGTGCAAAATGTATTGCAGGGATTGAAGTTTGGAGACAGAGATAGAGCCACAGAATTTTGTTTGAATGAACACTATTTATAATACACATAAATAATTGATGAAGTACTATGGGAGGAATAACAAAAAAATTTGAGTATTAGAAAGGAGAATGAGAGAGAAAAAAATGTTAAAGTAAGGTTAAATATTTTTTAGTTGTATTGGATAGATTAGATGTAATTATATTGATATTATTGAGTTAAAATATATTTTTATATTGGTTGGATACAATTGGTATTGGGATAATTTTTTTTTCTTAGGTAGACATAATTGGTATTGAATTAATTTTTTTTTTTTTTTTGTGTGAACACAATTAAGAACAGACAGTATAAAAAAATAACATAATTTTTTTGAGGGTCCACCCTAGGCCGCGCCGCCCCTGTTTGGATATGTATGGTCATGATTTAGTCAGCATTTTTTAATTTAAATAATATTTATTAATTCAATTAATAATATTTATTAATTCAATAAAATTTATTTTGATCAAATCATGTTCGTTCATCTCCAAAATTTAACCTCTACAGTTTATTTTGCGTTGCAGTCTCCTTCAACTTATTGTCAAATCACAACGAGAGATGCTGGTTGAATGAAAAATATGATAGTTATGTGACTGTCGAAATTAGGAACCGCCCAATGAAAATTGAATAGTTTATGATAAAAATAAATTTAAAAATTTAAGGTTAGAATTTTTTATAAAATTTTTAAATTTATTTTATTATAAATCATTGATTTTTAATCAGAAGATTTACGCTACGTTTGGTGCACAAAAAGTTGATAAAAATTTTTGAAAACATCTAAAAACCTTTAAAAATCTCTATAAAATTTTATATATTCTGGCCTTCTTAAAATTTAAAAAACGTTTAATATCTTTTCAAAAAAAAATTGATAATTAGAATTTGGTTAATCAAATAGTAAAAAATTTTTTGTCATTCTCACCATAGACTCCCAAACTACCAAATGACACCACCTTAACTATTTTTTGTGGTGTTTTTAAAACCGTTCCAACGGATTGTAGAAATCATTCCGACGGAATCGCACGGATAATTTTCATCCAAACGGTTTATATAATTCGTTTGGACGGATTGTAATATAAAGAAGTCATGACTGCCTAAAATTTTAAATCCATTCAAACGGAAATCCCATCCATCGGAATGAAATTTTACTATTCATCTCTAAAAAATAGAATTTAAGCAATGTACACCAAACATATAAAATTTTTTCAAATCACATTTTATCTTATTTTTTTTCATTTTTTAGTACACTAAACGCAGCCTTAAAATCCGATATCACATTCCCAAGTACGAACGAATGTGGAACTTGCAAAATCCGCCTCATGCAGGATCCCATTTGATATTCATCATCACCTCGTCGACTTGCATCTGTTAGATTCTGTACGTCAATTAACTGATTCCACAGATCTGATGGCTATCAGGACCTGACGTGTCTGCCATGTTCTCGTGTGGTCACGTGTAGGAACGAGATGGTGCTCAGCCTGGCCAATTCAAGTTGAACTCGTTTCTGTCAATATCATTATAATACTTTTTTCGAATAAAATATTTTAATTATATAATAACATTATTCATTAATAAACGACGGTCGGTTTTTTCTAACCATAGGCTGCTTCTTTTAAACTTTTTTTTTATAATACATTTTAAAAATATGAATAATATGTTTAAATTTATTAAAAATTTGACATTTTAATAAAAAAATTCAAAAACAAATATCTTTTTGACATACTAAACTGATTCTAACCATTAATCGATTAGTCATTGATAATGTAGTTCATTTTTTTAAAAAAATAAAAAATAAATAAATCCTTTTACTATTTACGTGTTTTTAGAATTTCTAACGGTATTAATGTGCAATAAGTTTTTGGATTTTTTTATAAAATAAATGATTCCTTATAATATTAATGATGTGTTGTAATAATTGATTATCATTTGAAATTTGTTAAAAAAAATGAGGTAGCGTTTGGTTTCCCAAAAAAAAAAAAACTTTTATCAATTTTCTTCAACTTTCTCCATCAAATACAAAATTAGCTTTTTAGCCATTTGAAAACCCAATTTTTTAGTCAACTTTGGCATATTTTTGCCAAAAGTTGGTAGTTGAAATTTATGATGTGTTTAGTAAAATAAATAACAATTTTTAACAAATTTTAACAACTTTTAGGTGTTTATTAAAAATTTTTGGTAAATTTTGATAACTTTTTGTGTGTTTTGTAAAAATTTTGATAATTTTTTAGTTGCGCAACTTATTATTGCTAAGTAGAAAAGAGATAAATTTTGGTATTTTATCAAATGCCCAAGTCTCAAAAGTTGGTAGATTTATGCCGAAAATTACTCTTCCAAACGGTACCTAACTTTCTCTAACTTTGACCAAATTTTCCTTTTTTTTTTTTTAACTTTTACCAACTTTCTTCAATTTTTATAAATTCAAACAAAACACCTAATTAGTAACTAAAGTGTTACATACAAAAAAATAACGTAAAGTTATACTTTTTTGGTGCCCTAAATGGCTTTTAAGTTAAATTTTAACATTCTTGTAAATTTTTAAGCCAGTTTTCGATAATTAATTATTTAATTTGACTATTGACTTGTCTACAATTTTAAAATAATAATAATAATAATTTTGAATTATAGATAGGGTAATTTAAAATATGATTAGATAACATTATTTGAATTTTAATCACAAAAATTGTATGACAACACATTTTTGTAATGCTTTACAAATTATGCTGAAACTTTCGTTTCTTGTAAGAAATTGAGGGAGGATGTAAAAGTAGTTCATCATGTTGGATTGATTTGCAAGTAATGTATTTTATAATTATTGACTTGATGATGGAAATAATAATAATAATAATAATAATAATAATAATAATAATAATGGTGGAGCATTCACCACCAAGCACGAATTGTCAACCAATTATGATTAGATGAAATTATTAATTGTTGCCATTGTAAGACCAAAACAGATTCTTCAATTCGCAATGATTCTTTTCGCTCACTTGAGTGGCCATATACATGATAAGAGGCATATATTTGAAGAATGAAAAAATGTGATTGATTGATATTGAAATTCTCTTACATTTATTGTTTAATCAAGGTATGTCATAGGATACATGTAATTAAAAGTGTTTGGAGTAGTATAAATTTGTAAAAGTTACAGTCTCATAATTTATACAATGAGTAAAAAATTTGAATTTTATAAAAACTTGTAAAGGTTTGTGTTATTTTTTGGAGTTTCAAATAGGCTAAATATCAATAAAATTATTTTATTTTGAAATTAAAAATAACATAATACAATAAAAGTAAATCATCTTAAACTACTGTTTTTAGTTTTTGTGTTTAATTTTTTATTTTAGTTTTTATGTTTACAGTAGAAAAAAAAATTTGAAAATGCGTTTAGTAATAATTGTTGTTGATTAGTAATTACAGTGTTAAGAAGGTAGCTAGCAACGATAGTGTAGTCGAAGGTATGTGATGGCCAATGGTGAATGACGGTTGGTAATAGTGACCGGAGGTGAATAGCAACTGGTAACAAAAAGAGAGTGGTTGGCGTCAATGGTGTGGATGGAGATTTGACGATGGGTGATGGTTGGCAGTGGGCGGCGGTGACTGAGGGTGAGTAGGTGCTAGTTGGCCGATGGTGGTCAGAGGTGAATAATGGACGGCAATAGTAGTGGTAAGTGATGATTATGACTAGTAGTAGTGATGGAGAAAAATGAAAACTAGAAATGAAAGTTGAGAAAACTCCATAGTGTTTGAAAAGAAAAAAAATTTAACTTTTTTAATAATTAATTTTTTACTTTTTTGTTAATTAATTTAACATTTTTACTTTTCATATCTTAAAAGAAATTTAAAATGTAAAAAGATAATTTTAATCATTTAAAAAAAACAAAAAACAAAAAGTTAAGTAGTTTCTCTTCCCCAGCACGCACTAAGCCTTGGTTACAACGCATTTAGGCACTTCTTAGGCGGTCCCCAGCCTGCTAACCCATGAATTTCCTAGAGTGAGTTGGTAGAAAGGTGAAGATAAAATGGACAGCACCACTAACCAAATCAATCCCAGTTCTCACCGATCAGAACGGTAGCTTGCTTTTAAGTTTTGACTTATTACCGAAGTAGTAATAATACGTAACTATTGTACTTTAAACAAAATTAGTATTAAATTTTTTATATAATTAAAATTTTACACAAAAAATTTAAATCAAAAACACTATAATAATTCATGAGTTTTAATTTTTTTTTCCTAACCTTTAATTCTTAACAATATTACATATGTTTTGATCTTTTTTGATAAGCATCATAAAAAAAACACAAATTATGGTACTTTAATTTAGAAGGTTTAACTTTCTTGAAATTATAATTAGGCAGAATTTAAGTTGACAATTTTGATTTGTATATAATTTTTACCCTTGAAATAGAGTAAAACTACTAATTGTCCACGCTTGAAAGCACAGAAATATAATTAGGTATGTAAATAACTCAAATTTAAATTTATAAAACAAACTTATACAAAAAAGTGTAAAAATAACTTATAAAAATAAAATCAATAATCAAAAGAAATTAAAGTATAAAATTTTATTATTTATTACAAATATTACCACATTTTGTGAAATATTAATTTAAAATCTTTTATATAAATAGTATTTAAAAAAGAAAGAGTGAGAGAAAAAGAAAAATAATCCTGACCATTTAACAAATTTAACAATTGAAAATATGTCAAATTCAAAATTTTAAATTTCCTTATTATATAAATGATATTTTTTATATAAAAAGTATTAAAAAATATAGGAAGGGTGAGAGAAAAAGAAAATTAATTCTGGCCATTTAAGAAATTCAACAGTTAAAAATATCTCAAATTCAAAAGTTTAAATTTTCTTATTATATAAATGATATATAGTATAAATTAATTCTGGCCATTTAGGAAATTCAATAATTAAAAATATCTCAAATTCAAAATTTTAAATTTTCTTATTATATAAATGATACATAGTGTAAAGGTGTTTGTATTTAAAATTTAAATTTTAAGCACATTAAAATTAAAATTTTAGTTTAAATGTTTATTTTTAATAAAAATTTAAAATTTAAATATATTTTTTAAATAAAAATTTAGTTAACTTTGTTTAATATGTATTCACACATTATTTAATAATAATAGATAATATAAGTAAATTATAATTTGTATAATTTTATAAAATATAATATATATATATATATATATGAATTTTAAATTTTAAATTCAAATAAAACGTTTTATTATGTAGATATAAAAGTGATGATATGGCAAAAGTATGATGAGTGGGGCAAATGTCAAATCAAAAGATGTGTTTTATTATATAGATTTAAAATGTTCAAACCATTTTGTAAGATAGATAGTAGAGTTTATTAAAATAAGAATTGAAAAAAAAGTTAAAAATATGAAAATGATTTCCGCCATTGAATGAAAGAAAAAATAATTCTTAACTGTTAAATTTTAGTTCACGAGAGAAATATTTTTAAAAATTTTATTGTAGAGATGATAATTGCGAAATTAAAAGCAAAGGGAAAGTAATATTAACTCTTTAATAAACATTAAAAATGATGTTTTTTCTTCTTGCCAAAGAGAGAAACAATGTATAATGACTGCATGTGCACGTATGTAATGTGGCTATGTTTGTACGTGCATACACATATATATATACATGCATATACTATTATCATCGGTATCTGGACTGTATTGTACATTAGAATGTGAGATGATTCGATACCCTCGTGCGTGCAACACTAATCAAATCTTAAATATGCTTTTAACGATGCCATGTTGCCCTGAATAGGAGCCTTGTCATCAGCAAATTCCTGCATATGCATGCGTGGCGGTGGGGCTATATATATATATGTATATATATATTAATGTGAAGACCAACAAAATTCACAAAAGCAAACACACACACAAGCAAGAAAACAAATAAGTGTTTACTGTCTTGTTTTTGACACCATAAACTACTTATAAAAAAGATGCAGTGGGGAAAGTGCTGGCAGTCTTCCCCTCACACAAGAAACAAACACCAAACTAGAAACGGACCAAAGCAAAGTTGCAGACTATTTTTTTGGGTGGATTACCTCTAACATTTGACTAAGTACAAGTATTTACCTCTAACATTTGAAATCCATACCCATTAACTATCAATTCCTCCCATCAGGTAAGTAGTTAAATATTAATGGTAAATGACGAAGATCGCTAATGTGTATTTTAATTGATGATTCTACTTTACCCCTCTCTCATATCCTCACTTTCTGCGACGGTATTGCTCACCTTTCTCTCTCACCACCAAAATGAACTTCCTTTTCATCCTCCATGACCGAAAATCCAATTATATATCGACTTGTACGCAAGCAGCGTAAAAGTCGAATTTGTTTGAGTGCATGCAGCTATATATCCAAGAAAGATATGGGCACAATTCTGGGCAAAATAGTTGATTCTGGTTTTTGTTGGAGACATGCACAGAAACTTGGCACACGGAGGTCAGGCACGTGAGGTGCATAGAAGTGTGGAATTTTAATAATTTCGGTTCTTTTTTGTTTTTTTTTTTGTTATTTAATTAACAATGAATGCCAATTTTTTTTTTTTTCTTGAAAGGTGGATACCAAAGTTAATTATAACTAAAAGAGAATAAATTAATATGCATTTCCTTGACACGCTATACAAAAGTGACTATTAACATTTTTTTCCCCCTTTTTCTTTCTGTCTTATTTTTTTTTTGTAAGGCTCAAAGTGACCATTAACTCGGTGTTTAGATCTTGCATTTGTCAAAAGTATAAAAGAAACTAAAATTAGTTATATTTTTTTATAATAAAACAAAAACAGAATTCATTGTCAGAAACATTTTACATTTTTTCTTAGTGTCAAGGGCAGAGGCGCACAACCATGTGCGTGTATTATTTTGGATACATTACACTTTTCTTAATATTTAAATAATTAAACTTAGTACTCTTTAACATTTAAAAATTATACTTACTTTTATTATGAAATGTTATCAACATTGAGTTTGTTTGGTGTTCTAACAAACTAAATAAAACAAAATAAATCTCCAACAATCTTTATAAATCACTCAAATTATTTATTACACATTTACACATTCCAACCTTTACTAATTTTAAAAAATTTTAATATTTCGTTAAAAAAATAAAAAATTCAGAAAAAGATTAACTGAATGCGTAAATTTTTTTTGACAATCAATTCTTCGAGTTGAAAACTTTTAAACGAGTACCATTGCCAGTATTTTATATGAATTTTTTTAAATCCGTGAGAACGAATTCAAAAAACTGTTCTTACGATTTTGATACTATGCATTTTCAATACAGAATATTGAGTATTGATTTTTTGAATCCGAGAACGGTTTTTTGCTATTATTAATCTTCAAAAAACGTGGTGTGGAAAAAAAACACCAAACACTAAAAATAACTCAAAACTATGTTACATCTCGATTTATCTTAATTTATCTTTTTTTTTTATTACTCCAAACACTACCATTATCACATTCCATTAAAATTTAACTGAAAATTGTTAAAGTAAATATTTTTCTTAAATATCTCTTTTTTCACATTTTCATTTGTTTACTTTACAAAAAATTTCTAAAAATAAATAAATAAACAAATGAGAATAACAGATTTTTAAAATTTGTTGTTAAAAAAGAAAAAACTAACAAATATGTAAGACAGGAAGAGGTAAAATTAAAAAAAAAACTTTAAATTTTAATTATTTTGATATTTTTTTGTTAAATTTTAATAATTGATTTAATAAAAAATCAATGTTAATATTTTAAAATAAAAGAGATAAGTATAATTTTTCAATGTTGAGGCGTGTAACTGTAATTACTCAAATGTTAAGGGGGAAGAGAGAGAGAGAGAGAGAGAGAGAGAACTTACCACATTATTTTTCTTATAAATTATTTTCATTTTTTGATTCTATGGACAGAGGGACATACATTAAGGAGGATGGTTGGGGGGAGTAACAGTTGCGAGTCGATTGCACAGCAGTATTGATTAACAGTGTAAATAAAAAAATGCTTACCCGTGCATTTGTCAGTTGATGTATGCTTCCGACGAATAAGAAACTACCAATACATGGCTCAGTTAGATTCAAAAAGTATTTTTTATTTAAAAAAAAAGTCATTACAAGACGTTGGAGTTTTTAATTTAGAAACAAGGAGATCCAGAATCAACTCTTGCTTAGGTATGTAAAAACATGAGCAATGTTGGTGAGGATAAACGAAAGGGCAAATTAATAATAAGACCAAATTAATAATAAGACCGAGACAATGGCAGATACTACCAGCAACGAAGCAAACAAAAGCGAGGGGGAAAGTCACATAATCCAATGAATAAAACTGAAATTTTAGCTCAAAAAAAAAAAAAAATTGATACACCGACAAAGGTAAAGCATAAAACCTGATTGATTGCTAAGGTTTGGCTCAGGATTCTTTACAGAACGTAAGACTAAACTGTACAGTTCACACCTGATACAAACATCAGGAGACAGAATTCCGACTTCTGTTGATCATCTCCACAAAGCAGGAGCTCATAATAGCCACTGGGAGAGGCCAAGGTTTGGCCCAGGATTCTTTACAGAAAGTAAGACTACGCTATACCGTTCACACCTGAGACAAACCTCAGGAGACAAACTCCAGTTTCTGTTGATCATCTCCACAAAGCAGAAGCACGTAATAGCCACTGAGAGGGGCGATTTGCGATTTGGTGATGCAAAAAAGAATTCCGCTAGCATCTCATCTCTAGATTGAAGAAGAGAGCAAAGTTGTCTGCACATATTATGTCAAAATAACAATCATAACCTGCAAAACAACAAACCAAGTTTCAGCCCTTTTAGTTCAGGTGCATTCTGAATCTTCCATGAAGATACTTTGAATTTTGGGAAAACACTAAAAAAATAAAGACATTGAATTTCGATCAATCTTTTAACCAACTGAACTCCCACTCTCCCAACCCAAAGACAACCCCCCTCCCCCCCCCAAAAAAAAAATTAATAATAATAGTAAGTAAATAAATAAATAGAATAAAAGTGAAGAGCTCGCAACATAAAAGAACATCCGTGCAACTGCATAGAAAAAAAGGTAATCATTTCAAGAATCCGGAGTGTTTCATTACAGACCCTAGATTTCACTAAGAGCTGTGAAGTACAAAAATGAACTACCTGATTGTAAAGCATAATAGCATAAGCAATTGACTAGTTCCACGGTTGTGACACTGAGATTGAAGGAATTGATGCCTCCAAACCTTTTTTGCCACGAATAGCACATCTGAGGACATTGTACTGCTCCACAATAGAATCATACAGTGCCTGCGAATATGCCAACTTAGCCTGCAATAGAGAACAGTCACCTACTAAAATAAGCCACATGTACTTTCACGGGTCAAGTTAACTTTGATATGCTTCTCAATGGTGGTGTAATTATAATAAAGTGACAAAACTCTTGGAAAGCTTGAAGCTATATTTCACAGTAAAGACAGTTTGCCAACAATTTGCAAAAAGTGGACGAGAGGATTTATCAAGGACAACTTTACGACCAGAGGTGAGAGGCAGCTGGATGGATCCTGGTCAGGCGCCTGGGAATTGGAAATAATAGCTGGATGGCTCAGTGAGACACTTGAGGGTGTCAAGAGGAAGAGGAAGGAACCGCAAGAGAGGGAGGGTATTGAAGGCCCTTCAATGTTGGTAGTTGCTTATAGGAACTGTGGTAAATGAGGGTACTAGGGTTTTTGAGCTTGATGGGAAGGAAGGTTGACATATGACTCTCAAGGTTTCAGTAGATCCTTGAGAATAAAGGTCTCATGCATGCAACTACGCGTGTCAGGAGTGTCATTGACACACAGCTACATTTGTCATTGATGCAGAGCTGAGCATGATAGAGCCTCAGAGCTATCAGTCCGAGATATGGGAATTCAAGATCCAATAATGAGGCGCCATGCGACGGCAGCAGTTAGTGGGGTAGATGAGGATCATTTATTAGGTAAGTGAGATTTCTCTCTCTCTCTCTCTCAAATGGCCAAAGCGCTACCTCCCAAAGGGTCTTGCCTGGGCGTCCCCTCACTCATGCCTCCACTCTGCAATTCTCATGAGTGATTACTAAGCAGGGTCTATAGGAACTATGCTCAAGTTAGAAGGTCAACTCGCCAGGTGTGGCTAGCCAAGGTCATGACCTGTAGGCACGTAGGGGTTGGATCCCTCGTTGCCTTGGGATTGTGACCAAGGTACCCCCATAAGCCCCATTGCATGACTTTCTGGAGTGGTCAGGATTTTGCAGACGTGATTAATTTAGATCTTCAACTCGAATTTCATTATTTGGGGAAGTGACTTAAAAGGCAGTTTTCGATTAGAAAAAAATCCATGGATTTCAACTCTTCAGCTTATAATAGAAAAACAAGTGCTTACAAACCAATCTTAATAACATAGCACTATCCAATACGCCATAAAATTTTAAGCTAGAAAAGGAGAAAAAGGGTAGGGTATTTTCCCACTTCTCCTTTGAATTTGAAAAAAAATTAGTTGAAATTGGCCAAACTCAAAATCGTGAAAGGAAAAATGGAAAGAAAAAAGGAGACGAAATAATGACTTTGAAGTCAAGTCAAATGCAACAATCAATTGAACCCCCCATTGACACTAAAACCCAACCCTATCTTACTATGCATAATTTTTATTTATTTTATCATATACCAGGGGTATCCTCGACAAAGGTGGAACTAATCCCCTAGAACTCCTGACTCACCTCAACAAAACCAAAAGCAAGGTAATGCCGACAGGTTCGAACTCATGACCTATACTTTAATTGGTAGAGGTCTTACTGCTAAAATGCTCTCGTGTAAGCTTAAAATGCCCCCAACTTTCATGGAATGTGTTCTTCTGTAGTCACATCATGGTCTCTCTAAATATCTGCGTAGGGGTACAAAATATCTGCCCAAGGTACCCAAGTTGGACACTTGGTCATGTTACGCATGATCCCATAAGCAGTGTGCCATAGGCCCATAAGACTATGCCAAGTCTGAGAATAGGAGTTTTTTTTTAGTCTAAAAGCATCACTTACAGTGCAAACTATGCCTCAGATTATCTACTCTGTATTATAATCGTAACAAATATATATATTTCTTTTTACTATCAGGGAGAGAATTATCATTTGTAAAATTCTTTAAGAATCTCTTCCAGTGGGGTGGGTCAGGAGCTATAGGGGAATACTCCACCAAAGTCAAGGGGATACCACTGTATTAAGTAAATAAAATCTCAGAACTACACAAGTGGCACAGGGAAGCTATACTCCAGTTAAAAGCAAGCCCCCATTCCCAGGTTCAAGTCAAACTATGCATTGCCAATGATCTTTTTACCAGCTTATGCTTCGAATGATCTTACTGGAGAACGTGAGTAAATTACACATCAGTAAATCATTCGTTAAATAAAAAATTCTAGAATCTTCATAATGGCTAAAAAGAATTTGCAAATTGGTGAAAAAAAAAAATTCACTTCTTGTGAAATTTCTCTCCATTCACTGATTCATTAATCAAAGCACCCCATGCCAATCTATGGTGGAAGATATGAGCACTAAGTTAATGCCAAGAAGTAGGACTTTCTCCAACCTAGCCTCAGTTTTCCCCTTACCCCCATTCAATTTCGCAGCACCCCGCATTGGCAGGATCAACTGCAGACAGCCTTTTTAATCATGCATGTGATATTATTGAGCCCAAAAACAAAAACATGCGTATATAATTTCCAATTTGGGTTCAAACTTCAATCAGCATGCAACAGTTTTTTTTATCCATAACAGC
This sequence comes from Vitellaria paradoxa, assembly GCA_019916065.1. Taxonomy (NCBI): domain Eukaryota; kingdom Viridiplantae; phylum Streptophyta; class Magnoliopsida; order Ericales; family Sapotaceae; genus Vitellaria; species Vitellaria paradoxa. The sequence continues at coordinate 7,413,257 of CM034242.1, forward strand.
TATAAGCATTTTAACAAGGAAAAAAAAATTCAAATTTCGACACCCAACTCCATCTCTAAGGTTTCTTGTTGTATCTGTGTCATGACTAAGTGAATCAGAGTGGTACTTCCCACATCAACAGGCTTCAATAGAGCCATTGCAACAATGAGGAATCGCAAAGGAATTACATCTTTCCTAGTTGGCAAGGCGTTGTAAAATATGAAAGCATAGAAATTGTGGTGTAAAAACTGGTATTCCATGTTAAATTGATGGATTATTTCTCATAGTAAATGGGGGTCAAGATTCCACCACAACTGTTTATTTTGCTATTTTGTATTCAAGAAAAGGAAACCAATTGGAATCCAAAAGATCCAAGTGGGTTTATATGGGACGAACCTCTTCAGGGTCTCCACAAGCAGTAGCAATTTCATGGAAGCTGGTTTCAGGTGCCACTGAAAATCCAGCACCATGAAAGGAGATCAATCTTGTCTCTCCAATTTCTTTCTCCACCTGTAAAATTGTTTATTGTAAGAAAAGGGATAGAAGTCACATAGGCTAGCCTATTAAAAGTAAGAAAATACCTGGGGTGGAGGGGGCATAATATCATGGCACAATATTGCTAAGGGATAAATATGGCCAGGAACACCAGCATGTTCAGTGAGTCTTCTCATATTGTCCACTGAAGAAGCATCAAAGGGTGCCTGAACCTCATTTATCAGCAAGGAACATCATTGCATTACAACAAATAGGGAAAGTAGTACAATTCAAAGTATTCAAATACACGAATATAATCATTTCAATATCATGGTGCACAAGGACGAAGTTAGGATTTTTCTAAAGGGGGCCAAATTTAGGTATATAAAAAATTACAACTAACACTATATATTATATTTAGCAAATAAAAAATATATTAAAAAAATCTAACCAATATACAATAACAACGCATCACCAAAAAATAAGTTTTATATATCAATGTCCGCAAAAATAAAAAAAATAGTTTCATATCCATAATCTAAAGATTATTGTCCAATTAAAGTGGCACTCAGCGACTAGGACGCATTGTTAAAACCAAAGTCGTAGTGAGAGCTTAAAGAAAGGAAATTTATTTTGGGATAAAATGACATAGTTTTGAGTGCTAATATTATAAATATTTATGTATATAATTTATCGAGTCACTTGCGAACTGTGTACTTTCAGGCTTGGGCTTAGGCGTGAATTCGTAACAATTTATAAGATCAAATTCGGCTTATTACCATACAAAACAAGTAGCTCGAAAAAAAGCTCCATTCATGGCCATCCCTATTTATAATGGGCTTAAAATTTCACGATATTTGGGTTACAAATATTTTTACGTGTTTAAATGCTTGGGTCATTTCAAATTTGGACTAAATCTTTTTTGTTTCTAATTTTATTAGTCATTTAACCATAAGTGATGAACTAGATTAAGTATTGACGGTAAAATTAATTGGGCAAATTAATTGGGCTATAAAATTTGTGAACTAAATAGAAAAAAAATATTAAACTTTTTGGGGGGCCATCTATTACCCCCCAAAAAAATGCCGAAAAATTTTGTATTTATTAGTGGCATTTTTCTACGCTAGGGGGGGGGGGGGGTTTGTCCCGTCACTGATGGTACATGAGAAAATACCAACCTAAAAAAGAAAATTCAGACAACTTTCGAGTTACAGTATCCTGTCTGCAAAACGAAGTTAGAAGCACCCTAGTCCTAATTCTTTCTTTTTCAGTTTTTATAAGTCCTCTACATACCTAATTTTTAACACCCCACATACAGCCATGATATCATGCCAATTCCAATATAAGTGTCAAAATCAACTACCATAAAAATATAATCTTTAAGATGAGCTGAGCTTGAGTGGAAAAGGCACTCCCACCTAGACCACAGGTCATGGGTTTCGAATCATTCCAACCACCTCCCCTAATATATAATATTTACCTATCAAAAAAATAGTTAATGAAAGGGAAAAAAAAAAGAAAAATTTTTAAGTGAGAATACTAATTTGACAAGAAATTGTAATATAGTATCTATCACTTCTTATATTTTTAATATGTCCTTTCGCAAAACAGGTCAGGTTGAAACCTCACAGGATGCCATTCTTTCGTGATAGGGTCTGGACGGTCCCTTCCACCACTTGGTGCAATCCATATTATTTGCGATCCACTCCTGGAGTTATGTCAGCAAAGTAATTAAACATCTTTAGTGCAGAATCAAGCATGCTAATAAAGTCAACAAACTAATTAAGCATCAGAGATGCAAATGTACATATTACCACTTACCAGAAAATGAATTGAGGACAAAGAACACCTCAACTGATAATCATGAATTAATAAAATAATTTTTTTCCCCTTCAAAATAGGCCTTCCTTTCATAATTTGATGCACTGCATTACTAGAATTAAGTACCATAACTTGCAAAATAGGCTAGATATTGACCAAAGTGGCAAGATCGTAACTCATTGAACCTTAAACAAATAAACTTTACATTCTTTAATTTTTATCTTGTGACATGGATGCAAAATGACTGGGTTGAGTATTGCAAAAGAAACATCATTTTTATATTGCAAATTTAGGTTATTATTTGATTGATTAGAATATAAAAGAAGAGGATACTAAGGAGAGGTGGTTTTGATAAGTCATTTAATAGTTGTCAAAATAAGAATTTGGCCATGTCCAACGTAGATATAGAGATGCACTAATAAGAAAAAGCAATTGGATCCAAGTAGAATGTGAAAAAAGAGCACAAGATAGACCTAAGATAGGTGAACTAAAATTGTGAAGAAGTATCCAACTTTATTACCTCACAAAAAACATAACTCTTAACATAAATGAACGGACAAAAAGTATTTACGTACTCAACTTCAACTAGTTTGGAACAAGGGCTATTGTTGAACAAAGTTGAGTATTTGATTTATTAGAATGTTCTATAAATACAATCAATTCAACTTAGCCTTTTCGTAACTAAATAGGGTTGGCTACATGGATCCTTTCTCTATATTCTACCCAGTTAAAGGCAACTAAGTCCCTTCCTCTATCAAATCTTATCGAGTCATGTCTTTCTTTATTATTTTTACTCACGTTAGTTTTGATCTATCCAGCCCCCTTGCGCTACCCACAATTCGGATGCTATCACTCCTTAACCAATTGGTGCATCGACCTATCTCCATCGTATGTAACCGAACCAACTTTTCATTAAACCAATTGGTGCATCGACCTAACTCCATCGTATGTAACCAAACCAACTTTTCATTAATCTATATCCAACTGATGCTATCTATCACCTCATGAATGCTGTCATTTCTAATCTCATCTTTTCTCATTTTACCCCACATCCACCTTACCATTCTCATCTCGACGACATTTATTTTATGAACATATTTTTTAGTTGCCTAACATTCTGAACTACATAACACAACAGGTCTAACCTATAAAATTTTCCTTTAAAACTTAGAAAGGTATTACAAGGCGATTAGAATGTTCTATTTAATATACACAACAAGAAGTAGTTAGGTACAATGTGCCCCTAACTTTAGTTAGGTCTACCCCTTGTCTTGTGCCTAGGCTCGTAGATATTTATCGAACTATTTCACTTTAAGCCTTAAACTATGCATTATAGTATCACTAAAGCTCTTTTAAATCTTGAGACAAGACAACAAATGGACAAAACAGGATCCATTTATCCAACCCAAATAGTTGGATAAGGCATTGCTTAGTTATAATAGAAAACAGAAGCTAATGGCCAATATAAGAAAATAGGAGGGTTAGTAGGTGAAGCTAATGTAGGTACCTAGGCCGCAGCCTAACGGCCCAGGATCATGCCTTACTCCCCCGCAGCATGGTCATATTCTCCTAGAATGATGCTAGTTAGCACCGGGAAAGACTACCACATTGTATAACACACATTGTTGCGGAAACGCTATTCCTGCAGGACATCTTAATTCCCGGACTTAGCACAAGGTCCAGAGATCTCTCCAACAACCTAACAACTTGCAGGATCATCAGGGATTCAATGAATTGGAGGCTAGAATCTGGAGACCGCTAAGGATCCACCCAGCCAGTCTAGAGAGATTTGTGCAGGGAAATCCTTATCCCTTTATGGCACGCTAAGTCAGGGCAAAATATCCTTCTAACAGATTCAAAGCCCCAATTCCTGCCTAAAAAGATTCCCTTTTCATTTATATAAACCCTCCTCCTCTGGAGGGTTGGACATCAAGCATTCACAATTCTCCTACTCTCACCTGTTGCACTCTCTCTCTCTCTCTCTCTCTCTCTCTCGTTTCAAATTGCCCTAGTTCACACTCTTCTGCCAGACTCCCCTGGCTCTGCCATAGTTAGTAGTTGGCATAATTCTCAAAAGGTTAGACCCCTCCAAGTCTACCAACACCCCCCACAACTAATTTTTTTTTGTGAAGCCACCAATTTTGGTGAAACTTTTCCCTTAATAACCCTCAACGACCCATAACTACATACACTTAAATATATGTACAAGTAGTGTTTCAAAAATCAGTGTCCATTAAAGTAATTTTACTCTCAAATTTTGTTTTACATTCCTTGACTACCTTTTCTTTCTCTAGAAAGAGTTGTTTGCAAGTGGGTAATAATCATGCACATCGCACATGCACTTACCTCTAGTGGTTATAGATGCTAACCGTGGAGGCAAGTGCATATAGTGCATTACCATTAAAAGGTATAATATGAAGTTCTATAGTACTATGTTTAAATCCTTTATTTCTACATTATAAATTCACTGAATATTAAGTTTTACAGTTTGTGAAAACCAAATATCCACTCATAATTTGAATTTCAATTCAACAGCTATATGCATGTCTAAGGCCTCAGTGATGATACTTCCAATTCAGGGCACTGAGAGGCTTGACTACTATAAAAATAAGCAGAGTGCAAACATCATCCAAAACTGTGAACATGATAATGGTAAAGGAAGTAACAGACGTACCTCAAAAGCAAAGCCATTTCCTTTAAACTTCTTGTATTAGCTCTTTTTTTCATCTCAGCAAGCTCAGGGACATCATACATGTGCTTTTTTGAGTACACACACAAAAGATTCCTGGGGAAAGGAGAAGTGAAAAGGTAAAATGTATGGAGGACTAGGCATACCATGGAATTTTAATTACTTCCATTGCATAGGAAAAAGTTTTTTGAGCACCTTCCCATGCTGAAGGGCTTGCAAAGAGGATCAGTTACAACTCTATCTCCAGCAACATAGGTCTGCAAAACATCATTTTGGTTATGAGTCAACAGAAGTTTTTAATGCACAGATGTTGAACTGTAGACCACGCACAAGAACCTTACAATGTTCTCAGCAATATGTGGATGTGTTGCTTCAAGCAGCAATGCAATAACAGCCGGGTCTGCTTCAGTTTGGTGGTTGGAAATTAAGACAATATTGTGCCCCTGCATTTTATGATAAGTAGCACCGATTACATCCTAACAATGCAGAAAAAATAACATCAAGAAGACATAAACAAAAGGAAAACCATAAAATAACATTAACAGTTTAGCTAACACAATCATCTAAAATTTCTCCAAAGCCCATGACAGCTTTCGAAAGCAGCAGAACAACCAAGTTGTTGTTGCTGTCATCCACTTTTGTTGCCTTTAAAAAAAAAAAAAAAAAAAAAAGAACTAATTAGAAGAAGACAAGGAGGTTATTAGACCTCTGTCAGCAGTTCCTCTTACCAAGCATGGATCCATAATCACTAACAAAACCAAACTATCAAGTAAAACAGTGACAACTAATCATATATCCCACAAGTATCACTAGCTCTTCTAACTATCTATAACAAAATCGCTGATGATACGACATTGAGACATCTCACTCCCAACCAAGTTCCAACCAGCATCTATTGTCTCATCGTGCTGAGTGATCAGACCCTGAACCGAGTGTTAAAACTTTTGCTGGATATATCATTTAGAAATTTGAGGTTACACAAGCATTAAGGGCATGTTTGATTATGGAATAAGGATACAGGATTGGATAACTAATCGTATGTCACAACTTATCCCACATTTGGTTCAATTTTAGACACGGTATAAATAATCTTGGGGGAATGATTTACACCACACATGCTGGACTACCTAATCCGAAGGAGGCGGTGGGATAAAAATCATGGGATAAGAGGGGGTGGGATAAGGTTATGTGATTATCCAAATACCCTTGACTTATAGATATCAAAATACCCTTTTCATTATATATCATAACATGATATTAAATTATATTATATTATATTTTTATAATATAATAATATGACATTATATATTAAAATCATATTTTACTATATATATAATAGTATAACAATATTATATTTGTATATAATAATACGTTATAAATACATTATAAATGGTATCATTTTAATATTTTAGTAGTACAATATAATATTTATAATCATATTAATATTAAATATAATATTTATATATTTATAATAAATATATTATATATTTAGTATAATATAATATATATTATAATATCTGATTATAGTAATATTATATATTATGGATAATATTTATTTATTTTTTTCTGATAAATAAATAAAGATTGCATCGAAAAGGCATTAAGAGAATGCCGCCGAATAACAAAAGGATTAACTTATAAAGTCACAGTGTAACCAAGTTCTATATGAAAAAAGAGAATTTTGCATCTCTTAGCTTCTACCATGCATACTGAACTAATATTATTATAACATCACTATAATATATGATATTTATTATAAATATGCGTATATTTTTATCCTAGCCTGAATGTGTATAGACAAGCATGTGATAAGACTCATAATTTTAATCAGGTAGCAAAGTATGCAAAGAAGAGTATCTACGGGATACTAATCTAGGAATTTAAACTGAAATAAAAACTGAATTGGAAGACTTTATTATTTAATAGAGCAAACTATTTCACAGGACACTTGGGTGGAGAGACTCTGCCTCAAACTAAAATGGTAGATAACATTTTATAGACAATGCAAAGACTCTTGGCAAACGTAAAGCCCAAACTTTAATTTATTTTACAAACAGTAACATACAGCTGGAACACAGCTAGTTATATTATTTATTCATACATCACTGATGACATCATACAATACAAATGGGAATCTGCTTTTTATAAAAAAAAGACAGTCTTCCTTTTACAAAGCTAACACACAGCATAAAAACACATGGGAAGTCACATGGAAGAATCATTTAGTCTCTGATCTCGAATCATTTCTAGTGCGTGCATACTACAGATTTCCTAAAAAAGCACTTTGTTTCTTTTGGTATTGGTCTGAATTGTACCACATCTCCTTCATCTATGATCTCATTTACTTTCATCCTACCTCATCCAAATGCAAATCCATAGAACCCCAGGAACTAATAACCTCGTGAAAATGCTAGAATGGTTCCACTCCATCCGCTATTGGTCTTATCTGATAACAACAGGAGTCCTATCCTATCCCTCTGATGAATTTCCTGATCATTCCATGCCACCCAAATATGTTCAGATAACATTCCACAAAACCTCATTATTTCATCCCCATGTTCATGTATCATCAGCCCCAAAACCTCCAGATGGTGTCTTGGTCATTAATAGTTTCTCAGGTGCTGAAACAAAATGGTACTCTCACTCCCTCGCTATCAATTATCGCCAAAGACTTTGCAAGCCGCAGTAGGAACAGTTAAAAAAATTTATGTGTCAACTAAATCACATCCAATACTCTTTAATTCCCCTAGAAGAAGAATTACAATGGGATCATGATCATCCCACTACTTCCAGATTGATTCAAAGGATGTTTGAGTATAATGATATAACAGGATATTTTCAGTCTCCAAGCAGTGACTCAGACACTCCAACATAGTCTTTCCAGCCTGGAAATGATTGGGGGTCAGAAACTGAGTGATTCTCCCTTGTAAAAATTGCAATTTCAACTTATCCTGACAGATACTTGTCCAATCCCAATCCGATAATTGCAGTTATTTTTAAATTTTACAAGTAATGAAGTGAGTTAGGATATAAAAATAAAATAACTGCCGGGCTCAGGTACAAGGATAGTAAATGTTGTGTACCCAATGGGTATTATCCGAACCAGTGCTAATTATCCTAATTATTGGGTACCCGACAGGTATTACCTGATTACCACCCACATTACCCGCGCCAATTACCCATTTATTGGGTACCTAACGAGTATTACCCGATTACTCATTTAAATTACTCAATTACTAATCCAAATTATCGAATACCCAAATTTATGCAAATAATACCATCAATTTGGATATTAAATTATATGTATATATTGTGTTCAAAGAATAGAGTTCCTTTAATTAATATCAGATAACTCAAGATTTTGATACAAATAATTGACTTTAGACTTAGGGTTTGGTTCTCGATGTAATGAAGCACATGGCACGATTTTTATCTTTTATTTTTTGCTTAATTATAGTAGAGGTTTAAAACGAGATTGTGTGTTCAAAGAACGGAGTTCCTTTAGTTAATACCAAATAACTCAAGATTCTGATAACAAATAATTTACTCTAGACTTAGGATTAGGTTCTTGATGTAACGAAGCACATAGGCAGAATTTTTATTTTTATTTTTATTTTTTGCTTAATTATAGTTGAGGTTTAAAACGAAATTAAATATGAGATTTTTTTTTTTAAATTTATTTTTATAAAAATAATATAATAAATTTTACTAAGTAAAAAATATTTAAAATTTTTTTATTTAAGGGTAATTTTTTTAGATTTTTAAGGTGTAAAATTACTTATAAAGTTATTGTACTTAAAAGAATTTTTTAATCCTTAATCCTTATTCTTGATTTAACCGCTTCATATTTGAAGGTTACGGTACCCAATTACCCGATGGGTTAGGGGAAGGTAGCCAATTAAAATACCCGTCGGTACCCACCTAGTTCGGGTATTTTTTTTTTTAACCCAACGGGTTCGGGGATGGTAATGGCAATACCCGACCCCAATTCAAAATGTTGCCATCCCTACTCCCTGTGATTTCTCATGTGACTTCCTATGTATTTTTATACTTTAGCGTCAGTTTTGTAGAAAGAAGACTGTCTTTTTATAAAAACAGATTCTTGTTTGTGTTATTTGATGTCACCAGTGATGTATGAATAAATAATATAGCTGGTTGTGTTCCAACTATAGGTTATTTTTTGTAAAATAAATTAAAGTCCAAGCTTGACGTCCGCCGAGAGTCTTTGCATTGCCTATAAAAGGGTATCTATCCTTTTAGTTTAAGGCAGAGTCCCTCCATCCCTAAGTGTCCTACGAAACTGTTTGCTCTATTAAATAATAAATTTTTCCAATTCAGTTTTTATTTCAGTTTTATATTTTAGTTTAAATTCCTAGATTACTATCTAATAAAGTCATCCAGTTCAATTATTATTTCAGTTCAAATTCCTAGATTAGTATCCCCTAGATATTCTTTTTTGCATACTTTGGTATCAAAGCCATGTTTTCTTTCTAAACCTTATCTTCTTACCTTGAAGGAGATACTGTTATTTTGCTTGGAATTTTAACAGACGTTTTACGCTAATATTGTTCTGTTTAGTAGGCTCTGTTCATCTCCTGTTTTAGTATGCTCTCTGGTTGCCCTCAGAGGGATCCTCCAAAGCAGAAAACCAGGACAAAGATGAACATCTGAATGCTTAACATAAATTAGTTTATAACCAGTGTTAAAAGTTTCTATAGCTAAGAGTCCAAGGATTTTGAAAATCCTAAATCAAGGTGTGTTATTCCTTGGAATACCTGCTATAAAATGGTAAATGTTTAGAGTTTTATGAAAACTCCAAGCGAAATATTCAGTCTCTTTGGAAAGGTAAGTTTTCCCTTCTCATGGCTTTGAATCGTATTAGTTTTGTAAGCTCTTCTGATTCGATGATCTCTGTTAGTCCTTGTACTTCTAAAATAGACCACCTGTATGAATACAGCTATGTTTCTGAAGAATATACGATTCCTCTTACCTCTCTTGCTGCTGTAAATCCTTATTATGTTTTTACTAAGCCTTCTAGGTCATTTAAAACTACTGTAAAAAAGTTATTAGGTTCTTCTACCACCAAAACTGAAGTCAAGGAATACATCCAAGCCTCTCGGTTTGATCAGTACGCCATCCCAGCCACAGCTACCAAACAGTTTGTTTCACTGACTCTTGAGTTCCTTCCTCAATAATTGAGACAAGATGGTTATACTCATCTCCAATGGGGTGCAGTCAGAATTGCCTTAACTTTCCATGGCAGGAAAGGAATTCCATCCATTTCCAGAATTGCTTTGATTGATTCCAGATTCACAAAATACCAGCATGAATGTATTGGCACAATCCAGACCACCTAAAATGCTGGAATCATTCTGGTCAGTTTTTTCCTTAACTTTAACATTCCCATCCTTGATCCTCATCTTCATGATGCTTTAAAAATTTAGATCCATATTGGAGGTGCCAGTGCAGAAATGGTTCAGACAACAATTGCTGCTACTCTTCACTATCAGATAGTGCATCGAGTACAGAATCATGCCTTTGATCTAACCACACCATTTTCTTCTCAAACTTCTGATGCCTTGCTTCTTACTGTTGACTCTCAAGCTACTCCTCCTTGCACCTATGTCCCCAGACAATTACTCAGGGAAGAACTTCTTAAACTTCTTCCTTGATTGGGTAACCAACTATGAGAACCTTCATACCCAAACTCAACAGATTCAATCCACCACTTCCTCTTTCCTCAAGCAAAAGGATGGAACTGTTAGAATTAAGTTTGATTCCTCTCAAGTTGTTCAAACTACCTGCCCAGTTTTTCCTACAGAAATCCATGCAATTGAACCTCTTCCAGTTTCACGTTTCTCTGCGAAAGGCGTACAAATTTATGCTCAGTGAGGTTTTTCAGGCCACAAATGGTTGGATGCTGATTGTGATTGTCAAAAATGCCAGGATGATTCTTTTTGGGATGATGAAGACTTTGAGAAAAGGAAAAAAATCCAAAGGAGAAAAGAGATGCTGTAAGCAGCTAATTCTTTTCAAAGGAGGTTTGATAACCAGGACCCTTCCATTGATGCTCTTGGCCAACCATCAGGAAAATTTGATTGTTATGTTTCTTATGGTCCAAGGAGATCAAGACCTTCCTCTTCCCTAACCACTTGTAAACCTTCACCACCACTGCCTTTGCCTCCTTATTACCAGAAGGCTCTCAACAATCTCCACCCTAAACCTGCTTCCTGCAAACCATTCCAGTCATCTTCTCATAACCCTAAACCTCTAGAATGCCACATGTTTACTCCAACAGCTGCTTCTTATAATGAAGATTTTTCCCTGTTGGAAGATTTTGAAAAACCTCCTGATGTAATCAGACATTCTTGGAAAATAGAAATCCTGGTAAAATCGCTTCTGATTGAAGAAAAACTGTTGTTTCTGCAGCAGAGGCTGCTTTGAATTGGCAAGCTGAGAATTCTGTTGCTCAAAACCATGCCTCGAAGAAAAATGAAAAACAACAGGAGGCTGTACAAAGCAGAGTTTTATCTATCCATGCAAAATCAAATATTGGACTGCTATAACTTTATCATGGAAATTAATCATCCCGAGACTATTAATTCCAGGATTTTACTCCTGCATTATCCTATCCTGTGATTAAACATAACCCAAGGACGGAGAACATTTTGAGTTGCAAATTGAAAACCCTACAATAAAATCACTTTGATATAAACATATGGATGCATATTACAATTTCATGCATGTTGTAAAAGCAGAAATTATAAAGTTTGTGCACAATTTAATAATGAATGACAGTTCACAAGCACCTATCCTAAAATTTCACTTCTTAAGTAATCCCAGATGTTTCATAAAACCGTGTGTTTTGATGCAAGGTTACAATTAATATTGTTAAGTCACCAATTATCCCCAAAAAAAATAAAAATAAAAAAATTTACTAATTATCTCAAGAACTTTTTTTAGGATGGTCAACAATGAATATCAAGCTATGTGAACATTTGCTCTCACATGCAACCCTGTGTTGCCCGTGGACCATAAAGACAAACAAATTGAACCAAACAGGTGCACAACACCAATAGAAACATAACAAAAAAAAAACTGTTAATGTAGTATTAATATTTAGAGTTAGTATAGCATTAATGGTTAATGTATCTGCACACTTTGGTAACCGAATGGTCACCAAGGTAAGCTATATAGTCTTTTACTTTTGTGTATATAAATCAGTACACACACTGATTCATGTGTGTGGAAATAGTTCATCACAATCTTATCATGGTATCAGAGCGTGATTAGTGAGTGTGATTGAGTAAAAAAGGGTCGTGTAAAACAGTGAGTCAGTGAGTCACTCGCTGTTTATCAACGTTCACAGTCAAACAAACCAAGGTCCCGTGTCTTTTTCAAAGCAAAGGTCATCAAACCTTTGCTTGTCCAGGTGGTTATTGCACCAGCATCGATCGTCGGAGGTAGACGACCATCGTCGGAGGAGCGCCGCTGCCGGAGAAATTCTCACGCGCCACCACGCGCCTCTACTGTCACTGCGCGTGAGCTTCACGCGCCGACGCCAAAGCCGCGCGTGAGGGCGCGTGTCTCGACGTCTGAGTTCCGACTTTCTTTGCCGACTGTTCTACTCCTTGTGACGAGTCTACCAGTGTAATCAGATTGGTAATTTGCCAACCTTTGTTTGATTCCTCTCCTTTGTCGTTACTGTTCATCTGCCGTGTGTCACTGTTACTGTTCAACGTTACATTTTTTATCTTAAATGACTGCTAGAACCCCAATTGATCAGAAGATAATGAGTGGTTCTGTTCCAATTCCACAACAATTGACAACTCGAAAGTTGAATGGAACAAACTACATCCAGTGGTCCAAGGTAATTAAGATTGCTTTAACTGGATATGGTAAGAAGAAGCATTTAACTGAGCCAGCACCTCCTAAAAATGATCCTAAGTTTGATATTTGGATCCAAGAAGATGCCCATCTTGTTAGTTTGTTGCGGAATTCCATGGAGCCCAATATCGCTGACATGTGTACTCACTTAGACACATGTAAGGATATGTGAGAATATATTCGTCTATTGTTCTCCAGTGATCTCACTCGAATGTTCGACCTATCACTGGAATTCTTTCAGCTCCAGCAGTCCGGCAAGCCAGTTACTGAGTACTTTGCTTCTCTCAAGCGTGTTCATGAGGAATTGAACTCTCTGCAACTATTATCCACAGATATTAATGTTATGCAGAAACAGAGAGAACAAATGGTAGTGCTTCGGTTTCTTGCCGGGCTAGATCCTGAGTTTGAGCCTGTCAAAGCCCAGATACTTAGTGGGGCCACTTTTCCCTCATTCGCAGAGACATATTCCAGGGTTATGAGAGCTGCATCTAAGGAATCATCAACTAATTCTAAGCCTGCACGTTCTGCCTTAATTAGTCAGACTCCCTTAGATAATAAAAGCCTTGTTCATCCGTCTTCATCTCAGTATAATGAACGTGGACGTGGAAATCGTGGCCGTGGTCGTGGAGGTCGTGGTACTAGACCAAGATGTACTAATTGTGGCCGTCCTGGACATATTAGGGAGAATTGTTGGGATCTCCATGGGAAGCCAACTCACATGGTTCATGCTGTTGCATCTGATACTCCTACTTCCTCTGATAAGCTTAGTGCAGGAGAACCATCCACTGTGACTCTCTTAGGAGAAGAATACGCCAAGTTCCTCCAGTATCAGAATGCTCATCAGGCATCTCTTCCAACAGCATCTTTAGCCCATCTAGGTAATCCCTTTACATGTGTATCTATTTCTTTAAATACATCTTGGGTCATTGACTCTGGTGCTTTAGACCATATGTCTGGTACATCTTCACTGTTCTCTAATCTTCAGTGTTCATCCATCCCCAATGTCACCACAGCTAATGGTTCGTCCAATTTGGTAAAAGGGGTTGGTAACATTTGTCCATCTTCTCATTTGTCATTATCCTCAGTGTTATATGTACCATCCTTATCTTTCAACCTTATATCTGTTAGTAAGCTTGCTAAGCAGTTGAATTGTTCAATGACTTTCTTTCCTGATTTTGTGATTATTCAGGATTTGAAGACAAGGAAGAAGATTGGAGAAGGGCATGAAGCTCAGGGACTCTACTACCTGTCTGGTCCATCTACTTCTTCACCTATGTCATATTCTGCAGTAGCTTCTCCACTGGAAATTCATTGCCGTCTGGGGCATCCTTCTTTTGATCGGTTGAAATCCATGGTACCAAGTTTGAGTCCATTACAGTCTTTAGAGTGTGAGTCTTGTCAGTTAGGAAAGCATCACCGTGCTTCCTTTAGTCCTCGAGTCAATAATAGGTCCTCGAGTCTTTTTCATTTAGTACATTCTGATGCATGGGGACCTAGTCGTGTTATGTCCAAGTTGGGTTTTAAGTACTTTGTTACCTTTATTGATGATTTTTCAAGACTTACTTTGGTTTATCTAATGAAAGATCGTTCTGAGTTATTGTCTATCTTTCAATCTTTTTGTCTTGAAATAAAAACTCAATTTGATGTATCAATTAAGATTCTTCATAGTGATAATGCGAAAGAATATTTTTCTAAACCCTTTACTGATTTTATGACATCTCTTGGCATGATTCATCAGTCATCATGTCCTCGTACTCCACAACAGAATGGAGTTGCTGAGAGGAAAAATTTACATTTGGTTGAAACAGCTCGTTGCTTAATGTTCCACATGAAGGTTCCAAAGCCTTTTTGGGGGGCGCTATTCTCACAGCTTGTTACTTGATCAATCGAATGCCGTCTTCTGTTCTGCAAGGTTGTTCCCCTTACTCTGTGTTGTTCCCACAAACACCGTTGTTTCTTCTTCCTCCACGCATATTTGGATGTGTTGCATTTGTCCATCAGCTTGAAGGTGGGGTTGATAAACTTGACCCTCGTGCCATTAAGTGTGTCTTTTTGGGATATTCTCGGGTACAAAAAGGGTATAGATGTCACAATTCTTCACTCAATCGATATTTCATATGTGCTGATGTGTCATTCTTTGAAAATACCCCATTCTTTTCCAATGATTCTTCTGTGTCTGATTTAAATGAAAGTCTCCCTTTGCCTTTGGTTTCTTCTTTTCGTCTTTCTCATCCTGATCTGCATGTTTATACCAGACGGAGGGTAGTTCCAGATCCAGAGTCTATCCCTGATGCTTCAAGCACTTCACCTTCTCCTGTCTTGTCTTCATATCCTGCTCCCGAGCAAGACCTTTGTGACCTTGATCTTCCAGTTGCTCTGCGGAAAGGTAAAAGAGCTTGTACTTCCCATCCTGTATCTAACTTTGTTTCATACACAGCTTTGTCTCCTTCATATTATGCCTTTGTTTCATCATTGTCCACCGTCTCTGTTCCTAACTCTGTGTCTTAAGCACTATCCCATTCCGGGTGGCGTAATGCCATGGAAGAAGAAATGTCAGCTCTTCAAGCCAATGATACATAGGACTTGGTCACTCTTCCTCCTGGGAAATCCACAATTAGTTGTCGTTGGGTATATAATATCAAAATTCATCCTGATGGTGCAGTGGATCGGTTGAAAGCAAGGCTTGTTGCCAAAGGATACACTCAAATCTATGGTCTTGATTTTTCCGAGACTTTCTCTTGTGGCCAAAATTACATCAGTACGTCTTCTCATATCTCTTGCAGCCACCTTTCACTCGTCCCTTTATCAGCTTGATATCAAGAATGCTTTTCTCCATGGTGATCTTGCCAAAGAGGTGTATATGGAGCAACCTCCAGGTTTTGTTGCTCAGAGGGAGATTGGACTTGTCTGCAAATTGAAAAAGGCATTGTATGGCCTAAAGCAACCCCCTCATGCTTGGTTTGGAAGGTTTAGTGATGTTGTGACAGAGTTTGGCTTGATACGTTGTGGTGTTGATCATTCTGTTTTCTACCGTCATTCTCCTCAAGGAAAAATATGGTTGCTGGTCTATGTGGATGACATTGTAATCACCGGTGATGACACACAAGGAATTCATGATTTGAAGATATTCCTTCAAACCAAGTTCAACACCAAAAATATGGGTCTCCTGAAGTACTTCTTGGGCATTGAGATTGCTCGATCACACATGGGCATTGTCTTTTCTCAGCGGAAGTATATTCTTGATCTGCTCTCTGAAACTGGTATGTTAGGAGCTAAACCAGTGAATACTCCAATGGATCCTAATACAAAACTGCTAGCAGACAAAGGAAACCTATTGGAAGATCCTAGCAGATACCGCAGATTGGTTGGGAAGCTTAATTATTTGACAGTCACACGGCCGGATATCTCATTTGCTACAAGTGTAATAAGTCAATTTCTTGATGCACCACGGACCAGTCATTGGGAGGCGATTATTCGTATTCTAAGATATCTAAAAGGTGCACCAGGATGTGGTTTATTGTATAGTGATAACGGTCATACACTTGTCCAAGGTTATACAGATGCAGATTGAGCTGGTTCACCAACAGATAGACGGTCTACTACTGGGTACTGTATTTTTGTGGAAGGAAACCTAGTGTCATGGAAAAGTAAAAAGCAGACGATAGTGGCAAGATCAAGTGCAGAATCTGAGTACAGGACTATGGCACACACTTCCTGTGAATTAGTTTGGATATGTTATATGTTGACAGAATTGGGAGTTCTTGGATCCCGGCCCATGGACTTATTTTGTCATAATCAAGCAGCTGTCCATATTGCAACTAATCCAGTGTTTCATAAGAGAACTAAACACATTGAAGTTGATTGTCACTTTGTGGGGGAAAAGATTCTACAAAATGTTATCAAAACAAGTCATGTGAAGTCTGAAGATTAGTTAGCTGATTTGTTCACTAAAGCTTTAGGAGGAGCAAGAGTGAAATATATTTGTAACAAGCTTGGAACATATGATATATATACTCCAGTTTGAGGGGGAGTGTTAATGTAGCATTAATATTTAGAGTTAGTATAGCATTAATGGTTAATGTATCTGGACACTTTGGTAACCGAATGGTCACCAAGGTAAGTTGTATAGTCTTTTACTTTTGTGTATATAAATCAGTACACACACGAATTCATGTGTATGGAAATAGTTCATCACAATCTTATCAAAAACCATCATTTGAATCCAAAACCTCCCGGAACTAAAACTCGAATACCATGTTAAGTCACTAAGTATCTCAAAAAATTAAGTTTTTAAGAAATGAATCCAACAATGTGTATCAAGCCATCTTTTTTTTTTTTTTTGAAAGGTAGTAAATCAAGCTATCTTAATAAAACATATGTATCCAAGTTTTTTTATACCTAGCTTTTATCTTTGTTAACCTGAATGAATCGCTAATTGTATGATGTTGGTTGCTACATCAAAAAGTAGAAACGAAAAATAAATTATGATGGTAAAGAAGAAAATGATGATGACCAGGATTTAGAATTAGATATAATAATAACAATACTTAAGTGAACAAAGCAAACACAAATTAATAACCACATTATCAAAAATTAAAATTGTTAGGTCTAACTTTTATCTAGGACTTAGTATAATGTGAATACCACAACAAAACTGGAGCAAAAAGAAGCTGACAATGGATGGTGCACCCTGGTTTTAGGATGCACCAGAATAAGTGTAATGGCTGCTTACAGTTCAAGGTGCACCCTTGGAGCCGGGTGCATGCGGCGTGCACATGGTGCATGTTTAAACCTAATCTTGTCTATTTTTTTGTTACAGCTTGGAAGAGGGATCAGTGGATATGCTGTGGAGAACTTGACAACTGTAGGGCTTCATTTGAAAACACTTCATTGATCATATTTTGTGAATATAAGGCGATTAAGAAAAGGAAGAGCACTTCATTCATCTTCTTTATACCACTTGAGTGCGGAGTGTTTCTCCATGAGAAATCTGAAAAGACCGGTTAGTGGAGTTTCAGTCAGCAATCAAATTCAGTGGAATCCGAATGCATCAACTGCGAGTTCAATGAATCATGAATGCGATCAAGAAATTGGAGTAAGTTAATTTGTGGAATTAGTTTAAGTCTCAAGGGTAATTTTTTGCAACTAAACTATTAATTGTGGATTCATAATCGATCGCTTTGGGTTGGTCATCATATAGACGTGGGGTTTCACCTAGAGGAGGATCAAGGGGGGGTTTCCCTGTTTAAAACAATCTGTTTAGTATGATTTTTACACATTTCTTGGTTGTGTTTGTGTTTGGTGGTTGCTAATCCATTGCAAGCAAATTTTAAAAAATACAAGCTTATCAGAGCAAAAAGGCACATCCAAGCATAAGTGGCTGTGCGTGCATATATATATAAAGCCAAATCCACTATGACCAAACCTAAAGCAAAACAAAAACCAAAAGTAATAAAATACGAGTATGTAACACCATTGTTGTCAGAGACTCATAATAGAAAAGCAACTTTAAGCGGGGGTTGTCAGGATTTGGTTGGGGGGATTTAACCAGAACAGAACCTAGAAAAATATTTTGCAACAATTACTATGTTGCTGTATTGCTGTAGAGTAGAGTAATCCAACTTCAACTGAGTACCATTAGCTTAAGAGAAGAGAGAATGAGAAAAATAGATCACTTCGAATCACTCCCTAGCTGTTAAATTGCAGCATATAGCATCACTAATAACTAATACTTTGCTTATATATAACAGGATAAGCACCAACTGGGATTACACAACAAATATACATATACATAAATACAACCCTAAAACTGCGTACCTGCTGAAGCTTCTTTTCAATATCGTCAAAAAGGGAGATGTTGCCAACATATGAACTTCTGAAGAGAAAACGACAGTGTATATGAATTTATGACACACAAAGTTCTTTTATTCTGATTAAAATTTTCAACATGTAGAACAGTCAGTAATGTGGTTTAAGAACAATATCGCATGTTCCTATAAACTAAATATTTGTTTGCTTTCTTCTGGGTGGGTGGGTTTAGGGGGGTTACAGAAACAGATTGGTATTGGAATAATATCAGTAATACAAAGTAGTTCCTATCTTCCAAGAATTAAAGACCACAAGAACATGAACTGAACTTGCAGGCCAAAGAATCTATGTGAAGTGGGCAATGCTGCTGTGGATTTTATTGTGAAATTGGGCGCCCAGAAGGTTGCAAGAGTGATAATCTTCACTGCTTCCCAGAAGGCATTCAGCCTAGGCTTGACACTAAATGTATACCATATTGAATTAAGGTGGTCTTGTACAGGCGGAGATGTGTGAGGATGAGCAAAGTGGGCTGCTTCCAAATCTAGAAAGTACATGTTAAAAATTTATACAAAGAAGTTGGCAAGTACAAGGGTTTGCTTCTTTTTCTCGGAAACAAGTGCATTAACATGAATGTCCTTACCCAGAGTAGCTTTTTCCAGATTGGAAATAAGGATTCTTACCATGTATAAACTTAATAAGAGGAGGAAACTAATTGCCAATTTAAGGTACATGTACAAGAATAGAAATCACGTAGAATGCACCATTTACCCCATGCAATGTTTTAGATTTTGTTGATACTTCAGAAGCTTGAGTCATACAAGGGGTTTGGAGAAGTAACCCACCTACATAAAAGGATAGTTACCTCCTTGGTGCCTTCCAAAGAATTTTTTCAATAAATTACTTCACCCATTAAAAAGAGAAGGAAAAATAAATCCAATGCAAGTCAGGACAAGCCCATACAAAACACCATGGCAAAATAATTGTTTGTAACATAGTTGGACAGTCTAGAGAAGAGGTATATGAAAAGGTGAGATGAGTTCTCCGAAAAAGTGATTAAAATAGGATTTTGATAAACTGCTCTTGCCTTGCTTAGGATAGTTTCCCAAGTAATGACTCCATCATTTTGCATGTTTTATGGTTTTCTGTGGTCTGTGCTATTAAAGCGCACAAGGTAAATGGAACCAGTGGTATATCTATTTACTTCGAACGAGAAGTACTTTATTGTCAAAGGAGTTATTCTTTTCAGAGAACTAAGAAACAAATGCCCATTATACCAACATTGATTATAAAAAGATGACTGCCAGCATTGAGAGCATGAATTGAGCCAAAGTACAAGCAAGTAAAATAATCATTACCAAACCTCAATATTGTACAAGAAGGAAAAAATAATCATTAGCACACCTCAATATTGTTACCAAAGAGCAAGGTATTCAAACAATGCATATTCTCTAAATTAAACAATCAATTCCCCAACAAGGATAATAGAAAATCTTACAACCAACATCCTTTAACTCTTAAATAAAACCCCATCACCCGATAAAGAGTTAACACCCAATATTCAAGGTAAATCTCCAGCCAGTGAATAGTTTCTATTGGTGGAGATGGCACACATTGGTAGTGTTTCTCTAATTTTCCACATGCCAAGGTTTGTTTGCACCTTTAACTAAATACACTCCACAGGTGGACGCATGCACAAACATAAATGTAACATGCTGTCACATCTCAAAATTTCAAGGTTCCAACTAGTTCATATCAACATAATTAATTAGATGTATATTCAACTACCGTCAAAACTTCCTTGTAAACCAGACAAAATTGAAAATAAGAAGTTAGTTACTCACCTGAAATCAATTAGAGGACGGATATAATCTTGACCAAACAAGTAGTAATCAAAAGGTTCGCGTATGGCTTTGTGGTACGGCGAGAAGATAAAAGGGTCCTGAAAAAATTACTGTCAGCTTCATGAAAGAGGCACATACTTATAAAAGCTAATAACACAACAAGATACCTCCACGTCCTTGAAAATACGATCAAGTGCATCAGTCATGTTTGATAAAACAACGTCACCTGCATTAGGATTTCCACTTTGGAAAACCTAATAGTTACAGCATGTTAAAAATATAATGGAATATAACTTATAAAAAAATATTACTGAAGATAGACATGCCAGAGTTGGAAAGCCTACACTAACATAAAGACTGGAGGAGGTAACCCAGGCAAACAAAAACCTGACTTGCCATCATTAAAAGACACTTGATTATACTTGTGAATAATCTTTCCACAAAATTCAGGTCCTACTTAGTTTTTCGAATGTCCTGGTAATGTATACAAGAAGGAACCGAAAATATCTTATATTCAAGAAAATTAATTTACCGCATTTCGATAGTTCTGATAGAGTTCCTCCATTGCCTGAGCGACATTTGGAGGCAGCCTTCCAGCTTCTGTTTCCTTTCTGATTCTGGAAAGCAGATCTGAAAATACAAAACACTGATCCACATAAGACAACAGTCTGGATTCTCATTCAAACCAAAGACATTCTGACTCTAATCCAATCAAGAATGTCAACACTTACGAAGATGTCAGAATTGACAGCATAGCTGAGGTCTTGACAAAGACTAGTAATAATTATATGTTGAGCTAGTTCGTAATCCAACTATCATCAAGCCAGCAACCACAAAAGAGGATACTAAACTTGTAATAAAAATAAAACCAAAGGAAAATTCGATGCCCAAGTATCACACAAAAATATATTGAATTCTTCACAATCTGCAAGTGAAGAAGATCTCCAATATCTTTATTCAATCATTTGACGGTTTGTTTAATTAAATCGGGATTCCATTTAAAAAATTGCAAAATCATAAGTTTTTACCCAGTCTCTATAACATGAAAACATAGTCTAATTCTATTATACAATTCTTCATTTAGAGCTTCTAATTTTTTATAAGTAAACAATTTTATTAATAAGAGAAGATAGGAAAAACATGCATCAAGAAAATGTTATACACAAAAACTTACCTAAACGAACCTTTAACAAAGTTCACAAAAAAATTCTATATTTGGTTTTATACCCACTCACCCAATCAGATAACTGAGACCTTTAAAATATTTGGTGTGATCTATACAATTGACATTAAAATATTAATTTCATTTTATCTTAATTTTTTGTAGGAGTTGAAACGTATTTGTAATATTTTATTATAGGTATCTTGGTTTCCATCATAACTACTACATTTATTTTATAGTAATCAATTTGGTGGAACAATGAACGTAAGCCTCAACTAGTATAGCATAGGAAAGAATAATGTTATAGAATTAAAAAAAAAAATCTATAAAAAAAAAAAAAGTAACAAGTGAAGCAGTTGTGGTCTCTCGCTAAAAAAAAAAAAAAAAAAAAAAAAAAAAAAAAAGTCTATTTTATTTGAGAAAATTACACAAAAATCACTCTTTTTTTAAAATTAGTAAAATCGCCTATAAAATCGTAAGGCGAGAGCTTCGTGCAGGGTAAGGCTGCGTACAGTAGACCCTTGTGGTTGGACCCTTCCCCGGACCCCGCGCAAGGCGGGAGTTTCATGCACCGGATTGCCCTTTTAGTAAAATCGCCTACAAAATCAAAATTTTACTAATTTTATGTCCTAAAATCGAGATTTTATCTATTTTATCCCTTATTAAGCTTTTACATTAGATCAAACAAGTTTTTTTTCACTTTAACATCGTAAAATCGTAAGATTTTAAATTTAAATCAAGATTTTAACAAGCTTATAAATATTTCAAATTGTCATTACGTTATATGCACGTTCAGATGTAATTCGGAGGACCCCACTAGCACATCAAAAGGAGTGGACAGGACTCCCTCTCTCATTGTTCTACCCTCTAAGACAAGCCATTCAGTCTTAAGTAATAGGTTAATACAAACATTGGAGAAAACAATATCTAATCTTGAGAATGCTCGGAAAAAAAAATATTGGTTGCTTATTCAATAACTAATCTTTGGCTCTAGAACTAAAAGAAGCTCATAAGATTGATGCAAGGGAACAAGGATAGGTTGTATTTGTAGAAGAGAACTTTAGGCATCTATCAAGCAAATAAATACATGGTACACATTGGAGATTTATACCTAAAAAGCCTAACCAGATTAGGGTCATACATTCCGATTATAAGAAGGGCCACTACAACTGGCCTCACAATGTAGAAAGGTAACTAGAAACTAAAAACTAGATTGTTATTTCTATTTGACATCACTCATCACCTCAAGATTCTAACTTCACTATAAAATCTAGAAAGCTTCTGATTACAACCTCCTCAATTCCATCTGCATAAATAAATAAAGAAACTCAAAAAAATAAGCGCTTAATTACATAAATGGCTTCTCAATCCTTCCAAAAGAGCAATAATCCTTTTACCATAACTACACCAAAACAAGCAACAAGAAATAGCACTTCCTCACCTTCGCTCTTCTCTTACTAACTCTTCCCCCCCTCCCCCAAAAACAAAAAACACCCAACTATACATACACTAAACTCTACCACTAGTCTAGGGAATGCCCAATGAATCCCAAAACCAATCTAATAATGCAAGCTAATCTTTAATTAATAAGGCTTAATTACTATAGAAATAGCTTGATATACATTGTTTGGCCAATTTCTTAACAGTTCAAGCTTTTAGAGTAATTAGTGACTTGTTGAAAATATAAAAGACAAGAAATAAAATTGGAAAGAAAATATAGTGACTTGTCGAAAATATAAAAGACAAGAAATAAAATTGGAAAGAAAATATAAACTTTACGTATTGTCATATATATTATAAAGGTTACAAAAAAGCCTTTAAATAGGCTTACAATGAGGGGTATGTACGGTAATCATCTACATACTAAAATAAAACTTACTACTTACTAAATACTAAAATATAGAATATTCTATTATAGATATATAGATATATATATATAAAGAATATAAAGAATAAAATTCCATGCATTCTAACGTTTGTTTATAAAAGATCATTCATGCAAAATACTTTTCTCCATGCAAAAAAAAAAAGACAGAAATTGTTCTCATACAAGCATTTCCCGCAAGAAGATTCCAAAAAAAGGAGCACTCCCCTGAGAAGTTCCTTAAAGTTTTTTTATTCCATTTATGGCACCCCCTGCCCAGTTTAAAATTGTGGAAAAGATCTTCTCCGACAAAAATTTTTTCATAGATTCTTTGAAAAGGTTCTCAATGTTTAAGTTTATAAACGTTTTCCCAAAAATCCCTCAAATACACACGGGAATTTGTTAACTGCGAGGATCATATCTCAAACATTCGCGGAGACTATTTTCTAAGTACCTGTGGAAAACCACCCCCATTAAATCCCAATTTTTTAGAAATAAATCTCATACATTCTAACATCCACTTGTTCAAAACGGATCATTCATTCAAAATAGCTGTTCTCCTTACGAAAAAAGGGGAGTAGGTGGGGAAGATCATTTTCCCGCAAAACTACAGGCAATGAGAAGAGAATCTGCTTTCTCTATTCTAAGATATTTCCACATATGCTTCGGCTGGGAACCCATGAAGTGGCACTAAGTTCCTCCAGAACCTTGGCATGATCCAATAGCTTTGCCCGATCACCCTTGAACTCTTGAAGTAGCTTCTTTGTTTTATCTATATCTTGCTAAAGCTTGAGCAGTTCCATTTTGACACAAGAAACTTGCACTAAGTGACAAGCTTTTTGCAAATCAACCTCCAACCACCGCATATCAATATGGCAAAATCTAACCGAATTCAAACCTTGACACATTGCATTTACCTCTTCAAGAGTTAGGTCCTCCAATGGTTTTTCATCAAGACTTTGCATTAACGAGCCCAGAAGTTGCAAATTCAACACGCGCACAAAACGCGGTTGAGCAGCAATATGAATGAATATATTACCACGGCGATCATAGAGTTTGTACAAATATGGCAAGTAAATTGGCGCGACTCCAGCAAACAGAACCTCTTTACTTGGTAATTCAATAACAAGATGGGATAAAACAATATCCTCAGACGACGAAATAATGGGGGGAATGAAAACTCTTAAAGGAGACTCAATTACCAAGGCAAGTACAGCACTAATGGCATACACACAAAAACCAGTACCAGTGAAAGGACCAGAAAGGACCGCCGCGGTAGAGCCATAAGAAGGCAAAGTCACAACACTGCTTGAATCGGTAAATACAACGAGAAGGTCTTCATGAATTGGTGTAGACGCAACAGCAATGATCGAGGGAGTTAAAGTAGGAGAAGAAAAATCTCTTGGTTCTGAAATAGTATCTCTTAAAACGGAAACATTCTCTTGGGTAGATATAGAGGAAAGAGCCTTAGCATTGTAATCGTTGTCAAGAGATTCAACAGGTGGAATGCCAGGGGAATATGCATCTCTTAAGGAAATTTCGCTACGATCATCCCTTACTTGAGTCAGCTCCTTCCCGGTCATCACAATGGAGGGTGATGACGAGACTTCAAAAATCGCTTCCATAATGAGATTTCCCTCAGAGGCAAGAATACGCGTGGCCTCACTCACAGTAATATCTCTTTCATTTATAGAAGAAGAGATAGCAAACCCAGAAACACCCTCTGCAAAAGCTGCGAACCCAAAGGCTGGAATAAAAACATCACTAGCAACCGCGGGAAGCTTCCTGATATCATCATTCGTATCATTCTCTCTCTCTGCCACAATCTCGGAAAATTTAGAAGTTCCACCCTCCACTGCAGCTTCTGTATCCGCAGGTGAAACTGATGATAATCCATCATCCCGATTCCTACACTCAAAAGAATTCTCAAGAATATTTTGCGAAGGACTTCCAGTAGTATCTGATTCTTGCTGAATAGCAACTGCTTCTGATCCTATTTCAGGAAAGTTTTGTGAGTAAGGGCTTCCAACAGGGACAGATTTTTGTTTGGCCTTTCGTGGGAGGATAGCCTTGCTGCGAGGAGGAACAGCCTTTAAAAAAAATTAAAAAAAAAAAAGAAAAAGAGAGACAGAAAGAGAGAACCTATACATTAGCTAAGGTAAAAATAGCAAATGTAAGTGAAAGCTAAAAAGAGGGTCGAAATCAACCTTCTTTGAACGTTTGTTCACACGCATAGTAGATTCCTCGGAATCGAGACTCTCCATCATTCTTTTTGTAGCCCTTCAAAAATGTTACAACTCTTTTAGGAGCCTCGACAAGAGTGGCACCATTGGGAAACACCGCGGTTGGAATACCATGAACAATACCCAAAGGTTTGGCATATCGCGAAACAATGGTACCACGGGAATGAGAACCTTTACAAGGTGACAAAAGAGGGTCGTCTTTGACAATCGGAGGAACCTTTATCCCTTCAGGAGTACCAGAAACATAGTCCTTGAAAAGCTTCAGCTGATAATGCCACCAATTACCAACCACAAAAGTATATGAACCTTGCCGATTAGATCGAGGTAAAATTTGCGGCCCTTCCATGAGTTGGATTATATCTTGAGCTGAATCATCAAACAACTTCAAGCTCTCTGAAGCAGATCGGATAACACCAGGATTAGTCAAACATTGATCAAACCCAAATTGCCTGGCTACGCAGTGAGGATTATAATTCTTGGAGACCCAACCATTCTCGGTAAAGGCAGGTAAACTACGAGGCATCAACCAACCGAGCCAAAGATGAACTGAAGGAGTAATAGTTTTAAGTTTAAAAGGATCAACCAGCGTTTGCTCAGGAAAATACCAAGTTAAAAGAACTCCAGTAACAGGTGTGACATAACGACACCACGTAAATTCTTCTTCGTGGTCAATCAATGGACCGAGCTTCTTACCTGCCCCCATGCCAGACCACCTATTAGATCGTGGCTCCCGGGAAGGCTGCAAAATTTCGTCATCTCCAACTATCCTGGATGGGAATTTTCTAGGTTTAGGGCCAAACTTTAAAAATCTTTCAAAAAGCCATATTTGAAGGAAGGGAGTGTTAGGAATAAGAGTTAGTTAGAAGCTGTTATACAGCTGTTAACAGGTTGTTACAGCTGGTTAGAAGGTGGTTATCAATAGCAAGGCTGTTATTGTAATTGTTAGAGTTGTTAGGAGGTTAAGGAGTTGTTGTAAAGCTGTTAAATACAGCTATAAATAAGCCTCCAGAGGACTGAGTACAGTAATGAGTATTTTTCAAGAATTCTGATTTCCTCTCCAACCTTCCTTCTCTCATTCTCTCCTTCTCTCCTTCTTATCTTTCTCTATTTCTCTCTTCTTCTTTTCTCTCTCTGCAGATTCCCTCAAATATCATTCTCTCCTAATTCTTAAGAGTTCTACTTTCCATTTTTAGAGTTCTTAACAAATTGGTATCAGAGCAGTCGCTCCTCGGCTCTTTTCTCACAATCTCTCCAATTTTCTCGGCAACCAAACACCTTCCAGCACTCAATAGATTTCAAGAATTTTGGATTTACTGAACCCTTTCGGAATTCTGAGACACATACAAACAAGAAATGGCAAAAGGAACCAGATTGAAGCTACTAGAACAGCAAATGAATACACTGCAGTCCAGGATTGAGTCGCAGGATCAGAAATGGGGAGCTATGGATCAAAGAATGGTGCATGTGGAAGCTCAGTTAGGTAAGATTGATGCTCACTTAACAAAACTGGAAGTGTTAGACAAAATCCTTGAAAATCAACAAAGGTTGGATGAGATGTGGAAGGAGAAAACAAGAAAGGAAGATGGAGGCAGGGAGAATCAAAGGGCTGCTACTCTAAGGGGTAAAGGAATTCTGCCAAATCCCTACATTGAATTGGACAGCGCAGAGGCTAGTCATTGTGGATATAGAAGAGATAAAGAAGATAGAGAAATGCAGTCTAGAATGATGGGAATTCAGAATGGAGGGCCACAAGCTATAACTCCTAAATGGGAGATGCATTATTTCGATGACACTAATCCTGGAGGATGGATAAGGAGGTGCCAAAAGTATTTCTTAATCTGTCAAACTCCTGATCATCAGAAAGTGGAAATTGCTTCAATTTTCTTGGAAGATAAGGTGGATGTATGGTATCAAGGGTGGATGGTTAATAGAGAGGAGTTAATTTGGAAAGAATTTGTGGAAGCACTTTGTGAAAGGTTTGGAGAAAAAGGTATGAAAGATGTAGTGGAAGAGTTCAATAAATTGAATCAAAATGGGGCTGTAGAGGAATATCAGTCCAAGTTCGAAGAACTTAAGGCACTAATGGTGAGTGAGAATCCTAATTTGACTGAATCTTATTTCATTTCCAGCTTTCTCAATGGACTGAAGGAAGAACTCGGGCCATTGGTTAAGGTGTTACGACCAAAAACACTTAGTCAAGCGATTGAACAAGCAAGATTACAGGAATTAGCTTTGGATGCTATGTATAAGAAGCAGAAATCATGGACAAAAGGAGGAATGGGAAATTCTGGGAATTCGAAAAGCTGGAATGTTGAAAATGGGAGCAAACATTCATCTAATTGGAAAGGAGGAAGAGCAGTAGGGAATGGAAATCTCAAAAACCAGGGCAGTTTCTCTAACAACAAAAGCTCACTGAATTTCACAAGAAACTTGATGGGCAGCAGCACATCAGAGACAAGGAAACAGCCAGAACAGTGCTTTAAATGTGGAGATAAGTATTTTGTGGGCCATGTTTGCAAAAGGCAGCTTATGAGTATGGAGGTAGAAGAAGAAATTGAAGGTATGGATGTTGAGGAACAGGATCATGGGGAGGAAGAAGAAGAAGAGGAGTCAGATATTGCTGAATTATCCATTCATGCAATGAATGGGCAGTTTTCTCACAGCACTATGAAATTCAGAGGTTTTGTGGGAAACAGACCATTATTAATATTGATAGACAGCGACAGTACCCATAGTTTCCTGGATGAAAAAGTGGCAAAGGAATTAAAGTGTAAAACAAGAAGAGCAACTCCATTAGCTGTCACCATAGCCAATGGACAGAAAATGCTTAGCTCAGCCAAAACTGAAGGGTTTTACTGGAAGGTACAGGGCCATAAGTTTGTGGCTGAATTGAGGTTGTTGAAATTAGGAGGTTGTGACATGGTATTGGGCACTGATTGGATCAAAGATTATAGCCCCATGGTCTTTGATTTAAAGAAACTGGAAGTATCCTTTGACAAGGAAGGAAAAAAGGTGCAATTAAGAGAAGTATGGAAGAGGCTGCCTTGAAGATGATTTCAGGAAAAAGACTGCAGTCATGGATAAAAAGGGGGATCCATAATATGACAGCCCAATTGTTTTCAATCACAGCTATGGAAGATGAAAAAACTGCTATTATAGTCCCAGAGGTTAGTCCAACTAAACTGAATTCTTTGCAAAAGCTGTTATTAGACTATGAGGACTTATTTTCTGAACCCAAAACCTTGCCTCCACCGAGAAATTTTGATCATACCATACCTCTTAAACCAAACTCAGAACCATTCAATATTAAACCTTATAGATATTCCCCTGCCCAAAAGAAGGAAATTGAAAAAATGGTGGCCGAAATGCTAAATCAATCCATCATACAACACAGTCACAGCCCATTTGCTTCACCAGTTCTATTAGTCAAAAAAAAAGATAGAACTTGGAGATTTTGTATTGACTTCCGACAACTCAATGCTATTACCATTAAAGACAAATTTCCCATACCCATAATTGAAGACTTATTAGATGAATTACATAGGGCACAATTCTTCACCAAACTAGACCTAAGATCTGGCTATCATCAAGTTAGGATGAGACCAGAAGATAACACACAAAACAGCTTTTAAAACACACCAAGGCCTATATGAATTCAGAGTTATGCCTTTCGGCCTTACCAATGCCCCAACCACTTTCCAAGCCTTAATGAACAATGTATTCCAACCTTATTTGAGCAAATTTATCCTGGTCTTCTTTGATGACATTTTAGTACATAGCCCTTCCTTCCAAACCCATTTAGAACACCTTAAAATAACCCTACAAGTCCTCAAGGATAATCAGCTCTTTGTCAAGAAATCAAAATGCTCATTTGCACAGAAACAGATTGAGTATCTAGGATACATCATTCATGATAATGGGGTCCAAACAGATTGTAAGAAGGTGGAAGCAATGGTGAATTGGCCTGTGCCTATTTCAGTAAAAGCATTAAGAGGATTCTTGGGCCTCACTGGCTACTATAGAAGATTTATAAATGGATATGGGCAGATTAGCAAACCACTGACAGAGTTACTTAAGAAAGATAACTTCTTTTGGGGATCTAAGGAGCAAGCAGCTTTTGAGAAGTTAAAAGTGGTGATGACTGAAGCTCCGGTGCTAGCATTACCTGATTTCACTAAAACTTTTGCAGTGGAAACTGATGCTTCGGGAAATGGAATAGGGGCTGTGTGCAGGAGGGCAGACCACTAGCCTTTCTCAGTAAGGCTTTGAGTCCAAGGAATTTGGGCCTATCTGTGTACGAGAAAGAGTTGTTGGCTTTACTGATGGCTGTAGATAAATGGAGACACTACTTGGAAGGGGAAAAATTCATAGTGCAAACTGATCATGAAAGCTTGAAACACTTATTGCAACAAAGGCTGCACACTCAACTTCAGAAGAAGGGGATGACAAAGCTTTTGGGACTGACATGAAATTGTGTACAGAAAAGGAAAGGAAAATAAGGCAGCAGATACACTATCCAGAATTTTTGGAGGAGAACTGAAGGTTGTCTCAGCAGTGGTACCAAATTGGCTTAATGAAGTAGTGAGCAGTTATAAGGGAGACCAATTTGCTGAAGAATGTATAGCAGCATTGCTGGTTGATCCTGATTCGCAGATAGGATATGTATTTGCAAATGGAATTCTGAAATTTCATAACAAGATCTATGTGGGAATGGGGTCAGAATTAAGGAAGGAACTAGTACAATCTATGCACAGTTCAGCAGTAGGAGGACATTCAAGAATTAGAGCCACCTATCAACGACTTAGGTAGCTGTTTTATTGGCGAGGACTAAAGCAAACGGTAGTACAATGTGTGACAGAATGTGATGTCTGCCAGCAATGCAAGGCAGAACATTTACCCTATCCAGGGTATTTACAACCATTGCCCATTCTTGACCAGCCGTGGACTCACTTGTGCATGGACTTTATTGAAGGGTTGCCAAGATCACATGGAAAGACAGTTATTTTAGTAGTAGTTGACAGATTAACTAAGTTTGGACACTTTATGGCATTCTCTCATCCCTTCTCAGCAGTAACAGTAGCCAAGGAATTCTTTAACGTAGTGGTGAAAATTCATGGTATTTCTCGCAGCATTGTGTCAAACAGGGACAAAATTTTTACCAGTCTTTTCTGGCAGGAACTATTTAAACTCTATGGAACTTCTCTAGACATGTCTACAACTTATCACCCACAGACAAATGGGCAATCGGAGAGATTAAATCAGTGTTTGGAGGGGTATTTAAGGTGCATGACTTTTCTTAACCCAAAAAGCTGGGTCAACTGGTTACCAATGGCACAATGGTGGTATAATTCCACTTTCCATACAGCCTTAGGGCTGTCACCCTTTGAGGCATTGTTTGGATTTAAACCTACCTCCATACCAGCAGCTATAGAACAGGAACCTAAAGTGGGAGCAGTAGAGGACTTTATTCAAGAAAGACAGCAGACAATGCAAGCACTTAAACTCAATTTGCTGTTGCACAAAACAGAATGAAGCAAATGGCAGATAAGAACAGAACTGAGAGGGAATTTAAAGTGGGAGACTTGGTATATCTCAAGCTACAGCCCTATAGACAGTCTTCCATTACTTACAGGAACTCACCTAAATTGGCTCCAAGGTATTTTGGACCCTATCCGGTGGTAGCTAAAATAGGATCAGTGGCTTATCAATTACAACTACCTGATGGCAGCCTAATTCATCCTGTGTTCCATGTATCACTGTTGAAGAAGAAAGTGGGGCCGACTACTACTATAACCAATGCACTTCCTCTTATGGATACTCAAGGAATTTTCAAGCTGGAACCTTTGGCAATATTGGCTGAAAGGATGATTCAAAGAAATGGTAACAACATTCAGCAGTACCTCATTCAATGGGTTTCTCTTACACCCACCGAAGCTACTTGGGAGGATTGGCCTGAACTACAACAACAATTTCCTAACTTTCAACCTTGAGGACAAGGTTCTTTTAAAGGGGAAGGAATTGTTAGGAATAAGAGTTAGTTAGAAGCTGTTATACAGTTGTTAACAGGTTGTTACAGCTAGTTAGAAGGTGGTTATCAATAGCAAGGCTGTTATTGTAATTGTTAGAGTTGTTAGGAGGTTAAGGAGTTGTTGTAAAGCTGTTAAATACAGCTATAAATAAGCCTCCAGAGGACTGAGTACAGTAATGAGTATTTTTCAAGAATTCTGATTTCCTCTCCAACCTTCCTTCTCTCATTCTCTCCTTCTCTCCTTCTTATCTTTCTCTATTTCTCTCTTCTTCTTTTCTCTCTCTGCAGATTCCCTCAAATATCATTCTCTCCTAATTCTTAAGAGTTCTACTTTCCATTTTTAGAGTTCTTAACAGGGAGTTGAAATATAAGTAGAAATGTCATATCTTCCGACAGAATACTCCTGGCCTGACTTGATCAAATCCAATTTGTGATAGAGTCCCGAGAAAAATGGGACCCAAAGCTACAGTGCATCCGAGGCTAAGAACTGCCAAAATTCTGAAAAGAGAACCCCTCACACCATCCGCAGGAGGGCCCTCCAAGATATGCCGTGACAACCAAGCAGCAATACACGCGGCCAAGTGATAAGGGCTATTAAAACCCGGACCCTCTACAAAATCACCAGTTCCATCTCGCGGATTGGCATAATCAATCGACCAGTATCGCATCCAACCCTTGAAGGTGCTTTTCAAATGAGGGCTCCTCGATCACTTTTCCTGTTACCATTTTTGTCAAAAAATGAACCAAGATTATTCTGGGAAGAGTATGCAACTTGAAGAGCATTGATTATCTCCCTCACTTCCAGGTCTTCCACGGCTAAAACAACATTATCCTCCCCCCAGACGAACAAGCGAATCAGTGAAGTAACATCTTCCAGAGTAGAAGTAATTTCTCCAAATGAAGTAATAAATGTATGGGTAGAGACACTCCAGCGAGAAAAAAGAACATCCGTTGCTATGGCATTCCTAGGAATCTTAAGATCGACAGAACTCCGAATAGCTTCAAAATTTTAGCCTTTTTGAGGATTTGCCTAAAATCATTCGAGAAAGCACCCAATTCGACCAATGTTCCATTCCCTCAGGAGGAGCATTATAATTCAGGAAATGAACGAAGGAACGGGGAAAATTACCTCTTTCCAAACAAAATCGAGGTATTGAGGAAGAAGGTATACAGTCTCATCTACAGCCTCTGATTCCAGAATAAAGACAGAAATTCTTTTCCCGAACTAATCCGGAAAGAGGACACTTCGAACCCAAAAGCAATCTCCTTGAAAATAAGGAGCCCGGAACCATTCTTCCTCGGGGGGCACCACAGGCATCAAATCATCCGTACCACATTTAAATTTCATTTGATTCACTTCCCCACGAGGCACCTCGTAAACAAGTGGGACTTGCCGAGAAAGACCAGAAGAAGGCACGACTGATGCCTTTCCTGTGGACCGAGAACTTGTAGCTTCGTCTTCCATAAGAACAACAAGAAGAAAGAACTAACAAACCTGGCTACAAGCAAGATACAAGAATGGCGACCTCCATTTAAAGCTTCAAATACCTTCAAAACAATCTCGCGACAAAAGCACAAATAAAAACCCTAACGTTCCGCAGATGTTTTTAGGAAAGATAAAAACGAGGGTTTTGATAATGATAGAAATAAATGATGCAATGAACTTATTTGGCATTTTAACACGGAAACCCTAAAACATCATTTCAAAATGTACTTGACGAGACCATTGGGATTTTCACAGCATCGCATTAAATGCCCATGTCAGGAAAACATCATTCCATTCCTTTCTGATGTGCACGTGCTCCTTGCTATATCAACAGCACACGCACAGGGGGGCTATTTGTGGGTACCTAGGCCACGGCTGAAGGGTCCAAGTTCACTTCTTTACATTCCTTTCTCCAGCGGCATAACTATATAATATTACTCGACCGCGGGAGGGCCACGTTAGCATATAACGACATGGCCTCGGGAGTACCATTCCCACGGAATGTTTTATCTCCCGGACTTGGAACAAGGTTCAGATATCTCTCCAACAGCCTAACGATCAGCGGGATCATCGGGGATTTAGTGGATTGGAGGCTAGAATCAAGGAACTGTTGGGATTTCACCCAATCAATCTAGAGAGAGAATCAAGTCGGGAATCCTTATCCTTCTGTGGCGCGCTAGGTCAAAGGCTAAATATCCTCCTAACAGATTAGAAGGCCTTGACTCCCGCCTAAAAGAGTTCCCTCCTCACCTATATAAACTCTCCTCCTCTAGAGAGTTCATCAGAGAAGAAATCACCAACCATATTCAGTACTAATACTACCCTCAGCTCTCTCTCTCTCTCTCTCTCTCTCTTGTTCCAGATTGCCCTGGTTCTCACTCCTCTGCCGGACTCCGATGACTCCGCCATCATCAATTCAGTATAATTCCCGGAAGGCTTGACTCATCTAGGTCTACCAACAATCCCCCACAACAACTAAATTATTAAGTACTAAAACTCGTGTCCTCATTGAGTTAAACAAAACAATGGTAATGCGATAATGTCAAAAATAAGAAACAGATAAACCTTCCATATATCTTTTATATGATGCTCTAGATGAGCTTATTACGTTAAATAGCCATAACTGGATGTTATGGTTTTTGCGGCAAGCAACCGTACCATTCACATAAGTTGTATTTGGTGCACATAAACTCAACAATAACCAACTTTAAATTATCCCATCCTGGTATCTCACATAATTTTCCTATAATAATTGTCTACTAATGTCCAATGTTTAAAATTTTATTCAACAAGCATTGGGAAACAAGATGATTGCACTAAATGTTCATTTAGGCTTTCCAAGGAAAGTATTTTTGTATTCAAATCTAATTTTTAATTTACCACAATACATTCCATCCTAAAAAAGAATTATTGTTTTCAATATAGTTAAAATCAAGATTTTACCAAAAATTAGTAGACGGTCCAAAAAATTGGATCATAAGATTTCACCAATGGCCTACAATACAAAAACATTCTATTATATTGCAATTTCTTCATTTAGAGCTTCCATAAATAATTTACTAATAAAATAAGAGAGCAAAAACAAGCGTCAAGAAAATGCCATGCATAAAAATCCACCCATACCAACAAATCGAACCCTCAATAAAATACAATCGAGACAAAAAAAAAGTCTTAACTCAATTAAAAAAATTCGGTTTCTCTATTCCCAAACCAACCAAATTGAGCAGAAAATAGTTAATTTTGTAGCATTCAAAATATTTATAACATATTATTATAAGTCTCTTGTTTTCAATCTTAGCTACTATATTTAATTGACTACTAGTATAGAAAATAGTAATGTTACACAATCAAAAACATCTACCAGAAAAAGTAACCAAAATGCGGTAAAACACATTTGGCCTAGCACTTGAAAATAAATTAAAAATAAAAAAAAAAGCCATAAAATCTATTTTTATTGAAACCCATAAAAGTCTATTTTGTATGACAAAATTATGCAAAAAGCCCTCAGTTTTTAAAATTGATAAAATCACTTATAAAATTTATATTTTACCAATTTTTTGTCTCAAAATCGAGAATTTTACCTATTTAACCCCCCCATTAAGACTTTTGATGCTATTCAACAAGTTATAACAACCTTGATTGTTTTTAACCTCAATATACACCAATTACCCAACAATCTAGCATTTAGATTTTACAGGTTCTCTTTCATTTTCTTTTAAACTTCAATATCCTTCCCATGTAGTTCAAAATCAACACTGTTTGTATAACCTACCCTACTTGGGGGGGCGGGGGAAGTTGATTAGCACATTCACGGAAAATTTTCCAATAAAAATGATTATAAGTATTTAAAAGTTAGAACATGGATTATAATAGGCATATGCTACTATGCTAGCACATCATACATTATAATTTTAAGGATCGTTGATTGATCCAATCTATCTTGATGGGATTTTCGCTTCCACTAATTAGAGCATTAATCATACAAGTGTGGTGTGCAAGTTCTGCAATTATATTTTCCCCTTATTTTCCTACAAAACATTAGAGTAAATTGTAACTTCATGAAATTATGTAGCTCCATTGACATGTTATTCAAAATAAATTGAAATTAACTCCAATGTTCTATTTAATGATAAAAAATAAATGGGGTTTGACCCAAAATCACATAATCCATCTAATTTAAAATTCAACACATCATGCCTCATGATTTAGATTAAAGGGCAAAATTCACAAAATCTATTAAATTAACTGAATTTATGACCCCATAAGTCAAAACTAGTCATGGAAAAATACTATTTGAAAATATTTGATAGATAGAAGTACATTTCTACCCATTTTTTTGTTAAAACGAAATATGTTTTCTTCTACTTAAAAGGAGATCAATGCAAAATTCATGGGCAAATTTGACTCTATTTTTCTCAACAATGATTTTTGCCCAATCACATGTGAGTTTCCATGACATGTGAGATACATATAGTTAAATTTAACAAGTTCGGTGAATTTTTTATTTTCGTCCAAATTATGAGGGAATTATGCGTTAATTTTTAAATCAAAGGGAGTCCTGTGTTTAGGGGCCAAACCCAAGGGGGTAAGGTGTAATTACCCAAAATAAATATTCTAAAATCAGTTCCTACATTAGATTATTTCCATATATTTTAAAAGATTCCGTAACTTATTCTAATGTCAAATTATACGATGTGTGGCAAAAAATGCATAAATGATTAACACTCAATATAATATAAATTTAACAAGTGGTGGCACAACGTCTTTGAACAGTCAAGATTTTTAATCTAGATGCATGAAAACAAAATAAAGACCGATTTTGAATCTTTCTGAATGAAAACAAAATAAATGCTGAACCTTCGTGGCAATGACTTGAAATAAAATGACAATGCACATACCAATATACACCACGTCAATATGCCACATGGCATTCGAACAACCTGTAACTCACAATTGCCTCCCACAATCCCAACAGATAAATTTAGCAACCAAATTCATGAAGATTCTGCCGACTCAACATGCAAAGTTAGCAAATTACTTGGAATCAGATAAATGAATGCCTCTGATGCCATTTTGTACCAGCATAAGTAGTATATACCAATCACATCAAAGCTATACAAAGAAAACAGAACCAATCCGGAAACCCTCGAGAACATCAAATAATTACAACCGAGAACAACATGACAATGCATATACATAACGCTGAGATGCCAGTTGCCAAACGGCATTTGAATGACCTATAGGTCACAATTGCTTACCACCGTCCCAACAGACAAATTCAGCAACCAGATTCATGAAATTTAGGCCCAGCCAAAATGTAAAATTAGCAGAATTACTTGGAATATGATAAATGAATATCTCTGAATCCATTATGTACCGACATGACTAACATATATACCAATCCAGAAACCAACAAGAATAATTACATAACAAAGATTTCAAGCTCCAGACATACATGAAACAATACATGCAGATAAATTAAACAGAATTAAAAATCAACACGCTCCCCCTAATCACATAAACCTTACAATGTATAGTTATATAATAAGTTCACGTATCCGCATGCAAACAACAAACTGATTATACTCCGAGATTTGGTGAAGCAATAAATGCATGTCGCATAAACAATCCGAAACCAACGCGGGAAGTCCAAAAATTGAATGCGGAGTAAATGGAGGAAGAGAAGTGACCTTCCTCGGAGCGGACATCAACAAAAACACCTGAATGGCCGAGCTCTGCGACGCTCTCCTCGGACTTCAAACTGGAGGCAACGACGGCCGTCGCCGGCTCTTTTTCCTCCACCGTTGCCGACATTCTTATAGAGTTCGAACTACTGCAGAGAACCGCGCTCGGACACTTCCGAGAGCTCGATTTAACAGCCAAGAAGCACGAAATCGAAGTGAGCTTCGGAGGCGAGAGCAAAGACGACGAAACCCTAGCAACGGCAAAGAAGTGCTTGTGAAGCGAAGAGCAGAGGATCGACATACTCTGCGTATATAGAGAGGGGGGAGAGGGAGGCGGCGGGCGGGGAGAGAGGGCTCCGCTGTTCTCCTTTTCTTTCCCGAGAGCGAGCTGTTTACGTGGCACGTGTGTACGATCGCCCGCACGTATAAATTTGAGCACTGTGCATTGAAAGACGAAACCAGCTAGACTTATCGGTACACGTGTCCGAAGTCTGGTGCTCTGCATACGACTGACTTTTTTCTTTTTTTTTTTCCTCTTTAACCAAGAGTTTTGTGTAATAAAAAATTATAAGCATGGGGACTCCGCGATTCCTGATTAGACGCTAGTGCTGACACGTATGAGGACGTGGCAATAACATAAGGACACGATTTTACGGTACTGAGACTGCGAT
This sequence comes from Vitellaria paradoxa, assembly GCA_019916065.1. Taxonomy (NCBI): domain Eukaryota; kingdom Viridiplantae; phylum Streptophyta; class Magnoliopsida; order Ericales; family Sapotaceae; genus Vitellaria; species Vitellaria paradoxa. The sequence continues at coordinate 7,451,394 of CM034242.1, forward strand.
TGGAAAGGACGTCCAACTTCTCAGCTTCTGCCAGCGCAATTTTTTTAATATTTTTTGAATAATTAAATTTATTCCATTACTGTTTAAGTGTAATTGAAATTATATAAAATTATATAAAATTATAAAAATAATTATCTTGTAATTATGTTGTGAGTAGATAATTTAAATTTTATAATTTATATTTATAAAAATTTGGTAAAATTTTATAATTTTTTTTGTATAACTCAAAACGTTACTTTTAATTTTTTTAAATCATAAAAATAAAAAATATTAAATTACTAAAAAATTAAAAAAATAACTTTTTAATAACCAATTAATAAAATAACTTTTTTCCTTTCTTAAATCAATACTTAACCGGAAAAAATAATAATAATAATAATAATAACAATAATCATAATAATTTTTGTAATTCCAAATTTTTAGATTTTTTGTTTAAATGATCAAGACTATCCTTTTATATTTTTAAAGTTATTTCAAATTATAAAAAATAAATATGTAAAATAAATCAAAAAGTTAAAATATTAGCCATAAAAAATAACATTTTTCCTTCTCAAACGGAAAAAAAATAATTTCTAATAACCAATTACAAAAGAAAATTAATTTTTTTCTTTCTCAAATTACCCTTTTTAAATTATTTTATGTGACTACCATTGCAAATAATAATTTTTATTGTGATAAATCACATATAAAGTGTTATTATTTTTATCATAATTAAAATTTCGTCTTTATTTGCTATGAATCACCATACAAAGTTAATCTCGAAGTGCAAAAATAAAATAAAATAAAATAAGATAAATTGAACACGAACATTTTTCTTTTTTAAATCCACTCACAAATAAGGAGAAAAAAAGCCTAGGATTTGAAAACAAAAATATCTACCATGCACATGTGATTATAAAAAACAAAGAACAAAAAATTAAAAAAACAAAACAATTACCTAGACCATCTATTATTTCAATTCTTATCGCACCAATTACAATGAATACCTTATTCAACACATAATGAATAATTTTCGCTCGCACTTGATAAAAAACACATTAATACCTTTTGAACTCCTTCAAAAGACTGAGTATAAGAATTTTGTAGTTATTATGGTTAAGTTGAACAAGGTTAATTATAAACTCACAAACATGAGCGAATTCATTAAGGATCCAGCGGAGGCAATTATCTTATTAATTTGAAAAATTATACCAAAATTTTATTGATTCTCTTATTGTTTCTTATAAATTGTACATTTTTCTATTGTCATTAAAGTTTGCGCTCATTATATTTTTATTTTTGCACTTATTTACTTTAACTATATAATTTTATCACTACTAATTATAAAACATGGGTTAGTCCCTACTCACAAAAAATTATTATTTTCTCTCTAAAAATACTACAAAACTTGAGAATGTCTATATATTTATAGAGCACTCGAGTAATTCAATTTTCGTAAAATTATTAACTACTATTTCCAAGATCTCATAGTAAACATTTCTATAAATAACTTCAAACTTGAGAAATTATTTTGAAAGTATTTCTATCTTAGAAAACATTTCAAGATGAACTTATTAGCTATACAGTGCATGTATAGAAATTTTCAAATTGAATATTCCTTGAAATAGAACGCAGAATCACATGGAATATTTTGAAATCGGGTCATTGGGTATATGAGTGGCAATTAATTAAATTATGACATCATTAAAACAAATTTGAAAGATGACCCCGGCAAAAAGAATAAATATACTAATCACTCCCACGGCTTATCTCCAATTGCACTTTGCCTCCATTACTTTTCATTACATGCATTTTTAATTAGTCTAGTTTCATACTACTATTACAGATGAGATTATTGATAGAAGATATTACGTGTTCAACGTATACAATAAACGCATGGTATTTTATTTTACTTTTTTAATAATAATTGACTAAATAAACAAAGTATAGTTGGATTAAGAGTACAAAATACAAAGTGTTATAATTTAAAGTAGACGATTTATAATTTTTATTAACTTTTGCCACTCTTAAGTGATCGTAACAAAAAGTTGATAGCCCAGCTACCAGTTAAGAGTAAATGCACCAATGGCTAGTTATATTATTTAGTAAGCAGTGTACATTTTAGATTTAACTAGTGACATTTTTTTTCAATCCACACCAATGTTAGGCATTTTACCAATTGTTTATTAAAAATTTAATTTCTTAAAATTGGAGGCTTGTATAAGGGGAAAAAGCGCGGGAGAAGAAGAAGAGAAGTGCGGGAGAAAAATAATAAATAATTAGATTGCTTATAAACAGTTTCTTAGTAGAATAAACGAGGTACTGTAGTCGGAGGAAGAATACATCTGGGTTTAGAGAGGCTGGTGGATGAGAGTTCTTTTGTATTGGCTAGCAAAAATACCTAAAATGCTTTTTTAGCTCTTCTGCTACACTTGCTCTAATACCACTTTTTGACTGTTTTTAAAATGACCACATTTATTTTCTTACATTTTAAACTTATTTTAAACACAAGAGAGCAAAAATGTATAACTAATAAAAAGTTAAAAAGTTAGCTAAAAAAATAACTTTTTTCTCCTTCCAAACACAAATAAATAAATAAATAAATTAACTTCTTAGTAGTTAACTAGTAGGTAAATACAAAAAAAAAAAAAAAAAGTTGAATTTTTTCTTCCAAAACTTAGTCTAAATGCACTCTTAAAATTAAAAATATCTATACATAAAGCTCAACAAGGTCCGATGGATTCTAAACTTGTCTCCAAATACTTTTTTCCTAGTAGTGCGAAGGAACATTCAATGGCGTCCTCATTAGTCATAAATTAATGCACTGTGATGTTAATATTTGTTTTCACATAAAAATACCAAGAAAATACATGCATCTTTTACTTTTTGACTTTTTATTTTGTGCTGCCAAAAAGAGTCGATTTCACCACAAAGTTTAGTTGATTAAACTTTCCAAATTATACAGGAGCTAGTCCATGTGAAGGTGACCAAATAATCATCCTTAATTTGTCATCTCTGCATGGTTCACTAAAGACACGTTTGGATTTAATGTTTTGTAGACGTCACTAAGCACACCTGTCAAAAACAAATAATAAGAACCAAGCTTAAAAAAAAAAAAAAAACATGAATAACATTTGATAAACAATTTGGGAATATTTATGATAGCCTGATTAGCGTCAAATTGACTCTAAATTTTGCCCCACCCTACTTCATCTCAAATCTGAACTTAGTTTGTCTCTGTGTGGGGGGTAAAGAAAAAAATTAATTTTTTTGTTTTTTTGTTGATCTAACACTTTTACCATTCTTAATTAAAAAAAGTATAAGAAGATAAATTTAATCATTAAAAAAAAAATAAAAAACCCGAGTAATCAAATTTTAAAAAACTATAAGAGTTTCCAAACAGAGCCTTAAAAGCATGTTTGCGGACAAGCGCCCTTGCCTCGCTTCTTCCCTCACTCCCCATTTCCTTTCCTCCTGTATTCTTCTGGTACGTGGAAGTCCGCAGCCGCTACCCCGTACTGGGGTGCGCATAGGGCGAAGCACGCTCCAGGACCCTAGCCGGCAAAGGCCCCTGGAGAGTAAACCAGCCTAGGCAAGCCCTGGCTGACCGGCACGACCGAGAGGAGGCCATTAGGCACCCGCCATTACAGCGGTAACCCACCCCCGTGGGGGAGTCGAACCCGGAACCTCGAGAGGCCCAAGCTTTAAGGCGAGCCCGACTTCCACTCGGCCACCCCCGAAGGGGTATTTCCTCCCGTATTCTTCAACTTTACAATAAAGGTTATTAAACTTTACAATAAAGGTTATTAAACTGTTTGAGTTTTAAACCTGTTTTTTTTTTTACTTTGTTTTTGTTTCATCCCCTCCCCTCTCCATTCTCTTTCTCTCCCTCCCTCACTGTCAAACAACGGTTTAAAAACTGTCTAAAAATTATTATTATTATTATTTATTTTAGGAGTCAATTGTATTATTTATAATTTATTAATAAATTAAAAAATAAATTTATAATAAATATTTTGAAAGTTGTGTAATTTATAATTTCTTTATATTTACCAATACTTTATTTAAATTTAAATTTATTTTTAAGACCAAATAATTTATTTTTTTTAAATTAATTGAACATTTATCATACTTAAATATATATTTGTTATTTATATAATTCATTAAAAATATATAAGATATGGGTCTAGATCAAAATTTCCAAGCCCCGATTCAACCTAGTCGGCAAGTGTAAATAACAATAGTGAGTAGCGCGACTATCAAATTTAAGCGGTTAATATGTGCAAGTTTTACAGTGGTCCTTGCATAGATTAACAATTCAAACGTGACAGTCACAACCATCAATAAATTTCTGCAATAAACATTTACTAAAACTTGTAGGTACTTTAAAGTTCCAATGTATGTTCATTAAAAAAATTTAATGTAAGAATCAAATATTAACTACGTTGAAATAATGCCTGGGAAGTAGATGAAAACCAGAAACGAAATCAGAGAACCAATAAGCGACGAGTAGCAATGAGCAATAATGATGATCAAGACAAGTAGCAATGAGCAATAATGATGATCAAGAACAAGCAACAACGAGCAACAAAGAAGCGAATAATCAATGAGCAAATAATCAACAAGCGACGAACAATGAACTAGGCAAGCAATCACGAGCAATTATCAAGCAATGATTGAGACTGAGTAGATCTTCAACCTAGGAAAAACAAGTTTACAACAACAACGAAGACCGAACATGAAGCGATGAGGTGATAAGCCCTCGCCGATGATAGTTGTTGACAAGGGACAATTCACATGGTAGGGTTGTCGAGCAAGAAGGGTCACTGGTAGAGACGCCGGTGGCAAGTATCAGTTGTCGCTGACGATTAGGGCTTCACCCCCCTTTTGCTGAAAAAATAAAAGGTTGGCTCTAATACTATGTTAAAAATATAAAAGGCAAGAAATAGAATTGAAGAGAAAATATAAAATTTACATCTTGTCATACATATTATATTAGAAAAATGCCTTTAAATAGGCTTACAATGAAGGGTATATATGGTAATGATATACATATTAAAATAAAACTAACTATTTACTAGATACTAAGATATAAAATATTCTATTATAGGTATACATATAAAGAATATATCATAACATAAAAATGTAAAAATCCCAACTAATAAACCAAAATGACATTTTATACGAGTTGCAAGAATAGCATAATTTCCTGAGAGAGAGAGTATATAAAACCGTAAAAAATATAACTTTCTATAGCATATTCCTCAAAAACAAAAGGCAAAAGCAATTGCAACGGATCCAGAATTCAAGGGTATGTTCTTGTAACTCGAGATTAGCAGTTGGAACTCCAAATATTCCAATAGCAGGCACAAATTCTTATATGGTGAACACAAACATAATAAATAACCTAACAAGAGAGACAACAAATGGCCTGCAACTACTTCGTTGAGCAATGTTCCTTGACTGTCCCCAGGCCTCACTTTTATCCAAGGAAATTCATAATCACCAAATGGAGCACCAAATTGCAAAGAACAAAGTCCGCAAAAGCACGTTCTGGTGGTAAGTCCTGCAATTTGATGAGAAGATCGTCAAGTGAGGGGGAAAAAATAGCCGTCAAAAACTTCTCTTTCTTGTTTATTCTCCACCTAAGGGCAGCGCCAAGCTGAAATAAAGTTTTTGTGTTTGAGAAGGAAAAAAGCTAGCTTTCTAGTAGATACATTTTTAGTTTTTTTGTTAATTTGGCATTTTTGTTCTTCATAATTTAAAATAAGTTAAAAATATAAAAAGGTATATGGTTATTTTAGAAAAAGCCAAAAAACTGAGTAGCTAACTATGGTTGCCAAACGCACACTAAGTTTTAGCTTATTTGAGCTTGACTTGAACAAATAGCAGCGGCTTGAGGTCGAGTTCAGGCCTTTGTATGGACTCTAACTTAGCTCGGTAAAGAGCAATTTGAGCTTGAATTTATTCGGCTTGCAAATAATTTGAATAAACAAAACGACAACGTTTTGGTCTAAAATGAATAGCATGACCAAACTAAAATCGCTTCAATTCGTTTTTACTCTAAAATATTATAAATATATATATTATATTTTGAGCCGATTTGTGAGCCTTTGAGTTGACTATTTAGAGGCTCAAGCTTACCTTGAATTTCAAATGAGCCACAAGAAAAGCTTGAATTTGCTCGTTTGAGGGCCACAAATTGAACCCGAGCCTGGCCAAGTGGGGCCGAGCCGAGCTCGCTAGCTATTTGGTTCACAGCCATCCCTAACTACACCTCAAAAACTTTTCTCCCTTCTGCAGCTTAGTATTTCATCACAAAGATAGCAAGCCCGTTCGTAACCAATTTTACATAGGACATAAGGGAAGGAAAAAGGGAATTGTGATACTGTTTGTGCTTGAAAATCATGTCATACGATTTCAAATTCTCACTCTCAATTCCACAGTAAACCTAGAAAATTCATGCATGAGGGAGAAATCATCAGAAGGGAAAGCTTACCTTGAATTCCTTGTTTTCTTTGTTCACTTGGATACGGAGACAAACTGTTGCCAAAGAAACAATCACTCTCAATCTCCCATTATGTAACAGGAGCATTTTCCACACAAGGAAATAGAACATTAACTCTGCTTACCAGCAAGAACTGCAGTCCCTACGCAAGAAAGAACTCCTGAGAGAAAAGAGTTGAATGGGAAAGATCCAACAATAGCCATGTAAACAACCTGTTCATCAGCAAAATGAATATGTCAAGCACCAGGTAGTGAATAACCAGTTTTTAGGCAAGATCTAACACTCCGGATGGATTTTGCAGTATAACTCTAACCTTGTTCCATCCATGCGGTGAGGAAGACCTCAACAGTATTAATCCAGTAAGTAGACAATAGTCACAATTTAGAATAGGTGTTACCGCTCAAGTTTTTCTATAGGTAAGTGAAAGCCACAATAAAAGATACAAGAGGGGATGAAAGAGAGAGACGCCACTGAACATATGATGCATACAGAAAGACTATACAATCCTTAAAATAAACAAAAGAATTTACATTCCTGGTATGAGTAGGATTGTCACTTCCTGCACCCAACAAAATGGGACATCCAGAAAAAACTCTCTAATCTAGGAAACCAGAAGCTACATGACTTCATATCGGTGCTTTACTACAACAAGTATCTGACTCTCCACTGACTAATTTCTTCAAGTTCAAACGGAATATTGACAAAGGCTTTCCAGTACTTCAAAAATCTATATTTGAGCAATATCTAAGTATAATGTTGAATCTAGAAAGGGTAATAGAGCCTCTCTGATGCCATAAGCAATAGCCCACACGGATCATGATCAAGAGGGGATAGCAACTTTATTAACAAATGCCTTGAAACATACCAAGCTGCAGTATACCTTGCCCAATAACAGAGGCCTTGAAACTTATCTTTTGGGGTGGTTTTTTTTTTTTGGGGGGGGGGGGGAACTAAAAAATAGGGTTTGAAATGAATTCTGGCTGTTTTATAGGGAGGTTTATCATTCTCAAATGGTCCTGTAGTCTTTAGTAATATATCGAGTTTAGTGTTTCTCTTCTCTTGCATAGAATATCAAGTAAACACGACTTTGAAGGTAAAGAGTGCATTTTCCAGAATTCAAGGGCCAATCGATATTGTACTCCTTATTCATCTTCAAGTTTTTCCAAAGTTGAAAATTAGGCCAAAGTTTTACTTTTCATAAAATGAGCAAAGCTTGTTCACTTCATTTGTAGGTCAGATCATCTGGAATTGCTAATCAAGGAGAAATTTAAAAGCCTTATAGACACCTAGGTTCTCAATACTCTTCTATGAAGATTTCCATCCCCCATGACATTTCTCTTTCCACTTTCTATCTCTGGCACTCACTCATCCTCCATGCATATAAAAATAGGGAAAAAGGACAAATCTTTCTGTAAAGCCCCCATCCATTGCCTAATTCAACGACTTGCCAAAAGTTCACAAAACCAAAATAAATAAGAGGGGAGACAGAAGATCCCCTTGTCTCAAACCCCTCAAAAATTTGAAAAAAAATAACTGGAGAACCATCAACAAGAATTTAAAATTTGAGAATAGAGATACACTAGAAAATTCACTATATCCATTTAGATCCAAAACCCATTCCTTCCAACATATAAATTAAGAAAGTCCTGTTAACATGATCACGGGCTTTTTCACTATTTAAGTTACATATCACACCTGGTTCTCTACTACTCCTAACTCTAGAATCAACAACCTCATTAGCTACTAGAATATCATCCAAAATATTGACCTTCCACAAAAACTGTTTGAAATTCTGAAGCAACTTTTTTCAGGATACTTTTCAATCTCATAACCAACACATTGGCTAGTGGTTTGTACAAATTCCCAACCAAGCTAATTCACTAGTTTTCATTGAGAATAATGAACCAAAATGCACCACATGATAATTCTTGTACAATTTTATCTGATCTAATTTGACAAAGCAGGACATCATTTAAGTTCTATAGGATGTTTTTGGACGTGGATTTGGTGAGCAAAAAAATAAGAGAGGGGCAAAAGGAAAATAAAAGGAAAAATAGGAAAGAAACATACATTCTCAACCATTTGTTCTTATTTGAGTAGATAAAAAATATCAGAAAATAAAAGGCATTCATCAATAAACTAGCTTTCTCATTTATTTGTTATTAATTTCTCAAATCACATGATTTCTCGCTTCCATTTTCTAATACAAACCAAGCAAGAAAAATAATTTTGAATCCGCTTTCATTTCCTTTTCCTTTAACAAATCACTAATCCAAACACATGCATAAGATTTAAAAAAGTGGAATTCTCTCCCAAATCAACAAGAAATACAGAAGTCAACCGAAGTAAGCAAGGACCAAAATAGTTTTCCATATATTCACAAACGATGATTTAAAAAAATTAAAAAAAAATCAAGCTTGCCTGGCAAATTTGTGAATAAATCATCAACCCATAATTCAACCAATTACTAATCAAACACTAACAAAAAACAAACACAAGTAATAGAAGAAAAGAAGTGAAATAAGTTGGGATCAACAAAACCTAATCAAATGATTCTGCAAGACTGCAAGTAAACCAGAAGGAGCCAAAAATGATAAATTGGATCATTCTTTCCAAAACACGAATGTCAAAGTCATCTCGCAGAAGTAAAAAGTGCATATCATTAAGATTCATTGATAAATGAAATTTTGTGATTGGAAAACGTCTTTGAATTTAAAAACTGAATTGAAATTCTTATGTTTGAAACTGAATTGATTTGAGAAAAATAATAAATTTGACCATATTATAAATAAGGCAGTGTGAGATCTAAGGTTTAATTCGTTTTTGGAAATGAAATCCACTCCAACACATAAAGGCGTCATTTTTACTCCAAACACCATAAATTGGTGGAAATTCTCACAAAATGAAATCAAATCCCACAAATTCCACTTTTCAGATAGAGATATAGTTACAAAGTACTACCTGAATCAGAGCGGTGGAGACAGCGAAAACCACGTACAGATCGATGATCTGCAAGATAGAGTTTGATTAGGGGTTTGACTGTGACGTACATTCGCAAAGTCAATCGAGCGTCTGCGTAATTCATAAATGCATAAATATGAAGTATATATAAAGACAGAGACCTTGAGGTTTGTGGGAGTTGCGGCATACGCGGAACGGAGCGAGTGGAAAAGCGCATGAGCGTCTTTCGTCGTCGACGACTTCCCCATTGTCGGCCTCGCTTCTTCTGTTTACCTATCCAACCGACTATGCAGATCCTACGAACAAAAACAGTCCCGAAGCCCGCAGCTGTACCTGTAAAAGCTCGAGTCCAAAGAAGGTTAAATTACAAATAACACCACCATTCAAGTTTTCAGCGAAACTGGCAGTTTTGCCCTTGAGATAAAATGATTAATTACATTGAGCACCTCAATACTTTTAAAGGCTCCGTTTGGAGCTAAACAAAACAAAATAAAATCTTACAAATCTTTACAAATACGAATTATGAAATATTTACTTTTATAATTTTATTTTATTTTATACACTTTTATATAATTCCAAACACACCCAAAAATGTGTGTTTGATTTACTTAAAATTACTGAAAATTATTAAAAATATTAAAAATTAAAAAAAAATTATTTTTTATTTCATTACAAGAATTATAAACTCATAATTTCTATTAAATTTTATCACTTTTTATTACACTAAAACTTCGTTTGACATCAAGATAAATCTCTAAAAATCTCTATAAATCTCTAACAACCCCATTTACATCTAATTTTTTTGTCATCACTAATTTCAAAAACTTCCAATATTTCGTTAAAAAAATAAAAAATCTAGAAATAGGATAACCGAATGTATAAATTTTTTATACAATCATAATTTTCGTGTCGAGAGCTTTCAAACGAGTACCATTGTCGCTATTTTTTGTGAATTTTATTGAATCCGTGGGAACGGATTTGAAAAATCGTTCCCACGATTTGCGACTTTTCAGAAAAAAAGTGCCAAAATTAATCCCAAACACATTTTATCTTATTTTTTTACTCCAAACGGGGCCTAAACATCTCCTAAGTTATGTAAATTTGGAGTATCAAATTTTGACCAAAAAAAAAAAAGATAAATTTTGAATTATTAAGGGTTCATTTGGTTTATTTTTCTATTTTTTGTTTTCTATTTTGGGTTTTTTATTTTTTGTTTTGAATTCATTTTCCATTTTATTATTTTGAAAACAAAGGAAAAGTTCAAAACACATTTGGTTATTGCATTTTCAAAATTTGTTTTAAAAAATAAAAAATAAGTTTGCACATAAAATGAAAAATGACAAAAAATCGTTTTGAGTGTTTTTAATCCAAAATAAGAAAATTTTCAAAATAATGAAAATAAAGCATTTTCTGTTTCTTTATTTTGAGATTTTTAAGGCATGAAACGACAACAGAAAATAGAAAATAGAAAAGTAAACCAAATGCCACCTAAATATTTAGTGTGTTATTTGAAACTATTGGTAAAACATTTAAAAAAATAATAAAATTTACATAGAGTTGACAAAAAATTAAAAACTTTTGTGTGAATAAAATTGAAAAAAATTAGAAAATTTTGGCCAACTTTGACGATCAAAACGGACAGTATATTCAATTTTTAATTTAAATTTTTATAACAATTATTTTTATTAATAACTCATATGTTCGGACTAACTTATATATATCTTTACTTATTTTTAAAATTAACAACTAGATTAAATTATAACAGTTTGTCGAAAATTGAATTAGTGATATTAGAGATAATAGATTTAAATTAATTCTCAGAGTCATTTGACACAAGAGAATTAAATAAAATAGTCAATTTTTTTAATGATTTACAAAAGCATATTAATACATTTATTACTACTTTGCAAAAAAAAAAAATGTGTCAATATGAAATATATTTAAAAAAAACACATAAATCACATTTTATCTTTCGTTTAAAATATATTTAATGATTTATTACTGATGCGATAATGTATTTCGAATCTTTAATTCATTGTTTCTTCTTTCATCTATTAGATAAAATTTATACTAAATTTCCATAACTTCTTATTTTTTATTTTTAAAAAAAAAATACATATATATTTAAATAATTCCTCATTTCCAGCATTTTCATTTAAAAATAACGTTAAATTAGTGGCAAAATTATTGGTGTCAAAGGTGCTTATATTTCTCCCATCCATAGTGCCCAAATAATAGCAACAACATTTTTCACTTAAACCGTGTTTGGAGTGATAAAAAGTGATGTAAATTAAGATAAAATGAGATAAAATGAGATAATTTGTAGGTTCGTAATTCATACAGTTAAATAAAAAATAATAACTTTAATAAGTTTTTAGAATTTTTTAGAATTTTTTAGTGTACCAAACGCACCTTTAATGAGATACATATACCCATATACAAATCCTTGACAATTTAAATGAGGAAGAGACTGAAAGCCTACCAGTTAGAAGGATGAAGGAGGAGGATTTGAATTTTGGCATTCTTGTTTTTCTAGTTCTCCAATTTGAGGTAAAGCAATACTTCTTGGCTTCATGATTAACATGCTAATCAAATAAATGAACGTTTTCGTGATAATATGAGAATTTTAAATTTACCTAGGAATTAATGTCTAGGAGAATGAAAAATGAACCTTCAATAGAAAATTTGACTCATTTAATATATAACTAAACTGGTTATTTATGAATATGCATGGTTATCTTATTATAAGGGTCCGGTAAATTGAAGTTTTAAAAGTTATAATTGAAATGTTATCTTCCAATGTCTTAAAATCTATGTTTAAATTTGGTAGAAAGGCAATTGAACTTGTGTAGTTATAACATGTACATATATGCATGTTTGGTAATCTCAATATTAAAATTTTGTTAACAAATTAACTTAGACCAGAAAAGTAGAGCCTGACTCCACAAGTATAGTCTTCTAATTTGAGCCTTGGCAACCTGATACCGCATTCCATGCAACCGGCGTACTTTCTTGTTATCCATCTCTAAACCTATTCTCTGTCGTGCCCACGCCATACTATCACTCGTGTAGATGCCAGGAAACCTAGTTGCTTTATGTGCATGAGAACTCCCATACCACGTGCACGCCAACCACCCAGGCTACCTTGAGCAGATGCTTAGCTTTAACAACTCACACCAAGATCCAATCATATATCCATGAGCACGCCAAGGCTTGGACCATGTGCACGACTTGTCAGCAAAAATTCTCGTGCGCGCAACTCTTTTTATCCCGTGTGCACAGCCTATTCTATTCTCATTATAGGAGCACGACTCCTTCACTTAGTACACATAACATCCTACATATTCTTTTGTTTGGTATTTTTTGAAACTTGGGTACTCCGACTGCCCCAACTTACCTTTGACCACATTAAACTAGTTTTAAATGACAAATTACACAATTACTCAAAGAGTTAAACTTGAGAATGTATATTTAACCTTCATTGTTATTGTTACTCACGTGATTATGCTTGATAATAAACTTTGAAATAATATTTTAAAAGGCATAAGGAAATCCCAATAAGATTCACATATGGAGATTATGTAATGACTTCGACTTTTATATTATTTTATTCTTTATATATGGATTTCGCCTTATTATTTTATTTTAATATGAGTTATTCGTGCATGAGTTAACTTTATTACTCAGTATTTAGTTTAGGATGGCTAGATTAGATTCAAAAAGTTTGTGTCTAGTCATTGGTCGGTCATGCGCACCATATTAGACTTCTCGTGTGACGCATGACATGTGGTGTGTTGTGTGCACGGAGTTAATTGATAAGGTGCGCACACCCCTCTCTAGATTTGATTGTTGCGAGTTATTTTTTGTTTTTACTCGATTTTAGTTACCTTTTCTTTCACAACCCAATCTAACTTAAGTTATGATAGGTTGTCACCTACCTATTTTTATTACCTTCTATTTTTTTGGGGTGTTTAGTGAAATGAAAAATACTAAAAATTTCTAAAATTTTTAAACGTTATTCACTTTTTATCTCATTGCACGAATTATAAACTCATAAATTTTTTCAAATTATCTCACTTTTTATTACTATAAAGGTCCTGTTTATTTCATTGATCAAAGTATAGTATGTATATATATATATATATATATATAGATCGGCTTACTTTCGAAAAATTTTTTAAAAAATGAACAAAAAGTGAGAGTTAAGGGTCGTTTTCAAATTAAACTTGTTCTTGACGCAATTGTGAAATTGAGGTTGTAAATAATTAATTTAGGATACTAGTGCGGTGGTGTCCAAGGTTTGATAATGGTGAATCAGTGATCATTTTAGAGTTTGGATTTTTCAGTGTTCGGCCTAGAATGGCGAACTATTAATTTAATTTAATATAAGATATATTTAATTTTAATAATATAATATAATTCAATTATATTTAATATATTTTATTTTTATTAAATTCAATATATAATATAATTAAAAATTTTAATAAATTAAATTAAATTAAATAATTATTAAATTAATGTGAAAAATATATTTTATTAAAATTAATTAATTTTTCAAAAAATTAATCAAATTAAATATTTTGTTAAAATAAAAATTAATCACTTTAAAAAATTATATTTTTAAACGTAATTTTAATTTTTATTTAAAACCATGACAGCAGAAAATAAAAATTAAAAGCGTAAAAAAAAGATAAAAAATAAGGAGGGAAACTAGAGGCTACCAAACCGCCTAAACGTAACATGAATCATGATCGACCCGATCCGTTTTTTTGAGAGGATCTGTTGTCTAAAAACCCACAGGCTGCGACTTTAGGAGCTGGGGTTTTGGTTTGGTGCTGCTGCATTTCAAAGTTGAGAACAGAAGGGGAGAGATGAAGCCGGTAGTGGGGATGGTGGTGTCGAACAAGATGCAGAAGTCGGTGGTGGTGGCAGTCGACAGACTTTTTCACAGTAAGCTTTACAATCGCTACGTTAAACGCACCTCCAAGTTCATGGCCCACGACGAGCACAACCAGTGCAACATCGGCGACCGTGTCAGTACTTCCATACTCACCCAAATCGTTATTTCTTTACGTATATCTAATTTCAAATTATACCTGTATCTATCTATATGTATCGTTGAACAGGGAATTGCGTCTTAAGCATTGAAGTTCATATTTGATTGGAATGTACATCACTTTTGGCAGTCTGAAACTGATTTTTCAATTCTTTTGAATTGTTTTTCTCGAATTTGCCCAACAAGTGTCGGAGCCGTTACAGTTACACACGAAGTCAGAATTTGGCTCTTTTTCTCCCACCTATAATGTGTGTACCAAACGTGGTTCCCCAAGTTAGTGGCGATTTCTGGTAACTATGATTCAGAACTAATTTACAAAAAATATATTTATTTTATTATATTATTTTTTTAAAGATAAAAGTTGTAGAGGCTCGCAAGGACCTATGAATCCTGCAGTACTTGCACACTATATTCGCAGAAGTCATTTTTACATTTTTGGTATTTCATTTTTTTTGGATGACTTCATAATTCATAGGCGACTGAAACATAGCCTCTGAAATCTTTTTGAATCCTATGTTTATTGAAGACCTCATAAACAAGTGAAATAATTCTAAAGACTTCGTAAGGGACTCAATCAATGAGCTATGTGTTTTTTTTTTTTTTTTTAATCTCACATTTTGACAAACATTAATGAGATGTAAGGTAATCTTTTTAGTGATTTATACGTTTTTAATAGTAATATAAAATGATATTACTTCTGAAATTCGATTAATACTGACAGATTACGATGACGTTGGGACTCATATACTAATGTCTCTCCATTTAAACTATGTGGTCATATTAAATTATTAGTTTTCAGGTACAATAATGTTCATTATTCAATACCTTCTATATTTTTAATATATATAAAATTTTCTATAATTTTTTGATTTTATACTAGATCGTACGATTATTGGTTGAATTGATCATACGTGGCCCATCTTTCTTATACTCTCAATAATACACCGAGCAAATAAGAAGAAAGGCAATTACCTTATTCTAGTATCGAGACAGAATAGTTGGCTCCTTCCACTCCTATTACTCTTTATGTTGATAATATCACAATTTGATATGATTCGTGATTGACGATACAGATCTCAATTTGACAACTAGGTTTTCTTTCCAATTATTTTTTATGCAATTCTTTACTTATTGAAGTAAAGTATGTTTAATTTTTAGTACGCATAATTCATATCAGCACTTCATATATGTTTTGATATTGGGGATTGAAATGTGGATATATTGATTAGATTGACTTTGACTTAACCTTCTAACTTTTATTTTAATTATGGAAATTGTACAAAAAATTTTAACCCCTTAATACTAGCTCAACAAATCTTTAGTCCCAAACTAGTTGGGGTTGGCTAGTAGCATAATCTTGTTGGAGTTCATGATAATGTACGTGCTTGGCCGCATGAAAATTGGTTAGTGTTATGTGTATGTAGCATCAGTGGCTGCTGGTGATTTCTCACCACTAGCAGACATCATCATTTCTTTATTGGCATAACTGAACTAAAATATTTGAGACTTAGGATCTGAACCATCTATCCCATTTAGCACTTACTAGATATTCCATACTGACCAAGAGTTGGGTTATTGATGCGACTGGGATCTCATAATTATTTACTCAAACGTGGTTGGGTAGATACCATGTTGATTTTTTTACTTCATGATGAGAGAAAAATACACATGAAGAGAAAAAAGTAGAGAAAAAGAAGATAACAAGGGAGGCCTTCTCAATTCAGTATAAAAGAAGAGGGAGATAGGAGATAAGAAGAGAGATAAGAGGAGGGGTTGTGGATCGAAGAGAGTAAAACTTGGTCGTCAAAAGGAAGAAAGTGGAAAAAAGAAGAGAGTAATTATCTTCCAAATATATCAAGTTTTGTTCATTCCCCAATTTAGTTTGCTTTCCCTCTATGACACCTTTTTTTAGGCATTATAAAACATTGATGACAAGTAATTACATCGAAGATCATCCATATTGAATATGATAACTACTTATGTGGTAAGATTTTATCTTTCGGGCCGTAAAACCGTCAGCACATTAGAAAACATAACTATATAATTGAAAAGGTCTCCTACTAAAATTCTATTGATTCAATCTGTCTGCGTGTGAATCTTGAAGCATTTTGGCTGCTTCACTTTTCTGAAGTTAACATGGTTGAGGAGGTTGGCCATGCAATTTTACAGCACATCTTAACCATGTGAATGCACACTGCCTAAAGTCTAATGGTTTTGGCTTATATTCTCAGAACATATATTTGGCTGTTTCTTTATCTCCAAAAAGGAAATATACGTGGAATCTTATATTTATAATTGTATAGACGTTGATGTATTTCATCTTGCGTTTCCTTTTGATACTTTGTTTCAATTGGGCTTCTTTAATTATTCTACTCAATGGTTTCTTTAGACAATTTTGTTTGTTTTAGCTCATGGGCTTGACCTGTGGTTCTGGTTGCAAATTGTGACTATCATTTTGCTTGGTTTCATTGTTAATGATGTTTATCTGTTCACTTATTTTTCTATGCATTGCTTTGGTCACATGTTCTGCTTAGTTGATATGTTCCTTTGTTGTCTTCATCATATGAGTTTCAATGGCTGTCTGATTATGGTATTTATGAAGCTGTAATTTCAGGTTAGATTGGATCCTTCCAGGCCATTGAGCAAGCGTAAACATTGGGTTGTTGCTGAGATTCTTAAAAAAGCACGAATCTATGCACCTCCATCTCTGGGAACTTCTACTTGTTCAAGCAACAAGATAGAAGTACCCGTTTCTTCCTGATTGTAAGGTTTTGTCTATAACACTCTTTAGTTGCTTTTCTTTCTGAAGGTTATATATTATCATTGTAATATTGCTTGTCCATGTTTTGAATAAATAAATTGATTTGCCAACGATATTTTTGAAGGTTTTGTATGCTGATTAAATTATTGTCACTTTTATTTTGTTTACCTTCGAAATCAAATTTATCTGAAAATTCTCCCTCTCTCTTCCTGTGAAAACCTTTTTGTTTATGCTGGTTTTTTTTTTGGGGGGGGGGGGGGGGGTGGGAGGAACAGAAAAAGCTTTCGCAATGAAGAAACTACCTTGTTTAGATTAAAAAACACCTTTTTGGGAATTTTGTTTGGTTGGTTAGAGGGTGGCAAAGAGCCGGGACATTGTGTTCTTTTAAAATTTCATTGACCATTTGGACTCCCATCTGTAGGATTCTCTGTATTGTTTTGAGTATTTGGTCTTTTGTATTGTGGCGTTGATGCTTTTCTTAATAAATTTTTTTCTTATAAAAAAAAAAAACTCTGGAATTACTTCGCAACTGTGAGGTTGGGTCAATCTGTTGACTTGCAGTGTTATTCCTAAAAGCTAATTTTGATGCCTCTAATGCTTAGAAGAATTCTTGACCAGTGGCATTTGCTGAGGCACGGTGGAAGAGCAGTCAACATACTTACGTAATATATAGAACTCAGGACACGAAGTCCTCATGTGATCGACAAAATCAAGCAAAAAGTCGCTTATCTATAAGACTACTTCCAACTCATTTTAATTGAAAAGAGTGGAGTTCCTTTAGTCTCATTAGAGACTGAAGCCCGTAAAGTGGCTTGAAGTTTACATCTATCCCATAGTTCCTCAGCATTACATGCCTTCTCGAGTATTCTCCTATTTCTTTCCTTCTATAATAGCCCAACACTGCCAAGGTAGGACAGTTTCAAAGCATTCTAGCCGTCTTTCCTCTTCCAAAACCCCAATGTCGAATTGTAAATAAGTGGCCAAATTCTTGTGGGCATACATTCCTCATTCTTATTTCTAAAATCTGGGCACTAAGAGATGAATTAGTGAAGACTAGATAAGATAATCAATATATATGTGTGTGTGGGTAGCGGTGTATTAATTGAAAGCGTATGTTGGTTTGGAAATATCAGTTAATAAATAGAGAGTTCCTTCAATACTTGGTCATCTGCCTCTGAATTGTCATCTTTAACCAAACAAATAAGCTCGTTTGAATAATTTTGCTAGAATTCGTGCATTATATATGGTAAAATTATCATTGTGTTCCTGCAATGAAAATAACTTCATTTTTCTAATGTTACTGTATATGTGTATGTAAATACAAATTTTATGACCAGAAAATGCTATGCTGGGTGATAAAATTTTGTGGGAGCCTTACATGAAATTAATTTATATTGAGCAGGAGTTTCCTGTTTCTTTTATATGGGGACTAAATTCCTACATAACTTGTTGATGTTCTGTCTTCTTTTTGCCAGGAGAAGCCACACTGAAGTCGGTAGGTCCCGGATAGTGATCTCATCTGCTTATTTGTGTTGAAGGCAGACGCCTGAAAGTAAATAGTAGCCTTTTTCTCTCTGTCTGTTTCAAGAGGCAAATTTGTATCTGATTATGTGACCTACTAAAATGGAGGACTTACATTATAGTTCTGTATTTTGTTTTATCACGGGATTATACTTGATTTCTTCGAGTGCACTGTTTTCATTAAATGGATCTGGTATCGGTAGTCTAAGGTTATCATCTTTCAAGTTTGTGTTGGCATGTTATTGTTGTCTTTCTAAATATGAGGATTTGCAGTTATTTTGAGAAAGAAATACACATGCAAATTCTTGACTTGTGTCTTTTCAAATGGTATCTTTTCAATAGTTTAGTGCCAGCAGGTGGCACCACAAAACGTTTTATCTGCTGCCACATATGGCTTGTGCCGCCGCGTGCCACCGTATCCATAGGCAATAGGATACCCTGGGCTATATTGCATGCCCTTTATCACAATCTTATTTTCCTTGATCAACACGGTTTTGTTGTTGATTGTCGTGTTAAGATGGGGATTACCAATAAGTCATCGTCCTTTTACGGGGGGGGGGGGATTAAAGATTTAATGTGAATGCCGAGATAAGTGCACATGCAAATGCGTAACGATTAGTTAATACCGTTTTTTTATTGGAAGCAGAATTATTTGATGAGGGAGATTTTCGAACCTTATTGAAATGACATAACTATCCCTCGGTATCATTGGAGAAAAGCCTCTAAAGAAAGATGAGCTGATCTTCTGAGCTGGCCTTTTGAGCTTTGGAGGTTGGACAGGCTCAGGCCGAGCTTCATAGCCCAGGTCACTAGGTGCCAAGTTAAGCGTGGACGCATGTGTGAGACTCTCATGATCACAATCTCAAAATCCGCACTGTAATTGTTGATTCAGAATCATCAAATTGGGAAGAAAATTTTAGAATTGACACAAATTTTGTACTTTTTTTATCTGAATGGAGAAATCACGGTAAGTCAGGGTGAATTTTTGATTTATTTCTATCCTTGAATCTGTAAAATATTCTTATAAATAGGGGAATAAACCATTATCACAGATTTGCTATTTTCACTCTATCGTTACTCTACTAAAATATATTCTGACTTTTGTTGGTTTGATCGTTGAAAAATTTTTGACAGGCATTACACCGGTATTTCAGGCAAATAGGTTTCTTTATTTTCCAGGGAATCAACCACTCGTAAACCCGAGTTGGTGACACGAAAATTTGCCATCGTCTTTGATAATATCACAACTGTCTCACATCGGAAAGAGTCGAAAATTGAGGTTATTTATAAGCGCCTCTACTCCTAACACAATGTATTTTAAAGTCGTAAAAACACTGGATTCAGCGAGAACTCCAGGGTTAAGCGTGCTCCAATGAGAGCAGTACCAAGATGGGTAATCCTTTGAGAAACAGTTGACCAAGCTAAAAAAACAACATTTGTTAAGAGAGTTTACAGTGCGTGGACGAAAATAAAATAGCATCATTATTTATTAAATAATTGCACACAAATTTCATTAATGTTCCTGTCATTTGTCGATTTCAATACATGTCGAACGATATTTCGACTTTGAAGCGGACGATACTTTGAAGCATGGGTGAAGTCCCTGCTTTTTCCATGGGTTTTGGACCAACCTGGACTTTGCAGCGGAGGAGAGGGAGAAAGGGGAAAGGCCTTTATGTAGGCTTACGTTTGAGGCGCGGAAAATGGATCTCCGAAATACGTACTCCAAAGACCAACTCAGGGGCATGGTTGGGCTCCCGTCATTCCGCCGAGGAGGGAGCTCGAGCGCTTGATGCTGCCAAATGTTGTGTAAAAGGTGAACAAGGGTTGTTCAATTTCCCCAACGATGAGGGCCAGATCTTGCTGATCGGCCCGCGGGTTCGTTGGATGCTGGAGAGATACAACGTATTACAGAAAAGTTTGCGTCTTTGGATGAGTTGGTGGCAATCCCAGGGGGTTCTCAGATATCACTTCTTGGGGTAGCTCACGTATCAACCGACCCCCAGTTTTACAAGGTCTGAATACAAATGAATCGGGTGGAAACAAGACGAATCCCAAGCCAGACAATGCCCCAGCTTCTGTGCCAGAGGTGGAACCGTATGTTTCAGATGCCCCAGCTTCTGTGCCAGAGCTGGAACCATGTGATGTGTTCCAACTTGCGTGCGCAGATGCATCCTTCCCGTGTCATGCTTTTTTAGAGTTGGATGAGTGGCTGGTGCCGGATGGAGACTGGATGGGTGACTTTCACCGACTATATCATCTCAGGCCTCAGGTTTGATGAGAAATAATTGATGGATCCTGTATATTACTTATCTAGTAAACGAATATGTATCCATATATGTAGGATTTGCTTATCTTTAATAAAGCTAACAAGTTCTTGTCCCTGTGAGCAGGGTCTACGTTGGTCTTATAATGTATTCCCTTTAAGGATGGTCTCTGTTGGTCTTATAAGGAATTTAAATCAATAAGGTTGAGATCAAATTGTATAAAAATATAAATAAAAGTTAATTTATATAATAAACACGAAGGATTTTTTAATAATTATTACTAAAATAGTGGTGTTATTATTTTTTTTAATATGACGGAATCATCACTATAAATTTTAATTCATCTTAGTTCATCGTCTCAAATTATTTAATTTCAACTCTTTATATGTATTAATGAAATTATGTTAGAGTAATTTTCTTTACGCAATTGTCACTTCAAATTTATAAATACAAATAAAATCTTATGTCTTGATTTTTTAATCTCACGTGTGTGTGTATATATATATATATATATATATAACATAATTTAAATGGGATCAAAGTTAAACGTAATGATGCTGAAGGCGACAGCATTTGGAGTTAAAAATATATAAAATTTTATAAATTTTTACAAATATGAATTATGAAACTGTAAAATTTAAAATTTTTACTCACTATATAAATTATGAAAAATTAACTTTAATAAGTTTATAAAAATTTATATAACCCTAAACATATCCTTGTACGTCAGCAAAGGGATCCCTCAAAGTGATTTTTAACGTTTCTTCGTTTTTTTTTTCCAAGAAAAAAAGAAAATTGTTTCTAAATAATTAATTCTTTAAATTTGCAGATTTTTTTTATCTGATTGCCTTTTCATTGGTACGTCTATCATTTAGGGTGCGTTTAGAATGACAAAAAAGAGATAAAATGAGATAAAGTGAGATAAGTTGTGAGTTCATAATTTGTACAATAAGATAAAAAGTGAATAATTTTTAAATTTTTTTTTAATTTTTTATCATTTTTTTAAATTTTTTATTACCCCCAACGGAGTCTTAGTGTACCAATTTTGGGTGAGAGCTTTCACTCATTTATAATTTGCAGGGAGGTTGGTTGGTGGCTTATTTAAGGGGTATTTTTTAGTGTACCAATTTTGGGTGAGAGCTTTCACTCATTTATAATTTGCAGGGAGGTTGGTTGGTGGCTTATTTAAGGGGTATTTAATTAGTTAAAATTAACTAAAATTTATTAATTTTTATCAATTTTTATATTTTTTTAATTAAAATTTCTTATATATTACTTTTATATTAAATTTTTTTACTTTTATTATATTTTTTTACTAAATTTTTACCAACTAAACACCTCATAATTTGTTGAAAGGTTTAAAAACTTGTGGGCGACTCTTTAGGTAGAATTGAAGGAAGTCTGGTGGATAAGGACAAAAATTGCTTGATCGCAAAGGATAGTTCTACATGGGGCCATGGACAGGGTGTAAGACTTTGAGGTTGAGTTTAACAAAAAAAAGTTAACTAGTAGTTAATAATTATTAGTTACTAAAATGTTAATTTTTTTTTATTTGGGAAAGAAAAAAGAAATTAACTTTTAGTAGTTAGTTTTTTTACTTTTTGTTAATTTGACCTTTTGCTCTTAATGTTTAGAAGAAGTTTAAAATATAAGAAAGTGAATTCGGTCATTTTAAAAAAAGAGAAAAAATTAGTAATTGATAGCCGATAACTAGTAGCTGATAGCTAAGTTTCCAAACGTTGCCTCAATTTAGGAAGAAAAAAAGTTCTTTTTTTTTTTAAGTATTTAGGAAGAAAAAAAATTAACTTTTTAATAGCTAATTTTTAAACTTTTTGTTAATTTAACATTTTTATTCTTTATGATTTAAATTTAAAATGTAAGAGAGTAAATTTAATTATTTTAAAAAATTAAAAAAATTAAGTAACCATAAGTTGAGAAGTTAACAAACTTTTCAAACAGAGTGTAAATCAATTTCTTCAAATATAATAGCAATACTAAAGGAACAAGCATGAGGTGTGGATGTGGCTCTAGGTTTGTAAACCTTATGTTCTATAACTACTCAGTTTGCCTCATTTGTTATAGATTGAGCACTTATTTATTGATATCTTGATTTGTTGTTACATTTATCAAATGTTACACATATCTAATAAACATTATTTTATACTTTATTTTGAGTATATATAGTTTTGATTTGTAAATTTTTAGAATCTATATTCACCCCGTTATTGATAGTAATTTTTTAAAATTTGTATTTTTGAAAAAAAAATAAAAATAAAAAGAGAAGAATGAGAACTAAACTCACATTCACACTTTTACATCTTATAAGTTGTAGTCCTCCAAATATAAAGAAATAATGTACTATTTTTTTTTACCATATATAAATATTATAGAAATTGATGTGAGATGAGGTTGAATATGAATTATTTTATATTATATTTTACAAAAACTTTTAAAAGAACTGATTTGAAATTTAAAATTCAATTTAATTAGTCCTGGTGTAAGTTTGTTTTCTAATAGTTATTAACTCGAATCTGTTTAATTTTACTAAAAAATTATTAATTAAAAAGAAAGTGATGTTTTTAAATTACCATTTCAACATTGACGTTGAATTCCATAAGGTAACGACGCCCATCAGAATTGCTTCTTTCTACAAAAAGATTATTTTCATAATGACCCCTTCGGGGGTGGCCGAGTGGAAGTCGGGCTCGCCTTAGAGCTTGGGCCTCTCGAGGTTTCGAATTCGACTCCCCCACGGTGGGTGAGTTACCGCTGTAATGGCAGGTGCCTAATGGCCTCCTCTCGGTCGTGCCGGTCAGCCAGGGCTTGCCTAGACTGGTTAACTCTCCAGGGGCCTTTGCCGGCTAGGGTCCTGGAGCGTATTTCGCCCTGTGTGCACCCCAGTACTGGGTAGCGGCTACAGACTTCCACGTACCAGAATATTATTTTCATAATGTTATCTTGCCATGCCTGGGCCCAACAATTTTATTTTTTGTAGACAAAAAACACATCATTTAAAGGTTGAAGTTTGGCTTTAATTCCATTGGAGCGGGCGAAAGATGTGGATGGGATGGACATTATTCCACTACTATGCTCCACTATTAAATTCACTTGTCCCACCAGCATGGCTCCATTATTTTGATTGAACCTTTAAATTTTGTTATTTTTAGGTAAAATAAGTCGTTCAATTATCACTTGATTGATCCAATTAAATTGAAAAAATAAATAAGTATGTGTTGGATGAGGATAAAGGCGTGTTAGGCCCCCTTTAAGACTATGTTTGATTGAAAAAAGATAATATTGTGAGATAACATATGAGATTATACATAATATCAAAATTATTATTTTTTTTTGGTATTTAATGGAAGAGATATAAAATGAGATAAAAAGTATGATTTAACAATAAATATAATTATAACGAAAAACAATTTCAAAAGGAATATTTTTGGGTGTTTGGAAGTCCAAACTTTAAAAAATATTAGAAAAAAGTGGGACACGATAGTCACTTTTTGATATTTAGTATACAGACTCTAATTTTATAACAAAAATACGTTTGAACAGGAATACGGTCTCACATATCCATTCGAACATTTTTGATAGAAAAATTTTTCAAAAAGTTAACAGAAATTGATTAAAATTGATAAAAGTTAGTAAAATTTATAAAATTTAGACTTTTAAAATAAAAGTTTATAAAAATCGGATCCATTTGATAAATTTAAAAAGTCCAACATATATATTTGTTGGGTCTTGCAGTTTCATGCAAACAAAATGTGACATAAATTGAACAATGAAAGAGCAAATATATATATATATATATAAATATTTTTTTTGGTTATTAATATACAAATGGAAAATATGAAAAGTTAAAACAGATTTTAGACAACTATAAAATATGAGAAAAAGAAAAATATAATTAGTTAGATTAAATTTTGTACTTGATTTTTGTAAAGGATAATCTTGTATGAGTTGGAAAAAGCAGTCAATTGAATACTTACATATCTTGTAATAAAAAAAAAAAAAAAAAAAGAGAAAATTACCATTTGGTTTAATCTAAAAGTTAAGAGTGAAAAGTAGTTACAAGTTTCAACAAATATGGCCATTGAGTTTCATATATTCGTTGCATAACTAAAAAAAAAAAAAATTATTTTCTCTAATATTTTTTTCCATTACTTTTCCTACCATTTTCTTTACCCTCTAAAGCAGTCCGCATCTGATCCCGACAGCACTTTTACCGGACAAATGGAGAATTTTTTTTTTTTTACTTTTCTCTTTTTGGTTCTGTTGCTAGAATAAAAAATTATTAAAAAATAATATCCAAAAAAAATTTTAAAATTTACTATTACTGAAAATGCATATTAAAATATTTTTTTATTTAGTCTAAACATATTATGAAAACGTATTTTAAGAATCTCCCTACTTGCCAATATCCCTGATTTGGTTAGTGGTTCTGTGCAGGAGACTAGTTTAAGAATAAAATGTATTTTGAAAGTAGGTTTTCAAAGTGTAGAAAATTCAATTTCATTATGTGTTTTCAGGCAACTATGGAAAGATTAAATATGTATTTTGAAAATGTGTTTTTAGGGTAAGTGAAAGCGCTTTTTCATTAAAAATATGTTTCTAAATACTTGGACAATATTTATTCAATTTTTTCCTATTCTAAGGCATTGTCTGACAAGGGAAAAAAACTAATTTTTTTGTGTTTGGAAAGGAAAAAATTTAGCTTTTTAGGGCTCATTTGGTGATGTTTTCATTTTTCTATTTATGTTTTCTGATTTATGTTTTTTTTATTTATATTTAACTGTTTATGTTATCTATTGTTGTTTTTTATCCTAAAATAAAAATTGAAACTATGTTTGAAAATATAATTTTTTATATCAACTAATTTATATTTTAATAAAATATTAAGTTTTATTAGTTTTACTAATTTTTAAAATTTTAATAAATTTAATGAAATATATTTCAAATTAAGGAATGTACAGACAACTTGCCTATTTTTTGAGCATGTTGTTAAGTAAGTTGTTAAATAATAGGAGTTCCCAAGTCCATTGTTAACAATAGAGATTCAAGATTTACATGACATTTTTTGAGGAAGTTCTTCAAGGTATTAGCCTAACTTCCCCAAGAGCTTTCATTCACAAATAGATAGTCAAATTAAGAGGGTAAATGCCTCGTTGGAGTTGTATTTGAGGCATTGTGTTAGTTGCAACTAGGAGGATTGGGCCAAGTTGCTTCATATAGCCCCAATTCACATAATTTGCAGTGCAATGAGGCCAGAAAATAGTCTCCATTTGAACTACACACTAGACAACAACCCTTGATGCCTGATATAGTTGTTACTACTTACACAGTTAATAATCTAACAACTTTCAAGTTCACTAAGGGATGACATGACCAAACGGACATGGTCAAGGCATGCATGGCTAAAATTGCCAAAAAAATGAAGAAATGGACAAACACTAAAAAGTGATATATTGAAGAAACCTTGTTTTATTTAAGATTTTACCACATCATATCACACCTTTAGAGTTAGTGCGCAAATACGATTGACCATTCTCTATTGTTTGACGAGTTAATGAGATTTTTCTACTAGTTGAAGTTACCTTCAACTATACAGAAAATTCACCCAGTCACCCACATAAGCCTTAAAGCCATATCATGGAGATGTGGAAGACCATAGCTAAGGAGTATCAAAAAGGTCAGCAGCTGGAATCATAGTCTTACATGACCAAGAAGTAGAAGCAGTTATAACTCAAGATTGTGTCAAAATTCAATGTTCATTATAGTTATATCAAGTACTTAATCAAATGTAAGGGCCAACGGGATAGCTAAGTGAGTTAGGAGCACGAAAATTACTTGTGGGGGAGAATGTCATGCCTTGCCATGTCGGTGCCTATGTGGCACCATGTGAATACTTACATGGTAGTAACAAAATAACTAAGTTTTGGTATCGTTGATACTATTTTTTAGAGTTCTAGAAAATTCTACATAATTGTAAAATGTTTCATAGGATTCCATAAAATTCTAGAATGTTCTTAGGTACTCCAAAATATTCTAGTACATTCTAGATTCTTCTAGAATATTCTAAATTATTTTTCGGAAGTGTAAAGTAATCTTAAATATTTTAGAAGTATTGTGTATACGATAAAAGCTTTTCTTGTAAATATTCTAGAAAATTATGAAGTATTCTAAAAAATGTAAGTGGCTTCCTTGAGAAATTTTATCTTCTAAATATTCTATATATTTTGATAAATAATTCTAGAGGTTAAATCCTCATTATTGATTAGATTAAATTCTTATCGTCCGTTGAGGAGGTATAGGACTATAGATAAGGGTGACCCCCTCATTTGTAAACCATCCATGAAAAGTAATAAAAATATATTTTCCAAATTCTACAACTACTCACTCTTTTGTGTTATTCTCTTAAAATATTTTAGTTATTTAGTTCACTTACTTTCAGTGTTTTTAACTTCTTAACAAGAGTTAACTTTACCTATCATTTTGTTAAGATATTAAAGTGTCTAAGTCCTGCATGAGTTGAAGCATAAAATTCTAAATCCGTGACAATTATTAGATAAATAATAAAATTAAATTATTTATTTTAAATAATTTAATTTGATAAAAAAAATTTTATTAATTATAATTTAATTATAATATTTATTAAATTATAAATATTTATTTATTATTAATTACATTAAATTAGTTATTAATTCAATTCAATTAAATTAAATTAATTTAATCATACTATTTATTAAAAATAATTTTAATTTAATAAATATTTAAATAAAATAATTTATTTTAATATGATACAAAGAAATGGATAAAGTGTTAAACTTGACCAAATATTTGGGAAAAAAGAGAGAGAGAGAGAGAGAGAGAGAAAGAGAGAGAGTGACAACAATTTTCTTTTTTTTTAACTTTTTCTATTTAAGTTTTTATTTTTTCAAAAAATAAAAAAGTAAAAATAAATTTAATAAACATATTTTTATTGTCATGTTCAAAAATTTGTAAACATAAATTGAAAAACAATAAATATAAATATTATCAAATAGTGCCTTAGTAGCTAACTTTTTTTTTTTTTTTTTAACTTGACATTTTTGCATTGTATAATTTAAAAGAAGTTTAAAATGCAAGAGGATGATTTTAGTTAAAAAAAAAAAAACTAAAAAACTGCATAGCCAAAAGCCAATAATCTAAAAAAATAATAATAATAATAAAATAAACAAAAAAATTTAAACAAAAAATAAAAAAATGTTGTCACTCTTTTTTTTGTTATAAATAATTTGCCAATTTTAACACTTTGTTCATTTTTGTTATATCATATTAAAATGAATTATCTTATTTAAATTTTTTATTAAATTAAAATTATTTTTAGTAAATAATATAGTTAGTAATTTATTTAATTTAATTAATTAAATTACATGAAATATATTTTATTAAAATTTTTAAACAAATAATATAATTAAATTCATAAATAATAGGGTGTTTAGAATTGTATAAATTTGTAAAAAAACAATCTCAAAATTCGTGTAATGAATAAAAATTTTAAATTTTATAGAGATTTGTAGAATTTTGTATTATTTTGTAGAACCCAAACAAGACTAATATAATTAAATTAACAAGTATTAACAAATTAAGCCCGGAATGGATCCATTCTCACGTAAAATGCATTGTTCTTTAAAATTTTAATTATAAAAAAAATAAAAAATAACAAAAATTTATTTTTTTACCAATTTTGTCTAACTAAATTCCATTTCATTTCGTGTAACTTTTACATTAATTTTTATTTAATTTTTTCCTTGTTAAACCAAATAATATCAAGTTGTATAAATTAGTATAAATTTATAAAAATTATGATCTCAAAATTCATGCAATAAATAAGAATTTTTATTTTTATATAAATTTATAAAATTTTGTATTATTTTGTAGAGCTCAAACAGAACCAATATAATTAAATTAACTCGTATCACCAAATTAAGCCCGGAATGAATACATTCCCACATAAAACACATGGTTCTATAAGGGTTTTGGGATCTTAAAAATAGAAAAAAAATTTTAATTTTTTACCAATTTTATCTAACAAAATTTCATGCGAAATTTTGACATTAATTTTTATTTAATTTTTTCCTTGTTAAACTAATTACTAGTAAGTTGTATAAATTAATATAAATTTGTAAAAAGTAGAGTCTCAAAATTCGTGCAATAAATAAAAATTTTAAATTTTATACAAATTTATAAAATTTTATATTATTTTACCAAGTTCTAAACAGGTCCAATATAATTAAATTAACTCGCATCACCAAATTAAGCCCGGAGTGGGTGCATTCCCACAGAAAACGCATCGTTCTATAAGGGTTTTTGGATCCCGAAAATATAAAAATAAAAAAAGTAAAATTTTAATTTTTTACCAATTTTGTTCAACTAAATTTGGTTTCAGGTAACTTTTACATTAATTTTTATTTATTTTTTACCTTGTTAAAGCAACCACCGCCATATCTCCCCCGTTCTATAAGGGTTTTTGGATCCCAAAAATATAAAAAAAGTAAAAATTTAATTTTTTTACCAATTTTGTTTAACTAAATTTGGTTTCAGGTAACTTTTATATTAATTTTTATTTATTTTTTATCTTGTTAAACCAACCACTGTCATAAATAAAAATTTTAAATTTTATACAAATTTATAAAATTATATATTATTTTACCAAGTTCTAAACAGGTCCAGTATAATTAAATTAACTCGCATCACCAAATTAAGCCCGGAGTGGGTGCATTCCCACAGAAAACGCATCGTTCTATAAGGGTTTTTGGATCCCGAAAATATAAAAATAAAAAAAGTAAAATTTTAATTTTTTGCCAATTTTGTTCAACTAAATTTCGTTTCGGGTAACTTTTACATTAATTTTTATTTATTTTTTACCTTGTTAAAGCAACCACCGCCATATCTCCCCCGTTTTATAAGGGTTTTTGGATCCCAAAAATATAAAAAAAGTAAAAATTTAATTTTTTTACCAATTTTGTTTAACTAAATTTGGTTTCGGGTAACTTTTATATTAATTTTTATTTATTTTTTACCTTGTTAAACCAACCACTGTCATAAATAAAAATTTTAAATTTTATACAAATTTATAAAATTTTATATTATTTTACCAAGTTCTAAACAGGTCCAATATAATTAAATTAACTCGCATCACCAAATTAAGCCCGGAGTGGGTGCATTCCCACAGAAAACGCATCGTTCTATAAAGGTTTTTGGATCTCGAAAATATAAAAAAAAGTAAAAATTTAATTTTTTTACCAATTTTGTTCAATTAATTTGGTTTCGGGTAACTTTTACATTAATTTTTGTTTATTTTTTACCTTGTTAAACCAACCACCGCCATGTCTCTCCCTTTCTATAAGGGTTTTTGGATCCCGAAAATATAAAAAAAAAAAGTAAAAATTTAATTTTTTTACCAATTTTATTCAACTAAATTTAGTTTCGAATAACTTTTATATTAATTTTTATTTAATTTTTACCCTGTTAAACCAACCACTGCCATATCTCCCTGTTCCATAAGGGTTTTGGGATCTCAAAAATATAAAAAAAAATAAAAATTTAATTTTTTTACCAACTTTATTCAACTAAATCTAGTTTCTGGTAACTTTTACATTAATTTTTATTTAATTTTTACCTTGTTAAACCAACCACCGCCATATCTGCCCCGTTAAGTTCACACTTGCAACGCACACTTGCGACGCCCCAGTATCTCACCCGTTTCCGAAGCGACGAGGTCGATGACCTCTCCCTAGCTCTCTGAACCTTCTCTCTTTCCGTATTTTTTTTTTCCTTTTTTCGTTTTTCTTTTCCTCCAAGGAACAAACCACCACATATTTAAATACCAGTGGAAAAATAGTTCAATGCACTCGCTCGTCTTCGTGGCTGCCTGACGTCGTCGTCTCGTTCTCCCCTTAATTTTCACGCTCACTCATTTCCCGAGTCCGAGACGACGACGATGCCGTTGACGACGGCATAGTGAATTGATGAATTGAGATACATCCGAAGGGCGTGACCGCGAGAACCTGATCTTACCGACTAATAGGTAAAGATCGTCTCTTTTTTTGTTTGATCTGACTTCTTGGCTTCAGAATCACCTCGTAACTTGCTGGAAGTTTGGGGATCTTGTAGAGATTTGACAGATCTGGGATTCTAATGCTTATATAGAGTGTTTTGGTTATATGTAGGTTTATATATATAAACATATATCCCGTGGTCTTCAAGATTGCTTAGATGGTTGATGATTTTGTGAGAAATCGTAAAATTTGAGCTTTATTATTATTATTATTATTATTATTATTATCATCATTATTATTATTATTATCATTATCGTTATTATTATTATTATTATTATTATTTGTTTTTCATTTTTGTGGAAGGAAAGAAATATATAAAAAAATAAATTGGAAAATTTTACTTTATTTTTATTTTTATTTTCTTAGGTAAATAAATATATCGGGGAAAAAATCTGTTTTTTTCAGGTTTAGATATAAAATTGTTTAATTAGTTTAATATGTATTTCATTTTTTCCAAAAAAAAAAAAAAGACCCTAAAGATAGCATTAGAGTTCTAAATTGTAGTGATCGCTCAATTTTTTTTTCTTTTTTCATTTAATTATTTATTTGAAATCAAGGTATTGTTTTAGCTATCTGTTTGGCACACCAAATTTTGCTGAAAAACTTTGAAAACTTATGAAAACCTCTAAAAAGAAAAGTTATTCACTTTTTATCTTACCATACGAATTACGAACTCACGAAGAACTCATAATTTATTTTATTTTATCTCGCTTTTTATCATTCCAAACACGTATTTCATGCAAAGTGTTACTCTGAGACTATTGTTTTCAAATCCAAGCATTATCTTGTGTTGGAAGTTTTTATCAATGTAATGCTGATATTTTTGTTTAAGAAAAGAGAAGGAATCTGATGTGAGAATGGTAATTTTTAAATTGATAATAAAATTGGCAAATTGGAATATTTGATTGCTCACTGTTACTATTACTTTTCTGTCATTTACTGACACTAATGAAAAACTTTATTTCAGAGTACTGTAAGTATTAGAGCTTGTTGGGAGTTTGTAGCGAGCAAAAAACTTGTCGACTTTGTGTTGATGGCTGGGAAAAGAGAAACTTGTAGAGAAATGGTTGTTGCTGTGCAGAATTTGGTGTGTTCTTACACTTGCAATGATATGCTAAATACAATTATTTATTTGTTATGGATGACATGATAGCTAATGAGGTTTGAATTGTGTTTCTTGTGGTCTAATCAATATTCCTGGCTATGCACATAGGTGTTTAGGGCTTTTGTTATGTTAAAGTTTCAATTACCAGGCGTTTTTAACTTGTAATTTGCTATTTAGCTCTTTGGTTTATTTTGAAACCATTGATAGATTTCTTTTTGTTTCTGTTTCGTAAATTATGAATGCAAGACTTGCAACATAGAGCTGAGGCTATTTTGATTAAATTTATCTGAAATCTTAATCATTCTTAAGATGTCATATTATGGTAATTGTTTTAACATTTCTATGAATGTATTCTTTATGGGCTCATACACCAAGTACATGACAGCTCTAATATCAACTTAATTTCCTTACATTGATAAAGCCTTTGAAATCATATTTGGGAATTGAGTGGTGTGTGTTTTGTTATTCCTTGTTTTAGTTAGCATTTTTGTATGTGTTATTCATTTTATGACTTTATTGGGGAGAATTTTATGTCGTTGTTTCTAAACGTATACCTAGCTGGTTCTTTTTCTTTTTGGCATTTTTCTCTTTTTCTCCCTGCATTTTTCTTCCTTTTTCTTACTTTTGCGCTTCTTTCTTTAAACATCACCATTTTGGATCCTTTTTTTGAGATGTTCTCACAGCTGCACTTCTTTCTTCAAACATCACAATTATGGATAATTTTTGCGGTGTTCTTGTATTTATCACTATTTATCATGTAATATGATTCTCTCTCTCTTACCTACATCAATACAAATTTGGTTATGATTTGTAATAAGTTTGGAAGTTCTGTATTATTTGAAATGACATGGATGGTCTTCATGATATTGATCCTCTAAGATAGATCAACATCTATAATAAAGCTCAATTCATGTTCGGTGGTAGCAAGCACTTAACTAATTTCCCTTGTTTGTGATGGTCAAAATTTGGTTTTAGATTACAATATGAGACATAATTGTGGCGGTGTATGCAATGTTAAGTGTGCTTTGTTATACATATTTAGGTTTTTTGTCAATGGAAATGAATTGGATCCTATGATGTTAATACATCTAGATTGGTATCAATAATAGTGTTCAATTCATGTTTGGGTCATCGCATTCACTTAATATTTGGTAGCAGCAAGCATCTTCGTGAAGCTGTTAAATCTAGATTGGTATCAAAGCTGCACTTGAATTCATGTTTGGGCTGTCACATGCACTTAATCTTTGGGTAAAGTCTATCGCTTGACTTAGTATGCGGGTCTAAATTTATTTTGGATTAGGATAGATGACGTTAATTGTAGTGGTGTACATCTGCTAGGTTTACTACCTTTGACCTAGAAAAGGAAAATAATTGTTTGTATCAGCATTTATGAATTCTACATTTGCGGTTGGAATTGTTGTATCCTATGATATATTATTGTTGATTCTATGCTCTAGTGTGTTTGTACGTTTGAATATTTCTTTCACAGTAGTTCTATTGTAATTTTAATCCTTGTAATATATGCATAGAGGACTCATTTATTATGTTTGAAAATGCTAAATGTTTCTTTTTTTTTTTTTCAGGGTTTGCAATTTCTTCTCTATGCCATCATTTTTCAGGGCTTTTTGGTAGATGACTTGTTGATTACCAATAGGGTCTTGGGTCTTAGTCTGTAAATAGGGATTATCCTTGTAGATAAATGGAATCAAAGTGGGTTAAAGTATCGGATAATGATCATGGAATAATTGCTAAATCAGTGAAAAGAAAGGCAGGCCAGTGTGCATCAAATATAATTGGAGCAAGCCATAAGGTGTTGTCACTCCGACCCAAGCATAACTCATTGTTTAAAAGGCTTGGTAAGCAGAAGAGGTTGGATGGATGCAATACCAAGTGTGGGGTACACTTGAGAAAATCTATTCTCAAGAACTATTCAGATTTTAAGAAAAGTGGCTTGCCACAGCGTTTGTTGTTTTATCAGAATGGTGAATGGAATGATTTTCCTCAGGATATTGTTGAATTGGTCAAGGAAGATTTCCGAATGAAGAAAGCTGCAATCGAGGTGCAGTTCAATGGGTGCCATTTAATGCTAGATATCTTGTATATGGTACAAGTGGACTTGAAGACGGGTTCCCATAAACCTATAGCTTGGATTGATGAAGCAGGTAGTTGTTTTTTTCCTCAATTGCACTCCACTAATTATGGAATGCATGAATGTAATCAACCTGAGCTTAGTAAAGATGAAGAATTACTGGATCCGGAGTCAAATGGGACCCAAGAAATTAAGTTGCATCTTCAAATTGAAATAGATGGAGGCAATAACTTTAACTTGGAGGAATGTGTGGAAGAGTCAAATGTTCGTCCTAATCGGATTAACACTGACCAAAAGTTTGGTGGAACTCATGATGAGTTGGTTGCAAATGACAATTGCGAGAAAAATTTTGATGCAAAAATGGAAGAGATGGTTGAGGAAGTTCAACAGTTTAGTAAACATATATCATCTAACTTTGAAGATGTTTGTGGACCTGTGGATTCAGATATTGTGAAAAATATGTTTGTTAGAGCCACAAGCACATCCTTAAATGCAAACATAATAAAAATTACCCGATGCTCTAGTAATATGATGCGAAATCGTTGGGAAATTTTTGAGAAACAGGTTGAGATTACTCAAAAGTGTCGCGGGGATGCAAATGTTCGGTTTGCCTGGCTTGCTTCTACTAAAGAAGCACTGTCTAGTCTCATGGTCTATGGGCTTGCGGATTATGGATCCATAATGAAGACAACATTTGGTGTTGGAGTTCACCTCACATCTATAAAATATGCTGTCACCAGGTTTGCATACACTCCTTTTTGTTCTTTGGATTTGTATAAGCAACAACTTGATATGTTTGGCAAAATCTTTGATTAAGATGATTCTATGGATTGTTTGTGTTTCTTTAAAGAAGTATTATTTATTTATTTAATTTTCTTATTTCTGTTTATCAACTTAGCAATATGCTTTTTGATACTGATTTTTTTTTTTTTTTGGTTGTGACAGTGCAAATTATTGTGATGCCGATGAAAATGGAATACGACATATGGTGCTTTGTCGTGTCATATTAGGAAACGTGGAACTTGTTCACCCTGGATCTAAACAATTTCATCCTAGTAGTGAAACCTTTGATAGTGGAGTTGATGATCTACAAAATCCTAGTCATTATATTGTTTGGATCATGAATACAAACACACACATCTATCCTGAATATGTTGTCAGTTTCAAGTTTCCTCACAATCCTGAAGGTGCTACTTGATACCTTATCTAAAATTTCCATGTTTTGTGGTTCATCCACCCTTTATTTTTATCTTGATACCCTCCATTTCATCATTTGGATGGATGAGTCAACTTCGGGTATAACCTTAAACTTACGGTCAGTGGGACACAAATTTATGAGAGCTCTATGAATCTAATACTTTCTTAAACTTTTTTTTTCTAATATTATACTTCTCACCGTTTCAGTTTGCACTAAATCCTGCTTAAGGATCTCATCTTTTAATTGTGACAATTAAGGGCCAAATGATTTTTTTTTCTTACTGGGAGCTTTCGTTAAGGTTTTATCATTAAATGGCCATGTGGTTAGCTTAAAAAAAAGTTTCACATGGCAATTTACTAGATGAAATGATAATGCAGTTCAAAAATTTATAAATACTAGGGTTTAGTTACAATTAAAGGATGTGATCCTAAGCTATTTCTTGTAAAATTTAGAGGTTCAAAATGTAATTTACCCCGTTTTAAAAATAAATATATCTTTGAGACAGCTTGTGGTATTCTAGTGCTTAACTTTCTTGACGCTGCTACAGGAGCTCTGGTTGAGAAAAATGGCATTTTAAATGATCCAGGAGCTTCTGCTTGTCAGGGACATCATCAGGGTCAATTCCAACCTGATTCATCTTCAACTGTATCGGTAAGTCTTCACATGCGGTAAAAGTCTCATCCATTCCAGGTCTTTCTTGCTAATATTGTCAAGTGGACAGCAAATATTCAATGGGAACGGTTACGAATCTCTGTCCTTTCTGCTTAGTATGTTAATGTAAGGAGCAACTGGAAGTTTTTTGTGTCGGCACAAGCTGATAGCACCGAGACACCATAACCCAGAGTTTTCTCTGAGAGTCCAGGAGCTGAGCTAAAGCCTGAGATTTTAATTGTTATGCAAGCAGGCCTGGACCCGCAAAAGAGGTTTGGCTGGCTTTACTGGAGACTGGTTTATGGCCTAACTGCTACTATGTCTGTGTTAGAATTGTGTCTACCTGCGAAACGGTGGAATGACTATTACAAGCAACATGTGGATGTATAGGCCTTTGAACTTCAGTTGTTCACTAGTTGATTCATTATAAACATAGTTCAAAGTCATGGTTGCGACAACCATCTTAGTCATTTAATTTTTGATGCTGTCATGGCATTGCGTCGCGGTATTGGTCAATACATAACGATTAGCTAGTTGTTGGATTCAAAAAGTTCAAATGGAAAATGTGGCTGATATTCCCTTGTTTCCCGTTATTTCGCTGATATATGGTCCGATATCTTGTTGTCCCCTGAGATATTGCCTGGTATGGTTTGAGACGTGGACATTTTTTCATTAAAATATTCATCTCTTGCTTCTTTATCATGTTTATTCAAAGTTCCATATGGTTTGAGTGTTTTGGTTTTCTTCTTGTCAATTTTTAGGAGGTTTTCCTTCTTTAATAGTTACACTTACCATTTATGTAGGAGAAAAATAACCATTTTTGCCAAGATTTGGAAAACAAATCTCAGTGTAAGGCCCCTAGTGTTGGTTCGAGCACCTCCAAGGCACCTAAATCCCCTTGGATGCCTTTTGCCATGCTGTTTGATGCCATCTCATGTAAAATGACTCCTAAAAACATGGAGTTGGTGAATTCTCATTATGACTTATTCAGGGTATGTTGTACTGTCTTCTATTTCTTTGATTTCACCTTGAATATTTTTCCTAATTTTTACTTCTTCTGGCTTTTTATTTTTATTTTTTATTTTCCACCCTCTTGTTGGAAATATTATTAGAGCAAGAAAATTAGTCGGGATGATTTTATAAAAAAGTTGAGACTGATAGTTGGGGATCAATTGTTGAAATCTACAATTACGAGCCTCCAGAGCAAGGTACGATACTATGATTTAATCTGTGTTATTAATCTTGTTTGTTGCTGCTGCTTTTGGCCTTAACTAGTAATTATGATTTATGAGTGTTGCCATGCTTTCATGCCAAACCAATTTGTTAAAGATTTTGTTGGATGCTTGTTACATTAAGCTGAGTGAAGCTTGCTTAAAATTGAGTGCTGCGAGCTGATCCATACTGAAGCTTCCCTATCTGTTTGGTAGCTTTGCATATGTATGCAACGGTGCATGCCTCCTTGCATGTTTAATGCTTCCACTGGGGACTATATTACTTTGGAGTTCTTTTTCTTTCTGGATTTGCTTGAAATCTTAAAGCATAAAGGTTAGAAGCTTTGACAAGGCACGAAGTGTAATGCTCATTCTTTAATTTAATTTAATGTCAGGCACCAAGTATCAGCTACACTATCACCTCTTGATAGGGCATTTTTTTTGTCCTTAGTATTTTATAACATGAATCTTGTGATGTTATCCATTACACTATTTGTACATATTTTGGGCTTGAGAATGCTTGTAGAAGAGCCTCTGTTTGTAGGACTAGTTTTGGTGTGGGACTGGTCCAGCGGAGACAACCTATATAGCACAGAAGTAAGACTACAATCCTCGTCTCGCGTTACCTGGGTATCATAAAGTGGGTTGTGAGCTGAGAAAATCAATGATGGTTGGGAACTATTGCCTAACATGCCAAGATAACAATTTATATGCACGCACACATCATAGGAAATCTAGCAGTAACTCGTTCCCCCCTCCCCCTCCCCCCCCCCCCCCAAAAAAAAAGAGAGGAAAAAAAAAACTTTTTTCCTCTCTCATCGATGTGATTGGTAATTGACGTTCCATTTCTTTGATTCTATGTGATCTGCTGAGTGAATTTTGCATTTGTGCTAGTACGGGCAAGAAGTCAAGAACTTATAGGGACATATCATATATTTGTGAAGAGTTTTTGAGTTTTGAGGTCTTTGTTAATTGTTGGTTATACTTGCAGCTACCATCCAATTCAATGAGCCCCCTGCAAGTGCCCAAGGAGGAGTGAGAATGTTGAGGCAGATGATGCTGGTTGGCTTTCTTACATCAAATAATGATTTTTTGGCTCTGCTGCTCTTGGCATGGGAAGTTGCTGAGATGAAGTTGTGAACAAACCAGCTTATGAATATGTAATTTCCTTTTAGCTATTTCCTTTTCAGTTTACCATTCAAGCTTGTTGAACCGGTGCGTTCTGTTTCTTAAGTTTAAATCTCATTTCCGAATCGTTTCCTAAATTGACTTTCATTTATAAATTTGCTGATGGTGGTAGTTATTAAATTGTCACCTTTCATTTATAGAGTTGCTGATGGTGGTAGGTAGGTATGAGGTTGTTTTCAGACATCTGAAAGTAGAAAACAATAATATATATATATATATATATATATATATATATCATTCAACCAGCTTACCATTTGTAATTTCCTATTGTTCCTAAAAAATAGAATTTCCATGAACTTCTCTGTCTTGAGCTACACGCTTGAGTAGCCCACCCCGGGGTGGACCTAAAAATTTTGTCTTGTGGGGTAAAATTAAATAAAAGTAAACATTATAAATTTAATGAATAAGAATCAAAAAGAAGATAAAGCTTGGAAGAGATAAGAGATAAGATTAAATCTAGATTCTCGAGATGAAGATGAAGATGGAGTTTTTAACATATATTAAAATGGTTAAGGGAAATCAAAAATTTTTACTTTTTCGGAAATTTAGAAATTTAAGAAATATCATGTTTATTGTGCGATATTTTTAGGAAACTAAATATTTAAATA
This sequence comes from Vitellaria paradoxa, assembly GCA_019916065.1. NCBI lineage: Eukaryota > Viridiplantae > Streptophyta > Magnoliopsida > Ericales > Sapotaceae > Vitellaria > Vitellaria paradoxa. The sequence goes on from CM034242.1 coordinate 7,490,600, forward strand.
AATAATAAAATATACCAAATTTTGTTTTTTAATCATAAAATGTACTTTATTATGCACTTAAAAAATATTAAAAAATTAAATGTGTCGCGTATAATTTTCAATAATATATATAGAATATTGGAGTAGGCAATTATATTTATTATGGTATAATGATATTTTGGACTTGAAACCTTAAGTTTGGCCATGTGCCTTTTGGACGAATTTGCTCAAAATTTTCACATAAAACACTTTATTTCTTAAAATCAATCAGTTAAAAAAAATATTTTAAGATAGAACTGATAAAATATTTTAATATTTTAAATACCTATATCTAAGAATATAGGTATTTAAAAGACTATAACAACCAATTATCTCTATAAGGGTATATAAGAATATAAATATACATATATCTAAAATCTGTAATATATATCAATTTAATTGCTTTACATTTAAAATTTATATTTATGCAAAAATAATAATAATAATAATAAATGTGTTAGAATTTCTCGTATCTCTCTCTCACAAAGACTATCAATAATCTCAATAAGGATATCTCCATTAAAAGAGTGCAACAATTGACTATAACAACTAATATAAGGATTTAAAAAACTACAACAAAGGATATATGAGAATATATATGTATCTAAAATACTATAACAATCAATCATTGATATATAAATATATATATATGTATATATATATTTAAAATACTATAACAATGGTAAGGACACGTTTAGTTAATTGTTTTAAATTTTTTCTTCTAAAATTTATACTTATTTAAACAAAACTTTAATAATAAATGTGTTAGAATTTCAAAAGGAAATTGTCTTTTTTTTTTTTTATAAAAAAGTTCTCTCCCTAAAAGACAGTAACAATCAATTATCTTGACAATGATATATAAGAATATATGAAGATTAAAATAATCAATTATTTTCGTAAGAATCTCTTCTAAAATCTCATCTATAAAATATTATAATAATCAATTATCTCATTAACATCCATCAATATATAAAAATATACATATATATATGTGTGTGTGTGTGAGAAAAATTCTGTCCGAAGATTAATCCAAAATTTTGAATAGATGTGGTCTCAATATTTTCAAATTTTAAGAAATGGAAACGAGCTAAAGAAAAATAAATTTGGTCTATTTTGAGTCATGTGACTTTGTGGGGCCCAAGTTTATGATTTGACTTTTTCTAGATAAGAAGTGGAGACCACACTGGGTGACTTATGGGCTTAGTCTTTTGTAAATTATATTACAATTTTACTAAAATATCCTTAATGCTTTTCAAACTACCAAAGTCTACCATAGCTATGACATTGTCCAAGTGATTTATTTTTTTCCTTAAAAAAAAATGAATTTCATGAAAACACTTTTAAATTTAAAGGTGAACTTTCTGAAAGAAAAATATATCTATTAAAATAAAATTTTAAATTCAAAAGTAAATGTACAAAACATAGCTTCTGTTATTATAATGTATGCTAAACTTAGACACATACGTTATTGTGTATTTAATTAAAAAGGTTTTAAAAAATAATATAATTACATAAGTTAATTAGTAATAATTGAAAATATATAAGTAAAGGTTTTCAATTATAAGTCTTTAAAAAAAATTTAAATAAAGCAATAGTTGGGATTATTGGAGAAATTGGTAGTTTAATTAAGGTTTAAATTTATGATTCAATATTTTTGAAAAAAAAAATTGTGACCTAATTTACTATTATATAGTGTAAATTCAAAATTTTCTCAAACGTAACTTGCTTTAAGAGGCAAGCGTCAATTAGATCAATTACTAGCGTTTGCTCTATATATTATATTATATTATGTTATATTAGTATGTGCATAGCTAAAAATGAATTTGTAGAATAAAATTTGTGTTAATTATATTCCTTGAAAATAAATTTAAACCAACAATAAAATTTAGTTAATATATATAAATTAAATGTTTTATAGGAAATATAATATAATACACATATTTTTAATCTGAAAAAAGCGTAAATACATCTAAATAATTGGATTTTTAATCAAACAATCAAAGATGTAATATTCCCAAATGGACAACCCCTAAATCCAAGTGATTTGAGTGTGGATGTAAAGTTAGATTAGGTAAGAGATATAATTTTCCCGAACTGACAACCCCTGAATCCAAATGATTTGAGTGCAGACGTAAAGTTAGATTAGGTAAAAGATGTGATATCTCCCGACTGGCAACCCCTGAATCCAAACGATTTAAGTGTGGACGTAAAGTTAAATTAGGTAATAAAGTCTTTATATGCAAGTGATTTCATTACTGTCACTTTAACAACGGATCATAATTAAGTGAAATTAAAAAATGAGTGAAATGAAAAATTAATCAACTACATTTTCATTCCTACTATTACCTTGAATATAAGTCAGCCACTTAAATTTATTTTTTTAATAATCACATTTATTGTTAAATCACGTAACATTTCATGTTCCCATAATACTAACACGTTCTAAAGTAACATTACTTGCGAGGAAAATGGTGGCACTGAGTGATTATGCCTTTAATAATTAGTTGTAATTGGCCTATTGATGGAGCGTTGATCTTAAGAACTCTATAACACCGCCCACTTCCTAATGGATATTTTTCAACTTAATACAATTGGCTCATTGATTTGTCCATATTGAGGTCCTTTGTGGGTTGTTATACAAAATAACAGATCACTTTTATGCAATACAAAAAAATAAATAATGGTAAACAAAAATGAATAATGGTAAGCAAACCAGTACAAAAAATACTCACAATAAAAGAACACAAGATTTACATAGTTTAATAATTTGGATATGCCCATAAGTACAATTTCACAGGTACAATAAAATATAGTTTTCACTATAAACTCTAACAATGGCGTAAGAATTACAAAAAGTGCAGAAAAAACCTTAAAGAACCCTTAGAGAAAACTCTCAACTTGTTCCTAGCCTTTCTCACAATCTTAACCTTAAAAAACTTTAATCTGAACTTCTTACAATGTATAATTGTCATAGAATGTATACTTTGAAATTTTAACCAAAATTAGCTTTTGAAACACAGTATAAAATATTATCAGATTGATGCTTGTAGGAGTAGCCTTCCCATGAGCTTCCAATGAGCACTAGCACAACCAAAAACTCAAAATATACCTTTTGATATTTTCTCGTAATTCAAAAAATTAAAGTGATCTTTCTACAGATTCCCGCAAAATAATGAATTTGTACTACTATTGTATCATGGAACTTCCTACAAAGTTTGCTTGCTACACTTAGATATCTACTCATTTTTTAATGCCTAAATATAACAAGTATGAGTCACAACTCTAACATAACTTCATAAGACTCTATCTACTTGTTTTCAAGGGGGTTTTAGACTGAGTAAGCACATCAATTTGCTCGTACTTAACCTTAATCAACTAATAAATCATTAAGTTTAATGCATTTTGACCAACTTTTAGATTTGGTTATCATTCACTCATTGTTCGTCAACCAACATTGTAATAAGGATTAAATAACTGGTTGATTTGTAATTCTCTATCACATTAATGTCACAGACCAACATTGTAATCAATCGAAATCAAATGACTGGTTAATTTGTAATTCTCTATAACACTAACATCATTAATAATTTATAATTCTCTATAATGCTAACATCATCAACCAACATTGCAACCAATCAGGATCAATTCAAATTTGTAATTCTTTGTAATACTAATATCATCAACTGAAATTTGTGATTCTTTGTAACACTAATATCATCAATTTGTTGATGTGATTGTCACATGTCATACTTATACAGTGCCAAGTGTCATGATTGTAGAATTTGAGATTTGAGATATTATTTTTTTAATGTAGAGTTTGAGATTTTAGACATCATTTTTTTAAGGAATCAACGTCAAGATTGAAAAAAATGTTGTTGACGATGATAATCTAAGTATATTTCATTACTTACCATTTAAGAGAACATTAAAAATAAGAGAGAAGCAACTATATTTCATTCTTATTGAATATATGATTGATGATTGAAATTGAGAACATTGATTCTATGTCAATTACAAATAAATGGGCCTACAATTTAATGGTGAAACTTTTTTGACATTAAAAAAAAAATAAATTCAATGGTCCAAAGGATCATTCAAAATTATTATTTTTCTTAATAGTGGTGTTTGCATTTAGCCAAAACACTTTTTTTTTTTCTCTCAAAGCATTTTACAAAATCTATCTCCCTCTCTTATAATTTGAAGTTCTAAAATATTTTATGAAAAAAATTTAATAAAATGAAAGCCACCATTGAAAGAAATCTCTGTATTTATATGTATATTCTTTTAAGTTTTTAAAAAGTCACATTTGAAAGAGAGTAACTATATTGGTATTATTATTATATTTAGATAGTAACTCTTACTTATACTTACGATTTATTTAAAAATTCATTTTTGACATATATTTTATACAACTCTATACGAAGAAGATTTGTTTTGATTGAACATAAATGTTTTATAAATAATATTATACATAGACATCTCGAGATAGATTTGTTTTGATTGAACATAAACATTTTATAGGTAACATTATACATAGTTATTTTGAGACATAAAACTTTTATAGAGACGATTCTTGTTTGGATTGAACATAAATATTTTGTAGATAATATTATACATACATTGAGATATAAAATTTTATAGAGACTAAATATCAAGTAATTTAAGACAACAGAAGTTTTATAGAGTAAATAATTAATTATATAGAGACAGACATTTAAGAATTTTGAAAAACTCTTAATCTTTCTGTTCATTTTTATCCAATTATAGCTTTTTTTTTCCTATCATTTATCAATTTTTTAAGATATCTAATCTTAATTTTTTTTAGATAAGTTTTATCATTTTTTTTACCTTATCAAATATTTAGCCTTATCCCCCAATTTTTTAGCTCTGGCCATACAATCAATGGTTCTCATGTTTGTTATAATCATATATTTATATATTATATTCACATTTTCCTCATGTTTATTGTATTTATATATTTATATACTACATTTATATTTTTTGGATAACAAAAATTTAGTGATTTTATTTTTCTTGGCTTACATACGAAAAGAATTATTTGTGAGCTCTTGTACTTTTATAGACGTTGAGGATTTTAACTGATCATATATTTTGGATAACAAAAACTTAACGATTCTTTTTTTCTCTTTGATTACCTGACATGATAAAATATATTTTGAAGTCGTCTTGTACTTTTATAATACATTGAGAATTTTAATTGATTATATATTTTGGGTAACAAAAACTTAACGATTTTATTTTTCTTAGCTTACATACATGCGATGTCGGTAAATATTGAAATCAACTTGTACTTTTATGATACATTCAACGAATTACATATTTTGGATAACAAAAACTTAAGGATTCTATTTTTCCTGCCTTATGTGACATACGAAGAGAATTATTTGTAAGTTATTTGTGAGTTATGTCAGTAAATATTAAAGCCGTCTTGCAATAAATTAAGAGTTTCAACCTATTATATATTTTGGATAATAAAAACTTAATAATTCTGTTTGGCTTGCGTGATACGCTAAGAAATTTATTTGTGAGTTGGGTGAATATTGAAATCTCTAAATTTAATTTTAAAAAACTTTATTTATCCAACACCCAAATTTATCTAAATGTAGCTTTTTTATCATTTATCGTGCTCTATTTTTATCATTTATTATTTTTATAATTTTTAATCACTTATCATTTATCCAACTTGATAAGCCTTATTATTATTATTATTATCATCATTTATCCAACTTTAAATTTTTTTTTAGATGGGTCTTTTCATTTTATAAATAAATCTTATAAAAAATTCACACCCCAATTTTTTTTGGTCTGCCCTGTATTTAATTATCCTCATGGTTTATATATTTATATGTTACATTCATATATATTGAATTTCTTAACTTATATATTCATATATGTTACATTCATATATTTTAAATAACAAAAACTTAACAAGCCCTTTTTTGGGGGGGCTTACAAAGAAAATTATTTGTTATCTAATGGATGTCAAGTGAATGTTGAAGTCGTCTTGTACTTTTACAAGCTAATTTGGATCTAAGCTAATTTTGCCTTGTACTTTCAATCAATATTGCTTGTTTGATTTCTTAACATATATATCATTTACTTTATGAATTATTGTTATCCAATAGTTGTAAATTTATTGTGATGATTTTACGGAATATTCTTAACCATCATACATTTATTTGTTAATGTTATATGTTTTTGTAATCTATATTATTATATTTTAAAAATAAAATAAAAAAATTAATTTCTTTTAGAACAAAATTTTGAGAAAATTATTTATTATGTATAGAGATACGTATGCGTTTTTAATTTAAAAGATCGCATTTGTTAATGAGTACCAGGGAACACTTATTAAAAACTAATAAGAATATGCTATTTGTTTATTTTTTATTTTAATCAAAAGAAATTAAAAAATTTAATAAATTTTATTAGTTGTAGAATAGTGTATTATCTATATTAATCTTCATCTGATAAGAAAAAATATTTTATATTCTCATTGCATTCAAAATCATGATTTATTCAATAGAAATAGTCTTTATGTATGTGATTATGTTTTGCATATTTATTTGAATTTGTTGTTTCATATTTTTTTTTTACCTGTAACGTAGGAGTTTGATTTGTTTTAATAATTTTACTTCAAAAAAAGAATTATAGGTAATTTGTAATTTCACCTTAAAAAAAAGATAACTTATCAATTAATATAAATAAACCCCTCTCTCTCTCTTTTTTTTTTTTGTTTGAATTCTACAATTCATAAAATTTGTAAAGTCTTTATTAGTAAGTGACATATTTTTGTTGACTCTTAGGAGATCTTGTTAACAGGACCCTTAAAAGATTTCCCTTAACTAAGAAATTCCATAAATTGGTTTAGTTATTTCGTTATTTTTTTTTCATGCACAACTGTTCAGTTTCATATTTTGAGTAGAAGTGAACAAAATGTAAATAATAATAATAATAAAAATAATAATAATAATTTGGAGTAGAAGTGAAAAAATGTTAAATAATAATAATAATAATAATAATTGCTAAATTACTTTTAATTAAATATAAAAAATGAGATAAAATACTCCGTTATTCAGTTATTTAATTTTTTTAAACGATAAAATTATCTTTTAATATTTTAAATTTCTTTTAAAAATCATAAAATTAATAAAGAATTAAAAATAAAATTTTTCCTTTTTCAAACACTAACAAAATTAACCTTTTAGTAGCTAGTTAAAAAAAACAAAAGAAATTTTTTTTTTTCAAACTGGGTATTATGTAATATATTTGTAGCTTTTTTTTTTCTTTCCCTAATTAGGTCTTATGTGATCTGCCGTTCAAAAAATATATATAATTATGATACTTAACAAACATTTATGAACATCTAGTCATAGATGATTGCATGAATTTTAAAAATACAATTATATTGAAACTCTAATTTTGAAATAGTAGAATTCCTTTGTAAACTTACCCTTAATATTATATGAGTTTTATATACATTGAAGACTCTAACCATGAGGTTTGCACCTAAAACAAATACTAGGTAATGAATTTTATGTATTCTGTACTTTATCTATTGCTAAAATAATTTAATTTATTGAGTATAAAGTTTTGTGTTATCTTTTTATAAAAGGAAAAGATTTGAATATATTTGGTATAGATGCAATAAGCCAATTTACTTTCACACTAATATACTGTTAAACTGTAATTGTAAATAATAATTTTCTCTTTTTATTTTTTTAGTATTGTTGATGTGATAGTTATAGTTGAGAACATTAATTACAAATGTGATGTCAATGGCAAATATTAGTTAAAATATTCTAAGTGGATATTGGTTGAAATATGAAATACTCTAGGTAAATACTCCAGCTTGATAAAGATATGTTGAAATACTTGCTCTTGGTGGATATGGGTTGAAATACTTGAGGCATCGGGTTGAAATACTTACTCCTCAGTTGAGATACTCATGTTGATAAATATCATTAAAATGCTTATTAAAATATTTATCTGTTGAAATACTATAAATATCGGTTAAAATACTTTATGTTAATAAAATACTTAACTTCAAGTAGATATCCAGATAAATATCGGATCGATTGAAATATTCTAGATAGATATCAGTTGAAATACTTAATGAGAGAGAAATAACTGAATATTTTTAATTTGTGATATACATCACTTTATATCATTATCACTATACATATAGGCTCATCAAAATTATAGGGTTAAATATTTATTTTAATGACCAACTAATAAAATCGACTATATTCAAAGGCTCTTATTTAATATTATTTTGCGGAATGATTTCAAATAGAGACAAGAAAATAAATTTATTTTGTCCCATGAAAAATTGCACGCAAAGTAAAAATAATGTAATATTCTTCTATTGTTGGGGGTAGAATTTGGTCCTCCAAAAGTAAGGTTAAGTTTGGGAAGAAAAAAAAAGTTAATTTTTTAGTAATTAATTTTTTAACTTTTTGTTAATTTGACATATTTGCCCTTAATAGTTTAAAAAAAATTTAAAATATAAAAGAGTAATTTTGATCATTAAAAAAAAAAAAAAAAAGACTGAGTAACTAGTGGTTCTATACGGAACCTAACGTTCTAATAAATGAAATACCAAAATTATGACTTACGGAATTGAAAGGCATTCATGCATTGTAAACCTAATGGTCCAAGGCAACTAGATTACTCTTATAAATTGAAGAAGTATAATTTAATTTTATCTTCTACTACAACCCTATATATAAATAGATTAATTTAAAATAATAGCCATCATTTGTATTCAAATATCAAATTTAACATTTAGTGAGAATAAAAAATTATTTTTAGATAACTAATTTGTAATGATAATGATTATATGTGAAATTGTTGTAAAATATATAATAATATAATAATAATAATAATATGGTCGAATCACATTTATACATAAAAATTTAGTTATTTTACATAAAGTAAATTTAAAATATGTATTTATTTAATATAATATATATTTAAATATTTTTAAGATTATATCACTGTTCTTATTTTTGTATTTTTCAAGAAGTTATAATTCAATATTATCATTCTTTCTCTTATCTGAGTCCCGACTTATTCTGTGAAAAAATTAGAATAAAAGAAAATAAGAAAGGAACAGAGGAAAAAATAATTATTTTTCCCTTCTTTTCATTTTTTTATCCACTCTTTAGTGAAAAATGGGAGAGAACGAGGGAAAGAATAGAAGGGAAGGAGAAAAAGAGAAAAAATATTTATTTTTTATTTTATAAAAGAGGGTCTAATTTTTTAAAAAAATATTTTGAAAATAAAATTTAAAGGTAAATGATATTTGCACTCTTTTATTATTCTTTTCACTCGACATTCATTTTAATTAATTTATTAAATGAAAAAAGTAACGTGGGTTGGAGATAACTAATAAAAAAGAACAAATATCTTCAGCCAAATCTAAAACTATAATTTATATTTACTAACATTTTTTTAATCAAACAATACAAGAAAGAAAAAAGTTTACATTTTCTTAAAGAAAAAATCATTGCACACACCGTGTCTGTTTGGTTTGCTATAAACTTTTAAAAATTTTTAAAAATTTCTAAAAATTATTCACTTTTTTATCTTACTATACGAATTACGAATTCACAATTTATCTCACTTTTTATTACTCTAAACATACTCATCATTTTCTATTTTTTTCGGTTATCTTACCAAACACAACATCAATAGTTTGGCTGAAAACAACTTACGTGATATAACTTTTACTCATTTATTTACAACCAAAACGTTAAAAAAGAAAAAAATGGAAAAACAACTCGCATCAAAATTTGTGGAGTTTAAATTTAATTTTTTGAGAAGAAACTCAAAAAATTTATTGTGTTATTAATAAAATTCCACAAATCCCCAAAAGGGTAAATTTGTCATTCTATCACGTTGCTTGTCTTGCTGTCCAAGGGGGAAGAAAAGCAGAAAAGAAAAGAAAAATGAAAGGCGGTCCCATTGGAAGGTTCCAATTGTTTGATTGCGGGCCGACCTAGGGTTTTGAACGGTTGCCGGAGAAAGGAATAAGAAGCGGGAGGAAAAAAAAAAAAAAAAAAGAAAAAAAAAAGAAAAAAAGGGGGAAATTATCAGTCGACTCTTCTCTCCCCTCCCATCCGCCGTACAGGTGACCTTCGACTGACCTCTCTCTCTCTCTCTGTGTTATATATATCATGTATGCTTTGTGGTTGCTCTCTTTCTCTTCATCTGTTGCTGAATTTGAAGGTCAGCGGTTCGGTGTTTTTTTTTTTTTTTTTTCCTTTGGAGATTTGAACTTGATCACAAGAAATTTGTCACAATTCCGGAACAATCTTCAATTGAGCGTTTTCCTTTTGTCATTCAGGACTTCAGAATTTTTCCGGCAACAATATTCAATTTGGCGGTATCTTTGGCCTTTTTTTTTATTGTTTTCGTTTAATTGAGTGGAACTTCTCCATTAGGTTGTGGAGACAACTGAGTCAAGATCTTGAGGAAGTGAATGATGTGATAGGAAAAAGGGTGAGGGTTTCGTCAGGTATTAAGTGTGTGTTTGCTCTGCCATCTGAACCTTCAAGGAATTTGCAATATGAGTTGGAAGTTTGAAGCGCAGAATATTTAGATTTTAATTTGGCTGCAACAATTTACAAACGCCCATTTGTTTTGCTATATGCTTGAATAAAAATAGCCTGCATTGGTGAGATCGAACCTTGTGCACGGTAGTTTGTTTTACAATGCTAGCATGGAAATTTGCATATATTTCTTAATAAGAGAGTTGCCGTCAGATGTGCACATGGAGTATACAGTTGCAATAGGCAAGCAGGAACAAAAAAGAAATGCTTATTAGAAGAAAGAAGAGCAAAACCTTCTGACTTGGAGCTCAAGTCATCCAAAATTGATTTAAGGATCAATGGAAAATTGACACTAGATTATAGAAACCCATAAAACAAGAAACACAAACATTTGTTTCAGCTTATTATTGGATGGATTGTCACTCTTGGTCAATATTCTGTGTCAAATTCTTTAAAGAAGTGAATATGGCTCCTTTTCCTTGCTATAATTACTTTCCTCCATGGGCAAATTCTTTAAAGCCCGTCCTTTTTTTTTTTTTTTTTTGCGAATTAAATTTTGTACCATGTAATGGCTCGTATTTTTAAATATTGTTTGTTATTTTGCAAAAATATTGCAAGATGACATTTTCAAAAGCAAGGGGGATTCGACATTAGTTTTATTTACTCTATATGTGACATTTTAGAACCTACAAAGATTTAAAAGGCACTTGAAGATCACACATAATCTGTATATAATGTTGTTATATGGTCTATACTTCCATGGGAACTTGATGGTTTTGATGAAAAAAGGAAGAAAGAACACCATTCAAGTTAAGCCCTCAATTATGATGATAAGAATTAAATGCTTACTACATGCATGACAAATTTTGAGAAGCCAAAAGTGGTTTCCGACTTTCCACCAAAAAAAAAAAAAAAAAAATTGTTGTCATACGTAAGCCATTGAAGCGAAAATTCTTGAAATTCCTCTAGCTACAAAACTTGTACTTCCAAATTTTCTGGCATGTGGTATGCACAAATTAACTTTGAGCCTGGCTAACTATGGAATGTAGTATCAGATTTACATGGTAGATGTCTACATTAAATACACTTCTATGAAAACAATTTAAATGTAGCATAAAGCAAAATAAGACAAAATAGTTAATATTTGGTGTATCAAATGGATAATTGACTAAATAAGCTGTTGTCTAATAAGTAGGCGTACATCCTTCAAATTTGGATTTTCATTAATTGGAATTGATTTTATTTTGACAGTAATCAAATTTTGCAACACAGGGTAATGGGAGAAATATAATTTTGGAAACAAAATATACTCTATCCACCCCATAATGGACTTCACAAGCAAGACCCATACGGCCCTCTTAACAGGCCTAGTTGTCCATTCTCCTCTATCCGCTCCATACTTGGCAACAATCACTCTCCATGATTGATTCCTCTCCAACCTGAATCTCCACAACCACTTCCCCTGGAGCGCATCATTCATTAGAGATAATCTATTGATATCCACTCCTCCTTGCTTGATAGGCTTGCAAGTTGTGCATTAATTAGCCAGATGAAACTTAGCTTCCTCTCTCATTTCTCCCCACAGAAAATTCCTCTAAAGTTTCTCCTTCTTTGCTGTTGATATTTGAATTTTGAAAATCAACATAAAGTGGATTGGCATGCTGGACAGGGAGCTCTTATTAGGCGTGATCCTACCCTTTTTAGAGAGGTACACTATTTTCCACCCTGCCAATTGTTTTGGGTCCTTTTTAAAAAATTCCGTCCCAACACCTGCTTGGCTTTAAAAGAAGCTTCCAAATGAAGTACCAGATAAGAAGATGGGATCTGACTTACATTGGACCCCATAGAAGCTGCCATGCTGTCCACGTCTATTATCTCTCCTATCAGAATCAACTCCGACTTGCACAAGTTAACCTTTAGACCTGAAGCTGCTTCAAAACATAACAGGACACACTTCATATAGCCCAAGTGAAGATGATCTGCCTAGTAGAAAATTATGGAGTCATCTACGTAGCAGGAGCAAAATCTCTATAGAAGAAAGATACAAAGTCCCCTGCCTTAAAGCCGATAGTGAAATCCATTTGCACTCTATTATTGAGTCCACTATGGGCTTACATCACTAAATGAATCAATTGGTGAAAGGGGTTTGCCTTGCCTCAACCCCTTGAAGACTTGAAAAACCTGCTGGGAAGTCATTGAGCAGAATTGAAAATCTCATTGTAGAGATGCACCATAAGATAAACTTCCTCCATCTAGCTTCAGAGTCCATCCGCTCCTGAAGGTAAATCAGAAATGCCCAATTTATATGGTCATAGGCTTTCTCAATATCCAGTTTTGCAAATCAGGTCTAGCTTCCCCGTCTTGATTCTTGCATTCATAACTTCGTTGGCTATAAGACTAGCATCCAAAACATGCCTTCCTTCCATGAAGGCATCCTGGGTTTTCGACACAATGCCTCCTAACACTTTTGTAAGACTTAAGGCTAAGTCTTTTGCCAAAAGCTTGTACAATCCTCCCACTAAGCTGATGGGCCTAAAATCTCTTATATCCACCACTCCTCTCTTCTTAGGGATGAAGGCTGTAGTAGAAGCATTCAAACTTTTAATGCAGACACCTTCCTTGTGGAAAGCCTGGAAGACTAGTAATCTCTACACATCCCAACACTGGAGAAAGAAAGTTTTCATCATCCTGTTTGGCATAGGAGCCTTGTCACTGTTCAAAGATTTCAATGCTAGCCAAATTTCCTTCTTCAAGAAATCTACATTTCTATATATTTTTGTATATTCATGACGCTTCCGAAATATTTTGGAAATATTTCCTTTTTAATCCAAATAACCTATGGAAATGAAATTTTGATTCTTGAAGCTTTCACCTTAGAAGCCAAGAGTAGTAGGAAACATAGTAAATGCTCCTATTATTTAAATTGCACGGTAGAGGGAAATCATTGAACAATTGGTAAATATACTTTCTCCATACAGGCTATGCTTGTGATTTTACAATTCATGAAATTGCTGATGATGTTTGGTTAGATCATTTTACCATACAGGCTATGCATGTGATTTTAAAATTTATGAAATTGTTGATAATGTTTTGTTAGAAGCCAAGAGTTGTGGGAAACATAGTAAGTGCTCCTAAAGCAAAGGCTAAGAAAAAGGGGGGGGGGGAGCACAGGTGTGACTGGGCAACCGGATCATTTATAAGGAAGGGCTTCTTCTTTAAATTGCACGGTAGAGGGAAATCATTGAAAAATTGGTAAATATATTTTCTCCATACGGGCTATGCATGTGAAATGCTATGCATGTGATTTCACAATTTCTGAAATTGTTGATGATGTTTGGTTAGATAATTTTAACTCGGTATATTTTACCTACCAAAAAAACGTAGTATATTTTACCTACCAAAAAATCATAGTATGTTTTTGAACTTTGATGCTGGTCCAATGCTATTCAGTGTTACACATTTTCATTCCAGATATCTAACCCAAAAAATTTCTTCTTAGCTAACCCTTATGGCTACAATTTGCTCTCTCTAGGCATAGAATGATAAAACAAATATACATTAAATTCTAACAGTTCTAAATGGATCACCCGAAAAATTTCTTCTTAGCTAACCCTTATGGCTACAATTTACTCTCCCTAGGCAATAAAATGCTAAAACAAATTCTAACAGGAAATTTGATTATGGCATAAAGTTTCAACCACTATTAACTACTGAAGATGAATACTACTGAAGGATAAATGGTGGACATTATATAGTTTAGTTCAATCTGGTGTTGTTTCAAACAGTGAAACAAAGTCATTTTACGAACAATTTATCAATTTATCCTATATTAAGAAAACAATTATGTGCCTTTGATTGATACTTTATTAAAATTCTAGTTGTAATTAATTGTTTGTAAGTCTTGGATTATAGATACTTCAAAGCAATGTGCATACTACATTCAAAAGAAAACCTGGTTCAATCAAGGCTTTTGTAATTAAAGTATCCCAAAAATTTTGATTTAGTGTAACAACTATGCTGCATTCGAAGAATCTAGGTTTTTAGGTAGCATTAGGTTAGTGTGCGCATCTCTTATTCGTTTATTTATTTTACCATAGAATGCTAACCATACACTACAAGTAAAATTTGTTGATTGCTATGCTAATGATTATCACTTATAGGTCCATTTTTGTGTGTGTATCCACGAGCAAGTATGCTCATCAATTTTTAGTTACTGATTTTTTTAATCAATTAAGATAACTAATTTTTTGTCTCACAAGTTTTTATTTTTAATTTGTCTTGTCCTTGTTTCTCTCTCCTTAAGGATATATCTAGTTAAAAATTATTTTTTAGTGGTTCTAGTTAAAGGTTGTTTCGACTTTTTACATTTTTTTGGGGGTTAAATCTGTGACTAATTGCACTTTGGTTGTGATTATTAAAAAAATCATTGCATTTTTGTCGTAATTGTGAGGGGGCTAAGTGTTGCGGTTTAAATGTAGGGAGGTGGAGTGAAAAATTATCACAAGGGGGTAAAATGTAATTATCCCTATAATTTTTCTAGATATGTTTATTAGGTTACAATCCGTGATGTATTCAATTACCTGTGTATTTTGGGCAGAGGTTTATGTTGATGTTATCCATATTTCCTGAAGATAAATCATATATTTTCTGGTATGATTTGATCGGATTGGATTAGCTTGAGTTTGGTATGATTTGTATAGATTAGGATATGATTGAATTAGATTTGTGAAGTTGCAAATTTACAGGAATCTGCTTCCTTGATTCTAGGAGTTAGTTTCCTTGATTCTAGGATAGAGATAGGTACTGATTTAGAAAGGTTATCAACTCCATATGTATATAAAAAGGTGTAACCTCTCTTGTAAAATATATAGAAGAAATACTTTCATGGTATTAGAGCATTGAATCTTCAATTCCTTTCTTCCTCGGCTAAGGTTTGTCCTCCTTAGCCTCTTTAGTTTTTTCCAGCTAAGGTTTGTCCTCCTTAGCCTTTGTTCCATTTTTTATTTATCCAAATGAGTTCAGAAAAGGCATCTGAAACTCTCTCCTCTAATCATCCCCAATCCCCAATGGCTTCTCAAACTTTTGGAGAAGCCACAGTCTTACAAATCATCAATCATAAGTTGAATGGAAAGAATTTCATTCAATGGTCTAGATCAGTCTTTCTAGTCATTCGAGGCAGAGGGAAAATGGGCTATCTCAAAGGAGATATCAAACAGCCCAAACCAGAGGATCCAGCTTATGCAAATTGGGAGATTAACAACTCGATTGTTATGGCCTGGTTAATTAATTTCATGGAGCCTCATTTTAGTAGAACCTACATGTTTCTTCGCACAGCACCAGTAATCTAGGATGCTTTGAATGCCAATTACTCTGATCTCAAAAATGCCTCTCAAGTATTTGAGATCAAAAATCGATTGAAGGAGATAAGGCAAGGAAATCTGGAGGTGACAGAATACTACAATGAACTGCAGATTCTTTGGCAAGAGCTTGATTTACATTATGAAGCTGAGTGGGGAGATTTAGAGGACAACATAAAATTCAAAAGACATTTGAAGAAGCAGAGATTGTATGAATTTCTGGCAGGCTTAAACAGAGAGTTAGATGAGGTACGAGGAAGGATTCTTGGCCACAAGCCTTTGCCTTCCATTGATGAGGTATTTGTTGAAGTAAGAAGAGAAGCAAGCAGAAGAAGAGTCACGCTTGGAATTGGAGGAAACAAAGAAGCATCTGCAGTCGGTGAAAGACCCATTGACACTACTGCTCTTGCAATTAAAAATGATTGTGACCAAAGAAGCCATCAAAAAGGAGAAAGAGGAGGAAGACCCTGGTGTAATCACTGCAACAAACCAGGACATACACGAGATATCTGCTGGGATCTCCATGGAAAATCAGCCAATTGGAAATCTCGGGGATCGAGTAGAGGAAAGAGTTTTCAAGCACAAATGGAAGAAAAACCTGCTAAGCATCAAAGGGAACCAGAACAAAGTGGGATCTTTCTCAATAAAGCCAACTGGAACAGTTGCAGAAATTGTTGAGTCAAACTGCAACTGGCAACCTAAAGACCTCTGCAATGGCTTCAGGTACTGCCCTGCATACCAAGAATACAGGTTCTTGGATGCTGGATTTTGGGGCTTTTGACCATATGACAGGTAATCTTTCCTTATTCTACTCATATACTCCATGCTTGGGAAGATCTAGAGTTGAAGTAGCTGATGGCACATATTCTACTGTTACTGGAAAAGGATCAGTCCATCTCTCAAATAATGTTTCTCTTCACTCTGTCCTATATGTTCCTAACTTGGCCTGCAATCTGATTTCAGTCAGTAAGCTTACTCTTGAACTCAAATGTTGTGCTAAGTTCTGTGCTATTGATTGTGAATTTCAAGGATTGGATTCGAGGATGATGATTGGCAATGTTAGAGTAAGAGATGGGCTCTATTATCTCGAGACTGAAGAAGATTCAACAGAGATTACTACTGTGGCAGAAAATGTATCTTCTTCTAGTTCTAATCATGATGAAATAATGTTAAGACACTATAGGCTAGGCTATCCCAATTTTCATTATCTGAAAAGATTGTTTATAGATTTGTTTATCAATTAAAATCCTAGTTCCTTCAACTGTGAATTCTACTTACTTGCTAAACACTGTCGTGCATCATATCCCATTAAACCATACAAAAAATCTCAGCCTTTTTCTTTGAGCCATATTGATGTATGGGGGCCCTCTCGGGTAAAAAACATCTCAGGTACTCGATGGTTCATAACTTTTATTGATGACCATATAAGAGTCTGTTGGGTATATCTACTTAAGGAAAAATCTGAAGCTACCAAAGTCTTCCAGTCTTTTCACTCCATGATTTTAACTCAGTTTCATGTTCCTATTCAAACTTTAAGAACTGACAATGGAATAGAATATTTCAATTCCATCCTTAGTGAATATCTTACTAAAAATGGGATAATCCACCAAAGTTCCTGCTCAAATACACTTCAACAAAATGGTGTAGCTGAGAGAAAAAACTGACATCTAGTTGAGGTTGCTAGAGCCCTAATGTTCACCATGAATGTACGTAAGTATCTATGGGGTGAAGCTATCCTAACAGCTTCCTATTTGATTAACAGAATGCCTTCCAAGTCCCTCAATTTCTCTATTCCTTTGTCCAGCCTCCTTCATCTATACCTAACCTTTAGGTTTATGACATCTCTACCTCCAAAAATCTTTGGGTGCACTGTGTTTGTCCACAACCATTCACCTAATCAATCCAAACTTGATCAAAAAACTATTAAGTGTGTCTTTATTGGTTACTCTCCAACTCAACATGGTTACAAATGTTACTCTCCCCATCTTCGTTGAGTTTTTGTTTCTATGGATGTCTCCTTTATTGAGTCTCAACCCTTTTTTCCCAATACTTATCTTCAGGGGGAGATGTTGAGTGAAGAAAAGTCTTGGGATATACCTTAGTCCACAGAACATCAGTCAGGGGATACAACTCAGTCCACAGAACATCAATCCTTACCTTTAATGCCCACAGAACATCAATCCCTATCGTTGCCTTTAGAACCTAACATTATATCATCTGAGGAACCAAGAAGAGATACTTCTCTGTTAGGGGGAGAAAATACCAGAACTGGCTTTCAGACAAGGGGTCAATTGCTGGTTTATTCGAGAAGAAATCAAAGACAACAAGGCCAATTTGACTTGAACCCCAGTCCTCAGGACAGTGAAGAGATTATTGATCAAAATCTACAGAATGTTGAAACTCAAGAACAGGATCTGGACTGGCCAATTGCCCTCAAGAAAGGAACCAGATCCTGCACTCAGTATCCAATATCCAAGTTTGTGTCTTATGCAAGGTTGTCGCCTAATTTTCATGCTTTTACTGTTGCCCTATCAATAACTTTAATTCTCAAAAATATAGAAGAAGCACTAGCTGATCCAAACTGGAAAGCAGCTGTGCAAGAAGAAATGGATGCACTTAGGAGGAACAATACTTGGGAAATGGTGGAACTACCTGCTGGAAAGAGGACAGTCGGCTGTAAATGGGTCTTCACTATAAAACACAATGCTGATGGGAGTATTAGCAGATATAAAAGTAGACTGGTTGCTAAAGGATTTACTCAAACATATGTGATAGACTATCAAGAGACTTTTGCACTGGTAGCTAAGTTGAATACCATAAGAAGTTTATATGGAGGCACCTCGAGGATTTAAGGAAGGAAGTAACATGGTCGTCAGGTTGAAGAAATCCCTTTGAAACAATCACCGAGGGAATGGTTTGACAAATTCACTCGAGCTGTTAAGAAGAAGGGGTTTATTCAAGCCCAAATTGATCACACTTTGTTCTACAAACACTCTCAGGATGGTAAGGTAGCTATTCTCATTGTATATGTAGATGATATCATTGTCACAGGAGATGATTTTGAGGAATTAAAGTCCTTAAAGGAGTATCTAGCTGGGGAATTTGAATTAAAGGACCTGGGAACCTTAAGATATTTTCTTGGCATGGAAGTGGCCCGCAGCAGCACAGGAATTACAATAAATTAGAGAAAATATGTACTTGATCTACTTCAAGAAGTGGGTATGTTAGGCTGCAAATCAGCCGAGACTCTAATGGATCCTAATAGTAAGTTGGGACTGGAAGGACGAGAAGAAGTCAACAAAGAAAGGTATCAAAAGTTGGTGGGAAAGCTGATCTATTTGTCTCATACTCGACCTGATATTACCTTCGCTGTAAGTGTGGTGAGTTAGTTCATGCACTCACCAAAGAAACAACATCTTGAAGCTGTAATCAGAATTTTAAAGTACCTAAAGAATACAACTGGAAAGGGACTTTTTTTAAAAAAAGGAAATCACAGAATGGGGGAAATCTACACTGATGCAGATTGGGCAAGTGCCGCAAATTCTTCAGTTGATAGAAGATCTACTTCAGGCTATTGTACTTATTTGTGGGGAAATTTAGTAACTTGGAGGAGTAAAAAACAGCCTGTTGTTGCAAGAAGTAGTGTAGAAGCTGAGTTTCGAGCCTTAGCCCATGAAATTTGTGAAGGAATTTGGCTAAAGAGACTGCTGAAGGAACTAAGAATGCCTAATTATGCTCCTATGAGAATATATTGTGATAGCAAGGCAGCAGTGAGCATAGCGCAAAATTCAGTTCATCATGATCGTACCAAGCATGTTGAGGTTGATCGGTGTTTGAACTACATCCCAACTAAAGAACAAACAGCCGATGTCTTAACGAAGAGTTTACACAAACCAAGTTTTGAAAATTTGATAAACAAGCTGGGAATGATCAACATATACTCCCAGCTTGAGGGGGAGTGAAGATAAATCATATATTTTCTGGTATGATTTGATCGGATTGGATTAGCTTGAGTTTGGTATGATTTGTATAGATTAGGATATGATTGAATTAGATTTGTGAAGTTGCAGATTTACAGGAATCTGCTTCCTTGATTCTAGGATAGAGATAGGTACTGATTTAGAAAGGTTATCAACTCCATATGTATATAAAAAGGTGTAACCTCTCTTGTAAAATATATAGAAGAAATACTTTCATTTCCTTGGTGGTCTTTTAGGTTTCCACAACTTGCTAATTGAATACGACGAAGTTCCATAATTATGACCAAACTAACTAGAAGCATTTATATTATGAACCCTTTTTTTTCAAGTATTTTTACTGCATTATTTGCGTTTGAGATGGGAAAAATGGACCCTAAGTTAGGCATTTAGGTTAGTTCTTGGATTTTCTAGATATAATGGGGAGGCAATGTTTTGTGCAGCCACTATAGTTGACCTACATATGATTTTTGTCACTTGTCAAAGGGAAAAAAAGAAAAAATGGGATGCTTGTGCATTTAGTAATGTGTGTCAGTTTTTCAATTAAATTGCATCATCCTGTATGCTTGATTTTTAGTGTACAAAGTATGCATGTTGACATAGGATATGAAACCATGCTATATACACTTGTCGATATGGATATAGTGGGGGAAGTATTGGATATGGATGTAGTGGGGGCATATCAATTCAACTCAACTCAACAAAACCTTAGTTCCAGATGAGTTGGATTGTGTGGGGTGTGGGATAAAAACCCCCCACAACAATATTTAATGCGAGAAACTTATCAAAATTCATGCATTTAATTCATTGAAAAATGAATTATTTTGACTGAAGATTTGATATTCACAAAATCACCTGCACAGAATTATTCTCTTGGCTCAACTACCACCACTAGCACAGCTTATGCATCAATTACACTTCTAAGTCCCTTTACTTTTGTAATCTCACTGCTGTAAGGGTGAGGATTGCTGTTCTATTCTTTTTGGTTTTTAGGCGGAGATAGGTATGGCAGAGTTGGAGCAATTGCCCCCAGTCATTTTTTTTGTGGGAAAAAAAATTAGTTATATATACTTTGACCCCACTACCCCAATTTATCCTTACTTGCCCCCACCCATGTCCAACTACCTCTCACGTTCAGGATTTCAACCCATCAACATAGATTTATAATTCCCCACCCATATCCAACTACCTCTCACGTTCAGGATTTCAACCCGTCAACATTGATTTATATTTAAAATTTTGAAAAACTCTTGATCTATTGCTATTCATTTGACCTTTTTATCCAACTTCAGCTCTTTTTTTTAATTATTTATTATTTATCCAATTTTATATCTTTTTGTTTAGATGGGCCATATCATAGACCTTTTTTTCATCCAACTTTAAATTTTTTATTTTTATCATTTATCCACCTTCAGATTTTTTTTGATAGGCCTCATCATTTTTTTAAGTAGGTTTATTTTTTATTTTTTAATCATTTATCATTTATCAAATTTCAATTGTTTTTGGAAAGGCCTTATCAATTTTTTAAACATGCGCTATCAAATATTCTGCCCAAAAATTTTATAGTTCTGGTCATGCCCCCACTCACTACCTTTTCTATCTCCGCCACTGGTTATCAGCCATTTCAATTCTAATCTTTTGTATGATCACATATGGAATCTAGTAGTGTGTTTGTGTGGTCAACCATATATTTTTTTTTCTTGATTGTCTGATGTTTGCTGGTGGCTTTGATGCACCATTTTGCCTAGCATTTGATTTTTTATACTTATAAAAATATCTTGTCAGATAGTAATATATGGAACTAATTTTAAGTATTTGTGACAACACTTTAATGGAGGTGGATGTTACAGACAGGGTTTGCCAATTATCAACAATGGCATGGTATCTCTAAGACATTGCCAAGACTAAGTCATATATAATTGTTATCTTTGAACGTTTAGCTTTAAATCTGTGGTTAGGGATTGATCCTGTGGATCGAAATGGAAACAAAATTTGCAAAGGTATTGGATAGTGGCCGTCAAGTGGTGGTTGACTTGAAGAGAAAGCGGGCAGGCCAATGTGAAGCTTACTTCACTGGTGTAGCCCACAAGATGTCACAGGAGACGCCTCCCTTGAGTTCTTCCATTCATAAGCTTGGCAAGCGGAGGAAATTGGATGAATCCAAAAGCCAGCAAGGTTGCTGTACATCTCAATTCAAAAAACCATTACTTCAATATTATTCAAATTTTATGAGAAGTGGGATCCCAGATCGTCTGATGTTTTATCAGAATGGTGAATGGATTGATTTCTGTCAGGATTTTGTTAGTTCGATTAAGAAAGATCTTCAATTGAAAAAGGCTGCCACTGAGGTGGAGTTTAATGGTCATGCCTTTGTTCTAGATTTTTTGCATATGATGAGGTTGGATTTGAAGACGGGTTTACATCAGCCTATTGCCTGGATTGATGAAGCAGGTAAATGCTTCTTTCCAGAAATCTTTTCTGATGATGATGAACTCCATGAGTGCTGCCACCATGAATATGAGCAAGATCAGGAGCATATGTCTTCGGAGCCTTATGGTTACCAGGATATCAGGCTGCAGTTGGAGATTGAAGTGAATGGATCAGATTGCTCTAAGTTCAAGGAATATAGTGGAGAGTCAAATGTGCTGGTTAAGCAAATTCAAGTTGATGTGAAACCTACCGTTAATCATTGCAATATAGAAGTTGATGATAACTGTGTCAGAGCATCTGATACGAAAGTTCATTCAGTTGTTGGGGGTAATCACCAGACACAGAAAAACCCGGTTGCCAGTATTAATGCTATAAGCGGAGATGTGGATTTTGATGCTGTGCGGAAAATATTTTCCATGGGTATGGGTTCATCTGATAGTGCAGAGATTATTGACTTATCTCATGTCTCAGGTATTTCAATGCAAGCTCGATTGCAGCTGTTCCACAAACAAATTGAAATTACCAAAAAATATCGTGGAGATGCAAATGTTCGATATGCTTGGCTTCCTTCTACAAAAGGAGCTTTGTCTAGTATTATGACGTATGGTCTTGGGCATTGCGGAGCATCTGAAATTAAATCCGCATGTGGTATTGGTGTTCATCTTTCTCCTGCAAGCTACACTTCTATCAGGTCAGTAATATATCCATTCTATAATTATATTTTAAACTACGGGGGAGGTGGTATGAATATTTTGATAACTGTTGACATAATACCATGGAGATCGGATTTCTTTTCCTTCTGGAGACTGTCAATGTTATACAACAATTTAACCTGTCGGAGGGCCAAATAACGAGTTATCTTCCTGCCGCCCTTGTCCATACGGTTTATATAGTTGAGTGATAATAACTGATGTGGGCAAAATGCTATGACTATTAAAAAAATGCCATATCCTTGTCTCCCCTTCAACCCCCCCCCCCCCGGGGGGGGGGGGGGGAAAATCCCCCCCAAAAAAAATTCAAGGTTCTTATGTTTTGGAAGGGTTATGAGCGCTGATGTATAAGTTATTGAGGTTGCTATAGTGTACTATTCCATATTACAGTGGTGTGTCTGGTGCATCTAGGTGGTTATGATAGATGGTCTTCAAATTTCCAATTGTTTGACTGGATCTGTTTGTTGGATTGAGTCAAGACGTGAAAGTAGGCATGCCTCTTGGATCTTTCCTTGATTTATTCTGATATTTGTGCAGTGTAGAACCAGCGCTTCCATCCCCCCCCTTCAAATGACACACACATGCGCACAGAAAAAAAAGACTTCTATATGAGTGTGATTGTGTAATTAACATGGCCAAAGCTTTACTGTCATCATTTTTGGTGAAATCATTGCTTCTCTTTGTAAAAGCTTGCTTTTGTTGTTTGAAAACTTGAATGGAGCTGAATAAAACCAAACCATTGGATTTGTTTGTCTGTGAGATCTTTAATGTGATACTGTTGATTGCTACTGACGAGTAATAACAGTATGTAAAGTTGCCAAAACTTTTGGCCATTTTGGAAGGTCAAGCTTGTCGCGTGTTGGGGTTCACGCCTTCCTGTCAATTCAACATTTTCTTTTGTTGCAATTCAACAGTTTCGTGTCATCCATTCTTTATTTTTCAATTGGATTTAACTCCTTTTCTCCTTGATGTGTTTTATTTTTTTCATTTTTATTTTTACAGTGCAAGTAGTTGTGATGTTGACGAAAATGGTGTGCGACACATGGTTTTCTGTCGCGTAATAATGGGAAACATGGAGCTCGTTCAGGCAGGATCCAAACAGTTTCATCCCAGTAGTGAGGACTTTGATAGTGGAGTGGATGATCTTCAAAATCCAAGACAGTACATTGTATGGAATATGAATAAGAACACTCATATTTACCCAGAATATGCTGTTAGTTTTAAGGTCTCTTCTGATGCCCAAGGTGATTCTATCTTAAGTTCTTCTATTTTCTGGCGTCCTTTCAAATATTGCATAAGAGGCTTATATGTCTTATATTTTACATGCTATCCGGTAAATTAATTTGTATTATTAATAATTTGGATGGTTTGGGACCAGTTAGTTGATCTCTGCTTTCCAATCTCATTAAAACAACCTAAAATTTCAGAAGTTGCTTGGATTCAAAGCAGTATTTCAGCCACTTATGTTTGCTTCAGTATTTAGGATAAAAGATCTACATTCAAGAGATGTGGGCTGTTGTTGTAGAGGGTGTATCCCTTCTTGTCTTGGCCTTTTGTACATTCACAATGATTTCCCTTAACTTCTAGCAACTAGCACTGGTACTTCTATTTTCTCTACAGGTTCTCTTCCTGGAAATGAGAGGAAGCTAGATATTTCAGGGGTCTCTGCTTGTTCTCCAGAGCCTTGTGTCCAGCTACAGTTAAATTCATCTCCAGCTCCGCTAGTAAGTAGACCCCCAATTTGTTGGAGATCTCTCCAGTTTTGCTTGCCTGCTTTACTTATGTTAGTGTATGATTGGTTTTATACTATTTTATCAACTTGAAAGTAGTGGAAATTAATCAAGGAACATTGATAGATCTGGGTTTCCGTGGCTGTTTTAACAAATTCGTGCAATGATCTGAAAACTAAAGCTCTTGAATTCATAGTCCATGTCTGTTAAGATTTGGAAGTATCGAATTCTGTTGGTATTTCTAGCTTTTGAATTGATTTACGTCTGCAAAAAAATCCATTTTTTCAATATTCAACGTATTGCTTACCTCAGGGAATAAATGGCCATCAGCTTCCAGTGGAGATACTTCAAGAAAAGGCTACTGATCAGGGTTCAAGTGCTACAAGGACACCTAGTTCTCCTTGGATGGCTTTCCCAATGTTGTTTGCAGCCATCTCAAACAAAATCCATCCCAATGATATGAAATTAGT
The DNA here is from genome assembly GCA_019916065.1 of Vitellaria paradoxa. Lineage (NCBI taxonomy): Eukaryota > Viridiplantae > Streptophyta > Magnoliopsida > Ericales > Sapotaceae > Vitellaria > Vitellaria paradoxa. The sequence continues at coordinate 7,515,869 of CM034242.1, forward strand.
TGAAGCTAATTACGAGTTGTTCAGGGTAAGTCTTGTGACATTTATATGTTAATTTCTCTCTCATTTTTTTTTGTATTTTGGATCTTTCCTTATTATACCCCCCCTTTTTTTTAATCCCATTGGAATTTTGTTAGATAAAGAAGATCACCCGTAATGATTTTGTTCGGAAGTTGAGGTTGCTAGTTGGAGATAATTTGCTGAGGTCCACAATAACAAATCTTCGGTTGAAGGTAGGTCTTTACTTCTTGGTAACCTTTATTTGTTTACTTATTTATTTATTCTTTCTTAGTCTGGGGCTAATGCAATGATCAGCTGTTGCTACTTGTGGTAGATATAAACTGGATTAACATTTCAAAAATTTCTAAGCTGTGTGTGTGTGCATGTGATTGAACACCAGTTTTGGGAGCCTCAGTGGCATTGCCTGTTTCTTGTTTTGTTTATTGAATGATTCTTTAAAGCTGTTACATATGGAATAGAATTCATGAACAACATTCCCACCCCACGTCCCCCCCCCCCCCCCCCCCCAAAACAAACAAAAAAAAGGAGAAAAAAAAGTGGAAATAAAGAAGAATAGAAAGAATGTGCACTTTCTGATAAGCATGTGCCAGTTGTAAGAATTGACCTGGCTAACTATTTTTGAGCAAGGCTGGTGACCTTGTTTCTTTCTCTCTTTTAGCTAATTTGTTCCTCTAGGCCTTTGAGGAGAAGCCTCAATTATAAATTTAGAATTGAGGTTCAATTGGTGTTCCCAAAGGATGTGAAGATTTGAATGTGTTCTTTGTGGGGCTAAAGGTTAGGTTCTTATGAGCGGAAGAGTTGGTGTTTGGTTCAATTTTGGTTGATATGGGGTTAGAAATATAAGATTTTTTGAAGGAATAGAGATGCCGTTATACAAATTGAAAAGCTTGTTCTAGTGTACTTTGTATAGTTGGTTGAGGGTTTATTGTAAATATGAATTTATTTTTTACTTTTTTTGAGAGTATGACGGTTTAGCTTAGGGATTCTAGGTTATTATGTAGGTTGGTATTTTCTAAATGCAAGCTATTTTTTTTTTTTTTATTTTCCTTAACAAAATTGTCTTTATCAAATTTTTGTAATTTTTAAAAAAAATAAATTTAGCACCTTGGTCGTAAATGTCTCGGCATAATTGTGTATGACGTCAAGCTAGGAAGCATAGACTCCCACCAAAGGTGCCACGCCTGAGTTGGACTCACATAGGACATCGACTCATGTTGGACATGTGTACGATTCACCTTTTACCATGTCAAATTTTTTTACTATTTTTTTTTTGGGACATCGACTCATGTTGAACACAGTAAGATCTTTCTTATAATACATGTAGGTTTTAAGTGGGGTTGACTTGTAAATAAAATAAACTATAAAATAAAAGTAAAAAAGTTCGTCATTTGTTATTTTATATTTGGATGATTTGATGAAATGTAAAAACCTTTTGGTTGATAAATTCATGGGACAATGTTTTTTTAAAAATATTTTTCTTTAACATTTTGGATGAATTTTGTGACTTCTTTTTAGTTATTGTCATTTTGGATAGAATGTAATTATTATGTGACTTCTTTGTTGACTTCTCAGATATGAAATACGTGTTTTATATATAGATATATGTTACATTGTATCTGTTGTATTTCAATAAAATATTAATATCTAAAACATATTAAAAATACATGAAATTATATATTTTTGTTGAGTCCTTGTCGTGTCTTGTCTTGTATATATATGTATATATTTTAAATTGTCAAGTCGATGCATCTGTTTTGTGTCGGTGTCCATTCTTCTTAGACATCAAGGGACTCTTATGCTGTTTATTAGTGGAAAAATGACGGTGGAACTGTTACCTTTGATGAAGAACTTGGAGAATTTCTAGTTAGTTTAAAAAAGGCACACAAAAATTTGGGCTTCATTGGAATTGTCAATAGTTGCATGCGTAGAGGTAACATAGACTATGTGTCTGTGAGGACCAATGTTTGTTAAAATTGGGATTCTACCTCGGACCAGTGAAGTGATCTTGTGGATCGGATTGAGGATTGTAAGATCCCTATTAGGAGGCGTATGGATGGGAGAGATTGTTGTAGCCTTTGGAAGCTGCAGACAATCATGTGCAGTTGAGGGGGGCAGGCTATTTTTAAAGTTGGGTCGAAGTGTCATGTCTATTGATAGCTCTGCCTTGGGCAAACTTAGCCCTTGGGTTATAAGGCAGGCCCCATTTGATGTTAAAGCTTAGTTCGATGGGGCTACGAACATGGACTTGAATAAAAGGCCCAGTAGAAGGAACATAGGCTTGAATAAAAGACCTAGGGGAAGGAGACTTGATGTGGTTTATTAACAAGGAGAGATGGGCGAAGAGGGTAGAGGGCTTGAGTTCTATATAGTCAGACCTGCAAACTATGTCATTAAAAAATAAAACCTATGACCCAGTAGTCTACTTTTTCTTCTCCACTGAGTTATCATTCGTCCATGGAGGGGGTAGCGAAGGTTAGACCTGGAACTTCAGGAAGGGTATAAATGAGCTTTGATGGTTTGTGGAGAAAACGATGTAGGAGGGAATTTTTGGGGACCCCCAAATTTGGCTAATTAACAGTGGCATTTCCCTCTTACAGAGTAGAGCTGGATGGTTCTATTTATGTTGATATGTGGGAGGAGGATGATAGAAGTCAAGCCATTGTATGCCATTTGATTCCCACTATTCCATTAGCATCGTTGTCGGGGGGAGGTCAAAGAATTGAAATGGAATAGTCTGGATGCAGGGGAACGAAGTATCCAAATTGGTACTGAACAAGTTTAGTGCTTTAAAAATAAATCGTAGGGAGTAGTGTTTGGGTATGGAGGAGAAAATCGACTCTTCTTAGCTATTGAGGCAAGGTGGCTGACATATAAGAGCATTAGCAGTAGAGGGAGAAAATTGGCAAGGGGGAGGGGAAGAATGGAGCTAAAAAATCTTGATTGGTCATTAAACTACGACAAACAAGAGATCAGAGAGAAGAGAAGGGGCTAGGGATAGTAAGGAGGGGAGCAAAAGCATTCTCACTGTTGGAACAATTAAGTACGTGATAGGTTGAATGTGAGGGGACTTAATGGCAGTGAAAAAATGGAGGACGGCTCTTGGCCGAGTGGTAAAAGCCTCACACAAAGCCTCCTCACCACCCGGGTTCAACTCCCGGGGTGCTCCCCCCACTTACCAATCAAAAAAAAAAAAAAAATTGGCAGTGAAAAAATGGCAGTTATTAGGGAGGCTTCAAGGAGTTGGCAAATCAGTCTAGTTTGCATAAAAGAGTGAAAATAGTGGAGATGGATAACAAGGTGGTTAGGGGTATTTGGGGGAATTGGTGGGCTATAACTGGTTGAATTTACTGGCAGTAGGGACTTTGAGGAGGGTACTATTGATGTGGGATAGCTTGAGATTTGATTTGGTTGAATCAGAATTTGGGGTGTATTTAATCACTTGAAGAATAGTGAGGATGGTCTCAAATGCGTCTTTATGGGGCTGTATGGCCCCTGTAAGCAATAAGAATTCAGACAAGAAATTGTTAGCATTGCGTTCAAGTTGGATCCTCCCTTGGTGCATGGGCGGAGACTTCGATATTGCAAGATTTTAAGGAGAGAGAAAGGGTGGTGGTAGGGTTAAAAGTTAAGAGGCCATTCAATGATTGTGTGGAAGACATTGGTCTGATTGATCGCCCATTGAATGGAGGAGACTTCATGTGGTCTAATTGTCTCAACAACTCTAGAATAGACAACTTTTTAATCTTGGGTAGTTGGGAAGAAAAATTTCTAGGAATATCACAACTTAGGTTTCCTAAGTTTTATCTGATCAATTCCCTATTCTTTTGGATTGTAGATGGGATAATGAGGGGTCCCACTCCTTTTAGATTTGCAAACATGTGGTTGCTTGTGGACAATTTTAAGGAAAAAATGGCTTAGTGGTGAGGGAGTTACCAGTTGGAAGCAAATGCAAGTTATGTTATCACTTTAAAGCTGAAGAGATTGGAAAAGTATCTTGGGGTATGGAACAAGGAAGATTTGAGTAGGTAGGACATCAAAAGAATGCTTTGATGGAGGGCATCAGCATCGTGGATGAGAGAGAAGACAAGGGTGAGGCAACCTCAGAAGGCCTGTGGTCTAGAAACAAGTGGAGGTCAGATTTTAGGAAGTTAGAAATGATGGAAGAAATCAGTCGGTGATAGAAATCAAGGGCTCTATGGCTCAGAAAGGGCAACCAGAATGCTAAATTTTTTGACTTAGTGACAAATTTGCATAGATGGTCATATGATATCTCCATAATCATTGCGAATGGTAGAACATATGAGGCGATTGAAGGAATAAAAAAGGCCATAACAAATTTCTATGATAACATATTTATGGAGAGTGAATCTTGGAGACTGAAATTGGGTGGCGTGGGGTTCAACTCCATTCCAAGGTAGGAAGCTGAAGCTTTTGAGAGCCTTTCATAGAAGAAGAGGTTGTGTCAGTGTTAATGGAATTGAATGGGGACAAGGCCATGGGTCCAGACTGGATGATGATGGCCCTTTTTTTTTTTTTCGCTTGGTTGGGACATTGTTAAAATTGATGTTATGGTAGTCTTTAAAGGATTCCATAAGTGTGTGGTGGCGAAGGTTTTGGCTATGCAGTTGAAGAGTGTGCAAGGAGGGTTTATGTCAGAATCCCAATAGTATCCATTGAAGGCCGCCAGATTCTTGATGCGTCATTGGTTGCAAAATGGGAAAGTGGACACTAGGTTGAAGAGCAAGAGCCAGGCCTTATTTGTAATCTTGACATGTAAAATGCTTATGACCATGCTAGGATTTCCTTTATTTATTGCAATGCATGGGCTTCAATAATAAATGGAGGTAGTGGATAGAGTGGTGTATCTCCAGAGTCAAATTGTCAATCATCATCAATGTAATTTTATGTTGAATTAACACAGTTATTTTCTTTCCTTCTTCCTTTTGTTTTGTTTCACCAATGTTTTCCTCTCTTATCCTTTGTCATAGTTAAAATACTCCTATTTTGCACAAGTTGTTCCCATGAGGAAGATGTAGACTATGCAGCCATATCGACTGCTTAGAATAACAGTATTATGCTTTTGTTTTTCCCCTTCCCCTTTCACTGCCTCCGTGTAATTATTTTGGTGCATAATTTTTATCAGGAAAATAGCAAAATTCCATTGGGGAAGGATGCCAAGCAGAGCACTGAAAAGGTTGAATTTGGTGTGGATCAGGTAAAGGCAGATACTGATTCTAATTGTTCTTGTCAGGTTTACATTTGAATCGTATTATTATCATGAGTAATGGAGTTTGAATTTTTTTATAGAAGATCTGAACTACTATTTGTACTAAATCTTGAGGCAAAAGAAGATGTTTTGGTTCAGTAGAATTTCATTCTGTTATTTTGGTTTAAAATAACAGAATGACGAATCCTATTGTTGGGTACGCACCAATGTGGCTCTTTGGGCTTTGTTTGCAGGCAACGTCAAAATTTGAGTATGAACAGAACAGGAGCTAGAGGGTTGAGGTGGACTCCAAACGATCACATCTCTGTTTTTTTGGTATGTAGCTTGCTTCTTTCTCTGTAAAGGGCTACTTAGGTTTTGTACATCCGAAGACAAGGTTATTAGATGCTTTTATGGTATAGGTGTATATTTTAGTTGACCTGGTTGAAAGCTTTAGGTTTTGACTGGTTAATTTTTCCCTTCCTTTTTTCTTTTTTCTTTTTTTTTTTTTCCTAATACAATGGATTATGTTGGTTTATTGAATCTATATGATAGTTACTGCAACTTATTTTGGATGTGCAACTGAAATCAGTGTCTTCCATATGCTTGTTTCTTGCGTTTTTCACTGACATGAACTCACAAAAGGGGACAAGGTAACCCTTCGTAGTCTTTATATTCCCTCTTGGTTTAGAGCGTATGATACATTCTATATTTTTTGTGGCTTTTTGTGGCTTTGGGAAGACGATGGGAATTTGGGGCTTTCGTTGAGAACTGCTTGGCTGGTTTGGAAAGGATCACTTAAAACGCAACTTGGTCCCAAGTATATACGTGTATGTACCTATTCAGGCCCAAATAAGTAGGCAATTTTTCCGTTGAGGTTTAATTCATCTCGGTTGAAAATAATGCTCCTATCTTAACCAAACCTCACGAATTTTGAGTGCTGCTTCTATCAATAGGCAATGCTTGATACTTCAGAAGAGAATGGGATTTATTCACTCTAATTTATTTTCGCGTTTGGTATTAAAAAAGTGAGCCGGAATGGTGTTTCTTAAGAATAGGTATTTCTACATTTAGTGGAAAAATGCATTCTTCAATTTAAGTAAGTGATAGAATGGTTATTTTATTTCAATCATGATTTTATTAAAAAATGAAAAAAGAAAAAAATAGGCTATTAATTACTTTATAGAGTTCTCTTAATCGCTTTCTTGGGTTGTAAAATAGCTATTTTATTTTTGGACTTTATTTTTAGTCTAGAATGATTGTTTTAGTTTTGAGTTTGTTTTTTTGTTCAAATTTGTATTTCAGGCTTTTTAAAAGATTTGAAAATATTCATTAACATGTTTTTTAATAACTAAGCAAATTTTGTTGGATGTAAACTCAAGCTGTAAAATGATATGTTATTCTTGGGCTCATTTTTGGCTCATATATATATTTTGGACTTTTTAAAAGGTTGAAAAATACTCTTCATCACAAAATGGCAATTTTACGTCTGTTTTTGTTTTGCTTTTTTTCCCCTCCACGTTCATTTGCATTTTAAGTGGGTCAAAAGTCCAAAAAATGTTAATTAACATGTTGCTTACTAGTTAAGCAAATTTTGGTCTAATTGGAACTTGGGATGTAAGTTGATGATTTAACTCCTAGTCCCTATTTGATCCAAATTTTTATTTCAGGCTTTTCAAAAAGCTAGAGTATATATATGTATATATATTGAAAATGGAATATATTTATTGACATTTTAATAACAAAGGTTAAGAAAATTTTAGCCTAATTTGAACTTGAGATGTCAAATAATCATTATACTTGAGAGGATTTTTTTTTTTTTTTTTTTAAGTAGGTAAGATAAATTTGAATTGATAGAAATAAATTTATAAGTATCTAAGGCGTATATCCCCGATGTACAGAAATATTACTATCATCCATTTATAATAATTGGGATCTTCCATTTTAAACATAGATCACTATCATCACAAGTATATTTGGTTTTAAGTTTATACATTGTATGGATTTGTACTTTATGTCTAATTATATTGTTACTTGAAGATAAAACTTTTTAAACATTCTGGCATTTCTCTCTAGTTAAATGTGGTATATAACTGCAAACCAATCAAGTTTGCATATGCTGTTTGCAAAAGCTTTCTTGCTAAATTTGCCAAAGGTCCATAGGATTTCTTCCTCTCAGCTTTTTTTTTTCTAGTTTTGGATGTTACATAATTGACAATTATATCAAGCTCCAAACTTCATTAGAATATGAGCAGGAAAAGAACAAGTGATCTATAATTTCATCTTGTTTATCACATGAGACACATTTTTGGTGATTTGTAATGTCCCATTTAATAAGTTTATTCAGGGTGTCAAGTCTTTTTTGAATAGCCAACCTGATTTGTAATGTCCCATTTATTAAGTTTATTCAGAGTGTTAAGTCTTTTTTGAATAACTAACCATGAAATGAAGCTATACTGAGGGATGCAGTTGGGAAATCATATGATTTTATACTAGTGAATTATAGGTTGGGATTTTCTGAGGGCTGACCAGGCTTATAGGTTTGTTTTTCGTCTAATTTAGTGTTCTAAAAATAAAATTTATTTTTATTGCAAGAAATTTATGTTAGTAATTTTTATAACATTTCATTTTAAAAATTAATGTTAGTAACTTATAAAAATTTGAATGTTGATTTCGTTTCTCTACATTTTATATTGGCCACCAAATAATGGATTGGAATGGGTTTTATTATTATTTAGTAACTTATAAAAATTTGAATGTTGATTTCGTTTCTCTACATTTTATATTGGCCACCAAATAATGGATTGGAATGGGTTTTATTATTATTTCTATTTTCATTCCATTATTTTTTCATGTACCAAATATAATCTTATTTTTTAAATAAAAAATATCTAATATTCTTTTGGCAAGAAAAATTATTAGAAAATTAATAAATGATTGTCAATCATAAAAAATTAGTGTATGCAACTAATTTCACTTTCCTCTACTTCTATTTTTTCTTCACAGATCCTTGTTCCAAATGTGTCCATACATTTGGGAGTATCCGTAACAGGATACGAAGCTTGATATCGATCGCAAACTTGAAGGGGTGATCCATTTATATATTTATAGCTTCAATTGACATTGCTCTTAGCTACGAGTGGAAACGAACCGAGCTATTCGCGAGCTACTCGAGCTCGGCTTGAAAAAAACTCGATTCGTGAGTTAAACGAGTTCGAACCGAGCTTGGTTATTGGCTCGTTTTGGATTCGAGCTCGAGCTCGAGCCTAGAGAAGCTCGGCTCGAAAGCTCGCGAGCAGGCTCGGTTAGAATAATATATATATTTTTAATAATATTTTTATATTTTTAATAATATTTTTATTATATTTTTTAAATATATTATATTTTAAATCAAAACGACGTCGTTTTGGTTTAATCGAGCTATTCGCGAGCCTAACCGAGCCTCCTTTCTTCTTTATCGAGCCGAGCTCGAGCCTATATAAAAGCTCGAATCGAGCTCGTGCTCGAGCTCGAGCTCAGTATAAAAAGCTCGAGCCGAGCTCGAGTATGTTAAAACTCGGCTTGGCTCGACTCGGCTCGTTTCCACCCTTACTCCTAGCTCACATTGATTTTGCTATGGTCACACCCATCATCGTAAGGCCATCTTTCTATAGGGTTAGATAATCGGCCCAGGGGAGCCCTTTATTAGTGTTCTGAACATTTATTTTTTGGGGTTTTTGGAAGCCGGTCATTATTTATGAACTTATTAGTCATACCAAAAAAATTTGTTTGTAAATAAGTCACACTTGCAACAAAAAGACAAAAAAAGACATCACGCGTTTTTCACTACATTTCAAAACTGCCATTTTTATCTGAAAATAGTGCAAACCTCACTCATAACTTCCGCGACTTTCTATCTTCTTTACAAAGCAAGCAAAACCAATTTTTGGACCGAAATCAAAATTGTTTGAGAAAAACCTAAATCGATCATCATTCTTAAGTATCTTTATAATTCATGGTACTGTTTTATACCGGTATTATTTTCATACTGCCATAAAAAACATCTATTGATATATAATACAAACCAATCATACGAGTCAACATCATCATATTTTTTGAAACAATACCGGCATTGTTTTACAGATAACTCAAAACGCTGATTGGCACCATGAATTTCTCTTACTCTTAAAGCTTGTCATCTGCTTTTAATTCATGGTGTTGTTTTGAAAACAGTATCGATACTGTTTTGTATCAGTAATGTTTTCATACTACCATAAAAAATATCAATCGATATATAACACAAACCAACTATATGAGTCAACATCATCATATTTTTTTGAAACAGTATCGGTACTGTTTTGAAGATAGCTCAAAATGCCAATCGGCCCCATATATTTCTCTTACCCTTAAAACTCGTCATCTGCTTATAATTCATGGTACTGTTTTGAAAACAGTATTGGTACTGTTTTGTACCGGTACTGTTTTCATACTGTCATAAAAACATCAATTGATACATAACACAAACCAACCATACGAGCTAACATCATCATATTTTTTGAAATAGTAGTGGTACTGTTTTGAAATAGCTCAAAACGTCGATCGGTTCCATGGATTTCTTTTACTATGAAAACTTGTCATCTGCTTATAATTCATGATACTATTTTGAAAACAGTACCGGTACTGTTTTCATACTACTATAAAAAACATCAATCGATATATAACACAAATCAACCATACGAGTCAACATCATCATATGTTTTGAAACAATACCGATACTATTTTGAAGATAGCTCAAAACACTGATTGCCCCTATGGATTTCTCTTGCCTTTAAAGCTCGTCATCTGCTTATAATTCATGGTATTGTTTTGAAAACAGTACCGGTACTGTTTTGATACTGCCATAAAAAATATCAATCGATATATAACACAAACCCACCATACGAGCCAACATCATCATATTTTTTGAAACAGTACCGGTACTGTTTTGAAGATAGCTTAAAACGCCGATTAGCAAAATCAATCCTTGAAAAAGATAGACCAAATACGCTCTATCTTCTTTATATCTTCACGACTAAAACTGTAAATAATGAAACTAAAAACAAGGAAGGAAAAAAAAAAAAAACGGAAGAACCGTGATTCTCAGTGAACCATATTTTCACGTGATTCTCGGAAATAACTTGTGTAATTTAATTATAGAAATAAAGGTTATTATTGATATATTGGAGACTATATTTAAAATAAACTCGTGGGACCCACTCAGAAGTGTGACTTAAACATAAAACTTTTTATATTAATATGACTTAAAGTAATATTTTTTTTTTGTGTGACTAATAGCCTTAAAAGATTATAAAGCATGACTTAAACACAATTTTTCGTTATTTTTTAGTCGGTCCTTCACAACTATGGGCTTACGACTTATGACTCAGGTTTGGTTGGAACATGAGAATCCAATACCAAACCAATTAAGGGTTCCAAAAAGTTGACTTGTTAACACTTCGTTTGTAAGCATTTTATTTCTAAGAATTGATTTGATTTGTTTTAATAATGAAAATTTATATCTGAACATATGTTTGAATTTAAGAATTGAATTGAATTGAATTGATTTAAGATAAATATTAAATTTGACCGTATATGACAAATATGATATATGAGTATAAATTTATTCTCTTACTTAGATGACTAAAAAAAATAATGAATTCTTATTAAATTTTATTATTTTGGGTTAGATTTCAAATGATTTAGAAATCTTAAGATTTAAGTTATGAAATGAAATCAAATTTAACTCATAAAATTGTATTTTAATTTAAAACATAATAATTGGTTAGAATTTTAGTCAAATAAAATAAAATTATATCAAATTTATCAATCCAAACAGATCCTCATTATTCTAACTGTCATTCCTTCCTTTTTATAATAAAATTATGGGTAAATTTTACTTACCTCTTCTTAATATCTTGGGTAATTTCACTTAACACACACAACATTAAAAGTTATAGTTGTTTCCCTTATTTTGAAATGTCATGAACATTGATGCTCTTTTGATAAAATCAATTATTAAAACTTAACGTGAAATGTCAAATTAACTAAAATTTTAGGTATTTTTTATTTTACCCTCTTCCTTTCATATCTTATTAGTTTTCTTTACAAAATTTTAATTTTTTTTTTATTTTTTACTTATTTTTAGATATTTTTGTAGCAAAAAAACTAACAAAAATGTGAGATAGGGAGGGATAAAAAAAGAAAAGTACCTAATATTTTAGTTATTTTGACATTTTCTGTTAATTTTTAACAGTTGATTTTATCAGAAAGAGTCAATGTTAATAACATTTTAAAATAAAGGAGGTAAATGTAACTTTTAAATATTATGAATGATAAATGTAATTATTTAAATGTTAAAGAAAGGTAGATATAATTTATTTTATAATTTTTACATTTTTCAGACCATATATATATATATATATATATATATATGTATATGCGCGCGCGCATGCTCCCACCAATAAAAATTATTTAAGTATGATATTAAACGTGAGTCGAGTCGGGAGTGCCTTGTGTGTTAACGTTTTAATTATACATTGGCAGAATTGGTAGGATATACGTATTTTCAGAACATGAAATAATTAAATCTTCATTTATTATTTTTTTTTCAAAAAATTTTTATTTCTTTCAAAAAGTAGGAGCTAGAGAAACTATTCTGGCATTAAAAAGCTTTAGAAAAGCACTTTAGGGGAGCTACAGCTTCCCTATATATAGGGGAGCGTTTAGCTAAGTCCTGGTCCTGGGGCAATTTAGGGAAGTTAATGAAGGACCACAAAAAAAAAAAAAATTACTTTTTTTATTTTTAATTTCCTAAACTAGGAAGTTTTATTAGGTAAAGAAGGTGTTTTTTTTTTTTTTCCTTTTATTGGAAGATAAATTTTTTTTTTTATGTTTTTTTATTATTTTTTGGGGAAAGGATGTCCACGCCCAAATTCGAACTTAGGGTGGGCGAAAGGTGAGCCTTTGGCACATGAACTTTTTCACTGAGCTGCATGTGTGCTCAGGTAAAGAAGATGTTGACAATGCGTTTTAGAGGCTAAAAACATTAGAAACAAAAGTAACTCTCTCTCTCTATATATATATATATTAAAGGGAGGAAAATATTTAATAAAATAAAGAAAGAATTGGTGAACATTTTGGGGGGGGGGGTTATTTACAGGAAAACGAAAAAAAAAATAATAAAGAGAGAGAGAATTGATGGACAAAATTTGGTGAGAGCTGGCCTTGTGCCGGGCAGACAAAGGCAGCCCTTCCATTACGGGGCTGGTATGGTCCCGGTCAGAGATCCTCCCCCCCCCCCCCCCACAAAAAAAAAAACACACACAAACAAACAAACAAACAGAGAGAGAGAGAGAGAGATCAAGTAAAGAAATCTCCAACGGAAAGAACGCAAATCCAAGAAAGTTAATAAAAAAAATAAAAATATTAACAATTAAGGAGAGTTTAAGTATACATAGTCCCGTTTGGTGCAAATTTTTTAACAAATTTATTAATTTGTTTAACTTTTTACACAATGTTTTTGAATTGTTATAAATTATTATTATTATATATATATTTTTTTAAAAATAGTATGTGACAACATGAGAATAAAAGTTATAAAAAAATTATCTTTTTTTGATACTCCAAATTATCCTAATTTGGTACTAAAACATTAACTGAATTATAAGTTATGGATTTGAATGAATCTGTGACTAAATTATTCAATTAAGTAAATCAAATTAAACCGAACTATTAAATTTTGATTTGATTCCACTATTTCTGAAAAAATAATTTATTAACAACAAATTTGTATATTGAGGATTTAGGACATTGCTAATTGATCATTTGGAAAGGTAAGACGAGGTTTATTATTTAAAAAAATAAAAATAAAAATATCTCTCGAAATTAAAGTTATAAGTATTTACAATTATACCAAGTAATGTCTCTGTATCAAAGTGCAAGATTAGTGTCGTGTTAATTTTTCGATAAAGAGTTGGTTTGTAGTAAGAAAAAATGAGATAAATTGAGATAAATTGTGGTTTGGAGAGAGTTCGTAATGCGTACAGTGAGAGAAAAAAATTGATGTGATATAAAATTAACAGAGATTTATAGAGATTTTCAGAGATTTTCAGCAAAATATTGTATGCCAAACGCAGCCAAAGTTACATCAATAAGTAATTTTTTTAATTGAAATTATATTTTTTTTTAACCATATTTTAAATAATATATATTAACCATTTCCGAGCAAATCTAATCTATTGACAAAATTTTTATTGTATCAAATGGTAAACAATCTTAATAAAACCAAATCGATTCCAATTATGTACCCCTAATTATGGGTTTGCTCAAACATTCTTTTGAATTCCTTGAGAGTCTCTCTCTCTCTCTCTCTTAAATGTGAAAGAAGGAAAGGCTGCAAATGAATGGTACAGGGTTTGGGGCAGGAAAGTGTCAGCGGTCCTGCTCAGCTCTGGTGGTCAGAGTCAGCGAGGTGTCAATCATAAAGCAATAGATTGCAAAATCATTTGATATTTTGTTTCTCTTTTTTATCTCTATTCCAATCTCTGAGAGTGCATGCATGCACGCATATTCACCATATATACATAATACATACACATGTATTTATCTCTCTCTCTCTCTCTCTCTTTTACTGTACCTATATGCGTTCTCCCATTTGCCATGTCAAGTCGCTGCCATTGACACCTGTGTAAGCATGCTTTATGTTCTTTCATCTCCTACCTCTTTCTTCTATGTATTCTTTCTCTCTCTCTGTTTCTCTCTCTTCGTGTGTGTAAATATATACATATGTATATGACCATATATATTTCTCTCTCTCTAAATAAAAAATGATACCATTTCATTTGGATCGCGCGAGAATCTCGCCTTCTCAAGCTTCTGTGAGATTTGGGTCGAAGGGTTTCGTTTGTTTATTTCCTTTTGTTTTGTCTTTGTTTTTGTCTCTCTTGCAAATTCAAGTTCTACGAGATATAATGTTAGGGATGTCAAATATATTCGTACCTGGTGGATACCCGCTTCACCCGTCCCGTTCGAAGAGGGTATAGGACTATTAATAGTGAGGACGGGGACGGAGACGGGTATGGAGATTTGAAATGTTACCCGCACGGGTATGGGGATGCGGACGGGTACGATACTCCCCACCCCACCCCGTACCCGTTTAAATATTTTTTTGTTAATTTTGTTGGCGTGGTGACTCCTTTAGAAGTCCCGTATCGGTTTCTCACAAAGAAGTGAAGGTCTTGTGAGGTTATAAATAAAGACTACTTCATCTTTGGTTAAGTGTATCAGTCAAAGTCAAATATTATATATATATTTTTAATTTTTATTTAATATATATATGTAATATATTTTTTTATCTAATATATATAATATTTATAATAATTTTAAATATTTATTTTATACATATAATATAAAATTTGTAATATTTAATATACTTGGCGGGTAAACAAGGACGGGGATGGGGAATTCATTATTTTGTGGGGACGGGTATGGGAAAATTTTTTTTCCCTGAAATGGGGATGGGGACGGGGACGAGGACGGGTAAGGGTATTGCTAAACGGGGACGGGGACGGGGAAGGTTATACTCGCCACATACCCGCCCCGTTGACATCCCTATATAATGTATGTCGATATATATATATATATTTATGTTTGTTTGTATATGCCTTGCCACTCATTAGTATTGCTTTTGTTACATACATAATAATATAATTTATATTGACATCTATATAATTGTAATAAAAAAATATGATAGAATTAAAAAATTAATGAAATCAACTATTTGATAAAATCTTTATTTTCTATTATTAATATACTAAACTATCAATAATCACTCACAATTTGAAAGAGGTGTATAAATAATTTTTTAAGTTTTTAGAATTTATTTAATTAATTTTATATTTATATTTTTTATTTTCCTTAAATGCATTTAACTGCTCACCACTTTTATTTATTTTTGTTTTTATTTAAATGTTTCTTAATTACTTACCATTGCAACAAATTAAAACCATATGTTCTTAATTATTAAATTAAAAGGTTGGATATCGAATTAGAATTTGGTTAAAAACTCAAAACTTCAAATTGCAATTTAATTTGTTTTATGGGAAGGACATATGTTCTTAATTATCCTTTTCTTTTTTGGGGGATAGGCATGGGCATGAGCCGGGCCGGACTCAAGGTGGGTTGCACCCGACTTAAAGAAGCAGATCCCAGTCCAAAACCCGGCATCCCATTATTGGGCCTA
Source organism: Vitellaria paradoxa (assembly GCA_019916065.1). Classification (NCBI taxonomy): domain Eukaryota; kingdom Viridiplantae; phylum Streptophyta; class Magnoliopsida; order Ericales; family Sapotaceae; genus Vitellaria; species Vitellaria paradoxa. The sequence goes on from CM034242.1 coordinate 7,531,351, forward strand.
AGCTAACCATCCCTAGCCCATTATTGTATATTGGCTGAAGAAATCTACTTAATTTGGCTGCTTTTGCTCGGTATAGCTCCTGGTTTGCTCTTTAGTTAATAATTTTTCTCCTTTTAATTCTTTTGCCTAGGATTTGAGTTTTTAAGTTGTATTTGGATCAAGAATTTATCAAGGGAAAAAAAAGGGGATAAGGATTTTAAAATTTTTACTTTTGTTTGGATTGTGATGGAAATTAAAATAGAACAAAAGAGGCACGGAATTTAGAAAATTAAGATTAATCAAGTTAAAAAAAATTAATATATTGATGACCCTTTTATTTTATTATATTTTTTGAATTCATTCTGATAAAAATGTGTATTTTGAATTTTATGTTTTATTCTTTTTTTTTCTTACCTTTTTTCCCTCCTTTTTTCTTTTTTCCTTACCAAATCTTTACTCCAAACACAGCCTGAAGATTGTATGTTCTCTTTCATTTATTATATATATCTTCAATTAAAAAAAAAAGGCTTTTTGATTTTTTTTTTTTGGTGTGGTTATGTTAGTAAAATGAGAAGAAAAAGAAGTGTTTTCCCTCTTTAAGAATCATGCTTGGCTTGTGTTTTCTCAGCATTTTGTATCAAGATGTAAAATAACATTTAAGACCTAGTCCACTAAATTTGCTCAAGTCTGGCTCATTTTTATTTATTTATTTATTTATTTATTTTTTTGTGCTTGAGAATGAAGTTGCTGCCCTGAATTCGAAATACTAAAAAATATATATATTTTTGTATTTATATATTATTTATTTGTATTTTTTTATAAAATTTAAATTTTAAAAATATTTATTAAATTATTTTTTATAAGTTTTATCTTTTATCTGATAATATAGCTTAAAATTTTGTTTAAAAATAAATAAATTTACATAAATGGAACTCAAAAATTAAATCAGTCCAATTGGCAAAAAGAAGGCTGACATCCTTTCGATTTCAGCCTCGAATATAGCACCACTAAAACTGTTGAAGTAAAATTTAATAATTTAGGTGCATTTATTTTTTTTAGAAAAATATAAATATATTTAAATTGTTAAATTTTAATTCAAAAACCTGAACAGCAATGTATTCGAACAAATCTTGAACTGCCATGGTGGCACATCCTATTATCAAAAAAAAAAAAAAGAATAAGAATACAATTGCCCGTGTTCCAGGGAGTTGCAGTGAAAAAATTAACAGTTTTGATTTAATTGTATTGATGTAAGAGTCCCAATTTAATTTAGTTAAAAATTAATTTCAAAATAAAAATAGAGGTTAAAAGAAATTTGATTGAATCACAATTAATGTAGAATATGAAATTTTTTTTTCTTATTGAAATATATTCAAATCTAAGCCGTTGATTTTTTATGTAGCCCTCAAAACTTATTTATATTATTAGATTTTAATCTAATAACTTGAACAGCGAAATTCTGGATTGATGCGGTCGCAACCCCCTATTTTTATTGAATTTTTTTTTACTAAGTTTTTGCAAATCAAACACTCTCTAAATAAAGCATATGGCAATGCTAAGGTTGGGTTTGGAAAGTTAAAAAAAATTAACTTTTTTTAACTAACTACTAAAAAATTTAGTTACAAAAAAATTAATTTTTTTAGTATTTGGAAAAAAAAAACTAACATTTTAATAGTTAAATTTTTAATTTTTTATTAATTTAATATTTTTATCTTTGAAGGTTTAAAAAAATTAAAATATAAAAAGTTTTTTTTTTTTTTGGTACTTAAAATATAAAAAGTTAAGTTTGATATTTAAAAAAAAAAAAATCAAAAAACTAGTGTCGATGTCCAATCGGAACCTAAAAACCGTGCGGATTGGCCTAGGCTCCCGGGGCCCACTGGGGCGTCCACTCCAGTTTTGGAGGACATAATTGACACTCGACCCTACAATTTGAAATTACTTTCTCCACCTTTTTTAAAGCAAGCGAACCCTTTATCAACCCAGGACTTTTTTCATGCAACGTCCTCGAGCAACTCAAAATCAAAATGCCTCTCTCTCTCTCTCTCTCTCTCTCTCTCTCTGAGCAAAAATTTAAAGAGGAGAGGTCAGTTTGGTTTATGGGTTGGGGTGAAAACAAGGCTGTCAAAAGTGGCGTCACCCTCACCTGTCTCTTTCTCCAAACTCAGAACAGATGATCCGACGGCTCGCAGGCCCTTGCTGCGTCCCATCAATGGGGTAGATCATGACACGTGTCGCATTTCAATGACCGAGAATGAATGATAGTGTAATCATTCTTAAATAATTTGACATTCTTTGGTCTAAAGAAAACCTGCACCTACTGCTTAGACTCTTCCTCGATGTGGCTGTCCCTGTGGCTGCACCCCGCACAGTACGGTTCCTCTTCTCTCTCTCTCTCTCTCTGTATGCGCGCGTGTGTGTGTGAGTATGATGTCCGTGGCCTTCTCTAGATTTGCAGCTCAAGGGCTTTTTAGGATTTTTAAGCTTAGTTTTGGGGGGAGGGAAATTAATTTTTTTTTTGTTGGAAGAAGAAGAAAAAATTAATTTTTTTATAATTAATTTTTTAATTTACTTGATTCAACGTTTTTATCTTATGCCTTAAAAAAAATTTAAAATTTAATAGGATAAATTTAACCATTTCAAAAAAAATAAAAAAAATTCAATAATCAGATATTTAGAAACTATTTATATTTTTTAAGTATAATGTTAAATTCTATCTAAGGCCAGTTTAGCATATAATTGTTTTTTTGGGTAAAATTTAACGTGTTAGGTAAAAATTTATAAATTTTAACATCAATTGAAGAATTTTTTTTTTAATTTTTGTAACTTTATTTTATGTAATTTTTTTATGTATTTAGTAAAATATCAATTTTTTTTAAAATTATAATTTTATTTCAAATTTTTAAAGGGAAAAAAATTATTATTTTGAATTTGTAACTGGTTACTTATATCCAGTCTCAACCCATCCCTGTTGAACACGGACGAGGGTAACGGGTTTGGAATGTAATTTTCAAATCTTAAAATTACATTTCGGCCCTTCATCGCATAAGAAATTTACTGTAAAATGAACTAACTCTTACATGTAAGACGAAGATACAATATATTCTTATGACCGTAGGATTTGATTCAACTTAAGGGCAACCGTCCATTTTAAACAAATTCACTTTTAAAGTCAAATGGCCCCCAACGTGGACCCCGCCAATATTGAAGCAAAATAAAAGATTTAAGATTGTCGAAATTAAATGGAAGAATTTTAAATGACAAAATTCGCTTATGCGTCAAACTCGTTTTAAATTAAAATATTGTTTTCTCACTTAACTATTTTAGGTAATTCCCACAATGCCATAACATTGTGTCGTTTTACTGTAGCACTAACTTCTTAATACGCACAGACAGATATATTTATATTAAGGGAGATGGCAAAAAAATCTAGATTAGATTAGAAAGGACAATTCATAGTTAAAATTTAAGTGATTATTCTCTAATGTTATAAATACATGTGATATATTGATCTATTTTAGTTAATTTTAGAAATGACTGCATTATTATTTACTGATAATTATAGAAAATAAAATGTTGTATATGAGAATCCAGTGGAGTGTTAATTATAAAAAAAATATTGTGATCATTTTATATTACGAAAAATTGTGTTTAAGTCACACTTTGTAATTTTTTAAGACCATTAGTCACACTAAAAAAAAAGTATTACTTTTAAGTCACATTAATGTAGAAAGTTTTGTATTTAAGTCACACTTTTAAGTGGATCCCACGAGTTTTTTTTTTTTAAAATATAATTTCTAATAAATCAAGAATACCCTTTATTTCTATAATTAAGTTAGACGAGAGTTGCAGGAAATCTCGCTAACCGAAAATCACGTCTCTTCCGTTTTTATTTTCATTCCTTATAAATCACGTGAAGATATGATATATCATTAATTTGAACGAGCACCAACTGATATTAACGTCAATCGAAAAAGAAATATATACAAATCTGTGTACCGGTACTGTTTCGTATAAATGTATAATCTTGTAAAAACAGTACCGAATAAAATGCATGCTCATATAAATATATTATCACGTGGATAAGAGTACCACATGTATGCGGTATTATTTTGTATAAGATGCATGCTTTTGTAAAAATAATATTGAATGTGTCTAATATGCAAACAGCACCATAAAATACAAAAAAAGTCACATATCCAATGTATAGCTGACAATACCACATGGCCGAGAGTACTATATACGTGCAGTACTGTTTTGTATAAGATGCATGCTTTTGCAAAAACAGTACCGAATGTGTCTAGTATGCAAACAGTACCATGAAATACAAAAAGAAGTTACATATTTAATATATGGCTGATAGTACCACATGGCCGAGAGTACCACATGGCCGAGAGTACCACATGCCTGCGGTACTGTTTTTGCAGGTACTGTTTTGTATAAGATGCATGCTCTTGCAAAAACAGTACCGAATGTGTCTGGTATGTAAATAGTACCATGAAACACAAAAAAGAAGTCACATATCCAATGTATGGCTAGCAGTACCACATAACCGAGAGTACCACATATATGCGGTACTGTTTTGTATAAGATGCATGATCTTACAAAAATAGTACCGAATGTGTCTAGTATGCAAACAGTACCATGAAATACAAAAAGAAGTCACATATCCAATATATGGCTGAGAGTACCACATGTATAAGAGTACTACATACATTCTAGTATGCAAACAACACCATTAATGGTTGGTTTGTGTTATGTATCGATTGATATTTTTTATGACAGTATGAAAACAGTATTGATAAAAATAGTACCGGTACTGTTTCTAATGGTACTGTTTCGTATAAATGTATGCTCTTGTAAAAATAGTACCGAATATACATTTAAATCTGTTTTGATTATGTTTCAAAAATCGATTTTGAATCTATTTGTGACGAAGATGGAAAGTCGTGGAAGTTACGAGCATTCTGATAAAACTGACAGTTTTAAAATTTATTGCAAACGTATGATGTCCTTTTTTATCTTTTTGTTGCAAGTGTGACTTTTTCACAAATAAATTTTTTGGGCATGAATTAAATCCTTATAAGTCCATAAAAAGTGACCGACCTTCAAAAACCCTTTTATATTAAGCTAATGGATCATGAGAATATATGTGTTATTACTTCTATAATACCAACAAACTCTTTCACCTATTCCTTCTATTAGTTGACTAACTCGCGGGGGTAACTCTAAGAAAATGTTTCTCTTTGGAGTCAAACTTGAGACTACTTTTAAGAAATCTCAAGTTCTGACCAAATAACCTAGTCCCTTGATTGAAAGTACAAGAGTTTAAGTTTGTTTAAATTTGACGGTGTAAAGATAATCTAGTTACGTATATATATGTTATTTATCATGTTAATAATAATAGAGTTGTATATATATATAGATAGATAGTTGTGAAATTTTTATTTATAGCTATAATATAAATTTGATAGGTTGTGTTTTAATTTTAATGTGTTGACGCATTAATTTTAATTAATAAAATAGTTTAGACCGGAAATTCATGAAGACACATACTACTTTAAAGGACTAGTTATGTATCCTAAGGTAAAAATGCGACATTTTTATTCTAAATTGAACATTACAACAATGGATCAGAGCAGCTCATATATATTAAAAATAATGTAAATATATTTAAAAGTCACAAAATTAAGATCAATGTATAATCAAATATTTTCTATTTTATAGAATAGTAAAACCGTGATTTCACTACAAAAAAATGAAATAAAAAATATAGGTCAATTCTTTGAGTTTTATTAGAAAATTTACTTTAGTACCTGATTTTTTTGAAAAAAATTATATCAGTAATTTTCACTAATCGTAATATCTGCAGTTAGTGATTTTTGCTATTATGTATTTACAATTATTTATTTAATTAACATAAATTTGAAAGTCAAAAAAATTATTGAGAAAAATATTACAACAAATGAAAATTTAAACTCCTTAACAACTCTAAGAAAAATATATAAATCACAATGTTAAATTTTGAATAAAATTCACGTTTAAATTAAAATTTACCCCGAAATATATAAGAGAGTTTAGGTTCATTAGTACTAGCTATTCATCAGCCGGCTAAAGAGCCAGCCAGTGCTGCCAAGTCGATTAAACTGGTCCTATCAACTCTCTCTCTTTGTCTCTCTCTCCCCCTCCCCGTAGGAGGTGTGCGTGTCGGGTTGGGAATAAGTCCGGTGCACTTGACCGTTCGGTGCATCGTGAACCATTAGATCATCTGTACAGACCACCATACAGTGTATTGTTCGTGATCTAACGGTCTGCGATGCACCGAACGGTCAGGCGTACCGGACCTACCCCAACCCACCACGCATACCTCCTACGGAGAGGGGGGAGAGAGACAAAGAGAGAGAGTTTATAGGACCAGTTTAATCGACTTGACATACAGACCACTGTACAATGTATTGTTCATGATCTAACAGTCTGCAATACACCGAACGGTCTGATGCTCCGGACTTACCTTCCCCTGTGCGTGAGCGTGGCTGTGTTTGTACGCATGAATCATTAGGAAAATAAAATAGTCCTTCAGAAAAGCTGTGGGGCGGTAATGATATAGCAATAATTGACAAAAAGCTACGATGCACACGTAAGTCCACCATGAGATGTGGCCTTGGAAGGCTGATTGTCACTAAATGACCTCTCTTCCTTATTTATTTATTTATTATTATTTTTTAATTAGTTGGAGAACAGTTCAACTACAATGGCAACCCAACGTTTTTGGCAGGAATATCAATTAAACGAGTACGAGAGTAATTAATTTGATTGAATTTGATAAAAATTCATTGAAAAATATCTTAATGGAATTGGGATAAGTTCAACATTAAAATTTAATGTTCGTACGGATTTAGGACAAATTTAAAATTTATCTATGGAGTATTCGGTACGTGATACTCGTTTAAGTTTATAAGGTACTCAACACCTGTATGGTATCTGCTAAATATTTGTTTAATATAATATAATATAATATATTTATATATTTTCAACTTTATTCCTAAAATAAAATTACTTAAATTTAGGATAGGATCATTTATGAAACTTTGTCGCCTTTTGTCTTAAGTATATTTATCAGTTATTGTTTTTCTACCGTAACCCCAAATACAATTCAAATCCTCTTTTCCTAGTCTCATTACTTGGTTGAAGTCGCTGAACTCTTTTTTGTGCAACTGTATTCTGTTCTATACTTTGTCGTCGCCTAGGATCAAGTTGTGTGAAAGATCCACGCTGTCATCCTCATTGCTTGGCCGCCACAAGTTTCAAGTTATATTTCTTAGTATAATTGTTAAATATTATAGGATGGTGCCTGTGTCACTATATGATGTTGCTAGTCACCAGTTAAAGAAAAGAAAAGAGGAGTTCGGGAATAAGAAAGTGTGTACAATCAAGAAATCAATATTTATTTTGGAATTTTTGTTCAGAACATAAAAAAAAATTAGCTTCAGTTTGATAGAATTCTCATGATTTTTTTTCTTTTTTTAGTCTAATTTAACTTCTTTTTTTAGTCTAATTTAACTTCTTTTATAGCTTAACGTTACAGATTTTTAAGAAATAGTTTCAAAACTTCTTTACAGAATCACAAAAATTTTATTATTTTAGTTTTTTAATTTATAATTCCTTTAAATACTTTTATTTTTATTTTGTTTAGGTTTAGAACAATGAATTTGTGTTGAAAATGTTAAAATTTGTTTATATTTAATTTTTTTTATAATTGTTTTTCTGTTAGATTTTGCAAAAAAATATATATGGGCTATATAACTAATAGCCATGTGTTAAATTTAATTAGATTTCGCGATTCAAGAGGGGACGAGTTTGGATTTCAACTTAAAAAATAAATGGGTTTGGAATGGTAATGGTAAGTAAAAGTTAAATAGATTTGATAATGATATTTGTTAATTGGGTAGGTACTCTATCTATTTATATGCCTACTTTTTGGATCAACTCACAAATTATAAAATTCCGAGCACTTAAATCCATCAATTTTTGATAAATCTCAAATTTATCGAAAAATTAAATTAATAATTAATTTTTTTATAATGTGGTGTGAAATCTATAAAGCACTTCTATAAAGCACTTCTATAAGATTTACTTTGGATATGAAAAAGCTGATTTTTAATTTTTTGTTTGTAGTCGTTTTTGTTATGTATGATTTTTTTGGGTCAAAATTTGATTTTTATGCATGTTTATAACATTTGTAAAAATAAAATTGAAAAACTTACGTTCATTTAGGTAAAAGCCATCATTTAAAAAAAAATACTATTTTTTTATTTTTTGTAGTTTTTACTCAAATGAATGTGATTTTTTTTAAATTTTGAATGAATACAATTAACATGTCTAAAAATTACAAGTTTTAAAAAAAATTAAATTTTAGTTAAAAATATCATATAAGACAGAAAAAACTACAAGAAAAAAAATAAGTTACCTTATTAGTTGCCAAGCACAGCTTACGTCTCTCCGATCTTGGTTTTATTTTTAAAAAATGCTAAGTTTACACCTTTTTTAACACTCATCTTTACACTTTGTCAATTTGCATTGGTCACTACCCGTAATGATCAGTGTATTTGTTCAAAATTATCACAGCTGTAAGATGTTTTGATCTTGCAGCTGTAATGATTTTGAATGAAATGCACTAGTCACTACGAGTAGTATCCAGTGTAAATTGACAGGGTGTAATAAGAGTATAAAAGATTGGGTGTAAGCGTAGCATCACTATTTATTTTTTGTGTGCTGCAGTTATATATAGATCTCCGGGTCCTCAAACATTCTTATAAGTACATATCCAGAATGCAGACATACATGCGCATGTCATGCATGCATGATGGCTATGAAAAATAGTGAACTGTTGACATTGGTTGTGTTATTGGATAGTGATTTTGGGTAACCTATTTAAATAAAGTATTGTCATTTTTGTGGAATAATATAGGGTGTTGGATAAAAAAAAGTACGTAATTTTTAAGTAAAACGATGAATAATAATAACTATTTGTCCAATTTGTCTTCACTGATAGAGTGATTTAATCTATTAGTGGATATGATTGAATATAGCGATCAAAGCGATACAAATTACGAGTGAATATGTTATCCAACTTACTAGTCAATCTTGACTATTTTAATAACTACTACTAAACTTATATATTTTTTAATTAATATTTAATTTTTAGTATGATATCTAAAGCTGCTACTTCAATACTTAACAAGGTTTACAATATAACCAATGGATGTGTTTTTTTTTTTTTTTAAACCGACGACTCCAATCTCACAATTTTCAAGCTGACATTAAAATTGATGTCAGTATTCAAATCTGACAAACATAACCCTTCAGTTGCCATCATTGAGTTTAGTACTAAGAAGTACAATTAAGAGATATAGGCCATGTTTATTTTGAGGGACTGAATGATGGAGTATAAGTAATATCATGAAATAATGAATGGGATTGGATGTAGTATGGAATTAATTTTTTATGTGGAATTATTTTTTTGGTGTTTGGTTGGTAGGATATTAAGTGGGATAAAAGATGTGATTTGACATGAGATATAATTGAAAATAATTTTGAGCCTTCAAATTTTGACGAAAAATAAATTCGGAGGTGAGGTATAAATAATACCACACTGCCTCCCGGATTTTTAATCCGCCAATTCAGCGGATTGTGTATCCAGAAGGGATATTATATCTGGCAACAAATATGCAAATCAAACTCTCACTTTTGTGAGAATTACGGTCAACATTGTCAAATCCCATGCTTTAGTCCGGCAAACAAACGTGGCCGAGTGTACAAGTCGGAGTGACCCATTACCAATTTCTTCACTAAGATTTTTAGGTTTCAGAAGTTCTCATTAGACGTCCATTTCACCTTGTGCGCTTGAAGGCACTAGAAATGGAGACTCTGACAACTTGACCTGTAGATGACATATGTTAACCCCAACGTTGAATGGATAAGCGGAGCAGTAAACCTAATTGCCAACACCTTATGTAGACTCCATTTGTATTGATTCGATGGTAGTGTTAACAAAAAATCATTAAATAAACCTGATTTTTATAAACTTCATTAATAGAAATTAAACGCATATAGAGTAACTTGACCCAAACTTACGTTTAACTATATTGTGTTTAATTTTCATTAATTGAACCTATATTAGTCTAATTATTTTGCCCTTTTAATTTCTATTAATTGCACCAATATAAGACGTCAGGCCTATTGAATAATTCCTCGACGTGCACAGATAGAGATAGAAGCAGTGATAAGCACTGGAGCCATTAGTAATACCAAAGGCACATGATTTTTCTCTTTTACTCATTTATCTCAAGTGTTTGGTCTAAAATGAGCCAAAACATTTAGTTTTTGTACTCATAGAAGGAAACATCTGACTAGGTAGCTAGCTAGCCAGATCAACACCAAGCCTTGGTAGGAACCTCAGTGTGGTATTTTTTTTTTTTAAAGACTTTTCCTTAAAGGCCTATCTCCATCGAACTGTTCCACCTTTCACTCATACAAGGGACTGATTTGGGGTTCCTGACGTTGCCAATTTCAACATTTCAGCTTCAAAATGATCCCCTTGGAACAATCAACAGAGAGAACATTTGATAAGAATCCACATATACGTAAAACCACAACACGAACTGACGCTGGAAATTAATGGGACTTTTTTAACAGCTAGTACTTGGCAACTATCACCGTCACATACACCCTAAAAAAGAAAAAAAAAAAAAAATCTTCTATCAAAAAACCCACAACTCATTCTTTTCCTTGGAAAGTTTTTGATACAGAGAATTTTAGATTAACAATACAAAACCATGTTTGGGAGAAAATTAGATGAAATAAAATTTATTTTTTCCTGGCTACCCGTGAAATGAGTCCCAATCGCTGTGAAAGCTATCACACCTACAAAAACAAGCAAATGGAATTCTCTATTCTGGAAAAAGTGGAAATTACGCATAAGCGAAAACACAAATATGGGAAGTGGTGTACATATATACATGTATATGTATTATAGAGAATAGACAGCATATAGTTTAAAAAAAAAAAAAAAAGGAAGAGAGTAGACTGGTTAAAATTCAGGCTTGTTTGGAGGTTAATAAGCTTAGACATTCATTGGCTAGTCTAATTTTCTTTCTCCATTAAAGTGGTTGGGTTGAGTGTCTCGATGTAATAGTGAGTTATTTTGGTTGGTAGCTGCTAATTAACAGCATGAAGATAGTTTTTCTCGACCCCAACTGTCGAGTACTGCTTCACTTAAAAGAGTAGTGCAGAGGGTTTACAAGACGACAATGTAGATAATGAGAAAAGACAAGTCGGCATGCAACTTCTAACAAGTATAATATTCTCATAAAGGTAAAATATATATATTCAAAAACATTCAGTGGAGAATAAAAGTTTGGTACCTACTCGATGGTAAAATCATTGAGGGGAGAATAAAAATTGAGGGGTCGCAATTTTTTTAACTTACGTCCAAAGGAGCTAATCCTGGTTGGATGTCCATATAACAAAACCTCGAAAGCACCATTTTGCATGATCTTGTTGCAGGGTATTATTTCTTAGAACAAGTCTTAAAGTTCATTAATGTGCGGGAAAAATTAAAAAATAAAAATAAAGTTATGGAATTGATGTTCACTTTTTCTTTTTATAATTTCCTTTCTTTCTTTTCCTCTTTTGTATTCATTTTTCAGTTCTTTCCTAGTCCGTGTTATCTTCTCTTTTGTTTTCTTAGCTGGGAAAGTGTAAAGCGTGTGATAATGCCTAGGAATGAATTCAGAGAGATTGAAAGAAAGCTCCAACTCATTTGGTAAAAATACATTTCTTTTTTGTTAAATGTAAAGTGGCTCCATTACAATTACCAAGGATCACCTCATACTTTAAGATAGTTAAAGCTCTCAGCCTAACAAAAAAAAAAAAAAAGGTTAAAGGTCTCTCTCTCTCTCTCTCTCTCTCTAATAAAACATACAAAATCAATTAGATTTCATATTTACTCAAGATAATATATTGATATGGATCTCGCAGCTTGATAGGAAGGACATGCTTTTTCAACCCTTCTCCTTTTGTTGCTTTCTGTCTTTCTTGTCTCCTTGTCTTTCTTTAGCTCTCTTTTTCTTTTCCTTTTCTTTTTCCCCCTCTCTCTCTCTTCTCTCTCTCTCTCTCTCTCCCCCCTTTTTCTTTCTTTTTTTCTCTGATTTTCTCAGTGGGCACCTGATTCTCTTCCCCCAATCTCCCGTCTTCAGAGATACAATGATTTCAAAATGAGTAATAACCCAGTTGGGATGTATCACTGTGGTGTGCCCAAGGTAAACTCCAAATTGGGTTTATTGGGGCTTGTCTCTGAGAGGTTTGTTGAACTTACTTCTGATATTCTCTCATAGCTTAAGCACTTTGGATCCATGCCCTTCTGGCCAAAAATAAAAACGAAGAAAATTAAGAACTTGCAACAAATGGAGCATAAGAGAAGTATATTGAAGGTGAACGGGAGGACAATTTGACTTGGGGAAAACATAAGAGAATATCTAACAAAGTGCTAGGGTACATTGTAAAGGCTGTTCCAATGTCTTATGTGCAGCCTCACAATATTCTTCCCTGGTATCATACTTTCCAGATATCATAAATGAATGGGATAGATACGTGTATATATATACATACCATGGTGGTGTCTGAATGGTCAAAAAAAAAAAAAAAAAAGTATGAAAAAAATGCAGAAAATTATTATAAAAGTGATAAGTGGTCAAATTTATTTAAAAAAAATTAGTAAAAATTGATAAATTTTGATAAACTAAACATCCCAGTATACATAAAATGACACCTACACATTTATTTTCAGGCATTTGCTTTGACACACTCTTAGCACTTGATTAGTACAGTTGGTAGGTTTAGTACAATTAGGTTTAAGGGAGTAGACTGTAGTTGGCGGATGAAAGTGCGCAATACATAAAGGTGCACTGCGTCCATTGACTGTAAGACAGTTTAAAATTAAAATCTAGTTTCTTTTGAGAAGTATTTGCTTTCCTTTTGTTTATAAGACAAAATTGACCAACCCAGCTTTTTTTTTTTTTCCTTTCAAAATGTCTTTATACTTTTTATCTCTTTCTACTTTACATATACCACGTATGGTAAAAGAAAAGTGTGCGTCACATTTGGAATTTTTTTAAAGAGAAAGCTGTTTGGTGAATGGTGTCATGTTGAGATGGATACCTCAAAAGATGGCATGTTTCCTCCACAATCCCTTCGTTTGCCATGCAACCAAGCTTCCCTGCAACAAATAAACTAGTGTAATATTAAGGGAATATTTCATTTTATAATTATATATATATATATATATAGCGGAAGCCATGCAGAATGAGAAAAGAAAGCAATCTGTCACTTTCTTTTTTTGATTAATTACACTTTGTATATATTCTTCTATTTTATCACCAATCTAATTTCAGGATGCGCATTTAAATCACTTCACTTTGCTCATGTACATTTAATGTAGATTCACTTTGTCTATTTCAAATAAAGAGACAAAGTGGCACAATTTAATTTACATGTTCTGAAGTGAAATTAATGGTTGAGTGCAAGAGTGTTTAGTGTAATTTAAAGATAACCCCTCCCCTTTATATATATATATATATATATATGCATATATACTTCACATTATGTGCTGATTAAAATAAAGTTGAACCACCCCCATGTGATACCACATTACACTTAAACAAAATGTACAGACTGAAAGGAAGTTTCAAAAGGGCATATAGCTTTGGCACCAATATGTCTACAAATGGGTCCATCATAGGGGCTTATCTTTGACGCGAAGTTTCCTAGTCGTAGGACTCATCTAAGCAGCATTGTGTTAGCCCCACAAAATTCAGATGGAAAGGGAATTCTTCATTTTTATGTGGATAATCAAATAAATGGAATATTTTAGGAGAGTGTTCTTACTTTACTACTGCTTCCTTTCCTAAAGCATAGAAAGGGATTATTACCCCGTGGAGTTTTTGTAAATTGGTGGTGGACAGAATGTAACAAAGCAATGGAATCATTTCCTCCTTTTGTGATCTCTTGCAATGTAGCTAGTAATGTTTGTACATTTTTATCCTTATATATCACACACAGAAGCAAGAAGACAAGACAAAGCCAGGAATTTATGTAGTAATTAATGGAGGAATGAAAAAGATATATATAGATAGAATTTATAACATTTTTCTATATATGTATATATCTTCTTTCATGATGTGTTAAAATAAAAAGTCTTGCTAGGAGTGCCCAACTTCAAAACTAGCTGCTAAAGTTTCGAATTTCTAGTTTTCATCTCTTATATTCTCCACCAAAAAAGAAAGAAAAGTTCATATAAATTTCAATATTGCTAAACAATGTGAAATTTAAAAAAAAAAAAAAAGCATCCATCCATAAACAGGCATAAGTACATAAAACACAAGTACATAAATCAAACTTGACTCTTCGTTCCATTAATTAATGAACCGAAAGAAAACATAGAATTCTCTGCATCTTGTCATTTATAGACTATATGGTAAATATTAAGAAAAGACATCTAAAAAAAGCTCACAATGTTGAATATGTAAATGTATGTTAATGATTTATATACTAAAATAAAATTAATATTAAATATTAAAATATAAAATATTTTAATATGGATAAAATATATATATATATATATAATATCTCGTGACCTAATATATTCTAACATGTACAATGTGCGTAAGTAAAAAATGAAACATTAGTAAGTGAAAAAAAGAAAATAGAATAATACTAAAAAAAGGCTCTCCTTTTTACCTTGAAGAGTTGCTCCAAAGGCCCTGATAATCCACATCTTGATGCAAATTCGGTCTTCCCTGTTGACTTGTTAGTTCAGGCTTTCTTGGGTTCTGAATATCAAGCATCGTATCCTCCGAAGTATCCCCAGATGAACCATTCTCGTATACTTCAGATTGTCCCAAGTAATTAAATACAAATAAAAAAAAAAAAAAAACATCGGCAGTATCAATATGTAGTAATGAACATTTGTATTTGAATATAAATCAGCAACAAATTAATATATAAAAATGAAATCAATAGGCTTAACCTGAAGAAGCGGCGGCTCTATCAGTGGTCTTCACGGTGCGATACATCTGTAATTGGGTGTAAAAGTAATCCCAATTAGGTACAGGCCATATAAGTTACCATAGTATTAATGTATGAGATTAATACTTAAAAAATAAAAAATGCTAATATAGAAAATGTTTGGGACACTAAAAAGTATCAAAAGTTATTAAAAATTATAAAAAATTACTGATTTTTTATAATTAAATTTGAGCATATATTACTTTTACATTAAATTTTTTTTTTACTTTTGTTATATATATATATATATATTACGATTCAAACTCTCCCATACTGTGCTCTAACCACAGTGCAAGTACACAAACTATAAACGATGGAGAACTTTTTTTTGTATTTGTGTTTGTATACATGTGTATGCATATGCGCAGACACAGTGTCCGAGATAAACCATGGTTATGGAAGTGTGGTTAACAAACCCAAGATAGATACAGATATCATTGAGAAATGATGTGTTCTGTACTTGTCATTTGCTCCTTCCCCTCCATGAAAGAAGAAAATGTGTTTGGTATTATTTAAAAAAATAAAATAGAATTATACTCTCAGTACAAAAGTTGTCTCAGCTGGGCTCCTATGACTACTGTTTTGAATTCCTCGGGCTTTGTCTTATTTGATTTCCTTATTGATTAATCTCTTTTTCTCATGGTTGATCTTTTCTTGGATGGTTGGAGCTCCCTCTCTCTCTCTCTCTCTCTCTCTCGTGTTGATCTTTTTTTTTTTTTTATTAGATGGGTGGTCCGTTCTTCCAAGCAAAAAGCTGAATAATAGCTTGCAGAACCATCAGATCTACTGATCTAGTAGTAAAAAAAAGTGCTTGCATATGAGAGGGAGACCTCTCTGCAAGGAAAACATTGGAATTTGAAATTAATGTATGCATTGACACCTTCCTGTAATCTATATATATATATATATAGGCTGTACAAATTGCAAGTTCAACTAACAAATTAAGACACCATTTTGAACTGCATCATCAAGGCAATTAGCAGGCCAATAAGGGAATCAAGACAAAAGCAATTCAAAATTTCGTTAATTTGTACAGAGCAATATGTTTACAAGGGCACAGCCCAACCCAAAAAAAAAAAACTTTCAGACTATGAAGAAAAGAGAGGTCCTTTCACCTGTAAATGGGATTTAACATGTGCCAAGGTGAGATCTTTGACATCCATGAGCTCAAGAACTGATTTGGGTGTGGCTCCTAAACACCCCCCCAAATTAAAAAAAAAAATTAAGAACTTTGATTAGGAATTTGTTTGATGAAGAAGATGAAAAATATAGAAAGTTTTGTAAGACGATAATGTGTGTGTGTGTGTGTGTGTGTACAAGCATATATATACACACACATATATATATGTACGAAAGAAAGGGAGTCATACTTTCATGGCCACCCAAGAGCTCGACGGCGTGAACAAACCGAGCATGAAGAGTGGTAGTCCACCGCATCCGGGGAGCTCTCATGCTGCGTTTGACCGGAAACCTTGACAGAAACCTCGATCGGATTAGGCCAGCTGGAGGTGAGACGAAGCCACTGGAAGCAGTAGAAGTAGCAGTTGTGGGAGATGATGATGATATAATAGATGTATCTAAACACTGTTGAGAGAATGGGAAACGAGGGTTTTGATGATAAACTGGAATTCCTCTTATAGGTCTCAAAAAACCAAGCTCTGGGCTAAGCCCTTGGTGGTGGTGGTGGTGGTGAAACAGTGGGTGGTGTTGGAGTTGCTGTGGGTACTGTTTTTGGTGGAAGGGGTGGATGAGATTAGTGGTGTTACCATTAATCTTGATGTTGGACTCAGAAGAAGCTCTTGAATTGGAGAGAGAGAGGTCGAAATGAGTGTCGGCTTTGGGCATTATTGAAGAAGAGATGGAGTTTCTGGAGTCCAAAGCTCTCTTCCAGAAATTACCCAAATTATGATCCATATCTTGATCTTCTGATGACCTCCTCCAACCTGATGTTGATTTGCTGTTTGGTGGGCTGATTTGTAGAGAGAGGTCTGGTTGTGCTGGAAACAGCTCCATCTTCCTCCAACCAAGGAAGCCCTCTAAAAACCCTCTCTCTCTCTCTCTCTCTCTCTCTCTCTCTGTGTGTGTCTATCTCCTCTTCTTTTTCTTGGCCTTATATTCTTGTTATTCTAGCTAGGTCTTCTTGTTGTGGATCAACATCAAAGGATCAGAGGGGCTTGTTGAGGACTTGATGATCTGGATTTTGAATTTTCTGGCTAGAGACTTCTGAGCTTTTCTTCAGATGGGGATTTGATATTTGATCAATTGAAGGGAGCAGTTGCAGGGATTTCAGATTGTGAGGGGAGAGGGGGGGAGAGAGAGAGAGAAGAAATGACAATGTATGATATGAAGTGAATGGTTGTTTCTTTTGTGTGAAGTATATGTGAGAAAATGACACTTGAGGGGCTAGAAAGAGAAAGGGGAGTATTTTCTTTTGTGGACGTGGGGTGGGGTGAGAAAGAGAGAAAAAGATGACAGAAAGAGGAAGGGGAAAAATAAATAAATTTGAGATTTGATTGCTTTTTACTCTTTACCTTGATTTCCTTGAAAGAAGGAAAAAAAATTTTTGGGGTATGCTTTCAAGGTGCGCATTTGCCTATCAACTCCTCATATATGAACCTTTTCTAACCAATTCTCAAACCAATGGCTGGTTTCCCTTTTTTCTCAAACCCTAAAATTCGAACAGAATTCATTCTGGACTGTGCACACACAGACATTAATATATATACATTCATACATATATATGTATAATAATGATGATTACACACAGGGTCCCACATCTAGGGCTTGTTAATGAACTATCATTGATGCGATTATGACGAAACCCTAAATACAGTATATATCTAGGACCCATTACTATTTTCTCATTCTTTTCTCTTCCTAATACCGTGAGAATTTGAAAGGTCATAATATTGGCAGAAAGGATTGCCCACTGAACCCTAGGTGGTGAAAAGTCAAAATTACTTTTACTACATCCTGTAGGGGCAAAAATGTCTTTACACTGTCTGGTGTCCATCAGCAGAAGAGCCCCGGAAAGATCACTAATCTTTTGTACCATGCAAGTGATTGCCTTTTTTTTTTTCCCCTCTCTCTATCTCTCTCTCTCTCTCTCTGTTTACTTTTATCATTCCTTCCGTAAAATTGTGTCACTGAAATGTCATTATACGTGTGCATTTCTTTTGTTTCTTTATTATATTTTTTTATTAGTTCTATTTTTGGAAGCACAATTCAACTTTAGGTACTGTTTGGGTAGAAAAAGTCGATTTTTAATTTTATTTTTTATAGGTTTTTTTTTTTAATTTTATTTTTGTCTTATAGAGAGTTTTCTTTAATTAAAATTTAATTTCTTTTTTGTTTGATATCTTTAAACATGTTACTCATATTTATAAAAATTATAAAAAAGATTAAAAATAAAAAAATTCACATACGGGTAAAAAAAATTATTTCTTAGCTTTTTACGGAATTTTTTCTTTTCAATCATTTTTT
This sequence comes from Vitellaria paradoxa, assembly GCA_019916065.1. Taxonomy (NCBI): domain Eukaryota; kingdom Viridiplantae; phylum Streptophyta; class Magnoliopsida; order Ericales; family Sapotaceae; genus Vitellaria; species Vitellaria paradoxa. The sequence goes on from CM034242.1 coordinate 7,549,936, forward strand.
GACAATTTTTTTACTTTTTTTATCTGTACGTGAATTTTTTATTTTTAATAATTTTTATATTTATATTTATAAATATAAACAACAAGCCTAAAAACTATCAAATAATCAAAAAACAAATTTTAGTAAAAAAATTATACAAGACAAAAAAAATAAAAATAAGAAGTCAATTTTTTTTTTTTTCCTTTCCCAAACGGTATGCGAGTTTAATTACAGTCCCAGCCGGAAGCTAAAAAATGTTATTCCATTTCTAAGCTAAAGAAACCAGAGGAAGCTAAGCATCATATCAATTGATTTACCTGTCCTTTTTTTTATCTCAAACCGACACAGAAGAAGAATATGCTTTTAGTGGGATTAGCTCAGTTTAGGTATAAGGTTTTCTCCATTTTGGTCCAAACTCCCTTCTTCTTAATTTTTTTCATTACCAAGACGCAATAACTTTTTATGGAAACCTAATATATCAATTGCCAAGTTTGAAACTAAGGTGCTAAACTTTTTTGATTGGGAAATGATATGGTGTATACGCGCATGCATATATATGTATTTGTTGAAGTATATTTATTTTTTTTATCTCTTTTTTAACTTCACTCTTGTATTTATATGAAAGTACTTGCATCCATTTTGATCAATCGAGTTTTGCAAGCAAATTTGGCAAGTGTTATACATTTAATTAGGGCTGTCATTTGATCTGGACCCGATCCGATAACAATGGAGCAGGCATTTGAATCTATTAAACCTAATTATAATTAGATTAAAATTTGGTTGACCCAACAAATTCAATAAAAATTCATGGACCCGGATACCTTTCAATTTTTTTGAGTCTTGATTACAACTCAACTTCCCTCGCAATCTTAAAAAAAAAAAAATTATTCAAATCAGGTAGTCATTTAAAAATAAATCAAATCTAAACCTAACAAATTGAGTATAAGATTAATCCATCTAATTTGATCCAGACCCATACTGCTGACAGCCCGACATTTAATCCCATGCCTGGATAATGGTACAGGGAAATAATTTTCAAGCATATATTGGGTGATCGATGGTTTATAAAATGCACCGCACTTTTTAATAATTAAAAAGATTTATTTCACTTATACTAGCTTTGTGTACCTATATTCGGTAGATTTTATAAATATATACCTGAGCCTCTTAATATTTATATTATATTCACTTGTATCATTTCTATTAAAATTTCCAGTCAAAAAGTAATTTGAGACCAATTTATTTAAAGTTGATCATATTTGTAAACTTCTAGAGAAACTTTATAATGAAGATTTTAGTGAAAAATAAATGCATTATTTAACATTTCAGTTAGAGCATTATAAAGTTGATATGCTTTGTTATGAGAGTTTTCAGAAAATATATACTATTTTTGAATTATGCGGAGGGTTAGTTGAAACAAAAAAAGTTATAACATTATAATTTAATTGATTGGTTGATTCATTTTTTTAATTATTTCTATTTCTACTGCCGCTATAAAAACGAGTGTTTTCATCTACTAAACATGTTAAAACTGTTCTTCACAATAAATGAAAGAGAATCGGTTGTTTAGCAGATTTTATGACGATTCACATTGAATAAGAACTTGTTAAAAATATTGATTTAAATTCGATAATAGATAAATTCTATTCTAGAAAATATCGAAGGATGCAGTCTCAATAATGTGCATTAATTTTATCTTTTATTTACTATTTTATATACGCTTGAATCCGATTATATACGTTTGAATTTTATTTTTCATACTCTATTTTTTTCTATTTAAGTTGAGGATTTTATAATTAACTTGACAACTATATGCATTTAAATTAATTACTAACCATGTTTAAAAAAATTATTTTTATTATATCAAGATGAGAAAAATTTCTAACTCCACTATTATGTATATATAAGATTTTCTTCCGCATGTAAAAATTCATACAACCGTAAAATCGGAAATGTAAAAATTTGCATTTGAACTAGCCGTCAGATAAACCTTCACATTCGTCAAAAGGTTAAACATCAAGAAGTTGAAACCAACTTCAAAACATCCAAACACCCCCCAAGACGAAGTGAGTGGTTTAAATTAAAAGAACGTATGCATATAATGTCATGATCAAAGTTCTATTTTACATATTAAATCGACATTAAAAAATATTTAATATCTGCACAGTGAGTTACTTTCCGCTAGCATCGCCGAAATTAGGCATGTGAAATGAAGCCAAGATGCCAGAGTATTCCAAATTCTTCAAAATAGGAGAATTCTAATTTGCTAAAAAAGTTAATTTTTTTTTTTTACATTATGCCTTGCACTGTTCTATTATTTGGAAGTATTCTTTTATAATTATTTTTTTATGAATTCAAATAATATGTTCAAAAAAATTAAAAAATAAAAATAAAAATTAAATCAAATTTTAATGAAAAATTTCATATTTATAAATTTAAAAAAAAAAAAAATCTGTCATCCAACTTAACCTTAAATCATAGATAGGTAGGGGTTGAAAGGAGATGTCCCTGGTTGAAGTGGTATAGATTTAGCTAGGCACTCCTTAGGCAAATCGAGATAGAGAGAGAAGATCAAAAGTACTGTGTATTAATGAAAAGTTTGAAAGGTGGAAGCATCCACGAGTGTGCCACATATATATATATATATATATAGCTGGTGGGAAACCCAAAAATTCTTTGTTTACTTTAGATAACATGAGAAAAGTAGAATCAATAATTGTATATATGATGCATATATTATATATACACACATCCAAGACCAAAAGATGATAAAAAGCTTTTAATGCCTTTAACAGTGTGTCTACTAGCATTGGTAAGCGTTACCTTTGGATGTGCTACTTTGCTTTTGGTGCTCAATTTTTCTTCACCGACCCCCATCTAGCTATATATGATCTATCTATGAAAGAGGCACGAAGAAGCCCACAAGGGTTTTGTGAGAAGGGTCGGGTAAAACCCGATTGCAATCTCGACCCTTTAACCATTTTGTTAAAGGCATGGCAGACCCTATATATGCAAATTTTTCAATTTTGGGGGATCAACTAGAATTTACCTACCAACCCATTTATACTAGTACATATATATATATATATATATATATATAATATCTCGTCAAACTTTGGTGGATCAATATTAGGCTTGCAAATTGGTGACAAGTAATGTTTTACAGGATGTTTCACCACGCGCACCTAATATGCTTTGCTTCTCTTGATCAGGCGGGTAAGAGCGGGGGTAAAAAGGTAATTGCAATTTATACTTCTAAGTTTTCTATCAAATTTCAGTTCAGATTTTAATTAAAATAATTAAAAATTTAAATTTTAAATCGCTACAATGTTAACAGAGAATCTCCTACATGTTAAATGACCACATGGACTACTAATAGATGGCCGTCTGACCCATTAAAGAGTGATTTGTTATTAAAAATTTATAAAACATGAACATTTCAATAAATTAAAATATCAAATCTTTAAATATTATAATAAAAAGAATCAGTTAAACTCTGAGTTGAGATTTGCTAAATACAGTAGTCATATTAAGAATTGTGTGATTTTTTGCATTTGTTACGGATTTTATGGATATACACATATATCTCCATGTTGATGCTCCATTACTAAGACTTGTACTTTAAAACATGAATTAACGTGTCTTTGATCTAGACTTTGAAAAATTATCAGAACAGAGCCAATAGAGAGTAGAGCTAGCATACAAGATTAAAACATGAATTATCGTGTCTTAGATCTAGACTCGAAAAATTACTAGAATAAGGCCAATAGAGAGTAGGACATACAAGGTAATTAAGCAGAAACATTTAAGTGCCAAAAGAGGGGCTCGATGTGTGGGTCGCTAGTTGCCACTAGCAGTCTTTGGGAATGTATTTTTCGTGCAGTTTTGCCTCGTTGATAATTCTGCTGGGTCGCTTGGTTGCTAGGAAGCTTGTTTTAGCGAACAACAGAAAAATTTTGGAAACTAGGGCGATTTCAAGTCCCATTTGATGATGGCTCATTTTCGTTCATACACTGCAGGGCTTCCTGCTAGATATTGTCTGTTTTGTGCGCTCTCCCGTAGGCACTCTTACGCACGATTTTAAAACAATGTCATGTCAGAGGGAGAGGTAGAGACGCCTATAAGCTATCTCAATCCTCAACTCATTTTCGATGTGGGATAATTGTTGTATCTAGGGGTGAATCTAGGAATTTTGTTAAGTGGGGACAAAATTTAAAAAAAAAGTAAGCATTAAAAATTTTTAAATAATAATCAAATTTCAGTGGGGGCAATTTATATATTTGTATAGTGAAAGAATAAAAAAATTATACAAAATATATATAAAATATACAAACTTTTAGTAGTCAGTGGGCAGCCGCCCCCACTTGCCTCTTTATGGATATGCCTCTGGTTGTATCATCAGAGTCCTAGTCGAGAACTGGGGAACTGAGAATGGACGGCTCGTGACCCTTTTAATTCTTACAGACGATGCCAACTGATGATAACTCATTTTCATCTGCACATTATAAATTCTCCTGGTAGATATTGTCAACTTTGTGTACTTTTCTATAAACACTCTCACGCACGGTTTTAAAACATATCGTGTCAGGGAGAGAGATAGAGACGCTTATAATTTACCTCAGTTCTCGACTCCTTTCCGACGTAGGACAGTTGTGGTATCATCACTATTCAAAGTGGGAAATAATTCTAAAATTGGATTCCTATGTCACAGAGTTCTATACGCGCTTGGATCCTAGGGTTCCAATCTTGTCTAAGGTTGAATATATATATAAGCTCTGTATAAAGAGATATTCAACTAATGTTTCAATCATTTAAGAAAGAATAGAATATATTACATTTTTTTTTCAAAGTGAATTCTCTCAACCACTTACTTAAAAGACACGTTTTTTCAAAAATCAGTTTGGTCATCGTGAAGTTCGGTGGTGAATTTTCTACTTAGAGTCGATGAGCCGTAAATTTGAACAAAGAATTTGTACAATAGATTCGTAGAGTTGATTGGTTAACTATTGTGGAGAAACTCTATAAATCTAAATTACATAGTAACTTAAAAAAAAGTTCTGGTCCTCATTTAGCTAGGACCCAAAGATTTTCTCTTTTCAACACTTGATAAAGGCTTACTGCCTTGTCCTTTTCACTTTTACCCACTTATAATTATTTGACTGATAGATTGAGATTATTTAGCATATTAGCACGGAATTCAATTCTTTAACAACAACTATTCACATTGCATTTTGTATATATGAGTGCGGGCATCACTATTAAATATATGCTGGGTGGGATTTTCATTAGCTAAGAAGATTAATGCCCCCGCCCCTTCCCGTTTGAAATCAAAATAATTCCTAGCATGCTTGGGGAACTCCACGACAAAGGGACATAACAGATCTTACTTAGGAGATACATCCCAATTAATAACTACATAGAAAAAAAAAAAAAGGTTAGATTCATGGGCAAATCTCTTGAACAAATCTGGTGAAAGCACCATGTGGCACGTGTTCTACCCGCACGTTTGATCACAAACCTCTCTCACATCAAAGTCAAACAAAAACGGAATCTTGATTAATTTCTGATCAGCGGTGGTGCTGGTCGTCGGCAAGATGTATTACAATTAGTTTGACAAAACAACCTAGTGATCAACAATCCAATTAAATACCTCTTCCTAGGGTTCCCGGCCGACAGCATTGGAACCAATGTACAAAGCTTGCAGTATGTTATCATATATATATGTATGCATATATATGAATGTATATATATATATATATATATCTAATGTTTGTTTGTTTGATTGTGATTTAATACAATAAATCCTCTGTTGGAGCGACTGATGCGGAACAAAATGGAAGGCTGACATTTAGGTTTCTGTGCACAGATGGATTCCAGCCATATCATTAAGGTAGGGATTATTATAACAAAGTAATTGGATCAATGTCAACCATTCCTTGGTAATGACGATTAGGGTTTTGAAATCTACTTGTTTTTTTAATTTGATGAGGAGTTTTTAACGAAGAAAAATTAGTGTTGGAAGCATCCAAATTGATCAGCAAAAGACGTGTTGAACTAATAGAATTGGTCTGCGCCTCCCGAGATAGGCCCTGAGGGAATCTTTATTATTAATACTCCTTTTTTTTTTTCGTAAGATATGTTGTTGATTTCATACCAAGAATGATAATATTATATATGGTGTATCCTATTAACATTTTGCTCAAACGCAAATCTAGCTTTAGGTTCCGTTTGAATTCATAACTTTGAAATCAATGATTTTTTTTAATATTTATCTTTAAAAAAAAATTACAGAAATATAATTTTACCAAGAGGGTGCTTGATTTACTAAATCTTACAAAAAATAATAATAACTTTCACTAATTTTTTTCAACTTTCTACATCAAATACATAACCAATTTTTATTAATTTTCTTCAATTTTTATCAATTTTTACCAACTTTCTTCAATTTTTATCAATTTTTACCAACTTTCTTCAATTTTTATCAACTTTTACCAACTTTTTTTTTTTTAACTTTTACTAATTTTTATAAATTTTTATCAAATATTCAACATGCAAAAAACAGTGACGTGCTTGTGTCACGGCCCCTAATTTAGAAATGAAATTTACCATGGAATTCTTCAATTTAAATATGACAAATTATGATGGATTTCCCATGATCATTGATAATGGTAGCTTCACTGTCTTAGGAGTTGTGGCTCCAGATTCCATATATGTTTACATAAATTAACGCTTTCTCTTTTATTTTAATATAATTGGATCTCGAATTCATTGATTTAAAATGCATGCCTACCAAACAGTTTTATTCCTTCCATTTTTTCCTTCAAACCCAATAGGAGAAAATTTCTTTATTAACTCCTTTTTTTTTCCCCCTCTATCCTTCTTCCTCTCTCGAATTTTCCTTCAAACCAAACTCTATAGTTGTGCCATGGATTACATTATACCTTGTAGATTCAAACGCAAATTATTGAAGCGTTCATCTGATTTTCATTCTCTTTCTGTTCATCCATTAGTTTGAGTTCAGTTAAATAGCAATGTTAACCTAACTACTTTGCAAATCCGTATAAATTAATAGATATACATTCATATATACCTAATGCTTGAAAAATGCATGGCATTTCCTTTGAACTTGTTGGGTCAATATTGACTTCTCTGCAAGGGAGATCAAATCACGTGATTGAGTTAATTAAGCACAGAATGTGAATGCGTAACTAATCTATATATATATATATATATATTCATGATGTATCTGACCCTATCACTTAAATAATTAGTGGCTAGAGAAAAAAACAATAGATGATCAATTTAATAATTATAAAGAAAAGCTAGCGATACCTACACAAGAGAGATGTCACTATCTTCATGACATTGTTTGCCATTGATAAATGCACATGGGTTGACAAACTCTCTTTCATTTGCTGAACATTTTGAACCACATATTGCCAGATGATTCAACCTAACAATGGGCCAAGATTGGAGATAAGAGCGCTTCTGAGGGACCAAATCCATAAATATAGAAGGGATATTTGACAAAGAAACGAAAGACAATTAATATAAATGAATGTGTGAATGAATGAATATATATATATATATATATACAAAACAATATATATTTAAAATTATTCTGAAAAGTGTGTGCATATATATATATATATATATATGCTACATTGTCCCAAATAATTGACCAAGAATGCTCATGTCACATAGTGGAATTCCTGCAGTAGAACAGTGCAAAAAAGAATTGGCATATTATTGGCTGATAAAGATCATAGTGTTCTAACTTTCTGAGGAAATCTCTGCTATAGTACCATTAGTGGTTGTTGCCGGCTGGTAGGAAATAATTCTAAGTACTTTATTTTTATTGGACTATATATATGCCATATATATGATTATAAGGATTTGTTAATATTTTTTTTAGTACTATCTTATCTTTCTTAAGCAACAGGGTGCTGGTTGACATATACATATATATATATATATATATATATGCTGGATGAGTGAAACTTGTTACCCTTGTGTTTTAAACTTATTAATCACCTATGTGGCACACTTTTTAAAGTAAAAGAAATCGGGGGATCATGGGCTGGATAAACCTTCATTAACAGATTAGCAACCACTTTCAAAATAGCCCTATTTCCTAAATCTAATAAAAAGCTCCAAAGCTTGACTAAATGAAAATGTAGAGAAAGCAACCAAAAGGCACGAGTTCCTTGCATTAAATTGAGAAATCAAAAGACATGAATTACTGGTGTGATAATTAAATCTATGAAATATGATGGAAGTTATAAAAATTATTAGGGATATAATTAAAAAATAAATATTTTTATGTATAGTAATAGCATATATATATATATATTCTACATTGTGATTGTGATCTTAAAGCTGGAAAGATATGTATGTTATCTTGGAATCACCTTGATTTTATATATCAACTCTGTCAGTTTCCTAGAGATCGAGAGAGCATCAAGTGAACCCATTGCTACTGTAATCGGTTTTCAACCATATTTGTGACCACTGATAAATGACCAAATTCCCAGTATATCCTCAAAGCAAGATAAAAGAAAGAGATAAATACATTTTAGTAATTTTTTTAAAGTTAAAAAGTCAGACAAATTACTCTTCTATTGGTTTAGCCAGCAAAGTGATTCCCTCAAATTTTTCATCAAAATTAACAGTCACACTCCACAATTTTAAATTATTATGATTTTCATCCTTTCTAATTATTTTAGCTTTAGAACACATAATTTGACCTCTTAGAGGACAAAATTGAATAAATCATCCGCTATAATTTGGACTAAAGTGGATATATATATATATATATATATGTCAATGTAACAAAGGATTTTCATGTATTATATATGTGAACAACTTCTGAGAGGAACATATAGGAATGCTAGTTGTTTAGTTTGTAGGTTGCACTAGGAAAAAGAAATTGAAGTTAATTAGTCAGTCGCCTTGATCTTAAAAAAAAAAAAAAAATACAAAACAAAACACCTAGAGGTTAGGTTGTGTAATGGTATCTTTAAAAGCGAATAAACCCAGAAAAATGAGTAAATGCCTAGTGTTGAATCCAAGGTTGAAGAATTAGTTTGTATTGGCTTTTGAGTTATTTGTGACAATATTGTCAAGAAAAATGTTGAATATACTTTATCTTTTACTATTCACACTTTAAAAATACTATTTATGATCAGAAGAGATGGGTGTAGAAAGTCAAAAATGAAGTATATTTAATATTTTTAATTGTTAATAATTAAAAAGGAACCCCTATTTATACTACCTTAAATGCCTCTTGGACTCTCCCTTCTCTTTTTGTTTCATTTTTAGTTTAAATCTCATTCAAATTACCAAAACGTTTTTTGATCAGTCATTGGCTTAATTATAAATTTCCCTAAATTATCAAAAAATCTAGAAATATAATTTAAATTTTTATGATAGAAAGTAAATTTTAAAAAAATCTAGGTTAGGCAACTTAACAAAAGATTCTTAACTTTTATCATAATAAAGCAATCATATGTCATCACTTTTTTGATATGTATAATTTAAATTTTGTGATAGGAAGAGAAATTAAAATAATATAGAAAAGACTTATACTTATCAAAGTATTTTTGATTTTTATCATAAGAAGAACATTCATGTGCCATAAATGTAATTTTATCGTAACTATATAATAAAAGGATTGTCTGTAAGTCTACCTGCGGTGTGGACAAAAGTAATGACAAACAATTGCAACCTAAATTTTTAGAAATTACAATAATAGGATATCAATTATATTTTTATGATAAAAATTAAGAATATTTAATTAATGTTAAGTTTACCAATAGAAAACAAAAACAAAGATTAGGTAACCTTAGTATAAGGATTATTAAAATAATATAATATAAGGATCATGACAAAACAGAAATTTTTTAAATTAATTATTATTAAAAATATTGAGTGAAAATTATTTTTAGTAAATAACAAATAATTATTAAAATAATTTTTTAGATTTTCTAATAAGCAAACAAGCAATTGTTGTTTAAATTTTTAAAAAAATTCACTTATGACATATGAGTTACTTTACTTTTTGGTGAGTTTTCAAACCTAGATTTTTTTTTTTAAATTGTTTCTATCATAAAAGTTTAAATTATATTTATATTTCTAGATGTTTTGATAATTTGGTGAAATTAATATGTAAAATTAATGGTTTACATGACATTTTGATCATTCAAATACAAAAAAAAAATAAATAAATAAAGAAGTAAAAGGAGAAGTCTTACAAGAGACATTTAGAAATTACCCATACAAAAAGAGAGAGAGAGAGAGACATTTAGAAGAGTGCAAATGGGAGTCCCCTTATTAAAAGTTAAAGAAAAATATTTTCTTAGAAAAAGTAATATTCACGAGAAAGGAAAAAAAAAAAAAACCTTAAAAATATATATGCATGAGTCCATTTCTTTATTCCCCAGAATCGAGAATTACCAAAAGTATGATCTTGATAGATTTTGGAGATTTTCAAAACTATATTAATTTAAGAATTTTGTCACAACCCATCTAGGCAAAGTTTTCAAAGTCATTTCTTCTCCCACGGTAAAATTAATCCCAATCTAAATGCGCTACAATTTTTTTTTTATATATACTGATTAAAAAGAGTACGGAAGTTCTAATATAATATTGGCTATACATATTTCAGCAAACTTTGCCCACATTTTCCAGAAAACACTTTAAAAAAAGTAACCTAAAGGGCCTATTCTCCTTATTCTGAATGCATATTTTTGAATTTCCTGACAGTAGTCTTTCATTCTAATTAAATGTTATAGATAAATTTTGGTCAATACAAATTTAATTAGTTAACTAATCTCTAACAATTTAAAAAAAAAAAAAAAACCACGAACGTCTATTATGTTGTATTTTAGGATGGTTATCACTATCATCTTATTCTTCTTCCCAAGTACATTATAACAGGAAGAAAAAAAAATAAAAATCTTTAATGAGTTTTTGGATGAGGGCGAAAGTAATTAATATTCATTTTTTTTTTTTTTTTGTTTGAAAATTTAAAGAGCATTAATGTTGGCTTAATGATGTATATATAATTAAATCAAGTGTGTTTGGAGTGATAAAATTTGAGATAAAATGAGATAAAGTGAAATAAGTTATGGGTTCGTAATTCATACAGTGAGATAGAAAATAAATAACTTTTACAAATTTTTAGAGTTTTTCAGAATTTTTTTTTATTTTTTAACACACCAAACGGTCGTGCTTCGTGTATTCTTGTTATCATTTCTTTTCCACTTTCTTTTTTGTCTAATTTATTTAATTTTTAACTTGAGCTAGCTAGATATATTATTTGACTGAAAACAAATAGAATCTTAAGCAATTACGCATCTTTAGACCCTTATAATAGAAAACAAAAGTGATAAGCATTGACATCTTGGCAAGATGCTATATATATATATTGTTGAGTACAAACTTAGCAGCGTATATGATTCATACATATACATTGTTAATGTAGCATATATAGAGTCAACAGTTGAGAAAAAAAGTTAAACTAATCAGAGACTTTTAATTTTCAATTGGTGTCCGTTTGACTAAAACCTCGGCCTACGTACATTGTACTCCCAAAATTTCTGAACAATTAGATTTTCTTCCTTTCATTAAGAGGGAAAAAGACACATTTTGTACATATGCATATGGTCATCAACCACTACATTCTATGAACCTAACTATGTTTCTTTCTATTTTATTTTTCATTTTAGTTGTGCTCGGTTTCAAATGTGAAACACACGACCACGTCATTGTCTTGTATGATTGAAAAGTTAAGGCGCAATTGAATGAACTGGATGGGATTTCAAACCGGGTACATTCAACAAAAATATAAATATTAACTTGGAATGGCATTTTTAATCTGCTTCATCAAATATTCGTTCTATTTTGATTTAATAAGTATGAATATATATTTTTAAACTTTACAAGTAATAAGACGAATTAGGATACAAAAATAAAATACTCGTCAGATTCAGATTTTAAAATGTTATATAGTTTCGTTTGATATTATTATTATTATTATTATTATTATGAAAGGAGGGAAGAACCCCTTAATTTTTTATTGAATGCACACTAGCTTTAATGTAGTTTTCAGAGAAATTCCGAATTAATTATAAAGTATAATTAATTTTGAGATAAATTCTGAATTATTAAGAATTAAAATTAGTTAGCAGAATAGTTTACTATATGGTAACACCTGCATGAACACGAATATCTAACAAGTTGGGAATTATGCAAAGTCGATGTTTCCTTGCAAGAGCAAATCAATATGCTTTAATTAAGACACTGGACCATACCATTGGAAAAGCAAATATTTTCCCATACCCCTTGTAGAATGACACAAGGCAACGTTTATTTGTGGGATATAGTAAGGAGTTGGATAAACAGTTAACTATTTTTTAACAAATTAATTTTAGTCTTCTGTTTACTTTGTAATATTAAAATTCTAGACTGAATTTCATATCCGTAAATTGGGAATAAGTAATATTATGTGAGGGTGGTATTACTTATATCATATCCTAGATTTTCTTCCCACCAAAATATAAAGGTACAAAATTATTTGTTGTCATATCTTATGTCAAATTACATCATCTTATATCCCACTAATCAAACACCAAAAATTAATCTCATATATCTTATATCTAATCCGATATATTATTTTATGGAATTACTTATATTCCATCATCCAATTCCTTCAATCAAACGTTGCCCAGAGCTTTAAAAGTAAAAGTAGTGTTAAGGGACTTCTTTTTCTATCCAAGTCCTTGCCGTGGGTATTGATGCTGATCAACTCAAAAAAAAAAAAAAAAAAAATTTCAAAAAGTTGAAACATATTGAATTTTTCAAAGACCTTTGAGCATGAGAAGCTGCTGGGAAGTGCCCTACAAATCCATTGAAACAAGTGATCGACAGAAATATATTCAGATCTTGACAAGGACCCATTAAAAATGTATTTGATTTTTTTTTTTTTCTCTTCTTCCTTTTGTCCTTCTTTTCTAGTTATTACTTTGTTCCGTTCTCATTTAGTGTCTGTACATCACTTCGTTTCACATTCTTCATGTTCCCCAGATCTAGATTCCATTGGACTAAAGGTTGGAGGAAATGAAACTAGTAGAGAAAGGAGGCCCTATGCACATAACCTTGTGAAATAACGAGTCTAATCAAATTGAACTATGGCACTAATCTTGTCATGGAGGTCGAGGTCATGATTTCAAATAACATTAACAGTTGACATAACGGTCATACATGTAGTATAATAGATACAAGGTATAATAATATTAGTTGTTTCTAAAATCATGCTCAATATATAAGAAGAAGAAGAAGAAGAAGAAGAAGAAGAAGAAGAATAGTGTTGCTAAAGCTAGCATTGCTCAATTTTGTTTGATCTACAAATACCTAGTATGGGTTTGAAGAGCCAAATTTTGACAAAAAAATAAAAAAAAAAAAAAGAAAAAATAAGTAAATTTTGAATTGTTAGGTATTCAGTATGCTTCTCGAAAATCGAAAAAAAATTGAAGAAAGTTAGAGCAAGTTAGAAAAAATTGGAGATTTTTTTGTGTAAAAAAAGTTGAAAAAATTTGAAAAAAAAAATTAGGCAGAGTTAAATTTTTTTTTTTTTGGGGTCAAATTTAACATTATAAACAAACACTTAGACTGGGTTGGGCCTCCTACTTGGGTTGGATACAGAAATATTCATGTTGAATTCGGGCCGAAAGGACCGCCCAAAATCATTTTTTTTGCATTTTATGCTTCCTAGAGCCAGGGGAATGCAGGGTTCCCTCCGACCCCAACATTGCAAGTTCCATTAAATGCATAATGTATTTTGGTTATATATATTTGTCCTAATGAATTATGTATTTTCTACTGATTAACTGAAGATCAATAATGATGAATACATGGCAGAGAGTAATCACAAGTTTGTGCGCACGCTTGGCCGATGGTATAATATTACTAATTACATGCTTGCTGAAGCTACCCAGAAAAAGAAAATCTCTACATGTAATCAGGACACTGATCAAATGATCGAGCATATTGAATGAGTGACCTTATTAATTAATCTTGAAATCATCAGTGAAGAATGACAACGACTGAGACTCAATCTTTTGACTGTACAATATTGGCTTGGTTCGGAATGATAAAAAACTTTAAAAATGGTGAAAAATACTAAAAAACTCTAAGGTTATTTTTGTTTAAGGGATTGGATGATGAGGGACGAGTAATACTGTCGGATCCACATATGAGATTGGATAAAAGATGTGATTAATTTTTTATATAAGATTATTTTTTTGGTGTTTGGTTGGTGGGATATAAAATGAGATAAAAAGTATGATTTGATATGTGATGTGATAAGAAATAATTTTTTAACCTTTGAATCTTGACGGGAAACAAATCCAGAGATAGGGTATTAATAATACCACATACCCCTTGGGATAACTCATCCGGTGAAAGACGTCAGATTAAACATCAAATCCGTGGGCCCCACGATTCATTGTTCGGAGACAAAAAACGCAACAAACACTGCATTCGGATGGGACCCACGTATAAGCAATTCAATCTGGCGTTTTCATCCGAGAAACAAACGAGGCCTAAAAGTTATCTACTTTTTATTTTATTACACAAATTACGAATCGACAACTTATTTCATTTTATCTCATTTTTGTCACTCCAAATGTACCCATTGTGTCTGTATAAATCGTGTTACATTCATACCTCCCTTCCAATAAATATTTTGGAAGGGGTCGACACCCAGAGCGTTTGGTCCAGGTATCTAATACAGCTACATAGAGACATTCAGTAGGCAAATCAGGTAAAAAAGGAAAACCTCCATGACATCAAGTGAATTTCAAAACAATCGAATTGGTACGAAACCCAAGTAAACATCGTTACTACATTAAGAAGCCCTCAACAAAATTTGCAGCGTGATCTTGGATAAAAGGACTGAATCCACGCATGCTACATGATATTAAAATAAAGAAATTGAGATTCTTAACAAGAAACTGGAACTCTACTTGCGTTGGAGTAAAGACAATTGCAAGCAGCAAGATGTTCCAAAAGAGAGCAGCTGCATGTGAATGAACTTAAACTATTTTTGACACCTGGGCTGAAAATAAGGAATTACATATATTCCGAATTTTATTCAAGTAGTCAAAGAGGCACAAATGCTCAATTGCTACAGGAAGAATAGAACCTTGGCAAGCGAAGCAGCGGACAAGAAATTAAATACGAGGACAATGGGAATAGCCGTTTTCCTCGAATGAATTATCGATTCCACTGTTAAAAATAATAAAATTTACATTAAAATCGCTAAACTAAAATTTACCTTCAGCTTGCGGGAAGGTTCTCCTGCCAAAGAGTAAAAGAACCATGGCCCGAGAACCCCCCAAGAATCACAGTAGCGTGAACTGCCCCGATTTGAGGCTTGCGTAAATAATGTAATTTTGTAATCTAAACAATGTTATTTTTTGTTGCTGCTCCCCAAACCAGCTTTTTTCTCCCGTCGCTAGAGCCCCATTAGAGAAACAAATGTCAGCAGAATCAGGCTCTAGAAGATGATGATGCTTCATAGGCAGGCCAACCAGATTTCTTGTTGGTCCCCAGAGATCTACTCAATCGAACCTGCTGGCTATCCAACCTGAGAATTGATGGGCCTCTTACTTTAATCCGTTTTGGCACAATCTCCATAGGGAATGGCGCTCTCGTTTGCCTTCCCGAGTCATGGTCAATCCTATCATCTCTGTGGTGTTCTCTGTGCTTGCTCACTGCTTCCGCATTGACCATTTTGTTGAACTCAATCGAGATGGGAATGGTAGTTCCTCTAGCAATACTATCCCTCGAAGCACAATCTGAAGTTCCTTTAGAATGACCTGTGCTGGCAGCAACATTACAGGTTAAATCATCAGGTATTGAACATCCAGACAACTTCAATTCCTGACATCTTCCCTCAGGTTGTAGTTTCTTTAATCGCTTTAGCCCCTGTGAAAATAAATACAACCAGGTCACTAAAACTTCTGAGGAACTAGCCAAAGAAAGGTCAATGCAGTAATAATAATAATAATAATAACAACAACAACAACAACAACAACAACAACTACTACTACTACTACTACTACTACTAGTACTTAAAAAAAAAAAAAGCAAAAAGAAAAAAAGAACAGAAACAATTAATTCATTAGAGGAAAAATGCAAAACCAAGCACTAATATGCTTTATATACACGAAAAATGACTGTCAAAGATACCTGATGTTCAAAATTCAGAGAGACGGGACCATACACATTTTTCTGTTCCAGCCTCACAGAAGAACGACGTTTAACCCGGAATATCTCTGAATCCGAGTCATCACTGTCCTGATCTAGAACGGGTCTAACCTCTGAACCTTGAAGGTTAACTTGTTGAGTATCCAAGCATGCATCACTTACAGAAGAGTGTGAAGATTCACAAATATTGTGAGGTATGTCTTTGGAAAACTTTTTAGATACGACCTCTTCTAAACTAAAGTCAGCATGAACCTGTACCTGCCACAAACGGGGAAAACAGATAAACTTCAGCCCAACTCAAGATTTTTAGAATAGCCATAGCCATGTGCTGACATTATACAGCCAGATAATTAATCTTCAGCAGACTGCTGACATTATAAAGCTTAGAAGATGCCAACTCAATTAGGCCAGGCAACACGTGGACAAAGGAGATAAAACCTTACATTGTTGGGTGCAGAACATTTTTCAGCTGGCTCAATAAAAGAATGAAGTGTTGATGCATCAGAAGAAAGAGAAGCATGTGATGCTTCAGCTCTGAAATTTTCTGTACCAGTGCTCAACTCAGGCTGGCTTTGAGAGCCAATATCTGGCTGTTGGATCTGATCTAGCTTTTCGGAAATCTCTAAGTTCAGATCAAAAATTATGTCACAATAAGGAGTGTATCTGTACTGTTTGGCCATTGCAAACTGGTTTAATAGAAGAAACAAGTCGTCACCATCTCTGCTTTGTTGCTTAGCCTGAAACAATATATCATCTTCCAGCTCAAACTCCTTTGCTGCAGCTTCCATATTAAAAATATCTTCCCTTATACAGAGCGTACGATTATCCCCACAAGGAAAATCAATTGACCTAACATCTGGATTGTACAATCAGTCAATATAATCCAGTGTCAAAACAAAAGATTCCGAGAAGTTATACTAAAAGCGAGATCTTAAACCAACATACCATGGCTAAGGCATATGGGATGCAAGCAACAATTGCAATTAATGTATGCTACATAACAATCACGTTTGCAGAGACTGCATAGAATGGTTCCGTGGGAAATTGGAGAAACACCCATGCATGCCCTTTTTTTCATTAGACACCACCGTGCAAGGTGTTGGAATCGCATCAAATTAACGAAAGAAATCTTAATATTATGGTGGCAATTCAAATCTGCTGATGAATGATTTGGTCCTTGAAGTCCCAAGCTCGCGTGAAGCAGCATTGCTTCCTTGCAAAGGAGTTCCTCGAGAGGAAGGAGAGGTATCCGGTTAAGAAGTGCATAACGTCGGCTAGCAATTGAACCCAAAGGGAACCAATCACCAATTGCACAGTTTACTGCTTCTCCACAATTAAAACCTGAAAGTTTAGAAAACCAATCAAGAAACACAATGCTTGTATGCTAAAATGAAAGAGAATAAAAAGGAAGAAGAGTATAGGAAGGAAGAGGAGGAGAGAAAAAATAGAAGACAAAACAAGATTGAAGAGACTTCATGGACTATCTCATTGATATTCTCGTTTATTCCCAATCTAAAGGTCACGTTTGTACTAAAGAAGAATGTATTACCATGACTAAATCCTGCATGATATGCTCTGGGGAAAGTTATTATAAATTCCCCAGGCTTTTGAACAGCCTTGTAGACAGGAACACCATGTTCTACCAAAATGTTTGGAGGAAACAAAGTTGTTTTCCCCAAAAGCACATCAAATGCCCCGTCCTCTCCATCAGTTGATAGTATATCGTGAGCATAAACATGCTCCCAGACTACTTTTTCAAAATCTAAAGCTGCATGACCAGGGACACCATACCAAGTTTTGCTCGCCCCACAGTGATGATAGTTGATACTGCAGGGATATAAGATCAAGGGAATATACATAAAGTTCTCTCAGAAGGAAGACACAAGTCTCAAAAGATATATAATTCATATGAACTATAAAGCATATATACCTATACAAGTAGTGATCCTCCACATGCCATGCAAACATACTAAATAGCATTCCAATATATAGCATTGGTTCAGTTACTCCCTGAAAAATGAACCCAACACTGGTTACAAACAGAAGCAAGCATGTGGGCTATAAAGGAATTTCAAAGCCAGTGCAAAATTAATATGGTACCGGTATTGAAGTATCTAGAAGGCGTAATATGGACTTGGGCAGCTGAGAAATTTTCTGAAATCAAAATATCAAAGAATAATACGTGAGAATAGGGTTACTGGTTACAAAACATTGCACAAGACCTGCAAGTCAATCACAACAAAGTAAAAAAGGCAACCTAATGCATGAGGTTCTACATTATGGGATCAGGAGGATTACATGTATGCAACTTTACTCCACTTGTAGAAGGGTTGTTTTCAAGGTTCGAAATTCCCAGGTCGCAATGGAACAACATTACTGTTGCTTCAACTAATTATATTTAAATAGTGGCAAGACAAAATGATTATAGATCTGTTCATACCCAAAGAAAAAAGAAAAGGGTGAGGAGTATAACCAAAGGACAAAATAAAAATAAATACCGGAAAAGGGGGAGAAGGAAAAACAGAAAAAATTGTCCAAGGGCTAAGTTTGGTAGAAAAATAATATACAATGTGCTCTAAAGGTATGTTTGGATCATGGGTTTGGTAAGGGAAGAAGGGGAATCAAATTCAAAATTACCCCTTCTTTGGTTGTGATGGAAAATAGAAGGGAAAAAGTAATGGAATTTGAAAAATGAAAAAATTAATTATAAAACTAGTTTGTTGAGGATTGACTTGTATTTTCTTATCTTTAATAATCCAACCAAATTAGAATATGTAGTGGGCATATGGTTGAAGTAGTGGATACTCAAGGGGACTTAAAAGAAAACCAAAAGGTTTCACCAAATATCCATTGTGTTTCCTTATCATAGTAGTATAAGTAATAATAAAATATGAAAAAGGGAAAAAAAGGAATGGATAAAAAAAAATGGCAAAGATAGCAATGTATAATCCAAATAAACAATATGGATATAGAATGACGAGTGCAGAGTCAATCCCATCATAAAATTAGAGTTATTAGAGAATAAATATCACTGTTGCAAATATGATGTATCTGAAATCAAGAGGGGGAAGATATCTGAGAAAATTGTTAAAAAAAAAAAAAAAAAGGAGGCAGAACACAAGAAAGGCTAAGAGGCCACTTCTAAAGGAATGATATAAACAACATATCACATTAGAGAAGAGGTAAAGATGAAATTACTGTAAAACTAGGGTAAAAATCTTATTTACTATGCCATACAGAATAAATAGGTACAAAGGCACACAACGTAAGAAGGCTTTGTTCCACCAAAAAAATAATGATAATGCTGCAACAATAACAAGATAAATCCTCTAATTTTCTACAGGGAAGAAAAGGATGCCAAGTTAATTACACTGGACAACTTTTAATATTCTTCCTTCAAATCAGTATTTTTTATGTCAAAATTCTGCAAAGAAATTTCCTCAGGAAGTTATTTATTTTTGTGTGTGTGTGTGTTGGGGGGGTAGATTCAACACCTTTAAATTCCACTTGCTTTTTCCAAGCTGATCAATGGGAGAAGATGAAAAGGCACTACCATCAACATCACAGGCATATTCAACACTTTCTGTCTTTCCACAGGCTATTTCCTGCCAAAACTCTTTTTCCAAGAATGTGGCAGGAAGACATCCGGCACTACCATATCTGTGAGCAAAAGCCTTGTTCGCCATTTTCTCAAAATCACGAAATGTGTAATTTCTGAAAAATTAGAAGTCATACTAAAACGCTGAAGACATACACTGAAAAGTTCATCCATCAAGTATGAAAACCTCACCTCCCACTCATGAAAAAGGTCGCTTTGTCATCAGTATCCCATTCAGCAAGGCGAAAGGGTTGTATTCGAGATGTAAATCTAAAACCTATTTTCTCTTTCATCAATACCATACCAGCAGGAACAGATGCACTCAATGGGCAAACAATCTTGCATATACCTAAAATTTAGAAACATGAATTCAAGAAGTAAGGTCAAAACAATCAATATGTATTGCCACTCCATGCAAAACAAATCAAAACACCAAAGTGAAAAGATAAAATAGCAATAATAATTTGATGGAGGGGAACAACTATAACAATATAAGGAAAACAGTTGTTCAAAACTGGAAGTTGGATTGTGATGAAATACTGAAGTGATGCTAGCCACTGATACTGGAAATGTATTACAGTGACATGCAAAACTCTACTTCTAAATTTAACATACTAATATAAATTAATGTGCGTGCAACAATAACAATTTGATGAAGGGGAACAATTAACAAAATATGAGGAAAACAGTAGTTCAAAACTGGAAGTTGCACTGTGATGAATTAATGAAGTGATCTCAGCCACTAATACTGCATGGGAAATATATCATGGTGACATCCAAAACTATACTTTAAAATTTAACATACTAACATAAATATATTTATCTGCTTATTAAAACTAAACCCCTATAATATTTGGGACATAATTCCAGAAACAACAGTGAGATGGAAGGGTATATGTTGTGTAATAACCTGATCCAAATGGTATAATGTTGTTCATTTTGGGCATCAGGCTGCATGGCTTCAAAATGCGTCATACCAAATGGATCTAGGCCATACAAAAATAGCACATAGTACTCCCACATAGGCAATGTGGGATAGCTCATGGATGTGGTGCTTGCAAGCAGGGGTGGAGCTACATTAAGGCGGGGGGGGACCCCCTTATTTTGGATGTAGAATTACCAAAATACCCTTGACTTTTTAGCTTTATTAAAAGAATTAAATTAATTTAAAATTAGAGTATATTGGCCTAATTAAAAAATTAAGGTTAACTCAAATTCTTTCAACATAAAAGAAGTTTATAAGAATCAAACCTAAGTATTTTTTGTGAAATAAAGTACATTCTCTCCTTACACTATTAAATACTTTTGTGCATAATATCAAAAAATATAATATATAATATAATAAATTTTATAAACAATAAAACTTAATAATAATTATATATATATATTTTTTGTAACAAGAGATATCCTTATTAGATCTCAGGTACCTCTAAAAGAACCAGTTGAACCATTATACTATGAAAAGTATATTCACCGATTTAATGTCCATAAATAATTCTAATTCTCTCTAAAAGTAATATTGTTTCTCTTCTACTCCTAACCCTAAGATTACTCATTATCCTTTTCTTAAGTCCTTAGTGCCCCTCCTCTCTCACCGAAAATCCTAGATCCGCCCCCTGCTTGCAAGCCAAGTCCCACTCAAGGACTCCGCAATCCACCCAGTTCAAAGGCTACACTTCCTTATGTAGGACCTATCCACACACTTTTGGATGAGCTTTGATACCATTTTGTAACGATCCAAAATGGTATAATATTGTCTGCTGTGGGACTCAGCCAGCACGGTTTTAAAACACATTATCCCAAGTAGATCTAGGCCATACTAATATAGCACATACTACATAGTACTCCAACATCCAAACAATGTGGAATGGCACAAGGATGTGGTGCTCTCAAGGCAAGTTGATGTGAAAGCCAAATATATATATATATATATATATGAAATAATTATTATTAGAATTTTATTTTATTAATATTAGATTTTATTTTATTTTAGGAAAAATTTTATTCAGATTTATTTTAAGTAGGATTTATTAGAATATTTTATTTTACTTTATTTTTAGTAATCTTGAAAATATATTAGCCTATCTAAAGGTTTAAGATGATTACGATTAAACATTGATGAATATGAAAAATTGAGTTATTGAAGCTTCCGTGACTTGTTTTCCCTCCCCCTCTTCTTTTTTCTTTCCTTCTCCTAAACTTCTTTGAGTTCTCTCTCTATTTCTCTTTCTTTTCTTTACTCTCTATCGTCCTATATCACCTTTGGTATCAGAGCAAAACTTCAATTACTAAACCTTCCTCAAATCAGAATTTTATTCCCTATCAAGAGCCCCAAACCCTAACCTCCATCATAGTCCAAAACCCTAGCCGCCATCAAAGTCCCAAAACCCTAACTCTTCGCATAACGTCGACAACAACTTAACAGATCTACTTTTGTGAATCTTCGATGACACCCAACTTCAATGAACACCACCACTAGTATGGCCTCCCTCTGGCGACCTTCGACGACTCTCCAGCAAAGGATCAAAACACTTTAGAACACTCCAGAATATTTTTCTGAAACCCTTTTAGCCCATTTTTACAGATTTCAAGTTGTCAGTACACTGCCAGCTACTCATTCGAATGATAACCAGATGCAAACCTAAATAGCAGCCTTCATTGAAGCAATTTAAAGACTGGACGTAAGGTTTGAGGAACACTATTGGACAAGCAACTTATTCACCTCTATTCTAACCAAATATTGAATTCAAAGCCGAATACAGCTTCAGTTCCTCCATTTGGTGCCTTTACCGATATTCTAAAAATCATTGATGAATCAAACAGAGAATCTAATAATGACTATCTTGAACTGAAGAGAGAGCCTAATGATGATCAAATTAAAAAGTTGATTTATGAGCCTCATTCCTGACGACTTTTATTTTTCGGATGATAAGGATGATCAAATTGTGAACAAACCACTTGATGAAATTATTACGACTACCCAAATTGTTACTACTACTGAAGTCATTTTTCTTGACGAGACATAGATTTCCAGTGATATTACTGAGATCCCTGCTGTTACTATCAGATTGAAAAGTATGCCTAAAACTTATGGTGTTTCTGTAGATTTTGTCTTTCCTACACCTAAATCTCTTCCACAAGTTAGTTCATTTTTTGTTTTTCTTTCAACACCTATAAGTTCTGTTTTTTGAATCGCGATAGTTCTATCTCGGAAAACTTGATGGAGATACTTGATTTCTACCACCCCTAACGCGCGTCCATGAACATTAGGAACAATTTGAACGTCCGCTTTGTTTGTAGTCTGGTGATTGAAGAAGTATGCAAATTTTCAACTTGACAGAGTCAAATTTTTCTAAGGGGTAGAGAATGATGCCGAAGTCAAATATATATACATATATATATGAAATAATTTTTACTAGGATTTTATTTTATTAATATTAGATTTTATATTAGGATTTTATTTTATTTTATTAAAGAATTATTTTATTTTAGGGAAGATTTTATTTAGATTTATTTTAAGTAGGATTTGTTAGAATATGTGATTTTGCTTTATTTTTAGTTATCTTGATGATGTATTAGCCTATTTAAATGCTTAAGATGATTAGGGTTAGACATTGATGAATATGAAAAATTGAGTTATTGACACCTCCGTGGCTTGTTCTCCTCCCCTTCTTCTTCTTTGTTCCCTCTCTCCTAAACTTCTTCTTTCTCTATTTCTCTCTTTTTGACTTATTCTCCATCAATCCTACATCACAAGTTCCACTTGTGGACTCCAAATGCCACGTGACTTCTAGAAAAAGAAAAGTGAAAAAAAAAAGTTGAAAAATAATGAGAAATAAAATCAACCCTTAATGACCATTCATCAGCAACAGTTCCATTGAGTACACATGCATGTGAATATGGCATGAAACTAAACATAAATCTGTAACAACCATCAAAATAACAACAACAACAACAACAACAATAATAACAATAATCACATTTTCAATTGCAACACCTTGAATAAACATATTCACAATGAAAAAGAAAAAGAGATATTGCTCTTTTCTATATTATACTCCTGTGGTGTCTCTACATCTTTTTTCTTTCTCTGTCTGCTTTATCATGGGGCAAAATTATCTTCCAGTGCACAATCAAGGAAAACTTACTTCTAAGTTCTGAATTTTAGCCTAACCATATTTTATATTCAAGACACTAAAGGCAAAGAAATTTTCATTTTGATTTGCACTCCAGATGCGCATTTATTTGATAGAACTTATGCTCTGAAGAGGGGGTAACAAAAATTTTCCAGGCAACAATGGTTTTGTTGTTCTGCATTTTTAAACCATAAATGAAAAAACAGAAAATGTATTTTTAACGTTCCGGAAAAGATGACAGATGCAATCCTAATTCTCCATATTTACAATGAGGGAAAAACCTCTTACTAAATTTAACTAAATACCGCTGCCTTGATGAGTTGAGGCAATTAAATGCTAACAAAGAGCATATCACGGCATCATTTTAACTCCAAACTTCAAAATGCGAAAATTGAAATACCACCACAAGCACAAAGCAAGCATATGCATATAAGAGTAAAAGAGGCATTACCATATCTTGAAGCTTCTGGAGCTATCTTTTGCAGATAAACCAATGGATCCTCAAAGTCCTCTTTACTGGGAGTGTAAACAGGACATTCAGAAATATTTTCAGTCCATTCGAGACCATTTGAGTCAAACATAGCAACCTTGTGCTTTGAAAAGGCATCCTTGTCATTTGTAGCACCACTAGATTGAGAAAATTTATCTACGTTACCATGTAATCTTACACTGCAAGATGCCGAATCTCTCAAGGCATCTCTGCCATTTCTAGTCATTGTGTTACTGACACATACACTGTTGGTCAATCTTTCAGTGTTCATACGCCAGAGCCTTTTACAATTCTGAAATTCCAATTTAGCCTCTCGGGACATATAAACCCTTCCTTCCACCTGACAAAACAAAACAGAAAACTCAAATCAGAAAATTAGATATGAAAAATATACAAAAGCATAATATTTAATTCAACATGTTTAATTTAATAACTGCCAAGAACAAATCAACTCAATATTGATCTAATTAATAAAATTGAAACAAGTTGACTACGAGAATGCAACTACATTTCACCTTACAAGAGACAACAGATACCATATGATAACATTAAAAAAGCTAGTAATGATCAATTCAGTGGCCATTTGGGAATAACAAAAGAATATATCAAAATTTACCCAATTGTTACATCAAAAAAAAAAAAACCCAAAAGAAATCCCCAGCAGTCTTCAGATTGATCCACAAATTTCAGCATCAATATATCATGAAGTCAGCATTGATGACAATGTGTACCTCTTTACTACTCTTCATTTTCCTTCCAGCATCAGCGATAGTCCTAGGACTGTTGTGGTCCTCACTGTCTTAGAATAAATTAGGTCATAAGTGGCAATAAGGTAACATAAAAAAATATTTCAAAATTCACCATATAATTAGGCATTTGCATCAATTGCACCAAAGTAAAATACTATAGAGATGAGACTTGGATGGGCAAAAGATGCTTTAAACTATGGAGGAATTTTCCTAAAGCTACGCTTATTAACAGCCCCCTAGTTCCCTGAATCTAAACGCAAAAAATAAACACTCCAACACAATATTTCAACTGATTGCAGTTTGATTTATTCTCAATTGTAACAAAGGATCAAAATTTCATCTCAGTAAGATGTATAAGTTGGCACAGGAATGAAAACATTTTAGAAATATTCTGAAAATATTTTAAAAAACAGCACAAAAAGATGAAAATACATAGCAATGTCTAGAACCATAAATTGATATCTGTCTAAAAGAATACAAGTCTAGTAATAAATTAATCAATTAACATTATTTTTATTTGAGAAAACTACAAAAAAATTTAAATTCCAAACCAATGAACTTTGACTTTTTAACTAAAAAAAAAACTCCCCCCCCCCCCAAAAAAAAAAAAACCAAAAAGCCCTTTCTTAAGCATTAACTCTTGTAATTCCTCTTTTACCCTCTTCTCTTCCCACAAACCCGAATTGGTCACTTTTGTATTATCTAGTAGATTGCCATTGCTTTTTGTCTCTCAGACGACATATATCAGCATGAGTTCAGTGAATCAAGCTCCTTGTTAAGAAATTCCATAAAAAACGATTTTTTTTGGTTTGTTTGTTGAATGTATAGACTTATTTTCCAATTTTGGGTCTCCATATCAAAATCTATGAAATGGCTCATCTTAGGATCAATTATACCAAAATACTATAACTTCGCATTGAAGCACTTAAGCTGCACTAGGTGAAATCATAAATGCGCTACACCTAGTGCAACTAAGGCTGCAACAAGAGAAACTAATTTCTATCCAAGTGCAGATGCTCCAATATTGCTACTTAACAATTTTTGCATTAAAATTATTTAGTGTGAACAGCTTAAAATTACATTACCCTCTAGAAATAATTTTGCCCATACAACTCATGGTCTCAATCTAAATATCATTAAGTCGTGAAATTAATCTTGCCCAAATGTAATTGACATTGCACTGGGTGCAACTGAGTCGGCACAAGGTGAAACAGATTTCTATTCAAGTGCAGATGTTGTAACATTGTTACTCAAGATTTTTGCATTAGAATTATTAAGTGTAAACGACTTAAAATTTCATCGCCCTCTAGAAATCATTTTGCCCATGCAACTTATCGTCTCGATCTAAATGACATAAAGTGGTGAAATTCATCTTGCCCAGGTGCAACTGAGTCTTTTTGTTTCCTCATGCTTGCTATTCTTTATATTTATTCTCAACGTTGTCAGTGAAATAAGGATTGATGATACAATTTGACTTGCCAAAAAGAATTGAAGAAGAAGAATACCACTGCAAAATATCAGTCCTCATTTGGCAACTATACACTCCCTGTTTGTACCAAATGAGGCATGATGTCTAAATTATTTATTCCCTATTATCTGGTTAACTACCAATTCCAACCCTCTAGTAGATACTCCATTATAACAGGCCAAAAGTGGCATAGAAACAACAATTAAAAATGTCTATAAATTAAATAAAAAAAAACTAAATATGAATGGCTACACAATAAAACCATTATTAATGACTTGTTCAGATATAACTGCATTTTTCCACTTGACCACTTCAATTACACATCAGCACCACTAGAGAAATATTTGGATCTTCATTGGAAACATTTGTAGAAGAAGCCCATAAACTCGACCCACCCGAGACAATTTTATTGAAAGGTAACAATTTGCTTTTCCTCTCTCTCTCTCTCTCTCTCTCTCTCTCTCTCTCTCTCACACACACACACACACACACACAAATGTAAAGCATGTTTATTAGAGAAAAATTAAAACCAAATCGATTTATAAGGGCAAAATTATTTGATAAATGATGTTCAATTAACTACTGGTGTGTTAGTTATACAGATGAGATGAACAGGGAATCACAGGGTGTCTTTCAGCCAAAAATATAAATAACCAAATCTGAAACTCTATCAACTAGTATCACAACCTTATGAGCGCAATAATAATAATAATAATAATAAATAAATAAATAAATAATCAATAAAACATGACCAAACGGTAGTCTGTCCATGATTGCACCCATTTTAACTTGACTCTGTTTATAACTAGTAAACCGTATCATCTGTAACATAAAAATTAGAATAAAAAATCCAACACCGAAAAATTTCCTAATTCCATTGAAATAAAATTATGATTCAAAATAATTATAAAAAAAAATTATTTAGAAGAAAACTTCAAATTTTCAAAATCTGTCAAAAGCGTCCACAACTTTATAATGATCAGATCATAGAGCCATGAAAAAGAACTCTGAATCACGACAATTATTACATATATGTAAATAGAGAAAGATGAACCAAAGAGGAAACGGATGGATGCCGAAAAAATTGGAAATAATGTTCAGGATGCAAGCGCCCCAAAACGAAGAACAAAATGCATCAACAGTCCACTGAATCGCTTACCATCTCATTCCGAAGTCCTTCTCTGAGGCGTCCTCTTTGACTTATCCGAACAAACAAACCAACAACAAAAAAGGTAAACACCAGCAATGGTGTCCAAACGCCAACAACCAAACCCTAAGCCACAATTTCTTCCATAAACGGTCCCAAGCAAGTTCTCAGGCTCACGACATTCTCGCGAGCCACCGCGAACCGAGACAAACTCAGGGATCGAGTCGATTCCACCAACCGAGACACCAACTCTACGAGCCACGAATAAAAACAGCTAAATTGAGAATGAAAAAGGCAACAATTCCCGTCTGCAAGACTCCGGAGGCCTCCCGCCGGTTAAACAAGCAGTATTCCGGCGAGAAGAGAGGTATTCCAGCGAAAGAGAGAGAGAGAGAAAGGGGAACAGTACGCGAAAATCCACGAGCATGGCTTAGCAAACCGAAAAAGCAAAAGAGAACAGTTTTATGTGTGCACTGAAACTATTTTCATAATTATTAATTTAATTTTTGAGCAAACAAGTGCGAAGAAATCCACCCTATCTCATATTTTAGATATATTAAATAAAAAAATTAATGATCAACGTCAATCAACATTAAATAATTAAATTTTTAATACATATTTAAATTTATTGAAATATATCTAATTATTTTAAAAAATCAACATTTATTGTATACCGTAAAATATTTTTTAAAATTAACATGTATTAATTTATGAAAATGTTAAAAACATATAAACTTAGATTTTTATTATTTTTTAAAAATTATACGTTGTATCAAAACATTATCAAAAAAAAATTATTTATACATGTCAGATACTTATTAAAATATATCTTGTAAATATTTTATTTTTTAAATAATATCCTGACACATTTTGACAGTTAATTTTGTTTTTTTATGGAGTGACACATTTGTAAGATAGAATAAAAGTCTCGATTGTTTAATTAGCCATACATTTGTACAATAGAACGAGATGATTTTTTAAAATGTCTTTATCAGAAAATGAAATTTAATAGTTAAAAAATTATTTTTTATTTCATTCAATGATTGAGATCATTTTTATATTTTTAATTTCCCGTTCAATTCTTATTTTAGTAAATCTTATTATTATCTATCTCACGGAATAGTTTGAATATTTTAAATTTTACCATATTTTAAGGGTAGAAATCATGTGCAAATTAAAACTGCCAGCTTAAATTCTGTCAAATTATAGTTTTTAGGAAGTTGAATCTCCAAATTAAAACACTATAATTTGTATTTTATTTTAGAGTACTTATCAAAAATTAATTACAGAGAGAGAGAGAGACCAAACCACCTGTAATAGCTGTTAAGACCTAAAATTTTGAAAAAAAAATTAAAATTAATGAGTTATTATAATTTTTTCAATTTGAACTTTTTATCCACATTTTCAACTATATAAGAAATTTAATATTAATTTTATTTAGAGTACCATAAGTAGGGCTTATTACTAGCATTTTGTCTTCTAATGCATTGTAGTATATGATTTTAATAAACGTAAAAACTAATGAATCTGAAAAATGGAGCCACTTTCTTGGGTTTCAAAAAAGAATTCACTTGCTTATAGATTCCAAAAGAAAGATCCACTTACTTAAAAATTTAATATAGTTGTTAAATTTATATATTTTAATTATAGTAGTAATTAAATTAAAAATACAGATAAAAATAGAGTTGAATTAAAAATCACAAATAAAAAAACTTAAATAATAATTAGATTATTTATCATATAGCAATAACTCTTAGTATTTTTAAAATTTAAAAGCAAAAAAAAATACTTAATATTAATTAAGTTCGAGAGTAGTTATTTACTAAATTTAAATTTAAATTAATTACATTGACTATATTTATTTTATTTTATAAAGTACATATGATTAATAATAATATTTTTTATTTGAATTATTTTTTAAAATTAATTAAAATTGTATTATCAAATCTAATGTGAAAATCTCTATATTCATCATTCTATTTTTTTTTTACAAATATTTAAATAAAATTAGTTTTAGGTATGATTTTTTTCTAAATTTTAATTTTAAATTTAAATTAGTAAGGTTGACTATAATATATTTTGTATATGTATTATCAATAGACATTGACTTGTCCGAATTGTAAGAGTTGGCTTGGGAATTAAACTTTTTTTAAAAAAGAATAATTATTTTTTTATACTAACGTGAATTTTTTGTCATGGAAATTTTTTTTTTTGCACCTTTTTATGCTTAAAAAATATCAAAAAATTAAATTTTCATGAAAATATCATATATAACAAAAACTTATAAAAAAATTAATTTTTTAGTAGTTGGTTTTTAAATTTTTTATTAATTGAATATATTTGTTTTTCATGATTTAAAAAAAAAAAGAATTGTAAGAAGGTAATTTTGATTATTTAAAAAAATCAAAAATTCGTAATTAAACTTATGCCAAACAAAGTCTAGGTGAAAAGTTAGAGGGAGAAAAGACTAGTTATTAAAAAGTTAGCATTTTAATAGTTAACTTTTTAATTTTTATTAATATAAAATATTTACTTTTCATGATTTAACAAAAAACTAAAACATGAAAAAATAATTTCAAATTAAAAAAAAAAAACTAGTAATCAGATTCATGCCGATAGAAGCCAAAGTGAAAAGGTAGCCCCCCCGGGAGTCTACCTTGGAAGGCAAAAAAGTGGTGAGAATTCAAAGATTTTGATAGCTTATAAATTTGTATCCTCCTCCTGGACGTCTACTCCAAATTGTTAGTACATTAGTGTAATACTAATCAAAAAGTTTTTGATATTTAAATTAATAAGAGAGTTAAAGTAAATATTTTGATAGAATTTTAGTAAAGTAAGAGTGTGTAATTGTATAGTGGAGAAGATAATGTATATATAAAAAAGTGCGGAGCTCGTATGGACAAAATGTATATGAGACTCGTACAATCACGTTTCTTTTCAATCAGATTATGCGGCGTGTAGTGTAAATCTTAAGATTATTTCTTTTAATTGATTATCAAAACTATTAAGAGACATACAGTACTTTTATATATACATATCACGAAATATATTGAAAAATAATTACTCACATGATTGTGATGTCAATTATCTAGAGTCCTTAATATAAGGATCGCTCGAGTCCGATTAGCTTAATATAACAATCGCGCGAACACGGTTGAGATCTATATCATTCGGTCAGCTCGAATCAGAAAAGTGATCGTTTGGGTAGACCAGTTCGATCGGACGCACCTATCAGATTTGTTCAGGAAAACAGTCGGCAGCTAGAGAATCTTCGCTTGATTTTCTTGTCTTCTTCAAAACCCAGTGCCCTTTTCCCCATATGCATAATACAAAAGCAGATGTAGGCCTTTCATGTGAGCAGCCATTACGTGTCTCCTACTTTTGTTTGCGATTGGGTGCCCCCGTACGAGAAAAGATACGCAAATTTGGAAGAAAAAATAATATTAATTTTTATAAATAAAATTTGACTTTTGATGATTCTTATTTTTTGTGGGTTTATTTTAAAATTAAATTTTATAAATTTTTATCAATTAGTATAAATTCTTGTTAATTCTTTAATATTTTTTCTGATTAAATTATTTTATCAGGTGATTGAGATCAAACATGTGTGAGAATTTTTAGAAGTATAATTTTGTGCAAAAATCAGCCAAAAGTTATATAGTTGGTATTTGATAAAACATCAACTTTTGTCAATTTTTTACTTTTCATTTGCTCCACTAAAAAGTTTCTCAAGTTTTTATTAAACACACAAAAATTAACAAAATTTCTATAAGTTATCAGAAATTACTAAAAATTATTAAAAATTATCAAAAATTTTAACAAATACTCAAAAGTTGTAAAAAAAATTGATAAAAATTACTAAAAATTATTACTTATTTTACCAAATATACAAAAAATTATAACTAATAATTTTTTATAAAAAAACAAAAATTACTATAAAATGTGCCTCTAAACACCCTTAAATACCCAAAAAAAAAAAAATTGACTGACAAATTACTCTATTTTTTTTTGGTTCTTTTTTCTTCCAAATACCACATACGTCACGAAAGGACAAAGTTGGTATGGCCCAGGTTGGCCGCCTTTTTGTGCATCCCGTTCTGGGAGAGTCCAATTTAGGTGTGGATTCTACGAGAACCTCCAAATTGGAAAGCCAGCCATTTGGAGCCGGGTAAGCAAAAAATTTACATCCGTTATTCCTGCCTAATTCCACTTTGGGCGGTCCGATAATTCCACATGCTGACGTGACCAACTATAAAAGGCATTCTTAGGTGCAGTGTTATTTCACTCGTTTTATTAATTACGTATTAGTGTTTAATTGGTCAGAGTTTTAGTAAAAGAAAATACTGTAAAAATATAAAGATTTGATGTAAAAATGATATACAATAAAATTTAATTAGAATAAGGTATAAAAAAATTAATAAAAGTTAGTAAGTTTTGACCAATTAAATACCTTTTAACCACTTAATTTTTTTGACTTTTTTTAAAATAATCATCCTTACATTTTTAATTTTTTTTTAATCATTCAAGACAAAAATTTCAAATTAATAAAAAATTAAAAAACTAACCATTAAAAGATATTTTTTTCTTTCTAAACACAAAAAAAAAGTTAATTTTTTAATAAATAACTATAAAAAAAAAACAACCTTTTTTTTTTTTTTTTTTTGGCTTTCCTAACTTTAGATTTCCTTCATTAAAAGGCTCCCATGCAAGTTGCAATAATTCGGTCAAATCTCTCTCTCTCTCTCTCTTGTCTCTTTCCAATGATAAATGTATTTTTTCGTTAACTTATCGGACTTTATATTACTCCTTTTTTTTAAGTTATTGTGAAATAGAAAAAAAAATTAATGAAAGAATGTAAATATCACTATTTTTTTCTTATATAATTTTTTTATTAAAAATTATTATAATTAATATTCATTCATTTGATATCTAAGGATGCATTTGGAGTGCTAAAAAATATCTAAAATTTGTACAAATCTCTTCCCTCAAATTGCGTAAATCTCTTTAAATTTATATAAATCTATACAAATATTCACAATATCAACAAATTTTAATAAATATCTACAAATATCAATAAAATCTATCCAAATTCCTAAAAAGTTCTCCCCAGAAATCTCTCTCATAATCTTTCCCACGCTCTATTTGAATGTACCATTTGTACTGATTTTTACTATTCATTTCTTTTTTTTATGATTCTTTTGTGATTTTTTAGTTACACTTTAAATGTCAAAAAAATTATAAATTACATTTTATCTTAACTTTTATAACTCCAAGTAACCCCTAAATATGAATTAAAAAAAAGACTATATTTAAATAAGTTAACTTCTTTTCACTTGTAAATAAATTTTTGTATTAACAATATATTTTTTTGAAAAAAAATTTGAACATACTTCAAAATTATTAAATAAAAAATTTATTTATTATTAATTAGCAATAAATCATGATTGCCAAACACAGCCAAAGTTATGAATTTCCTTTTAATTTATTTTAGTTTCCACCTTGATTCGGTCATGCATTGGGCGATTCCATCATTCCTTAAACACAAGCATGTCATATATTATTTTTTTAATTCTCTGTCTAATATAATTATAATATAAAATTTTAACCAAAGTCTTGATTGGATATTACTTAAAAATTGGTTTGGCCTTTGAACCCATTCACAAGGGTCAACCTTGAGTCATCCACGCTTTTTGGAACATTTCTTTTTTATTTTTCTCCTAGTAAACTAATCAATAGCTATCTAGATATTAATATTAGGTTAAAATGTGACAGAATAATAAAAAAATAAAAAAAAAATAGTATGCAAGTTGGGTTCAAATGATAATAAAATCCTATGAGATATGACCTAAGGTGGTGTTTGGTTTGCTAAAAAAATTAGAAAGAAAGAAGACTAAAAGTTAATATAAAAGTAACACATGATAAAAGTTAATAAAAATTAGATTTTTTTTTTTTTTTGTATTTTTTGAAGATCCAAACACCCCTGAGTGTTACATTCTTCAAGTTACAGCCTCGAGTATACTTAAAAAAAAAAAAAGAGAGAGAGAGCGTAATATTTATGTACACAATAAATGTGATCAAATTACAGTTTAGCCAAATTTATAATAATTTATGAAATATATCAATTTATACTCTAAATTTAATTAATAGACTAATTTAATTTCTTTCCCTACATTTGGCCTCCCTTTCCCTTTCCCTTTCCCACTCCCACTAGGGTGAAGTTTGATTTTTCTTTCTGGCTATTTCTTAATGTCTCTTCTGATATGCCAAAACTATTTCTCAATCAAGCCACGTGATAAGACCGCCTAATTACAGACTCATTAGAAGACTTGACCGACTGATCACTTTGAGAAGGGGAAAAAAAGAAAATAAAAGGAAAAAAAAAAAAGGAATACAAAAGACAGAAAATAGAGAAATTCCAAATTGAATATTGCGAACTCCTTTTCACCAATCTTCTCGCGGATAGAATGAATGAATCGTTGAATTTTCTTGAACAATGATATAATTGGATGTATATGTATACATAGTGATGTTTGTAATTAAGGGGCAGGACCACGACTTCAACAAGCATCTTTAAAGGGGCAGGAACAAGTCCAAATCAAGAGAATTTTAATTTGGCCTCTAATGTATTTACCTTTCAAAGTCGTATTTTCCTCAATTCTCAAAGAATATACGTATACTTAAGAAGTCTCTATCACATGGACTAGGTCGTCAAACAATCCCCGTGGAAATTATACTCTTGTACGTACGTGGTGCTCAAGGCATCTCTCCGGCCTAACTGGGAAAAAAATAAAAAATAAACAAATAAAAGTTAAGTCAAATTTCGGATACATATATATATATATATACACACACACACACACTTGGTTTCAATTAATATAAATTGTGTTATTTGCAAGTGTGTTGAATTCTCAACAAAGTTGTTAATTATATGAAATAATCAATCACTAGTTAGTCCCTATATATATATATATAATAGTGTACTTGGCAGAAGTTAAAGTCTACAATGAGTACTTTGGTTTTGATATTTTTAAAGCAAAAGATAAAAAAAAAAAAAAAAGAAATTAAACTCAATTTCGTATAATTAGTGAATTTGGTATTTCTTTTTGGAGATATATTGACTTGGCATGAAAAGGGCTATCATATATATATATATATATATATATAGGGTGCTTATCTCATGGAATTAAAATTTGTTTATGTAGTGTGAATACGAACAGAAAAAATAATAAGAAAATAAAAAATTAACACACAAAATTTAACGTAGTTTAACTAGATTATCTACGTTCACGACAGTTGAAATATTTTTCTTATTAACTGTAAAATTCGCTTACTACACTTTATTACGTTTTGTTTCGAAAACTTTTCATCCCTTTTTAATTCTCCAATCTGTATATAAACCACGTATCATTAATACTTTGTCGGCCTCATTTGAGTTATGAAAGCGTAATAAATTGTAAGTTTCGTTCCAATTCTCTATGAGTTTTATTTTGGAAGATGCACGTGGTCGAAATTGCTTAATTAAAACCACGGTGAGCGTTGGGCTGGGATGACGTACTCTATGTCACCATCACCACCAACTATATTAGGCTTAAGTTGGGCCCTTATGACTGGGTTTGCACCTAAATAATATCCCGTAAATACTGCAGGATAATAACATTAGACGCTCGCTTGTAATAGAAATTTGACCAAAACACAAGTGATGTTGGCTTTAAGCTTATTATATTAATGAACTTAATCAAAATTTAACTAGATAAATAAGTCCTAAAAGAGCTCGACTTATGGATTCGATTAAAAATTTATCTGATTTTAATTCAAAATATTATCAAATTAAACCTGAATAATATTTTTAAACTCGTTAAAGTTAAAAAGCTTAATTCAAATACTTCAATACTTTAACTTGGTTTGGTAAATAAAAGAGTGGCAAGCTATTTTTCGGTAGCAATATCAATCTTATATATTTAAGAAAAATTAAGTGAGATTTGGTTCACTTTTCTATTTTTTATTTTCTTTTTTCGTTTTATGAGTTAAAAATTTCACAAGGAAACAAAAAATACTATATTTATTTTTGTTTTGAAATTTTCTTTGTTTTTTGTTAAAAACTTTCAAAACGACTTTTTATCATTTTTCATTTCATGTGTAAACTCATTTTCAGTTTTTAAAAATAAAAAAATTAAAAACACAAGTAACCAAATGAATTTTTAGCTGTTTTTCTTATTTTCAAAGGTACAAAATGAAAAATAAGCTCAAAACAGAAAATAAAAAATAAAAAAATAAACCAAATAACCCCTTATATTTTTACTACTGATATGAGATAATTATTTTGTGAGGACCATATAATACCCAAAATAAAACATAGAAAAGTTGTGTGACTGGCTCATTTCAATAGAATTCATGTTAAATTCTTCCAGCAACGGTAATATGGCAATAGTGAGAGAACTGAGAAGTGACGGTAATTTTACCCCAGAGAGAGAGAGAGAGAGAGAGAGGGGGGAAAATTAAAGAAATATGCAATAACCGGTGAAGTATTTAAACCAAATGTGTACATAATGTTGTATACACTGATTCCATGCCCACCAGTAAAATACTGCATGCCACTGATAACAACTTATATTGCTTTTGTAGATATCGTGAGTGTGTGTGTGTGTGTGCGAGAGAGAGAGAGAGACTGAGAGAGAGAGAGAGGAGAAAAAAAAAACACAGAAAGTAAACATGAACGAACAAATTAAGATGATAATACTTGATATTGTAATAATTAAATTCAAAACAGCCAAACAGGGAACGAAACAAAAGTCACCAAACAAAGCAGAAGTCAATTCCCGAACCACCAACCCTTGCTCGCTGGTAAGTCCACTGCGCATGAATATAATACACGCATATATATAAAAGTACCTACCATGTATATCCAGCGCATTTTAGCCTTACCTAGTAGCAAGGGTCACATTTGGTGCGCTCTTGACTTCCCCACGGACACTGCACCATTGTTCTCTCTCTCTCTCTCTCTCTCTCTCTCTCTCTCAGTCCATATATCTACTGAGAGTTACCTTACAAATAACTAGCTAGATCAACCTTAATTATTCACCCTTCACTTTATTTACCCAAACTACTACTGAATTTACCATCCTACCCTCATAGTTCAATTTTTTTTTTTCTTCTTTTTTTTTTTCGCCCTCCTAATTACCCACAATCTCTATCTCGCAAATCACTTGCCACCCAAAAGGAAACACCACTCACAAAAAAAAAAAAAAAAAGAAAAAAGAGTGGGAAATATATCATTTTGACCAGAATACCCTTGGCCCACGCCAGAGACAGAGGAGGAGATGGGGAGATTTTGGGTAATTTGGATACAGAACCCTAATCAACTTCCTTACTCGGTTCGGCAGTTGCTGGCTCAGTGGAAGAGACGACAATGCTGCCATTATCAGGGTAGCTTCCACCACCACCGTCACCGCCACTGCAGCCGTTACCTCCACTAAGGGCGGCGTTGATTTGGTGGACAGTGTTGCAGAGATGGTTGTTGATGTTGCACACACTGGAGAGGTTAAGCTTGGCAGTTGGAATGGTGCTGGCCTGAACTTGTAGCCCAACTGTGAGAAGACATCCAGTTTCCGGCAAGGTTCCTCCTCCGCCTCCGTTGCCGGGAGGAGGGAGAGGGTTAGGGTTAGTGTCGCCGGTGATATTGGTGTCGTTGATGGTGGTGGATGGTCCAAGGGGAATTATGACGAAGCCCAAGGGTAATAAGGGAATGCCGGACTGATCCTCACTGCTCATCGCTAACTGGATGGCTTCCACATTGACTATAGTGTATGCCACTATACTGCAGGACTCGTCGGTGCAACTCTCCTGCAGCATCAGTTCTATGTTCTGGGATGAGTTGCTTGCTACCTGCATCCATATATATATATATATATATATGCATGTATGTATTAATCAAATTGTATCGGCAACTATATACATATATGCACATTTGAGAATTTGACCAATTAAACCTTCTAGTCTGTTGAAGGGAAAGGAAAA
This sequence comes from Vitellaria paradoxa, assembly GCA_019916065.1. Lineage (NCBI taxonomy): Eukaryota > Viridiplantae > Streptophyta > Magnoliopsida > Ericales > Sapotaceae > Vitellaria > Vitellaria paradoxa. Next base: position 7,587,789 of record CM034242.1, read on the forward strand.
TAAAAAAAAAAAAAATTGAGAGAAAGAAACAAATTTAAAGCTCCTCTTTGGGTAATTAAGAATTTTAAATCAATAAATTTGAGATTAATTTACCTTAAAATATTTATTTTACTCATTAATATTATTTTTTAAAATTTATTATGTTAAATTGTTCAAATTCGTGATAAAATTTATATCTAAACTAACAAGTTTATATATAAAGTATTATTTTTAAATAATTGACACCAAATTTTTTTATTTTAAATTTGTAAATAAAAGTAAGTGAACCCTCCAAATAGAAAGTAGGATATCAAACTGAATTAATGAAATTATAAATATATATATATATATATATATCTAAATTCTAATTTTTTTATTTTATTTACAAATCTTATATCATATTAACCAAAATCATATTTATATATATAATTATTTAATTTTTCTAATTTTGTTTTTAATAAATTATTATGTTAAATTTATATTTATATTTATACATAAACATCTAATTTGATTTTTGATTTTTTTTGATTCCCTAGTTATAGGAAACAATTAAACTAAACAGAAATATAAGTTGTATCTATAAAAAAAGAACTAAAACCAAACCAAAAAAAAAAAATCAACTTATCCAAACTAAAACCAAAAAATTTCATGAAATATTCGGTTCCAATTCAATTTTGCACCCCAAACACAAACGCAACCTTACATTTATGCGAAGGAGGGAAATGCAATTCCCTGGATGTGAGCCGTTTGCAATGTGAGCAACCTCTTGCAATGAATTTCCATTGGAAAGAACATCCAGCTGTCACACATGAACATACAATTATATACATACACAAAATAAATTAAAATTAATTCAATAAGTTAATTAATAATTAATTAGTTGATGAAAATTAATTAATAAATTAATTAACCTGAGCCCTGCACCGTTCGTCCCTAAGCAGATTGAAGACCCGGTAGTGAGGGTGAGGCAACCAAGTGGTGGATACGGCGCTGAGGATCAAGCCATTGGGCTGGCCAGGCTCTGTGACTCTCCTCTCCGTTATTCTAACGGTGTCCTCGGCGGACTCCGAAACGGAGGTCCACGACTGCCCACGGCAACTGCTTATGTTCATGCAGAAAGTCCTTATCATCCTTTGCGACAGCTTCATCAAGTTCTTCCTTGCTTCCGGGGATCCTATGACTGTTATATATATATATTAGCAAATGATATATATCATGTCAATTACCCATTTAATTTTGTTATTTAGAGGGTGTTTAGAGTGAAAAAAAAAAAAAAAAAAAGCACCTCCAAGGTCAGGAATATTTCGGGCCATAAGGCTTGCAAGCCTCTCGCATTGTCTCCCCAAGACCGCCAGCCAGCGTTGGGCTCCAAAAGCCACACCACTGTTGACATAGTGATCAAAGATCTGATGGACTGGTGTATCCTCCACCTCTGCTTGTTCTACCCATGTAACCTGTATTTATAATATATATATATATATATATATATATATATATATAGTTCAGATAAAGTCAATACAAATTGCTACATTTGATTGGCTTTTTCACTGTTTTAAAAAAAAAAAAAAAAGTCAATATATAAGAAGTCACCCTTGAATATCCATTGGGCATGTCTTGGATGATGCAGCCAGAGGGCCTTCTCTTGTATATTGGGAACGAAGATTGAAAACTTTCATGGAAACTTTCTAACGGGAAATCGACGATCGCCCATGTTCCCTCCTCTGCATTCTGCTGGCAGTAGCGAAGAAAATGAGCTCCTCGGTTCGGCACCAAAGGAGAAAGAGCCTGCAGTTCTGCGTACATCTGCCATTTTATATATTCATATATAAGTAAACATATTCATTCGCAATTTGACTATATTATCAAGAACTCCCAACACATTTTTCTCCGTTCCCTTGGAAGTCTAATTGTTTTTTAATAATTTTTAATATTTTTTGTCCAAAATTTAATAGATGAAATTTTTTTGTAAATTTAGTAAAACAAATAGTAATTTTTAGTAAGTATATTTTAGTAATTTTTGTATATTTAATAAAAAATTTAACAACTTACCGTCACTATGAATAAAAATATTTGAATTTGGTGTTTTGCTAAAACACTTATTAGCTAAAATTAATTCATTTATGTTAATTTTTGTTCCACGAAACGATACCTAAATAGTAACATAGAGTACCTAATACAATATGAGGAGTTGAAATATTGGAAACGATACGCTAACATGATTCAAAAATAGCACGAATACGAAATTATTGAAGAAAGCACGAGTATAACACGATATAGATATCTTAACTTGAAATCGATACGACTTAATATAATTTTATAATAAATTAATTATATGACATATTCGTCAAATTAAATAATATTTGAATATAAACATGAAAAATACATGAAATTCAAGACGATGAATTCTTTGGAATTTAGATACACGCAGCTAGGATTGAAAATACTCACGAGATGAAGAGAACCACTTGCGTGCCCAGAAACGCCTGATGTTACCATTTGAAAAGTTTTTGCTCGACAAATGATGGAAGGGAACAATTCCGCCCATTTATTCTGAAACATAAAATTATATATATATATATATATATATATATATATATATATTCCAAATTAATGAATTATATATATCTCAGAAAACGGACCATGATGAAATCCTAAATATAGTAATAAAACAAATTAAGCTCTTGAAAAAGGGGCACTCACTGCATCAAGGAATGCGTCAACCAGAGTTATGCTATTCATTATAACAACGGCGGCGTCTCGGGTGGCTTCCATCCTGAACTTGCTGCCGTTCTGTTTAAGGTTTAAAGACCACTGAAACATCCTCGAATGCTCTTCGACGTTAAGCACTTCTTTCCCGTACTCGTCGTTTAGGATCCAGAGAGGCTCCGAAGCCTGGGACATCTTCAACAGTTCGTCGAGGGATGACATGGCAAGCTCCAATACGAGGGGCTTGTCTTCGTCCATGATGAGGCCGCAGCCGGGGAAGTGAGAACTTTCGGGCATCATAGGGGGAGGGATCATTTCGCTGCAATTAGACATTGGGTCCTGAAATTGCCTTGGGTAGATTCCCATGTCCAAATCTAAGGAAGGGGCAAGAGGAGGAGCTATTCCCATTGCTTGGATTGGCCTTCCACTGTATCTTGAGAAGAGGCAGCATATCCGTTCAAACTGCAGATCAAAAGAATATAGATATATAACTGATCATAACAGATTTAGCAATCCTAGTTTATATTTCATAGGGATGGTACTATTTCATTTTGTGTTTCAGAAAATTAGCTGTGCATGAAATTTGGAGAAACGTATAAACTATGGTAGCGTTTGATTGGTTAAAAAAAAACAAAAAATAAAAAACAAAAAACAAATAAAAATAAACATAAACATAAAAATAAAAGTTAATATAAAAGAGACGCACAACAAAATTTAATTCAAAAAAATTAAAAAAAAAGTTTTATATTATATTATTATTATTATATATATATATTTTTTGAGATCCAAACACTCTCTAATCCTCCTCGGCCCTTAGATAACACTAAGCAAAATAAATCCAATAAAGATTATGTCAGGTCAAAGTATCAGTTAAAAAAAAAAAATTATTACAATTGACATGAAATATTTGTAAATCTATCGCTGAAATACAATAAACTCTATTTTAATTATAATTTTACTAATATTAAATCATTTTAGTTAACTTTTGGGGTGTATATATATATACATATATATTTGGGTTCCAATAATATTTTCCAACCTCAAAACTTGTAATAGAGTAGCATTTTCAGTTCTAAACTGTGATATTGTTTTATTCTCCTAAGATAACGTTGTCATCAGTGTTTCCACTTTTCATGAGCTGTTGACTAGAGTTAGTAACTTTGGCCTTGACTTAATCAAATACCACTTCCAATAATGTGGATTCCCAATAAGGAAAATGGTCAAATTTAAGCTTTTTCCAATGCCAAGGCGAAGAAAATAATGGATTTTATTGCCCGCATTAATTTTGCAACTTACCAAGCATATATTTATGTATTGCATTACTCGTGTGTGTATATACATATATATATATATATATATCTACTAAACAATATTATTACCTCTTCTTTGAGTCTGGCATTTTCTAGTCGAAGTTGCTGTTCATCATAAGCCATCTCACCCATCAATGCCGTACCTCCACAGTTAGGGCATATAATGCCCCTCAACGCGGCTTGTAGCCGGAAATTTTCACTCTTGAGGCTTTCATTCTCGGCTCTAAGCAAGGCATTATCAGCCCGGTCTTGTTGTGCCTATATAAATATATATATATATATTGTCAAATACGTTCAAAATAAAGAAACAAATAATTAAGAAAGAATATTCAGTCTTACCCTGCGCTCATATTGGACGCATTATACATGTGTACATACATACAATTATATGTATCACCAATGAATGAAAGTACAGTAAAAGTGTAATAACTTCATAACCCTAACGCTAAACGGGAAAATAGCATTTAAGGCGTTATCCCTTGTGAATGGTTCCTTGCACGAAGGTAGGGTTGACTGCGCACCCAACTGCGCATATTAATGGGATACTGAGTGCCATAGTTAATAAGGTCCTCCTCATTCAGCAGTGCGCATGATGATTGCGTACGCTCACAACACCCAGCTGTTTAGGGCTTACAAAGTTTTTACCCTACAAATTAAATGTCGTTTTTTGTTTTCGGCAATTGTGAAGAGATATGCTCCAAGTTTCACAGCTGTAAAAATTTAGGGTTACAGTGAAAATATAAATGTAGAGAGAGAGAGAGAGAGAGGGCGTGATTAATGAAGTGGGTGCTAACTTGCGCACCTTCATCTGGGTTCGCCGGTTTTGGAACCAGAATTTGACTTGGCGGGGCTTGAGTCCAAGGTCTTGGCTGAGTTTTAGCCTTTGCTTGTCATCTGGGTGTGGACATTCCTTGAACAATCTGTGAAATTTAATAACCATTTTTAATTTACTGTATTGAACTGGAAGGTGTAGATGGAGGGACAGAAGTGTCATTAATTGCAATGAAAAAAAAAATTAATGGACAAGAATGTAATGAAGAAGTCTGCTGAAACTTTAGGATCTGAATAAAATAGAGATATAGAGAGATAAATATATATATATATAGAAGGATATTTTGTGGGTGATGGGTTTTGTTAAGAGAGAGGAGAGAGAGTTTCGAAAAAAAAAAGAGAGAAGAGAGAGAGAGAGAGAAGGGGGGTTCATACGCTTCCATTTCCTGGATCTGGCGAGCAGTGTGCCTGTTATAGCGTTTCTTCTTCGGTTGCTGCTGATGCTGCTGCTGCTCAGTCTCTTGTTCGTTGCCGGAGATTCCTTCCATGTGTTCGCTTCCAGACCCACTTTCCATCTCTTCTCTCCCTCTCATCATTCCCCCTTCTTCTTTCTACAACAAACCACAGTATGCACGACTCAATATATTTCTCTCTGCTTGCATGGGTAATATACATATATATATATATAGAGAGAGAGAGAGAGAGGTGGGTTGATTTGAAAGGGGAGATGACTTACAGGCATGACAGTAGAAAAAGTTTGGAAGGGCATATTAGCCATGAAGTTGAAGTTAGGGTTCTGGATCTGCGACGGAAAGAGGGATTCCGGAGAAACTCCATTTCCACCCATGGAAGACAGTACTTGACAATCTCCATACATTCTTGCTGTCACTTCAAATATTTAACTTCAAATTCAATCAGAAAAAAAATAAATAAATAAATTATCATATATATATATATATATTTATGTCTAGGGTTAGGTTATAATCTACAGTTCTCAAACAATGTAATATTTTATCTTCAAAAAACTAAGACAAAACAACTGCAGAACAAATCCAGCGACATGCAGTTGCTTTAACACTAGTAAAAATTGAAACAACAAAGAATATAAATCAACGATTTAGGAATAAAGACTCCAAATTAGAAAATACACGGAGGAAAAAAAAAGGAGGAGGAAAATGGGTTTGATACTTTGATTAAAAAAATAAAGAAATTGGTTAAAGAGTGAGGTAGGTGGGTTGTCTGTACTTATTTAAGCCGGATTTACTTCACCTGCAAAGGCAAAACATTCAAAAGGCATTGAGTCCCAAAACCACACCGTCAAAGTTGGGGGAAAAAAAAAAAAAGAAAAGGGGAAAAACCGAGAATGAATTTGAGGAGGTAGAGAAGAGAGAGGGGGAGAGAGAGAGAGAGAGAAAAAGAGAGAGACTTCAGTGATAGTAAATAGTACCTCAGTGTCGGTGTGTTTACTTACGGAATGGAGAGAAATTAAAGAACCTTTTCAGCTCCTTTGCTTGCTGGGTTCACCCATCTTTCTCTCTGTGTTGCTTCTCGCTCGCTCTCTCTCTCTCTCTCTCTAATTTCACACAGGCACATGCACTGTTCTTTCTTCTTCTTCTTCTTCTCTCTCTCTATAGTGATAATTAATTTTACGGTATGGATTGAATGCGGGGCTTTAACTGGGGGGGTCGAAAGAAACCGATCCACGGCCCCTTAATTCCGTCGGCTGTTTTTAACTACGTGTCGCACTCTTAACGGAAGACTGAGCGTTTCACTCGGAGTCAGAGTGCACGCCCCTCACTGCGCTAAAAGTCAAACCCCTCTCTTTCTTCTTTCAGAACAAATTTCTCATCGGGACAACGTTGATTACCATTTATAAATTTTTAATCCTACCAACATATATATATATATATATATATAATTGGAATTTGAAAATTAGAAGCAAAGATTAAGGGCAAGTTTAATTGTGAAAAGTAAGTTGAACATTTCACAACTTTCAAAATTTACCAAATTTTAGTATTTTTTTTTACAAAATCATGTAAAAAAGCTGTAACTTTTTTTATTAAGGCGTGTTATTAACATTTATATTTTTTATTTTTTATGTTTATAAATATTTAAAAACAAGAACAAAAATATATAATAAAATTATATTAATTATTTTTGTTGGAAAAAAATAAAAAAATTAACCAGAATAACATAAGCAAACAAAATCATATTTTTACTTTTATTTTTTTCTTCTATGAACATTTTTTCAATTTTAATATTTTATTTATTTTTATTGAATCATATTAAAATGATTTTTTTTACAAATATCTTATTAAAATTAATTTGTTTTCAATGAATAATTTATTATTATAATGATTTATTTTACTAAAAATTTAAATAATAATTTATGCTTAAAATGATTTATTCCATTAAACTAAAAAAATTTATTAATAAATAATAATTACATATTAAAATATCCATTTTATTAAAATTAGAATAATAATATATGATTAAAATTATTTATTTTATTAGATTTAAATCATTTTATAATAAATAATAGTTACATATGAAAAGAATTTATTTTATTTCATAAAAATTACTATTAAAACTATTTTTAAAATAATTTATTTTTATTACATTAAATATTTTAAAAAACTAATAATTACCTCTTAAAATGTTTTATTTTATTAAAATATTTTATTAAATTAAATAATTTTAATAAATAAAAAATAATTTATTATTAAATTATGTTATTTATTAATATACTTTGCTAAAATTAATTATTATTAAAATTATAATATCAAATTAATTATTATAAATATTTAATTAATATGAAATACATGTTATTAAATTCAATTGATTTTAAAAAAACTAATAAAGTTAAATATTTTATTAAAATAAAATTAATTAATATAAAAATTGTATTACAAAACTTGTTTTTAGTTTTTATGTCTAAGAAAAAAATGACAATTGAAAACAAAAAATTAAAAACAAAAAATTTTAAATATAAACAAAAAAAATGTAAATATTATCAAATGGATCCCAAACAATCAAAGTTGCTGAAAATTATCAATTTTTTAGCAAATTCATAAAAAGTCTCAATTGCCAAAGGAAACGCAAATTTTTAGCAATTTTTAATTTTGTAATTTTTTAAATGCTAATATGTACCAAACATATAAAAAAATTACAAAAAGTTGTATTGCCAAACAGCCAGCTTTAACTCAAGGGAAAAACTGTATCTTATTAAAATTTTTACCCTGCTTCAAAAGGGATATTATATTTACTACCACGTATACAAAATCAGGAAAAAAAAAAGAAAAGAAAAGAAAAAAACTCGTAAAAAAAAAAAAAAAAAAAAAAAAGGATTTAACCTCGAGAGATTCACTCCCTAGGTCAAACCCCTAGAGAGTGAATCTCTTTTGGTTTGTGCCACACATACCGGCCCCTCAACATGTATAGCGGTCAATCGCGAACTCGCGTAGCGGCGGGGAGTCGGACCCACACCCAAGAACTGGATACGGTTCGTCCAGTCAAGGAGACCCGTCCTACCAACCTTTACTACGCTTTGCGCCCGGGAGGCTGGCCCCAAGTTTTTGCTAGAGAGGAGACTTGAACTTGAGACTTTGGGGTGGTAAGCCCCTAAGTCACAGTCCAAGACCATCCCATCTAACCCCTTGGGGTTAAGAAAAAAAAAAAAAAAAAACTCGTATTTAAAAGATAATCTAGCTTATATGATTCATAAGTAAATCTTGTTGCGGGCAATTTTGTCAATATATAAAACATTCAGTTAAAGTCATCCTTTATTTTACAATAACGTAACCTTTTTATTAAGTTAATTAATTTTATACCCTTATATTTAAGACAAAAATCACTTGTAACTCATAAATTTTAAAATTTACAATGACACCCCTATCATAATACATGAGACCCAAGTGAAATATTTAGCGGCATTATCATTTGCGTTTAAAAGACAAATACTGTCTTTCTTTTCTTTTTTTTTTTTTTTAAGTGCAAATACTCTGGCATTGTTTAATGTCTTAAATGAAGCTATTGTCTTCCAAGTATACATTTAAGGTACCTTTTGAGTGATAAAAAGTGAAATAAAATGAGATAAATTGAGATAGGTTATAGGTTCGTAATTCGTACAGCAAGTTAAAAATGTATAACTTTTAAAGTTTTTCAGTATTTTTACTGTTTTTAGAATTTGTTACCACTCTAAACAAAACCTTATTCGTCATTGATTGACACCAATCAATTCAAACTCATAATTATAGAGTGTTTAATTTACTAAAATCAAATAAAACTCATCAATTTCTATTAATTTTTTATATTTGTTTCAAACAAATTTTATTATATATTACTTTTACAGTCAAATTTTTATACTTTTATTTTTTTATTATTTTTTTTAATCAACCAAACACACTCATTCAAACTATATTTCTTTTCTTGATGGTTTTTTGGCTGTTGGTGTAAGCTTTTGTGCTGTTGCAGTGGTGGCTGGCTCTACCGTTGGTGAAGCCTATGTTTGCTTTGGCTGATTGTATCCCTCTCGTGTTTCTTCCCTTTTGTCTTGCATTTATGCTTGGATGAGAATCCTAATAGGCATAGACCAATTAAGGATTTATGGTTAAGGATAAGGTTAAAAAATTATGAACAATAGGGGTATTCGAAGATTTAAAAAAATTTAGATGGATAATCTAAAAGGTACACTACTACAAAAATGCATAAACATCACAACTTTTAAGCGTCATGTTTCACTTTTTATCTCAGTCACAAAAGCGTGATTGATCCAAGTGAGATTGTAAGTCACCTCTTTTTTATCACAGTTTACAACCGTGATCGAAAACTTACAACAATCACACACTAAAAGCGTGATCTTTATGGTAAAAACTGAGATGAAAAGAAATCTCATGTGATCTTTTATGTATTTTGATCTCACTTTTTTTGAAAAATCATGATCAAATATAAATAAATAATCACGTTGAAAAAATGGATTAATTTTAAAAATAATAAAAATCCACATGGCAGCCTACTATCACGCCATCATAGCACCATTTACCACCTTATCATTATAGTAACCTTATATATTTCATTTTTTTTTGTTGCTGCTGAGAATAGAACCCCTGCCATTCATTTGAAAGTTAGTGTAGTTGACCGCTAGTCTAACTTATCATTTATATATGCATTTTGCATATTAATATATATAAACAAATTTTTATCACCTTAGGGGTTGCTAAAAGTAATAAAATTATATTATTTTAAGTTTTTACAATAATTTATTATGACTTTTGTCAACCAATTAGTAGTTAAAAGTTACATTTTTCCTGATCAATTGACCAGAAAAAATGATAAAAAATTTACTTTTATTTAATTATTTTAACTTTTTGCAACAACTTGAAATCGTAAGTAATATATAGAACAATGTGAATACTTAATAAATAATTTATAAATATCTATTATATTTAATTAAAAATAATCTCAAATCTTTTTCTTATTTTCCTTTACTCTTTGTGTATAGCATATATTTAATCATAACTCACTATTTATAATATATTTTTCTTTATTTTGTATTATATTTTTAAAAGTAATTAGGTCGCGTTTAGTTTTAGTTCTAGAAAATTATTGTTCAAAAAAAATTTTTGAAAATTATTTTAAAAATTGATTTGTAATACAAAAAATATTTTCAATGATTATATTTAAAAATTAGTTCTAAAAAAACAAAAAAATGAAAATTTTTATTATTTTTATTTGTAAATTTTTATCACTTCCAACAAAATATAAAATAATGTCACTTTTAATATAAATAATATTAAAGATACACTAAATATTTATTAGATACTAAATATTTAATATTCAACTCGTTATAAGTTATACAAATTATGAAAACTACTTCCATATATTTACTAAAAAAATAATAATTATATATTTAGCGTTATTTAAATTTGATTTGATAAATTTAGTTTTAACATTAATTTAAAATTTTTTTGTTTATTGATCTATGATTATAGTTTTTATATCATATTCAATTAATTAAAATTAATAAATATAAATAATATTAAAGATACATGAAATATTTATTAGATATTAAATATTAAATATTCACCTCGTTATAAGTTATACAAATTATGAAAACTACTTCCATATATTTACTGAAAAAAATAATAATCATATATTTAGCGTTATTTAAATTTGATTTGGTAAATTTAATTTTAACATTAATTTAAAATTTTTTTGTTTATTGATCTATGATTATAATTTTTATATCATATTCAATTAATTAAAATTAATAAATAAATGTTACAATAAAGTTTACAAAATCTAATTTAAATCATATAAGATGATAAACAAAATTATTTCAGAGAGATATAAAGGAAAAAAAAATAATATTATCTCTAATTTTTTTAATTATCTCGCTTTTTTTAAGATATAATTTTACTCACTTTTTGATCTCAGTTTTTTTTTGAGATGTTTTCACTGATCTTTTATCTCAGTTTTTTCTAGAGATAGTTTTCACTAATTTTTTATCTCAGTTTTTTGTTGAGATGGTTTCCATTGATCTTTTATCTCGTTTTAAATACAATCACGGTTTTAACAAAAGTGAGATAAAAAGTATTAAAAGTAACTTTTTATCTCAGTTTTTTTATTAGACTGAGATAAAAAGTTTAACTCACAAATCTTTATCACGCTTTTTCTTAAACCGTGATATTTATGAATTTCTTAGTGTGATCTTTATCAATTATTGTAGTAGTGGTATTTAAAAATTTTACTAAAATAATACTAAACCTTTAAAAGATTTTTTTTTTTATTAGCGGGCGACCGTATCTTTCACCACTCTTTAAATTGATCCTTACTCATTCGTGCAATCAAATCACAACATGCACAATACAAGAAAAAATCAAACATGTAATAAATTTAAAATGATTTGATACTAACTTGCTTACACTATCAGAAAGAGAGTAAATTTATTATTACCATGAAAAGAAAGAATAAATTTTATTATTACCATGAAAGGGTATAAACTCTTAACATTTTTCTCCCCGTAAATCTTCTTCCATAAAAACGGCACTAGAGGAAAATATTTCTATGAGATAAACCATCATAGAAAAATTAAGTAATTAGTTGTGAATTTGTGAATCGAGATTTAGTTTCTTGATATATCTAATACTTTCAATCCCAACCAATTAAAGGGAACTAACCTACTAGTAATTAAAAAGCATAGCTTTAAATTCATGTGATTATCTGAAGATCATGGGTTCAATTTCTCCTTTCCCATTGTACCATTGTAATGTGATCAGGGGCGGAGCTATAGGTTGGGCTATAGTCTGAGTAAAATTTTGGTCCAAAATTTTTTAATATTACTATTATATAACATTTTAACTCAATTGTTTATAGTGTAATTTAATATTCAGTCTATAGTCTAGGATAAAAAAAATTTAGCCCAATTTAATGCACAGTCTGATACAAAAAAAATTTATTTTAATCTAACTGTTTATAATTTAATTTAATATTCAGTGTAAAGCCCATGGTAAAAAAAAAAAAAAAAATTACCTAGGGTAAAAAAAAAATTAGCCCAATTTAATTCAATTTCTTCTTTCCCATTGTCCATTGTAGTGTGATGTTTAAGTGTTAAAAAAAAAAAAAAAAACAAATACACTCATTCACTTGCAAACAATTCCGCGTTCGTCATTTCTAAAATTTTGTTTTTTATTCATTGTTCTTCAAATAATAAGGGTCCGTTTGGTTTATTTTTTTATTTTCTATTTTTTGTTTTTCATTTTCTGTTTTGAATTCATTTTTCATTTTGCGTTTTCGAAAATAAAAGAAACAAGTCAAAACTCATTTGGTTACTTGTGTTTTCAAAATTTGTTTTCGAAAATAAAAAATAACTTTACACGTAAAATAAAAATAACAAAAAGTCATTTTGAGAGTTTTTAACAAAAAAATGAGAAAAATCTCAAAATAAGGAAAATAGAGTATTTTTTATTTTCTCGTTTTGAGATTTTTAATACATAAAACAGAAATAGAAAACAGAGAAATAAACTAAGTGCCACCTAAATCTTCCAAATTAAGTGTAAACGTTGTGCATTTCAAATTGAGTAATAATTTAGTGAATAAAATAATACTAACACAGGGATAAAAAGAATTTTCGAATTCGACCTAAGCTAGTTCTTTTTATCTTAATTTGAACCCAAAATTTTCATGCAATTTATTCTTCTAACAATATGAATTTTATTCTTTTATTTTAAAATATTTTTTAAATCACCCTTGCTTTATGACCTTCAATAATAAAATCCCTAATTACGATACTCGAATTTGCCTGAATTGTCACTACATTAATTATCATCATATACTCGCGAGGCTGTAACCACATTAAAGATGAGCGATCAAAGATTGCTAGGATGGGAATAATAGAACATGGGTGTTGGATTTGGGACCTCAGATGGAGAAGGCAATTATACAGCTGGAAAATGATATAGCTTGACAATATTATTAGATTCATTCGAAGTATTCAAGTTTTCCAAGGAGTAGATGATAAGATTCAGACTCCGGAGGGCAAGTACAAATGTGGAGTGTAGCCGCAAATTAATCTATTTGCAAGGGATTAAGATAGGATTTGGTTTATTTTTTAGTTTTTTATTTTATATTTTAAAATAAAGAAACAAAAAATATTTTATTTTTTTATTTTGTAATTTTTTTATTTTAAATTAAAAACGTTTAAAACGACTTTTTATCATTTTTTCATTTTATATATAAACTCATTTTTTATTTTTTAAAACAAATTTTAAAAATACTGGTGAACAAATGCGTTTTAAACTGTTTTCTTTATTTTCAAAAACACAAAATAAAAAATAAAAAGAGAAAAATAATAGAAAAATAAACTAAGTTACACCTAATATGTACAAATCCTAATATCAAGCCAAACCAATATCAGCTCCATTTGGAAAGGAATTGCTCCACCAGAAAAAGGAACCTTCACATGTCAAGCTGCCCTGGGTAAGCTCAACACAAAGGACAACTTAGCAAGGAAAGAAATTATGCATAATGATCTCATTTTATGCCCACTATGTAGCTCCTATCCTGGGTCCAATTTCTAGATTAATTGTACAAATACCTTGATACTCCATTCAACTTCGAGAACTATATCCAAACTAAAAACTAGGTCACTTTTACATTGACGATTATTTTTGCTAATTAATCTGCAATTGCATTCACTTCCCTCTATGTGTGTGTAAAGATCGATGTATTTTTTAGATTCTTTGTCCAAACATTCAACCGCGTGCATGTTTATCTCGATGAACCAACCCAAGGCTTATGAACAGGACATTTGCATCTTGAAATTGCATTAGTTGAATCAAATTCAATGATCAAATCGTGTTTTATGTACAATTTGAAGTCATTCATATGGTGCTTGCTGTGGGTTTATTGCGGAGTAAAGCCCCATAGCTGATAATTAATGCACAACATGGTCACTAGTTTGGCACAGTTGCCCTTTGTTGGCTCATCATCAGGACACGTTCTTTGAAATATAACATTGGAGTTTGACTCAATTTTACATCACTTTGTTTGGAATGACAAAAAATTCTAAAAATTAATAAAAAATATTAAAAAATTTTAAAAGTTATCCACTTTTTATCTTATTATATGAATTATGAATCTATAATTAATCTCACTTTATCTTATTTTATCTCATTTTTTTTTATTTCAAACGTAATTTTATGTCAATCTTTATAATGGACTTGGCTTATCCATAACGAGGTTATGGCGTATTTCCTCTTATCTCTTTACTTGGACACCCTGGTCAATTCTGTTATATTTGACAGCAAGCTAGGCTCACGAAGGGACGAATGCAAGCACAACTGCTCAAGCCAATGCGATCAGAACAAAAGGGTCTTGACCAATCATTACGCAACTGATTGAGGTCTCCGCAGAAGCTTAGAAAATGACTTTTTACTTTTCATGGAGGCAGTAGTACCAGGATCTTTGAGGTATGAAATTCATCATTTCAGCAGCCTTGATTTGCAAGTGACCATCGTCACCGATTCAGCCCTTGAAAATGCACAGGTGATCAACCCACGGAGATCAGTGTTGGCCAATTGACTTTTGTCTTTGGCGTTTCCACTTTTTATTTTTTATTTATTTTTTTGTGCGCAACCAAACGCGGCCCTATTGTAACAACTACGCCAGGGCAACATCATATATCTAAGAATATATTTAGTGATTTTATGATTATTTTTTTATATAATTATTAGTTCGATAGAAAGAAAAATTACCCCGGCTTTCAAGTTTTCTGGTGTTGTGAAGAAAATTTCTTTGCTCTCCTCCTGTGGTCCTCTCTCTTTTCGCACGTTGCCTCCTCCAATTCATGAAACTTAAATGCTATGCCCACAAATTTTGACTGGGAAGCTTTCATGACTAGTCTTGCTCTTAGCCTCTTTTATTTTATTTTTTATTTATTCATTATTTATTTATTTTTGGTGTGTGTGTGTATATATATATATATATATATTGCTCGCCTTTGATTTTTGCCATAACAGACATTCCCCACTTAAGTAGCACGTGTAGTGAACAGGCAATAAGTGAGCATACATAGGCAATTTTTTTTTTTTTTTTTGCCCATTTTATCTTTTAACGGATTTAATTTGGAAAAATTATAGATGCATGCTGCAATATTGTTATTAGCTATATTCATTAATACACAAAAATTAAAAATCATAACTGTTGTGATACCCTCAAAATACTCAAAATAAAAGCACTATCTTGCCCTTTTTTTTTTAAATCTTTAGTGAAAATAAGATGGTGAAAAGAGGATATTAGAAATTAATTATTGTTAGCAATTACTCCGTAAAAGTGATGCTTGTTTTGGGTTTTCAAAAATAAATTCCATTCTTGTTGGTTGTAATTGTGGTATTTTAATGATAATAATTAACTAAGATCTCCTTTACTAATTGTAATTAAAAGCAATATAAATAGGTTGGTCAGAGAAGGAATGAAGTGATGTACCAAAGTAATAGCAATGAAATCACCAACTGAGCCAAAAGCCCCAATTCCGTTTGAACTCTTGTTCGAACGATGGCCCGTGCATACATATGTGCGAATGAAAGAGAGCCTAATCTGATAGTAAAAAGGAGAAAATCAATCAAGTACAAATTCTCGTGCGAACTCCCGTGTGAAAGAAGACCTATGCACACAACCGTGTGACCAACAGAGGCATTGCAAATCTAAATGAGCCAAATTTTTGGCAAAATGTTGAATGTTGCCTGAATCTTTGTCTAGATTGAAGGCTACTTCAAACCTGTGTGCAGACGAGATTGTATTGGCACATGTGTGTGATCAACAAAAGGTTTGTATTTAGAGGACGAAAGAAAGATGAAAAAGAGAAAGGAATTGTCTGGATGATTGTGCAGCTCTGGATGGCTTTATAGATGATGGGTCGTGTGCATGATTCTCTTTGTTAGAATATGAAGAATAAGAAAGAAAATTCTGAAAGTAATAATTGAATTCTATGTATTAATACGTAACATATCTACATTTATATAGACTTATGAGTTTCCTAAACACAAGTCACCTAAATAAGGTAATCAAATATGCTATGATGTACATAAAGTAACTAAATATTAAAGAATAATATATACATTAGAATATTTCTAACATGTCCTCGCAAAGTCAAGGTGTAACTTAAGGTATAGAAGAAACCAATTTAAGTTTGGAAACTTATTCATGAAATCTTTCAAGGGGTAATGTTTTGGTAAACAAATCAACAGTCTGTGTAGTGAAAGTCACGTGAACAAGTTATATGGTATCCTGTACCACATGTTGACGTACAAAATGACAGTCGATCTTAATGTGTTTAGTCCGATCATAGAAAATATCATTGTGAGCAATTTGAATGGTACTTCGATTGTCACAGTAAATAGTCGTAGCAGCAGGATGCGACACACCTATGTCAAAGAGTAACCAACGAAGAAGTTCATATGGAGGCGGAGACCGATATAATCATTCGTAGGGAGTTTGGTTGTGAAAAAGGGGAGTGGAAACATGATTAATAGTATAGACAGTAGTAAGAGTAGCTTTCTCCCAAAATTTTTCAGGGCACGATGAGGAAATGAGAAGAGTGTGAACAATGTCAAGAATGTAACAATGTTTGCGTTCTACTCGACCATTTTGTTGGGAAGTGTGAGGACAAGAGCGGTGAGGAAGAATGCCTTGTTGGCGAAGAAAGGCAAGAAAATCAGATTTTTTATACTCCATGGCATTATCAGAATGAAAAATTTTAATAGTACGAGAAAATTTTGTTTTAACCATGGTAGCAAACTCAAAATAAATTCACGGAAGTTGGGATTGACTGTGTATAAGATAAAGCCATGTAAAGCGAGTGTAATCATCCACAAATATAACAAAATAGCGAGCCCCTCCCATAGTAGGAGTAGGAGTAAGAGAAGGATCCCAGACATCTGAATGAACAAGATCAAACGCAAATGAAGAAAAACTATCACTTTTATTAAATAATAAAGTAGGTTGTTTTGTCAGTTTACATGACACACAATCAGGAGGTTTAACATAAACCGATCCTAACTGACTACTAGAAATTAAAAATTGTATACAACTGGCTGAAAGGTGTTCTAATCTAGAATGCCATAAATAATAGGAGGAAATAGCAGAGGTAGTTGCAGCAGAATGTTGAGTAGAGATGGAAGGTGAAGATGAACCAATTCAAACAAGCAACCATGCTTACGCCCTATCCCAAGGGTTCGCCCCGACTGTGGATCCTGCATAAGACAACCAGAAGAAGAAAATGTAACAGTAAGTTCAAGATCATATAATTGACCAATAGAAAAAAGGTTAAGAGATAATTCCGGTAAATAACAAGTTTGAGGGAGGGAAAGTTGTGAAGTAGACACATGGCCATATGGTGAGCATGCATATGAGAGCCATTAGCAATTTTAATAGTAGGTACATGTGAGACAGATGATGTGGTAGTGAAGAGTTTAGAATATGGTGTCATATAGTTGGAGCAAGCAGAGTCAAAGAGCAAAGAAGAAGTACTTGTAATGGCAAACATAGCAGTAGAAGGATTATCAGAAATAGAACTAAGTTGACGAATGAGATCTGCAATGTCAGTTGTGGTTAGATTGGATAAAGAGGATGTAGTAGGCTCTACAAAGTAGAAATAGTCGTAGACTGAGTAGGCTCCATGGATTTGAAATGTTACTTGTTGCAGCCGCGAGACTTATTGGTGCGAGAATCAAGTGGCTTCTTGAGACACTGATGATTTAGGTGTCCAAGGCCTCACTTGTGACAGTGAACACATGTACGAGTGGGACACAATAGTAAGGAGTAATCAGGTTGCTTATAGTTCTTACATGAAGGTTGATCTGAAGGGTGTCCATGAAAAGAGCTTAACGTAGTAGAGCAAGCGACATAGGCAATATCCAGTACCTGAATCTCGAAAGAGCCAAGACGAGTTTCTTCGAAAAGAAGCTCAGAAATCGCTTGATCAAAATTGAGAAGAGGGCTGTGATGTAGGAGAGATGTTCGAACTGGCTCAAAACTGTCATTCAAGGCCATAAGAAATATGATCAACCGCTGATTATCATGATAGAAAGTAAATTTCTTTGCATTGATGGAATTAGTCCAATCAGGTTCAGAGGCAAACAGTTGATCCCAATAAACTTGCATCTGAGCTAAAAAGTTGTGAATGGATTGGCCAGATTTTTTACGAAGACGGTGAAGTTGGGCCAAATTTTGATATTGGTGAACAAGATTATCAGTAGTGTAGTGAGAGCAAAGGAAAACCCAAACTTCTTTAGCAGTCTCAAAATGATAAAATTGAGATCCAATAGAAGGAATAGAGGTATTACGAAGCTAGGTGATGATTTAATGATTCTTGCTTGCTGCCTCATTCGTCAAGACGATCATTAAACTTTTCGTCGGATTCATCTTCATTCTTAGTCGGAGGGCGAAT
Organism: Vitellaria paradoxa; assembly: GCA_019916065.1. Taxonomy (NCBI): domain Eukaryota; kingdom Viridiplantae; phylum Streptophyta; class Magnoliopsida; order Ericales; family Sapotaceae; genus Vitellaria; species Vitellaria paradoxa. The sequence continues at coordinate 7,606,500 of CM034242.1, forward strand.
ATCACTAGAGACATGGCGCCAGAGCTTGCGTCTTTTTAGAAAACTGGACATGGTATGGGCCTAAAGCAAATAATTAGGACCAGAGAGAACAATAGCGATAAGTTGAGCAGCATCTGTACGCTCGATGAATAATACCAAGCAAACAGTATGCTTTAGAAACAATATCTGGCAGAACCGATGTTAAAAATGGATTTAGGGTGATGAGAAACCCTAGGAACCGGGTTAAACCAGTCAAGAGTGAGAGTAGAGAGGCCTGAACCGATCACAAGATTGCAGAAATCGATCTGGACTGATTTAGGTGAACCGTCGCTAAAGGGAGCCATGGCACTGGAAAAAGCCGCACGGGAGCCGCGGCATGGGATACGGCTGCACGTGAGCCACGGCGTGGGGGGCGAGCTGTGTACAGTAAAGGTGACTTGGACGAGTTGTGACTGACGAATCACGCGTGGAGGCACATGAATAGACAATGGCACATGGGTTTGTCTTGGATGGCGCGTGGGAGCACGTGTAAGGGTTTTTTGGGGAGATTTTTGTACAGCTGAACTTAGAAAGATGAGATAAATCCAATGATATATTGGATTCGTAGGATAGAGGGACTGGATTGGGCACAGAAGCCAAGGTGTGAGGTTGGGTTGTTTCTGGCGACGGTGCAATTAGCTATGAGAACCTAATTGGCCATGGCTCTGATACCATGTTAGAATATGAAGAATAAGAAAGAAAATTCTAAAGGGAATAATTGAATTCTCTGTTTTAATGTGTAACAAATGTACATATATATAGACTTACGAGTTTTCTAAACACAAGTCACCTAAATAAGGTAATCAAATATGCTATGATGTACATAAAGTAACTAAATAATAAAGAATAATACATATATACATTAGAATATTTCTAACACTCTTGTTGTCAGATTTCAATTAAAATTTGGATTTAAAAGGTTTTTAGCTTTAATTTTAAAGCTTTTACGGAAATTATATATATTCAGATGTTTTGAGAAAGTTCGTATTAGTTTTACATTAAGATTTGAAGGACTTTTTATATTCTCTTAAGAGTTTTTGTACTGTTTTTGGAGTTTTAAAAGGATTAGGGTTTTACATTTTGCAAGAAAAAAATGTTTGGTTGTTTGGATTTCAGCTAATTGGTATATGAAGTTGGTATATTAGGGTTTATTTATTTTATTTTTAACATAATCTTAATATGAAATTGTTTTTCTTAATATGGGTTGCTACTTCCTTGTTTTTGTTTTTAGTTTATGAAGTGCCAAATGATAAGTTGTCCAATCTCTGTCAATCATGATCTTCAATTCATAAATTATAGAAATTGATTCTCTTTTCTTTTATATTTTTGATATGTGGATATATAATTACATCTATGATCTCATATGCCAAATTTGCGAATCGTGAATGTGTGATACGTGCTTCAATGACATGCATTCATGAACTTAATTTCAAAGCAACAAAAAATAAGAATTAATTTTTAATTCTTGAGTCTCATTAATAAAATTCTCCGATCAAATTATACCAAGTTATAATTTAGTTGAGTTAGAAAATTAATAGCGTGTGAATCACCCAATTCATGTTGCACAAATTAATTGAACTGAGAACAAAATTTCTTATTTATAGATTCAACTTTATTAAATTTTAGTTTAAAGAAAATCTTTCAACACAGTTTTGAATAATAATTTTCTTAATTTTTTTCTCATGTGAATCAATTACAACTTCAACAGATTTTTCCATTTCAATTTTTTGACGATTTTTAATTAAAAAAAAAAACCATGTGAATTGACTCCGGTTCTCACCAGGTTTTCAGTGCTATCTTGACCTTTTTTTTTGGTAAGTTTTTTTTTTTTTTTTTGGTAAGTAGTGCTATCTTGACCTTCGTGCAGGTGTGAAATAGTTTTTGTTTTCCAATAATATCCGCAGAACCTGCATGTTTTGAATTATAAAAAATGAAATAAATTATAAATTTTTAATTTATATATTAAAATAAAAAAATAATTTTTAAAAATTTTTTAAAATTTTTAAAAATTTATAACAAAGTAAACGTAACCTTAACCATCCAAGACTTGGAACTTCTTTTGATATTTTATAAGTTCGAACTCCTTAGGGACGTTTGGTAGTACAAATTTTAATATTTTTTTAGTAATTTTTAGTCAAAAGTTATTAGTTTTAATTTTTGATATATTTGTTAAAATAAGTTGTAATTTTTAGTAATTTTTTATAATTTTTGGGTGATTGATAAAATTTTTGACAATATTTAGTAATTTTTAGTAACTTTTGAGTATTTGATAAAATTTTTAGAAAATTTTAACATTTTTTGTGTGTTTGGTGAAACTTTTAGTAACTTTTGAGTAAAATAAATTACTGTAATAGAGTAAAAAATGGTAAAAATTAAATTTTTACCAAATACTCACTGTGTAATTTTTGATAAATTTTTACACATTTTTATACTGTCAAACGGGACTTTAAAAACAAGTATACGCCTCGTTGGCTTGTCGTTCTGCTATATGGCTTGAGGCGTGCCGAAGAATGTGGCGTCAACCAAGTCATATTTTCCTTGTCACGTCAATCTTTTTAGAAATTAATTAATGAGAAGTGAGATCGCCTAAGGTATCATTATTATGCAAATACCCATTTAAATTCATTTAATTTATACGCAAATGATCAATTCGGAAATATTGCCACCTAAAACAATCCAAAAAATTAAACGTTTGTCATGCATCAAAATTTCAAATCAAAATCTGGTCAAATAAACTCACCTAATCTAAACCGATTCGTTTATATTAGGTGAGTTTATTTGACCAGATTTTGATTTAAAATTTTGATACTTGGTCTAGTGGCCGAAGACCTGTTAAGTTTGCTCATTATCTGAGTTTAAAATCTAGGGTGTTCATTCTCTTTCTCACTTAATTATCAAAAAAAATTATATATATGAGCATGCACATATTCCTTTTATTATTTGAAATAGTTTAATCCTACATCCTATTTAAATCACAAGAATATAAGCTCGTTTTGATTATTTTAAGTTATTCTTTTACCAGTAGAAGCCTCTGAAAATGAAAATTGTGTCTTAATGTATGCAAATATATTTTTGAATTTTGGAAAAATTCTAAAAAAATAAAAGAATTGAACTAAAATTTTCATTATAATAAATTTAAAATTTTAAATATATAAATTTTTATTACACCCACGTAGAACTCATTTACACCTCTACATCAAGTGTAATAAAAGTTTATTTATTTAAAAATTAAAAATTTTAACTCATTAAAATGAAAATTTTCCAAAATTCTAAAAAAAAAATTGGATGAAAATATTTATTTTAATGAAGTAAAAATTTAAAATTCTAAATATATAAATTTATTGCATCCGTTGTGCAATAAAAATTCATTTACTTAAAATTTTCAATTCATTAAAATAAAACCTTTCTTCCAAAGTTTCGTTTTTCCTTTGAATTTATGGCTCAAATGAGAATTTAAAAAAATGAGAATTATCAAGTGGGACTTTCCATAAATTTTACCATCTTTAAAAAAATTAAAAAAAAAAAAGGTGTCATCACATAAATGAAATGAGGGCCGAAACTAAGGATCAGAACCGTCCATTTTAGGTTGTGGGTCCCCCAAGAAATCCAATGCATTTGTCTCATACCTCTCCACTGACAGGGGACAGGGCTGGAAACCACCGTGACGACGAAGGGGAGCCTTTAATGCTCTTTTGACATTTTGACTCTCTGCCCTATCCTAAACTACCAAACCTCCCCAACCAATAAATAAATTGTGCTGCGCCTGCTCCATCATTGTGTGGTGTCAACTTCGCCCACTGGGGTCCCCTCTGCTCAATTCAAGCCAGATATAGACTTGATGAAATTCAAGGCATTCGGCTTTGCTTTAAAGGCTCTATTTTGAATTCTAAAAATTGTTAAAAAATATTAAAAATTTTTAAAAATTATTTATTTTTTATCTTATTATACGAATTATAAATTTATAATTTTTATAAAATTTTATCACTTTTTATCATTTTAAATGCTCTCAAAATATGTTTGGCATTGTTATAAATATTTTTGCTTTATTTATTTATTATTGTTTTTTAATGTTTACCGAAGTTTTTTTTTTATTTTTTTTTTCATAATGTTACAAGTCTCATAAGGTTTAACATTTTAGTTTGTTGATCAAAGTCTTTCATTGAGAAGTATAAATTTAAATAACAATAGTATTGTAATTTTTGTCATTGAATATCTTTCTTTTAATATAATCCACTACTAGAAAGCATGAAATAGAAGAATAGAGACATAGATGACTGCCTTTAAGTGATCAATAATATTGTTGGAATTCATGGATTTTAACCATAATTTTTTGAAAAATTTAAGTCAATATTTTAAGTGGGTCACACACATTGTTAAATTTGGATAAAAAATGGAATTGAAAATATTCTACGTGAACTTTATACTTCTATATTTAATTGCTTAAAACCATAAATAGATTGAATAAAAATTGGGTTTAAAGTAATAATCTTGGCAATAGAGAAGGTGAGTTTGTCTTACATTGAAAAATTATGAAAAAATTCCATAGTTTTACATATTCTAAGGTAGAAGAAAGAAAAGAGGCCTAAGGAGCTTCGGCCACCCATATATGGTAAAAGGGGTTTTTGGAGGCCGGTCACTATTTATAAACTTATAAGTATTTTAGTCATACCAAAAAAACTTGTTTGTGAATAAGTTACACTTACAACAAAAAGACAAAAAAGGACATAACGCGTTTTTCACTATATTTCAAAACTGTCAATTTTATCCAAAAAAAGTGGACACCTCGCTCATAATTTCCACGACTTTCCATCTTCTTTCCAAAGCAAGCAAAACCGATTTTTGCAACAAAATCAAAACTGCCATCAATCGATACATAATACAAACCAACCATACAAGCCAACATAATCATATTTTTTTAAAACAGTACCGGCACTGTTTTGAAGATAGCTCAAAACATCGATCGGTCCCATGGATTTCTCTTGCCTTGAAAACTTGTCATCTATTTATAATTCATGGTACTATTTTGTACCAGTTTTATTTTCATACTGCCATAAAAAATATCAATTGATACATAATACAAACCAATCATACGAGTCAACATCATCATATTTTTTGAAACAGTACCGGTACTATTTTGAAGATAGCTCAAAACGCTGATCAGCCCCATGGATTTCTCTTATCTTGAAAACTCGCCATTTGCTTATAATTCATGGTACTGTTCTGACACAGTATCAGTACTGTTTTCATACTACCATTAAAAACATTAATCAATACATAACACAAACCAATCATACGAGTCAACATCATCATATTTTTTGAAACAGTATCGGTACTGTTTTGAAAATAACTCAAAATGCTGATCGGCCCCATGAATTTCTCTTGACCTGAAAACTCATTATCTGTTTATAATTCATGGTACTATTATGAAATAGTACCGGTACTATTTTGTACCGATATTGTTTTCATACTGCCATCAATCGATACATAACACAAACTAACCATACGAGCCAACATGATCATATTTTTTGAAATAGTACCGGTACTGTTTTGAAAATAGCTCAAAATGCTGATCGGCCTCATAGATTTCTCTTGCCCTAAAAACTTGTCATCTGCTTATAATTCATGGTATTATTTTGTACCGATACTATTTTGTACTAGTATTGTTTTCATACTGCTATCAATCGATACATAACACAAATTAACCATACGAGCCAACATCATCATATTTTTTGAAACAGTACCGGTACTATTTTGAAGATAGTTCAAAGCGCTGATCGATCCCATGGATTTCTCTTACCCTAAAAACTCGTCATCTGCTTATAATTTATGGTACTGTTCTGAAACAGTACCAGTACTGTTTTGTACTGGTATTGTTTTCATACTACCATCAATCGCTGCATAACACAAACCAATCATATGATCTAACATCATCATATTTTTTGAAACAGTACCAATATGTTTTGAAGATAGCTCAAAACGCCGATCGACCCCATAGATTTCTTTTATCCTAAAAACTCATTATCTACTTATAATTCATGGTACTGTTTTGTACCGGTACTGTTTTCATACTGTCATCAATCGATATATAACACAAACTAAATATACAAACCAACATCATCATATTTTTAAAATCAACATCATTTCTCAGAAAACATAAAGGATGGTAATGGATTGAGTAACTAAATTACACGTTTTTCACATTCAAACTCGACCAATTCTCACACACCTTCAACAGAAAATCTGAAAATAACATTTCACAATTCACATTTACCACAAAAAATCTCTGAACCAAATTTACAGAGTAACAGCAAAATCAATCTATGAAGAAGATAGACCAAATAAGCTCTATCTTCTTCATATCTTCACGACTAAAACTATAAATAATAAAACTAAAAACAAGAAAGGAAAAAAAAAGAAGGAAGAAACGTGATTTTCGGTGATTCATATCTTCACGTGATTCTCGGAAATAATTTGTATAACTTAATTATAGAAATAGATGGTATTATTGGTATATTAGAAACTATATTTAAAACAAACTCGTGGGGCCCACTCAAAAGTGTGACCCAATTACAAAATTTTCTACACAAATATGACTTAAAAACGATACTTCTTTTTTGGAGTGACTGATAAGGTTAAAAGATTGCGAAGTATAAGTTAAACATAATTTTTTATATGGTAAAGGGAGAAGACCTAGAAGGGAGAACACTTAGATGGGTCAATCCATATCCCTCATGTGGGTTGCCTGTTTGGCTCGGATTAGGCCGAGGTTGAAAACTTAGATGGGTCAGTCTATATCCCTCATGTGGGTTGCCTGCCTGGCTCAAATTAGGCCTAGGTTTGGGTCGAGTCAAATGACATGTGGGTGACCTATTTTTTAATTTTTAAATAATAACTTATATTTGTGAGTGACTCATTTTTTAATTTTTAAATTATAAATTATGTTATTCCTCCATCAGATGCACCTCTCTCAAACAGATACACTTGTTATGATTATTCTATCCTAAAAGACTGACGTTCGTTAAAATCAGAAATCTAAACAGCGAATTTAGCCTTTAGATCTAGTATCCAATACTAGACTTGATCAGTGACTCGAAACAATTTTCCAAACAAATATTACCTAATGATGACCGCTTGCGATAGTCGATGATGAAAAGCAATCAAATAATAAAAGTGATTATATTAATGACTGTTTTTGAAGGTTGATACCTGAGTCTAATTCTCACCCAATATACTTCTCTCCTCACCCTAATTTTACATATCGTTTGGAACTCGGGCTAGCATCTACTGCACTTTGATCACCTCGTCACTTTCTCTTGCAATCCACTGGAGCCCCCAATGTTTAGCATCACTGCTCTCTCTCTCTCTTTTAGACACTCTCACACACTCTCTCATATGTTAATTTAGGGTATTTCTTGATTGACATCGTTTGGCAAATAATTTTTTTTTATAACTTTTGGTAATTTTGTACTAAAACATATATTTTATGCATTTGATAAAAATTTGTAGATCATTTGTAATATTTGAAAAAAAAAAATCAAAATTTGGTAACTAAAATGTTTATAAACTTTTGATGCTTTTGGTAAAATATTAATTTAAAAAAATTTGAGAAAAAGTATAAATTTTACCAAATACAAAAGGAAAAAAAAAGAATTACAAAATTAAAAATAACTCCACCAAAACGGGCCCTAAGTGTGGTTATTGAGGGCAATAACCAAGTACTTGGGGGATTTTGGGCGGGCAAGTTGATAATATTCTTTTTCCCAAATTTGGTGATTATTTATTATTATTATTATTATTATTATTATTGGTGATATTGGGATGAGAATGGTTGGGTGGGTTGGATGGACGATTGTTTGTGGGCTATGGCTCAAGAGCCATGCCTGGCTGGGTAGACTCGTTTGAGAGAGTCCAATCCAAACAGTAAACAACATCATTCAACATACTTTTTAGTTTAGGGTCAAAGAGCCCATACTTAGATAAATGATTATTTTCCCCCTTTTTTTTATAAATGATTATTTTCCATTCTTTTCCCTTTGCTTTGCTCCTAATGAATTCAAATGATGTTTAAATAAAAAATATAAAACAAAAAATTTGTGTAAAAATAATATGTAGCGAGATTTAATTAAAAAAATTGAACAAAGTTGATAAAAAAAATAAAATTTTTATGAATTGTTTTGATAAACTAACTCCCGAAACTTTTCGAGGCAGTTTCTGAAGTCCTGATGCAGCCACGAAATTGTCACAATAGGTTACGATTAGACTGAATATTGACAAACCAAGTATCACCCATAGCATGAAAGAGAAGTCAACTTAAAAAATAATTAAAATAAATAAATAAACAAACAAATATTTCTCTTTTTTAAGAATTAATTTAATTAAACTTAATTCGAGGAAAAAAAATATAATTTTAAAACGCGAACTGTCATAAATGCTAAATATATGTGTATATATAAACTTAATTAACACTTAGAGTTTATCTTTACGTTAATACCACGATTATTTTGTATACGTATAACCTGATATTTCTACATTTTTAGGGTGTGTTTGAAACGTCAAAAAATAATGAAAAGTAATGGAAAATGTGATTTGATTTATTTTTTGACGTTTGACATGCAATCACGAAACTACGTTGTTTAAAGATAAATAGTGAATTTTTTTTACTTTTGCATCAGTTTTTTTGAAGAGAGAATCCATTTGAAGGGTTCCAGGAGGTTGCAGTGAAGAAATCTACTGCAGGGGCTGCAATAAAGAAATGAAGGGCTGAGATTTATTCTCACTTTAATGACGCGTGACTTTTTACATTCTACATTAATTGTTTTCTAATTAGATTTTTTTAACTTCTATTTTTATTTTGAAAATAATTTTAATTAAATTAAATTAGAACCATCTTATTAAAAATAATTAAATCTCAACTTTTGATTTTCCACTGCAACCCCTGCAGTGGATTTCTTCACTGCAGCCCTCTGAACCCTCCATTTGAATGATTTTTTTTAAGTTCGTTCAAACGGTTTTGTATGAAAATTTATTGAAAGTCAATGAAAAGTTTTTAGGATTTGCAAAAATTTATTGGGGTTTGTGAAAATATTAATAGAGTTAGTAAAAATTTTATTGAGAATTGTAAAAAATTATATATATTTATAAAAATTTCATTAAATAAGAGAAGAACAAAACGTGTTTGAGAGTTTTAGTGATTTTTAGAGATTTACATATTTTTTTAACGTGCCAAACAGGCCCTTAATGAGTAAAAGACTTATAAATTAAGCATTCACACGGTGGGAATGTCGTATTCCTACGGTGAGAGGGCTTTCACGTTGCATGTCATTGTATAATGCCCCTAAAAATGGGCTCAAATGAAGGTCCAAAAATTGGGCCAAATGTGGGCCTATTTATACCTATTGCACTCGTTTGGGCTGCTTTGTGTTGATCTGCCATCATCTCCTTTTAAAAAAAAATTAATGACTTTCTACATTTAAAAAAATATTACAAATATCCTCTAAATAAAAAAAAAATGTAAATATAAGCTTTTTTTTTAATTTTTTCTCTTTATTTTATTAAAAATTAATTTTTCATAAAAAATAAATTTAAAATAACAAACCTGAACGGTCCCTATGTTTGGCAAAGCCAGTACAATCGCGGCATTGAAGATATTTCAGTGCTCCAAATTTTGAAAATTCCTTTCTAATTTTATTTTATTTATTTATTTTTTGATAAATTTGAAAAATCAACAACCTTTGATATGGAATCCAGCACGCTATGGTCATTGTCTGTGGAAAATTGGTGAAAGATCAAAGATAGGACGTTGGATATTTGATTGGTTACTTTGCTACGATTTTGAGCTAAATTTCATATTAAAAATTTATCAGTACCAGAGCAGCAACAACACATGCTCTGTTTCCCAATTTAGGGTTCGTTTGGCAACTCAAAAAAGAAAAATTAATTTTGTTTTAATTTTTGATACATATTATTTTAGTTATTAATTATGTGTTTGATAAAAATTTATAAAAATTGAGAAAATTAAAGAAAATGTTTATTGAAAAAAAGTTACAGAGACTACGTTTGGTACACAAAAACTTAATGAAAATATTTAAAAATCTCTGAAAATCTCTATAAAATTTTACATATTCTCATCTCTTAAAATTTAAAAAATGTTCAATATCTTTCAAAAAAAAATCGATAACTAGAATTCAATTAATCAAATAGCAAAATTTTTTTTGCCATTCTCACCATAGACTCCTAAGCTACCAAATGACACCCACTTTAATTTTTTTGTGGCATTTTTAAAACCGTTCAAACAGATTGTAGAAACCGTTCTGACAGAATTACGCGGGTAACTTTTGTCCAAACAATTTCTACAACCCATTTGGACGAACGGATTGTAGTATAAAAGAATCATAATTACTTAAAATTTTGAATCTGTCCAAACCGAAATCCGATCCGTCAAAATAAAATTTTACTATTCATCTTCAAAAAATACGATTTAAGCGGTGTGTGCAATACACAAAAAAATTTTATAAATTATATTTTATCTCATTTTTTCTTTTTTTTTTTTTTATGCGACAAACGCACCGGGCAAAAGTTAGTTAGTTTTTTTTTTTTAAGTAAATTCAACAGTTTCTGTACACAACAAACAAGAGCTTGAAGTCTCACTGTCCACAAATAAAAAAAGGTCTCCGAGTTTGAAGCCAAGCGGGAGGAAAAGGAAAATGGCTTCCCTAAGTTCCCTTCCCACGTCTCCAACTCTCCTCTCCGTAAAACCTGACCCAACTCTCCTCTTCTTCCATCTCCGTCCTCCCAAGAAGCATTATCCCCGTTTCTCTCTGCTTCCCAGAACCACAAATACAAGAATTTCCACCACCGTCACCCTCTGCTCCACCTCCGGAGACTCCTCCAACCCTCTATCCGGAACGACCCCGGCCAACTTGACCGCTTCTGCCAACGGCGACTACTTGTTCGTCGGAGAATCCTCACCCGACGACGGTGCGCCGGCCAGGGTTGTGGACGAGTGGGGAGAGACGGCCGAGCCGGAGACCGGCCCAACTACTAAGCTGTCAGACGCTGACCCACCAAAGGAAGAGGACGAGTGGGGCCGAGTTGTCGTTGACAGCGCGTCGGCTGGGGTTGTGGACGAATGGGGAGAGAGTGGCGAGCCGGAGACCGAGCCGTCGACGAAGTTGTCGGAAGCCGATCCGCCCAGGGACGAGGATGAATGGGGAGGTGTTGTTGCGGACGCTGCGTCGTCGGCCGGGGTTGCGGACGAGTGGGGAGAAAAGGGCGAGCCGGCGGTCGAGCCGGCGACGAGATTGTCGGAGGCTGACCCGCCTAGGGATGAGGATGAATGGGGCGGAGCTGGAGTTGGGGGCGATTATATTTCCTCCAGTGACGTTGGAATCGCCGATGATGATAAGCTGATGGAGCTGAAGAGGTGCTTGGTGGATACAGTCTACGGGACTGATTTTGGGTTTGGGTCTTCGGCGGAGGTTAGGGGGGAGGCTTTGGAGCTGGTTAGTCAGTTGGAGGCGGCAAATCCAACTCCAGCGCCGGCGGAGGCAGTAGAGGTTCTTGATGGGAACTGGGTTTTGGTGTAAGTTCAATAATACCCTATTCTTAAAAATTTTACATATAGCTTCATTGAATTGGGGGGAAAAAACATTTTGTTGAGGGAATTTTACTTGTGATGCTAATCTATGTGTGTATATATATATATTATGGATTAAAACATGAATTTTATTAAGAAAAAAGGCATTAAAAAGCCATTACAAATAAAACCACCCCCATAATCACATTCTCGATAAAAGACATAAAATTATTTGAATTGGGATCAATACCCCTAAAGCCAATGATACAAAGTGAACAATAAAATCCTTCTCAATCTATGTAAAAGAAAATTCTATTGGTTGAAATATTTTTCTATTCCTCTTCTTCCGTGCTATAGCCAAATTAAATCAAAAGGAACCACACGTCATATCTTCTTTTTCTTGAGCACATGTTACCTCCACCACCACAAAACAAACAATCTCTTAATTAGTATCCCTTGGAAATACCCAATGCAACCCAAAACCTAACAAAATCAAGTCCCATATCTCTCTTGTCCAAACACAAGAAATAAATATATTAATCAATAAAGGCCACCCTCAGATCTACAAAAGCAACACTAATTAACTAAAATATGCATTCTCACAATCATGCCACAAAAAAAAAAAAAAAAAAATGCAATCTTAGGTGATACTCCAAACCTTCATGTTTTCTCCTATGGAAAATTCAGCAATTAACCTGTTGGTAAAAGGATTTCACATCAACCTTCCCGGATTTCCTTGGAGCCCATTTTTTTTCATCTCCTCCCTCATCTATCTCATATGCATAAAGTATTTGCAAGAATTCTTTAAGGGTGTACTTGAATTAAGGATTTATCAAAAGAAAAGGAAAGAGAAGGGGATTCAAAACCCCTTCTCGTGTTTGATTTGCATTGGAAAATGATTAAATTAAAGAAAAATGAAAGAAAATGAAAATGAAAAATTAATGAAAATAGAAATGATGAGCATTTTACCTAAGATGTCAGGATAAAAAATGTGTTCTACTGTGCCTTCTGCTACTGGACTACAGGTCTTGTATGGGAGGTATTGGGTGTATTGGGCTTTAGTAAGCAATGTGGAATATCATCTCTCGATTTAATGTTGTACAAGTTATTGAGATCTAGGATATGGAGGGTCTTGCGACTATCCTGGGGTGCAAAGTGGGTAGTCTTCTACCTAAATGCCTTGGTCTTCCTTTGGAATCGAGGCACAAGGCGGAAAAGGTTCGAGATGGCATAGTTGAGAACTTCTAAAGGAAGCTTTCAAGGTGGAAGAATGGTTACTTACTTGTCTAAAGGGAGGACAGTCATATTAATCAAAAGTTCTCTTTCTAATTTCTCTGTCTACCAATTATCACTATTCAAGATGCCAATATCAGTTGCAAGAAAGTTGGAGAGGATCTGGAGGAACTTCCTGTGGAGAGGCTTAAGAGATGCCTTCAAATTTCATCTAGCGAAATGGGAGACGATTTGTAACCCACTGGGGAGGGCAGGGTTAGGCATTATAGATTTCATGGTGATGAATGGGCTCTTCTAGGAAAGTAGTTGTGGAGGTTTGACAATGAGAGGCCATACTTATGGAGATGACTAATAGCATGGAAATATAGTGACGCAGAAGGGGACTGGATTGTGAAGGAGTTAAAAAAGTTGTATGGGATAAATGTGTGGAAGATCATTTAGAAAATTTGCTCGAAGTTTAGGAGTCACTTCTCATTTGCTTGCCGCAGGGGCAACAAATAAGATTCTGGTTGGACCAGTGGGTGGACGGAAGGTGCCTTCAAGAAGTGTACCCTGCAATTTGTTCTATTGCTAAGAACAAGGAAGGCATGGTTCATGACTTCTTTCATTGCTCAAATGGGGTCTTCACATGGGATATATAACTCTGAAAGAATCTTCAGGATTGGGAATTTGAAGGATTCATGGGGCTAATCTCAAGTCTGTATAAGGTTAAAAAGGGGGGAAGAGAAGACAGGATCACTTGAGTAGGCTCCAACACTGGTAGGTTTGAGGTGAAATCATTTTACAGATTGTTGAAGGGTTAGAAGGAGGAGGACTTCCCTAGGATGAGAGTGTGGAAGATGGAGCACCTCCGAAGGTGGATTTCTTTGTTTGGAGTACCCTCTAGGGGAGGATACTTATGGTGGATAATCTCATCCAAAAATGTTTGATCTTGAGAAACAGACACTGTTTGTGCAAAGAAGGTGCAGAATTCATATACCAAATTTTTATCCCACGCGCCTAGACAAGAGAGCTCTGGAACCTGACTTTGAGTTGCTTTGGAGTGATGTGGGTATTCCCTTCATATGTGAATATGGCCTTAAGGTCAAGGTGGGGAGCAGGATGGACAAAACCCGATGGAAGGCTTGGAGACTTCCATCTTTCTACCTTTTGTGCGTAGTTTTTTTTTTTTCTCTTTTTCTTTTGGGGGGGGGGGAATGGAAGAAACTTTCAAAATACAGAGAAATTTTTGTGCACAATCAAAAGTAATTTTTTCTTCTTTGTATAAATGGCTTTCTAGGAGTTCAAACACGGTGATAGATAATTTTTTACATATTATAGAGAATATGGTTATACTTTGGCTCATTTTGATGAGTCATCTTTTTGTACTTAAGAGGCGTCCCCTTGATGCCATTTAATAAATTTTGTATTTATTAAAAAAAAGTTATTAACTTTTTAATTTTACTATATTCGTTAATGTTACATGGAGTCGTGGATTCTTCTATTTCCTCCAATGTACTTGTGGCGTGTCAATTGGATATGACAAGGGTAAGAGTATGAGATATATGTTTGTCACTCATACCCAAATTAGAATCTTATTTTTTCTTTTTAATCATTATTTTTTGTCAATATGTTAAGCAATATAAACTATATTTAAATGTTCATGATGTGTTCACATATTCTACTCAATTTTTGGACTTTTATCCTAATATAAAATTTTGGGAGGTCCCAGCACTTGGGTACATATTCGCACCCAACACTCTTAATCTAGTCTATGTACCATAGGTATTCATTTGGATGCCCAAGGACCAAATGGTTAATGTTCAAGCAGAAATTATTATTATTATTATTATATTTGTTAATTTTATTTAATTTGATCCGTTTTTATTCTCTATTCATCAGGTACACAGCATTTTCTGAGCTGTTGCCTCTTCTGGCAGCAGGCACCACTCCATTGTTGAAGGTGGAGAGGATTTGCCAGGCAATTAGCACCACCAACCTTACCATAGAGAACTCTGTCAAGTTGTCCGGCCCTTTTGCCACTCTCTCCTTTAGTGCCTCTGCCAAATTTGAAGTTCAAACTCCTACAAGATTACAGGTACTGATTTCAAGCATGAATGATTCAATGTATGCAATTTTTTTACACGCTGCTCTCTGGGTTCCGATAATGAAAATGAGTAGAAGATGAGAGAAAAGAAAAGGGACAAAAAAAATCATGTGGTTTTTGATAACCTATGGACTTAACTCAACCTTGAAAACTGCCTCGCGTTTGTACCAAGGCAATGTGGAACTTCGTTTATAGCTCCCTTCACGCAAAATGTGGAGTGGTATGAGGTAAGACCATGCGAGATAGAGATAAGCTACTGACTTCACTTAATAGTCTACTTCATGCAAAGCACCAAGGATGAAACTAGCCTTCCTTGCCGCTAGAGGCGAAAATTACAAATTGTATTAGGAGAATGTGAAAATATTTTTATAATAAAATTATTAAGATAATTAAGGTAATATAATAAAATTTTCAAGAATAATTTTTAAAAAATTAAAATTATTTTAATAAAATTAGTAATTTTGATAATGAATTTGTTTCGTACATGTGCACTGCACCAGAGATATGACAATTACAAGTGGACAATAAAATGAATTAGCAAAACTATATGGGAGTGGATTAACAAAATTATATAGGATCGTATAAAAATAACTACATATGATAAACAATTTTTTTTTTTTTAGTTGCTAGGGGGTCCCAACACCACAATATTTGGTTCTGTCCTTGCGAAGCATGGAGTGATGTGAGACAAAGCTGTATGAGATAAGCGAGGCCTGACCACCCAATCGGAACTCAACTTTGATACCATATTAAATAACCTATGAACCTAACTCAACCTTAACACCCAATTTAGACAGTACAACCTTCGTATCAATATGGCGTGGGATTTTGCTCACATGGTTGAGTACAACATGACAATCAACTTCATTCTGGTTGGAACCCTGTTGATCTTTCTGAATCACGTCATTGAAAGATAGTGATTGAATTTGGGTGAACGGTAATATATAGAACATCGAATTTTGGTTGAACGGCAATATATGGAACTTCAGGGAAGTTATATATTATTTCTGAAATATTGGTGGAGCATGCATGTTAAGAGAATATATTAAAGCAGAGATTGTAATATTTGGATTGTTTTGAAAATTTTGCAATTTAAGTTGTCATCTCATCTGTCATTGGAGAATGCTCCTCAAAAGAGTTGGTTATAAATTCTGTAAAAATTTCGAAACTTTGCTATCACATTGAATCACTGTGCTCAACTTATGACACAGGTTGAATTCAAGGAAGGGACCCTGCAGCCTCCGGATATCAAATCGAGCATCGAACTCCCAGACAATGTTGATATTTTTGGGCAGAAAATCAGCTTATCTCCAGTTCAACAAGCTCTTGACCCCCTGCAAGGGGCTGTGGCAAGAGTAGCTCGTGCTATTTCTGGTCAGCCTCCGGTTAAGGTTCCCATCCCGGGTGAGCGCACCAAATCCTGGCTTCTTATTACATACCTCGATAAGGATCTCCGGATATCAAGAGGGGATGGAGGGTTATTTGTTCTCGTTAAAGAAGGGAGTCCTCTTTTAGATGAGTAATATATAACCACACACACACATATATATACGTATGTATGTATGTATGAATGTATACGGATTGTGATCGATTTTCAAAAGGGTTGGTATATTTGGTTTATGCCACCCATTTGTAGTGTTGTCAACTGTGTATCTGTGATTTTGTACATGATGAGAGAATTACTTTTTCCCCAACCCAAAAAAAAAAAAAAAAGGTTCACTGCTTCCATACGAGGAAAGGAATGAAGCCTTCAGCTTTCTTTTCTGAAACTCTAGGCTTGACTTACAATACAAATCCATTTGTGATTCGTTGATCATGTTGTTCTGATGTGTGTGTGTGTGTGTGTGTGAGAGAGAGAGAGAGAGAGAGCTTGAATTCGAAACGGTGCTGATAAATTGTAGCGTGTTGATGCAGTAAGGAAGTTGGTGAAAGTTTCCCATGTTTGTTTTTTTTTTTTTTTTTTGACAACCATTTCCCATGTTTGTCGAGGCACTGTTTTTACTTGATACTGTATTAGAGGCCTTGCAGCTTCTTCGAATAAAAAATAGAATCCTCAGAGCAGCAAGAAAATCATATCAGTGTACTAAGGTTGAAATTTAGTGGTAATTGTATTTTACCCCCATTGAACTTATCATTTTTTACTTGCATTTTTAAATTTAATACTTAATTTCTTTTTATTAATAATTTATGGATTATAATTATTAATGATTTTACAGAAAATATGAAAAGACAAAATAGCCCTTCATTAGTATTTTCAGCATTAATTTGTACGAATATTATTAAAAATAACGCTCAAACGATGAATGATTACGTTCTGGGTGTAATCCAAGTGCTAGTGACTAGCATTAATTAATATAAATAAAACATAATATTGATAGTTTTTGTCAAAATTAGTTTGCACAATGGTAGAAAAATGGGCATAAAAACTAGGATTTGAGGAGAGATAACAAAGCAATGCTGTGTTAACTTCATGACTTACAATCAAAATCGTTAAATTGTAATCTAATGATCCTAAATTAATGTCACAGGAGCTAACATAGCATCACGTTAGCCTCTTTTTTTAAAAACTAGTAGAAGTTAACTAAAAAGAAAACTGAATAGAGTAGCCATCCAGAAGTGGCTAAACATTTAAACGATTGACCGGCTTCTTTGCATTTAGACACTCCAAAAGCATCTAGACACCTTAATATCTCAATACTCATCCAAATGGCTTCTTCCTGTCTAGATGCCCAAACGTCTAGACGCTACTCCTGTTTGATACAGTACAAGTATACCTCAATTAGCAGATAATCTAATATTATATTTAAATATTTATGAAATAATTTATATTTTTGAAACTATAGTTTTTATTAATTGTGGACAATTTATTTATTGTGCATGTAATTATTGTTTATCAATATTGGGATTACCGTTGCTTGAATGGTTGTGATTATTATTGATAGAATGAGCAGGTTGGTTGAATGTGGTGTAAGTTTAATTGTATTTTATTGATTTACTTGTTTATAGCAAGTTAGATTGGTGGTTGCTGAATGAACTGTTGAAGGGATGGTGGGGTTGAATGAAAAGCGTTTATGGCAGGTAGAATGCTGTGGTATTCTGACAGGTTGGCGGAGAAATTGAAAAGCGTTTTTTTTTCGTAAACATTTTTTGTTAAAACGTTTATTCAATATGTTCGGTAATAAATTTTACCACCGGAAATATTGATCACACCAACTGAAAATTCGCCCTTAAACTTGCCGAACAAATACAAGAGAAAGGTTACGGCCGCAGAGGAGGTCTCTGGCCGGAAAACCCTCCGATACTTAAGTCAGCAAATCGCTTTTGGGAGAGAACTTTTTCAAAGAAAATGAGTCATCCCATAAGTTGGCATTAGTCAACTTACCTTATTGTCGAGTCAGATCTCATATTTATAGTAACGTAAAGTAATAAATAAAATAATACCTGGGATTGGACTGTATTCAGACCTCCAAGTACTTTCTCCTTTTCCTTGCTTTAAATGCCTTTCACTTCTCATTTAATACTTCATACCTTTCATTAAATACTTCTGGTAGTTAAACACAGTGATATAGCAGAAATTCAGTTGTCAAACTGTTTACCTGTCACATCTATCAACCACCCGTAACGAGATGAACTAACTAAGTTTCCCTCATAGTAATAAATTCATAGTTCTGTCATAACTGGGGTGCATTTATAGTTACAAGGCCATATTAATGTCGTAGGACTCTTGCCAAACATTTATTAGCCGCCAATTGAGGGGCAGAACAAACTTACTTTTGAGATCTTCGACTAACGCCACGTGACAATACGTCAATCATCGATACTAGAAAGCCAAATTAACATAAATCATTTTTGTTGCTGGCCGCGTGTCTACGTATACAATGCTCGTCCATTCAACGACATGTCACTATGAATTGTTCGGTACAGGGCCACGTGTCATATGTCAAAGTGTTCAGTGTTGGGCCACCTGTCACCCCATACTTTGCTCAGCGCTCCATAAGCCTAAATTTGATTTTACCCAACATTTTGTCCCCACTCTGGTTGGGAAAACCATATTTCCCAAGCAGAGTAGTAGATAACAAATATCTTGCCTTATCAGTTCCCTAAATCTTTCTGCGCGATTTGTCATTTAGTACCCATCTAACGCATTTCAAATTCAATTGGCCACTTCTCTTCGCTAGTAACGACACGCGTAACGCCCCTTCAGCTTTTCACCTGTCGTGCCGCTTACACGAAATCCTATGGCAGCAATCCCCCAAACATTTATTATTAGAAATTCAAAAAACGGGGCGGTAATTAATATAATTTTACCGCCCGTTACCCCTTTTCGTGGTGCCATTCCGCTTACACTTTGCAGGCATACATACATATATAAACAAAACTCGTCTCCTTGGCTTATCTTCTCTGCGATCCAAGTCTTGCAACTTCCTCCATTTTTCTTTCTCTCGAGCTTACGTTCCTTCCTCTCTTCATTTCCTTCCCCGAATCTTCATACTTGGTGAGTCAATCCCTCCAAATCTCTATCTTTTATTATGGGTAAACTCGCAAATGAGCTCAACTCTGATGAGAAGATTAGGGTTTTCAAGGAGAAGTACCAAATTCTCCAAAATGTGGGAATCATGCTCGCCTAGGAGGGCGAGCGCACACCAGGGGAATTCCCCATAGTAGCCATCATTGAAGGTGGCCTTAGGTTCCCCCTGCATTATTTCCTTCACTCTATCATGAGCATCCTTGATCTTGGACCCAGGAATCTCACTCACAATTTCTACAGAATAGTCAATGGGGTGATAAAAATAAATAGGCGATACGGATTCCACATTTCTGAGTGGGATTTGCTTTATTGCTACTCTATCCAGAAGGTGAAGAAGGATAAGAACGGGTGGTATTTGAAATCCCGACCAGAAAAAGCCTTGGTCCATATGCTGCTTGATACGATTAAATCAGAAAGTGACCTGTGCGTCGTCACGGGTCACTGGACACACGATCCGGACGAAAATCGTTTTCCAATCGTCCATTTGGTTTCTTTAGGCCCAAGTTGGTTGATTTCAAGTGCTACAAGCTCTTATTCTTCTTCGACGTCCTATTTTTGGGAGTACACTAACCTCTTGATTTGATTTCTATGCAGCCGAACAAGCAAAGAAGTTCTGGGCCGACGGTACTCGTGCAGACAAGGATTATCTTGATCAAGTATTCAAATTTCTCGAGGGCCTAGGTTTTTACCCCTTCGCCAGATCGGTTTCGATTTTGTTCGACTTCAGACCATCTCACTAAACTTTCATCGCTCCTCCTCAAGGTTTTGCTACTACAGAAGCGATCAGGTGGCTTCAGTGGTGGTTTAGGGCCACTGCCGAAGAAAAAGAAAACTTTTACGCGCTTAAGCATTCGAAGTGGGTTCGACCTCCACCGTTTGCCCTACCTCTGGTGGCCCAGACAATTTCTGCTCCAGAAGCAACAATCCCCGATCCTGCTGAACAACCGAGAAGGCGGAGACTGGTCTTGTCGGACGAGGAGGAGGAAGAAGAAGAATTGCAGCGTCCTTAAACCCCCGAATACTCCTTAGAATTTAGGGAGGAAGAAGGAGAAGAGGAAGTTTCAAGGCTCTATCCAGTTTTTGAGCTTTTTTTCTAGGGAAGAAGAAGAATTTAGCCTTCCTGAGACCACTTAGTTCATTCCCGAAGAGGAGACAACCCCCATGGCTCCTAAGATTGATTATAAGAAACTTGCTCTGGAAAGAGTTAAGCAGCAGAAGGTTGAGGAGGCAAAGAAGAAGGCTGAGGAACAGAAGGCTGCCGGTAAGAGAAAACTTGATGAGGGGAAGGCTCCTACTTCTATCACCGCCGAGTAAATCCTCAAGGTGAAAATCGAAAAGGGGAAGGAGCAAGAGGCTTTTCGGCAAAAACCTTTTGATCCCCCTCAGCAGAAGAAGGCTAGGACTTTGCCTATGGGGGAGGTTCAAATCGTCGAATCTCCAATGCTGACAAAGGAGACATCTGAGAAGGACGCAGCTCCTTCCAAAGATGTGCCACCTAAGGCTGTTGAACCTACTCCCTCTCGACCAACTAGGCCCGTGCCCCATGCAATTGAGTATCCGGCCAATCCAGTTCGAGATTCTCCTCCCCTCGTCCCGAAAATCCTCATTCCCAGCCTTGAGTTTCCTCAAGGCTGATCATTTACGATCCAAGAAACAGCCTTTCACGATGCCGAGGAGTACCTTAGAGGAGTCCTCCCTCCTCGAGACGTCCAGGCCACAAGGAAGAACAAGCTGGAGGACATCCACAAGACACTAATGAAGAACGCCATCTCCGTAAGTATAACGATGTCCCCTTTAATTTTTTTCCTTTATGAATATCCTTTTGCCACCGAGTTTTCTGACTTTCTCCTTCATCACCAGACTTCTCTCTATACCATGGAGCTGATTGCTCGAAGCCAGGCCCTTGATGCCAAAGTTGAGCTGGACAGGTCAGAGATCAAAGATCTGAAAGCGAATGTAAGGAGCTTGGATAATGAGAAGAAAAATCTCTAATCCAACAATGATACTTTGGCAGAAGAGAGAAGCCGACTTCAGGATAAGAAGAAGGATCTCGAACACCAACTCAACTCTGCCCTTGGCCACGTAGAGGCGAGCAAGGCGAGTGTGGAGTTCATGGATAAAATCTTGGTTAAGAAAGATGAGGAGTTGTTGGAAACCAATGGTAAACTTTCCAAGGCCGAGATTAAGCTGGCCTTTTCTAAGGTCGAGCAGGATAGGCTTTCCAGGGAGTTGGGGGATTCCAGAGCCGAGCACACCAAATTGAGGCAGGAACTTGATGGCCTTCGAGCAGAATTTGGACTCAAGACTTGAGCTCTGGAAGAGAAAGAGATTACCCTCCAAGGAGCTGAAGAGAAAGCGAAAGTTGAGGTTGAGGCTCAAATAAGTGACTGCGTGGAACAAATGAGATATGCTCACAACGACTTCTTCTTTGAGGGTTGGGAGGCTGCCATGAAGAAGAACAACATTGATCACACCAACCCCATATATAAAGAGGTCCCCTATCCAGATCCGCAACGTCTAGCTTCTCAGTTCAGCTTTGAACGCCCACCTCAGACTCCTTCCATCCAAACTATCGAAGAAAACATTGAGGAGGGAGAGGTTAAAGTGGAGAGTTCTCAAAAGGACACTACTTCCCAGGGACTTAAAGCAATTAGTCTAATTGTGAAGAGTGATCCTACTAAGGAGGGAGAGAAGTGAGCCCCTCATTCTTTTTATTTTTGCCTTTCATTCCATTCACTTGTAGAAGCACACCGAACGATGTAATTTTTCTATCTTGAATGAATGGAAGTATTCCAGTCTTTTCTGATCATTTCCCTTGCTTTATTTTTTGTGTCTCTGCCTCTTTAGAATTGACAGTGCCCTTATTGGAGAGTACTTTGATTTGATCGCTGATGAAGTTATCAGAAGAGCTGCCGAAGAATATCTTGAAGTGTTCTCTTATGAGATAGCAATAAACCCTTATAACAAGTGCTGACCTTTGACTTAAATTTGCGAGTCCAATTTTTAGCGCCAAGACTAATGTGTACTGTAACTTTACTCAAAAATTTGTAATAAAGGTCTACAAATTAATCTTTGTACTCGTTTTGTTCTATTTGTGCTTGCCTTATTGTTCGTGGGTTTCGTGTTTGTGTTCATGTAAGTGCATTGAATGAACATGGCCCAATAATCGAACTTTAATCAAATTGTCATAAAACTTGACTGAAATGCTTTAAATATCAAACCTTTCAAGGATAATAAATTTAAGTAATAAATTACTTTTCGTCAAGTAACCAGAAGTTTTTGGTAGAGAGGAATAACTTTAATGAATCTTATGATAACTTTTTCACATACCTCAATTAGCTCGACTATCTTCTAAATTACATATAGCAACAAAGGCTTCAGCTTTTTGACAAAATTTTACTTTTCATATCAATGCCGAGTTTCCTTGAAGTGATTCCTTGATTTTTGAGAGCTTTTGCTTCAATTGTACCAACACTAGACAAGCTGAGCGTGGCTTCTTTTAAATAGGCTGACGAATTGAATCTCAGCCTAAAGAGAGCACCTGGTCAGTCAATAAACCAAGGTTGAACCAGCACTCAAATGGTGCGGTTCCCTTTCAGTACCAATGTTCGGCAAGCCGAGCGTGGCTCCTTTCTGATAATCATTTTCAATAAGCCGAGGGACCGAATCTCAACCTAAAGAGAGCACCTGGTCAGTCAATAAACCAGGGTTGAACCAGCACCCAAAGGGTGCGGTTCCCTTTCTATACCAACGTTCGGCAAGCCGAGCGTGACTCATTTCTGAACCAACACCCTAAGGTGGGTATGGCATCTTTCTGAAAAACACTAAACTATTACAAGGTTTCAAAATTGCTTTTGCTTTTATTAGCTTACATGAACATATGCTTTAGTAAATGTACAACTCTCTCAATGATAATACAGTTTTAAATGGGCTATGTTTCATGGCCTTTTAACTGACTTTCCCTCCATGTCGTTCAATCTGTAAGCACCGTTGCCGAGCACTTCTGAGACGAAGAATGGTCCTTCCCAATTAGCTCTAAGCTTTCCTTCTGTCAGGTCCTTCCTGGTGCCCATCAGCTTTCTCATCACATAATCTCCAGCTTTGAATTCTCTGTGTTTGACCTTTTTATTGAACTTTTTTCTTGTTTTTTGCTGGTAGTTGGCTAACCTCAACGCAGCAAGTTCCCTTCTTTCATCGATCAAATCAAGGCTTAGTGCCATCGCTTTATCATTCTCCCTGCGGTCAAAAGCTTCTATTCCAATGCTTGGCAGCCTAACTTCCAATGGTATGATAGCTTCTATGCCCTAGGCAAGAGAGAAGGGAGACTCCCTAGTTGACCTCCTTGAAGTTGTCCGGTAAGTCCATAGCACCGATGGGAGCTCATCAACCCATTTTCCTTTTGCTACCTCCAACTTCTTCTTTATGCTGCTGAGGATGACTTTGTTTGTAACTTTAGCTTATTCGTTGCTCTGGGGATAAGCAGGTGTCGAGTAAATGTTCTTTATCCCGTACCTAGAACAGTATTCCCTGAATGGAGCACTATCAAATTGTGTCCCATTGTCAGAAATAAGTGTCCTAGGGATGCCATATCTTGTTATAATACTCTTCCATACAAATCTGATAGTATCGGCATCTTTTATGTGAGCCAATGGTTCCGCTTCAACCCACTTAGTAAAGTAGTCAGTGCCAACCACCAAAAATTTCCTATTCCCCGTAGCGGTGGGTAGTGGTCCCACGATATCAAGCCCCTATTGAGCAAGAGCAAACGGCCAGGGGCTAGTGAGCGGACTAAGCTCTTGTGCTAGTTGATGAGGTATAGGGGCAAACTTTTGGCATTTCTTACATTTACGTACATAAGCTTGAGCATTCTTCCCCATCTTTGGCCACCAGTAACCTTGGGAAATAGCCCTGTGTGCCAATGACCTGCCCCCAGTGTGTGCTTCACAGACTCCTTCGTGTAGTTCATAAAGAAAGTCTTGTACCTTATCAGAGTGTACATAAAGGAGATAGGGACCTGTGAAAGACTTCTTGTACAACTTGTGATCCGGAGAAAGCCAAAATCTGGTAGCCTTTATTTTGAGCTTCTTTGCTTGCATCTTGTCATCTAGAAGGGTTCCATCCTTCAAATAGAAAATAATTGGGTCCATCCAAGATGGAGCCACTCCGACGCACATTACACCTCCGTCTTTTAATATACTCGGCTTCTCCAGGATTTCTATGAAAACTTAATCTGTGAGCCTCAATCGTGAAGAAGCGGCCAGTGTTGCAAATGCATCTGCATGAGCATTATGATCCCTTCCAACTAATTCCACGTTGGCTTTATTAAAATCTTCCATCTTCCTTTTTGCTAACTGCAAATATTCTGCCATTTTTTTCATTTCTGGCCACATATTCGCCCTTCAGTTGATTTGCGACCAACTGAGAGTTTTTATTACCACATCTTTTGCCATCAACCGTCAAGCAATGTTGAGCCCCGCCAAAAGAGCTTCACACTCTGCCTCATTATTAGTAGCTTCGAACTCAAGTTTTATTGCATATTCAATAGCAATCCCCTCTGGAGTTGTCAAAACAATACCCACACCAGCTCCTTTCTTTGAAGAAAATCCATCGACCTCTAATTGCCAAGGTTAAGGGTTGTTGTTCTGCTCGGTAGAAGCCTCAGATTTAATCTCCACTTGCCATACTCCATATATGACGTCTGGAGCCGGAGTAGTAAACTCTGCGACAAAATTGGTTAGGACCTACGCTTTTATTGCCGTTCTCGGAATAAATTTTATATCAAATGCACCAATGGAAACTGCCCATTTGGCCATTCTTCCTGATATATCGGCCCTTTTCAACAGATGGCCAATCGATTGGTCGGTTACCACCTGGATAGTGTGTGCATGAAAGTAATGGGCCAGCTTTCTCGAAGCCATCACTAATGCCAATGTTAACTTTTCCAGGGGAACATATCTGGTCTCTGCCCTCTGCATGGTCTTGCTTACATAGTAGATGGGATGCTGTTTTCCATCCTCCTCCCTCAGTAAAACGGCACTGACGGCATGTTCTGAAACCGCCAAATACAGTTGCAAAATGTCCCCCGGCTGTGGTGTTGAAAGTATTGGGACGGTTGTCAGGTGTTCTTTAAGTTTATCCAACGCTTGATCTGCCTTAGCATCCCATAACATTTTATTCGCACCTCTCAGTAATTTGAAGAATGGTCGGCACTTGTCAAATGATCTGCTAATGAACCGATTGAGTGCCGCCACCATTCCTGTAAGCTTTTTGGACTTCCTTTTTGGTGCGCGGGGGAGAAACGGACTTGATGGCTTGTATTTGATCAGGGCCCGCTTCGATTCCCCTCCTGCTCACTAGGTGGCCTAGAAATTTGCCCGAGCTGACACCAAAGGCACACTTGGTAGCATTTAGTTTCAACCCATACCTGTCGAGAGTGGAAAACATATGCTGGAGATGTTAGAGATGGGTGTTCGGCTCCTTGTTTTTTACCACCATATCATTAATGTAGACTTCCATCGTCTGTCCGAGGTTCTCTTTAAATATTTTCGTGACTAATCGCTGGTAGGTGGCTCCAGCATTCTTCAATTCAAATGACATGACCCTGTAATAGTATATCCCTCGCGGGGTTATGAAAGAAGTCTTCTCCTCATCAGGGCCGTACATGGGGATCTGGTGGTATCCCCTATATGCGTCAAGGAATGACATCCTGGAACATCCAGTCATTGAATCAACAAGCTGGTCGATCTTTGGCAGTGGAAATGGATCCTTTGGACAGGCTTTATTCAGGTCTGTGTAGTCTACGTAAACTCTTCACTTCCCATTTTTCTTCTTGACCACGACTGTGTTGGCCAACCACTCCGGGTAAAAACTTCCCTGATGGCCTCAGCCTCCAACAGTCGACCAACCTCCTCTATGACGGCCTCTGCATGCTGGAGAGCCGATCTACTCGCCTTTTGTACCACAGGTTTTGCCCCTGGATTCATATTCAACTTATGAGTCATAATTTCAGGGGAAATACTTGGCATTTCATGTGGAGTCCAGGCGAATGTTCCAATGTTCTTCAAGAGCATCTCCGTCAATTCCAACTTCTCTTCGACGCTCAAATTTGAGCCAACCAGAAAGAACTTGTCGTCCTCGACGGGACCAACCTGGTACTTCTTTAACCTTTCAACAGCTTTTTTCTGTGGATCACTGCTAACATCATCAATCTTTGGGTGTCCTCGGACAGTTTAGTCAATTGAACTTGCTCGAGAATAGTCTTGGACTTGAGGGCTGCAGTGAAGTACTTTTGGGAGATGTCTTGGTCCCCCAAGATTGCAATCACTTCCCCACCATATGGAAACTTCAGCACCTGATGATAGGTTGAGGGGACCGCCTTCAGGACGTGAATCCACGACCTTCCTACTATAGCATTGTAGGAAGAAGGGGAATCCACCACAGTGAACTCAACCTCTTGTTCCACTAGGCCCACACGTACAAGAATAACAACCCTGCCCAGAGACCAGACAGGGGCAGAATTGAACCTTATGAGGGGGCATTCCGTCGGCTCCAAATCTTCTGCGGTCAATCCGAACTTCTTAAACAAACTTAGGAACATGACCTCTGTTGAGCTTCCAGCGTCAACCAAAATCCTCCTCACTTTAGAATCGAACATGCCCAAGGTAATTACGAGGGCATCATTATGCAGCATCCGAACACTAGAGTGCTCGTCTTCGCAAAAAGTGATTCCATCTGTGGCAGTTTTTCTCTTGCGCTTGCTCGGCTGGCCTGCGACACCCAAGATTTCTTATCTTTGTGAATCAGGGGAGCAGTTGATGACGCTTTGGGGTCGTTGCTCCATATGGATAACATGGATGACTGCAGGCCTAGAAATATCTCTATGCGGCCTGGCTCTCGGCGGGGGCTATACTTCCTCGGCATTCTCATCCCTGTGCCTTCTATGCTCTCTATCTTGGGAAACTACGTCTCCAGTCCTTGTCTCGTCTATGAATTCTTTCAGATGACCCATCCGCACCAATTCTTCCAAGTGCTGCCATAATGATCGGCAGAATCCAGTGTGGTGCCCCATATCTTGGTGGGAGGCACCATAATCCGTCGACTTCTCCTTTCCAGGGAAATCCGGTAACTTCCCTGGCTACCTAAAATACGATTTACCCTTGATCTGCGGGAGGATCCTGAAAATTGGCACCTTAAATACCGTATTGATTGCCTCAAAGACAGATTTCTTCTCGTCGGGGAATCTGACACCTTTCCCCTTGTTTTTGTTTCCCCTTTGGCCCTGAAATTTTACTTCATTTTGTTCGGCTAGTCTAGTCTCATCCTCCACTTTGACATACTTCTCGATCTGACACATGAGATCGGACATATTCACAGTGGGCTTTTTGGTCAGAGACAGCCACAACCGATCTTCTTTCTGTAGCCCCAATTTGAATGATGTGACTGCCAGCTACTCCGAGCATTCCTCTACTTCATTGTAGAGTTCTAAGTATCGACGGAAATAATCTCTCAGAGATTCTCTGGCTTTCCTTTTCATAGTAAGGAGAACGTCAGCGGTCTTTGGCTGTTTCATGTTGGCCAAAAATCGGGTAACGAATTCCTTAGTCAACTGCTGCCAGCTTCGGATGCTTCGCGGAGGCGACTTGTGAAACTACTAAAGTGCGGTATCCCCCAAACTAGAAGGAAACACCCTGCACATGAGGTGGTCATTAGCGCTCTATAATGTCATGACCTGCATATAATGACGATAATGGGTTAAAGGGTCTGCCTTCCCATCATAGAGATTGAGTCTCGGAGTTTGGAACTTTTCTGGAGGCTCGGCTTCGCTAATTTCCTTAATAAACGGGGAGGTAGAGATCCTCCCTAAGGCTCTTCTCGCCATCATACGTGTGCTTTGACCCTGGGTCTCCCAATCTTCTGTGTATGGCTGCTCCTCCAGCTTCGCCTTCCCCGCCTTATTGCGTCTTTCGAATGCTTCTTCTCCTTCAAAAAAATCATCATCATCATCTTCATAGCGCGTCTTCCGAATCAGGGACTTCTTTTTATGTAAGCCTTTCTCATGATGTGTCTTAGGGGGGCGTCAACGTCAGATTCCACACCACGCTCTCCAACGAACCTAGAAGGGTGCAAGCTTTTCTTGGCGGGAATGAATTCGCATTGCGAGTGGGAGCGCACTTCATCCTGCTCATGGGTGCCTCTTTCGTCTCGTTCAGTAGGGATCTCATAGAGAGGATCATAGCTTTCGTCTGACTCTGAATCAGAATCGCCAGAATCTACTTCATCTTGCATAACAGGCTTCCCCTTTTCCTTGCTCAATTCTAGGAGAATCTCCTCCAATTCGGCCTCCTTCTTGCTAGCTCTGGCCAACAACTCCACCCGCCGTTTTAAAGCCTCTGGATCCTCTGAATTCTTTCTTCTTACGCAGTCTAAACCCGGAGTCCGGATAACCAATGCACTTCCTTTGGTTTTGGCTGGAGTGGAATCATTCCCCACTCGTGGAGAATGCGGCGGAGTGGTGTTACCTCCTGAAGTCATGGTTCAAACAATTGCTAAAAAAAAAAAAAAAAACGAAGAGTGCTAGGAATCAACGAAAAAGGGCTAAACAACGAGCCTCACGGTGGGCACCAAATGTTCGGTAATAAATTTTATCGTCGAAACTACTGACCACGCCAACTGAAAATTCGCCCGTGAACCTACCGAACAAAGACAAGAGAAAGGTTACGGCCGGAGAGGAAGTCTCTGGCCGGAAAACCCTCCGATGCTTAAGTCAATAAATCGCTTTTGGGAGAGAACTTTTTCAGAGAAAGTGAGTCATCCCATAAATTGGCATTAGTCAGCTTACCTTATTGTCGAGTCAAATCTCGTATTTATAGTAACGTAAAGTAATAAATAAAATAATACCTGGGATTGGACTGTATTCAAACCTCCAAGTACTTTCTCCCTTTCCTGGCTTTAAATGCTTTTCACTTCTCATTTAATACCCCATACCTTTCATTAAATGCTTCTGGTAGTTAAACACGGCGATATAGCCGGAATTCAGTTATCAAACTGTTTACCTGTCACATCTATAAACCACCCGTAATGAGATGAACTAACTAAATTTTCCTCGTAGTAATAAATTCATAGTTCTGTCATAACTGGGGTGCATTTATAGTTACAAGGCCATATTAATGTCGTAGGACCCTTGCCAAACATTTATTAGCCGCCAATCGAGGGGCCGAACAAACTTACTTTTGAGATCTTCGGCTAACGCCACGTGACAATACATCAATCATCGATACTGGAAAGCCAAATTAACATAAATCATTTCTGTTGCTGGCCGCGTGTCTACGTATACAATGCTCGTCCATTCAGCCACACGTCAACCATGAATTATTTGGTACAGGGCCACGTGTCAAAGGTCAAAGTGTTCGGCGTTGGGCCACCTGTCACCCCATACTTTGCTCGGCGCTCCATAAGCCTAAATTTGATTTTACCCAACACAGTACATACTTTTTTATTAGAGGGGTTAATATTTAAAAATTACCAATCAATGTCTTAATTTTCAAAGCATTATAAATTTGTGTTACAACTTAAGACATCAAAATAATCAAAATGAATTCATACAAGCACAGTGTCCCATATAACTGTAAAATTGCGCATTTCAATTATTTGACTACACAAGTATGCTCCAAAATCTCATCAAACATGGTTTCAATAAAAAAACTGAAGGGCTGTGAAGAATGCAAATTCAGATAATCATATGGCATTCTTCTGAGCCTGCTCCCAAACTTGCATAAACATATAGATACTTATAAATTGCAAATAACAAGGTCACAGTAAGTCAATTTGTACCTCAAAAGGACCTAGGACTACAACTAAATTTGAAACAATTCGAGACACTAGGAACTGCTCTCATCTCAAAACAATAAGATGTCAGATCACTAAAAGCTGTACGGCGTCAAAATCGATCCAAAAACTGCAATCATACTAGCATCATGCCTTCTTCTTCTTGGATTTGAGCATCACAAGCCCAATAAAGACGGACAAGAAACAGAGAAGTGCCACACCAGCAAATACAGGAATGAGAATTGCATATTCTTGCGGAAGGAAGTACTTGTGGATAAAGTGATCACTTTCCACAAATGGCTGAAATTGCATAGGAATAGAAGTAAATAACAAATTCATTCAAGTATTTAGCACAGATTCAAACTGAATAGAACATAAACTAACCAGGATGATGACCCAAAAGGTATAATAAGTGAATATGGAAATGCTGATAAAGGACAAAAGAAACCCAACAGCCTTGTCTGCCAATTCCATTATTAATCTTGCGGGGCCTGAGACAGAATTCAGTAAATTAGAATTTAAAGGCAGTCATTGATGTTTCAATTACATAATAAATAAAAAACCCATAGCATAGACAAGATTATTTTCCATTTATTACTCAGATACAACCCCCCACCCCAAGAAAAAAGGGTAAAAAATAAAATACAAGAGTAGGAATTCTTTTTAGTAGAAGCACAACAAGAAAGGCATCTTTTTTACCCAAATAAATCTGCTCCATGGCATTATCTTGCATATTGCTTAAGGCCTACTTACAAGTGCAAAATCCAGAACCAAAATATATACATGGCTCACCAAGAACAATACAATAGGCAGAAAAGAGCCAAAAGCCAAGCTTGCTTTTCTCTCTTACCCACCTTATTCCCCTCCAACCATGTAAGAAGTCTTCTACCATTTAAAGGAATACCAAAATCACACTAAATAAAAATAGTATCAATTCCCGAATTTCCATAGCTACCATGCAATAGAAGAGCAGGTGATTAACCAAACTCTCATTTGCAAATACAACACCAACAAGCGTCATATCGACATCACACCAAATGGTACTATTTCCAGAATTAGCTTCCCAATATGACTGTCTAAGATGAGAAACCAGTGAAGTAATGTTCCCCTAACCAGTGACTAAAGATAAATTTAAATATAAACTTCTGTGTACATATATATATATATATATATAGTTGTGCATTATGCGCGCGCGCGTGTGTGTGCATTTCAGAGCATCTATGCCAGTGGCCCTGAAAAAATCCATGCCTAATAATAGAATATCAAGCAACATTAAATGTTTTTTAATGGACTTATTAGCTAAGCAAGCATAGATACTCATTGATTATCATATTACACCTAGAACTATGCTCTCATCCCTTATTTAAACCATCTGATTCAAAGACACAGTTTGTGAAACTAAAATTGCTATATGGTAACAATATATATACATATATTTGTTAAAATCAGTAATTATATTGAAGCATCAAGGGATGTAACCTAATTCCACAAATGATGTGGCACTAAAAGAAACTCTTAGTCTATACTGTGCTCTACAAAATTCAAAAAGCTATGTAAATCAAGGTCAGTTATACCAGACATCCAAGTATACAAAACACACAAAAGCTTGCTTTCTGATGATGCTCTATACTTTGAAATACTCTTCTATTTATTTCTCCTCATGTCAACCACCCTAGACAAAAATGGACAAGCATCCATACCTTTTTCTTGCCTTTTATCACATAAGCTCCCCACCAACTCTGGTGGATTAAAGGCACCTCCCAACTCCCAAGGAAAGACCCATGTCATCTCAAAACAAGACAAGACCAATATCCATAACTCTCTTGAGACAGTGAACAAGGATATGAGGCACAAATTTTACATCCTAATTAGTCCATTAACTCACATTGTTCACCCTTGGGTTGAACTTGGAACTTGAGATTCATCTTATTGTGAACAGATAATTTTCAAATTCCAACACGTTGCACAACAGGTTCCTGGTATACAGTGCGCATGATTATACAAATCCAACTCAACCAATCAATGAAATCATATAAGAAATTAATATAATTATGCACTAACTCATAATCGCTCCATAATATTTGCTAAATTTAAATGGGAAATGGCACGTCTAATTGAACAAAACATGTTTCTTGCTAATGAAATTCTTATATTGATTACAAAAATAAAAAGAACAAAATAAATAAAAATTCTCAGATGTTGAGGTATTTGTCAAGGAACATCCCGAGCTCTCTTCATCAAATAAGATCACAGATTCACAAATGTTTTCAATTTTCAAGTAGTGAATTAGGTAGTCAGTTGATTCAACTTTAGAAGGTAAGGCACATGTTTGACCACAAATAAGATCAGTTTCATTTCAGCAGGCATGCAGTTGGCAGGCAGAGTCATGAACAGCAGTAAAAACACCACCTTCGAACAGAACTCAGACAACTCAGTTGCTCGTGAGCACAAGCCATGCAGTATAATAGATCAGACATCAAAAACACAAAATTAGCAGTCAAATGGAGCAACAAAAAACTTCAAGCAACCATTAACAAAATTTTCAAAGAAATAACACTCTAATAATAGTAACCAAACACTTGCAAGTGATCACCTTTTTGGAGCGAGAAATTTCAATATCAATAAATGAAAACCAGGGCAAATCAAAAGACAATGAAATGAATATAATTATCAAAAATAAAATTTAATGAAATGAATATATAAATGAGAGAGAGACCTGAACCAGAGACAAGAAAATTAACTGTATAACAAAACATCAATGTACAATTATATACGAACGCCTCGATCTATTTGTAATGCATAATCGTATAGCCTGTGTAGAAAGCATATCAATGATCCAAGTCTCTTCGTCAATTGATGTAATTAGAATCGTATAATTGAGTCGATCAAAACCCTAAGTTCAATCGATGGACCAATTGAAAAGGAAAAGATAATTCGATTTCGATAGAAGGAAATCGTTACCTTCTTCGGCCGATCGGACGATCCTCGCGATCCGGTCAAGACGCTCGAACTGGAAGGCCACAGGCTCAGCCTCTCGAACGCAGTGACACAGTGAATTTTTCAAGCATTACCCATTGATTCCATTATGACCAAACTGCCCTTCGCTTGTTGCAAAATCATTGTCTGCTAGGGACATAAGCAGGCACAAAGTTGGTGTAATGATCAATCAAGAGCTCTAATTAGTCATTGCGTCACTAATTTGCCCTTCTAATTTCCAGTAAATTGCTCCATAACCGGAGGACATTATTGGAAACGAAATATTTCTCCCACTACACTCTACCTGCTAAACATGGAAACCCTAAATCGCTCGCATATATAGATACATTTTCACCTGCAGATGAGATAACCATATCCAATTAATTTGTCTCTGTTGCAGTTTACAATTTCACCACAAATTCAAACGGTGGCTAGATAGATGTCTCACCTGCCGGAGGAAGTTGTCGCTGATATACTCTCTCGATTGCCGGTGAAGCCGCTTCTTCAATTTAGGATCGTATCCGTACCGTGGCGTGCCCTGATCGACAGCCCCGATTTCGTTAAATTGCACCTGAATCGATCAATTGAGAGGAAGACTGATCTTTTCCTTATTCTGAGAAACGACCACCTCTATGCGCTGGACTTCGATTCGCTCGACGCCGGTGTAAAGGCCGTGAAGCTCGATCACCACCCTTTGAGGTGCCAGGACTACAGGACCGAGGTATGGGGTTCTTGTAACGGTTTGCTTTGCTTGTCAAATGCTTTAGATACCTTGGTTCTGTGGAACCCTTCGACCCGGCAGTCTCGAAGATTGCCGTACGCGTCTATTGAGTTCGAAAAGCAATCTAGGTATTTTGAGATTCGCGTTTATGGGTTCGGGTATGACAGCCTCAGTGACGACTACAAGGTGGTGAGGATTGTGATGATCAAAGCGAACGATTGTGATTCTTACCATTATGAAGTTAAGGTTTATAGTTTGAAATCAAATTCGTGGCATAGGGCTGAGAAATTCCCCAAGTACCCTCGTCACCCTCATTTGAAAAGAGTTGGTGGTGTGCTAGCTAGTGGTGCTTTGCACTGGATTGTGACTCAAGAGCATGAGCCAGGCTTGATTGTTGCTTTTGATCTGGGATCGGAGAAATATAGATTGGTGCCACAACCTGATTATAAAGATACCAATTTTTATATGAACGTTGAGACCTTGGGCGGATGCCTTTCGGTGGTTTGTAATTATTATGTAGGCCGTGTTGATATATGGGTGATGAAGGACTATGGAGTGAAGGATTCTTGGACCAAG
This sequence comes from Vitellaria paradoxa, assembly GCA_019916065.1. Taxonomy (NCBI): domain Eukaryota; kingdom Viridiplantae; phylum Streptophyta; class Magnoliopsida; order Ericales; family Sapotaceae; genus Vitellaria; species Vitellaria paradoxa. The sequence goes on from CM034242.1 coordinate 7,641,037, forward strand.
TTAATTTCCATGTTGCAACCAGGTTTGATTACCTCCTTTCAGTACGTGAGGCCGGTTGCTTATTCAAAGAGCAGCGAGGAAGTACTCCTGGAACAGGACACTAAAAGGCTTATTTGGTATAACCTTAAAACGAATAAGGTCAAGAATGTTAGAGTTCATGGTACAAAAGATTTGTTGCAAGTAGACGTGTGCTCGGGAACCCTTGTTTCGCTCAAAGGTGATGGCAAAGTTGATTGGAAGAAGCAGCAAGAACAAGAAGAGAAGAATATGTGAGCTAATAGCCAAGTTAATTAGATTTTCAATTCTAGCTGTTTTTCTTTATTGCTTTAGTAGTCCATCTTGCTCTCCTTTGTTCATTGTATACTTAATTTTCACACTTGACAGATATATTGGTCAGTATCAGTATGTATAGGTTTTTTTGCAAGCCATATTTAAATGCAAAATACCAACATGAACAAATATGTCAATTGCAACTAGAATTGGTTTTTATATATGTGTTTGTATGTTTATGTATATTGATGGGTAAGCAATTCTATTGAAGCCACCCCATCATGTCATAACTTAAACTTCCTACCATCTCCAGGTTCAATTTCCCTATCAGCCTAGAAATATGTGTGTTGTGTGTGTGTGTGTGCAGGGATTGCATAGAGGGCTGGTTTATTTGATTTAGTATGCATTTCAACTGCTTTGGCAGTCTAGAGTTCTCATCCAATTGTGTTATGTGTAGTAAGATGTGAAAACTGTAATGCCTCTTTTCTAAGTGCCTCATGTCAAGCTATACCTCACATGTTGGATTTTGTTTCTCATAGGAACCGTTTTCTGTCCAAGGGGTTCAAACTGGTGCTATAAGCTACTGGAAGAAGAAAAGAAAAGAAAAGAAGACCTTCATGGTTGAGAGGTAGGCTACTAATTTTTTGTTAATCTTTTACATTTATGTTCAAAAGGTTTATCTCTTGGTCACATTGGTCATAATATGCAAGCGTAACAATACCATATGCATAGATGGTATTCTGAGTACATAAATGAAGTTTGATGATCTTATTCAATCTGATGCTCGGGAAATGTGGCACTGTTTGAGCATTTAAAGAAGTCCACTCCCCCCTCCTCCCATCCCCATCTTCCATCCTTCAGCATTACTGTCCATTTACCTATTTAATTCCCCAATCACCCTTAAGTATCTAAAATAAGAAATCTTATTTCCCTAAGGGCTGATGCTGGACTACAGTGTAAGAGTTGCATATTGGGAATTGTCAGGTTGCAAGGAAAGAAATAACTTGCGAGTTGCCTTTTATAATATATATATATATATATATATATCTTCGTTTGAAGACTATCTTTACTTGTCCTAAAGCTAGGATGACACTAGTTTTGCCCACTTCTCCCAGATGGTTGGAGATGATGTTAATTTGTATTGTTTATATGTATAGTTTGCATTTACTCATATAAGTTAGTAACTATTGTGTGATAAAAATAACTACAGGCCTAGAGTAATAGAAGCTCCCTTCCGCCTTTTCATCTGGCAGAAGTCTTTAAGATTGGAATCCTGACTTTCTGTTTTTATGTAACTCTCATTGGGTAATTTTATCATTCTTAGATATATGTATTTTTTAAAGATTGTGACAATTGTTTAGATGTGCTAATGGTTAATGGCTTGCACTTATACCTATGAATGGGTGCTTGTGCACGTGGGGATATTTTAGCAGGTTGTGATTTCTTGATTTAGGGAAGCGAATTGCAAAATGTGTGAAGGAAAAGATTGCGGCAACAACAGCCTATGGATTCCTAGACTACATGGTTTCCACGTTTCACTTGTATTATACCGGTGGAGTAGCAAAACCGTGATGTCAGAGTTGCCTGGCTTATAAAGCCCACAAACTAAACTGTGGGAATCATATGAAATTTGGACTTGTTTTCCTGCATCTCATGTGGAAATTTTTTCTGCCCTAATCGCCTTCCTAAGCTAGTGGGGATTAGTGTGGGTATATACCAAGTCTGGCTACTAAAATGTTAATCTGGTTACTCTGCTTTTGCAGATGATTTCAATTGTGAAGCAGGCTAATTGTTGTGACAAACAAGGAACCAGCAATATCTGGTCTTGCCATGGGCTAAATTGCTTGTACATGAAATGTGAGGAGTTGTGTGTGAATCATCATCATAGCTGAGGAACTTGCTTAGATGAGCCTTCTTGTTCGTTCTGCCATAAACAGGACTGCGGATCTCCACAGACCTGTTTGGTATTGTTGTCATGATTTTCACCTTCTGTTTTCTGCATCTCTTTTCTCGATCTTCCATAAATTTTACCTGTAAAAATTTTTAGTATTTATTTTTTTCAAATGGCGTTTACACTTTTCTATGCATGTCTGAATTTTTCTGAAAATTCAAAATTTCAGTTTCCTGATGGGTTATTTCAAGAAAATTTAAAAAAAAAAAAGGCTTAAAAATTGCGGTTTCGTAAGACGACTTTCCGATGAATTTTTTTTTCTTTTCTTTTTTTTCCCCCCTGTTTTCGAGGGCAGAAAGAAATAGTTTTCAGAAACAATACGAGACGGTTACTAGTTCTCAAGATTTTTCTTTTCTTTCCTTTTTTTTTTTTTAAATGGCTGTTGTTTGCCTTCCTTTGAGCTACACGGTTGAATATTTTATGCATGGACTCATCTCTTGAGTTTGGACAGATGCCGAGGCAGTGGTTTGAGTTTGGTTGTTTGTGATTCTCAAGACTGGTTTGGGGTTGTTCAAGTTGAGACTTTTGCAAGAGCAAACCCTAGGTCTGGCTTGGCAAGAAGCTCTTTAAGATAAAGACTTCATGTGAAAATCTTATTACATATGGTGGTTTGTATTTATTTTATTGAACTGGATTGATGTGTAATTGTTGAAGAACATAGATGTCCAAGTAGCTGAAGTGCATGATGCTGATAAACTTTGTATGAGTTGCATTTGGATGTATTATATTGTATTGCTGTGACGAAGCTCTTGTTTTAATCAATGAAGAGAATAAAGTTGGTGTGGATTCCTTAGTAGTTGGTTTAGTTGATATTTAGAATTGTGATCAATACTACTTCACGAATACCTTCCTTATTCCATGGATTTTGATGTTCTTGAAAAGCCAGTAGCAAACGTGGCACGTAAGTTCCATGGACAGCTGCAATTTTTCTGCTATGTTTGATATCTTGTATATTCGTAGGACAAATGTATTTACATCTTTGTGTTTCGATAGATGGGCGAAGACACTGATAAATTCTACACAATTTCTTTATAAAATCAATCTGTTAATTTTTTAATGGAATTATAATTATTTTAGACCTTTCAAAAAAAAAAACTATAATTATTTTAGGATTTAGATTTTGTTGAGTTGAGCTGATGATCAGTGATACATAATGCAAGTTGAATTAGAAGCATAGTTAGGGTTGGCTCGAAGTCCAACAAAAAAGAAAAGAAAAAAAAAATCATCCTCTTATAAAAACTCAAACAATCTAATTAATTAACGAGATTTACACCAATTAAATCAAATAAAATCAAATTTTTATATTGAATTATCGCACAAATTTTGTACGATTAAATCAAATAAAATCATAATTTCGTATCAGATTGCCACATAAATCTTGTTCGTACTTGTCCGGTTCTTAAGATCCAGTGGAAGACATGAAATAGTTCATGAACTCACAATTTACTCATATTTGGGAAGGTTAATCATCACCAAAAATAATACCTCCATACCACCAAAATAATAATGATGATGATAATTTTCTTTGGCGCTAAAAAAAAAAAAAAAAAACACATTCCCACCCCATAACACCAAAATAATAATGATGATGATAATTTTCTTTGGCGCTAAAAAAAAAAAAAAAAAACACATTCCCACCCCATAACACTTTCAGTACAACTATGGTCGAGAAATTTTATGCAAAAGCCATCCGTCTCATATGACGATTACAGAGAAACTCTTAATCATTCCCCACCACCAAAAAAAAAAATTCAAGTAAGTGATTAAAATGACTCACAAGAATATACAAAATCCAACAAAATTAAATTTTAAAAAAAAAAAAAAAAAAAGAAATGACCTCCCACAACGGTAAGCCAGCAATTTTTCCAGAATCCACTGGATCATCGTCACCTAAAATGCTTGTACCATTACATTGATCTCTTTCTTAGCTTGACTAGTCTAGGCTTTCTTCGGCTGCTACTACTATAGCTAGCTCGGCAGCATCCGCTGCATTATTTTCCTCTTTCTTCAACTACTAGTTCTGCAGCATCCACTGCATTATGTCCTTCCGAATCACTCCCTGAAAAGCACCTCTTCCGTGGCTCAATCTCGATGCTTCCAGGCCAGATAAGCTTGAAAAACGCCTGTACTGGATGTTAGTTCCTGCAGGATTAGCTGGTCGCATCATCCTTGCAATGATGGGAAATGGTTTATGCCATATATTCTTTGGCGAGTTAAACAGATGCCTATTAGATTCTTTATCCACACTTCCCTTAAATGTTTCAAAGACCCCATGAGCTTTATGGGGAGATGTATTGGTAAGCTGCTTTGTCACTGCGTTTCCATTACCACCCAGAGGCTTTGTTGGAGGACCACGGATCTGAGCTGATGGTTTCATCCTGTCGAGCCATCGGAGAATCCAACTGCCAAGGTTCCGACCAACTTCAATATCTCTATCCTGTATATTCTTGTGAAACTTGACCGCCACATCAAATACAGCCCGTGTTCGTCTGTGATGAAAAGAAGGAAAATATAATTTTACAACTAGTTGAAAATGATGATAGTAACAAAGATAACTATGATAACAGCAGTACTGCACAATCATGAAGCAGTTGAACATGGATTCAATTCCATCAACATGACACAAGCAAACTTGGGAAGTTTGGACTTTGATCTCTTTCTATGTCAAACAAGCATTAGCTGCATTAGTGCAACAAAGTTAGGAAATCAATAGAGTTTTCCCACTTCATTAAGCTGCCACAACTCCTACTCCAGCACATAGGTCAGAGGAAAGCTTCATTCATCTAATATGATGTGGATGTCTATTGATAACATTAAAAGCAATTTCAGCAATTGATGTAAACATCCCTCATCCCTCATCCACCATAACATACAATATAAACCTGCCCTGAATTTTACGTTTATTGACATAATGAAGCATTTGAAGCAGTGATGTAAGAAAAATTTATGCACAGGAAAGAAAATTTCTCGGGCTAGCACATATTAGATGGGGTTTTCAAAGTGAAGATGTGAGACAGTATGTTTAGCTGCTGAAATTTGCCAAGGTCCATGAATCTTGCAAAAGCTAACTTCCCAATAGCATTGCAACAATGGCATTGCTATGTGATGCAGTCAGTTGTAAAAAAAAAGGGAATTCAGAAATGCCCCATCACAACTGCAAACAGACATCTTGTAAAGCCCATCAAGAAAGTGATGTGAAATACGCACTCGGGAGTTTTCTATTTGTTTGGGGTGTCCTCGTGGGAATCAATAAAGTAAAGGTAAGCATACTAAATAAAATTACAAGTTGAAATACATCAGTAAACTTAAGTGCAAAAGAAGCAGTATTAATGCGAATAAAGTGCCAAAAAATCAACAATCAACTAACTTATGAGGCATCCATACCTCCCCTTTATGTGAGACACCAAAGTTATAGGCTTGCATTCTTTGTAAAACATCTTAACAAAAAATAAACCAATACAAATTATATCAAATTTTCATAAGTTATCCCATCTGCAAGACTCAAGAAAATCAATGATAGTTGCATACTGAGAGAAAACACGCATTCTCTGCAAGTAATGAACCTATCTTCAACAGAACCGCATTTTGTATTGTTTTAAGTAGGCAACCGGATTTGCAACTTTCATATTAATCATTTAAGAGGTTTATATGTCCAGTTCAGATACAATTGTTTATGGGCTTAAATAATGATTTGAAGCTTAATCAGAACGGATTTGAAATAAAACAGTAAAAATATTTATTTAAAATCCTCTAAAAGATTGATTCTATGTCAAAAAAAATCCCTATGAAAATCACTTTTACAGTTGTACTCAGTTCTTCTCCCTAGGTATTTCAACACAACATTAAATAGCTAAGCCTCCAATATTTTTTGTTTATAAATCTCAACTCAATAAGGCCTTGGCCCCAAACTAGCTACGGTCAACTACATGAATGCAACCTTAAGTTTTATGTTTATCCTAACCTAAAATCCCTCATTTCAAATTTATCCAACCAAATGCAACCTAGATTGCTTGTATCTATGGATTTGAAATCAAGGCATTTGATGCTATTTAGTTTAGATAGGGATTTCATTATGAATTTGAGTGGTTTAACATGATATACATTAAATGAAAGAATGCATTAGGTATTTTATGTGATCGCGTATGCCTTTAAGGTTAACGAAGAAAGTTTTATAGGACAATGGTTGGACCTGCCATGTTATATTGTTCCATGCATTGAGATGATGAAAAAAAAAAAAAAAGATGTCCATAAATGAATGCAACCAAGATGAAAAACCTACGTGCATGTGTGGTGAAATGAGAAAATATATAATTAGGAATAACTGGGTTCACGAGATGATAAAGGTAGAAATTAAGGAAAAATTAGCTAAGGTGGTTTGACCACATACAATTGAAATCAGTAGATATGTTAATTTGGAAATGCGACGTCATCCAAATCATGGGTCATGCAAAGAGACAGGGTAGACCAAAATCAACATGGATAGACATAATAAAGAAAAGCCAAAGCTAGATGTGATTTGACAAAGTATATAATACTTAACTGAGCGGAATGGAAAAAATAAAAATCCAAGTAGCCACCCCATTTAGGGTGCGTTTAGAGTGACAAAAAATAATAAAATTTGATAAAAGTTGTGGGTTCGTAATTCGTGTAGTGAGATAAAAAATAATAACTTTTAGAAATTTTCAGTATTTTTCAGCATTTTTAGTTGGGAAAAGGCTAAATTGAGTTAAATTGAACATGATGTACATTACAATGGATTTGAAATCACGAAATAATAATAATAATTAAAAAATGAAACTAGTTATTTGAAATTCTTTATAATAGTGGCTCCCACTACTTTAATACGATTTGATTTCAATTGATTTGAAAATTCAAAGGGAACCTTAATTGTATTTTACATTAGAATCATTTCCAGATATACACAGAACAAAATCTATTGACTCAACCAAATGCAACCATGAGATGCAGGACCCACAGAACTTGTTTTTGTTTAGAAAGTTGAGGCTATTGAACAAACATTAGGATTCGGATTCCTTGGTGAATGGAAAAAACCAATATAATTCACAAAATGTAATATTTATTTCCCCGGAATAATGCTCTCACCTCCATTACCCAAAATAATGCTCTCACCTCTTCCTTCATCAGTTCAGGGATTGTATCCAGGATAGTCTAGCAAATTTCTTCATACAAAAAGGGGCACTCACCAATAATCATTTAACAATAACTAATAAATATTACATGCGCATGTTTCAAAATCATTGCGATGTGCCTTGAATCAGCTAATCGATGACTAGTTAAGATTTCCAACAATCAGCCAAATCATTACAGATGGAGCACTAAACACTTAACGAATCCACCATCACTTAAATAATTATTTTCGATCATCATTTCAACTGATAACGTTCTATTGATTTTAAAAACAGGTAAATCAATCATTCGTAAAACCTGAAATCGTAAAGTAAAACACAATCGACTTGGATCATATTCACTCGGAATCAATGAAAGAGCAACCCGAGCAATTGAAAATGCGAAATCGGCAGAGAGAAAATGGACAGAAACATACCCACCGACAAATTGACGGATCTTCGGGTGCTTAGGGCTGATAAGGCGGCGCTGAATCTTGCGAGCGAGCCTGTACGTCCTTTTCAGGCCCAAGAAATACGCCGTTGCCAGTGTTATTTCCCATAGCACCATTCTCACACCTCTCTCTCTCTCTCTCTCTCTCTCTCTGTATATATATATATATATATGTATTTGTGAAACTTTTCTAACAGGTGTACCTTTGATTCAGTTTTTAAGTTAGCTTTCCTGTTTTCGTTCCTCGCAAGGCACAATTGCAATGGAGGGCGGACCAGAATGTTCGAATTTCGTTAGAAAGTTTAAACTGGGCCGAGCATTTCCCAGGGGGCCCATTCAGACTTCATGCATTTGTCGTGGGCCCAAAGAAGTATGATGGGACCCGTCATAATATAATAATAATTTTTTTTGGGGGGGGGGTCTTTTGACTATTTTTCACCCGAAAAAAACGGCGACAAGGGAATATTTTTTTTGACAATCGGCGACAAGGGAATTGTTACCCCATTTTGCCCCCAGAAGATGTGGATTATAATAAATCAACTTTCAAGGGGGGAAGATATTGACCATTTGGACGAGAGGGGGCGGACAGAAGCAATGACGTCTCTCAACTCTTAATTTTTAATAAAAAAAATATGAAGTAGATTGAAAAAAAAAATTAAAATTGACCTCCTTAACGTTAGACTTAACATTAGTATAATATAAATAGAAATTTGATGAAATGATTTTTTTTTTTGGGGGAAAATGAAATAGTTGGGGTTTTAATTTTAATTAAAAATAATATAGTTTGACCCCTAATTAAAAATCGTGCATCTACAATTGATTAGTGAGCAATGTCTGTTAGAAAAATTAGGGAACGTTTAGAGTGATAAAAATGAGAATATTTGAAATAATTTGTAAGTTTATAATTCGTGCAGTGAAATAAAAAGTAAATAATTTTTAGAAATTTTTAAATATTTTTAGAATTTTTTAACGTTTTACATTGCGTAAACAAAACCTTAATTGACTAATTTTGCAAGCGAAGTGAAAATTAAGCAAACCAAGTGCTCTATTTGAAGCCAAACTTTGCAAGAGGATCATCTAGGAATAGAAGTGAGTGCATTGGCTAAAAGAAATCAGAGTTCAATTGTAGCGATACATACATGATCTAACATTGTTAAAAATATACTTGATACACATTGTTGAAATGGAAGCCATTGATAATATATAAACAACAAATTTACTTTGTGTCGTAGGTCTTTGTGATTCGTATAATAGACAATGAAGAAAGTGTACCGACAATAAATAATGCAATGCTCTTCTCAAGGAGAAATGAAATTGAAATAAATGATTCAGGTGAAGCTAGTGCGACGAAGTTTTGCTTGGCATCAATAAAGGAGTTTTGTTAAAATTTGTTGCCTAATTTATCTCAATTTAATTAATTATTATTATCATTGGCATAAAGAATTTTATTAGCATTTGAATTAGGAATTTACTGTTATTTATCTTTCATTGTAAGTACTACTAAAATATTTATTCTTAATGTCTATTATAGGCAATCACTAAAGTTCAAGAATAGATAGCCACTAAAACTTAAGAAGTTATCACTATTGTTATTAATGCCTACAAATACGTAAATGATTAAAATTGATGATGAATATTAAGTATTATTGACCGTCAGATAACTAATCGTGACGAATAATAATGAAACATTCGAAATATTTTTTTAAGTAAATTTAATTTTTTTTATATTTTTCCAAAAACACATCAAATCCAACAATAAAAAATTTAACCAACAAAAAAAAATTTAACTACGTTTTTTTTTTAATTAAAATTTAATATTCCAAACAAGCACATGATATTACTATTTTGTTAATTCATGGGTTACCGTGGGTACCGCTATTTTTCCAAGAAAGGATGATATCAACACAATTAGGACTCCTTTTTGTATTGAATTAATGATGATGATGATGATAATACAATGTTGAATTTGTTCTCCTAACTAATTTCTTGTATGATAATAATAAGAGATAATTAAAACCAGCATCTTACGTAAAATAAATTCGTGAATTCACCGAAGAGGTGAGTTTACTCTATGATTAGTATGTTGATATCATTGTTAAAGTGGACAAATCTTTGTAGAGACGGTAAGAAAACCCCCTTGCTAAAAACTTTTATAAGTACAGTTACGATCATGAAAATCTTGTAACTAAGTAACGCTTCTAATAAAATTTATTATTTCAAAGTTAAGTATTCATAATGTGATAAAACTTTTATCACCAAAAATAACTTGCTCTAGTTAATAAATTAGCAAATGCATTATTTTCTTCCTTGGACGGGTAAAACAAAAGATTTAGGCGATGTACGTACATACCCCCCAGGCGATGTACGTACTTACCTGAAAAAAAAAAAAAATTAAGCTACGATTTTATTTAGAATGATAAAAAACTCAAAAAAATAATAAAAAATATTAAAAAATTCTAACAGTAATTTACTTTTTATCTCGGTGCATGAATTACGAACTCACAACTTATCTCACTTTATCTCACTTTTTATCACTCTAAATTTATCTCACTTTATCTCACTTTATCTCATTTTATCTCACTTTCTATCATTCCAAACACACCTGTAATTGAAGCTGTGAACCGAGCTAAAAAAAAAAAAAAGTTCCTGTTAATCATTTAAACTCATCTGTAACAAAAAATAAATAAATATTGAAAATTGTTAATTTATTGTTGAGCCAATGCCCGTGTTAACTATTTGCGATTCAATTGAACGTCATTTTATTTTGGAGGATTAGATTACTTATTTTATCAAAATAAAAAATAACATCAGAAAAATATTTTATTAAAATTTAGACTTTTAAGTATTTTTTATTATTTTAATAATTAATTTTATTTATATATTTTATATCACTTTGAATACCTATTCAATAAAAATTTTATTTGGTAAAAAAGTTATGTAAAACGAGAAAAAAAAAAAAAAAAAAAAGCTTAATGCTACATTTGGAACATGAATTTGTGAAGGGAAAGGAAAAATAAAAAAAAATAAAATTAATAATTTGTGAATTTTTGTATATTTAACCAAATAAAAATCAAATTTTGTTTATAAATAGATATTGATTTTAATTTTTTTTTTCTAACTCAATAAAGAAAAACAAATGAAATAAATATAATTTTTTTTCACTTCATCTTGCATTCTTACTATTTTCCTTCACTTTTCTTTTTTCTTCACAAACTATGTCCCAAAAATAGCTTAAAAATTTAGATAGTAATTCTCAAGCCAAGCCTAATACTAACAATGTCTTGCAACACCACCTAACAGTATCAATGTATCTAAGGCGAATGCAGAAGGTTCACAGCAGCGCTTGTAGTTGTGGGCAGTCCAATAATTGAGAAGCCACTTTGCCATGCAGTGTTCCTCTCCATTGTTGGCTTGTACCCTAGTCAGATCCAACGGTGGAGAGGGGGCAATGGATGATGAAGGTCAGTGTAGCCCCCGATCTAATAGGAAAATAATCCCATATAAAGAATTCAACATTGGATAAATTTTGATGTAGAATTATTTTTTTAGTGTCTATTTGGTTGGATATAAAGTGATATAAAATATGTAATTTGACAGAATATTTAACAAGAAGTAATTTTGGACCTTTAAATTTTTGCAAGAAACAATGCAGAGATTGAGTACAATACGACATTTCTTAAGTATTTTATTAACAATCCAAACTGAACTATATATCTAGAGTTACTTTTGACAATCAAACGTAGACTTAAATAGAGTCGGGGTTGAGAATTCAATTCCTCATCCTATATCCCACAATCAAACACACATTTAGGAATGTTTATTGGAGGGATAAGGACTAGGCTGTCCACAGTCCCCCGCAATGAAGTCACAAGTAATGTGAAGACAAGCGCCTAACAAAGTGTCCCAGTTTACTGAAAATTTTTGGAGTGAAGTAACAAATCAAAGATCAAACCTTGTGCAGGTGCAGGCTAGGGCTTGGAAGACTGCTATTCTGCTTCTCATTTCAATGTAGCTCTAGGTGAATCGGATAGAGCCATTTTCCTTCTCTGTTCCTCTTCGGCCATTCCCACTTTCTCCTTCGTCTTCTCCCCAACTTCTCCCGCTGCCTTGGCAACTTTATTGAAAGCACCCGTCACCCACGACGCCCCAGTGAATACATACCGGTTCCTCATTACGGCCGATCCGGCACTGCTGACTTTTTGCTCCGCAGCTGAAAATGCTGACTTGGCTTTCTCCGAGACCTGAAATTTCTGATCTACTCCCCGCACCTTGTCGCTCACAGCGGAAGTTCCAACGCTTATCTTCTTGCTGAGCCCAATCTTTTTATCAAAAGAAGCAACCTTGGCAGTTGCCGTGGAAGTCAGCCGGTGCTTCTCGTCAAAGGACTTGGCTTTGCCGGCTGCATCTTTCCCTAGGATGAAGCCCTTTGCGAGCATGGTGCTGACCACGTTCTCTGCCTTCCGAAGTGCAGATCCAGCAGCGCCTGCTGTTTTGTTTTCGGCTTTCTGCAGAGTTCGGGCAAGAATTAGGTCATAAACATTCATCTCGTGATACAAATATTGGGAAAATCGAATAGATTTTCATAATTCTCAAAAATGTGAGAAAACGACTAAAGGAAGAATAAAAGTGAAAAAATAATCACACACACAAGGCAAATTTTTTTGTGGTTCAGTAATTCGATGTGAAACACCTATGTCCATGGTGTTGCTAGTTGTTCTATCTTATTGTGGAAATTCATGATCAGTTGTATAGGAGACAAAACAGGATATTTACACCCAAAAGCAAATGTCCAAACCAAACCGCACAACTTTTTCATGTAGAGTCAAAACGGAATCCAAGTCATATTTTTCAGACACCCAACAATGTGAAAACTAAGGCTTTAGAGGTTACTCCTTACAAGGGGCGGTGCTGAAGCAGCTGGTGGGATCCGGTAGTGTGGATCCATAGTTACGGCAACACATTGATCAACTATTGTTGCTCCCTGAGAAAAGATCAAAGAGTCTTATAAAAGAATTCCTCGTATTTCCAGTCAACTAATTAGGTTTGAGAACAAATGTATACAGATGATTATGAAATCACAAAGAGAGACATCATGATGTCGAATGTATTGAGAAGTGAAATCACCGAGAGTAGTACTGCAGTCTCTGCTCCCAGTGAATCTTTGAAGGTAACGTATGCAATTTGTGACCGCTCTGTATGACTGCATGATCATGAAATAAAACTAAAGGTCCATAACAAAGGAAAGGTAAGAGAAGAAAACCGATAAAGTAATCCAACTGGTAACCTCCGCAGTTCAACATATTCAATATCACCAGAAAAAGAAAAGAACTCCTTGACGTCCTGCTCAGTTGCCCCCAGGGAAACATTGCTGACTCTAACAGTTCTTATCTGCATCAATAATTCAGGACATGTGACAGAAGATAAACAGGGGCAGATTCAAAATTTGTTATTAGCGGGAGCAAATTACATTTTTAAAGTAAAAATGGGCAAAAGTTAAAAAAAAAAAAAAACAGTGGGAGCAAAAGCTAAATAATAATGGGGTAAAAGCAATATTTAAAAGTAAACAAGAACAAAATTAATAGAGTCTACGTATAATTTTTCAAATCAATAGGGACCATTGCCCCAACTGGACCTTTACTCAGTCAGCTCATGCAGAGCAATATTATCAGCAAAAGATAAGTACATGACATCTATCACAAGCATGATTTAATCAAATCAAAATATTTTTGACCTCAAGAAATCAAGGGGCAACAAATTTTGGATGGATTTAACTAACTGGCAATTCTAAGTTTTTATGCCAAGGTCGAAAAAATTCTACTTGAACCCAAGCTATCTAAATCCTAGACATTGGACGCGCACATGAATGCTGGCTAGGTTCCAAGAAAATTCAACCAAAAAAAAAAATCTTCATTTGGCTGTTACCTATGGTAAACAAATATGTCAGTTTCTGGCCTATTTACGCTACATGTTTCCCACAAATGCATACATACATATACACAGAAATAGTCACTAAACTAATGCTAAAGAGTAATGGTAGATCTATTAATTGATTTTTTTTTATTGGAAAATAGATTTCAGTATTGACATCCAGACATTCTGAGAATTTTCCTAAATTACCATGACCATCTGGATTGCCTTCGAAAGGCAAGTTCCTACGTTGCCCACGACCAACCATTTACAGCGTGCAATGAAGCTGCTTGAAAGATAAAAGCTAGAAAATAATTGTAATGGTCTTGGAAGCTTTATCTTTAATTAGTACCCAAGAAGAGTTTGATGTAGCATTAAATTTATCTCATAAATACATGAAGGCTGGAAGATTAGATAATGGAAGATAAGTCTAGACAATTTATTCTATGTTATCCCACACAATAGCTGCAATTTTCTCTATCTTATTCTAGTATATTTTCAGTCAACAATTAAAAAGAATACATCAATAAAGTTTATACATGATTTAATAAATAGTTTTGCTTCTCAAAAAGTAAATAAAATAGTATTTAGTTAATAATTTTATTTACGTAGCATATTTTTTTAATTGTAAAACTTTATATAAAAAATTTTCACCAAACATTCCGTCTTAGAGTTTCAAATTTTTTAGACCGACCTGTTTCCTTTTCATTCATTTACTTTCCCTTTCCTCCGCAAATAAGTCCATTTGGATCTCAAAAAAAGATAAATTTTTAGTAACTTTTGCTTGTTTGGCATTTTACAACACCCTTAAAAGTTACTAAAAATTTCTGAAAATTTCTACAACTTTTTTACCAAATAACCAAAAGTTTTTAGAAGTTCTTGAAAATTTTTTCAACTTTTTACCAAATAACCAAAAATTACTAAAAGTTCTTGAAAATTGTTGAAAATTTTAAAATTTAACTAAACACATAAAAAAATTACACCTACTAATTTTTGACGAAAAATTACCAAAAGTTACTAAAAATTTCGCTCTCAAGCAAGTCCTAAATTGTAGTGCCTACAAAAAAACTATCTTAAAACAACCCGTATGACCCGAAATCAACCAAATTGAAATAATAATAAGAAATAAATGATTCAATCCTTATTGTTGAACAAGATTACACATGGCATACCAAATACCAAAACTTAAATTTGAAATCATCATATTTGCAGCTCACTTTGATTCGAAGTAAGGCACATGCATTGAGAAGAGTAGAACTCAACTGTGCTTGGATCAACTATGAATCTTAATCTAATTTCATCGATTAAAAAAGCCAACGAAACTATATTTATCCACACACACACAGATAGATTCCACTTTTGTATACAAGAAAAATCTAACAGATAATCAATAATATGAAACATGAGATTATATAAATACAATGTGTATACAAGAAAAATCTAGCAAATAATCAACAATATGAAACATGCAATTAACGCCAAAATGTAAAGTCACTTAATCAATTACAGTTTACCTTCGGCGAAGTTATGCACACATATACGCGTACAAAGGATGCGTTTGGAGTTATATAAAAGTGTATAAAATAAAATAAAATTGTAAAAGTAAATGTCTCGTAGTTCGTGCAGTGAGTGAAGAATTTAAATTTTGTTGTCTCGTAATTTGTATTTGTAGAGATTTGTAGGATTTTATTTTATTTTGTGTAGTTCCAAACGGAGCCAAATTATGGGCATGTTTAGAATGACAAAAATAAGATAAAATTAAATAAAATGAGATAATTTATAAGTTTGAAATTCGTGTAGTTCAATAATTATAGAAGTTTTCTGAGTTTTTTAGATTTTTTTAACATTTTTAACAAACCAAACTCACCCATATATGTATCAGCAATGTTATGTTTAGAAAGTGGATTTATAGGGGAAAAAAATGAAAAAAATAAAATAAAATTACTAATTTATACAATTTTTATATATTTAATCATAAAAGTTAAATTTTTTTTATAAATATTTGTTTATTTTAATTTCATTTTTATTATTATTTAATTAAAAATAAAATAAAATTTTAATTTTCTCGCTTCATTTTCCATTCTTGTCATTCTTCTATGCTGTTCCATTTCATTATACAAACATAGCACAACGCACGCAAATAGATACAGATACATATAGAAATCGATTAATCGACCAATTGGTAATACTGACCGACATGGCAATCAAACAGAAGATTGATAGATAGCCAGAGGAAAAGAAATGAGCGAAGCAAAATCGCCGGGAAAAGCAAAGCAGTCACCGGAGATACACAGGTATCCTCTTCGCTGCTCCTTCGTCGCTGCTTAACATAGAGAAAAAGAGCGAGAGTGCAGTTAGAGAGAGATTGGAGAGAGGAGAGATTTTGGGGTGGGGTGCCGAAGGGGATTAGAAATTTGGAAGCCGGCGTTGCGGAGGGTGAGCGACGGCGTTGACGTGTTGACGGGGCTTCTTCGAGACTATGCTCCGGCACGCGATGCGGACATCTATGGTGGGACCCCATTTTGGACATTTATAGGTGGTTCAGGTATCAATTTGTGTAATAGTTACATTGAAGTTATAAACAAACATTTATTTTTTTTAACATATATTTTTCAACAGACTTAAAATATTTTTCAAATATTTTTAACTAATATTAACGGAATTAATAAAGTATCATTTGATATACCTGTTTTGAACTCATTTCTCATTCTATAATTTTAAAAATAAAAAAAATAACTTAAAATAAATTTTTTAACTTATATTTTTAAAATTTGTTTTAAAAAATAAAAAATGAGTTTACACATGAAATGCACAATATCAAAAAGTCATTTTAAGTATTTTTAATCCAAAATAAGAAAAATTTCAAAATATAAAAAATAAAAAAATGTGAAAACAAATGCATTTTTTTGCTTTCTTTATTTTGAGATTTTTAAAATATAAAACATATAAAATAGAAAATCAAAAATAAAATCAAAAACAAAAAATTTATATAATAAAATATGACGATTTTTTAAAATATTTTTCTCACAAAATAAGATTTAACGGTTAAAAATTATTTTTTCTTTCATACAACAATTTAGATCATTTTTATATTTTTAATATCCCGTTCAATTCTTATTTTAACTGACCTCACTACCATCTGTCTCACAAATTACCTTGAGCATTTTAAATTCCACCATATTTTAAGGGTAGAGATCATATGCAAATCAAAACTGTCAATTTAAATTCCGTTCAATTATAATTTATAAGAAATTGAACTTTCAAAAGTAAAGCACCATAATTAATTATGGTGCTTATTAAAAATTAATTAGAGAGAGACTAAAATATATACAGCTATTAGAGCTTAAAATTTTGGTAAATAAATTAAAATCTATGAATTATTATAATTTTTTTAATTTAAACTTTTTATCTAAAGTTTTAACTATATAAAAAATTTAATATGTTCGAAATATTGTAAGTACAAATTATTACGGTCGGAATATAAATTAAATGACGCCTAAGTACATACAAACTACAGGCTAATCTTTCACCTCACCTCAATTAAGTAAACTCAATCTACAGCTTAACCTTTCATCTCGCATCTTTTATCATTCTTTTAATCATAGTCCGTTGGAAGTTTTAAATTTTATCCCCAAAAAAAAATTAAAAATTTTCATAAAATTTTAATTGTTAACCTTTATTAATTTAAACTATAAAATATATCTAACATTAAAAAATATAACAAAATCTGCAATTATATTGTTCCAAAAAAAATGTCAAATAATTAGGTACCTATCGAAATTCAAAATAACACACACTATAATCTGATAAAATCTATTCGAGTAGACCATTTACTTAAGGATAGATTTAAAATTTTTTTGGCACCGTATTATGACACAATTGCTTGGAACTCTTAAAAAATTTTAAAAATTCTTAATTTTTTTCAATCAAATTTCGATACTTGTCACTTTTACACCAACTTTTTATAATTTTTTTGACAAATCAAACATCAAACACTTATATGTAAAAATTTTAAAAAATTTATTGACACTCTAAATATCAAAAGTTATACTTTTAGAATTTTTTTTACCAAAATTTGAAACACCAAATTAACAATCCGATATATAATTAAAACATTTTGTCAAAATTTACCATAAAAATGTTTATCGGCAAAAATTAAACTTGAGAATCTGATTATTTACTTTATCACACGGTGTACTGGTTAATGCTATGTTTGGTTAATGCTACGTTTGGGGATTTGTGGAAGGAAAAAGAAATAAAAGGAAAATAAAATTTATAATTTTAGCAATTTTTGTATATTTTAATCAAGTAAAACTTAAATTTTATTAATAAATATCTATTTATTTTAATATTTTTTAAGTTAACAGAAAAAATAAATAAATTTAATTTTACACTTCATTTTACATTTCTACTTTTTTTTTTTTTTTTACTTTTTCATTTCCTTCACATATTCATATTTTAAACATAATCTAATAATTATTGGGATGAAACCAAAACACCCTCTCACCCATTTTGTTTTTAAAAATTGCAAACATTAAGGACCTGTTTGGCGCACCAAAAAGTAGCAATTTTTGAATTTTATAAAATTTTTTGCATTTTGGTAAAAGTTCTTTCTACTTTTTTTTTTTCAAAAACTGATATTTTACCAAACGCATAAAAAATTATGACATACATTTTAAGTTATAAAATTTAAAAATGTTCTCCAACTTATGGTAAAATATTTACAAAATTTTATCAAACACATAAAATTTTACATTTTATAAATTTTGGCACAAAATTACCAAAAACCGGTATGCCGGACTGGTCCTAAAGCACTTTTATTATTCCAAAACAATTTAGCGTCACTTAATCAAGTGTTCTAAACTTGTATTTTGCTTGATCATTTCTTTTATTTTTTATTTTTATTTAATTGAATTGAATTCATTTTTATTTTTTATGTACTGAGAAGATATGACAATTTTTACTAAAAAAATATTTTTTAAAATTTGCAAAATAATAAAATTCAAAGTGGATATTTGACAAATTAATGAAACCCTATGTGGATAAACGGGCTAAGATTTTAGTTACCCTAATTATATAAAAAAATTATTTTTAATATCCTTTTTATAATATGATAGCATACAGATAATGTATATTGATTAAAAATAATAAATAAGTACTTTAGTATTATTTTATATTACGTTCTGTATTTATATAATTTTTAATTTTTATAAGTATATAATTATGAGTATTATTTTTTATATAATTTTTTAAGTGGATTAAGGTAAAATTAAGAAAATATTTAGTGGCTCATTCGGGGATAGTCGAGTTAGTTCGGGCAGCGTGCCGTAAGGCTTGGGACCATATGGCATTGAGTTCAACTCCTCTTCAAGGGGCAGTCGTTCCTTTATTATGGAGGGTTATCTAACAGCCTTTTCGGCTGAACTGGTCAGCCAGTGCTTGCCTAGACTGGTTTACTCTCTGTGGTTCTTGGCCGGTTAAACCCACATAGTGAACTTCACCCAATGCTGACCCCTAAGGTAGAGGTTGTGGGTTTTCTCGTACCAGAAAAAAATATTTATTGTAATGATAATAACATATTATGGACATAATGTTAGATAACGAAGTAACAAAGTAAAATATTTATGTATGTTATAATTCTTATCATAAGATAAATCATCATATTTTATGTATGTTCAAATTTTATATTGCGATGTTTAGAATTTATAGTTTATAAATATCTCAGGATTCATTTGATTTGTTTTTCTATTTTTATCTTCTAATTTGAACTAATTTTTCATTTTACGCTTTTCAAAACAAGGAAAAAATTTAAAACACATTTGGTCACTTGTGTTTTCAAATTTTGTTTTAGAAAACAGAAAATAAGTTTGCACATAAAATGAAAAATGACAAAAAATTTGTTCTGAGCGTTTTTAACCAAAAATAAGAAAAATTTCAAAATAATGAAAATAGAGTATTTTCTATTTTCTTATTTTAAGATTTTTAAAAAATAAAATAGAAATAAAAAATAAAAAACAGAAATGTAAACCAAATGTCACCTTAATTTTATTAATTTGTTATATCATGTCATTTTGGCAACATGGTATTATTACTCAACTAAATACTAATCTTACCATTGCCAATAAATTATATTAATCTTACCATTTAGTGCGAATTTGGAATTGTTAATTGATAAACCCCACACGTTTGTTTCATTGAAAAAAATTTTTTTTTTTATCATTTTTTAACTTTCTACATTAAGGGACTGTTTGGAATAAAAAAAGTTGGTAAAAAATTACAGTAAAAATAGAAATATGTGATATAAAGGTGATATGTGTTAAAATTTTATTGGAAAAAAGTACAAAAAGTAGTTAAAATTTGGTAACTTTTGGTAAGTTTTGGCCGACCAAACAGGACTTAAATACAAAATTAACTTTCACTATTTTTTTTTTAATTTCTCTATCTTTTATCAAATTTTTATATTTTTTTCCAATCTTTTTCTAAATTTTTTAACTTTTTTTAATTTTTATAAATTTTTATCAAACACCCAATTAATAATAAAGTTTCACGTGCCAAAAAAAAAAAAAAAGAAAAAGCACAAATACGTATATATATATATACTAATTTTTTTGGTGCCGCTGAACGACTCTTTCAGACATTTTACAAATATAATTTTATTAATAAGTTATAGGATGCTATAATAAGGTCATTTCAGACATTTTACAAATATTGTGATCACGGTTAGAAGTTGAATCTCAGGGGGCCTTGGGAGTGCATTTTTTGGCAGTTTTTGGTATCGTTGAAAGTTACTTGTTATAATTTTTCGTGTTTAGTAGAATAAGTTATAATTTTTTTATAATTTTTAAATATTTGGTAAAATTTTTAATAATTTTTGATAATTTTTAGTAATTTTAAACATCTTTAATAATTTTTGGTAATTTTTAATAATTTATAAGTTAAAAAATTACTGTAATAGAATAGAAAAATGATAAATTTTGATATTTTACTAAACACTCAATCAACAAAATTTAAGATTTTTTGTTAAAATTTTTGCTGCCAAACGCAACCTTATTTTAATCGTGGGAAAATTCGGTAACGAAAGTGTAAATTAATTTTTCTTCTATTATTTTACAAATACATTATTATCTCGAGGGAAGAAGATTTGAAAAAAAAAAAGGAATGTCAAAGGCCAAGCAGTCCACCCGGGAAAGTCCAACTGGCACTGCGCCGTCCGCGTTCCACGTGTCGCTTCGTTAGCCACACCGACGGCCGGCGGAACAAGACGGAGACTAAATATATGCGTGTGTATATGCGTGTGTGTGTATATATATACACGAACAACCTCCACCGTCCGAAGTGTGTAAGTAAAAAAAAAGAATGTGTCGCTTTCGTTCTCTCTCCTCGAATTAGTCTCTCTTCCGTTGATTACGTTTGACGATCTTCCATTTTATCCAAACCCATAATCTAGGGTTTTTAGAATTCTCTTTTTCTTCGTCCATATATTCATTCACCCATATAAGTATTGTTTGAGAATTTTTAGGGTTGAAAGATATGAGCTTTCAGGATCTTGAAGCGAATCGGCCGTTGAATTCTAGGCGAGGCCTCGTCAATGGCAAGCAGGACCCGACGCAAGCCGTTGCTTCGGGGATTTTTCAGATCAACACCGCCGTCTCCACGTTTCAGAGGCTTGTCAACACCCTCGGAACCCCAAAGGACACGCCCGAGCTCCGGGAGAAGCTGTGAGTGCTATTACCCTTTCTTGATCTTCTGTTCCTAAATTTGGAATTGAGATTTGACTGTAGTCAATTGAGACCTTGATGTTGGTGGATTGGTGGTCTTTTTTTTTTTTGGCGATTTTAACAGTTGAGATCAATTTCGTTTTGTTTGGGGTCTGAATTATGCGTTTTAAACGGGGTTAATCTATAATGTGTTAACTTAGTTGTTTGTCAAGTAATTTTGGTTATGATGATTCAGAGATTGAATTAGAGGTGGTGAGTGGATGGGGCCTCTTGGACTTTTGGATCCTGTGATTCTGCCATATGGTATGGGAAATATGCAGTTATTGCTTGGTTTGTTTACCGAAAAACTGAATGGAAATGCAATATGATAAGCAAATTAGATAAAATACAATATTTGTTTATGGGTATCATAATTTAGTAGTTAACTGGTTTGGCAGTTATGGTGTTGGATACGGTAACATTACCAAATCATTTCGAACGTTGAATCTATATATGGCATCTACCTTAAGTGAATTTTGCTCGCTTCTAACCCTACCCAGTCGTTCATTTTAGAATCCGAGATTTGTCAAGTTGTGTGCAAGCATGCCAGGACATAATGAGTTTCTGAAAAGAAAAGAAAAAAAAAAAATAAAGGAAGAGAGGGAAGTAGAGAAAAATCTATTACAAAATTTGCATTACAAAGAAATTTGTTCATGCCAATTGACTTTCAACTCCCTCTTTGAGCTAAAACTTAAGAAATAAACACAACAGAAACTTCGAGCAGTAGGGAGATGATTTTAGAGTACTATCTCCATTGGGTTATTATGTTATTCCTTATCCTAGACTGGCCTTTTAAGCCCAAGTAGAGGAAATCTCACTCTTAGCTGATCTCAGGAATGTGTTGGAGTCTATAAATTAATGATTGTTAATATGATTTTAGAGCTCCTTGTCATCAAGCTTATGATCAGTAGTTGTCTGTTTTACTTTTATGAGGTTTATTTATTTTTTTTTAATACTAAAGGAGATGGTTAGCAGTTTCATCAGGCCACTTGGTAAACTGAAACAGACTTAGAAAACATTAGGATCTGTCCCAAAGATGGCCTGTCATTGCAAGGGAGTTGTTTACTTTTAGTAGGTTTAGCCAAAAAGAAAGGTAGAAATATAAACTATTTGCTTATTCAAGCATTTTGGGTATGGAAGTGGCATGGTTCTAGAAATGAATAAGTATTTAGTGATCTGATTGCTTGCACTTGCATTTTTTGAGGTAGGCAATCAAACAACCTTTTTGGTAGATTCATTGCATTTGTAGAGTTAGTTTTCTTCAGCTTTGCTTTGCTCATAATCAAGCGATGTATGGTCACTGACTTGGGACTTCCTTTGAAAGTTATGGTTGCATTTTTGGATTCGATTCTTTTTTTTAGGCTTCAGGGGACTCTGGGGAACTTGGTTTGATACCTCAATCGAGTTTAAGTATGTTTGTATTATGGATTAGCTCTCTAGTTGGTCAGTTTTCAATTGTTGAAATAGAAAATGAATTGATCCCTAAATAGTTTGTATCTTTTTTTTAATTTTAGTTTTATGAATATGGGAACTTATTGCTAGTGTGGATGGTTAGGACCAGACTGGAAGTTTCAACTTTCTAGAACTCATGCTAAATGTCGTTAATGGTGGGAGTTGTTGGAGGCAAGTGGGGTGAGATGTAGGGAAGTGAGAGAGCGCACAAAAGGATGATCATAAGATCCTTGGTGGTGCTCATGAGTGGAAGGTGTTGTCAAAAGGGGAGGTTTTTAGGCCTTACTCTGAGCTTAAGGTAAATTACATGGAAAGTATTGAGATATTACACTTTATGGAAATTTGGAGGTTCCTTGACAGCAGGGATGGAGATTTAGTCGGATGGTGCCATGAAACTACCGTACCTTAGCTGATTACTAAGTTGGGTGGGTGAGGTGCCTTGCATTGGAGGGAAGTGAATACCCCCAGCTAGCTATTTCGTAATTGAAAAATTAGAGAGGAAACAATAAGATTGTTAAATTTGTGATAATTCATAAACCTGGGTTTCTTTGGGAAAATTTTCTTATTGAATAGGTGATTTAAAAAACGTTGCATATTATTTTTCTGCTGTTTTAGCTGCTTTTGTATTGTTTTAATAAAAGCAAACTTGGTTAGAAATATTATGCCTAGATACTTCATTACCATATTCATGTGGCTGCCTAAGTTTTGGTGTCTTTTCCCTTCTTCCTTATTTTGTCTTTATAATATTGGAAATGAGATGCTTCTCATTTTTGAGATTTCTCATTTTAGTGATCCTCATGGCCTTTTCCTCAACTGGCAGGCGCAAGACAAGGTTACACATTGGGCAGTTGGTGAAAGACACTTCGGCTAAACTTAAGCAAGCTAGTGAAACTGATCATCGTGTTGAAGTTAGTGTAAGTTTGTCTTTTAACTCTCTCCCCTCAAACTTTGCTTTTTCTATTTAGACGATCTTGATTACAAAGGTTCTGCTATGTTGTACTTGTGTACTATAAATGGACTTCATTGGGCTCCTATGCTGGATAACAATTGAGAAACTAGTTATCTTCAATTTTGTTTGTTGATGTCCATGTTAGTTGTGCAGACCCAGTCCCTCTAAGAATTCATTTTGTTACACTGAAAATGTTTCTTGTCTCTTATCTCTCTCTCTCTCTCTCTTAGATGTTGTCACTAAAACATGACATGTCATTGGGGGTCTTGCTTTCCATATTGTGCTGAACTATTAAATGAAAACATGTCACATTGTTGTGTGCCACTTGTGCAAAAAAGGTTATGCTATGAATATATCAAAATTAAACTCCTTTTATTTGCTTACAATGTTTGAGACAATAAATGTAAGTGACTGAAGGTAGCCCTTTTTACACAGTCGGTGTATCAAATTGCTTTAAATGTTTGAGACAATAAATGTAAGTGGCTGAACCTGGCCCTTTTTATAACCCTCTGCTCCTCTCTTTCTGGTGTGCTGAATGCAATCCTAACTGCAGGCTAGCAAGAAGATTACAGATGCTAAACTTGCAAAAGAGTTCCAAGCAGTTTTGAAAGAGTTCCAGAAAGCTCAGCGTCTTGCAGCTGAAAGGGAGACAGCATATTCTCCTTTCATTCCTCAAGCAGCTCCACCTTCAAGGTAGTTATTGTGGGACGATTTGCATTTATATGATTAGGTTTGAAACTTTATGGATTGTATTCACAAAGTAATTTTATATGGCATTGAACATTGTTTAGTCTGTCATATAGACAGACAGCCAGGGTTCTAATTCTTCAAAATAAAAGCTTAAATACATCCACATTGCTTACATTTTGCATTTGATTATATTCTATGAACAGCTACACAGCCAATGAGGCTGAAGGAAGTTCAGATAAGAGTCCAGAACAACGTGCCCTTCTTGTTGAATCTAGAAGGTAAGTTACAGTACATTTGGCCTTTCTAGTTATCATTCTTAATATCTGGAGCTGAATAATGTGGGTGCACTGTGTACATACATACACATGTATTAGCTTTACATGAAGTAACATTGTAAATAGTAATATCTAGGTGTTGGTTTTTCTTTCTTTCTTTTATATATTATTTTTTCTCTCTCACTCTTCATTTTTTTTCTTCTTGTGCGTGTATGGGAGTGGAGTGGGGGGTGCTGAGTGTCTTTTTTTTTTTCTCTCTCTCCCCTTTTTTATGGGGGTGGGTGGGGGAAGAGTTGATGTCCTGTGTACAGTATTTTTTAAATTTGATTTCTAATTTATCATACAGGTTTCACCTACATGGGTCCCCATATAGGAGTAGGGGTAGGCTCAATGTGATACAAACACACAGCTCTTGGGAGTGTTGTTTTTATGTCCATTATAAGCTAACAAAACCTGTTGGGACTCAACTCCATTATTGATAAGCAATAAGAAGAATATACTAAGAGACACCAACAGGGCTTGAACCTTGTACAAATTCAAAAATACAATAAAAGAAGCTAAACAAAATGGAGTGTTCTTCGACCAAAAGAAAGAAGGATAATGAGGATTGTTCCCTTTAAACAATGAATCAGGCTCTGCCCCTTCAGAGACACTGTGATTCCTTTCACTCCAAGGACACCGCATGGCACATGAGGGGGAGAGGTGTGCTTGTGAAGCCAGTCCATTAGGCTATGTCTGTTTGTGGGATAGCATAATGAGGAATAGGTAATATCATGGATTGGGATTAGATATTAGATATAACATGGAATTAATTTTTTGTGAGATTACTTTTTCGGTGTTCGGTCATGAGGAGGATATGGTGTGAGATAAGAGAAATAATTTGAGACGGGATAATTTTGTACCTTTTTATCTTGGTAGGAAACTAATTTGGAGATGGCGAGGGGTGGTTTTTGGGGATATACAGTCTGAACCGGACTCACAATCCAGATTGATATTCTCACACCAAACGTGGGATTTGTGGCCCCACTAGACCACTAATCCATCCCCCCTTTTAATCCCGCAATCAAACATTGACTTGTTGTATTGGGAAGATAATTTGGGTATCTAGTGAAATTGTCATTTGCTTTTGTTACAAATTTCCTTTCTTTAACTGATCCAGCGTTGAACCTGATTCGTTTTCAACCTATATCCTCGTTCGCTTAGCTTGGGTAATTTGTGCTGCAGACAGGAGGTTTTGTTGTTGGACAATGAGATTGCATTCAATGAGGCCATCATTGAAGAAAGAGAACAAGGAATACAGGAAATCCAGCATCAAATTGGGGAGGTGAATGAGATTTTTAAAGACCTTGCTGTGCTGGTCCATGAACAAGGAGCTATGATTGGTAAGTCAGGCATTGCCCTCTATTTTTGGCATGTCGCACATATAGTTGATTTTCTTAAATGCCATGAAAATTCTCTCTTTCAGATGATATTGGATCCAACATTGAGGGTGCTCATGCTGCAACTGCACAGGCAAAATCCCAACTCGTCAAAGCAGCAAAAACCCAAAGATCAAACTCATCTCTGGTAATTTATGACCAGTTTTAATATTTAGTCTTTGGTTTGCTAAAATCATCTGGCTGGGTGTAAGGTGCTATTATGTGCGGACTTTGCTTTGGAAGAATCCATCTGAACAGTTTTGCAATTGGCCTTAGTCTGAAAATGATTTTAACTTCCGTTAGGATTCTAAACAGCCGAAGGCTGAAATCTGTAGATGGTTCCATCAAATCAAGCTTGGACTTTATTTCTGCCAACACGGAGGCCCTTTAAACTATTTTATAGTCCAAAAAACCACCACACCATGTGAAGGCATTGAAATAAGTATGACATTGCATTCCACGTGTCGGAATTACAGTGGAAGTTGTCACATGGAGTAATTTTCCGCTATGGCGAGCCACAAACATGCACCCCTTTTTTTGTTATCCAGTGATTTATTGTAAATCATTTTCAAAGGAACTTGTGATGGAATGTGAGGAGCCATTGATTTTGGTCCTTACTCCTTATAGGATTCTCCTTTTATAGTCTTACAATAGACTTGTATTTTTAATGCCCATTTCAATATGTCAATAGTTGGTATTTGGATGATCAAAGGTTGTAGTTATCGCCATCAGGTTGGATTGACTTTATTGTTGGGCCGTTGCAATCATTTAGGAGACTCTTTGGGCAAACCTTTATAAGCCAGTGGATTTGATTAGTAATCAAACTGAAGGGAATACTTTTTAAGGTTTTAAGGACAGTTGCTTATTAATAAAGCTAAATTAACCCCTGAAAGACGCACACACACACCTTGCATTCTCTCCTTGAAGTAACCCTTTTGTCTTCTCAACACAGGCTTGCTTGCTTTTGGTGATATTTGGGATCGTGATTCTCATTGTGGTCATTGTACTTGCTGCTTGATCAGAAGCATACCTCAAGCTATTGTTCAGAAGCATGAATTACCCCCAAAAAAAAAAAAAAAAAAAAATTTGTTCAGAAGCATGTCTCAAGTCAATGATAGTGTGGCATCAGAATCTCTTTCCGGGGAAAAAATTGAATTCTCTTAGATGGTTCCATTTCAAGCCTATGTTGTTTTAGCTAGGCATCATTGCTGACTGAACCCTGGGCTATTGGAGTCCCAAGTTAAATCAGAGTTTTGTAGTTTCTTTGTGACAACAATTTGTTTTAATTCAGTGGAGGGTGGGGCTTGTCTTCTGCTTGTAAATTGGTGTATGGTTTGTTTGTTGTTTATTCTGTCAATAATAATTTACGATTCTTTTCGTGTTTCCTTTTCATATCTTTGCAGTTGAAATTGAACTGTCTTGACCATAAGTCTATGAACTGAATTATTCACCATTGTATGCAAAATGGCCTACACTACTTAAGACCGAAATTTGGAGCAGGTATCGAAAGAAATTTACAACCAGCGGCTTGAAACTCATTGTGACGGGCAATACCTACATTAAAATTATTCCACCCAAATTAGCTCCTTTGTCAGATTTATAGTTTATATACAAATATTCTCTTCAGTAAGCTGCAATTCTTCCAAATCATCGCCATTGTGTATGGATGATGGCCTTTTACGTTGATGGTTGGAATCTATTCCACTCTTTTACATCGATAGTTGGAATCTATTCCACTCTTTTACGTCGATAGTTGGAATTCTTCCAAATATTTTGTCGTTCATGTCTAAAAGGTTTCGGTTGGGGTGGGCAACCAACCAATCAACCCGGTTTGAAAAAATATACGTTGAGTGTTTAGAGTTACATAAATTAATGTAAATTTATAAAAGTTGTAATCTAAGTAAAAATGTGAATTTTGTGATGATTTGTTGAGATTAAAAGAACTCCAAACGGGGGCTAATAAGTTTCATAAGAGCAAGCCTGATCAAATCCAACAAATTAAATTGAATCAACTGAATTCAACTAAAACTATTTGGTGAATTTGGTTAAAACTATTTGGTGAATTTGGTTAAATTATTCGGTTTACGTTTTTTAAAAAAATTTTATTTTCAGTCGATTTGAAAAATTTTATGACGAAAATAACTAAAAAATCAAATTTTATATTTTTTATGTTTAATTATATATTATTTTACATAATTAATTTTATAAATACTCAAAAAATTTAAAATATATTTATAAAGGTAGTCAATTTATATTAGGTTTATTTTAATTTCTAATCTAATAATTCAATTAAAAATGTATTTGGTTTGTTGATTCAAAATTTTTAAAAAGTTTTAAAATTTTTTATTTTATTTTTTATATTATTACATAAATTACGAATTTACAAATTATCTCATATTTTATAACTTTAAACACATCCTAAATGAGTAATTGTATATTACCCAAACTAAAAAAAGCAATGGCCTTTTCGCACAACCGCCCTAGCAGTGTTCTAATTTGCAGGTTGTAACGTCACAGTGCGCCTTTTCATTTCTGTAAACGACCGCGCTGCTAAAAATTTAAGAGAAAACACGGGAGATGAGTAGCAGCTCGCTGTCATCGTCGCCGGCTCGATCCTCCATTTCTACCACAGCAATAGCAGGGGCAAATGCTCCCTCTGCTTTGACTGGGGATGACTTCCACTTCCCCGCCGATCTCATCTCTGGCCAGGATCGCAAGGACGAGGCACTTCGCGGTCAGTCTCTTTCGCCTTTCAAAATCTCTACTTCAACTGTTCTCATCACCTTATACATATTTGACCATCTGGGTCCTTGTAGGGTTTCTCGATTTAACCTTATTTGGGCTTTGTATTATTGGTATTGAGATACAGAGTTAAATTTAGTTAGTTCCGCGAAATTCTTAAAATTTTGCAACCCGGTTATTCTATTCATCATGATTCTTCTGAAAGGGTTTGTATTATTGGTTTGTGATTCTTCTTTTGATTTAATTAGCCCAATTGTTACCACTCATAATTAGAGGTCCATTTTCTTGTTATGTTATGCTGAAAGTGTTCACCCCGTTGGTTTCTGGGAAAATTTGGGAGGAAAATGCAAGGCAATCTCAAAATTTGTAAGAAGGAGAAGCCATGCCAAATTTATGGAAATAAGTTAATTGAGTTTATGGCTGCACTCCACAAGGAGTGAAAACTTGAAAACACTTGCAGTTAGTTGTAAATAGGTTGATTAAGCTGAATTTTTTTGTTTTGTTTTGCTTTGTTTTGTCTTTTTTTTTTAGAGGAAAATAATAGTACCCAAACAAATAGGGATGGAAATGAGCCGAGCCGAGCTGAACTTTAACTTATTTGAGATTGCTTGAGCTATTTATACAATGCTCGAGCTCGAGTTCAGTTCGAACTTTTATATGGACTCAAGCTCAACTCAATAAAAAAAAAATACATTTTAAATCGTCTCGTGAATAGTTCGATTAAATCAAAATGACGTCGTTTTAGTCAACATATAATGAATGAAATATTATAAAAATATAATAAGAATATTATTAAAATATATAAAAATATTATAATATATATATGTTATTTTATCGAACCGGCTCGTAAACTTTCGACTTGAGGTTTTTTAAGTTCGAGCTTGAACTCGATTCTGAACGAGCCACAAACCGAGTTTGACTCGAAGTCGCTTTAGTCATGAACCAAGCTTGACCCAAACTTTTTTCAAGCTAAGCTTGAATAATTTGAAAAAAGCTTGGTTCGTTTCCATTCCAAACTTTCATGCTTTCCCCTTTTCATCATTTTCTTAGTGGTTAAAGAAAAGAGTTACTTTCAAACTCAAACAGTGTGCTTACGTGTTGCAGTTCTCAAATCTGATCTGATGGCTGCACTTAACAAGGAGGTCAAATCCTTGGATGAAGATAATTGGATGTTTGAGGGGCCTCGATCCCGTATTCACCTTATATCAAGACCAGGTAAGTTCTTCATCTTTCAATTGCTGTGCGGTGTTGTGAAGTCACAAGTATTTGTTCTTCCGAAGCTGTATGGAGGAACCATATATGGACTAAACACTTTTAAAGTTGAAGTCAAGTCCCAACTAGAGAAAAATGATGTGCGGCATTGGCGGCAGTAGTAAGGGGCTGTGGTGGGTTGTAGCTCGGATAAAATTTTGGCCCAATTTTTTTTTTTTTACTAATATTATACGACATCCTAACCTAATTGTTTGTAGTCCAATGTAATACTCAGTCCATAGCCTAGGGCGAGAAAACTTTCTATCCTAATTTAATATCTAACTGTAGGCCAATTTAATACCCAGCCTATAACCCAGAGTGAAAAAAATTCGTAACTCCACCCTTGGATGTGCATGACCCTAAAGTTATACCCACCTCAAAAATGCAATTGCTACCATGCTAGGATGGCTTTCACACGTGACACAATCTTTTACAGGGCCTAAGAAGACACTTATTTGAAGAAATGAACAATCTTGAAAATTAATTTGTTTTCAATGGATGTCAGCTTGGGACCTTTTACAATCAAGGTTTGGTTTGAATTGTCTCCTCCATCCTTCATTTGGGTGAGTTCTGTTGTTAATGGTGTAATAGCACTTGATATTTTGTGGACCTAAAATATGAATTGTCCTCGTATTTTCCTCTTTGTTAGTGGACTGACTTAATTGTGTCAAGGACATTTATGTTTGGCCTAACGTTGGATTTGACTGATTTGGATGTCAAAATTTCTAGTTAGCTTAGCTGGAAAAGGGAGGAAAAAGAGAAAACTAAGACTAATCACAGTGAGATGGATATGAGCAGTGACTGACATGTTAGGGTTCATACAACTCAATGTAGATTGTCTAGGAAATTGGCTCTTGCGCGTGTAGTCTAGTGACCACAACCTCGATTATGCGAGGGCAATAGGGCTGGTTTTGCTCAACCCTCGTCTGATAGGGAAAATCCATCTTGAACCCACTACAGGTTACACCTCCCAATTCATCCTTGATTCTAGTAACTTCTTCCCAATGGATGTTTACTTCAAATGCTTCATATGCACTTGCAGTTTTTAATTTTTGGTTTATTTCATCCCATTTGGTACATAAAACCTCACGTTCAGTGTTGCAGAATACCTGGACCAGTAAAACTGCAATGATTCTTAGGCCACAATACTGCTCCATGCAAAATCTATGTTCTAGTGGAACAGAAATTGCATATCTCTTTGCATATTTTTTCATGAATAATCTACTGGTACTCTAGCTATAATCGTTATTATCCTATAATAAGTTTATATGATAACTATATAGTTGCTGTGTAGGTTATTATGATTATCCTACTATGAGTTTAACTTGCCAAAGAACTGCGTAAGCGCTTAAACCTTTCTACAGATTACTGGCTTTTAAAAGATACCATGAAACCATTTCATTGTTTAAGTGGTAGCCCATTTAGGATTTACAAATCCTCCTTTTCAGGCTCCACCATGCCCATCAGAGCTAAATTTTTAGCCCCAGAATCGGATTGTCTGATAAAGTTGTTATTCCGACGACCTATGGTTCATTCTATCCACTTCATTCCATGTTGTTGGCTGCATTTGTTTTCTCCTCATCCAGAATACAACAAATTGGTAGCTCGTAAAGATTTCTAATTTCAGGTGGGCTTCTTCATAAGCATGTGGATATCACAAAGCATCGTAGCTTCGCCCCTTCTAAATGATTTGGAATTTGCTGGTCACCTTCCTGTTTGGGTACAGAGGCAGCTGGAGTTGTCAAGGAAATGCATTTTTTCCCCCGCATCTTTGTCTATGATTGTGTGGATAAATATGTAGACAATGCAAGTGATTATGTGATCTTTGAAAGCTTGAATTGGACTTCTGATTCTGAAATTTTTTCCTCTTATTTCCTTTGATGGACGTGGTTGACTTGAATTCAAACTTATTTTGGAAAAATTCCATTAGCCTGAATAAGTTCAGAACCGTTTGTTGTTGAATTTGATGTTGAAGTGCCTTTCCTTGTACGGCCCGGCCCGGCCCGAATCGCATCTAGGGGTATTTTGATAAATTGCCTAAAAATGTCAAATTTGGACAATCGAAATGTTGATTATGGGTGGAATTTTGAAAAAAAAAAAAAATTATTTTCACTACTTTCCGTAGTAACGTATGCCTTTTAACAATTGAGGTTCGTTTGACAAAATTGTTAATATAAATTTTAAAATATTCAGAAACATGTGTTTAAAAATAACGAACTTACTCTTGAGAGTTTTTTTTTTAATATGTTTTAAAGTATTTATTAATATATATAATGACACATATTTTTATTTATTTGTTAATCAATAAGTATTGCAATAAGATTTTGTTAAAAAATGTCAAATTTAGATTTTAATATTTTTTACTGTTAAGAATTTTATGAACTTATGAGAACTGAAATTGGCGTGTTCAAAAAATTAAAACAAAACACTCAACTCATGAGGTGTTTAACAAATCATAAGAATATCTTAGAATTTAGCATTTAAAAACTTTAAAACTCGATTTTATATGAACAATTTAAAACTTATACTTCAAAAATATATTAGGACTTATAAACTTTTGACTCCTAAGTATGATCACAGGGATTATAGAGGAAGTAGAAATTGATATATTCTAAATTTTTTTGAAAATATATTAAACAAGAAATGTACAACAGTAGCATTTGTGTAGAAAAATTTTTGTACAATAAAATGAACTTGGGAACGTTAACATTACCATGCAATATCAACTCGGAGACCATGCCATCTTTATTTAAAAGTAGATTTCCATTAGTTTTTCAGTTAGAAATAAAAAGGATTACTCTCTCTCTCTCTCTCTCTCTCTCTCTCCTCTCTCTCTAAGAACTCTGAAAAGCAAGAAAGAGATTATTCCATAGTCCTACTCCTACAATACGGGGCTCTAGACTCTTAAGACTATTGCATGTGTGTGACATAACCCCTATCAATAATCATGCAGCTCACACATCCAATAACCTAGAGCCGCAGAGAAGTGGAGATTTTTTACCTAAAACAAGCTAAAAAATTCAACTCGAATTCTAGAAATAGAGTCCAAAATAATGATGGAATTTTTTATTTTTATTTTTCTAAAAAAAGCTCACAAGAACCACTGCAGTCAATATTTTGTGACGAAGGGATGGCTAAGAAGCTCGGTCACAGTCCCTCTCTTCCTCCAATCCTTCTCCAGACATCTCAACGCAAAACTCCCAAACTCCGGCGAAGCACTCTCCGGCATCTCCACCTTCTCTCCGAAGCAGATCGCACACATCAACGTCGCCCAGTCCGGTTTTTGCCCCGGACTCGTCAACGGAAAATGACCCACGTGGCATTCCAACACCACCAGCCCGAGCGACCAAACGTCTCCGGCGAACCCATCGGAGTAATCTCCATTCCACCTCTCCGGATCAAAGCGTTCTGGACTCATATACGCGGACGTACCCATGAACGAATCGGAAGCTTCGAGCTTTCCAATTCCGGCCACCACTCGGCTGACTCCGAAATCTGCGATCTTGATTTCTCCTTGGCCGTTTATCAACAAATTCGACGGTTTGATGTCTCGATGCACAATCTGCATTCCGTGCAGATATCGCAGTCCTTGCAGCACTCGCCTCGCTATGCCGGAGATTGCATTTTCCGGCAATTTCCGCCGGACGACCAAGAGGTCGTGCAGCGATCCTCCTTCCATGTACTCCATCACGAAGCAGAGATCACACCCGGAGCAGTCCGGGTCAACAGCGGGCCCAATATCGAAGACGCCGTGGCACTTCACTACGAACTCCGAGTCGACTCGTTTGAGGATCTCCGCCTCCTGTGCCGCCTGCTTCTGGACTGCGGTTGTAACTTCATTGAGCCGGAGGACTTTCAACGCGTACATCGAGGAAGTTTGCCGGTGCCGGGCTTTATAGACGGTGCTGCCATTGCCGTGGCCGAGAACTGCAAGTTTCTCGACGTCGAAGAGGTGGTCGATGACGGGGGATTCTGAAGATGCTGAAGAGAGAGAAGAGGGCAATGGACTTCGGGTCCGCCAGAAATCAGCCACGGGGACTGGGGGTGGCAAGGATATGCTCAGAGCCTGCTGGTTTCTTCTCTCTCTTACTAGTGTCATTTACGCACACAACACGCTCACAGCTTACCAATCACATTGATTTATATATATATATATATATACAGATGCACATGTGCATGGATTAGAAGATTAGAGAGGCGAGACTAGGTGACATTGATATATATATATATATATATATGCCCACGTGCATGGATTAGAAGACTGGAGAGGCGAGACATACATGTGGTGGAATATTGATTGCCAGTGATTTTTGCACATCAGCTTGTGACGTGCTTAAATCAACTATTTTGATATAATCAAATCTGAATTAATAAGTTTAGATTAAATTAAAATCAATTATTTAAGCACGTGTTAAGTGTTTAAAGTGATAAATAGTGAAATAAAATAAGATAAAATACGATAACTAGTGGGTTCGTAATAATTCGCACGGTGAATTACTTTTAAAAAATTTTAAAAATTTTTAACAAAAATTAGTGGACCAAATTCATTCCATGCATAAAAACCACACCACAGCAGTAATCAGCAGCCCGCGGTGATCCCACAATTCAAGGGCAGGAGCGGCTATCTCTGGCCGGGAGCTGAGCTAGGATTTGCTTCCTCTCTAACAACTGCCACGTGCAATTTGGTTAATTGGGCTGCATGCTCTTTGTAACAAAACTTTTCTAGAAGTCCCAATTTTCGTGGCATGAATATGCTAAACGCCTTTTAATTAAGCACATGGGGTAATTACTAAAACGTGTGTGTTCCATCTTAAGAAATTGAAAATATAATAAAAATG
Organism: Vitellaria paradoxa; assembly: GCA_019916065.1. NCBI lineage: Eukaryota > Viridiplantae > Streptophyta > Magnoliopsida > Ericales > Sapotaceae > Vitellaria > Vitellaria paradoxa. The sequence goes on from CM034242.1 coordinate 7,676,114, forward strand.
GGAACAATGATTGCTAAAATTTCTAAAATTTCATCTCTTTCTCTCTCAGATTTAGCACCTGAATTTCGCATATCTCGGAACCCTTCCCAAATCAACGGAACTGTCTCTGCTTTGTGAGCTTTTTGGTGTTAAAAGCAGCAGCGACGACAACGGCCGCCAACTCGTGTAACTAAGATGAGCATTCATAACCTTAAATAAACTAAAATAAGTCTCATTTGTTGAAAAGGACAAAACAAGGGAGCTTCTGGAAGATTGCTTTTTATGGGATGCTTCTAAATGCAGCCGCAACATTTAAGATGCAATTGGCGCCCTCAATTTGGTTCAAAATCTCTAAAATTTTTTAAAAATAATTCATTTTTATTTCATTATATAAATTACGAACTCATAATTTATCTTATTTGATCTCATTTTTTATTACTTCAAACACACCCTTTATCATACAAATATTTCATATAATATCAATGTTAAGAATACTTTAAATTTTCTTTTATTCAATTTTAATTTTTTACGTTTTGTAATTACACAATACAAGTTTCAGGTAGGATGTGTCTAGAGTGATAAAAAGTAAGATAAAATAAGATAAATTGTGAATTCGTAATTCGTGTGGTGAGATAAAAAAATAAATAATTTTTATAAATTTTCAAAAGTTTTTAAAAATTTTTTGAATTTTTTAATAAACCAAATGCAGCAATAACAGTAATACCTTTTTTCCTTGTATTTTCTTCTTTTTGTTTTGAAAAAAATAAAGTTAATGAATAAAATTCAAAATAAGTATCTATTCAATACTCACTCAATATAATTTTATAAATTTAAATTAAAAATAATATTCATTGGTCAATGATTAATTCATTTTATTTTATTATTAAAAGTTGGAAGCTAGATTTTAAATATTAACATTAACAGCATAATATTTTTCAAATTATCATCACATAATACAACAATTATTTAAACCTCAATAGATTTTAGAGAAAGTATATAAAATTAAATAAAATATATTCTTTTAAAAATAAACACAACGTTAATATTTTGATATTACAATTTTTAATTTATTATTGACGGAAAGTATAATTAATTTATCTATAGTAATTTTTATTAACCTAATTGATGTAGGGCGCAATATTATTTGATACAACAGTCATTAGTGATGTCAAAATTACATGTATTTCATCTACTCTATTTAGGGAGGGTATGGAGATATTAATAAGGAGGACGGGACTAAAATTTTAAGTGTTACCCGAATAGAGACGAGAATGAAAACGGTAAGATAGTATTTACCCCTACCTTGTACCTGTTTAATTACTTATTTATTAATTTATATATTTTTTTAATATTTATTAAGTATATATATAAAATATATATTTTTATTTAATGTATATATAATAATTGTAATAAATTTTAATATTTATTATATATATGTAATATATAATGATTATATTTAGCAGGTAAACGGAGACGGGAATGGAAAATCCGTATCCTAGCGAAGACGAGGATGGGGAAATTTTTCATCCCCAAAATAGGAACGGGGATAGGAACGAGAAAGACTATACCATCCTATATTCATTTCGTTGACATTCCTAACGACCATATCAACCAAAATATATCCTTAAAGGGGGTGCCTGTTAAATTTAAAATCTCAAGGATAAATATAAGATTGACACATGATTTCTTAAAAAGTCAACCCATGCTTTTTCTTGAGTTTTATTTTTTGTTTTTTTAGATACTAAATATTATTATTACATTAAAAATTTTAAAAATTAGTGACAAATTGACACGTCTCACTTTTTTATTTTTTATATTTTATTTTTAGTTTGAAAGATCAATACGTATGGTGGTTTTTTGAAATCTAAAATGGATTACTTTGCTCTTATTAAGAGTATTTGATGAATTGTTGGTGGCCGTACATGTCATATTTTTTTTATTTTTTTAGTTTATTTTTATTTTTTATTTGGAAAATCTACACTTGTCATGCTTTTTTTTTTAGAGTCCATAATGAATGATTTTATTATAAATTATTTATTTAAAATATTTTTTTATTTTTTTCTTAGGAAAATAATAAAATACATTCCTTCATTAGCTTCTCACACTTAATGTTACTCTTTTTCATCAGAATTATTGTGGAGTGGATGAAGCTAATCGAAGAGTGCAAATATCTCCACCTATTTTCTTAATGTTTAAAACTTAGATGTTTGTTTAATTAAATATTTTTTTTATTTTGTATATGATAATTTTCTATTTATTATAGAATTAAATATATTACAAAACTCACAACAAAATCAGTGCATTCTATATCATTATTGCGTCTAGTATTTACCTTAAAAATCACCTTTCAAAGTCCTCAACCAATGATTACTTTGGAGTTGCATCAAAGTATTCAATTGAATGACTACCCTGGCGTTGCACTAATTTTGGTTTTATTTAATATATACCTTCTTCAGATATTACACACGCTAGAGTATAGTACTTTTACATGTCCCTGCTTTTTTCTTTTTTTATATATTTTTCGTATTTTGTTTCTATATTTTCAAAAATTAATACGCGTCTCACTTTTTCTACGTGTTTTATTTTTTATTTTTAATTCTTTGTTTGTAAATTTATAATGAGCTATTTTTTATTATTATGAGTATTTGGGTTATTTTTAAACGAATTAACTAATATATATATATATATATATATATTATTAATAATAAGTTAATTTTAAACCAATAACTTTAAATTTTTTCTACATATTCAAAACTTTTATTAACTTTCCTTATCGACATGTTTTTTTAAATAAATTATTTTACTAATTCAACTTCTTCTTAATTAACATATTTTATTGATGAGTGTCAGTGCTCAACTGACCCTTGGTACTAACTTCTCATTGTATGCATGAGTTTTGATGATTTACTAAAAATATCATTATAAATGCCCTTGGCACACTAAAAAATATTGAAAGCTTTGTAAATTTTTAAAATTTTTTAATACATTCTGCACTCTTCGTAATTTGTAAAATTTTTATAAATTTATATGTATTTACATATCTCAATAATTTTTTACAAATTCCAATAATATTCCACAAACCCTAATAAATTTTCTACAAATTCTAAAAATTTTTTAACGATTTTCAATAAATTCTAACATAAAACCGTTCTGATGAATCCAAAAAAATTATTCAAATGATTTTTCTCTCCAAAAAGCTAATACAAAAGTCAAAAAATTATACTATTCATCTTTCAAAAAAGTAATATGGTAGTTACGCGCCGAACGCTAAAAAAATTACTCAAACCATATGTTTCATCGTTCCAAACACACCCTATATATATTTAATTTTCAATGATAAAAAATACTAAACTACATTACAAATACCTCTAACATAGTGCTTAGCTTTGACATGCGGACTAGCGTTGCATGCCCGCTTGCGCAGCAACCTCAAAACTCTATAATTAAAATCCTAATTAATCTAGGAAATAAATACAAAAAAATAAAATTCTAATGACTTAAAACGAAATCACAACCCTAAACAGTTAAAAGAATTTGGCAACTTAAATTAGACTTGACAATCTTCCATTTTAGCAATTTCTTGACGAAATAAAATAAATATAAACTCCCCCTAAAACTGAAAACTCTCCCTTGATTTGATAACCTGCACACCCCTCAAACAAAAGGTGTGTTTGGAGTAAGAAAAAGTGAGATAAATTGAGAGTTCGTAATGCATACAGTAAAAGAAAAAAGTTAATGTGATATAAAATTAACAGAGATTTATAGAGTTTTTTGTTGTTTTTTTTCAAACCAAACGAACCCAAAATATTTTACAAAAAAACTACTAAAATATAAGTAGCAAGTAAAACATGAAAAAGTATTAAAAATATATGACATCACAAATTTTCACCCATTTTTTTATAATGGAATTAACAGATACCAAATGCAAAACAATAAGGAAAAAAATTGGAGAAATATGGGGGAATCGATCAATTAAAAATAAACTAGTCCAAACAAAAAAAAAAAAAAAAAAAAAAAACTCCATAGGAATGGATTTGAAGAATCAAATACTTACATCAAAACTATGCCATGAGAATCAATAATTTAAAATTAAATGACCAAGGTGACCATGCAATGCCAAGAATTTCAAACCTGAACACTTTCACATCATTAGTGGTTTTAAGTTGTAAAAATATTTATCCAAAAAATAAAAAAAAAAAGCTAAACTTTTATTTTGTAAATTATTCAAAAATCACACAAATTAATAATTTTATTTTTCTTTCACTTTTTCTTTCCCTCCACACATTCATATTCCAAGCATAACATTATTTAAAAGAAAAAAAATAAAAGGCAAAGCACGAGAACTTTTAGAAATATGCCTTCTACGAGACGCCTATGCAGCCGCAGCATTTAGTCATATCGATATTTCATCTAATAGCATATGAGAACTTTTAGAAATATGCCTTCTACGAGACGCCTATGCAGCCGCAGCATTTAGTCATATCGATATTTCATCTAATAGCATATGTTGCACTAAACGGTCGATAAGGTAAATGTTTTTTTCCACCAAAGCTTTAATCGAAATAAAGCGCCAAAATAATGCGTAAATGATACTTTCTTAATAGGTTATTCTGGGTGTATTTAAAATGAAAAAAAATAAGATAAATTAAAAATTCGTAATACGTGTAATAAAAAAAAGTGCAGTAAAAAAAAATTAATGTGATATAACGTTAATAAAAATTTATAAAATTTTTTTTTGTTTGTTTGCGAACCAAACCGGACCTCTACCAGCCCAAAAAAAAAATGAATATTATTCTATTTAAAATGATTGGTGCACAAGAGAAACATCATTCTTCTCTTCTTTTCTGGCCATTTATATTACCTAATCCAGGATGATGTGAAGGAATTATGGACCTGTAACTTTAAAATATTAAACCCCTTACAATTGGTTATAATTACAAGTTTGCAATTAAAATTTTCTGATAGAATATATTTTCCATTCGTATAGATATTAATATTAAAAATGCGCGCGCGCGCGCGCGCTCTCTCTCTCTCTCTCTCTCTCTCTCTCTCTCTCTCTCTCTCTCTCTCTCTCTCGTATTAACAGCTTGAAGTGGTAAAAGGAGAGCAATAAAAAAATTAACCCACAATTAACCTAAGCATCTATCTTTATGCAAGTATACATGGTACAAAGCCCACATAAAACCCGGGCAGAACAAGCGACACTTGGACCGATCAAGTACCCTAAACACCACTTCCCCGTTGAGTCCATTTGGCTTAGCACCAAAAGGGGTGGAGATAAAATTCAAACATGGAGTGAAAATGTGAGAGTGAGAGAGACAGAGAAAGAGAGAGAGAGACCTAAAACCAGGCCCCTTAATAAGTATTACGAGGAACAGCCAGGACAATAAGGTACAAAAAGCATCAGCAGCTCATCTAATGGATAAGATAAAAACAGGACCACTCAGCGTTGGATTTGGAGAAGCTGACACCAGGGCTAATATCAGCTCCGTAACATCATCGCTCTTCTGATCCGTTAAATTTTAATCCAATGGTTCTCATACATTCACATAATTTTTTGAATTAAAAAATACATGAATGTACCAGGACCTGATCAACGGTTCAGAAATATGATGTTACAGAAGTGATAGCTGCTGTCAGCCTCCCCTTTTTCTCTGGAGTTACCTTTTGGTGATGTGAGCAAATGTACATTTGGTGTAACAGGTCACACTTTTTTGGTATCTGATATAAGGAGTCCCATCTGTTCTGTAAGTTGTTCCATATGTTGAGCTTTGCTCAATTCATTCTCCAGTGGCTTTGCTTCACTTCCCTTGGTAGAAGCTTCTTCTTCTATTGAAGTTGAGTCCATCGCCTCAGTTTCTGCACTTTGTGGGCTTGCTGCAAGAAACTGTTCCCAAAAGGGATCCCCGATGCCGGGAAGATTTTCAATGTCCTCGTCCAGCAAAGAGCCGTCCCATTCAAATTCCTGATCAGTGGAGAAATTGTCAATTCCCAAGTGCATTTTTCCATTCACCCCCAGTGATGCTGAATTGATGAATGCACCACTTCCTGGTTCAGGTCCTATATAACTTTCTCCACCCATGTCTGGGTCGCTTTCTGGCACCATTCCTTGTAACGGAGACAGCTCAGGTATGCCTAAATCTGTCTGTGGGAGACTGACAGAGGGCAACTCTTGTCCAACCAGTGGGCTTGTAGTTGAAAATGGAGTCGTCGTAATCATTTCAGAGTTTGCTGCACCAAGAGGAGATGACTGCATCTCGGATATGGCAACAGAAGGTTTCTGACCTGAACTGCCTGAAGCCACTGGCAAGTAAGACTGCACAGAAGTTGGTGGGACCTCCTGAAGTGTCACCCCTGAGGTACGGTTTGAACAACTCCCATGGTCTAACACGCCCGATGAAGAAACATCACCAATCAAGAAGGTATCAGGATTATTGTTGAAGTTCTCCAGCCGATTTGAAGCATCCATTTTGCTGATCTGCCTGAACATTGCTTTTGCCGCCTCCTTCATCGAAGGCTGATACTTGACAATTTGTCCATCAGCAGGACCAACAGAATGATCATCTGAAACACCCTCCTGCTTGAGCCTCCGTTTTTTGTTGCCTTCAGTTATGCGCCTGTTGCTCTCATTTTGCTGCTGCACAAACTGCGCCAAAAAGCCAGGACTATTCACAGCCTTCGCGAGGAATGACATCATCTGTTGTTGCCGCTGCTCCATCCCCTGAAGCCGCTGCACCATCGTTTGTAATTGATTGTCGGTGGCCTGTTGCTGCTGCCTTAGCCTCACAAGCTCCTGCATAAGCACATTCTTGTCCCTCTTTAGCCTCTCAACCTCTTCCTCGAGCCCAAACTTTCCCACCTCGACACATGCTCCAACAGATGCATTCTGTCCATGTGGTTGCTGCGATTGTTGGTGATTATGTCCATGTGCAGGTTTCCTCCGACTAATACTTTTTAGGAGGTGCTTTTGACCCCTGAGAAATCCTTCATTTGCAAACTCCCAGCGGTCTGGATCAACCTTCCTGAATCCCTGCTTGTCCAAAGTGCCCAAAAAGGAAATGAATGCATTAAAAATACACCACCTTGAGTAAACAAGAATTAGTGCCCCCACTTCAGTATACTCATAACAGATTTTCCTTGTATGATCTCCAACTAACATCAATTATTTTAACTGTTCACCAAATGTGTAGATTATCACATAAATTGGCTTAGCCCCAAATGATTACAAAATAATAAAGAAATAAATAAAGTAGAAAAAAATAAGGGTGTCTAGTTTGACATTCTGAGCCTGCCAGTCACATCATACCTGTTAACTGTGTATTCAGCATCTACCGCTAACATAATAAGGCATGGACACCCCATGAACCACCACCAGTCTAAGTGGTGCCTACTCACTTGCTCACAGTAGGCAAACAAGCTAAGCCGCCCATGTGAACTTCCTCTTGGAGGTTTTTATTTTTAAGTGAACTTCCATTATGAAGGTTAGGGAAAAAATCAAAAGCTCACTTTCATAGATTTTTTGTGCCACCTATCTTAAACCTTAACTACCACATCCTTCGCCAAGCACATGCATGCATGTCGTCAGTTTAAGTTTGTCAAATGACATATATATGAGACAACAACATTAAAGACTGAATTTCATAGCAGTTTAGGCTTCACAAAAAGCCCAAAATCTTTATTTTCTCATCAGTAGCCTGACTGCTGAACTGATTCAGGTATCAGTCAATATCCACCTACTCTTCCAAATCTAAAATGTGCATATAATCAGGCTTCTGATTCAGGTCTGTTCCTAAAGGTGAAACAAAAATATATTTATTAGAAAAAAAAATAAGGTTCAAAAGCCAAGCTCTGCCCCCTCACCACTCAACTCACCTGTTAATCTATAGAAAAGCTTCATTTATACCTTACCGAGGCTGCAGTCATATTTCTAGGATCAAGCATCCCCCACCTAGACAGATAGCATGATTTCTCATGTTTACCTATCATAATCAGTTACTTATGATCTTGGAGATGTCCATTCTAGTAATAATTGATCCATGTTCTATCAGAGTGCCCAAAGGACCAGGTTTGCACTCCTCGGAACATGTATCCAATCCATCTAGCCCACATAACAGGGCATAGGCCTCGGAGAATTGTGGATGTTTTTTCAATAGTTCCCAACTAAGCTGCCCAAAAAATAAAACAAAACATTCTTTATCGAAATGATAAACATGATTCAAATGCAAGTTAAAAAGGACAGGCTCTGTTCCCTCCAAACCTAACCTCAAACACTTCCCGATTTATTTGACTCTTTTGCATTGCTTCAATTATAAAATGTTTATAATTTCTTTTTTTCCCCAGCATGCCAATCTGCAAACAGACCAAAGGAAAAAAGTCCAACCTACACAGATGATGGATGGGAGCTCCTACTGAAAGAAAATACTTGCCTTCTAAACAAACTAGAGAAATAGAAGTCCCATGAGCCATGAGCATCAGATCTCGGGCAGTACTACTACATCATCTGGAAAATAAATGCCAAACTACCAACAAAAGAAAAGAAAAAGGAAACAACATTTCACAGAATAATTTATTCAAATAACTTATCCAACCGAGAAAAGAAACAATGTTCTCAACCACTAAATACTCCTTAAATCACGAAATAATTTATCCAAATGATATACACTCTCTCCAACACAGCCATTTAAAGGCCTCAACACCCAGAAGGGGTAACAATAAGAAAATAGAATCTCCCTACAAAGAGGCAACAATCTCCACTTGGGGCTAGAGCCTTTCCTTTCAAGGGAAAAATCCAATACCCCCTAATTAATAAAATCATCGCTTTTGCTGGGTACACTTGACTACTTATGAGAGCTCTTATAAACCTTAACAGATTCTACCTCCACAAGATCACTAAAAGTAATTTAACTTCCATGTCAGTAATTAAAAGAAAGAAAGAAAGAAAAAATGAATTAGGAAATGTTCCATTGAGCACAAGTACTAAAATTTTCCACCAAAGAACTAGAAGATGATTTCATGCAAGTTCTAATATAATTTATAATAAATAAATTCTTTGTATCGATGGAGGCTTTCACCTCAAAAATCATCAGTCAGAGAAATAATTTTGCATTAATGCACTTAAGCAAGCCCAGTAGACTTGCCTGAGTAAATCCCTTATCCCTAAAAAAAATAAGATTTAACCAGTGTTTATATGTCAGCAAGAAAATTGAATCCAACCACTATTGGAGGGTAGGGCAACCAAATGGGACAGAAAATAGAAGATTCAAAAAAAGGTGTCATCTTAAATACTATATAGTGAAACATGAATAGATTACTTTATAAGCTAATATAAATTTGGTTAGGCTTCTACACAATGTCCAATAGTATCTCGGCAACAAAATTAAGAACTGGCTATTAGAGTAATGTTAGCATATTAGCCTATTAGAGCAAATTTAGAATACTGGGGTTAGGGTTAGTTTTGTCAATAGTATCAAGATGTTGCCCCAATATAAAGGGCTTTATTTTATTTCCTGTGGATTTTTCTCGACTGATTAATGTAATAGCACACTAAACTATCTCTTCTTTCTATTTTCTATAAGATTTCTTTATGTTTGATCAATTCTAACATGGTATTAGAGCACAGATTTGATCCTAGTGCATTCAGGAAAATCTTAGCGTGAAAATCTGGAACGAAGGAACAATGACATCACCATCCAAAATTTATGACATCAGCCGATCGGGTTGGAATTCATCTTGTTCAACTCATCTTCTGGCAATATATCATCTGATGCAGTTTGTTTGAAAATTTGAATCAGTTTGATTGGGCTTTCAATTTTTTGAAGCTTTTTGGAGATTTTCTTCAACTTCAGTGTCAATCCTCCAATTTGAACTCATTTGAGCAATTCTGATGCTTTGATTGGAGTCGCATAAGGTCTTCTAGGATCGATTGGAGTGTTTTGGTATTATCTTTGCAGTTTGGTTCAAATTTGAATCAAACCTCCTCTTCTTCATCGCATTTGGTAGCACCAGCTTCAGCAGCGAAGAGTTTCTTCTTTGCGTCAGCTGTGGTTAGGGTTGTAAGGGGCCTTCTTTGGAGTCAATTTGGTACCCCTATGCAGTTTGGTTCAGATTCAACTTAAATCTCTTCATCCTCTTTGCGTCGACGTTTAGTTCCAAAACTCTTTGCATCAGCTTTAGAAATTCTTTGCCTCGCCTTCAATAAAAGTTCATTCTTGACCTATACTCATGGCAAGTGGAAATTCTGATTCAATTCAAGCCATTAGTGTTCAGATAACTGGGACCAACTACACCTTCTGGGCTTACGAAGAATTTTCTCGTAGGGTAGAATATGTGAGGTTATGTTAGTGGGGATGAGAAAGCTTCTACAAACACCAAATCTAAAAACTACGCAAGTTCGAAAAATATGTGAAAGGTGAACAATGTGAAGATAATTACCTAGGTCAACAATTCGGTTGATTAATCCATTGAAGTACACTTGAAAAAGTTCAGTACAACAAAGGCCATATGGGACTCTCTGGCAACTATGTATGTTCAGTCTAACTTTGTTAAGAGATACCAGCTTGATAAGGATACTCAATCCGCACACCAGAACAACAAGAGAATATAGGAACTTTACTCAGCTATGACTGAAATTTGAGATCAACTTGCACTTACCAAACTTTAGACCCTAAGCTAGTGAAAATAATCGCATCTATTGAGAGGAACAGCGCTTAATGCAATTTTTGATGGCCTTAAGAGATGACTTTGAGGGACTTCGTGGATCTATTCTTCATCGTACTTCACTGCTTTTGTTGATTGTGTATTTAATGAGCTGTTGGTGGATGAAGTTCATCTAAAGACTCTTGCTGGAAAGGGTATAATACCACCTCCATCAGTCTCCACACAGATTGTTTTAGTTGTTCCTCCTAACATGAGTTCTAAGTCACATAATCAGCAAGCCAGAGTCACCCTTGATGAGTGTAGCTTTTATCATGATTCATGAAAAGGGCAACTGGATATCTCAACGTCCAAAGCTGGTGAATAAGATGACTCGTGGATCTCCTAGCCACTTCTTTAAGCCTAAAGATTGTGTCACGCAACTGCTGCAACCCAAGCAGTTGATGATTCATCTTCTACTTCTTCCATCTTGACTGTTATCACTGATCAGTTGCAAAAACTTCTGTCTCTGCAGCAACCTAATGCCCTTTCAGTCTCATCTTCCGAAGGTACAATCACTTCAAGTCCTTCAGGTATCTCTCACAACATTTAGATATTTGACTAAGGTGATACTCATCATATGACCAGTCATCCCTCTTTATTTGCCTCCATATTTTCTTCTCCCAAATGCCTTTAGCTGGTTACTATTTTCCCCCAACTTACTCTATCTAATGTTTACTATATTACTCAACTTACTTTATATCTCATTTTCATTAGTCAGTTATTTGATTCTAGATTGCTTGTTCACATGTTTACTTCAGGTTGTGTTGTGCAGGATCCACATCCCAAGAGGCTGATTGGGACAGGCCACAGAAAGGCAGGAATGTATATGCTAGAAGAGTTGCATGTCCTGTTGTTGTCACTGCCACATCTAACTTATCTTCTTTTTATTTGAGTCCTCAGTCTTCAAGTTTTTATTTATGGTAATCTTGCCTTCGTCATGTTCTAACTCGCGTTTGAGATATTTGGCTTCTACTTGTAGTTTAGGATTACTTAACTATCATGACATTTCTGATTGTTGTGGATGCAAGTTGGCAAATTTTACTGCATTACCTTTTAATAATAGTACTACTTGCACTACATTCTCCTTTGATCTTGTTCATTCTAATATTTGAGGAGCATCTCCCGTTACCTCTAAACGAGGCTCTAAGTATTATGTTTCCCTCATTGATGATTACATTAGATATTGTTGATCAAAAGTCATTCAAAGTTTCTTTTGATATTTACTGTTTTTCATGTTATGATTCGCACACAACATTCTTCTCTGATTAAATGATTTAGGTGTGATTTAGCTGGTGAATATAGTTTTGGGGCACTTTTTAATCTTTTAAAAGTCTGACGGTACCATATATCAATCCTCTTGTACTGATACACCTAAACAGAATGGTGTAGCTGAGCACAAGCCTCTGCATAGTTTGGAAACAGCTCGCTCCCTCTTACTCTTTGCTAATGTTCCTAGCACTTTTTGTGTGAAGCTGTTCTTACCACAATTCATTTAATAAATTGCTTTCACACTAGTCTCACTTCTGGAGTTTCACCTTTTGAAAAACCTAACTAGTAAGCCTCTTGACTTTTTCTCTCCCAAAGTGTTTGGTAATACTTGTTTTGCACTGCTTCCCCATTCTCATCACACCAAACTTTCTGCTTGCTCTGCTCTCTGTGTTTTTCTTGGTTACAGTGAAGGACAAAAGGGATGTCATTATTATAATCCTATTGCACGGAAACTTTATGTATCTTATCATGTTCTCTTTCTAGAGCATATTCCTTTCTTCTCTATTCCTTCAGGCATCTCTACCTTAGATAAGTCTAATTTAATTTATATTGATCATTTTTCACCTGCTTCGTCTTCGGACACCCCTGTCGGTGATTTATCTACCTCTAATGTGTCCAGTCTGTTGCTCATCCTCCTATTGTGTACATTTATTCTTGCAGGTCTCCAACAATTCCTTCTACCACTACAGCTATCCCCCCCTCCCATCAGCTACAACCTCTCAATCAAAATCTAAAATGGTGGATTCTATTCCTCACTATCCTTCACGTAATCATAAGTGTCCAAATAGATTTAACTTTTCGAATTCTTGTTATTCCATTGACTTCTACTCATTCTAAGCTTCCATTCATTCAATTCTAACACTGACAAATCGACAGATTAACAACTCAAAAAACCAAAAAGACAAAAGTTCATGGGTGGCACAATAGTGTGAACCTGAAATATCCTAAATAACCTGCTATGCTAGTAGAAGTGCATCACTAGCTAATGCTGCAGCGCACTGCAATCCAAGGACAGAAACAGACATTATGTTTCAATTAAGTCTGCCAAATAGTTACTAAATTTAATAAGAATCGTTTCATAAGAAATCACAAGTTTAAAACAACACTCAAACTTCACAAGTTTAAAACAACCCTCAAACTTCATTGAGACAACCCAGAGAAAAAATTTCCGTAGGCAATCAAAAAAACCCACCATAGCTTGTCAAAATGGTACACACAACAAGTTGGGTGAGGAATTCTTCTCAAACCCAACCATTAAATACCAAGATTCAAATTTTACCTCTATGTTGTCTTTCTTGCCTTTCAATTGACTGAGCAATTTATTAGTTTCTACATAGCGAATTACATTCTAGTTATATGAACTAAACAACTTGAGCTCGATTCATGTTCAACTCGCTAAAAGCTCACATGAGATCAGCTCAATATGGAATCAAGCCAAACTTGAACACAATTTGTAGCTTGAGCTTGGCTAGATAAGCTTAAATCTATGTAAAATAATCAAGCTATTCGAACTCAGCTCAATTAAAGATCAACCTGAAAGCTTGACAAGCCAAACTTAAAGACATTTTTTAGTTCAAATGATTTCAAACCAAGCCTAAACAACTTACTATTTGACTCAGCTCATTTCGCAACCCTAATTCCAAGCATAACTCCACTATAAGTACATTATTATCAAACTTCACAATGCAAATCGATCATTTCCTAGAAAGTGGACTGCATACAGAGGGTGTATTTGGATTTTTCATCACAAACCAAACCACACCAAACCAAAAGTAATCAAACATAAGGAGTAAATCACTATCCTACACATTTCATTTCCTTTGCACTTGACATATCTTGATCCAAACACGGCCTACCCATAATTCAACAACAAAACACATGATTATCAAACTTAACATTCACAATTAAACAACATTGTCATCACAAATATCAAAAAGGGCTCTGAGTAACAATAAAACAACTCCAATTGAACTTAAGAACGTACGTAAGTGTTCAATTGCCGAACAAAGCTGGAGAAATTATTATGCTTGAAGTACTTAGGCAAGAGGTCCCTGGCAAACTCCGGGGGGTCCCAAACCACGAAGCTGTTGTTCGTGGGACTCCAGGAGACGATTTTATCAGTAGACGGATCATCGACCATGTCATAGGTCTTAACGAGGAATGGCGGCGGAGCATTCGCGTTCGGAAACGGCGCCGGTGCCGGAGCCGCAGGAGGAGACTGCGAAATAGGAGGAGCACCGCCGTTGCCTGCCGCCATGTCGCCAGAAAAAAATCAATCAAATAGAAGCATCAATCAGATGGGGCTTGAATTGGTATTTCTGCTTTCTTGAAGTTAGAAATACCGTGCGAAGATCGACAGGGTTTTGAGGGGGTGATGTGCGTCTGTAATTGATGGAGATGGATCAAAAACCCTAGTCTAGAGATAGAAAGACAGATTGTGCGCTATATAATATGAGATAGAGAGAGAGAGAGAGAGAGAGAGCGGGGGGCGGTGATTGTACGGTCACGGCGGTTGACAAGGGTTGGGAAATGGGGTTTACGGAGGCAGAGACGACGAATGAAACGGGCACGACCAGGTTTCTGCTCTGGGGAGGAAGTGATTTAAATGACTTAATTACCCCCACTAATTCGTTGTTATATCGGAACCACCCTTCGAATATTCTATTGGGTAGAGCCGCTTCTGACCTGGTGTTCGGGGTGAAAACGAGAACCAAAATTAATTTAAGCTTGAGCTCCGCTCAAACGTATTCGGATTTGGGTGCACTGAGAACCATAGAATTAAATTTTAGAATAAATTATACATCCTTTGACTATTTAAGTAATTATACTTATATTCTTTTAATATTTAAAATTTATAAACACTTTCTTTATTTTAACAAGTTTTTAATCTTCGATTAGGGGTGAACACCAAACATTAAATCTTTTCGGTCAATTATATATAGATCATTAATATTTTATCTTTCAGTTTAATGGACGAATTTGAGTTTTAATTTTTCAATAACGAATGGGCTTAGGTTCATAATTTTCAGCTCAATACCGGGCCAGGCTTGAGCCCAGTGCTCAAAGACTTGACCCGAATGAGCCCAGCCCAGCTCATGTCCACCCCTACCCCCGACATCTATTCATTAATTTTGCTGCTAACTCAATTAAAATTTTAGTGAAGAGACAATTATATCCTTGATCCGTCCTTCCTTTTTTTTCTCCTAAAATCATTCCCTTCTCTCTCTCTCTCTCTCTCTCGAATGTTTCTGTTTGATTAAAAAGTTAAAATAATAATTTATGATTAAAAATGTTTATTTTATTACATTAAAATTATTTATTTATAAATAATAACTACGTATTAGAATATTTAATTTTTAAAAAATGTAAATAAAAAATTGTTAGATTAAAATATTTATTTCATTAAAGTTAAATTACTGTTAAAATAATAATTATTATTATTAAAAAAATTTTATTTTATTAAAATATTTTATTAAATTAAATTAAATTAATTTTATTAAATTTAATAACAATTAATCAAATCCCACTTCAATTTCTCTTTCTTTCTTTGGTTTTACAATAACAATCAATCAAAACCAACTTCAAATGGTCTATATATTTAACACATTTTGTTTGGAAGATATATATATTGGAAGGAAAGAGGTAATAAAAGAAAATAATTAAAAAATAAATTAATGTGTGAAATTTTATTTTTATTTAAATTTTTTTGGTTGGTATAAAAAAATAATATATAAATATTTATAAAAAAATCATGTTTTACCCAGAAACTAATAATTTTATTTTTTATCTTCACAAATTCATATTCAACCCCACCATTATTTTAACTTTGGGTTAATTCATGCCTCATCTTCTTTACCTAATAAATTTGCAGGAAACAGAGAATGATAAATCATAAATTAATTCCATTTAAATTCAAATTCTACCTAATAAATTTGCAGGAAACAGAGAATGATAAATCATAAATTAATTCCATTTAAATTCCAACTGGCATCACTAGATGTTTCTTGTTCAATCACTGGCTTAAACTCCAATTTGGTTTTATTCATTGATTATGTAGTCTCTGTTACACATGTAGCTTATGAAACAAAATGTGAATACTCAACAAAATCAAAATCCAAATCCTTGGATTCCTTCGCGCCTTCTCCTCTGATGATCAGAGTGTTCTGCTTCACGGAGACCTTCACGTTTTCTTCACCTAGATTGGGCATGTCCATTCTTAGATGCAAAGTGTCATTGTCTTCTTTCATGTTCCAACTCCTCCTGGATGGATCCAAATCCAGCCCCCATTCCTCGAGATGCTGCAGGAACGAATTCTCCAGGAATTGGTCCATTAGGTTCAGCGCCTGACTCAAGCTTTTTGTTGGAGAGAGTGGATCAAACGCATCTGAGAAGATTCAGAAGAAACTTGAAATGGAGTCCCAACAGTGAGAGATGGAGCAATCGGGACAGTGATCCACATTGACGGTACGATCATCGTCGTAGTTGGAGATCTAAGCATTGGTGTTGGAGGAGTGAGCGACGGAGGGAATCGCTTCGAGTAGCTTGTTATGGCCAATTGGCCACACTTGCCGGTGCCTCCTTACCCCCCTTGGCTGATCTCCCCAAGTTCCGACTGCGTACCTCATCAACATCAAGTATTGGGTGGGTGATGCTCGCATGGGTCCTATCTTTGACTCATCTCCGAGCACGATCCCGATAACCAACCCCTTATCATTGACACCGGAGCAATCCCTTATCTTGCGAAGACCTTGCACTAGCCGATGCTGGAGTAATCTTTTACCGCTGGTTCACTAAGCTTGGGTTCCCTTGAACGCTATTGATGAGTTCTAAAGAGAGAAAATAAAGTGTGTTTGAAGCGATTAAAAAAAAAAAGGAAAAAATAAGAAAAAAAATGTGATTTGAGGTAACTTTTGACGTTCGGCATTTCTAACCCCAACTACATTTTTTTTTAGATGAACAATGTAACTTTTAGACTATTGCAGTAAAAAGTTAGAGAGAGAAATCGTGAAAACAGTTTTTTGGGTATATTCTCATGAATTTATGTCAGATTTTTTTGGAAGTTGTGTAATTTTTGAACTTTTGTAGTAAAAAGTGAGAGAGAGAAACAGTTAGAAAAGATTTTTAGATCCGTTCCAACAGATCTGTGTTAGAGTTTTTTGAAAGTTGTTGAATTTTTTGACTTTTGCGTAAAAAAAGTTGGACAGAGAAACCATTAGAATGGATTTTGTGGTCCGTTCCCATGGAATTATGTTAGATTCATTGAAATTTGGTGAAAAGTTATTTGGGATTTGTGAAAAAATTATTAGGATTTGTAAACAAAAGCATTAAGGTTTGTAAAAATTTGTTAAGATGTGTAAATATATATAGAAATTTATGGAGATTTCATGAAGTACAAGGTAACTAAAAAATGTTAGAGAGTTTTAGAAAATTTCAAATATTTTTGGAGAGTTTTAGCACTCCAAACGAACCCAAAGCATGGTGCAAATTAAATGCCTAAGGGGTAAATTTAGTATATTAAGAAAAAAAATTTGGCTAACATCATATTTTAATTGAAACCCTAACGGATTACTAACAGAGAGGTAGGGTTACCAATTTTTTAAAATAAGGGAGGTGTTTGTAAATTTTAAATGTTCAGATGGTCCAAATGTAATTACTCAAATATTCAGCTATCTAAGTGTAATTTATCCTAAAATTTAATGATTCAAATCTATTTATATTCTTTAAATTAAAATAATATAGATTCATTTGGATAGTTGAATGGTCCCTAATGGATGTTAAGGAGAACTCATTTATTTATCGTTTCTATTTTTTATTTTTATGATATTTATATATATTTAATATTTATTTTAAGGATAGCGATAATTCTAGAGCTCTGATTGTGAATGCTAGATCTCATTTATTATTTTTTGTAACTATTGATAAAATTACTCTCATCTCTTATGTCAGATTCTCTGTCTGTTATTAATTTCTCTAAATTTTATATATTCCTCTCTATCTCTCTCTCTCTAAAAAAAGACTCATATAACCTCATCTGATATCTCCGTTATTAGTTTCTCTAAACTTTATGTATTTCTCTCTATCTCCCTCTCTCTTTGATAAATACTTCTCTCATTCTCTTAACATAAAAAAAAGACTCATCTAATCTTGCCTAATTCTTAAATTTAAACCCAATTCAATTACGGCTACTTAATTTATAAACAATTTGTTATTTTAACTATTCATCTCATATTTTTTCACAATTTTTACGTTACTAAAAACTAAACAAAATTAAAATATCTAATTAATAACCTAACAAATAAGAAAATATTTATTATTTAACATTTTTGTGTTGTATACTTAATTTTAATATTATATTCTTAAGATTTTATAACATGAAAATAATAAATTTATATTTTAATATTTTAATATCGAGTCTGAGAAATTTACTAGGTCCATTCTAAATACTATAAAATTAAGCTTAAATTATAAAATATATTGATGAACTTGAATATATCATAAAAAATAATTTTTAATATATTAGCAGTGTAATAATATTTTAAACAAATAAATTTTAAAAAATAATATCTATCTATAATTATTATTTTTCATATTTTATTAAATTATAAAATATGTATAGAAAATAAAACATTTTTTAAAAATATTATATTGCCTTCATTGAACTTTTTTTTATAATAATTATAAACAAATATTATCTTCTCTATACATATTTTATAATTTAATAAATTATGAAGAACAATAATTATAAACAGATGTTATTTTTCAAAATTTATTCGTGTAATAATTATTACACTGTTAATATATAAAAAATTAAACTCATTTTTAAATTAGTACAATGTTAATATATTAAAAATTATTTTTGATTATCTATTCAAATTGACTTATACATTTTATAGTTTAAACTTAATTTTATAGTATTTAGAATGGGTCCAATAAATTTTTCAGATTCAATATCATGAAAACATTAAAATGTAATTTTATTATTTTTATATTATAAAATCTTAAGAATATAAAAATTAAAATTAAGTATACAACACAAAAATATTAAATAATAAATATGTTCTTCTTTGTTAGGTTAGTAATTGGATATTTTAATTTTTTTATTTTTTAATTATGTAAAAATTGTGAAAAATATGGGATAAATGGTTAAAAAACAAATTGTTTATAAATTAAGTAGGTGCAAATGAACAGACTTTATATTTAAAAATTAGACAAGCCTAGATAAGTCTTTTTATTAAAGAAAGTAAGAGGAGTATTTATTAAAGAGTGATAAAGAGATATAGAGAAATATATAAGATTAGATGAATAAATAACAGGGAGAATCTAAAATAGGAAATATCAGAGAGAATCTAAAATACCTTATTTTAATTTTATTTTTTAACATTTTTAATACTTAAAATTTATTTTCTATTTTATTTTATTAATATTTCTATTAATATTTTTATAATTTTTTACTTATATATATTAACGTAAAATATAAATAGAAAATAAAATACTACATTTATATAATATTGAATTTGACTCGACAAAAAAGAATTTAAACTTGAAATTAATTTGTGAATAATTCAATTAAACTATAAATATAATAAATAAAATATTATAAAAATATATATATTATTTTATTGAGCTAGTTAACGTGCTTTTGAGCGAAATTTTTTTTATATCAAACTTGAGTCTCAATGAATTATAAATTAAATTTGATTCGAACTTATTTTAACTACGAAACATACACCAACTATGTCTTTTTCAAAATTAGCAATTGCTAAAAAAAAAAAAAAAAAAAAACTGCCCTTTTATCACCCCCTACCTGGAGCCAATCGCGCACCACTTGTCCCTTCAGCTTTCCGTATGCTGCAATAAATAAATCTATTTATAATATTATCAATAAATGCAAAAAGGAAGAATTAGATGATAAAATTTTTTTATTATTATAAGAAAACATTTGGTACGAGATAAAATTTAGAGGTAAAAGATTACTAAGGTAATTGTTACCTCAATAATAGTTAATGGGACAATAAGTTTATGATACTTATATTTCGATTGAAAGAATAAATATTACTTGGTAATAATTATATTATGTTCGCATCCTAAAATTTTTGAGTGGATAAAAGTTAATTGTGTTTGGAATAAGGGTAAATTGAACAAGAGTAAAGTTAATAATTAATCTTAGTAAAATATTATAATAAAATAAATCATCATAATAATTGTTATTTTAATAATAATTAATTTTAATAAAGTATATATTATTAGATATAATTTTAAATAAAAATATTAACTATAAAATATTCTTTTATCATAGATTAATATTTCAATAGTAATTAATTTTAGCAATGAACTATTATTTGTTAAAAATTATTTTTATTTTGATAAAATAATTTAATAAAACAAATAATTTTAGTTTATTTAAATAAATTATTAGTTTAAATAAATTATAGTAATATGATATAATCTAGTAAATTATTATTTATGAGAAATAATTTTTATTTAATAAATTATTTTAATAAGTGATTATTATTTATTAAACATTAATCTTAATTTTTGAAAATAAATAATTTTAATCATAAATTAAGGTTTCAATAGTAGCAAATTAATAAAATAAATAATTATTATTTATTAAATATTATTTTGATGAAATAATTTAATAATTAATTGATTTTAATTTGATTAAATAAATTATTATTTTATAATATTTATTATAATTATTTATAGGAAAACGTTACTTAAGGTTTTACAGGGGTATAAAAAAATATTTTACAGGGTTAATGAGAAAAAAAGTTAAATTTTTATTATCTCCTATATTACTCACATCCCTGTAGAGTAAAAATTTACCTCATATGAGGGTAATTGTTAACCTCACAGTAATTGTTACCCCTCATTTAAATTAATGTAATAAAGAATAAAAATTATCCCAATAAAATTTACCATCGGCACCCTCAAAAGAAATGTTTCCCAAGTGACAAATAGTTATGCAATGAAACGAATTCTAAAAGTAGAGAGTGCCACATAAATATTTTTATTTTATTGAATAATCATAAGTGTCACAAAGTTGTAATTACACAATAATAAAAAAAACTCATTTGAAAGAAGTATTTTAAAAAATGATTATATATATATATATATATATAGATTTGTGAAAAACTAACATTAAAAGATTGAAAAATTAATTTAAACTAATTAGATGTGTTTCGCCAAATCAAATTTATTTGATTCCATATGATTGAGCAACATATTTAATAAAATTAATATATCAATTGATAAGAGTCTATTTGATAACACTAATGTTTTTCTATTTATATTTAATCATTTATATTTTTTAATTTTTATTTTCTATCATTTTTAAATTATATTATTTATTAAAATTAATTTAACTCAATAAAATTAAAATATATTAAATAAAATTTAATTATATTATTTATTAAAAATGATTTAATAAATTATATTTTATATTAATTTAATTAATTAATTTAAAATCTATTTAAATTTAAATTATTAATTATTAATTTAATTTAATAATATTATTTATTAAAAATAATTTTAGTTTAATAAAATATTTGAATAAAAAATTTTATTTTAATATGATGCAACAAAAATTAATAAGGTGTTAAAATTGATAAAATATTTATAACAAAAAAAAAAACGAAAGTGAACACTTTTTTTGTTTGTTTACATTTTTTTGTTTAAATTTTTATTTTTTAGAAATAAAAAATAAAAATAATTTTAACAAACACATTTTATTATTCATTTTTTTAAAATTTGTGAACATAAAAAAAATAAAAATAAACGTCACCAAATAGGGTGTAAGTGAAGCTGAGGTGGACTCTTATTATGAGTTATTTTTGTTAATTTTTTTATGTTAACTTGTAATTGTATGTTATTAAATTATTTTAACTTAAAATAGCATAAATGTATCTCAATTATTAAATTAAAATTTAATCATTCTAAGTTAACCTCTACCTTTTCACATTGATGGTATTGTAGGGTCTTCCACTGGATGACTATGCTCCATTGCCAGGTGACTCTTCCTTGGCTTCATCAGGCGAGGAACTTCTGCTCTAGTGATGCTCATCTTGGTCTTCCGATACTAGTATTTACCTGTGTGATGTATAAAATTGTATAATATTTTTTAGATAAAATATAATTTTAAATATATTATAAAATATTTAATAATGTTACATAATTTTATAAAATAATTATTGAGTTATTTTTTATTTTTTTTGTTTGTGTTAATGTTAGTGGGTCAATAAATTTAATCATAATCTAGTTTTCATATGAATACTAAAAATTTATATTTTACTAAATTTTGATTTGTTGACCCAATCATAAAAATTAAAATTTTTTATAAAATATATATTAATAAATCACAAAATTACCTAATCGACTTCATCACTTTTTTTATTTCAAATTGTTTGTTAATTTTCGTATATGTTTTTATTGTTTAATTCTTTACTCATTTTACAAAATTAGCTTGAGTTAGAAATGCTATTAATATTAATTTTATTAAATTAATTTTTGACTAATTTTATAAAAATTACTCAAAATAAAAATATTATTTTCATTAACTATATGTTACACTTTATAAAAATAATTCGAATACTCGGTATTATTAATTAAATTTTTAACCGATGGTCAACATTGACCGCCTCACAAATGTACAGTTAAATTTAACTCCCAAGTATAAAGGTGTGCGGTGTAAGTTTTGCCGAGTGAGACTAGGATCATATCCATAGAGAACTAAATTGAAACCTAAGGTGACTAAGTTATTCTAATCTATTGTTCTCCTTTTAAGGCAATGAAAGTAAAATCAAGTTTGGTTTGGATGAGATTCTAGTTACTGCTACTAAACAATAAATTTAAAAAGTAATAATGAATTTAACCTAAAAACAAATACTCAAAATAATTTTAACCTAAGTATAAAAACTACAATATTCAAAACACTTAAACTAAAGTAAGGCAATAAAAAGTAGAGTTTTAAATGAATAATAAACGCCTTGATTTAACTTACAAATCTGGGTGAATACCTTATTTTCATACTAGATGTGATAAAAAGATATCATCGTTAAAACGTTTACTCCATATTTCTTTTCAATGATTTTAAAGTATGAAGAAAGTTATAATCAAGTAAACGTCATCAGTGATTTCGTCGAAATATGGTTGAGGCCATGAGTTTTTGAAAGTTTAAAAAAATTTTAATCACGTGAACGTCAGCAGTGATTTCTGTGAAATATGGTTGAGGTTGCTTCTTTTCGAAAGTTTTGGAAAACAAAAGAATAAGAAATTTTGAAAAACCTCAAATCTGATATTTATACTTTCAAAATATTAAGAAAGTTTTAATCATACGTGAGTAACAGGGATTTCAAGGAAGTATGATCAGCCACGTAAGTTTTTGAAGGTTTTGAAAGGTATAAAATTGATCTAGGAAAGGAAGAACCACAGCATACAAGTTTTACGTTGCATGCATGGATTCATTCACATTTATCATTCAAATAATGATCCACCCATCATTGATGGGTTGAATCAAGTATAAATCTACACTAGCATGCTAAAAAGAAAAATAAAAAGAAAAAGTTAAGAAAGCAAACTGAACTAAAACAAAATCAGTAATATATCATCGAAAAACAGTTGCGTAGTTGCAATGCAAATCTGAACTTTATTACAAACTCATACAAAACTCTCTCAAAACTAAATCTCAGAAAACTAACCCTTAAATATGTAAACGGTTGTCTAAAAGTCTAATACAGCATAGGTATTTATAGAAAAACCTGACAAAACCCTAAAGCTGAGGTCACAGGGATGCCGCATCTAGACGATAGTCCCGAATGCCAGGACTGCCGTACAAACGCTAGAAGGCAGTGTAAAGCTCTTATTTTTCAGCTTTTTGGAGTTTCGAGGTGCTAGGGTTTGTCATTCGGACGGCATCCAAACGCCAGCTCTAGTCTTCTCTTTTTATCTTTCTTTTCCTCCTCGTCTGAATCTTCAGTTTCCTTTATGTTTATTCCTGGTGTCTTCCTTGTTTTTTTTTTTTTTTCTTTTTTTTTTGCAACAAAAGACAAATTTCTATAAGAAATGCAAAACCATATCAAAACACATGAAATAAGAAGAAATATTACTTAAAAACAAGAAAATTAGAATTAATGATTACACTTTTCAAGTGCAATCACACCCCCCAACTTGTCTATTAATAGTCCCTAGCTATATTTTATTTAGTAACAAAATAAATTATCTAACCTGGTTTTTCTTTTCTTTGGAAACACGACTGCACTTAACTACATGCAGCAAGCCTTTTAAACCTCTACGTTCCCCCTAGTGGATGAGTGAAGTCTCGTGAGGGTTTGTAGTGAATCTACCTACAAAACTCTGAAATTAGATTTTTAAGTTTGATATTAAACATTTAAAAGGACTCCAGGTTTAGTTTCAGTAGCAAAGAAGTTACAATATTCAAAAATCCAATAAACACTTTTTTACACTAGTGTGACTCAATCATTCTCAACTTCCTCCATTCAAATGTATCAACTAATATCACTCATGTAAACCAAATGTCAAGTATAGCCTAAAACAGTGGTTTCAATTCCAAATCTCACTTAAGATGTTCACTCAACTAAAGAATTCACTCTATAATAAGTTTCACTTATGGTTCATGCAAGGATGCAAAACAAAGTAATCATTGAACCTATTTAAGACGTGAATGAAAGAAATTTAAAATATTTGAGTGTAGCTCCATAGAAGAATGTATTTATGCTTTTATCAAGATAATTTTACTCAACATACACACAAGTCTCCTCAATATTCTTCCAGATGCTCTTCACCTAAAGTCAATTAGGTCTTTTACAAAGTTGTAACTTGGCCACAAGGTGTTGGGCTAATAAAAGAAAAATAGGGAAATCAAAGTGCAATATCATAGGAATTAAATGTAAGGTGCATTACTCATCCCCCCAACTTCTTCTTTTCCACTTCCTTTCACACCACATTGAAAAACCAAACTCTAAAACTTTATTGATTATGAGCTTTTTTTTTTTTTTTCATATGTGCGACTATTGATAAAGATTTTATAAATTGCAATGTCCCATAATTCTTTTTTTTTTTAAAGAAAGCTCATATAACTCTTCTTCTTTTGCCACTCTATTATTTTTCTTCTCACCCCCTAATCTACCTTATTCAGTTAGATTGCACCAAAATCCCATGATATGCAAGGGTTGGCTCACTTAGGCAACTAAGATTTAGGGTTATATTCGTTATGGTTGGACAAAAGAAAAAATAAATTTTATTCAAAAAAATTTTTTCAACTTCAAATTGGCTCTTATGGTAATGTAATGAAAGAAGGGGTACAGACTCCAAAATTTTCAAAGATAACCTAACATCACTCTAAAAGTTACAAGTATCTTTCAGAGATATTAAATTAACTGTGTGTGCCTAACAAAATATCTTGTGCGTGTAATACCAAAGCAAACTGATGTTTATGATATTAAAAAAAATTGTGAGACGAGAGAAAAATATAAAAATTTAAGGTAATCTCTCATATCAAGAAGATAAGGCTCTAAAGCTCACTGAATGTAGGGTTCATGAATCTCCACCTATGTTTTGACATACTTAAACAACTAATTCTTATAATTTCTATTCTTTATCACACTTTCATTTCCATAATTTCAAATGTCA
The DNA here is from genome assembly GCA_019916065.1 of Vitellaria paradoxa. NCBI lineage: Eukaryota > Viridiplantae > Streptophyta > Magnoliopsida > Ericales > Sapotaceae > Vitellaria > Vitellaria paradoxa. Next base: position 7,701,704 of record CM034242.1, read on the forward strand.
AGTTCTTAATGTGCTTCAAATGGTTTAATTTCATTTTAAATTTTGTCGCTTATTTAAAACTAAGATGATTTCCCCCTCTTTTGAAGTGGCTAAAGTTTCTCAAAGGGAGGTACCTAATTACCCACTGACATGATTGGGCTCGCCTCAAGTAATCAAATACTAACTCCATGATTTTTTTTTTAATTTTTACTTCTAGTTTTTCTTCATTAGACAAATTGTTCGTTCTAGTGAATTTTGATAAAATTCATGGTCCATGTAATCCTAAACAATAGTCTCTACTACATCTACAGTATGAACTTCTGACACCTCTCTCAATTGTTTACTAACATTAAAATTGGTAGTTTTGAAAGTGATGTTTCCAAAGGACAGTTTTATTTGACCACTTATGCAATTTATTAAAGCATTAGAAGTTAGTAGGAATGGTTTTTCAAGTATCACTGGTGTTATGTTTGGAGCTGACATATTAGTTAGAAGTTGAGCATCGAGGATAATAAAATCAACAAAAAAGCAAAACTCCCCGACTTTGACTAATACATCTTCTAGTATTTCACATAGAATCTTAACTGATCTATATGCCAGCTTTAGAGTTATTCACATGGGTTTATGCTCTCCTAAGCCCAGTTGCTAGTAAACTAAGTAAGGCAATAGATTTACACTAGTACCTAAATCAAGGAGTGCCTAATCAATGAAATGGTCCCCAATACAATAGGAAATCATAGGACATCTTGGGTCCTTATACTTTGGGGGAGTACTGCGTTGTAAAATTACACTCGTTTGTTCAGTGGGAAATGCATTCTTCTTTAATTTCAGACTTCTCTTCACAGTACAAAGTCCTTTTAAGAATTTGGTATATGAGGGTATTTGTTTTATAGCATCAAGTAGAGGTATATTTATTTAAACTTTCTTAAAAATTTCTAACATTTCTGCCGTTTGTGCTTTCTTCTTCAATTGAATGGACCTTTAAAGAAATGGTGGCTTAGGAACATACTCCTTAGTTGGTGTCACCGGTTCAGTTTTATCTTTCTTCTTTTCTACTTTATCCTTGTTTTTCAATTCATCTTCCTTCTCATTCAAAGCTTGTGTTTCATTAGGTCTTTCTGTTTTATCTTTATCTTCCTCTATCTGCTCATTTCCGAGCTTAACTTCCCTGGAGGGAATGGTCTTATCTATAATCTTCCTACTCCTAAGCGTGGTAATGGATTGCACCTGTTCATGGTTTGTAGTTGCTGAGGAAGAGGCTTCAACTTAGTTACTTTGAGCACTAGGGTGTGGTCGGGGTTGAACAAGAAATTGACTTTTTACCTGTGTGCTTAAACTTTAAGTGATAAAAGTCAACTGACTCTTAATATCGTCTAGTGTTTTGTTATTCTGTGTCCACAGTGCAGACTGGGCATTTATAAATTGTTGAAGCTGATCTTCCACAGGCCTTTTTGGAAGGGGAACATAATTATGTTATGGGGGTCCCATATTCTACTTTGGTCCAGGATATTGGAATAGAGCTTGAGGTATTGAAGGAAGATATATAACAAGATAATGCCGAGTTGCTAGTGGTCCATTATTCCTCCAGTTCAAATTAGAATTGCCCCTCCAATTCTGACAGAATATGAGTTCTCTCTTAGTTCTAGACCTTGAAATTGTTGACATGATAGATTAACTGCATGAACTAAAAGTTCAACTGCTTGTTTAAGAATAACATCTCTATATGTTGGCATCATGGGACAATCATTGGTCTCGTGAGCTTAGCTATCACATGTTGTAGGAATCAAGAATGTAGTAGAATAAGTTTTTAAAATTTTTTTATTTGAATCAATCATGCATGAAAGATTATAAACTTCTTATGCAATTGTATTTGAAATACAAAAATAAAATCAAATAAATAAACAAAACTGACCTTTTGTCGTTTCTTGATTTGATCTTGACTTCTCGAACTTTTCTCCGACAGTTGAAGCTTCTAAGTTTTCTACTCTTTGTCCTATCAAGATCTTCTTAGGGTTTTCTGATATCTAGGTGTAAATAAACTTAAGTTGGCTAATTAGAAAATTATCCATAATTATCTCATAATTACAAATATATCTCCTAATAATTATACCTTATTCCACTAAAAGGATATAACTAAACTCTAACCCTAGTTTATTGAAATAATATCATAAAATACCTTGTTCGCTCTTTAATTCTGCAATTAAGCCCCTCCACTAGATATAGAGAGAATTAGAATTAAGAAACTATCCAATTTCAATTGATATCTCCCTCCATATTCTAAGAACTATTATTCTAATCATTTTGTGTTGGTCACCATCTCAATAACATATTATTAAAACGATTGGATCCGAATTTAATGATTAGTTAATATTCTTTAATTTGGATAATACATTTATCTCAAATGAGACTGTGGATTCCTTCTTGATAGTGTATGTTCCCTAACTTTATGCAATGATTTTCCAAAACACTAAGGTGTTGGCCTAATAATAATCAGCCTTATTCCTAATGAATCAAAGTCATCATTACATAAAATAGTGTTTATCACTATCTCAAGATTTAGAGCAATTGTTTAGAGTGAACATAAGAAATACATAAATGCGGATAGCAAAGCTTAGATGTGCTTTTTATTATTGTCCCGTTCAGTGTCTTCCACACTAACACTTTAGATTCAGAGTCCACTACTCTAATAATTTAGATAAATCATTCTATTATATAAAAATTTAAAATGACACAATCTTTTAATTGAGATGTCTCCATCTCATCACTGACTGCAAGCAAGTCTAGATTGATTAATACTTAAATTCATATCTCATGTGTATGAAACACTTTCATGCACATGAATCAAGTTCATTAATCAATCAAGGATAACATTCATCACATGAAATATATACATCCATAAGTAATACTGAAACTTTAGATAAACTAAATAAGAATTCTTTATTAAGCTAAAATCAGTTCATCATCTAATATATGACTTTAGGGCATACATCTCAACAGGTTCCCACTTGCACTTAAGTCATTGACCTGTTACATTTTACCCCCATCCTATCAAAATGAGACTTAAAAATCTTTATAGGCAAGGCCTTGGTAAAAGGATTAGCTAAGTTATCTGTTGATACAACCTTTGTCACAATGATGTCACCTTTGTGAACAATGTCTCTGACTAGGTGATACTTTCTCTTTATGTGTTTCCCACCCTTGTGATTTCTTAGCTCCATGGATTGAGCTACAGCCCCACTATTATCACAATAAAGTGTAATAGGTGACTTAGCCAGTGATACTATTTCTAGTTCCATAAGGAACTTCTTGAGCCAAACTGCCTCTTTAACCACTTTTGAAACTGCCACATACTCAGCTTCAGTGATAGAGTCAGTAATACACTGTTGCTTAGTACTTCTCCAACTGATAGCTCGTCCACCAAGGGTAAACACATAACCAGATGTTAATTTTCGGGAATTCTTGTCTAACATGAAGTATGAATCAGTGTATCCAATAGGAGCTAGGTCTCCACTCCCGTAAACCAGCATATAATTTTTAGTCATTCTCAAGTACTTAAGAATATACTTTACAGCAGTCCAATGTTCTAGTCCAAGATTAGATTGACACCGGCTAACCATGTCTACTGCAAAATAGATATCCAGTCTTGTACACAACATAGCATATATAAGGCTCCCTATTGCGGAAACATAAGGGACTTTTTTCATATGCTCTTCTTCTAGAGGTGTCTTAGGATACTATCTCATGGATAAAGGCATCCCATGCCTGAAAGGTACCGTACCTTTCTTAGAGTTATGCATAGCATATTTGACTAGTATCTTATCAATATATGCAGTCTGAGATAGGCTTAACATCCTATTCTTGCAATCTCGCAAAAACTTGATCTCATGGATGTAGCTAGCCTCTCCCAAGTCTTTTATATCAAACTATTTTGCTAACCAAACCTTAACTATGGATAATATACCAATATCATTCCCAATGAGTAAAATGTCATCCATATATAAGACTAAGAAAACCATTACGCTCCCACTGCGCTTCTTATACACATAAGGTTCATCTGGAATTTGATCAAAACCAAACGATTTAATCGCTTGATCAAAACAGATGTTCCAACTACGAGATGCTTGCTTAAGTCTATAAATAGACTTATGCAACTTACATACCATATGTTTCTGGCCCTTAGCTTTGAACCCTTCTGATTGCATTATATAGATGTTTTCATTAAAATGGCCATTCAAAAATGCCGTCTTTACATTCATTTGCCAAATCCCATAATTGAGATAAGCTGCAATGGATAAAAAGATGCAAATAGACTTAAGCACAACAACTGGCGAAAAGTTTTCTTATAATCAACACTATCTTTCTAAGTAAACCCTTTAGCCATTAACTTAGCCTTATAAGTCTCAACAGACCCATCTGATCCTCTCTTTCTTTTGTAAACCCACTTATAGCCAATAAGTTTAATATTAACAAGTAGTTTTACAAGTTTGCAGACTTGATTGGAGTACATAGACTCCATTTCAACTACCATGATCTTTTGCCAAGAATCTGTATCTGCATCAGAAATAGCCTTATTATAACTGAAAAAATCAGGTTGTTGTTCTCCCTGGAGATCTCTCCAAACAACATATACCTATCAGGTACCCTGACAATCTTCCCACTACAATGAGGTTCTGGTGTATCAAAAGAAGTGGGTAACATAGTGTGTGAAGTATCCTAGAGAATGACTATTTAGTGACTTGTCAGTGAGAACTATCTATCTCATCTAGCTGAACTCTACCCTTGTGTTTCTGGTCTATAATATAATCATCTTCTAGAAAGACAGTATTGGTGCTAACGAACGCCTTCTGCTCTCTAAGATTATAAAATAGCCAACCCTTTGATCCTTTTGGATACCCTATGAGATAGCTCAATTCTGATCTCGATTCTAGTTTACCAGTCTTGCCCTTCAACATGTATGCAGGGCAACCCTATATCCTATAACGTTATAGACTGCGACGTCGTCCAGTCCACAACTTAATGGGAGTTTTAAGGGTAGACTTAGTTGGTACAGAGTTTAGAATGTACATAGTTGTTTCTAAGGCGTCTTCGCAAAGGAATATATGTATATTAGAATAACTTATCGTTGATCTAGCCATATCTAAAAGAATCCTGTTTTTTCTCTTAGCTACATTGTTCTGCTAGGCGTGCCCGGTGCAGACAACTAAGATATAATCCCATCATCCAACAAATATTTATTGAAGTCACTGGAGAGATACTCACCACTTCGATCAGATCTAAGTGACTTTATGTTGTTATCTAATTACTTTTTTACCTCAACCCAAAACTCTTTGAACTTTTCAAAAGTTTCAAACTTATGGTGCAATAGATAGACATAACCATACCTAGAATGATCATCTATGAAAGTGATAAAATACTTATAACCTCCCTGAGCTCTGACATTCAGAGGTCCACACACATATTTGTAAACTAACTCTAATAAAATCTTTGGCTCTATTCCCTTTTGCAGAAAAAGGTCTCTTGATCATTTTACCCCCCAAGCAAGATACACAAGTGAGTAATGGCTTCACTGCCAATGAAGATAAAGTACCTTCCTTATCCTATTTAGATTAATATGACCAAGTCTCAAATGCCAAAGATTTGTTGGATTACTTAAAAAAACTTTTCTTTTAAGATTTGGTAAAATATATGATGATGATGATGATGGTTGTAAATTGCTACTTTCTATGTTATGAATCTCATTCAATTATGGAGTAATCAAATATAAGCCATTTGTCAATGTACCAGAGCAAATAAAAGAACCATTTAATTTAATAGTAACTGAAGTGTTAAAAACAACTGAATATCCTCTTTTAATTAAACAAGAAACCGAAATTAAATTTCTTCTAATGTTAGGTACATGAAGGCAATTTTCTAAAAATAAAGTTTTATCACTAAAAAATAATCTAACTACTCCAATTGAAATAGCAACAATCTTAGAACCATCACCAACGTGCAAGCAAACCTCTCCATCACTTAGCCTCTTGATTTTCTGAAACCCCTACAACGAATTACAAATGTGATTAGTTACCCTGGAGTCTACACTTACCAAAAAGCTTACTTGAATGACAAGTGATTCAGGCATACTTGTACGCTTTTGGGCTAGATAGGTAGGGCAGTTTCTCTTCCAATGTCCTTCCATGCCGTAGTGGAAACATTTTCCTTTTAGCTTGGTATTTACTTTTTTTTTGTTTCTTTCATTCACTATTGGGATAGCGCCAGCATCCTTGGTGCCTTTGAGACCAACTTTCTTCTTTCCCTTACCCTTGCCCTTGCACTTAGGCTTAGAAGAAGAAGCTGCAGCAAGATGAACACTAGGACTACTCTTGAAAATACCCTCTGCTGCCTTTAGAGCACTAAGAAGCTCTGCTAATGAAAAATCAAGTTTGTTCACGTTAACGTTTAACTTAAACTGGTTAACAGAGTCAGGCAGTGATTCAAGGATAATATCAACTTGGGATTCTCTATTGATTTTAACCCCAATGACCTCTAGTATGTTTAAATAATCCATCATTTTTAAAACATGTTCTTCTACTGGAGTCTTTCAGCCATCTTAGGGTTCAATAATGCTTTCATAGTAGTTTGTCTACTAGGCCTGCTTTGTTCCCCAAACATCTCCTTGAGATTGAGCATGACATCATAAGCGGAATCCATGCTTTGGTGTTGCTACTGTAAGACATTAGACATTAATGCTAGAATATAACACCGAGCCATCTCATCAGTCTTCGCCCATTTTGCATGACAATCATGCTCCTCTTGAAACGCACCTTCTGCTGGTAATGTTGGACAAACAGTAATGAGAACATATTTGTACCCCTCAGCAGTGAGTACAATATTGAGGTTTCATTTCCAATCAACATAATTTGGCCCAATGAGTTTGTTTTGATTGAGTATGATAGAGAGATGATTAAATGATGACATCTAATAAAAAAATAAGAAAAAAATTATTAAATATGGATGCAAACAAAAATATACTTTTGTTTTCATTATCTAATAGTGTCATCCTCAAGACACTATAAATGAATACATAGGGACTTAATCTATCTAAATAACATGCTTCGTGGGGAAGTTAAATGCTACTTATATGTTTAAGAGGATGAAATCCTTTATAATGTTAACTAAGCATCTCATACCATATAATATTATAATACCCTATACTTGGTCTTTAAAAGAAAAATAACTAAGTCGTGGGGACAACAGTTATTTTCTTTTTGGTCAAGTGTAAACCATTATCTCGAATGAAAGACAACCGTTATGAGTAAGTGTTCTTGTGGAGAGAATCACCCTCACCCCGTCTCAATCATCCTTATCCTAAAAGATTCAATCTTGTAACTCAATAAGAATAAGTACCTTTTGTGGGGGATGGTCACTCGAAGATGACTTGAGATGTTTATCTTTGCCTTACTATGAACTGATAATGGAAGACTAATACTTAAATTTTAGGTTGAGGATACTTTAAAATTTATCATTCATGTCTTGCTTTTTATTATTTTCAAAAAATAAAATTTAATTTTAAAAAAGACTTTCTTTTACAAAATTTCAAAGCAAGTTATGAATGATTTCCTTTTTTAATGTTCATGGATATAAACAACAATTGAGTTTTCCAGATTGCATGCATAACATGTATATTATCAAACATAATAACATCACACGTAATATAAATATGCATAAACATAAACAATATCTCTCTTTTGGTTTTTGGTCTACAATGAAAAACCAATGTAAAATCTATAACTTAAAGTTGAACTCAGCCTTCTGGGTCTTCTTTCCCTCTTCGTTTCTTTAATATTTAATATTACACAAAACCTATACCCACGTATGGGTGTACATAATTTCTAAATAATTGAAAAAAATAAAGGAAAAAATAAGAAAACCAATAAACCTGTCCTTTCACAAGAAAACCAAGTTTATTACCCTGTACAACCCTTTCATATAAATTTATATAACTCTTTCCTATTGACCAACCAAGAGAGAGATCTCCACGTCACATTTATAAAAAGCATATATAACCATTCATAACTAAACAATTTTAAATGACAATAAAATTGCAAGATATGAAATTTATACAAATTTTAGGATTAATAACAATTATTAATTCTTAACTTTAAATTAATTAATTGTAAATCTTTAATCATACATTAAAGAATGTCCAGAACTAAAGAAAAAAATAGAAAAAAAAAACTTTACTCTGTTTTGAACAAAAAATCTTATTGTTAAATATTCTAAACAATCCGTAGTTTTTAAAAAATATTTACCATATTCAAAATTTGAATTTTAATTTTTAAAACCATTAATTAGGTTATTAGGAAACTACAGAAAAATGAGTTCAAAACAAATTTATTTTGATGTCTAAACAATCAAATAACATAGTTTTTAGAAAAAATAGCAGGCAAACAGCCCCTAAAATAATTCCAGCTTAAAGCAGTTTGCTTCTAGCTACTTTGGTATGCCGCGATGCATGGGATAAATCCCACGATTGGGAGAAAACCTGCACTTTCGTATTCCACAGGAAAGCTTGCGTTTTATATTTTTGTCGGATTAGGGTTCCAACGAACCTTTCCCAGGCAGGCGCCGAATTTTCTTTTTTTTTTTTTTTTAAGAAAAAACAAATAAAAAATAAATTAAAAAAATTCTGAGTTTTTTATCTTTCCCAATTCTTTGGGCAAATAAAAAAAATTCGACGAATCCATTCTTCCAGCGAAAATTTCTTTTTCTTTTTCTTTTATTAATTAAAATATAATTTTAATTAATGTTGTGGATAACAATTAATTAATACAACTTTCATATATAATATAAATTAAATCTCAATTTAATTCCATGAATAAATAGGAAGTTATAAAAAATCATGTAAGACCGCTTTGATGCCAATTGTAGGAATTAAGAACGCAGAGGAATATGTTTTTAAATTTTTTTGTTTGGATCGATTATGCATGAAAGATTATAAACTTCTTATATAATTGTATTCGAAATATAAAAACAAAATCAAATGCATAAACAAAATTAACCTTTTATTGTTTCTTAATTTGATCTTGACTTATCGAACTTTTCTTCGATAGTTGAAACTCTTAGATTTTCGACTCTTTATCCTATCAGGATCCTTTTAGGGTTTTTCTGATTTCTAAGGTTGTGTGGGCAACCTAACAGACTGATCCTTTGTATATAAGTAAGAGCAGACGACCTAGGTGTAAATAAATTTAAATTAGCTAATTTGGAAATTACCCATAACGATCTTATAATAGCAAATACATCCCTTAATAATTATACTTTACTCTACGAAAAAAGTGTAACTAAACTCCAACCCCAGTTTATTGAAATAATTTCATAAAACACTTTATTCGCTATTTAATTCTGCAATTAAGCCTCTCCACTAGATATAGAGACAATTAGAATTAAGAAGTTATCCAATTCCAATTGATACCTTCCTCCATATTTTAAGAACTATTATTCTAATAATTTTGTGTTAATCATCATCTCAATAACATATTATTAAGACAACTGAATCTGGATTTAATGATTAATTAATATTCTTTAATTTGGATAATACCCCTATCTCAAATGAGATTGTGGATTCATTCTTAATAGTATATGTTCCCTAATTTTATACAATGATTTTTCAAAATACTGAGGTGTTGGCCTAATGATAATTAATCTCACTTTTGATGAATTAAAGTCATTATTATATAAAATATTGTCTATCACTATCTTAAGATTTGGAGCAATTGTTTAGAATGAACATAAGAAATACATAAATGTGGATAGTATAGCTTAAATGTGCTTCTTGTTATTGTTCCATTTAATTTTTTTCACACTAACACTTTATATTTAGAGTCCACTATTTTAATGATTGAGATAAATCATTCTATCATATAGAAATATAAAATATTACAATCTTTCAATTAAAATGTTCCCGTCTCATCATTGACTACAAACAAATTTAGATTGATCAATGTTTAAATTCAGATCTTCTGTGTACGAAATACTTTTATGCACAAAAATCAAATTTATTAATCAATTAAAGATAACATTAATCACAAAAAATACATGCATTATATTAAACTAAAATCATACATAATAATATATGATTTTAGGGTATGCATCATCGAGTTCCCAAGGGGGCAGGGAGATGGGCCTTCTGATCCCGCATTTTCCGAAGCTCTTCAATCACGGCCGTCATATTGCGGTGGGAGGACCCACCATCCGCCACAGCTCTCTTGGCCATCTCCGAAAGCTCTTTCGCCTTCCGTCTCATGGTCTCCACCTCATCACCACCGTCCATCAACCGACTCACCGCCTTCGCAATCTTGGGGCCCTCGATCACAACCTTCTCCATATTGAAGGTTCGGTTGATTTCCTCTGCGCCCCCCTCGACCCCAATCCCCAGCACTTGAGTCACCAGTTTCTCATTATAGAACTGTTCGGAGTGAACCGGCCACGTGATCATCGGAACGCCGGCGCTCACACTTTCCATCACCGAGCTCCAGCCGCAGTGAGTCAAGAACCCACCCAGCGACGGGTGGTCCAAGATCAATATCTGCGGAGCCCAACCCCTAACGATCATGCCTCTCTCTTTTGTTCTCTCCTCAAAACCTTCCGGCAACCATTTCCGATCGTCGGGATCGTCCCGACCGCGAACAACCCACAGGAAACTGTGGCCAGAATCTTCAAGCCCACGCGCAATCTCCATGAGCTGCCCATCGGGGAAGGCGCAATGACTTCCGAAACAAACGTAGACGACGGAATTAGGTTTCTTGGAATCGAGCCATCTCAAGCATTCCTGCTCGCCGCCGGCGGCATCCATGTTGAACACTCTCTGCGCCTTCTCGCTTTTGTTCCGATGAATAAGAGCGACGGGACCAATGTTAATTTCCTTGGTACCCGAGACTTTGCAATTGTGATCATCGTAACCCGGTTCTAACCCGTCAAAGCTGTTGACCAGCATTCCGTAGCTCTTCCGCTGAAATTGTTTCATCTCAATTCTCAATTGGGCAAACGCATCCGGGTCAAATACTCTGCTCATGAGTTGAGCTCGGGTGAGAGTAATTCGGTGCGGAAGACCCGGAACAACAAAGGGCTCGTAATCGGACTCTACTTTGAGGTGGGGAGAGTCGGGGCGTTCCAACGCGTCTGCGACGGCTCGCGAGAACGAGGAGCAGACGCCAAAGAGGACTCGTGGGATGTCGACCTCGGCGCCGGCGCCGGCGGTGTGGGGGAAAAGGTCGGTGACAATGCAGTCGGGAGGGTTGGCCACGATTAATTCGTCAATTTTTTGGCGGAACTTGATGAGGGCCTCGTAGATATTTACGGCCTCCTCCATGGAACTAAAAGCAACCAAATTCTCAATGGGGACTCCTTCTTCGGAGCTGGGAGGCGGCAGGACCTGGAGGGAGATGTGGTGGCCGGAGGCGGTGTCTCGGTCGACGGTGCTTCGGAGGGCGGAAGCGATGGTGGGGGTGGCGATGAAGACGACGTGCTGGCGGCGTGCGGCGAAGAGCCGGGCCGTTTCGAAGAGTGGGATGACATGGCTTGTGTCCAAGTGGGGCACAAACAACATGTTTAGGGGACGTGAATTTGATGAATCCAGCCACATCGTTTTTCTCCCTTCCTCTTTTCTCGCTCACCCAGACACAGTGATTTCTATGATTATATAGTTTCTTGGGTAAGTAGTTATCTTTATTACATTCCTTGTACTTTTGCCTGCCTTGTGCCACGTGGTTCACGAGGGCTCGTGCTTTGGTCTTACTCGTGCCCTGTGGTACACGGGTTTTGAGGGGATGCAGCGAGCCAATCAACTATTAAGTTGTAATTATATTTTAATATGAGGTGTCTTTTTAGATCATTCATTAATAAATTTTCAATCAAGTTTTATTTAATTTTTATTATTATTTTGAATTTAATTTTTAAAATTATTAGATTTGATACAATTAAATCTTGACTGTTAATTAACTCACTACAATCTCTTGAAATCCTAGTACACGAGGGTTCACGCTAAAAGGGTTAAAAGGGATGGCGATGTTGATTTCGTGACATCAATTTTTATATTTAATGATTTAAATTTATTTACATATAATTTAATAGTTTAAATTAAAAATATATATATAAATAAATTTAAACCATCACATTTTAATTAAAAATATATAAATAAATTTAAATCATGAAATTTTAATTTAATTATTCAAATCTAATGTTAGAACATCCAATAGAGCGATGCCAATATCCCTAACTCTAGAGTCCCCCAAGTCGGGGGTCGTGTTAGTGGATCGGTGGTGTTTGAGAAAATATCCATGTTGTCTGTAACGGGAGAACGGAAGTCGCACTTTTAAATTTGGAATTCTTTACCTACTTTTTTTGTAATTTTTGAAAATTAAAAAAAAAATTGTTTAAACTATCTAAATTTAATTAAAGTCATAAATTTGACCTTATAATTTTATTTTTCTTTTTTTACCTGTGCACTCTCAAAGATATTAGAAATTACTTCTATGTTAAGAGACCATAAGCGACGAGAATTAAGCCCATTTTAATTCGTCTTAAGTTACCATTAAACGTCTTTAGGATTATTTAAACTAGATTTGCGTTTGTGAGTGAAATCTCTTTACAATAAGCAATTAGAAATATCTAGCGATAATAATAAAGAATTTATGATGGCACTTGGAGTTCTGAAAAGATTTAAAAAAATAAAAGTTGATAAAAAAAATAATAACACGTGACGAAATTTGATTGAAAAAAAATTAAGAATTTTAAGATTTTCTTTTTTAGAGTTTTTCAAGAAAATTTGGAGTTCTAAATAGAGTCATAGTAAATAAATAGGATCAAGTACAAAAATCACGTTTACAGTTTATTATCAGTGTCACTTTAATCCCTCACATTTTAATTGTAACAGCCAAATTCTTACACTTTCAGTACAATATTTTTAGTGTTAAAAAAATTAATTTGGTTTTGAAATAGAGAAACTTAATTTTTTTTTTTTAAGGCTTTGGAAAAGGACAACTGTGGGATTTTTTTTTTTTTTTTGTGGTAGTATATTTTTCATTTTGTGTTAAAAATTTAATTTGGTTTTAAGAGGGAGCAACTGATATTTTTTATATAGACGATAGTATATTTTTCATTTGAATAAAGAAAGTTCTTTTTTTTGGCTTGGAAAATTTTTTTACAGTGTGATTTTTTTTTCCATTAAAGTGAAGTACTTAAAAAAGTAAAAAATTAGTTCTTTTATTAAAAAATAACTAGCTATGTGTGCATTTTTTTTTTAAATTGTCTTTGAAAAGAGCAATATTTTTTTATAACCTAATTCCTTTTCAATAGTAGACTGGGCTTTTTTTCTTTTTTCTTTTTCTCTTTTTATCCTTTTCCATTTGGCTTTGAAAAAGAGCAGCTTATGATTTTTTTTTTCAAAAAATAACATTTGTGTTTTTAGCATATTCTTCTTTTTATTTTTTTTGGAAGAATATTTTCTTAAAAATTATTTTGTCTTTGAAAAAAATAAATACCTTTTTTTTATTTATAGGAAGTAGTATATTTTCGTTTGTGTGATCTTTTGAAGAAGAAAGTGTTTTTTTTTTTTTTTTTCTTAATTTGTCTTTGAAAAGAACAACTGTTCTTTTAGATGAGGTATTTCTGTTTAAGATTTGCTTTGGAGAAATGAAGTTTATCTCTTAAGGATTTGAAAAAGAAAAATTATATTTTATTTTTCTTATAAGATACATTATATTAGCATATATATTTTAGGGTAACGGGCAGCTAACGAAAGCATCGAATTACATTCAAAATCAAACAAATTTTTTTAATACAAAAAGAAAAAGATACTACCGTCTTAAAAAAAAAAAAAATACCCTTATAAAATTAAAATTAAGTTTCTCTTTTTCAAAATTAAATTAATTTTTTTAACGCAAAAAATAGATCGAAAATGTAAAATTTTGAATCTTATAATTAAAACGTGATGAATTAAAATAACATTAAGATAGCATTCACCTCATTAATTTGACATTCCATTCCACCCTCCAACAATGAGGCGCCCAGAGTCTGACAAATACTCTCTCCCCGCTCTCCCTTCTTCATTTGCAAATTTATTAAAAAATAAAAAATAAATAAATAAATAAAGCAAATGAGCTGATTGCATATTGGGAAAAAGAGGAGCTAAGCTAATTGCAAATTGGGAAAAGAAGAGAGTAATTAGGAAATAAGTTTCAAACTTTAAAACTAACCTAAAGTAATCCTCAGTAATCATCTTTTGTATTCAGTTCTTTCAATGAAAATATTGTAACAAATTTAAAGTTAATATATATCATACAAAGAACTTATACATCACTATGAACCATAGATAGGAAGTAGAGTATTTACCATGGGTGTGACATTCTAAATTTTTATTTTATTATTAATTTAATTTTTATTTAATGATTAAAAATTTTAATTACATTAATTTAGTATTATTTTAAATTTTTATTAACTTTAATTAGAATAATTTATATACTATTATAATTTTTATTTTTATTTTAAATTTAATTTAAATTAATTAGTGAATTAATTAAGCTATTAACTAAATTAAGGCAGTGAATTGATGTAAGGTGACGTAGCTATGTGCGTTTGTGTGGGTAATTGACAGCTAGGCCATATGCCAAGCTTAGGGAAGCTGGTTGTTCGGCTACTTGCGAAGCATAGAAAGAGGGAAATATATGCACGAATGAAATGGTCTGAGAGTGTGTACGGATGTATAATTTTTAGTTATTTTTGGTATTTTTTTTTTTATTAAAAGTGGTTGGTTGTTGTTTTTAATATGTTTAGTAAAACAAGTAATAACTTTTAATAATTTTTAGTAATTTTTGGTAATTTTTGAATATTTAGTAAAATTTTTGGTAAATTTTGATAATTTTTAATAATTTTTGATAACTTTTAGCAACTTTTAGTTACGTTTGAGTTGAGAAGTGACTATAACAAAGGAAAAAAGTGATAAAAGTGAATGATTTGTCAAACGTTCAGAAATTAAAAGTTGTTTATTTTTTGCTAAAAATTTCGTCACCAAACACTCCTTATGACGATGAGAAATCTACCCACTTAAATTCTGTTTGGTTTGTTGAAAATATTAAAAATCTTTAAAAGTTATTTTTTTTCACTACACAAATTAAAAATTCATAATTTTTATTAAATTTTATTTTTTTTGTCACTCTAAACACACTTTTAGTGTTATATATATATATATATATATACGTTTATATGTGAGGCTTGCGCTAAGCCATATGGCAAGCTTCAAAAAAATAAATAGATAGAAAAAAAATTTTGACTGAGGCGATGAAGATGGCAGCTTGATGATGATATATATTTGCCAAATATGTAAAAGGTCAAAGAAAAGAAAGGGCGCGTTGATTTATTAAAAATTTTTAAAATTATTTATTTTTTATTTCATCGCACGTGTTACGAATTCACAAATTATCTTACTTTTATCTCATTTTTTTATCACTTTAAACGCATTCTAAGAAGGCAAAAGTAGGAGTTAAACTTTTGCAGAAGGGAAAAAATTAGAGAATTTTGGTTAAATTATCAAAGTAAGTTATTCTATTTTGTTAATATAAAATTAATTATATAAAAAATTAAATAAATTAAATATGTTAAAAATAAAATAGCTGCGTTTTATTTGTTAACTTTTATTTTACTTAATTATTTAATATCTAAATAGTATAATTTATTTAAGGAATAGTTAACAGTAACTACTTCAATAACTTTATTTTTTTCAGAATATTTGTTGTCGGGTGGACATATTAAATTAAAAGTAAAATGTGATAAATGTGAATTAATAAATTTTATCTTTTTATTATTAATTATATGTTGATAAGAAATACTAATTGTTGTTAATTAATTTTGTTAATGGAAAATTAAGATTATTTATGGAATGTTAACTCTAAGAATTAATATTTTGTTTGAGAAATTATTTGTGTAAAAAAATTGACTATTGATGAATTCATTGTGTTAATAGTGAATTATGAATATTTATGCAATAATAAATGTGAATTGTTACTTTAATATTAATTATTGGTGTTAATAAAAAAAGTTGACAATTTATGAATTAAATTGTGTTGATGTTAAATTGTGAGTTTTTATGAAACGATAATATTTTTATTTGAAGAATTATTTATAACAAAAATAATATTGACTATTTATCAATTAATTCATAATTATGGATTGATAATATTTGTATTTGAGGAATTATGTACGTTGATAAAAACAATATTAACTATCTATTAATTAATTGTATTGATGGTGAATTATGATTATTTATGGAATAATAATGTGAAAACTGATAATTTTTATTTGAGTAATTATTTGTATTGGTAAGAAATATTTACTGAATGTGAATTAATTATGTTGACAATGAATTGTGGTTTATAAAATGAGAATTATGAAATTATTTGTGTTAATAAGAAATGCTGATTAATTGTGTTGATAAATTAATATTAGAGGAATTATTTGAATGATAAATGTGAGAACTATATTTTATTTGAGGACTTATTTAGACTGATAAGGAAGATTGACATTTTTATGAATTAATTGTGCTAGAGGTGAATTATGATTATTTATGGGATGATAATATTTTTATCTGAGGAATTAATTGTGATGATAAAAAATATTAATCGTTCATGAATTAATTGTGTTGATAGTGAATTATAATTATTTATGACATGATAGATACGAGAAGTGATATTTTTATTTGAGAAAAAGAAGAAGAATAATAGTAATAATATTAAATATTGTTGCATATCAGTATGAATTGTGTGAATTACACTTGTATTGTCGCCAGATGGGACTAGTAAAAAAAATAAGGGTAAAGTACAAAAACCATCCATACACTTTACCCTTAGTCTCACTTTGGTCCCAATGGTTTCAATTAGAACAGTCAAACCTTACATTTTCAGTCAAACAACAATCAGGTCCCTCCGTCTGTTTCCCGTTACAAATCACCATTGAGGCGAAGGTAAAACTGTTTCCTGTTACAAATCACCATTAAGGCGAAAGTAAAACTGTTATTTCACAATATGATCCACGTGACAGAGTGATGACGTGGCATCCTCGGATGATGTAGAGACTATCAACCATGTGTTAAACGCTTACTCATCCCGTGCTAGTGTTGGAGACGAGAGTAAAATCATCATTTTACAAGATGGTCCACGTGATATAGTAATGACGTGGAGACTGTCCACAACTTGTCAGACACTCACTTATCCATGTGTGTTAGTATTGGTTTCCGCTGTGGAGTAATTTCACTTTAAAAAAGAAAATAAAACATTACAAATTATACTACCCCCAAGAATTGAACTAAGAACCTTAAGGATAGACAGCCAACATTGAAACCAACTCACCAACGGATTGGTTTGTGTAAGGTTCTTAGATAATATTTATATATATTCAAAAGCTGAAGTTGATTATAAATAATATATATATATATATTATATTCTCCATCATTTTTTCAATATATATAAATATTATAATGAGAGAAAATCTACTTTACCTTTTTAATATATATAAATTTTATCCAGAAACCTTGCACAAACCAAGTCCTTAGTGAGTTGGTTACATTGTTGGTTGTCTATCCTTTGGGTTCTTTGTTTGATTTCTGTGGGTAGCATAATTTGTAATGTTTTGTTTTTTTTTCAAAGTGAATCGATTTCATGGCAGTAACCCACGTCATCACTTTGCCGCGTGGACCACATTATAAAATGACGATTTTACCCTCACCTTAACGGTGATACCTAACGGGCAATAGACGAAGGGATCTGATTGCTACTGGACCGAATGCATAAGGATTTGATTGTTGCAATTGAAACAATTGGGATCAAAGTGAGACTGGGGTAAAGTATAGGGGTGATTTTTTTATTTTACCCAAAAAACAATGTGAGATAAGATGGGATCAAAGAAAAAAATAAAATAATAAGACCATATGGGGCCAATGGGACATGCCAATTAAAGTCACTGTCCATAGTTGAGCATTCAACTCATAAGCCAGATGGGGCCAACTATATGCTGCATTAATATTTACATTAATTATCATACATATATATCACAAGATTACCAGTTGGGGCATAATGTGATGTTGATGGTTGATGACTAGAAAGTGATGACAATGATGTGATGAGATATTTTTACCATTATCAGATGTGATGCACTTAATTTTTGGCTATTTGTGAGACTATTGGTTATATATTAATTGTGGAACAATTTTTAGTAGATATATATCATGAGATCGCTAGTTAGGGCAAAATGTGATGATGATTTCTGGTGAATGAAAAGTGACATTATATTATGTGATCAGAATGAAAAGTGGTATTAAGTTATGTGATGAGATATTTTTATCACTATCCGAGGTGATTCATTAGAATTAATTATGTACGAAATTATTGTGAATAATTTTTAGTATATATTTATTATCTTTTATTTTAAGTATAATACATCTACAGAGTTTGTGATACTCACACCTAAGTTTACATGTTTTAGGTTAAGTTAAGGTGGCTACACGTGCTGGAAAGAGAACCTAAGTTGTCTGTTCTTAATCTTACTTATATGCTAGATGGAGAATTTATGGATGTCCACCCCATTTAATAAATTAAATATGTATCCTAAAATATGAGCGCAACAATGACTTTTACAGGAAGTAGAATATCTGCCATAAATAGGAAGTAGAGCATCAATTAATAATTTTTTTTTTTATTCTCCACTTTGGTTGTATGAATTACACACACACACACACACAAAAATTGAATGTAACTACTTATTCAAGCTTTCGATTTCTTATTGGAAAGAACATGATTGAAAATACATATTTTGTAAAACATACACATTTTACATAGAAGATTTTGATTTGTAATCCTTTTTGTAAAGAAAAGATACTCCAAAAACCGTTATTCTGCCTATAATATTTTTGTAAAGCCTTCGAAAGCTAACAACATGAGTGTTGTATTTTTGTATCATGAATTATCTATAAACTGTACTAACATTTAATTGTTTATGTGTACAATGAAATGAAAGAATTACTTGATTACTTGTATTATATATTTCCTTTTTAAGTAGCCTTGACTGTGTCATAACAATGTCAATTACTCAATTTATTTTAACAAGTGATTTTTTTTTTATTTAAAAAAGAAAACAAGTTTAGACTTGGCTTATTTCATTGATTGATGTGTTTTTTTCTTTTTCAATGTTAAAATTAAGGTATGTTTAGGTTATGGTAATATACATAACTCGTAATTTCTTTTAATTAGTAATTTTTATTTTTGAGTCATGATAGATTATTTTCATAATTTTTTATTTTAATTTTCGTCTTATTGGCCCATTACAAAGGCCAAATAGCATTCGTTTATATATAAAGGTACCAAAAGGACAAGTAAAAGTAGTCTTTGCTTGGTCCTCTAAAGCTACTTTAATTTGATTGTACCCTGAGTAACCATCTAGAAACCAGTAATAAGCATGACCAGTTACTCTTTCTAAGGCTTGATCGAGAAAATGTAATAGAAAGTGGTCCTTTCTGGTGACTGTGTTAAGCTTTCGGTAATCGATGGATACTCTTCACCCAATTTGAATGCGAGTAGGTACTAGCTCATTATTTTCGTTGCGAACAACAATCACCCCAGCTTTCTTTGGTACCATTTGTGTAAGACTTACCCATTTGGAATCAAAAATAGGGTAAATAATGCCCACACCAAGAAGTTTAAGTACCTTTGCTTTTACTACCTCTTTCATATTTGGATTGAAACGCCTTTGCATTTGTCTTACTGGTTTTGTAGCTTCCTCCAAATAGATGCGAAGAATGCACAGCAGAGGGCTTATGCGAGTCAAATCAACAACGGGCCATTCTAAAGTTTTTATGTATTTTTTAACAGATTCAACAGTTGAATCTCCTGGGACTCTTTAAGTTCAACTAAAATCACAACAAGGTAAGTCTCTTCCTCACTTAAAAATATATATTTCAGATGTATAGGTAATGGCTTTCTTTCTGGCTTTGGGTTTTTTATTTGAGATGATTCTGCCCTCTTTTAAGGTGGCTCAAGTTTTTCAAAGGAAGGTACCCAATTACCCATTGACGTGATTGGGCTCGCTTCAAGCAAATCAAATACTAACTCCATGACTTCTTTTTCAATTTCTCCTTCTAGTTTCTCTTCATCGAGACAAATTGCTCATTCTAGTGGATCTTGATAAAATTCACGGTCCACGTAATCCTGAACAATAGTCTCTACTATATTTACAGTATGAACGTTTGACACCTCCCTCGATTATTTACTAACATTAAAAATGTTAGTTTTAAAAGTGATATTTCTGAAGGACAGTTTCATTTGACCACTTCTGCAATTTATTAAAGCATTAGAAGTTATTAAGAATGGTCTTCCAAATATCACTGGTGTCTGGTTTGAAGTTAACATATTAGTTAGAGGTTGAGTGTCGAGAATAATAAGATCAACAAAAAAGCAAAACTTCTCGACCTTGACTAATACATCTTCTAGTATTCCACACGGAATCTTAACTGATCTATCTACTAGCTGTAGAGTTATTCGTTTGGGTTTAAGCTCTCCTAAACCCAATTGCTGGTTAACTGAATGAGGTAATGGATTTACACTAACACCTAAATCAAGGAGTGCCTGATCAATGAAATGGTCCCCAATACAATAGGAAATCCTAGGACATCTTAGGTCCTTATACTTCGAGGAAGTACTACCTTATAAAATTACACTCGCTTGTTCAGTGAAAAATGCATTCTCCTTTAATTTCAAACCCCTCTTCACGGCATAAAGTTCTTTTTAGAATTTGGCATATGAGGGTATTTGTTTTATATTATCAAGTAGAGGTATATTTATCTAAACTTTCTTAAAAATTTCTAACATTTCCGCCATTTGTGCTTTCTTCTTCAATTTAATGGACCTTTAGAGAAATGGTGGCTTAGGAACATACTCCTTAGTTGGTGTCATCAATTCAGTTTTATCTTTCTTCTTCTTTACTTCATCCTTGTTTTTCGATTCATCTTCCTTTTCATTCAAAGCTTATGTTTCATTGGGTCTTTTTATCTTGTCTTGATCTTTCCCTATCCACTCATTTTCGAGCTTAGCTTCCCTGGAGGGAATGGTCTAATCTATAATATTCCCACTTCTAAGCGTGGCAATGGATTGCACCTATTTATGGTTTCTAGTTGTTGAGGAAGAGGCTTCAACTTGGTTAATTTGAGCAGTAGGGTTTGGTCGTGGTTGAGCAGGAAATTGACCTTTCACCTGTGTGTTCAAACTTTGAGTGATAAAAGTCAATTGACTCTTAATGTCATCCTGTGTTTTGTTATTCTGTGTCCATAGTGTAGAGTGTGCATTTATAAATTGTTAAAACTAATCTTCCACGGGCCTTCTTGGACGGGGAACATAGTTATGTTGTTGTGGTCCTTTATTCTGCTGTGGTCCAGGATATTGGAATGGAGCTTGAGGTATTGGAGGCTAATGTAGAGCTGCAGGTGGTCTATTATTCCTCCAGTTTAAATTAGAATGGCCCCTCCAATTCTGATTAAAATTATCAGAGTATGGGTTCCCTCTCAGTTCTGGTCCCTGAAATTGTTGGTGGAATGGATTAACTACATGAATTGGAAGTTTAATAGTTTGTTCAAGAATAGCATCACTATATGCTGGCATCATGGGACAATCATTGGTCTTGTGAGCTTGGCTATAGCATGCTACATAATAAATAGCTGCAACTGGTTCCTAGATGATTGGAGCTTCTTTCTGACTTTTCAATATTTCAATTTCTCGGGATAAAGTAGCTAACCTTGCTTTTAAGTCATCACCTTCAGAGAGATGATGCACTCCCCTATTATTGATAGGTATTATCCCAGTTGACTGATTTTCACAAACTTCCCATGTTCGAGCATTCTCAGCCACGCAGGAAAACCACTAATTCAACATATAATAATAATAATAATAGTAAAGAAAAAAATAAAGAAAGAAAGAAAGTTACCCTTAATTCCATTTAACACAGACATAAGGATGAAGAACAGCATAAAACCCCTCAGATTAAATGATTTTGATGAACCTTGTGAGATCACGATTGTAACACCAAATATTTAATTTTGGCAATTTATGTGTTATTTTGGGCCAATAAAATATTTAAAATGAGATTAAGTAATTTATTTTATTTTTCTCTAGACCGAGTGTGGCCCAAAATCGATATTTGGTTGGACAACTAGGCCGGACCCAGCCTTTATTTTCCCTTCTCTTTCTTTCTTTTCTCTTATTTTCTCTTTGGCTTCTTTTCTTTTCTTTTTTTTTTTCCTTGGGTTTTGGCCCGTGGGGTTTTCAGAGACCGCGAGGAGAGAGAGAAGAGAGAAGGTGGAGAAAGAGGACGATTCGGGAGGGAAGGAAGGCAGACCCGAGTAGTTTTCGACTCCATAAACGCTACCGCAGTGTCTGTTTCGCATGATTTCGCTCGAGGTTGGAGAAATCAACGCTAAAATGTTAGGTACCTAAACTAAAATCTCTCTATTTCTCTTTTTTTTTTTCTTTAGATCTGAGGTAAATGGAACCTATATTTGTGTTCTAGACGTCGCAATGATCATTTGAGTATATTTATATACTTGATTTGTTGAAGTTTTGTTATATGTGTGTATATAATTATGTTTAGCTTTCTTAACCAAGAGTTGAATTACGTTATTAATAAATGGATAATTACAAAATCAAATATTATTTTATATGAGAATGAGTAATGATTTTGGATATTTTGATAATTTTAATTCAATGTGATTTTGAATTTGAATCATATTTTATCATTTATTTGAGTTTTCACATTTTTATACCATCCGTCCCCGACAATTAAGTTAGGGACGTGACAATGATTATCAGTAAAATTATAATGGCGTCTAACTAATGAACATTCCAAAATACATAAGTCTTAATTGCATTTAATCCACCCTTTTTTGTTTTTTCAATCAAATCTGACCACATCTAAATTAATAATAATAATTAATTAAAATAACAAAATTATCAGTCTCATTACTTATAATTGCAATGTAACATAGTTATAATTGTGGTAAATTATTAATATTCAAGTTTAAAAAATGGGTTATTATTATTTTTACAGTACATAGCATTTTTTAATAAAAAATAATTTTTGACCTCAGTAGTACTTCAAGGGTAGTGGATTGAACCAGAAATCAAAATTCAATATTGACCATCAATTGTAACAGCCCAAGAGTCATGAGAAACCTCCACGGCTGATATGAGAGGACTCATCAAGACTATCAGAAGAAAACTAAGAGAAACCCCTGAAAACCTCATATTGAATTCTTTTTTTTTTTTTTATCTGAATCTGAAGAAGGAAAAATGTAAAAGCAAATGTTCTGTTGATGTGGTTTATATAGAAAGGAGATCAGTTGTTGATCTTTATCTAATCCAATTATTTAGAGATACAAAGAAAACAAGAAACTTATCCAAATTAAATTTGGATAAAACAACTGACGAATAAAGATAAAGATGAAAGATCTAATTGTTATTCATGATTTCAATCTCTAAAATTTTCAAAAAAAATTGATTCAAATTTGTGCTTAATTTTAATCCTATCTCTTTGATAATTATTATTATTATTATCAGAATTGAAGTCTTATATATCTTCAATTCAATTTAGGTGTTCCCATTAACAAACTACACATCCAGCATATCCAAATTTTATTTTTCATTTGTCTTCTTGGACCTCTTATCAAAATTAAATCGTATTTACTCAGACCTCTTATCAAAATTAAATAGTATTTACTCACTCAAATGACAAATAATCTACCTCTAATAAAAATATATTTTATTTATCTCCTTATATTTTTTACGAATTTATTCTGAAATAATGTATATTTAAATTTTGTTAAACCAAAAAAAAAATAATACACTATCATGAAAAATTCTAATATTCTAATAGAGTTGAACTATAGAATTTGATTAAAAATGAGTTAAATTGAAAAAAAAAAATTAGTGATGGGATAGAGTTGAGGTAAATTAAAAAACAAAAGTAAAATAGTTAAAAAAAATTTTCAAACATTTAGATGACATTTGGTTTATTTTTCTATTTTCTATTTTTTATTTTCTGTTTTCATTTTATGTTTTAAAAATCTCAAAATAAAGAAACAAAAAATACTTTATTTTCAAATTTTCTTTATTTTAAATTAAAAACACTCAAAGTGATTTTTTTTGTCATTTTTTATTTTATATACAAGTCTATTTTTTGTTTTCTAAAACAAATTTTAAAAATTCAGGCGACCAAATGCATTTTAAACTTTTTTCTTATTTTTAAAAACGTAAAATAAAAAATGAGTTTAAAATAAAAAATAAAAATAAAAATAAAAAAATAAATCAAATGAGCCCTTAGACTTCTTATAGTAATATAGATATAGATTAACGAAATAATTAAGGTTTGTTTATCAAAAGATTAAATTTGTAAAACCATAATTGGACTTTTAATTTTATTAAAAATCTTTTAACCGTGAGATGTCAAATATGGCTCCGCCCTACAAAATAAAATAAAATCTTACAAATTTTTACAAATACAAATTTCTACGAATACGAATTACGAGATAACAAAATTTAAATTCTTCACTTACTGTATAAATTACAAGACATTTACTTTTATAATTTTATTTTATTTTATACACTTTTATACATCTCCAAACACACCTTATATATATATATATATATATATATATATATATACAGGATAGCAAGATAGTAAAGCAAGCATTACAAAATAGCCAAAATAGCAAAATAAAAGCTATATCTAATAACAAAATTCCTTAATCTTGTCTAAATAATATTTTTCTCTTTTTCTTAAGAAAAAATAACTTATAAATAATGATTCTAAAATTCTTGTTTGATGAATGTCAGTTTCAGATATTCTTTGTCTTGTAATAGACAAACGAGTTCTATACCAAGATAATTTTTGTTTATAATAATTCAATAGAATCATAAGATGAAGAGAAATATAACTGATAAAAATACAGATGATGCAAATAAAACTTTATTAATAAACAGTGTAAATACAACTTTGATACAAGAACTTACTTGATACAAATGACTAGACTTGATACATCAGAGATAGCAGGATAAAGGATAGGAAGTTTTGAGGGAGGTGAAACAGAGAGGTTTTGGTTTTCAGAAGGGTTCTGAAATTTTTTCCCAATTCTCCGAATGCCCTCAGTGTTTACTCCCTTCTCCTTTTATAGAGAAGAAAAGGAATCAGGCTACAGTTTTTCCCGTGATGGGTACTGATAAAGAGCCTGACTTCTTTTTACAAAGATGACATAAAGTTTGACATAAAGCTAAAGCTAAAGTTGATAAATACATAAAGTTGACACAAAGCTGAAAAATGACATAAAGTTTGATAGCAATAGTCTCCTTGGCAGGTGAGACTTGATGTTCTTTTGTCATGGCTTGATGAATCATTCCGGGCATGTGGTTCTGTAGTGGCTTAATGATCAATTTTTTGCTTTTGCTTTTGCTTTCTTCTTTTCCTTGATTGGTGCTGATGGAGTAGGATTATGGATGGGAGGAAGGATACCATAGCAGTCGTCTTCATTATCATTGCCGAGATTGACTGAAGTGAAGCTTTCTGCCGAGTTGGAATCCTCACTTGATTCTTGTTCTGATAAAGATTCTAATGCAGCTAATAATTGTTGTTTTAATTCCTTTTTTGATGCTGTAGCTGCAAGTTTTGACATATTTTGGCTTTTTTGGAGAAGGAACTGAGGGTTTGTTGATGTTGTTAATACTGAATGTTGATGGAAATACTTATCAATAGCCGTGGGAGTAACCCTGTCAATTTTGAATTGCTCCCACCATTTGACTTTAATTCTGCGGATGAGTGCTGAAATAGTTGGTCCTTGATGAAAATATTCCCATTGAATGATCCAGGCAAGGGAAAATTGTTGGAAGAAATAGAATAGATGAGGGAATTGGTTCATGGGAAAATGAGATGGGATTTTAAATCTATCTTGATAAATCTGGAGGCCTTGATGAGCTTGTTGGGGTAATATCTCTGGTACTGGTCCAAACATGTTCCACCATTCGATAAACCATGCTGGAAGGTCTTGATTGAATTTGTTGTGGAAGTAAAACATCCAAGAATGTCTGAATGTTTTATTTTGATGATAAAAGGTGTGATACCAGGCTTTTTGATAATCCCAATAATTATAGGTGGATGGAACAAAATGTTGAGAAAACTGGCGAAATTGGTTTGGATGTCCTCCCCAGTCTTCAAAAGATAGGATTTTGATAATCTGACATGTTGAATAAGCAATTTGGGTTTGGTCAAATTTATCTGGGTAATGTTTAAAAGATACTGATTCAGTGTCAATCAGTATAAATTCATAGAATTTTTGGGTTTTCATAGAATTGGAAGTTATAAAATGGTTGTTTGGAAGAAATACAGTTTGGAGAAGATCATGGATAGCTTGATAATTGGGTGGATTTGTGAATGGATTTTCATATTCTTGAGGCAATCGGGTAATAATATAGGTTTGTGGTTTGGGAAAATATTGTGATTTTGATGATAGGGAAGCTTGGGAAATTGGTGTGGGGTTTGCCGATACCACCACATTTTTTGATGAAGAGACTATGGGGCCAAGAGCCACCATAGATGATGAAGAGGGACGTGTAGCCACCTCTTTTGATGATCCAGTTGTGACTGTTTGAGCAAAGCTCTTATTAGCCACTTGGCTTAATATCTGCTGTTGTTGTCTTTCTTCTTCCATTAACTGGGTGTACCAGTCAGTTGGAGATAATGGAAGGACTCTGGGAATGGTAGTTGGTAAGGGAGTGGTTTGACTAGAGGATGGTTTGATAGGTACCATGGCATATGATTCTTTTGATATTGGTTGTTGAGTTGATGAAGAGGGTCTAATAGGTTTAGGAGGCATGGTTTCCCTGCAAGAATTCTCGGGTAAGGAAATCAGGGATGGAATTTGCTTCTCCTTTGATGTATTCAATTTTATAATCAAAAACTGATAAAATAGCTTGCCATCTTGCAAAAATCTGTTTTGATGCAATGTTTTGAACATCTTTTTGTAAAACATGCTTGGCAGCCTTACAATCAATTCTGATTAAAAATTCTTGATTTAATAAATCACTTTGAAATTTTTGAATGCATAATACAATAGATAAAATTTCTTTTTTAATAGTGCTATAATTCTTCTGGGCATTAGTCCATGTTCCTGATGTAAACCGGACTAATTGTTCTTGATGGTGACCAGGAAGACGTTGTTTTAGAATGCCACCGTATCCTAAATCTGATGCATCAGTTTCTACAATTTTATAGGCTAGAGGGTTTGCTATATGCAGACATGGCAAAGACTTAAGATGTTGTTTAAGTTGTTTGATAATTTGGGTATGCTGAGGAGTCCATGGAGGAGGATTCTTCTTAAGCCTCTCTCTTAATGGAGCAGCAATGATACTAAGTTTTTGATAGTATTCTGAGATATAATTGAGGCTCCCTAAAAACCTCTGAAGTTGTTTTTTATCCTTAATTTCATTAGGAAATTTACTTGCAAATTCTAAGGTTCTTTCAATTGGAGTAATTGTTCCTTGATCAATGTAATGTCCAAGGAATCTTATCCTTGTTTGAAAGAGATTGATTTTTGTTGGAGAAAGCACTAAACCATTCTTCTTTATAATATAAAGGAAAGTATTTAAATGCTTCCAATGGGATTGAATACTATTTGAGAAAATTAATATATCATCAATGTATACTATTGAGAAATCAGTATATGGATTGAAGATGTCATTCATGATTTTTTGAAATTCACTTGGAGCATTTTTTAATCCAAAAGGCATTACATTCCATTCATACTGTCCAAAAGGGACAGTAAATGCTGTTTTATATTTATCTGATTCTGAGATCTGAATTTGCCAAAATCCAGATTTTAAATCAAATTTTGAATATATTTTAGCATGTACAAGTCTTTGGAGGAGGTCTTGCTTGTTAGGGATTGGATATCTTATCCACTGCAAAACATCATTCAAAGGCTTGTAATTTATTACTAGCCTTGGAGTTCCTCTTTCTATTTCAGCATTTTTATTTACATAGAAAGCAGCACAACTCCAGGGAGATTTGGATGGTCTTATTAGTTTTTTATCTAATAAATCTTGGATTTCTTTTTTACAATAATCCAAAAGTTCTTGATTCATTTGAATAGGTCTGGCTTTTGTTTTAATTTTTGATTCTTGAAAATCTTTGATATAGGGAAGAGTAACTATATGGCTTTTCCTATTCCAAAATGCATTTGGGATGGTGGAAGAAACTTCTTTAATTATTTTGTCTTTAAAATTCTCGATTGCTAATTTCAACTGGCTATCTTGAAGTTGAATTTTGATTTGTTGACATACCTTTTCTTGTTTTAGGAGCATTAAATGTTTTTCTTTTGATATGATTTTTGAGATATTATATATTTGGGTTTTTTCTATAGCTATATCTTTTAAAATATTCAAATCTTTAATATTTGGAGGGTTAAGAAATTCAAATATAATTTCTTGGTCAAATATATTGGTAGAAATTCCTTTAGGAGATACAGTCATAGGTTGGATGAGATTTAAGAAAGGTGTTCCTAATATTACTTCTCTATTTAAATCTTTTACTAAAATAAATGGAGTCTTTATGCATATATTTTGATTACATACATGGGCTTTTGTTAATTTATATTTGACTTTTAACGGCATACCATTAGCAGATGATAGTCTTTCTTTTGTTAGTTCAAAATATTTTATGGGTACTAATCCTTCCTGTATACAGTTAAGATCAGCACCAGAATCAAAGAGTGCAGTAGTATTAATAGTGTATTCCTTATTGATTACAATTTTTAATTTTACATTCCATTTTTGATAAGATATTTGGGTTAATAGGAAAATATCATCTTTTTTATGTTCTTTACTATGGGTCAACATAGTTTCTTGATCGGAGGTTGAGGTTATAGTATCCTTATGTTGATTTTTTAGAGTTAATATTTGTCTTGTTAATTCTTGAATCTCTGATTTTGATAGTCCTAATTCTTGTTTTAAGACTCTAATTTCTTTTTTGATTTCTTTGATTTCAAGTTTAATATCTTCTATTGGAATTTTTTGTGATTTCTGAGGTTGTTTAGCCTTTTTTAATATTGAATCTAGGTCATAACAGTTGTCTACAATCTTTTCTTTATTTTTCTTAGTTTGTTGAAGGTTTTCTTTTAGTTTTAATAAATAATTTCTTTTCAGTTGAGGGTCTTCTATATCTTCAATCATTTCCATAATTAATTCTTGTTCTCTGGTAATAACATTACAATGACAGTTTTGCTTGATAATTTTACTACTAGATGAATCATCAGATATTTCTGTATTAGATTCAGTTGATGATGTAATATTATCTATTTCAAAGTTATCTTGAGAATTTGATTTTTCATATTCTGATTCAGAATTATTTAACATTAATATTTCTAATTGTTTTTTGAGATGTTCATCAATATCTAAGGAGTTTATTTTACCTTTTAATGGGCAATTATTTTTATAATGTCCTATTTTTCCACATTTATAACATGTTGGGGGTATTTTCTGATTGTTAATAGGCTTTTTCGATTTTTTCTTATGTTGGAATTGATTAGGTTTATTTTTGTAAGGTTTTTTGTAAAAATTATCTTGACTAGGTTGTCTTTTCTTTTTATAATAGGGTTTTGGTATTAGCTTTTTATGTTTTTTATGTTTTCTGGATGGAGGTAAGTTTTGTTTGGCTAATCCAAATTGTTCACAGAATGTGCCTAACTCTTTATGTGATTGCGTTAATTCTCTTTGTAATCTTTGGTTTAATTGGAAATTAGTGCAAATTTCAAATGCTATGTCTTTTATAGTGTCTGATATATCTGGAAATGTTAAATGTTCATAAGGTATTATGCCTTCATTTTGTTCTCTTAATCTAGTTTTTACTTTTTCAGCAAATAATCTTGGTAATCCATCAATGAATTTTTCTTTCCAGAACGGGAGACGCTGGTCATCTCTCATTCCAAGTTTTGTTAAAAATGTTTCTTCATACCAGTGATAGTCTTGAAGTTTTGGACATTTTAAGTTTGTTAAGATTATGGACGATCTTTCCTCAATTTTTGATGTATTTCCTATAAAATATTTAACAATAGAAAATATTAGGGTGTTAACAGCATCTTCTATTATTGTTGGGTTATCATCTTCATCTTCAACTTTTATTGGTTCATTAAATTCATCAGTTTTGATAGCATTTAATATATTATCTTTTTCTGATTCAGTAAGATATTTATCCCACCAAGTTTTGAGTCTTCCAGAAAATCCTGATATAAGAATTTCTGCTACGGCTTTATCAGAACATTGTTTTTTCATTTTATAAGCACTTGCGACCATTGTCATTTCTTGTAATTTATTAATTTTTTGATATTCTGTTAATCCATCTAAATTCCATTTATAGATTCCAGTACTTTTGAAAAATTGAGTTGGTTCAACTAATTCTTCATATTGTTGATCTGGGAAAGATGGTCTTGGATAATAATTTTTTATTTGTTTTGTATTATGTTTGTTATGGTTCCATCTGGCCATGTTGATTGTTTGATCTTGAGGAGTAAAAGTTTCTAATATTTCTTCAACTTCTGTCTCAGATAATTGTGATAATGTGTGGATAGCTTTTATTGATGGAGATGGTGTTTCAGGAGCAACCATAAAAGTCAATGTGTTTTGTAGTTTTTTAATCTTATTATCTATATCTTGTATTAGATCTTTATCTTTTAATTGAGTATTGATTTTCTTAGGAATTTCATGAGGAATAAATAAAGGTTTTTGATGTGAATTTTGACGTATTGCAGGTTCTGATTCTTGTAAATTATTTTCAATTCTATTTAATTGATCACTAATTGTTTTAAGATTTTGATTTGTAACGTTATTCTGTTCTAAGATTTTTTGTATATCTCTAGATGTTATATCAGATTCTGATGGTGATTTCATTTTATAAGGTGAAGCCTTAATGATTGAATTTCTATATTGAACAGATATTTCTTCATGAGGTGGATGGGTAGATTGTTTAATACCTTCTGATGTATTCCATTGTTGGGTTTTTTGAGTAACATTTATTTCTTTGGTGAAAGGATAAATTATAGAATTATTGGCAGCATAATTTTCAAACCAATCAAAAAATCTAAAATGAGTTTTATAATTTTGAACATGTTTGTAAAATTTTTCTCTTATTGGTATTCTGGCAATTTCATCAAAGTTTGATAAGAACCATTTTCTTTTTTGATCATTTTCAGATGATTCAAAATCTTTCTTTAATATACTTTTATCCATAATAAATTCTCTATCTATGACAAATATTTGAGGGTCATCTTGCATTTGAGATTGAGTTGGAGACATATGTTCAGAGGATTTATCTTCATCATCTTTTTCTTGTTGATTTACTTGATCCGTGTAGATAGGTTGGGGTATAGTTGATCTATTTCTAACTCTATTGAGCTTAAGAGGTTCATAATTGCTTGATGTTGGAATGGAGGAACAAGAAGATCTCGGAGGTTGATATGATGATCTTGGAGGTTGGTAAGGTTCTCTAGAATAAGAGGATCTAGGAGGTTGATAAGTTTCATTAAAATTTTTTGTTTGAAAAGGTATTTCTCCTTCTTCTTTAATTTGTAAATCAGAGAGTTTTGTAGATAAAAATTTGAGTTTGACAGATCCATTTGGGAGTTCTTCAATTTGTTGGAGTTTTTTGTTTTCTATTTTTGGAGCGGGTACTTGGTCTTCTAATTCCCATTCTTCTGGGAGGTTGATATCACGCCAAAGTATGGTTTGTGGAACTATTAAATTAGAGTTTTCTTTTTGAGTTTGAAAAAAGATTGTTTCTCCTTTAGGGCTAATGGTTTTAACTAAAGGATCCATGATAGTGGTCATAGTTTTATAATGGATTTTATAGATTACAGCAAAAGGAATATTTCCAGGTTCCATGTCATATCCTGATGTTTGTATTTTTAATACAAGAGAGTTTAATATTCCAGTATCATGTAAAGAAACCGGATAATTTGGAAAACAGTTAAAATATATGGGACCATTATATAAGCTAGTTTCAATAACTCCTAGTAAAGAGTCTTGAAATTTACGATGCCTTTGATCTCTAAGACATAGTAGAATTGATGTATTTAATCCACTTCTGGTTAATGGTTGGATAGCTATTTGAACTAATCCAAAGTGAATATATGAATATTTTTCTTGATGTTTTCTAATAATACTAGAGTCAAGGAGTTTGATAGATTGACATTCAGAGGTAAATGGGACAGTTTGTTCGACTGTCTTGATAGAATAATCAGAAGAAAAAGACCATTTTTTGATATGATAAACTTCTTTAATAGGAACATTCGGGATTTTCCAGTTTGATATAGGTTGTTGTAGATTTTGAATATTTTGTTCTTCTTGATTTATTATATTACTATCTTGGGATGAACTTGATGCCCTAGACATAGATCTAGACAAGAAAGACATGATAGAAAAATTAAATTGTTATTTTATTTTACAAAACTTATGTAAAACTTTCACCCTAGGCCTGTCAACGATTTATGCCTAAAAACGGGACTTACAACACATTGCCCTAAGCTGGCTACGCGACTATCGGGTTTCCCCACCGAGTCAGGTTCAAGGTTTACTAAATCTTGTAAACTAAAATAAAAATTCAAAGTTTCTAAAATATCTTAATTCTCTCTACCTATGGCTCTGATACCAATTAGAGAAAAATTTTACAAACATCATCTAACACATCATCAAGTTCCCAACGTGGCAGGGAGATGGGCCTTCTGATCTCGCATTTTCCCAAGCTCTTCAATCAAGGCCGTCAAATTGCGGTGGGAGGACCCACCATCCGCCACAGCTCTCTTGGCCATCTCCGAAAGCTCTTTCGCCTTCCGTCTCATGGTCTCCGCCTCATCACCACCGTCCATCAACCGCCTAACCGCCTTCGCAATCTTGGCGCGTTCGAGCACAACCTTCTCCATATTGAAGGTTCGGTTGATTTCCTTTGCGCCCCCCTCGACCCCAATCCCCAGCACCTGAGTCACCAGCTTCTCACCATAGAACTGATCGGAGTGAACCGGCCACGTGATCATCGGAACGCCGGCGCTCACACTTTCCGTCACCGAGCTCCAGCCACAGTGAGTCAAGAACCCTCCCAGCGACGGGTGGTCCAAGATCAGTACCTGCGGAGCCCAACCCCTAATGATCATGCCTCTCTCTTTTGTCCTCTCCTCAAAACCTTCCGGTAACCATTTCCGATCGTTGGTATCGTTCCGGCCGCGAACAACCCATAGGAAACTGTGGCCGGAATCTTCAAGCCCACGCGCAATCTCCATGAGCTGCTCATCGGGGAAGGCGCAATGACTTCCGAAACAAACGTAGACGACGGAATTAGGCTTCTTCGAATCGAGCCATGTCAAGCATTCATGCTCGCCGCCGCCGGCGGCATCCGTGTTGAACACTCTCTCCGCCTTCTCGCTTTTGTTCCGATGGATAAGAGCGACGGGCCCAATGTTAAAACCCTTGGTACCGGAGACTTTGTAATTGTGTTCATTATAACCCGGTTCTAACCCATCAAAGCTGTTGAACAGAATTCCGCAGCTCTTCTGCTGAAATTGTTTCAGTTCAGTTCTCAATTGGGCAAATGAATCCGGGTCAAATACTCTGCTCACAAGTTGGGCTCGGGTGAGAGTAATTCGGTGAGGTAGACCCGGAACAACAAAGGGCTCGTAATCGGACTCAACTTTAAGGTGGGGAGAGTCGGGGCGTTCCAACGCGTCTTCGACGGCTTGCGAGAACGAGGAGCAGACGCTAAAGAGGAGGCGCAGGACGTTGAGATCGGCGCCAGCGCTGGCGGCGAAGGGGTAAACGTCGGTGACAATGCAGTCGGGTGGGTCGGCGACGATTAATTGGTCGATTTTTTGGCGGAACTTGATTAGGGCCTTGTAGATATTTACGGCCTCCTGCATGGAATTAAAAGCAACCAAATTCTCAATGGGGAGTCCTTCGGAGGAGGTGGGCGGAGGCAGGACCTGGAGGGAGATGCGGTGGCCGGAGGCGGTGTCTCGGTCGACGGTGCTTCGGAGGGCAGAGGCGATGGTGGGGGTGGCGATGAATTCGACGTGCTGGCCGCGTGCAGCGAAGAGTCGGGCCGTTTCGAAGAGTGGGATGACGTGGCTTGTGTCCAAATGAGGCACAAACAGCATGTTTAGGGGACGTGAGTTTGATGAATCTAGCCCGATCGTATCTCTACCTTCCTCCATTCTGGATTACTGAAACAGTGACAACGGCAGCGTCCTTTGATGATGTTTTGTCTCTATCGTTATATTTATCCCCTTCATCCTCATACTTATATATCTAATGTTACGCTATTGCCTCGTGGAACACGTAATCTCTAACGCGCTCTCCCCTCGTGGTACACGAGGGAAAGTTGCATCCCCTGATTTTTTTTTTTTCCAAGAAGAAATTCCATTATCCGTAGGAGGTGTTTGGATAAACAAAAAAAAATGGCATAAAATTAATATGAGACAAAATTTGATTGAAAGAAGTCGATAACTTTTTATAGTTTTTGGTATACCAAATCTCTCCGAAATGAGAGAGGCAGTACACTCTTTTAAATTTGAGAAAATGTTGACTTACTTTTTTTTTTTGTAATTTTTGAAAATTTTAAAGAAAATTATTTAAATTACTTATCTTTAGATAAAATTGTGAATTTGATATTATAATTTTATTTCTCTTAGATTTAAACTCCCAAAATTTATTCATCATAATTCTCAAAAATTAGGTCAATTTTAGTTTGCCTTAAGCTATCCTTAGGCGTCTTTAGAATTATTTAGGCCAAATGTGTGTTTCTAAGATATCTTTCTATGATAAATAATTAGAAATGACTAACGATAATAATAAAATACTTATATGTGTAGAAAAAATGGTAAATAAATATTTGAACACCATGTCCATGTTTTCTAAAAAGAAATTAAGTAGCTTAAATACAAATAAAACTCTAAATTTTCTAATAAATGGTATCATTAAAGTAATAAATATTAAGGTGGTGTTTGGAGTTTCTTAAAAATTCAAAAAAAATTAAAAATTGATGTTAAAAATGATAAGTGGTGAAATTTGATTAGAAGGAAGTTGAGAACTTTTGAAACTTTTTAAAATTTTTTAAAAAAAATTTAGAGGTCCAAACGGAAATTATAAGTAAAATAGAAAATACATCAAATAATTTACTATTTCTAATAAACGCATAAATTTTACTTGAACAAGTAGTCACCAAAGACTATTCATGAGAGTTAGCCTGTGACATCATGAATTTTTATTATTTTTAAAATACATTCTTATTTTAATTTTAATTTTATCCTTTGAAATTTTAATTGTGATAATTTGGTATTATTTTAAATTTTTTTTAGAATAATTTGTATATTATTATAACACTTTTAAGATATATTTAGACTTAATCTAAATTAAATAGTAGATTAACTAAGTTACTAATATATTGGCTAAACTTAGTTAAATAGTATTGGCTAAACTTAGTTAAATAGTGAGCCTAAGCTAGTACATACGTGGCTAATATATATTGTACATAAGTGCGTGTGGGTGTGTGTGTAAGGTGTGACAAGCCACGTGGTTTGCCATTAAAAAAATATATATATAGGTTAGGCGGTGATTTGTGTAACTTATATATACATATATATACATACATACATATACATATATACATATATATATATACATATAAGTTATAAGTTAAAGAAGAACGGTAAAGAAGAGAGAGAGAGAGAGAGAAAAAAAAAACATCATAAGGAACACAGAAGGAAAAGATAATGAGAAGAAGAGGACAGAGAGCGAGAAAAATTGAGGATTTTAGCTTAGTTGTTGAGGTAAGTTATTTTATTTTGTTAATTTAAAATTAATTCTATAGATGGTTAAATAAATTAAGTATGTTAAAAATGAAATGATTGTGTTTTATTTGTTAAATTTTGTTTTACTTAGTTATTCAATGTTTGAATTGTGTAATTTATTTGGCTTAAATTTAGGACTCGGGATAACTAGCAGTGACCACTTTGATACCTTCATGTTGCCAAAATATTTGTGATCCAAGTGAGTGTGTTAAACTTAAAGGTAAAAAATAATAATTTTGAATTAATAAATTTTATCTCCTTAATTAATATTAATTATTTGATAAGAAATATAGATTGTTGTGAACTAATTTTGTTAATGGAAATTTGAGATTATTTAGGAAAATTAACTATAAGAATTAATATTTTTATTTGAAGAATTGTTTGTGTAAAGAAATTGACAATTCACTAATTTATTATGTTAATAATGAATTATAAATATTTACGAAGCAGTAATTATGAATTAATTATTTTTGTTGTTTTAATATTAATCAGTGAATTGTGATTATTTATGGAGAAATAATATTTATATTTAAGAAATTACTTATATGTAAATATTAATTATTTGTGTAGTAGCTAGGTTAATGATAAAGTGGTGATTATTTATAAAATAATCTGTGTCGATAAACAAAAATAATATTGATTATTTGTGAAATAGTTGTATTGATGGATACAAGATAATAGAGGTGATTTTTATTTAAGTAATTATTTGTGAAAAATATTAAATAATTATTGTAAAAATTTATATTTTTATAAGAAAAATTATTTGTGTTGATAATAAAAATATTAACCGTCTATGAATTAATTATGTGATGGTGATTGTAATTATTTTTTGAATAATAAATATGAGCATTGATATTTTTATTTGAGGAATTATTTAAACTGATAAGAAATATTATCTGTTTATAAATTAATTGTGTTAATATTGAATTATAATTATACATGGAATGATAATTAGTAGAGTTGATTTCTATGCAAGAATTAATGAATTAATTATATTGATGGCAATTTATAATTATTTATGAATGTTAGTGTGTGGCTTAATATTTTTATTTGAGTGATTATTTATGTGTGAATTAATTGTAGTAATGCTGAATTATGATTATTTATGATTTAATAAAAGTAAAGTGATATTTTTATTTGAGAAAAATAACAATAAATAATAATAATAATAATAATAATAATAAGTACCATTATATAGTATGAAAGGTATATATTACACGTGCATTGAGATCAGATAAAATCAAGCCAGATGGGACTAATGGGACATGCTAATTAAAACCGCTGTCCATATTTGAGCACTCAACTCATACGTCAAATGGGACCAATTGTGTATTGCATTAATATTTAAATTATTCATCATACATATATATGACGACGCTGCCAAATGAGGCATATGACGATTATGATGTGATAAGATAATTTTTTTTTTACCTTTGTCAGATATAGTATAATGATGTGATGAAGTTGATGATTTAAAAATGGTGATAATGATGTGATGAGTATTTGTATCATTGCTAGATAGGGCATAATGTGATATTAAGAGATGATGAATGAAATGTGATTTTAATGATGCGATGTAATATTGTTATTATTGCTGAATTTAATTTTTGGTTATTTGTGAGACTATTGGTTATACAATTAATTGTGGATATATGTGCTGTGAGACGGTCAATTATGGTGAAATATAAATATAAGTTCTGATGAATATGTGATGAGAATGAAAAGTGACATTAAATTAGATAATAAAAATAAAAAGTGAATAATTTATTATCTTTTATTTTAAATATAATACTTTCACTAAGTGTGTGACACTCACACTTAAATTTTAAATTTTTTAAGTTGAGTTAGGCGTGACTACATGTGATGGAAGAGAACCCAAGTTGTCTATTTCTTCATTTTAATCCTAGTCTTGTATTGATGTTTGGTGTTTGTGAAAATAAACATAGAATTACAATTTGTAAGATATTATATTTATTTATATACACAAAAATGTAAATTATTGTGCTGGAGTATTTGTGGGTGTCTACCCTTTGAAGGGATTTAATCTATATCCCAAAATAGAGGTCTGATATAGCTACTTTTCACACAAATGAAAATATGATAAAAATTCCAAACTTATATAAAGGGGAAAAAGAGGGGATTTGATGAAATATAAGTAGTCAAATAAACTATTAAATAAAAAAAATTGTTAAAATTTTCAAGTTAATAAAAAACTATTAGAAAATTAGAGATCTAAATATAAATAATAAAATAATGTGAAAGAAAGAAATAAACTTTACCAAATACAAAATCTCTAAAATCGATATGGAAATTTATTAAAAAATTATGCATATGTTTTCTCTCGAAATTTCAACTCTGAAAATTTAAATAAGAAATACTACGCAACAAGTGTAGTAAATGAGTCAAATACAAAAAAAGAATCAAATAACAACAGTGATTCTAAATTGGAAACTAAAACATTTGTTAACTCAGATCTGGATGAAGATTTAGCAAGAAAGTTAGATAAAAACACTATGAAAGAGAAAAGTAAAAAACATATCATTTAGATCAAGATCTAGAGACCAAACTAGTTTTTAGAAAAACAATTTCTTTGGAAAATATTCATGTAACAATAAATGAGATATATTTAAATCTAAACGAGTGCATCACAGAGATTATAAAAGCACTATAAAATAACAAGCATTGTGCATAATCATAACTCTTTACAAAAATACATGAAATAAGAAAATACTCATAAATTATACAATAGAAACATTACAAAAAATATTCTTAACTAGTTAAATGTGTGAGAAGGATTTGAAGAAGGTAAAAGGAAAAAAAAAAATATGATTTCGACAAAATGCTCTTGAATTTTTTCTCATATTTTTTAAGTGATTTTTCTGAACAAATATTTTTATATAAACACCAAAAAAAGATGAAATGTATTCTATCAACAATAAAAGTATATGATGTATGTAAATACACAGATTGTGTAAAACTTTATAAAAAATTACAATGATCTGAACTATTATGATTATTCATTTATTTACTTGTAACATCATGATTATGTCTTAATTATCATTTTCTATGTTAGCATTGTGTTTGAAAGTATTTGAAAGTGTTTTAGAGCTAAGTTGGGATTTAATTGATTTTCTCAAAATTAGGCTCTGTTGTGTGCACGACTGTCTTTTTCTCGTGCACACGGTGTATCGGCGTATGGGACGTGCGCATGAAGTGCTCTTACCTGTGTGCACGGGGTGTATTGGTGCCTAGACAATTGACCTCGCTTGGATTTGTGATCCAGCATTTGTCTTTGTTTCTGATTTTTTCGGCTTGTCGTCACTTTCACAGTGAAGAACTCTTTTTTAGACATGTCACATTACTTAGCCTACTCGTCCTCCCTCAACTGGCATGATATTAGCTTCTCTTTTTTTATTTTTCTTACTTCTCATTTCAAACTTTGGTGCCTGTGTGTATGTGCTGCCTATCACACCCTGAATTTCGCAACTTGAAAATGTAAGGTAAAACACATCAAAATTATATATTCAAGTCATAAAATCCTAACCCAATCACTATCATCTCAACTCATCACCACTACTCATTACCATGCACAACTTATCATTACACAGGCACAAATAGATATGGCAAGTATTTTGCATCATTGGCTCATACCACAAAACTCAATAAAAATACACCATTTTTCGTTGTCTGTATCTAAAGCTTGAGCCATAGAAAAAATGATTGTTCTTGAAAAAAAAATGTCATTGATTTTTCTATTTAATCAGCTTGCTTGGTCTAATTTTTAAAACTACGCTATTTTATATTAGTATGGTAGGCATGCTAAATAAATTTTCTTTAAGGAGCATATGTAGTTTATTTTTCATTGAAACAAAAAAAAAAATTAGAAAAATAAGCATCGATTGATATGCTTAGGGGGTATTTGGTTTACTTAAAAAAATAAAATTTTATCAATTTTTTTAATTTTTTCAATTAAATTTCATCATGTGTTACTTTTAGACAAACTTTTTATTTTTGATTGTTACCAACCAAACACTGCCTTAACTGGTTTACGAAAAAGCAACTATTAAAATGATATGGTGTGGCCTTGCATACATAACTCTGAGGAATAACTCAATTAATAAGACCTTAGGTATACTCTCTAATAATTCATAGTTTGAATCGCCTCAAAGCCACTAGAGATTTACTCGGTCGTTAATTTCAGAGCCACTAAGAATTAGTTGAGGTATGCACAAGTTAGCCCGAATACCCTGAGTTATCCCTCCTCAAAAAAAGAGTCTTGCATACACGTGGCATATTTTATAAGAAAATTTTCCAAGCAACATAATTTATAATTTATCCAATATATTCTAATAAAAACTTCTAATTACAAAGCTTTATGTCTATATGAAATATTTAGAGGTCGTTTGAAATTATAAATTTTAATATAAATATATTTAGGTTACTTTTTGACGTTTGGAGTATTATCAACAAACCATAAATTATAAAGATGAACCATGAAAATCTGTTTGAATGGATTCTGCCAAATATTTTTTAATTTTTTATGTCAGAAAGTATTAAAATTTGTAGAGATTTTGTTATGATTTATCGAAAGAATAACAATAACTCGTGCCTATGGCACTCAGAACAAATTTAGTATTAAGTTTTTTACATAATTGAAACTTTAGACAAAAAAGTTCAAATCAAAAAAATTTGATAATCTATGGATTTTAGTTTTTTTTCCCTAAAACTTTATACCTGCCAGCGACTAAATGTGTTTTTGGTTTCTCTATCCAGTTAATTGAGCGGAATTTAAATTGACGGTTTTGATTTGCATTGATCTCTACCTTTAAAATATGATAAATTTTTAAATGTTCAAGCTATTTTGTAAGATAGATTGTAGTGTGGTTCACTAAAATAAGACTTGAGCAGAAAGTTAAAAATATAAAAATAATCTCAATCGTTGAATGAAAGAAAAAAATAATTTTTAATCATTGGATCTTAGTTTGTGAAAGTGACATTTTAAAAAATCGTCCTTTTTGATTATATAGATTTATTGGAATTTATAGAAATCTATAGATTTGTAGAGATTTATATATATGTTTATAGAGTTTTATGTAATTTGAGGTAAAAAAAAAAAAAAAACTTCGTAGAGATTTGTAAAAAATTGTACAAATTTGTAGAGATTTTTTGTATTTTTTGAGCTCCGAACGCACCCTTAATTTTTAGTTGATAAGATAATTTTCATAAAGTATGATATAGGGTGTGTTTGGCGCATCAAATTTTGGTAAAAATCTTTGAAAATCTCTAAAAATCTCTATATATTTTTACACATTCCCGCCTCCTTAAAATTCAAAAAAAATTCAATGCCTTTAAAAAAAAAGTTGATAACTAGAATTCGATTAATCAAATAGTAAAAATTTTATCACTATTCTCATCATGAACTCTCAAACTACCGAATGACACCCACTTTGACTATTTTTTGTGGGGTCGTAGAAACCGTTCCAACAGATTCACGCGGCCAACTTCCGTCCAAACGATTTTTACAATCTGCTTAGACGGATTATAGTGCAAAGAAGTCATAACTGCCCAAAATTTTAAATCCGTCTAAACAGAAATGCAATCTTTCAGAACCGGAATTTTACTATTCATCTCCAAAAAATGCAGTTTGATATGTGTGCACCAAACGTAAAAAGTTTCCCGAAACCACATTTTATCTTATTTTATCTTACTTTTTACCACTCCAAATTCACTCATATTCTGCATTTATCAAATTTTGATATAAAAAATAAATATATTTTAAAGTATTAGGTATTTAGTGTGTTCTTTGATAAGTGTAAAAAAAAAAATAGTGAAAGTTAAGAAAAATTATAAAAATTGAAAATAATTGAAAATTTTAGAAATTTTTAGTGGAGGAAAAATTAAAAATTAAAATTAAAAAAATTAAAAAATTTTTACCAAATTTCGCACGCACACCGTGGCGATGAGAACTATGGTGATGACAACTGGACAGGAAATGATTGTAGTCCTTTTTCTGGGGTCAAAAGGCGTTGTCTCTTACTAGGTTGGCCCCGATCGCTTAATTTGACAACCATTTTCAATTATCATGATATTTTTATTATTCATTTTCTTGAATTTTATGGTATTTATATTAATAAATTTGATAATGTATAAATATTAGGCGTTACACTGAATTTGGTGCGAGGAGTGATAATATAAATAGAAAAAAAATTCAGAGAAAATTATCAATAATAATGTAACAAGATTATTACTTAAAAAAAAAATCTATTTAAAAACTTTTTAATTATTTAAATTCTGATTCAAAATCTTCCTTCGGTTACGGTACAAACAAAGGCGACAGCTGGATCCTTGGATAATCAAGGAGCTTGGGCCTTCTGATCTCTGACTCGTCGAATCTCGTCAATCACGATCGTCAAATTCCGGTGGGACGATCCACCTTCTGCAACAGCCCTCTTCGCCATCTCCGAAAGTTTTTTCGCCCTCTGTCTCATGTCCTCCGCCTCATCACCACCGTCCATCAACCTTCGCACGGCCTTGGTTATCTTCGCTCTCTCGAACACAACCTTCTCCATATCGAAAGTTCGATTGTTTTCCTTCGCGCCGCACTCCACCCCAATCCTCAGCACCTGAGTCACCAGCTTCTCACTGTAGAACTGCTCGGAGTGCACCGGCCACGTGATCATCGGCACGCCGGCGCTCGCACCTTCCGTCACGGAGTTCCACCCGCAGTGACTGAAGAACCCGCCCAGGGACGGATGGTCTAAGATCAGCACCTGCGGAGCCCGACCCTTCATAATCATCCCTCTCTCTTTCGTCCTCTCCTCAAAACCTTCCGGCAACCACTTCCGATCATCATAGGAGTTCTCCTTGCTGGGAACGATCCATAGGAAACAGTGGCCGGAATCTTCGAGCCCACACGCGATCTCCATGAGCTGCTCATCGGGGAAGGCGCAATGATTTCCGAAACAAGCGTAGAGGACGGAGTTTGCTTTCTTGGAATCGAGCCATCTCAAGCATTTGTGGTCCGACGACGCGGCGGTGTGGAAGATTCGCTCCGCCTTCTCGCTGTCGTTCCGATGAATCAGGGCCACGGGTCCAATGTGGAAGCCCTTGATACCCGATACTTTGTAGTAGTGCTCCGTGTAACCCGGTTCTAACTCTTCGAAGCTATTGTACAGGATTCCAATACTCTTCTTCTGAAATTGCTTCAAGTCATTTCTCATTTGGGCGTACGAATCCTGCTCAAAAACTTTGCCCACGAGTTGAGCGCGGGTTAGGGTAATCCGGTGCGGAAGACCCGGAACAACAAAGGGCTCGTAATCGGACTCGACTTTTAGGTGGGGAGAGTTGGGACGTTCCAACGACTCTTCGATGGCTTGCAAGAGTACGGAGGCGACGCTAAAGAGGAGCCGTGGGATGTCGAGGTCGGCGGCAACGCTGGCGGCGAACGGGTAAAAGTCCGTGACGATGCAGTCGGGCGAGTTTGCGACGACGAATTCCTCGACTCGTTCTTTGACCTTCATGAGGGCTCTATAGATCTTTGTCGCGTCCTCCATAGAATGGAAAGCGATGAAATTCTCAATGGGGATTCCATCGTCGGTGCAGGGAGGGGGCACGACGTGGAGGGATATTTGACGTCCGGAGGCGGTGTCTCGGTCGACGGTGCTTTGGAGGGCGGAGGCGATGGAGGGGATGGCAACGACGGTGACGATCTGTCCACGTGCGGCGAAGAGTCGGGCCGCTTCGAAGATTGGGATGAGATGGCTTTTGTCGAAGTGAGGCACGAACAACATCTTTAGGGGACCTGAAGTCGCCGACGAATGCACCGCCATCCTAACCGGAGGAGTGAGTCAGCGGTCTGACGTTGGTATCTTTAAACTCTTCTTCTCGAAACACAAAAATTT
This sequence comes from Vitellaria paradoxa, assembly GCA_019916065.1. Lineage (NCBI taxonomy): Eukaryota > Viridiplantae > Streptophyta > Magnoliopsida > Ericales > Sapotaceae > Vitellaria > Vitellaria paradoxa. The sequence goes on from CM034242.1 coordinate 7,745,522, forward strand.
TTTAAAAAATAATAATAATAACAATAATAACAACAGTAAATTGGTAGAAAGATGCCAACGGAAAGCAGCGCGAAAGGTTAATTTAAGAGGAGACAATGCCACGATGAACATGCATACCACGTGGGATCTACCATCACTTCACGTGGCTCTCTATCACGTGGAAACAAATCATGGAGGCATTCTTCAAAATCGAGGCTGGGATGAGGGTCCGTTCGGGCTTTAAAAGGCGTTGTTAATTTTTAAAAGTTACGAATTTATAAGTTATAATATTTTATTTTATTTTTGATCATTTTACATATTTTTAATGTGTTTAAAATACTTATTTATTTATTTTTTAAAAATATTAAAAATATTAAAATGCATTTTTATCATATCAGAAATCATAAGTGTTGCTTATCAAGTGTTTGAAGGGCAATTTTTAAGGTTTAACATAACTTATGAAAGTGTTTGAAGTGTTAAAAAAAAATAAAAATTTTACTCAAACTTTTTCGTATTCGGTGTTTAGTGTGTTTCTGAAAAAATTGAAAAAAGTTAAAGAAAATTAAATAAATTTTGAGAAATTTGATAAAAATTTAAAAAAAAATAAAGAAAGTTAAAATTTTTTTATGTAAAAAAATTAAAAAGAATTAAAATTTATTAAAAATTTTTAATACTCCAAACACTCTTTATATTGGAAATATGGAGAAATATAAAGGGGGAAAATTGTCTTTCTTTGTAATGGTGGGAAATAAAATGAAAAAGTGAGAGGCAAAATTAAGACTCCGAGCCTCCTTGTTGCGCTAAAATAATAATAATAATGATAATAATAATAATTAATTATTGCTGATTTTTCAATTTCTTTGTAATGGTGGGAAATAAGATGAAAAAGTGAGAGGCAAAATTAAGACTTTAAGAGTAAATTATTTAAAAAAAAAAAAGAGTAAATTCACTATTTATTTTTTCTTTTTTCCATCATACCCGACAACCCGACAACCGGCAAGAGAGGTAACCGTTTTTTCAGATATCACCATCATATGAATGGATCAGGTCCAATCCCCTTGAAAATTTTCAAATATTTTTGTTTGCTATTAAACTTTAAACTATCGCCATGTATCACTTAAATCCCCTTATCTATAAAACAGTGCAACCATACCCCTTGTTTTTTATTTATACAAATAAATACCCTCGTCTGAGTATTCTTATTTTTTTATAAAAAAAAATTATGTTTTTTTCGTAACACATACATGTGACCCAAGTGAGACACTGAAACTTAAGTACTATCATCAATGAAAATAAGAGTCGTCTAAATAATATAAGAAGAAAAGACAATGGCTGATGGCCTGTGCCCAACCAAGAATCGAATGAATTATGAGATAATTGTTGGATTCCCTTCGGTCCTCTTCAATGATCCAGAGAATCAGGGGTACCTAATAGGGTGCATTCGACCGAACAAAGTTACACAAGTGAGCACAATTGAGACCTAATCCGATCGAACGGTAGAAACTTTAGTTGGGCCGACCAATCGATGTATTGAAGACAAGATTGCTTACGTTATAATTACATGTGTAATTGTATTCTTGCATATTTCGTGATTCTTGCCAATTAAAGTGCCACCTGTTGCTTAACTGTTTTGATTACTAATTATGGGAATCGACCTTGAGATCTACAATACACGTGGCATAATATGATTAGAAGGAAAGTATAATTATGTGAAGCTCACGTTCATCATGCCTATACAGGTCTCACACTTTTATATATATGTCATCTTTTTAAATATATGTTATGTACACTCTTTACCTTACTAAAACTCTACGAAAATACTCTCTCAATTCTTTTACTAAATTAAGTATCAAAAATTTTTTAGCAGACACCACACCGTTATACTAAACAGCAATTCAGACTTGGAGTGGACACTTGGAGGATTCCAATTTACTGAGTCATGAGTGGTAAATTTAAGATTTTGTTATGCTGGGGCCAAGCCGATAAGTAAGAGTAAAGTGGTTAGAGTACTTAATATAAAAGTAAGAGTAAAACTTGTAAATTATTTAAGATATTAAGACAATCTGTTTTAGATAATATATTATATGGGGTAAAATTATAAAAATATCTTAGAAATTATATTATTTCCTAAAAAAATTTTGCTCTCAGATAAGTTAGTGGACTCTTCTTGCCACTACTTGCATCCGCTCTTGAGATATTAGGGTGAGACGACCGGTAAGTGTTAAACTAAGGAGAGGTCAACAATAAAGAATTGAAGTTTAGGCAAGACATTAGAAAAATAACTCAACAGCCATCGGTGTGCGGTGGCTTGCAACACATGACAACGGGAGAGGGTTGGGAAAAGGCTCGCCACAACTACAAAAGATAATTTATTAAGAATTTATAATAATTTTATTAATTTATAAAAAATAAAAATAATTAATTAATAACTTCAATGTATAAGAAATATTGAAGTAGCTATTTGTTTAAATAAATCATGAACGGTTTATGCGGGCGAACGGTTCAACTGTGATTTTTCAATGGTTTAAATCGATTTTTTTTTTTTTTTTTGTAAAAATATGTTTGATCTAGTTTTGCTGGTGCAATCAGCCAGAGCATTCGAATTTTAGAACATTAATTGAAATATTACTTGTGAAGTATATATTAAATTTATTCCGCATTAAATTAATGCTGGTCCATGCCTGAGCTTTTATGCATAAGCTTAAGCCCAGCCCAAAAAATCAGACTAGTATTTTTAAGGTGACTATATCGCCAGTTACTGTTAGAGCCATTTGAACAAAATACTATTCGACCCAATGTGTACTCCTCTCGACCGGCCCAACATCTTCCCATCCTCCCTCCTCATGTCTCCTCTTTACACAATTTCTACATGTTTTCTGATCTTATTTAAACTATGTTTGATACGTGGGAATGGAATGCAATGAAATGAAATTTATTTCCACTTTAATACATTCTTATATTTGGTAACAAAAAAGTAAGTTTGAACGTTATTCCCTGGGAAAAAATAGTTATTTTAAATGGAAAAATTTATTTCTCAATTTAAATGATAAAATAGTCAATCCATTGTAATTGAGATTCAATCCAAAAAATGAAAAACAAAATTAAAAAAAAAAACAAGTAATTACTTTGTGTTCACAAATCTCTCTCAATCACTCTCTTAGGTTACAAAATGATCATTTTATCCCTTAACTTTATTTTTGGCCTACATCCCAATCCATAAGTTCATTTTTTGCCTAAATTTGTATTTTGTGCTTTGAAAAAGATAATAAAAATATTCATTAATATATTTTTAAGTAAATTTTGGTCCGATCCAAACTTGGGTTCTGAAATAATTATTTTACTTCTGGATCCAATTTTTGCCCAAATTTGTATTTTAGATTTTCCAAAATGTTAAAAAATAGTTATTAATGTGCTTTTTAATAAATTAAAAAAATTTAAGCTTAATCCAAACTCAAATTATAAAATATCGATTTTACCCTTGAACCCATTTTTTTATAGATTCATATTCTATCTTGCCCAAAATGTTCAAAAATTATATATATACCCCTCAACATATTTCTTAATAGTTAAACAAATTTTAGTTTGATTTAAATTTAAACTGTAAAATGACTATTTGCCCTTAAGCCCTTTTTTGGGGCCTTTTTTTTAAGGTTTCTCAAAATACTAAAAAATATTTATTAATATGTTTCTTAATAATTACGAAAATTTTGACTGAATTCAAGCTGTAAAATGACCGTTTTACCCTTGGGGCCCCCTTTTTTTTACTTAAATTCACATTCTAAAAATAAAATTTATTTTTATAATTTAAAAAAAATTAATGTTAATAACTTTTATTATATTTCATTTCATCAAATTTAAAATATATAATCAAATTATGAAAATTTAAATGTCTTATTCTACTCACATTATTTTTATGTTAGTAATCAAATAAAAGATTGAAATGGACATTCTATTCCATTCTATTCTCACTTTTTATTCCATTTCATCCCATCCACATTTCATTCCCATGTCCAAAATATAATCTTAATAGTTACACTGGGAATAACTTGTTAAATAATTTTGTATTTCAAGAGGCTAAAACTTATTTTAAATAAAATATTAAATATTATAATTATTAAAAAAATTAAGTTACTTCTATAAAGAGGACACAAGAAGAAAAACAAAGAGGAAATTAAAAAAAAAAAAAAAATCTACAAACGAAAAGAGAGAGCTCCCCCTTACTTTCACAACTCCCCATCTTAGCTGAAAATGTTTTAAATATTTTACATCTAGGTGGTATTTGATTGACAAAAAAGTACAACAAAAATATAAAGATTTAACGTAAAATTAATATTAATACGTGGGGCAACTTCTGATTTAAAAAAAAAAAAAAAACAAACAAAAAACAAACAACCCTTAGCAAACAAATCAATATTTCTTCAATTACCAAAAAAAAAATCAATATTACTTCTGTAAAGAGGAGGGGGGGAGAATAAAACTTTAGGAAAGAAAAGAGATGCTTGGATAAACCATAGAGAACATTCAATAAAGAACAGGGTATATTACAAATTTACAGTAAAAATGGAACGTCTAATTTTTCAGGGGACCTTCGAATTTTCCTTACACCTATAATTTGGGTACATAAATCATAACAAAGTCCTAAATAATTTCAAGCGCTACCAATTGTCTAGAGTCAAACATCCCAAATGGCATATGAAATTTTTCCTTTAGCGTAGCAATAAAGCGTAATGAAAGTGATCCATTATGAGAGACCCAACACCTCCTCCATACCAAACTCCAGATTGCGGGGACCTTCAGCTGGTGATATATCTCTAGCTGAAACAAAGCTGTACATTGCACTTACTTGATGCTAATCTGTACAGAGAAGCAGTGATACAACATTAACCCAGTGTCTTTCAGCTCGTGAATTGCTATGATTTGTTCTTCCCCATCAGTGTAGGGGTAACTGATACAACCCCAATAAGGAACAGAGCAGCCATTGATCGGAAGTCGTAAAGGTCACCGATTGATTGCAAGTCGCTGAGAGCTATTCCAGCCTGCAAAAGCCAGGAAAGTGAGTGAGCGATTGGGAAGCAAAATCCCGTAGCTCAACTACTAACTACTAACTTTTTGGCTTTTTTCTAAAATGACCAAATTTATCTTCTTACATCTTAAACTTCTTTTAAATTTTGAAGGACAAAAATGTCAAATTAACAAAAGCTACTAAAAGGTTAACTTTTTTCCTTTCTCAAACACATAAAAAGCTAGCTTATTAGTAGTTAGCTAAGCTAGTAAGCCAGTTACAAAAAAACTGGTTTTTTTTCCTTCCCAAACTCAACCAAAGTTCCTCATACTGGAAATGTATATGCCAGATAATTGGGGGTTGACATCAACCAGACAGAACTGACCCAAGATGCAATTCTATCCCCTCATCTTTTTCACCGTTCTTAAATTAGTACTGACCTAATCTCATATAAAATTTTTAGAGTTTGATAAATTCTGAACAAATTATTAATCAATCTTGTAGACAATGCCATAATTTTATTATTTGATTTTTTATTTTTTCAAATTAAGAGCATGAAATCTAAATGCCAATAGATGCAGTTAAATAGTGCGAAAACAAACTCGTTACCCTGACTGTGACATATGCAGCAGGAATGAGCCCGATGACAGTTGCTAGCAAGAAAATATGGTAAGGCACATCAACTATCGGCGAAGCCATGTTAATAAATGTGTTTGGCAAGGTAGGGGTGACTCTTAGGAAAAGCATATAGTTCAGCAACCTTTCCCTTCTTTTGGCCACCTGGATTAAAAGAGAGAGATCTTGCTTCAATACTTAGACATTAGACAAGATAAATATAGAGATGAGTAGAAATTTACCTGTTCTTGGAAGAATATGAGCTTGTCGGGCCAGAGAGAAATTATAATAGGTCGTCCTATCAATTTGGACAGGAAATAACAAGAAGAAGCACCAGCAGTCGCAGCGAACACAACCAGTGCTACACCTTTAAAGACTCCAAAAAGGGCTCCAGCAAGCAGCGACATGAAAATTGTCCCTGGAATCATAAAAGTCTGCATGAAAATGTAGACCATGCAGTACCCCATGAGGACTTGTATCGTGTAGTCGCTTGTGTAGCTCTCAAGATGATCTCTACAGGAAACATACACAGAAATATTACAGATATCTTCCTGAACCATGGTTTACTACCTCTCTCAACAAGCTTGTTTAAGCAGATTGAGCAGGATATGTAAGATAAATGTATAAACCAAATAAGACAATTACTGCAAAGTAAAAAATAGCAAAAGGGTGGAATGCCGAGGAATAAATGAAATGATGCCAGTAGCTTCTTGGATGCAGGACTTAAGTCTCATCAACGGGACAGCACGATGTGGTAATTCTGCACAACTAACTTAAGTGCAAGTGTCTGAATTAGAAAGTGTTGTTCCTACCCAATAACAAGTTCGGTATCATTGGGAATAGGAACAAATTTAAGAGACTTACCATGTTTGGTATGTCAAGGAATAAGAATGGAAATTGTTTAAATTTATCTTTCATCATTGTATAACAATTCCTTAACATGCAAAACTTCAAGTTGCAGGCTTTTTATTCGGGAACTCATAATTCCTTAATATGAGGAATTTCTAGTTCCGTTCCTATATCAAAAAAAGACGCACCAAAGAGAGGAACTCTGTAACTAAAGAAGTCATGTTCCCGAGTAGCGAAAGGAAAAATGAGAAACACGCAACGTTCAGTATAGTTGTCATTCCAGCTTTAGGTAAGAAGCAACCTGGTCAGTCGCCCACTCTATATGAATGATGGTTTCCTACCAGATAACTGATTGCACAATAAAGATACCACAAGCTCCTCTCTCTCTCTCTCTCTCTCTCTCTCTCTCTGCCCTTTGCCTTTGCCCTTCCAATTATCGGGGCAAGATCCAATTCAAAATCAATAAATAAATTAGAATTTACAGGAACAATATGAGATTGCTCGTATCTTACTTAGTCGCGGGACAGAATCCAAACCCCGATCTTATGTTGGGAAAACAACATATTCCTAGAGTTTCAAATATTTATCAAGACATATGAGGGAGTCTCGGCTTGACAACCAGTACTCATTTTGGATATGCGAAGGCAATAAACCCGCCATGAATAAAAACTGGGATATCCTACTTGTACATCCAGTCAGATAACTGCCATCTTTGTTCCTTAATTAGGTCAAAAATAAGCTTATAAGATCTCTACCCCATTCTTCAAATCCAGATGTAGAAATGACATGGGATTGGAATTATTTTTTTTTACCATCCACAAATAGTGAAAAGATTTCATAACTAATAGAATCCATTGTTTGGTTAAAGGGAAATGAAAGACAAGGGAAAAAGAAGTAAAAGACTTAATAAATTGTTTACATGTCTCACCATCTATATAAAATAAATAAATAAATAACCACAAAACAATTGAAAATAAACATTCAATAAAACAATTTGTGTTGGATTGAAGCAGAAGACTGAATTACATTGCACCTCACCCATCTCCCAAACACACACAAAAAGGAAAAGAAAAAAAAAAGTTCATGAAAAATTTTCTGAATTTCAATGGCTCCTCCGTCATAAAAGGACAAGATATAGAGATGTATACATAATTATATATGCACAAACGCATACATACAAGATCTATCTCGATAATCGATATTATACCCCTGTTTGTTGGATAGAAAATAGTTCTGCGGAAAATCTTTTTTCAAAGTTACTTTTTACTTACTATAGGTACCCAAAAAAAATGCAAACTTTTTTCACTATCAAAGCAAAAGCACTCACAAATCTAAACAAATCATAGATCTAATCACAACCACCCCAAAAAAAAAAAAATACACAAATTAGTAATATATCAATGAAGAACGAAAAGTACCTGAGGATTTGGAGATCTTCAAGAGTACGAGGAAGCTTGAGGAAGCTGTAATCGGAAGCGGGCATGGTGAGATAGACGGAGAGAAGCCCCACCGCAAAGGTCAAAACGACGCCAGTGGCCACCACCATCTCCGAAAACGTCAACGGAAACTTCGCCGCCGATGATTTCAATTCATTTACGACGCCGATATTGTAATCGACGTCGCAGCGCGCTCCCACTTCCCTCTCCGCCTCCAACCTCCCCTCCATCTCCAACAACAACCCGAATTTCAGCTATCAGAAACGGGTATTTTTCTTGTTAGAGAGAGGGAGAGGCAGGAAGATACGGAGATTTTTGAGAGAGAGAGACAGAAGTAGAGAGAGGAAGAGGGATCCTTTTCTTCTTTCCTTTGACGACACTCCTCTGATTCCTCTCTGTTTCTCCCTCTCTCTTCGTCTTCGTGTCATCTACTATTTGTGGGGGGAGAGATTGGAATATTCGGTGGTTCGCAACAAAATATTCTCAAAAGGCAAGGGCAGATATGAGAAATTGTAAAGTAATTTTCTTTTTTATTTTTTTAATAATAACTTTTTATACTTTATTCTTTGTCTTTGGAATATTGTTCCCTGCTCAATTGGAATTCTGTCTGTAGTGAGTCAAGAAAATTAACTGTTAAGTTGTAATTATCACATGATTTTTAACTTTTATGTATTGTAATTATTTCTAAATTTTATTATAAATTATTGATGCAATAAATGTTAAATATCATGGAAATGACTAAAGGCAATTGCATTGAAAGTTGGACTACTAAAATAGAGCTTATGATATTGATTGAAAATTAAGAAAGAGTGGTTACGTCACCGCCCCAGATAAAGTGTGAGGAGTTATATGATTCAGTGTAATTGCACATGTTGAAAATTATATTAATAATATATAATTAATGAACTTACCAAAAATATATATATATATATAATTAATGAATCAAAAAATATAAACAAATTAGAATATCTCTTGGGTTAGATGAAATGACTCGTAGGTATCTTCTTCACAGAAATCACATGAGTTCGATTCTTAACTTAAGTGAGATGTGCCTGAGGAACAATGTATCCATCAGCTACGCGGGTAATAAATCAATGTGGGTTCTGAGTTATCCAAAAAAAAAAGGATAAGATCATATCTGATGTTGAATTAATTATTTTTGAGATTTAATTTTGTTAATATATATTTAATATGAATTATAATATATTTAGGTGTAGAGTTTGATTAGAAGATGTACATTAGAGTTTTATTAGAATAGATCTATAAAATTTGTATTCTATTTAATTTCCCTTTCTTACCCTATAAATAGTGTTGATTCTTCATAACAATATACAGAAATATATTTTTTCCTTCCTTTATCTTCCTTGTTTTATCTAACAAATTTTGTCCCCAAAATTTGCTTCCCAAGTTATCTAAATTTATGCAACGCTCACATTTTGAAATGAAGGGTAAGTTCTCTACTTATCAATCTTTCACAAACGCAGAAAGGATGCAATTATAAAATCAGAAGTGACTTAAGAATTGTCAATTTTTTATAAAATCAGAGGTGACTTAAGAATTATCAAAATATGTAATGTCAATTTATTATTAAAATTAATAATTTATTAAAATAATTTAAATTTTTTAGAAATCATTCTTTCAAATTTTGTTGTATTATCATAATTATTTTTAATAAAATATAAAAAATATTCTCGCTTCCTCCTACGATAGTTTGTAATTCCCCCTCCCGGAATATATATAATGTCACTTTATTATTAAAATTATTAATTTATTAAAATTTTTAAAAATCATTCTTTCAAATTTTGTTGTATTATCATAATTATTTTTAATAATTTTATCACAAGAAATATCCTCGCTTTCTACTAAGATGGTATGTAATCCCCCTCGGGGGGCTAAATCTACCTGGCACTTTTGGACTAATTTTTATTCTCTCAGTTCATTAATTTAAACAAATAAATGCATTATTTATTGACTTTATATGGAACACTTTTTAAAATATTATTGGCCATCGTTATAGTGGGAAATCTCAATATTTTCAATGTTTTCAAGCAATCATTTTTAAATAAATGATTTCCCAACGAACTAAAAACATTTGTTTTATTTCATAGAAACAAACAAAAGTTGTAGATGTTTGGTTGATTAAAATTAATTAAAATTTATTAATTTTTACTAATCTTTTAATACTTTTTTTCAATTAAAATTTGTCACATATTATTTTACATTAAATCTTTGTACTTTTATTGTACTTTTTGACCAATTTTTTTCAATTAAACACTCCCACAAGCGCTGTAGGCAGTTGTGTTTTTCAAAAGTGGGGGTTGTAGTCGGGAATTATTACAACTGCTGCAGTAATTATAAAATAACACTGTTTCGGTATTTTTTTCTCAAAATAATATCGTTCCATTTAATTTCTCATATTCAAACATGAATTGATGTATTCAAATATATGATACATATTGTAACTGAAAAACGACACCGTTTCAATATTTTTTTCTCTCAAAAAATAATGTCGTTTCACTTAAATTTTTATATTTAAATATAAATTAATATATTTAAATACATAATATAGTAACTTAAGTGAAACAGGGTGATTTAAAAAAAAAAAAAGCGTGGAAATGATTTCGTTTTTGATTATTGCAGCGGGTGCAATACCTCCTTGTTGCAGGCCCCGAGTCTGTGTTTTTAAAGGAAATACATGATGCCTAAGGATTGCGTCAGCAGCACAAAAATTCACTGCAGTGAGGCACGCTATTTTCTTTAGCCTTTAATGATTTTACATTAAAAATGATAAAATGTAAATTTTTACGTATTAAGTAAAAATTTATAAATTTTTTGTAACTTTAAAAAATTTTGTAATAATTTTTATTCATTTAGTAAAATATTAGATTTATAAAATTAAATCAAAACTAAACTTTAAAAAAAATTACAAAACGTAAAAGTTATTAAAAAATAGTTTGCCCAAGAGCATGCCTAAAAGTTTAGGAGTCTTCGGACAAAATTTTTTATGAAGACCTAACTAAAAATAAAATTAAAAATATATAAAAAAAAGGTATATGATAGAAACTAATAGGTAATAATTGCAGAAATACTATCTTTATTTTTTTTTCTTATTTTAGGTATCCTCAATTTGATCTCAATTTAGTTATTTCTTGAAAAAAAATATTATATTTGAATAATTTATGAATAAACTTAACGATGGAATGGAGATAAGGATCAAATGAGTTGATAGCTTTAAATAAAGCATAGATAATAAATGAGTTGATAACTTTAAATATGAGATATAAAGAAAAGGAGAAATATCAAATACGAAGGTAATGATTGAATTTGGATTTAGATTATAATAATGATATATAGGCTTCGTTTGGAGCCTCAAAAAAATTCAAAAGCTGACACAGTCTGACGCTGACACATCTGTCAAAAAATTTGAAATGTCGTTGGAACGCACTATTTTGGTCCGTTCTAACAGATTTTGCCAAAATTCAAAAAAAAGTAATCTGACACGTGTACAAAAAAATACATAAAATTCTAAAATTTTTCAAAATCTTCCAATAAAATTTTGACACGTGTCACTTTATATACTTTTTAACAATTTTATATCAAATCAAATAAAACATTCAACAATCATTACATAATAATTTCAAAATACACTTTTTGAAACTTTTAGATTTGGTTGGGACTCCAAACGCACCCATAAATAATTTAAATAAATAGATCTAACAGATAAAAATAGGTGTAACGTATGAAACTAGAATAAATAAGATAATAATAATAATATATTTAATAAGATAATTATAAAGATAGAGGCATAGAAAGTATTAGAGTATAGATGGAGTGGTAGAAAGTTCAAAAGTGAAAATAAAATTTTAAATAAAATTGAAAAATAATAATTAATATATTCATAAAATTTTGATTGGTTTATATATTATTTAAAATTTTTATTATTAATAAAAATTTTAACAAATGGGGACCTTTTCTCTTTGTAGGACTTCAGGTGATCGCTTAATTTGCCTAAGGGTTACGACAGTCCTAAGTTTGTCAAGAGTATTTTGTTAGTCAAAATTATCTAAAATTTTTTAATCCTTATCAATTTTTTTGGTACATTTTTCTAATTAAATTTCGTTGTATATCACTTTTACCTCGAATCTTTGTAATTTTATTCTTATATGACGCGTAAAAATTGCGTCAGCACAAAGATTCACTGCATTGGACACTGTAGATGACGAAAAACTTATATCAGCTCCGTAACAATTATTTACAAATTATTAAATTAAAATTTAATTATTCATATATATTTATATATTTTAGATTAAAAATAAGTAAATATATTTAAATAGATGAGTTTAACTCAACTGAACCCGGTCTTGCTATACAAGGAGTTGACATTGAAACCAATTTCAATATTCTCTTTCCAAGGTGAAGCTGCATGGACGTAAGAGAGAGTAAGTGATTCTCTAGGCCAAGTGATTTTCATTGATTTTAAGTGTGAAACTATCAAAATATTTTTAATATTTTAATTTTGTTAAAAAAATTAAATTAATATGAAATCAAAGTATTGTAATTTTATTAAAAAATTAAGATTAACTCAAATTCTAACATAAAAAGAGTTTAAAAAAATCAAAAACAAATATTTTGTTATCAAATAAAGTGCATTATCTCATTTTATTTTTGAATATTTTTGTACATAATATCATTAAATATAATATAAAACACAATCAATTTTATTAAAATAAAACTTAATAATAATTATATAAACTAGAAAAATCTCTCAAGAATAAATATTATTAAAAGAGTTAATTGAACCATTAAATTATGAAAAATATATTCACCAATTTAACATTTAAGAATAATTTTTTCTTTTTCAAAAAATAATATTATTTATCTACACATCATTTATGTACTACCCTTAACTTCAATGTAACTTATTGTCCTTTTTTATTTTATTTCCTTTATGTGCTTGGTGTCTCTGGTTGGAAATCTTGAATCAGTCTCGAATAATAGACACGTGGCACAGCTTCAAAAAAATAAAAAATAAAATGACAGGCACGTGACAATGCGAACACCCACAAGATTGCCACACAAGTATGGGTGGAAATAGGTCGGGTTGGGCCTAACCCGCCCTTTGACCCAGGGCTGACCTCGACTCGCAGGTGACCCGTCCTAACCGCCCCTTCTCTTTTTCTGGTCAGATTAGGTTGGGCCAGGTTTACCAATCCCCACCCCAACTAACCAAGCCTATTTTTTAATCTTTTTAAATTTTTTTTATTTTTTAAAGTAAATAAAATACATTAATAAAATATGAAATAAAACTCAAACAAACGTATTAAAATAATTATTGACAAAAATTAAAATTTATTAAATAACAAGCGATTACATAATTAATATTAAATTCAAAATTACAAATGTAGAATTATAAAAAAAGTTAAATGATAGAGTAATAAATAGGTACATCACTTTATGTCTTATACATCCCAACTAGGTTGGCATCTATAAGAATGACTATAATATACAAATATTACTCTATCTATACATCATTATCATTCATCACTAAATTCACTGCTGTGTTCTTTTCTTTCACTTGAATACATTACACCAAAGTCAAGGGTAAGTTGCTCTTTTTCGAAGTTTTCTTATTGTCTATTGTCGGTGAGATACCAATCTCGTAAATACATTAAGGCATCTACTGTCAGAAGGGCCAGTCGACTTTTGAATTGACTAATAATGCGCCCATTTGCGCTAAATGCTTACTCGGAGGCTACAGTAGAAATTGAAAATGCGATGATATCACGAGTTAAAGTTGAAAGAATTAGAAACTTAGATTGTTGTCTCATCCGCCAGTCTAAAAGATTAAAAATCATCTTCATGTTCTACCAAAAGTGTATCCAGATAACATTGCAAGTCAAATGAATTTGAACTGTCACATATTGATAAATCTGTCCATCGAGATTTTATTATTCTGCAAAGAAAGGCATTGCTACCAAAGTCACAGTAAGAGGATGTCGTTGTGCCAGTAGTTGTTTGGATAGTTGTTCGATTAGTATCATACCAACTCATTACAACTTGCATTCGCTCTTTAACATTATTTAATTGTTACTGGACACTTTCAGAGTCATATATCATCTATAATAATTGAAAAATAGATCTTCTTTATATCTAGGGTCTAAAATAGTAGCAATATAAAAATATATGGGAAGTGAGTTAAAATATTTATTAAATTTTTTCTTCATTGTAAGAACCACAACAGCACAATATTTTTGGACAATATATTTTTTGAAAATTTCATCAATAACTCCCAATTGATAAGCAAAAGTAGAAGAGATAGGATAATAAATCTCACAAAATATTTTAGTGGTAATATCACAAGCATGTAAAAAATTTTACATAAAAAATTGCATTTGCTCAATCGATAGGCTCAATAATATCTAAACCAATAGCTTGATTATTTAAAATAAATAAATCAATTACTTTTTGATACTTAATAGCAACTTTTAACATAACATAGATTGAATTCCATCTTCTATTAAATTCTATAGGTAATTTCCTAGATTTTAAACCAATTTGAGTTCATATGCTAGCAAATAAATCAATTCTTCTTAGAGAACTCATAATATAAACTACAGCTCGTTTTATTTTAACAATAGATGATTCATAAATATCTAATTCATCTTTACAATTAAATTAAGTATATGGGCACAACAACGCCCATGAAATAATGGACCCTTCATAGTCAAAGCGTTAAATAAGTAATTAAAACAAATGTTATTATATGAACCATTATCTAAAGTAATAGAAAATATTTTCTATATAATCTTCATGATGTAAGTTAATTAAAAATAAGTTCTCCAGCACTCAATCTAGTATAGAATTGTTTAACTAATTTAAATAAAATAATGCGTTTATTTAATTTCTAAAATTTTCTAATGTAATATGCAATTATGCAAATATATTTAATATCTTGACAAGATTTTCACATATCGGAAGTCAAGCAAATATTTCTTTCAAAATTGTCAAAATAAATTTTTAATTCATCTTTTTTTGATTCAAAATCTCGTAAAACTTTATTTTTTGAAATATTTCTTAAAAAATCATGATATTGTGGTGTAAAATTATTACGAATAAATTCTTCAAAATATTGATTTTCACTCATTGTGAAAGATTATTCATTTTTAACAATAAATCTAACTAAATTATTTTGTGTTCTTGTGGATTCATAAGAAAAAATATTTAAATTAACCAATTCATTACCTAATTAAGTTTGTGTAGTATGTGAAAAAATTTGATCAATTATAGAATTGATGTGAGAATCATGTCAGTGTTTTCTATTTAAATGTTTTTTTAGGTGACTAGTTCTAGAAATAGTCCTACCATCTAATAAATCCACACAAATATTGCATTTAGCTTTATGCATTCCATCATTGCATCACATTCTAGTAAAAAAGTTATACGTTTTTTAAGGGGTACGCTGTTGGCTGTGTTGCGAAAATGATGCACCAACATTACCACTTGTGCTAGTAAGTGTTGATATTTATGGTGATGCAAATTGTTCCATTTGTTCTTAAAGAAAAAAAGATGTTAAATTCTCACCCTTCGAATCAAAAAAATGAGTGCCGCTAGGATCCATTTAGAAAAACTAGTTTGATGGAAAAATTAAAATATGTAAACTAAAAAAAAAATTGTATGTGAGCAAAATTAAAAAAATTAAATATTAACTTGAAATAATTTGAAACTTCAAAGTACTTGATCTTTAAATTTTGACTTTAAATTTGATAAAATTTTATACACTTGAACATAATTGAAGAACACACTTGAGAGTTACTAGTTTGGTAGTATAGAAATTTAAGAGGGAATTGGAGTTTTTGAAGTGTTAGATGATTTATAATGAAACCTTGGAGAATTTTGTAATATTTTTTGGGGGTCTTATAATTATTTAAAATATTTTGGACCGTTGGTAGCCCCAACAGTCCATTGTCAGTGCCACTTTATCATCGGATAGAAAAAAAACTAATTTCCCTCCCCTCTCCCCCAAATGGTCACTAATAGAGGGGAGCAGGGCTCCGCTCTTGTGGTCCGTGGAGCAACGGAGGGAGAAAGGGGCGCAGGTCTCAAGGTGGGGTAAGCCGGGTTGTGAGCCGGGGTATGCTAACCTAAGCTTGGAACCAGAGTACAGGGGCGGGTCGTACGGGACTGCAAGGATGGGCCACGCCGGGCCATCAGTCGAGTCAGGTCGGGGCGGGTCTTGGGCCGACCCGACCCAATTCCACCCTAAGCACAAGCCATGGTGAGACTGTAGATGACCCCCCCCCAAACCTTTCACGTGAAAATTGTGACAGGCACGTGACAAGGCGAACGCCGACAACGATGACAGTGAGGCAATCATTACGGTAGGCCAATCAATGCACATGGTCCGCACCGCACAACGCACCCCGGGTGTTTTTTAGTGGACAATTTTTTCTACGATGAATGTCGTTTCTTGGTTCTTATTATCCCGAATTACGAACATACCCTTCTTCATTCATCCCCGGAAACGAAGCAAGGATAAATTTGCATTTCATTCCGTAGGATGCGTTTGATCACTAAAAATTAACACAAATCCGTAAATATTAACAAAAATTTTTTTCAATAAAAACTATATAAATCTCTATAAATTTATATAAGTCTTCGTATCTTTATACATCTCAATAAAATTTTGTTAATTTGTTATAAATTTCTAAAAATATTTAAAAATTATTCACTTTTTATTTCATTACACAAATTATAAACTCACAACTTATTTTAATTTAACTTACTTTTTATCAATCAAAACACATCCAAATTTTTATAATTTTTTTTTCAAATCTCTAAAAAATTATGCACAAAATGTACAAAAATCTCTATCGAAATTTGTTCGAATGGATTATTCAATGGTATGTTAATGCCTGTGTTTGTATTTATGAATTAATTTGACAAAAAATTTAATTTCAAAATAAATCTATCTTTTCTACATATAATATTATAATAATTTAAAATATATCAAATCATCATCAAAATTATATAACGTAAAATGTTTGAGGAGATCGACGAACTACCTACATAAAATGATTATCGAGATTGATGGGCTACTTTTAAAAGACTTATTTATAAAAGTAATAATTATACGTGAAATTATTATATAAAATTTATGTATAAATAATATAGTTAAATGATATTTATTAATATAAAAGAATTTAAATTTATTTCTACATTCAATGCCACTTAAATATTTTTTTAATAAATATTCAGAAAATACTCTTAATTTTATATTTTTAAAAAATTATCCCAACTCTCACTTTCTGCTGCCCATGGTATTTTTGTACGTCTAAAAATAAAAAGACGAAACAGATAGATAATACAACAAAAGATACTAAATTTAAAATAAAAAATACTACGCTTACACCTAGTCTCTTATTACACTCATATTTATACCCCATCAATTTGTACTAGTTATTACTCATAATGATTAGTGCATTTCGTTCAAAATTATCACAACCGCAAGAAATAACGTCGTTTTGACCATTGAAAAGCAACACGGTGTCATTTTAGCCATTAAAAATAAAAAATAATATCTTGCAACTGTGATAATTTAAAACGAAATACACTCCTCACTACGGATAATAATCAGTACAAATTAGTTTATTGTAAACATGAGTATAAGAGATTATACGTAAACATAGCATTACTAATTTAAAATAAAGCACGGGAATGCACATGGGTTAACCTTGTCCTTGCTTACTTTTTTGCCTTGATTCTTGCTTTGACGCAACGGCTTTTAACCCCCTTTTTGGGTTAGTGGGATTATACTTCAGCCATTGGAATATGAAGTATTAACTTCTAAATTTTTTCTCTAAATAATTAATGATGGGATGGCTTTTAAAATATTTTAATTAAATTAAAACAAGATCATTAGATAATTTGAAGAAAAAATTTAATCGTTGATACTTTATATTTCAGCTATTGAAATGTAAAAATCATTGATATCCTATTTAACCCCAAAAGTGAAAAATATTTTTAATTTTTACTACCTCAAAACTCATGCATAGCTAAGTTTTGGTATGGACAATTTATTTTTACCATAGATAAAAATGACATGTATACGAGGATTTGGAGGAACATTAAAAGTAATGTCAGTTTGGGAACTTGAGTTCGATAATTATTTTTTACCTAAAAACTCGACAAACACAAATATAGAGCTCCAAACCAGCCTTTTAAGTGGATTATGGCCGCTAGGTTAGCCATAATGTTTATATCATTCTTCTTCGTGTACAAATTTTCTTTAGTATTTTTTAAACTTTTTTTTTTTCTTTCACGAAAATCAGATGAGAATTAACGGGGAAGAATTGGAGCGGGCTGTCTGGGACAGAAGTGGCCGACCCAATCACCACTGCTCAAAACCGAAAGTAGGCAGGGCCCTTGAAGAATTTCCAGGCCTAGGGAGGCAAAGTACTGAAATGTATGTTGGGCCCATGAAGAATTTTTTTCTTATCATGTGTCAGATCGATGAAAAATTGGAAACCCATTTCGGGAAACCCCCGTCGCTGGAGCAGCAACCAAGCTTGAAATGCCTAAATTTGATTTTTTTTTCCTTTTCCCAATTTTTACCAAAATTTATCAATTTATCAACTTTTATTAATTTTTACTAACTTTTATTAAATTTTTATATTTTTTTTCAATCAAATTTTATCACATATCACTTTTATATCAAATTTTTATACTTTTACTATACTTTTTAGCTAAACTTTTATCAACTAAATCCCTCTCCCCGCGAAAACTGTAATAACGCGAACAAAACAATTCTCTGGCTGATGAATGAGATTGAGTTTGGGAAGAAAAAAAAAATAATAATAATATTTTTGTGCTTGAGATGGGAAAAAAATTAATTTTTTTAATAATTATCATTTTAATTTTTAGTTAATTTGATATTTTACTATTCAATATTTAAAAGAAGTTTAAAATATAAAAAATAAATTTGATCATTTTCAAAAAAAACAAAAAAGACTGGTAAGTGATAGTTGAGTTACCATTTTTTTCCCAAACACAATCTGAATATGAGGCAATTCATAAGACCAATGAATGAAACAATTTTCTGCTTAGAATCGAGGAAATTGAATTCCCCCTTTAAGCAAAATCCCAAAAAAAATTAAAATGATTGTGGTTATATTTAACTTTTTAACTTAATTCCAAAAATATTTTTAATTTATTTTTTTCATTTATTAATCATTGCAATAGGTCCATGGTCAATTTTATTCAATTACCGGCTACGATGGGATTTGAACGATCTAACAGTTAAAGAATAAAAATAAATAAATTAATTAATTTTTTCTCGCACACACATATATTATATATTTAATTGATGTAAGGTTTGGTTTGGGAAAAAAGTTAGCTAGCTTATTTTTAGCTAGTTAGTAACTAGTTAACTTTATACAGCTAGTAGTAGCTAGTTAGTTAAAAATAAGCTAGTTAACTTTGTGTTTGGGAAGGAAAAAAAAGTGATTTTTTTGGTGAATTTTTAATTCTTGTTAATTGGATATTTTTACTCTTAAAAGTTTAAAAGAATGTTAAAATGTAAAAAGGTAAAATTGACCAAACACTGTTGAAGCTAAAAAAAAAGCCAGCTATTAACCGGGTTTCCCAAATGGACCCTAAGCTGATAAAGGAAGTTAATTGGAGGAGTTAAGTGACATTAAGAAAAATTAAAAAAAAAAATAAACAGTGTATACATAAAATTAAAAATTTTGTGAGTCAAGCATACAATTAGACATGAAATCAGTATTTTTCCTCACGGAACTAAATTTAAGCTTACAAAAAAATTACAAGCAATACTATAAATTATTATATATATATATTATATTTAGTGAATAAAAATACATTAAAACCAAAATATATTAAAGTTTGAGCTCAAATTCATAATCAGCTGTTTAATATAATCAAATTCGGCTTGTTAACCGTACGAATCGAGTTTGGATTTAATATAATCAACTGAATATAAATACTTAAAAAAAAAAAAAAACTCGGTTGTGGTTACTCTTATTTATAATGTGCTTAAAAATTTATAATATTTAGATAACAAATTAATCTAATTTTGAAATGTCCAAAATATTTAGATAACAAATATTTTTACATGTTCAAATATTTTGGTCATTTCAAATTTAGATTAATTTTTTTGACTCATTAATTATAAGTGATAAATTAGATTAAGTATTGGGACTAATCTATAGTAAAAAAAAATAATTTTTTAGTAAAAAAAATTGTATATGCTGTTGATATTTTTTTTGCGCAATTAGTATAAGGTTGCGTTTGGAGTGACAAAAAATTAGTAAAAATTGATAAATTTATATTCTTATAATTTGTGTAGTGAGACAAAAAAAATTAAAAAATTTTTTAAATATGAACTGAATAAGTATACATAGAGAAGTCTCTCATATTTCTCTAACTCCAAGCTTTTTTGACGTGAACGTGAATACAAATAAATTCTTAAACTAGTTGGATCGTCAAAAGTTCAAAAAAACTTGAAGAAATTAGTAAGTTTTTTTTTTTAATATTAATCTAAAAATTAGAATTTATACGTTTTCAATTGCGTTACTATTATTTTTTTTTTATGTAAATTCCCATTATTAATGGGAAGCACAATACAAAGTTAATAGATCTTTTTTTTTTCCCTTATCGTTGTTATGACGATTTTTTTTTTTTGTCTTACCGTTATTATGATAAACAAATATAGAGATTGTTGTCCGGTTGAAAATATTTGTAAGAATGCCCTTAATGAAAACATAATATGAATATGAAAGTAAGTTTTCATTAAGTCTGAAAATGCGCTTTCATATTGCATTTCTGTGTATTTTGATAGGGTGTAAAAAAATGAGTTTTTATTTTGTGTTTATGCACATCTAAATCGCATCTTTGGGCAAAAAAACTAGTTTTTATTTTACGTTTATTTATTTCTAAATTACATATTGTAATTTTTCTGTGCATTCTAAAGTAAATTTTATTATACAAAAAACACAATATGATAATACATTTTTAGATAAGCATATAAAAATAATAGATATACACAAAAGGATAAGTACACAAAGAGAAATATATAGAAATACACTTTTAGACGCTTTTTTTAGTTCAACTAAAATATACAGAAAACACAATATAAAAGTGCACTTTTAAGTTTAATGAAAATATATTTTCATATTGTATTTTCATCAACAAAATACAAATATTTTTAATTGGATAATAATTTTTATATTTTTTTATTATAATAACGCTAAGACAAAAGGAAAAATTGTAGTTGTATTTTGGAGGGGGGGGGGGTAAGTAGGAAAAATTGTAGTTCAAGGCAAACAAGTCCAAAATGGGTTGATGCTAAACAAGAAGGCATCGTTGACATCCGTGAACCCTTCGTTGTCCTTGGATTGTCACCATGCCCACATTGGCTAGTCGTTGATCTTCATCATTTGTCACCTTCCTTTTTTCTTTCTCCTCATGCACGCCAGCTGATAAAATCATGTCTTTTTCCTCTGTATGTATCATTGGTGCCTTCATAAAATCTTTTAAGGGTAAGGATATTTATATTCTTCTATTTGTTTTTTCCACTTTATAGAGTATGTTTGGTTTGTTAAAAAATATTAAAAATTTCTTAAAATTTTAAAAATTCATTCACTTTTTATCTCACTGCACAAATTACGAATTCACAAATTATTTCACTTGATCTCAACTTATCTTATTTTTTGTCACTCCAAACGTACGTATAATAATTTTAATGAAAAAAATTAATGTAGATTGAGAAAAATTAATAAAAAAAGTATATTTATCATTTTCCAATCTTTAACTCAAATAGTTACAGGAGTTAATATGCAGTAGGGTAGGTTCTAGGTAGGTAGTTTAGAGTTGTAAGAATGCTTCTCAGTTATAATTTTTTTATTAAAACAAATTCTATTAAAATGACGTAATAGCAATAAGTTTTTTAGACAATTTTATTATGATAATTGTTTTTTGACAAAAGATGAAAAAGGTGGCCTCTGCAATTGTTACATTTCCATTATTCTTGAAATTTACATCATTATTTTTTTTTAGTGAAGACCAAAGTCAACAGGCGAATTCAAAAGTTAGTTTGCCAACTGAGGTTATATGGAACACACACACACACCCAACTCTCGATATGGGAGCAAGCCACTAAAGAGTCAACCAGACATCTCCTTAGGTTTAAGTCTAGCCTGAATTGTAGAGTAGCCCATTTGAGGTAGAAAGGCCCAATACCAAGAAGTTAAATTTTTTTTTTTTTTATGAAGACCAAAGTTAACAAATCAACTCAAAACTATAAAAAAAACAAAAAAATTAACTCAAAAGTTAGACTGCCGACTGAGATTATATAGAACACACACCAAACTTCCGATGGGGTAACAATTTACATTATTATTAACATTTGATATTTTATACACCACCACTGAGAGATTCCTGTGACATATGGAACCTGAGCAGTAACCACTAGCTAATTTGCTCTTGGGCTTTATTTGGTTAAAAAAAAAAATCTTCTTCGGCAGTTTTTTTTTACTTATATTACTTGTTTTATCAAAATCTGATTTTTTTTTTGAAAATTGTAAAAAAGAAATTAAAAAATAAAATTTCATCTATGTTTGGATAAAAATTATCTCTTTGAGAAAAAAAAAACGAAAAAATTGATTTCTTTATTTTTCTAACTTTTGTCCAAATAAACATAAATTTTTTATTTTTTTATAAATACAATTAACACGCCTAAAAATATAATTAAAAAAATAAAAGGTCATAAAACGCTGAAAAAAGTTGCCAAAAACAAATTGGATATGACGGGGAAAAAGTTTAAAAAAATAAATTGGAAGTTTTTTTTAAAACCAAACAAAGCCTTAGAAGCGACGCACATGTCAGTCATTATTTTATATAAAATTTGACTACTTTTTCTTTTTTTTTTTTTTCATTTTTTATATTGATATATTATTGCTCTAAAGTGGGGCATGTGCTAGGGAAATTGCGTCCGTCCCTCTAATATAAGGTTGCGTTTGAAAAAAAAAAAAAGGATATATATTTTTTTGGTAACTAGTTACTTATTAATTATTAAAACTTAACTTTCTTTTTTTTTTTGTATTTAGGTAGGAGAAAAAAATTAATTTTTTAATAGCTAACTTTTTAATTTTTTGTTAATTTAACATTTTTACCTTTTAAAATTTAAAAATTTAAAAAAATAAATTTAGTCATTAAAAAAAAAAAAAACAAAAAGAACCTAATAACTAGATGCTCAATGACCATTTTTTTTTTTTTAAACGCAACCTTACTTTGATTTAAAGTATTTTTACGTCCCAAACCAATCCTTAAGAGACGTGAAATTTGGCACTGTGAACGTTTGGCCATAGACACAAAAAGCTGCAAATTTCCCCCCATTTGACAAAGCTGAACAAGATTCCAACTTTTGCTAAGGCTGCGTTTGCATGGTTGCTTTCAGAAAAAAAAACTCAAATATTTTTTTAGCTACAATATTAAAAACAGAAAAAGTTATTAAAAAAAAAAAGATTCTCTTCTGTAAGCATTTTCTAAATCACCATGGCTGTGTTTATTCGAGGGGATTGAATGATGAGAGATAAAAATATCATGGATAATGGTTTCGTTTGGAGTTATATAAAATAAAATAAAATTTTACAAATTTCTACAAACACGAATTACAAGATAGTAAAATTTAAATTCTTCACTCACTGCACGAATTACGAGATATTTACTAATTTCTACAAACACGAATTACAAGACAGTAAAATTTAAATTCTTCACTCACTGCACGAATTACGAGATATTTACTTTTACAATTTTATTTTATTTTATATATTTTTATACAACTCTAAACACACCTAATATATGGAATTAGATAAAAGATGGGATTAATTTTTTATGCGGATTATTTTTTTAGTGTTTGGTTGGTCGAAAGTGGGATAAAAGATATGATTTGATATGTAATGTGATAGAAAATAATTTTGAACATTTAGATCTTAGTGAGAAACAAATCCAAAAGTGGGGGATTATTAATTCCACACCCTTGTAAGATTTGTTATCCCGCATTTTGGTTCATTCATCTTCCAATCCGTGGGGCTCAAGAATTACACAAATATTCAAACAAACGCTGACTTTCGGTGAGAGCCACGAATGTTGTTTCCAATCCGGCCATTTCATTCCGTAAACTAACGAGGCCCATGGGTACACGAAAAAAGAGAAAAGGACAAAGGACGTCTACTCATTACAATTGTACTCTTTACTTTATTAATCCACCAACAAAAAGATAAGGTTTTGTCTCTAACTACCCATCTTATTCTAATAATAAAAATCAACTATAATGCATAAATGAGAATTAAAAACTGTCTTATGTGTTAATCATGTATTAGAAGAACACATATACTAAAAAACACGAGATAATTTCTCTCTAAAAAATGGGCTTATTTGACTAGGGGTAAATTTTTTTTACCTTTGGGTAACACTTCTAGTAAATTTTTTTTTCAACCATTAGCCTTTGTCTTTCCTCTCTCTTTCGAAGAAAAATATTAATTCAATGAATAGAAGATTTCTTGTTGTTATAATTGTCCCTCCATCTACCTCTACCTTTTTTTGATTATGATCTCACAAAGGAGAAAAAGAAAATTTTATTATATACATATATGATTGTAGTTGACGTAATTTATAAGTGGTATGAATTAATGTTTTAATTATTTTAATAACATGAGATATATTTAATTTGTGAATGTATTTATGTATTTGAAAGGAAAGGAATTTATACGAGATGAAGAATAATTGAAATATTAATTTGATATGACTTAAATTTTAATTAAATTTGAATTTGATGATATCACAATAATATTTCTAATATTTAGTACTAAAAATCAGACTTTACAATCAAAACTTAGTCACCCTTCTATTTATAAAAAGAATATATTAAGTCATTACGTGATTTAAATCTTTTAATATAATGATTAAAGAGGTCATTTTTTCTCCGTCATAATTGACAGATTTTATCATTTAATTTATACGAAATTCACATAGAGCTCATATAAATCAATAGTTAATATTGGTCAACTATAATGTTCACCATAACATTCACTTTGATCATGTTAAAAGAATGTTAGGATTTTAAATTTACTTTTTTATTTTATATTTTTTGTATTTTTTGGTTTTTAGGATAAATAGAGCTTCTCTTCGTAGTGTTCGTACTCTTAAACAAGCACGTGTTTCTCATGAAGTGGTAGCCAACCAAGATTCTAGAGCGCTGGTGGAACGCAACCCCCCGGCCAAAAGCACAAAAAGCTCCCCTCTTCCAACCCCACTCCAATCTGGAGAAGATGCAATGCTGATCGAGCCTCATTTTTAAAAGATGTGCCATTGGGTGACAGCAAATTAATTCTCCATATATATATATATATATATATATATATATATATATATATATATATATATATATAATAAAATAGAACAGTTTTTTAAAATATTTCTTTCATAAGTTAAGATCTAACGGTTAAAGAAAATTTTTTTTCATTTAACAATCGAGATCATTTTTATATTTTTAACTTTTTACTCAATTCTTATTTTAATGGATCCATTATCATCCATCTCACAACACGGATAGATATTTTAAATTTCACCATATTTCAAGGGTGAAAATCATAAGTAAATCAAAACTGTCAATTAAAATTCTGCCCACTTATAGTTTGTAAAAAGTTGAACTTTTTAAATTAAAGTAGTATAATTTGGATTTTCTTTTATAATGGTTATCAAAAATTAATTGAAGAGAAAGAGAGATCAAAATACATATAGTAATTGTTATAACCTAAAATTTTGAAAAAAAAAAATTAAAACTCTTAGAATTATCATAATTTTTTTAATTAGAAATTTTTGTCTAAAGTTTCAATTATATAAAAAAGTTAATATTAATTTTGTTTAGAATACCATAAATATGAGTTATTGTTAGTGTGTATATATATATATATATATATATCTAAAGTAAAATGTACAATAACAATCAAGAAAAAGAAAGAAAAAAGAAAGGCTGAAACATATAGCACTTTGGGTTTTTGGCTTCATTCCAGTAGTGTTGAGTTTGACTTCTTGTTAGCAATGTTGCGATCAAAATATCTTTTAAGGGCCATTAAGAGGTATAATTTTTAGTAATTTTTATTATTTTTTAATTATAATTTTTAGTATATTTAATAAAGTAAATAATAATTTTTAGTAATTCTTTATAATTTTTAAGTGTTTAGTAAAATTTCTGACAACTTTTGACATTTTTTGAGTAACTTTTGACAACTTTTAATAACTTTGAGCAAGTTTTAGTAACTCTTGACTTGGGAAGTTATTACAATAAAGTAAAAAATTGACAAAAGTTAGTAATTTGTCAAACACTTAAAAATTAGCTTAGAATCATTCAATTTTGTTTTGAACGGCCTGTCAAGGTACAAAAAAATACAAGGTTAAAAATCATTCTCTTTTGTTTTTACATGGTATGTCAAGGGATTAAACATGCTAAAGATTTTAGCGTGGGTCGGTGACAAACACTACCAAATTGGACAAAGGTTGGACTCTTAATTGTTAAAATAAAAAAGTTAGACTTGCTGCGTGTTTCGCAATGCAACTTCTAGGAAAAATTGACAAAAGTGAAAAAATTAGGTATTTAGTGGGCATTGGCTCTAGTTCAACAAATTAAGGTAAAGTGCAGTTCATTTCAACAAATCATATTATTATGAATCAGATTAACTAGGCAAGTTAACAAAAATTAATAAAGGTCGATGAAAGTTTAATTGATAAAAATTGATAAAAATTAAGATAACTTGACAAATAAAATGCCCTTAATATGATTTTCAGCAAAAATAATCTCAGATATGTAAATATATTGTAATTTGCCCGTTGTTTAACTCTTCAAACAGTAGGGCCAAACATATTATGGAGAATAATTCAACAAATACATTTTTAATTACCCTTATAGGGTAAGTAGTTAGTGTTGAAAAATATATTATTAAGGGAGTGTTAGGAGTGATAAAAAGTGAAATAAAATGAGATAAATTGTGAGTTCGTAAATCATATAGTAAATAAAAAGTAAATATTTTTAAAATTTTTTTAAA
The DNA here is from genome assembly GCA_019916065.1 of Vitellaria paradoxa. Lineage (NCBI taxonomy): Eukaryota > Viridiplantae > Streptophyta > Magnoliopsida > Ericales > Sapotaceae > Vitellaria > Vitellaria paradoxa. The sequence continues at coordinate 7,772,521 of CM034242.1, forward strand.
ATTTTCAATATTTATCTCACGACAAATACAACCTAAGTTGAAAAGAATGACGAGGTACATTTTAAGCAAGCCATAAGCAGATGGGAGTATTCTAAGAACTTGTGCGTGTCAGTGAAAATCTCTACTTGTAATAAAACCAAGCCTCATTCTGCTAGCTAGTCGACCTCCTGTCACAAGCAACATTCAATAAGGTCAATTTCCAGCCAGTTTTCCATGTGGTGCCTTGGCCCTATTGGCTCTCTTTGGTCAGAATTAGTTACAATAAAAATTCAATGTGGCGTAAGAGCCAAATTTAATTAATTGTAACATTTTAGACTTGGTTACTCTATGTTAGTGTTTGTATAGGCTTCTTTAATTGGCAATTTCTGAGCAAACATTTTAATTGTATTTATTTCTTAAATGTCACAAGTTTGTGGAATTTGTTCATAGATACTTGCCAAAGAGTGTTTATAGACATTTGAAACAGGTTGGGAGAATGTTAGTTGAAGAGGTGGTTGTTACTGAGATTAAATCTTGGTCCTGTTCTCTGTTTTTGTGAAAGAAGGTTCATGAGCATGAACAGGGAAGCTCTTGCCTAAGAGCTGCCCCTGGCTGTCGCGCAGAAACTTTTAATTGAACCCAAATGTCTTTTTTACCCCTCTTCTTTGATATAAAAAGCAAAAATATTTTCCCAACCCTAAGCTTTTTGAACCTGCGCAGCTCATTCTTACTTCTTTGGGCAAAAAACTGAGAGGATGACTTAGGGCTTGTATCTCATCCAACGTCAAGGTGATTCTTACCATCTTTGGCAGCAATCCAACTGTTTGAAACTCAGATCTATGGTGTGGAATCAGATTGGGGCGCTGGTATCTTCATGGATTGATGGCTGAAATCTTCATGGGTTGAGGTGAGTTGTGGGTAGTCTAGCAAGCAAGGTTAGGGGAGTGTGATGTACAAGTAGATCAATGGTTTCTCGGTTGGGTAAACTTGTATTACTCTTCTTTGTTACTTGTAACCTCATTTCTATATAGTGAAGATTTTTGAGCTGATCCACTCAAGGATCCGGGGTTGTTTCTCCTTTGAGTTCAAAAGAGTTTTTTCCCTAATTAACAAAATTATTGTGTCTTTGTGGTGAATGATTATTATGAGCAGATTTTTCTTTATGGATGTCAGTTAATTTCAGATTATTATCTTCTGTATTGGATACCAGTGAGTGATTTAGGAATTTCACTCTATATTTTCTCTACCATTACAAACAAAATAAATATTTCTGTGAGGGACTGTAAGAGACCTGCTTGTGAGAGACTCTGTCTGCGGGAGAGTGAAGCCGGAGGTGAAGTAGAGAAGTAATGCCTTCCATCCCACATCGTCTGAATAGTGAAATGAAGTAGCGTATATGTAATATTCGATATCAATATAGTACAACGCGTTTTAAAGTCGTGAGGGTACTAGATACAGTGGGAACTCCAGGGTTAAGCGTGCTCTAGTCGGGAAAGTACCGAAATGGGTGACCTCCTAGAAAGCAGCGTACCAAGCCTAAAAGTAGACAATATTGTACTATATGGATGCGGGTCGTTACAAATGGTATCAGAGCCAATACCCAACCGGAAGTGTGAGATCACGCGTGTGGGGGACTTGCTTGTGAGGGGCTCTGCCTATGGGAAAGTGAAGCAAGAGGCCACGCAAGGACATTTGCCCTGTAAGGGAGGATGATTGTAAAGGGCTCTGTCTGCGGGAGAGTGAAGCCGGAGGTAAAGCAGAAAAGTAATGCCTTCCATCCTACATCGCCTGGGTAGGAAAAAGAAGTAGAATATATGTAATATTCGATATCCATATAATAGCAACGCGTTTTTAAGTTATGAGAGTACTGAATTCAGTGGGAACTCCAGGGTTAAGCGTGCTCCAGTGGGGCAATACCGGGATGGGTGACATTCTGGGAAACAGCTTACCAAACCTAGAACGAACAATATTGTACTATAGGGATGCGGGTCGTTACAATTTCTGTCATATAATTCACATATTTACTTTTAGAAATATTTACAAATTATTGAAATTCTTAAAAAGTTGTAAAATACAAGGGAGGATCAATTGTTGCCATTGCTAATTAATCTCTTTTAATAAACCAGTCGCATAATTATTTTAAGTGTCCTATTAGCGAGTGTTTCTGAAGCACTTATTAAAAACTAATAAATATATATTACGTAATAATATTTCTACTTTTAATAGAGTTGTGCATTAAAAAAAAGTGAAATATTATTACATGGCATGTTCTTATTAGTTCTTAATCGGTGTCCTGAATACTTGCTAACAAATGATTTATTTAAAAAAAATAATATTAAAATTTAGATTCATTGACTCGAAGTCGAATTATGCAAGTTGTAAATAAAAATAAATAAATAAATAAAGGCTCCAGTTACCCGTTTATTTTTATTTTTGTCTTTACATGTAATTTAACTGCTAAAATGTGATTTGCTTTTGTTAAAGGTTTTTATTTATTTAGTCACCATCATCATGGTGGGTTTTTAATATCATGAAAAAATATGTGGGACAAATATGCAGGTACTGTTACACCATAAAAAATAATAAAATAAAATAAAATAATTGTGTACCTATGAGTAACAAATGTCACTTTAGTGGTTAGTTAAGTATTTGATAAAAATTTATAAAAGTTGAAAAAAATTGTAAAAGTTATAGAAAGTTCGTAAGATTTGAAGAATATTGGAAAAAGTTGGCAAAATTTGAAGAATATTGATAAGAATTAAAGAAAATTTATAAAAATAAGTTAGTTATTTTGGGTGAACCAAACAGCCTCACAATAAACGTTTACTAAGGCCCTGTTTGGAGTAAGAAAAAACAAGATAAATTGAGATAAAATGTAATTTAGGGTTAATTTTGGTGCCATTTTTTCCTGAAAAGTAGCAAACCGTGAGAAAACCGCGGGAACGATTTTTCAAATCCGTTCCCACGAATTCAAAAAAATTCATACAAAATAACAACAATGATACTCGTTTGAAACATGAAGATTATGATTATATAAAAAATTTACACATTTGAAATGGGTGATGACGAAAAAATTAGAAGTAGAAGGGTTGTTGGATATTTATAAAATTTTTTAGATTTTTATAATATGCCAAACCGGCCGTAAACCGATCGTTGCGTGGCTATAGTAGCTCACCGCAGTTGATAAGGGCATGCAAATTTTGCGTTTTGGTATGATAAACGTGACAAAAATTAATATGCGAATCTTTTTAGTTGAACATGTGAAATGCCATAAATATTCCCGAGTGTTCCGAGGAATAGGATCATTGTCATTAGTCGATATATTATATTTTCAATGTGGGACGTAACGTGTAGGAAGCTACCAATTCGTGCGTTGGGACGAATCAGTAAATAGCTTAAAACTTTCGTTCAAATTTCATAATCGGCTTCCTTTTCTCCTGTAATAATATTCTGAGTTTATGCTCCATATAGTCTCAATTTGGAAAAATCTAACATTCAAGCAACGAACTTGATGCGGAAGTTTGAACAAATTAAGTTGACAAATTAATATTTTTGTCGCATATATAATCAACTTGTTTGTCTCAATATTTTTAAAATTGCATGTTGATGCGCCGAACTATAAAATTTCACAATTTTACTATATTAACAAAAACATCAAGAGAGTTGGTGTAATTCGATGAAATTGTTTTTTTTTTTTTTTTAAATTACTTGACTATAAATTTTTCCTTTTAATGCTTACTTTATTAATTTAACTTAGTTAACGTATCAAGTAACAGGAGCAGTAGTGACATAGCAAGCGATAGTCGAAAGTGTGGATTGAAAACTATTTCACAAGTCTGTTAAAGGTGCATTTGAAATGTCAAATTTAGTTAAAAAATGCTTCAATTTTCTCAAAAAATCTTTAACTTTTCAACTTTTTTACACAAAAAATTTTTAACTTTTACTAACTTTCTTAAAATTTTTAATACTTTTTAATAAACATATTAAGCACACAACAATTCAAATTTTACCTATTTTTATTTTTTCCCAAAATTTGACACTCAAAACAAGCATTAAAATTTTCAAAAACAAAATATCAATTAATTAGACAACTATTACTAGAATTTAATAAATTATTCAAAACAATATGAATAAGAATAAAGTATGGGGTCGTTTGAAGATTTAATTTTTAGTAACTTTTATTTTTGATGTCAAAGGTTGGTAGTTGAAATTTTTTTAATGTCAAAATTTTTTTAGTGAAACAAGTAATAATTTTTAGTAACTTTTATTAACTTTTGAGTATTTGGTAAAATTTTTAGTAATTTTTAGTAAATTTTAGTAAATTTTTGTGTGTTTTGTAAGACTTTTGTTAACTTTTGAATTGAACAAGTTATTATAGTAAAAAAGTCACAAAAATTTGTGTTTTACAAAATACCCAGAAATAAAAATTAGTTGATTTTCGCTGAAAGTTAATTCACCAAACAATGCCCATGTATGTTATTAATCAAAAGACTGTCTTCTAATAGCATAGAAGATCACTATTTAAAAATTGAAAGATTCAAAATAAATTTTCAATTTAATTGGACAGCAATTGATAATTAATTAGAATTTTACCCAAAAAAAATCAATATTCAATCAAATTCGTAATTAAAAACTAGAAGAAAATTTAATATTTCTAAAATAAACGGTAAATTAGTCTGAATTTGCTCCTAAGTTTTTAAAAATGATTTGATAGTCCAAGTGATAGTTTTTGCCCGAAATTCACCTTAGGCCACGGCAAATACGGTGAGTGTTGATTAGAAGTTCATTTTTTACTCTCCCGCTAAATTTTAATTTTTTAATTATTTTGTATATCATGCTAAAGTGAAATTTGATAAGAATTTTATCGTTGTAAATTATAATTTAACCAAAATTTTTAATAGTAAAATGATTTTGTTTGTTCCCAAAATTTTGAACTCATGCATATGGGCCAAAACCACGGCAACGAGATAGCCCCACCCACTACTTTTAGTAAGGGTATTTGTTTGGTTAAAATTAATTAATTTTTATTTATTTTTTAATTTATAAATAAAATTTTATCGTATATTACTTTTATATTTAAATTTTATAAGTTTTAAGAGATTGTAGTAAAAAAATTCACTGTAAGAACTGTAATGAAAAATTAAAGGTTGAGATTTGTTTATATTTAATTTAATAATTTCAATTTAATTTAATTAAAATTATTAAAAATTCTAATTGGAGTATAATCAATACAAATGTAGAAATAAAATGTAAACAAATCTAAACTTTTAATTTATGCAATGAATTTTTTTTTCTTCAGCCAATTTTTATACTTTCGCCATGTTTTTTGGTCAATTTTTTACCAACCCACCACGCATGGAACCCACGGGCGGGAAACCAAAGTCAAAAGGTCCACTCTAAAACTAAAAAGGGCCTCATCAGAGTTGACAAACACTCCACCTGTCCCTGTAATTCATCCAAGCCGTCCATTCTCGGTGCACTAGAGTCCAACCCTTCACTGATATGCGATCGTTTCTGGGGCGGGAATCCGCCTGGATTTCACTAGAACACGCCACGTGTATTCCAATGGTTCCGTCAGCTAACCAGGGTTAGTTTAGCAATGCTTAGCCCTAACTCTACCCCGAGATCTATATATATACATCTACAGGTTCTCAATCCATCTTGCATTTTTTTAGTCCTTAAATACCGTGCGTATCTGTTTATATCTCTGTAGAGTGTTTGGATTCCATTGAAGTGGAGGGAGGAGAGGAGGTGAAGCCCTGATTCTCTGTATTTGAGAGTGGGGTTTCGAATTTGAATGTGGTTTGTTCGGGGGGTTATGAGTTTTGGAGCGTTTTGCACAGAGAGGTTCGAAGGAGATCAATGGCGGAACCAATGAGGAGATTCCGAGTCGGTTACGCGCTCGCGCCGAAGAAGCGGCAGAGTTTTATTCAGGTTTCATTGGTGAATCTTGCGAGAGAGAGGGGTATCGATCTCATTCAGATCGATACCGAGAAGCCCTTGGCCGGTCAAGGGCCGTTCGATTGTGTGCTGCACAAGATGTATGGCGACAATTGGAAGAATCAGTTGGAGGAGTACGCGGCGAAGAACCCTAATGTGTTGATAATCGACTCGCCGGAGGCGATTGAGAGGCTACATAACCGGATTTCGATGCTTGAGGTGGTGACGGAGTTGAAGATTGAATCGGAGTCCGAGTCGTTCGGGATTCCGAAGCAGATTGTGATTTACGAATTGGAGAAGCTCCTCGATCCGAATGCATGGGGGGAGGGGCTGAAGTTTCCGGTGATTGCGAAACCGTTGGTGGCCGACGGGAGTGCCAAGTCGCACAAGATGTCGTTGGTCTTCAGCCAGGACGGGTTGAACAAGCTGAAACCACCGATTGTGTTGCAAGAATTCATAAATCATGGTGGGGTGATCTTTAAAGTGTATGTGGTTGGGGACTATGTGAAATGCGTGAAGAGAAAGTCACTACCAGACGTTTCAGAGGAGAAATTGCGTAGTTTGGAGGGTTCTTTGTGTTTTTCGCAGGTTTCAAATCTAACTAAAAGTGAAAGAAATGATGATAAGTATTACAAGACGATGAATTTGGAAGATGCAGAGATGCCTCCAGAGAGTCTTATAACTGATATAGCCGGTGGATTGCGGAGAGCAACAAAACTGCATCTGTTTAACTTTGATGTCATTAGAGACACTAGAATTGGGAATAGGTACCTTATAATTGACATAAACTACTTCCCTGGGTATGCAAAGATGCCGTCATATGAGACTGTTTTGACCGACTTTTTCTGGGATGTACTAAACAATAAAGAGACAGGTCGTGATAATCTTCAGGTCATTTGTTGTGAGAAAGGAGTAAGGAAGTTGGTTGGCAGCAATGGCTATGAGGAGAATGATAGCCCTCTTCTTGTTTCTCCTCTTAGAAGAGAAGAAACGGAGAACCCAATTCAAGTTTGATGCATACTCGATACACAATTGGGAACGTGTGTAGCTCAATGGTTCACTGACCAAAAGCTCAGGTCAGAAGAAACAGCTCAAATGTGTTGATCCTTCTCTTGGTTTGTAGGTTGATATGAACTAATGGCAGTTTTTCTTTAGATGGCGGTAGGTACAAGGGTGAATAAGTAGCTTTTTTGCTTATGCTTTCACCTCCCAAAGGCATTACTTGTGTTCCTCGTTGATCATGTACATTCCATCGTTGCTTTGGAGATAGGTACTTCTCAAATACCCTGAAGCTTTTAGGAAGGTTAAGTTCTCCTTTGAGGAACATGTAATTCCTGGCTTAGGAAAGTGTTCTAATGTCTGCCTTTGGCAATTTTAATCAATGAATTTTGCCATTTTGTCCATGATAGTTACATTTGGTTAACATTTCATTTCAATCTTGTTAAACACAATCCTTTTGGCTGGAGCTGAGATGTTAAATCAGTTTTCTTTTCACACGCGGGTTGCGTTACCATCTTATAACCTTATGTTCTGTTTAATCTACGTAGTTGATTGCTGGGAAGTTATGGGCCATGAAGGGTGTCTGATAATTGGATCCTGTCTTTCGGAAGTTGAGATGTAAAAGTTTTATACTAATTTAACAGATACTAGGGCAAATGCACATACTATGTGTGTGTGCGAGCGCGTGCGCGCACTATTCCTGTCTTATTCGTTAATTTTCTTGTCCTTCCCTTTTTCCTCTCTATCTTTATCCCATCTCCGCAAATTCTCTCCATATCGTTTTTCTTTTTTCTACAAATTCATTACGGATTGGGAGAAGTTTAGAAAAGAACTTGTAGGAAGTACTTACCAAAAAAAAAAAAAAAAAAACTTACCAAAAAAAAAAACTTATAGGAAGTGAAAAAGGGAATTTGACGGGTATTTGGGGAATCTAAATTAGTGACAGTGTGACACGACTTCACAAGACAGGGGACACCAAATGGTGTTATCCCTTTAGAAATAGTGTTGAAGATGATTCGTGTATCCTGGATTTTTAATCTAGCATGTAGTAACTGAATGGAGTTATAGTTCATTGGCTGTGTGATTTTGAAGCATGTTCTCATGCTATTAACCCCCCCCCAAAAAAAAAAAAAAATAAATAAACAAGAAGGGGGCAACTACAAACATTGACTTTGTCTTGTTGATTCACCGACAAACTGTGTGGTAATGAAGTCTCCGCATTATCGGGTTTGGGGAGGGTCAATTGTATGCAACTTTACCTCCACTGGCAGAGTTTGTTTCCAGGGTTAGAATCCTGACCATTCAAATGAGCTTATTCTTGGTCGCATGGTTTAATGCAGTTTTTGTTGGATGTCGTCAACGACAAACATTTATTTTGTCTTGTTAATGCACCGACAAACGTTTCTTTTTAGTTTGCTCATCAAAACTTTGGTGGGTTTACTTCTTTCTAGGAAATATTTTTGATAGAGATCCTTTCTAGGGGATTCCTTTTTTGATTTTGATTTTTATTCTTTTGTAAGAGAGAACAAAATTTATGCAGTGTGAGTCTGTTTTATTTATTTATTTATTTATTATTATTATTATTTGCATGGATTTAGTGTGCTAAATTGTGCGAAACAAGATGGAAGCAGAAAGGAGAAATCCTTGATCTGATTGGATCTCAATCAGAAAGCTGTTATGTTCATTATACCTTCTGGGCCTCTGGCTACAAGTGATTGGTCATATTCTGATGCCTTTTGCATGGAACTGCAGTCTTCTAGCTTGGGACATCCTTGAGACAGGGCTGTGTTTATGAGGCTTGCAACTTGAATCAGCTCTGTTAAGTTCGTTTAGCTAGAGGCTTACACACGCCATACCCCATGCGCATTGCATTTTTGTGCCTTGTTGCATGTCACAGCAAATGGACACAAATGTAAGTGTGAGTAGAGAAGAGAAGTTGAAAGATGGGCTTATGTTTTTCTTAGGGTTTGTCCTATGTTACATTGACTAGGGTACCGGTGTCGAGTATATGTCTGAGAGTCAAATTCGTTAATTCTCTAATTGAAGGATATAGGAACACGGGAAAACATTCATATATTTAAGATAGTTATTTTATTTTATAGAATAATATGGTATTTACAAGATGTCATTGGAGTATTTTATTCATAAAATGTAAGTTTCATGTATAATTATGTGTTAAAATTGGATTGCTAAATATGTTTTTACGGATTTTCAATTATATATGGGAAACATATGTTATACGCTTGCCAAAGTTTCCTTATTCAAGTGTCAAGTATCTGACACGGGTACATTATACATTTAAAAGTGTCCATGTAACATAGTTTGTCAAATAAGATACAAATACGTGCGTTAGATTCTGATATTGGTATCATATCATTGTGACATTGCTCGTAAAACCTGCCTTCACTTGTAGATTAGGTAAAGACGTCAATTCAATTCAGCCTTTCTAGTTTTGTTTTGTTCTTTGCAAGGTAAAGTAGTTCACTATACTTGTACCATATCATCATGACATTGCTGACATAACCTGCCTTCACTTGTAGATTAGCAAAAGATGTCAATTCAATTCAACCTTTCTAGTTATGTTTTATTCTTTGAAAGTTAAACTAGTTCAAGACTTTAAAAATACACTGAAAAATACAAGGCAGGTTATACAATGAAAACCACTTTCAAGTGTGAGGGTCTGAATTGAATAGAAGGCAGCTTATTCTTTGTATGTTCTCTTTTGTATGCCAAGATTCCATGTTGCCAAAATGGGAAAATAAATGGTTGTTTTTGTTTACTTTGGTGGGCTTTGTGCTTATACAGATAGGACTTGTAGCTGGCTGTATTACTTTGAAGCGTTTTGATGCCATATCTCATGCTCAAAACTTCAATTTCCTAATGTTGATTGTTCTAGGAAAAATTCAAACTGTGTGTGCATGGTTAGATGTATTCTCTTGGGGTTTAACTAACATTTGGAAGTAAATATGTTGAAAGTACCAAGCACCAACAGGGGCGGTGCCACATACAGGGTGGTGGGGTCAATTGACCCAGCCAATGAAAAACTTCTAAATTTTTTTTTTCTTATATTTAAAATATTTTGGTTATTTTGACCCCATTAATTTTTTTTTTGGAACCCATCAAAACAATTTTAAACTAATTTTTTTTTTTAATATGACTCCATCATCTAAAATTCCTGGAGCTGCCACTGAGCACCAATTCTTGTATGCTCATGCATTGACATTATGGTAATGAATGATGATTTGTTTCTTCATTATTCATAGCACCGAGTTTGCTTGAAATTTCCTTGTCGTTTGGAAGTTGTTGCCAGATCAACTTGGAGAAATTTGACTTATTGAAATACAAACGTTCAGGGTTTGCCTGTGGAGGAGTTGGTTTCATGTAAGTCCGTGCAGTAACATTGTAAGAGATGATTTGTTCCTTTAGTTGTTGGTAGCACCATGTTTTCATGTGTTTTCTTCCTTGGTTGGGAACTTGTAGAATCAGAATGGATAAAGCATTTTACCTGTTCTGATATAGTGTTGGACACTTGATTGAAGATTCTGTGCAAGTTCTTGAAGTGACATTGTAAGAAAGGATTTGTACCTTTATTTGTCGGTAGCTCCACCTTTACGGTGGTTTTCTTCCTTTTTGGAAGTTGGTGCAGAATCAGAATGGAGAGAGCATCTTGGACTCTTAAGTTGCAGGGTTAGACTGCTGATGACTTTGTATCCTTCTGGTGATTGCTTATATGTTCTTTGATATTGTCCTGTCTTTACAGATGGCTCAGAATTTTACAAGTTCAGTTCCTTGAGTTAAGGCAGATTTTGTGGACCTTTTAAGCTATACCAGAGCCTGGTGGTAAGCTTGTTAAGATTGTGACTTCTTTCAGTCATTCAGTATTGAACTTTCTTTTGTGCAGCATTCTATTGTTTATGTCCTGATGCAGATTCTTGATTGATCAAAAACAATAAATGACGATAAGGGGCCTGAGTTAACCTTATCATTTGCTCTGTGTTTTGCTTTAGGAGTTGTCAAGGCAGATCCTGCACTAGTTTGCCTTCTGACGTAAGCATACCTACATGCTCAACAATATAGTAGAATGACTTATTTCCATGCATATACGGGAAATTTTAAAGATAATAATTTCAAGGTCTACATTGTTGTTGTTGTTGTTGTTGGTTTTTTTCTGGATAAATGAACTATATATTTTCGTCATTGATTACTACAGCCTTTTGTGCTTTTGGGGATGAGGGGATGAAATACATTCATGAAGAAATGTTCTTTTAAAGTGCTATGCATAGTGAGTAGTGTGCAGGGGTAGAATGTTGAACAAGATAGGAATCCTATTTTGGTAACCCTAGCCATCGCTTTCTCACCTTTGTTATGGATGCTGTGTGTATTCCGACAGGGAACATAAAGAGCACATAATTAGCCTTGGTAACTCGTGGAAGGAAAGAAACACAGAGAAAAGGCAAAGAAGGAAGTTTCTGGTCAATTTAGAATTTTACAAATGATCTCTGCATCTCAGTTATCCAAAATGTGATATACATTGTTTTCCCTGCTGTCTGAGATGGGGAATTGGTGGTCATGGTCAATTAATATTATTGGAGGTGAGAGAAGCGGTCATGGGTAACTGATGTTTCAGCTGTAGGTGATGAGGAGATCATGGTGTTGACAAGGCATTCTCATTTAGGATGAAATGGAGGAAAGTGGACTTTGACTACTGTTATTGACATTGTACAGGAGGGATGTGTAGAAGATTTGCTGGGTGTACTGTGGAAGGTCAGGTTAATTGTAGCTCCTGGTCATAGCTGTGGTTATGATGCAGAATTCTGTGATAAAGAACAGAATTGAAGTGGCTTGATATCATTCAAGTTAGATGCTGCGAAAACCCAAATGTTAGGCCAACACAATAAGTGTTACCGTTGTTGAGAGCTTGGCCACCATTCCAACGTCTGCCCTTTGAGAAAGCCGATGAACCTTGCTAAGTACAACAAAGAAGTTGAAGATGAAGAAGGGGGGTTTGGTGGTGAAGATGATTTGGATGGAGTTGAGATTGTAGGTGAAGAGGGTGAACAGGGCACGTGCATGGTGCAGTGGTTGCTTTATGCACTGAAATAGGAAGAGCAATCACATTGCCACCAAATTTCAATTCGTAGTGTTTGGTAAATCAGAAGGTGTGCAATCTAATCATTGATAGTGGAAACTGTGAAAATATCGTGTCAAAGGCCTTGGTGGAGCAACCGAAGCTGCCAGCCAAACCACACCTGATCCTTGCCAGATTGGGTAGTGGTGGATAATGGGCAGGCCAGGTTGGGCTTGGAATAGATTTTTTGCCCATCGGGTCGGGTTAGACTTAAAAAGAATTTGAGTCTAGGTTTAATTCTTAGGCCTATCCATGTGTGTGAATGAGTGGGCTTCTGAGGTGCAAATTCAGAGGCCTTTGTGCGGGTGCCTGCTCATGTTAGGGAACACATGGGTGTCGCATGTCACCATCTTAGCGATTATGGAACATGTGTTTGGTCTCAAAGATGATCTCTACAAAGGTAAGAATATACACCTGATGTGTTGTTTTACCCTACACAACTTTGAAGATGCAACAGCCACCTTCTCACTTCTTGGCATCCTGTTGAGGGCTGAGAGTCTAGGTAAAACATTGTCTTTCCGCATAGGCTGAGAGGTGGGCCATGGGGGCGTCAAACAACATGATACATTTATTTAGCAAGATCGTAGGGTCTTGTGGATTTTTTTTTTTTGGGGGGGGGGGGTTGGGAGGGTTTCAGAGAAGAAGAATTCATTGTGGGCCAATACCCTACATGAGAGAAATTATTCTAAATTACTGTCACATGATTTAACGGTCTTTATAATTTTAGCATACATGATAGGTTTGCGTTGTTATATAGATGTTTCTGAATCACGATTAAGTCATTCTCATATAAACGGTGGGAGTGGTTCAGAGAAGAATTCATTGTGGGCCAATGCTCTGCGTGAGAGAGATTATTCTAAATGACTGTCTCGTGGTTTAACGGTCTTTATAATTTTAGCATACGTGATGGGTTTGCATTGTTATTTAGATGTTTCTGAATCACAATTAAATGTCACATTGGATAAGTTTCTTTTTTCTTTGCATCCATGGAAATGTTTCCTGCCAAAAGGATGCACTTGAAATCTAACATTTTTCCCAAACTCATTTTTATTATTTAATTTTGGTGGCAGTTGTGATACCAACCAGCCGTTTTAACATCCTTATTTTTCTTAATGATTGAATTGTAATGTGTACAAGTCTGCGCTGTAATCTTCAGACATGGTTTGATCAACTATTTTGCAACAAGCAGCTCTCAAGTGTGGACGTGTTTTTCAAATCAAAACACCTGAAGTTCTCTGATTATCTTAGTTAATTACCATTTGGAATTATCACTGTGACATCAAAACAGAGTTTTGATCCATCTGAACTTTCGGCTAAATGTCAAATTACAAGAAAAGTTCTCTTCCTGTTTATTTATTTTTGTTTCGGGAGGATTTGGGTAGGCTTTGGGCCTGTGTTGATTAAGCCTCAATTCTATTTCTCAGGTGAAGAAGAAGACACAAGCGGAGGGCTTATTTTGTGCAAAAACAGGGGACAGCGTACAGTCTTCCCTCCCAGCTCAAAACAATTTGTTCCTTATTTATGTCTGGTAAGAACACATTTGTCTTTGGACATCAATAAATTCCAAATACTGATTTATGCTAGCTAGATTATTATTATTATTATTATTGTAAGATGACATTGCCGAGCACGAGCAGATTCTACTTATTATGAGTATGATCATTGTAATCTCTGCCTGGTAAAATGTTGGCTAAAGAACTCTTTTTGAGTATGATTATGTAAAATGGAAGTTTTCTCCAAAAGAGATCCATGGCAGCCTCTTGTGATGAGCTTGTCCCGCGGGTGACGTCTGTTGAGTCCCATATCAACAACTTTGTCCCTGGGATGTTATTAACCATTTAGATAAATTTGGTTAGAAGCAACCTCTTATTAAAAGCAAAACGAATCATAGAAATAACAATCAAAGAATGGTGGAATATTCTCTAGCCAAGCAGGCATCATGTTTAACTGTAAAGAAAATATTGACATTCCAAAATGAAAATGAGATGAAAAATATGGCAAAGAATAAGATCTCTCTCTCTATCTCTTTCTCTCTCGTGCTGTATATTGTGGAGATGTAACAAAGTGATGGATCCAAATGTTGAAGAAGGATTCATGAACGCCTACTTAAGTATCTCTCTCCAGGGGCCAATGTCATCTTCGTTCAAGAGCTTCTCCCAAGCCTCAAAGATGCTGTGGTCCGGTGAATTAGAAGGAGGGTCGATTTTGCTTTCAATTCGGTTGACAAAAGAACTCTCCGTGGAGGGTGAATCCGATGCCGGATTTGCACTTTCTTCCTGAGTATGATAGTTACAGTTCTTCGGCTGGCTGTTATAATTGATAGTGAAATTAGGAATTTCTTCTGGCTGAAACGACCCACTTTTAATCCAAGCCATTGAGTCATCAATGGCAGCCAAGTCGCTGATTGGTAGTTGGGGGTTTAGACCGACGTTATTAGGAAATTCCAATTGTGCTTCAAATTGGGTAATATTAGAGGGTCCCGATAGATTGCTTTGTGCTATATTTGGAAGTGGACTAGTGTTCTTGGCTTGTATCATGCTTTGGATGAGTTGCATTTTGGCTAGTTGAGCAGAATCCCAGGGCTGTGTCAAATTGCTGATCAAGTTTGAGACAGATATTAACCCAGAAAGGTTAGTAAATAAATCGGGATTATTGGTTATCGGGTTATGGGTTATGGGATCAATGCCCCTTTGGAGGAGCTTCTTCCGAATATGGGTGTTCCAGTGATTCTTGATTTCGTTGTCAGTTCGTCCTGGAAGACGGGCAGCAATCTTCGACCACCTGCAAGTGCATATATCATTTGAGATGACTGTGCTATTTCTAGCGGTACTGTTACTCTACTATTGCCATACTTCGCTTCACCCACTCTGGGTTTTGCCTGAATTTAAAATTTTTTTTTCTTTTCTTTTTGAAATTATTTTAGGCTTTTAGTTTTCCATTAGTTACAACGTTTTCTTCAGTGGCTTTTATTTTTTTTTTCTTTTTAGTATTTTCATTGTTAATTGTCCAGTTAATATAAATTTTTTAGAACAAAAAAGTTACTGGGTGAATATTGCAACTAATGAAATGCTCAAACTCTTAATGCTATGTTTGCTTGGCCATGTGCTTTGGGAGCAGAAACGTGAATTCTTGTTTACATGAATTTTCATGCTTGGTTGATCTTTGACTCGAGAACTTTCATTTTTCTAAATTTGTGGCATTGTAAGCTTGATATCCAATGTGGTATTTGATAATTCTGTAAATAAAGAATTCTTCGTTAAGGGTGAGTTGATGAAGTTATTTTTATTTGTAAATATAATTTTAGAAGAAAAGGGTAATTTAATCTTTTAGCACGGATTTTTGTTCAATTTCTAAATGTTTTAATACATATACTGAACGCAACCAAAATGAATTCTCATCCCATTCAATTTCCAAAGTGTATTAATACATGTATTAAACATGATGAAAATGAATTTTCATTCTAATTTTTTGAAGTATTGAAATTCATTTACTATTCCAGTTTATATTCTTGTTTTGGTTGCCATTGGCAATTAAGCATAACAAAATCTTGTATATTACAAAAAAAAAAAAAAAAAGAGGTGCTAAAATGAAATTTAACTAAGTTAAGAAGCAAATTAAAATTTATGTCCTGAATAAAAAAAAAAAAAAAAAGAAAGAAAGAAATGTCAATGAAATTACATACTTGTTTCCGAGAACTGAGTGGAGATTGATGATGAGCTCTTCTTCTTGGTCTGAGAAATTTCCTCTCTTAATATCAGGCCTAAGATAATTAGTCCACCTGAGTCTGCAACTCTTGCCACACCTATTCAAACCAGCTAGCTTTGCTAGGATCCTCCAACTTCCATACCCATGTTTGTGAATATAATCCACGAGTTTCTGATCTTCTTCCAAAGTCCAAGGCCCCCTCTTCAAACCACTCTCGGCCCTACTGCGACATGGGGGAGACCTACCCATTTGGTAAAGGCACACTAGACGAACAATAATGGCAGGACACACAAGCACTGGGTGTATTTTGCAAAGATATATGTATATATATATATATATATATATACTGATTTTATAAGTACACGTATGCATGCATCCATGGAGAACTTAAGTAATTCAAACCATAGAGTCAATTTTCATTTTTCTTTAAAAGCTAGCTAGGGAAATGAAGAGGAAGGTTCCTAGTAAAATTATTTTTTCCGGCAAAGTTCTGGAAGGAAGCTTAAGGGGTTGGAATGACATTCAAAGTAGGGTTAGGTACCAATGCTAACGTCATGCTTGAATAGAAAAAGGTACGTTTGGCGTACTGATTTTTACTGAAAATCTCTGAAAATTTTTAAAAATAATCATTTTTTATTTCACTAGACAGATTACGAATTTACAATTTATTTTATTTTATCTCATTTTTTATCATTTCAAACATATCCTCGAAAGTGTATAGAATTTTTACTGAGTTTTTTTGGCCAATTTTAAAGAGTCCCCCCCTTCTCAACAGTGCATACATCTTCCATCTATATTTATACTATTATAGGACAAATACCAAAATTTGGTGGAACTTTTTTTTTTATAATGAATCATTTTTTTTTTTTGGTGAAACATTTTTCCCCTATAATATCCTTTAATTTCCTATAAATGTCTATACTTCAACAACATTAAAAATAATTTTTTTTTATAACCGTCACATAATTACGTAATTTTATTTATTTATGTTTTTATTTACCTTAAATACTCTTTAACTACCTATTAATTTGTAACTTCTAGTTACTCTTTTAATACTCCTTGATTATGTATTATTTACTTAAATAACTTTAACTAATTATTAATTACTATTTTAGACACTTTTGTTATCTTTTTAATAGTTTTATTGATTATTAAGAAATATATATATATATATATATATATATATATATATATTCACACGAATCATGTGTACACCGACGTCTATTACATAGTAATGCAATAGCATATGATAATATTGTGTTCTGTTGAATTAATTAGCAATGGTTGTTTTTTATCATGTTGGACGGTAGTTTATAGTACATATTATATTGTCTTGTGTTGAATTAATTAGAATGGTTATTTTTCATCATGACTGAATGCAATATATAGTACAATTTGTGTCAACAACTTTTGCTTTAACATGATTCATATTTTTACCACATTCCATGAATTTAAGAAGATCCATATATACATATATACATACATATATATACCTATATATATTCATTTACATAAGCAGTCGGTACTTCAAATATTTCTATATGATTATTCTAGAGTTTCCAAATTAAAAGCCCGCTATGAATAGATACATTTCATCAGAGTAAGAATTGTCAAAAATGGTCAATTTTGTCATTTTTTTCCATGCAATTAATTAATTATTTGATTTTGAGTTGCTTCTAATTAATGAAATTAACAGTCACTTTCAATTGTCTTGCAATGGCAAAGGTTCATCTCCCCTGCACACCAACTGAACCCTTCAGTCTTCAGTAGTTGTCCCCATACGTAGGCATATGCATTTGATTTCTATTCAAATTCAACAAGAGCAATATTAGACCGCAACAAAATACGTAAGGCATGCATTAGAATAATTAATATGATATAGATTAATAATAATAATAGTAATTATCATACTACATCAATAAGACATATGAAAGCTCTATATATATATAAAACATTGTATCGTGTACTAGTCCTATATCGGGGGACAAAGTTAGAATTTTTGGTTGGGGGGTAAATTTTATTTTTTTCCCTTGAGTTAGAAAAAAAATTATAATTAATATTATAAATTATATTTAGTGAATAAAAAAATTAATGTATTTGTATAGATGGTACAACTAGTTAGGCTTTTGAATTGGAATATATATATATAATGATTGAAAAAAAAAAAGAACAATTAAATTTTAGAGAGGTTAGTTAACAGTCTAAATTTTTTTTTTCAACTCAAAAATTTATAGTGGTAGTGTTTCTTGATCAAGGTCAACCATTTTTTAAAATTTAACCTTTTTTTGTAATTAAAATTTTAAATGTACGGATAGCATTTTTCAAAATTAGGCTTCCTCTTTGGCCTTAAGAGAGTTTCATGCCTCACTATCCCATTACTTTTCAATGAGGTTCCGATATTGGATGGAAACTTTTTGAGATTCATTTCAAACTCATGATTTTCTTTTTTTTCCTTTTTTTTTTTTTAATTTCAATCTTTCAGTCTTAAAGATTTCTTGTTCATCAATTGCTTTTCATAGAATTATCAAAACAAATTGAATCAAACAAAGTTAGTTATTCAATTTAAATTTTTTTTACAAAAATTAAGGTCAAACTATGCAATTTAATTTCGTTTCTAATCCTACCAAACACTCAACTGAATTAAATCACATTCAATGAACCCGAACCTAGGGCATCAACTAATAAAAATAATAATAATAAAAAAGATACATTTATTTACACTCCACAAATAGATTATTACACTCTACTTTATTTTTTCATTAAATAAAATTACACAATCATTCTCATTTTTGTAATAAGATATGTTGTATAATTTTAATACCATAAATATCATTTTAGAAGAATAAAGGCAATTGTGTAATTTTATTTAATAAAAAAGTAAAATAGAGTGCAAGAATCTATTTGTGGAGTACAAATAAGTTCACCCTAATAATAATAACAACAACAACAACCCATTAGAGAGCAGTATCCTCTAATTCAAGCCACTAATAATTAGGGGTGGATCCAAGATTTATAATTAGTGGGAGATAAAATTATAATTTTAAAGTAAAGAGGGATAAAAGTAAAAATGCAGTCGGAACAAATAAAAAAAGTATAATTTATAAAAGAAAAAAATAAAATTAATAAAAAATTTAGTATAATTTTTTTAATTCAGTGAAGAAACTTACTCCCGCTGGGCCAACATGGATCCGGCCTTGTTAATAATGGTCGATCTTCCGTTTGTTTTGTCTAACAAAATATGCAAAAGGGCTGTAATGAAAACGTGCCAGCTTGTTACTGACTTTGGCATATTATTGGATGAAAAGTGTTGGCACTTCCAAATATTATATTTCATTCTTACCCGCACTCAGTCGATTATATATATATATATATTGTTCGTTTGAATCAAAGAGACATGCATGCATGCTTCAATGAATTGGAGATCTTTATATCAATAATTGAATGTGTCGCGCGAACCAATTAGAAGAGCCATGCAGGACTTCAACTTAAAGATTCGAATATTAATAGCTTGACGCTTTACTTGTTAAATTTAATTAGTGATGAGTTCGATTTTAAAGCAAGTTTAATTTGAATGAATTTTAATGTTGAGTTTAAATTTATTTATTAGATTTATGCTTTAACAATAATATAAGAAAATGCTCGTAAATTCATTTACGAGTCTATTAAAAGAATAGATGATTTCCAAATAAACAAATTTTTTTTTTTATTTAACTAACTAAACATATTTACAAATACGAAAACAATCATGTTCAAAAGTTATTAGTGAGTTTATTCACAATTCTTACAGGGTTGAGTTTACGTTTATCTAAATTTGATTTTTATTTATTTTGAACTTCAAAAATGTGTTAGCATATTTATTTACTTTACCAAATAATTGTAAATAAATTTATTTATAAGCCAATACACGCCTATTTCATTTGCAAGTTAGAGGTATTTGGTTTATCAAATTTTATAAAAATAAAAATTAACTTTTACTAATTTTTTTTCAACTTTCTTAACAAACACAAAATTAATTTTTATCACTTTTTTTTAATTTTTACCAATTTTTTTTTAACTTTAACAAAATTTTACCGTTTGGAATGGTAAAGAATAAGAAAAAACAAGATAAAATGTGATTTTGAGTAAATTTTAGTGTTTGGTGTTTTTTTCAAACTATATTTTTGGAGATGAACTATGGTAAACCGTTAGAATGATTTTTCTTGAATCTGTTCTAAAATCGTTCTAACGGAATCAAAAAATTCTCAATCAAAGCCTTGTCTGTTGGGCTATTTAAATGGTTGAAAACATTAAACCGTGGGAACAAAATGAAACAAACTATTCGAACGGTTTTGTAGTCCCAGGTCACAATGGTACTTGTTCAAAAGTTTTGAACTTAGAGAATATGATCATCAAAAAAAATTTTTGCATTCAGTTAACCTTCTTCTGAGTTTTCAAATTTTTTTAGCTAAATATTAAATTTTTTTGAAATCAATAAAGGTGAGAATGTGTAAAAGTATAATAAAGAATTTTAACAATTTTTAGAAGTTATTGTAGTTTTATTTTATTTTTTAGCACATCAAATGGTGCCGAAATGTTTAACATTTAAAAAAAAAAAGAAACCATGACACGTGTTAATTTGATGACCTCCTTAATACCAATTGCCAGAGTTTAACCGTTAGCCATGTAGCCGACGCAAAGAGACAGGAATATGAATGGATAGCTATTGTCGGGCTGGGATGATATGCGTGATCTCATCAAGATTTCTCATGGATTCCATTGTCAATGTTGACATTATTTTTCAGTTGGGGAGTTAACTAAGCAGCCGCCCCACTTGCCTAATTCAAAAGTTTTGTCATACAATAGAATATGCTACAAGACCATAAAAGCTACGTAGTTAATGAGAAATATGAACCCATCACCTTAAATAAATAAAAAATTATTAAATTATAATTTAATTACAAAATTATTATTATTATCACATCATTAATCTCATCTACTATTTTTTAATTCCCAATTAAATAAGCAAAATTTTAAATAAGAAAATCGGAAACTGTCAACTGATCCCTAACTTATTATGGGTGTGTTTGGTATACCAAAGTTTGATAAAAATCTCTGAAAATCTTTAAAAATCTCTATAAAATTTTACACATTCCCGCCTTCTTAAAATTCAAAAAACGTTCAATATCTTTCAAAAAAAAAGAAGTTAATAACTAGAATTCGGTTAATCAAATAGTAAAATTTTTTTCGCCATTCTCACCATGGACTCCAAGCTACCAATTGACACCCACTTTGACTATATTTTGTGGCGTTTTTAAAATCGTTTCAATGGATTGTAGAAATCGTTGCCACAGAATCGCGCGGCCAACTTTCGTCTAAACGGAAACGGTTTCTACAATCCGTTTGAATTGATTGTAGTATAAAAAAGTCATGACTGCCTAAAATTTTAAATCTGTTTAAACTAAAAAAGCGATTTGAGCAATGTGTACCAAACGCAAAAAATTTTTTCAAATCACATTTTATCTCATTTTTTCTCACTTTTTGGTGCTTCAAACGCACTCTACAATTCAAAATTTCTAGTTGGGTCTTACTTACCAAAGTTGGTTTCCTCGAACAAGGACCTTGGATTACTGAAAAGTTTTCAAATAATTTAGGCTCCATTTGGAGCTAAACAAACTAAAATAAAATCTTACAAATCTCTACAAACACGAATTACGAGATAATAAAATTAAAATTTTTTACTTACTGCACGAATTACGAGATATTTATTTTTACAATTTCATTTTATTTTATATACTTTTATACAACTCCAAACACACCCAATTAATAATTATGACTGTTCTTGGTACAGGATTAAAATAATTAAGGGTGAGTTTGGAGTGATAAAAAGTGAGATAAAATGTGGTTTGGAGAAATTTTTTGCGTTTGGTGCACACATTTCAAACTGCGTTTTTTTTGGAAATGAATAGTAAAATTTCCGTTTTGACAGATTGGATTTCTGTTTGGACAGATTCAAAATTTTAAGCAGTCATGGTTTCTTTGCACTACATTCTATTCAAACGGATTATAAAAACTGTTTGAACGGAAGTTGACCGCGCGAATCCGTCGGAACAGTTTCTACAATCTGTTGAAACGGTTTCTATGATCCCACAAAAAATAGTTAAAGTGGATGTCATTCGGTAACTTGAGAGTTTATGGTGAGAATGGTGAAAAAAATTTTGTTATTTGATTAACCGAATTTTAGTTATCGACTTTTTTTTGAAAGGTATTGAACTTTTTTTGAATTTTGAGAAGGCAGAAATGTGTAAAAATATATAGAGATTTTCAGATGTTATCAGAGATTTTCACCCAAATTTAGTGCGCCAAACACACCATAAATATAAGAAATTAATATTTTCTTTCGTATAATAACCATCTTATTGGCGAAGGACTTATGAATAAAGATAGAGGGAGAACCGAGATTTTTTATTTTTTATTTTATTAGGTTGTTAACAGGGGCAAACTCAGAATTTATAATTAATGGGGACAAAATTATATTTTCTAGGTAAATAAGGACAAAAATATAAATATAGTAGGAGCAAAAAAAAAAAAAAAAACTTTAATAACAATGAAAAAAATATAATTATAAGAAAAAAGAGTAAAATTAATAAAATTTTCGATATAATTTTTCAAATCAATGGTAATAATTACCCCACTTGACCCTTGATGAGTCCGCCCAAAGCTGATTTGGCAACTATTTAACAAGGTACAGACCATATCCAAGAATTCGCCAATCAACTACTAGTTAATGCGGAATGAGGTGTTGAGATTTTAAATTAGTTGAAATCATTGTTTGACATAGGGCCTTCAACCCCAAAAAAAAAAAAAAAAAAAAAAAACTCTTTCAAATCACTTTTTCAAAAAACTTTGTTTGAAAGGGTCCTTTTTAATGATGCTGTTTGAAACAACAACTTTTACGCTAATAGTAGATCGACAAATTCTTAAAATGATCTGTAGTTGCTAAATAGTTGCTAAATTAACAGCCTAACAAAGGAGAAAAAAAAAAGTAGGAGAATCCACAAGTGATTCTGGCATATATATATATAAATATTCCAACATTTCTTAATGGCAAAATGTGAACACATCTAGTAACAAATGGACGAAGGAAACCAAAGCCAAAACATAAAACTAAATTCATTTACCTTTTTTTTTTTGGGTCCAAAGTTGATGATTAATTTCTATAATTACAACAAAAGCAAACTGAAATGATGAATTAAGTATTATGGGGGTGTTTGGAGTCCCAAAAAAAAAAAAAAAAAACTAAAAAGTGAGGTTGATGTGATGTAAAAATGATGGATGGTAAAATCTGATTGAAGGGATTTGAAAACTTTTGAAGTTTTTTGAAATTTTTTAGGTTTTTTTGGGGTTCCAAATGAACCCTATATATTAATAATAATTAATGGGTTATCAAGATTAAGATTGCAGGCATAGAGGAGGAAGAAGATTAGGGATGTAAATGGGTCGGGTCAGTCCGAGACCCAGCCCGGCCCAGAAACGACCTGACCTAGGCCTGGCCCACCTTCCGTACGAGCCCGGCCCGACCCCGCCCCTCCCTCCCCCGGGTCAGGGCTTGGGTCGCCCTCGGCCCGGCCCTTGACCCGACCCGGCCCGAGTTGCCCCGACCCTCCCGACCTGCCCAGCTCGCTCCGCCCCCCTTTTGACCGTTCTACTTGGCAGAACGTTCAATTTTTTTTTTTTGGTTATGCCGAGCAACCCAGTGGCCCCAACCCAGCACAGTAGTGGCAGTAGAAGCCGTTCTGCAGCGCAGAACGGTGATCAACGGTCTAAATTTTTTTTTAATTACAAATGTTTAATTACAAATAAATTTTAAAAAATTACAAAACTCCCCCACCCTCTCCCATTATAAATACCCAACACTCACATTCACTCACCCTCACAAAAAATTAACAAAATTTCTCTCCAAATTTCTACACTACCAAGCTACCAACACTCAAGTGTGTTCTTCAATTGTGCTCAAGTGCATTCCATTTTGTCAAATTTGAAGTCAACATTTCAACTTTCAAGATCAAGTGATTTAAGGCTTCAAATTATTTCAAGTTAGTATTTAATTATTTTTTTAATTTGCATACATATATTTTTTTAATTTGCATAATTTAATTTTTTTTATTAAATTATTTTTTTTAAATGGATCCACGGGACACTTATTTTTTTGATTTGGAGGGTGGAGACTTAATATCCTTTCTCCTCAAGAACAAGTGGAAAATTTGCATCACCACAAATACCAACACCTACTACCACAGCTGGTGATGTTGGTACATTATCTTCCCGTCACGCCCAACACCAGCGTGGCACTTCAAAAGCATGGGATTTTTTTATTAGAATTTCATGTGATGATGGAATGCATAAGACTAAATGCGTTATTTGTGAGGAATTATTATATGGTAGAACTACATTTGGAACTAGTCATTTAAAAAGATAATTAAATAGAAGGTACCAACAGGATCCTCGCGTTAATAGTTTAATTTATTAATATTTTCCACGTACAACACAAACTCAATTAGGTAATAAAGGGGGTAATTTAAATATTCTTTCTTATGACCCTACAAAAACACAAAATAATTTAGTTAGATATATTGTTAAATATGAGCAACCATTTACAATGAGTGAAAATCGACATTTTGAAGAATTTATTCGCGAACGTTTTACACCACAATATCGCGGTTTTTCAAGAAATACTTCAAAAAATAAAGTTTTACGAGATTTTGAACCAAAAAATGATGAATTAAGAACTTATTTTACTAATTTTGAAGGAAATATTTTCTTGACTGCCGATATGTGGAAATCTTGCCAAGATATTGAATATCTTTGTATAACTGCACATTATATTGATGAAAATTAGAAAATAAATAAACACATTATTTCATTTAAATTAGTTGAACAACTATTCACTGGATTCAGCGTGGGGGAACTTATTTTGCATGAACTTGCATCGTGGTAATTATCTACAAAAATATTTTCTATTACTTTAGACAATGCTTCATATAATGATGTTTGTTTTAATTATTTAGCTAATACTTTGTTTGCAAATGGTTCATTATTTCGTGATCGTTGTTGTGCCCATATACTTAATTTAATTGTAAAGGATGGATTGAACATTTATGAATCTTCTATTGTAAAAATAAAAAGAGCTGTAGTTTGTGCCGTGAGCTCTCCAAAAAGAATTAGTCTATTTGCTGGCATATGCAATCAAATTGATTTAAAACCTAGAAAATTACCAATGGAAATTAATATAAGATGAAATTCAACCTATATAATGTTAAAAGTTGCTATTAAATATCAAAAAGTAATTAATTTATTTATTTTAAGTAATCAAGCTATTGGATTAGATAGTATTGAGCCAATTGATTGGGAAAATACAATTTTCTATAAAGATTTTTTTACATGTTTTTGATGTTGCTACTAAAATATTTTGTGAAATTTATTATCCTACTTCTTCTACTGTTATTTATCAATTAGGGGTTATTGATGAAATTTTTAACAAATATGGTGCCTAAGATTATTATGCTCATTTGGTCGTTGTAATGAAGGAAAATTTTGATAAATATTTTAACCCACTTCTCATACATTTTGGTATTACTACTATTTTAGACCCTAGGTATAAAAAAGATATTTTCTTTCAATTATTAGAGATGATATATGGACATGAAAGTGGCCAAGAACAATTATATCAAATTAAATAGGAAATGCAAACTCTATTGGGTTGGTATGATAGCAATCGCACAACTGTCCAACCAACTATGGCCACAACGTCCTCTTCTCACCATGACTTTGGTGGCAATACGTCAATTTGGAGAAGAATAACATTCCGACGGACAGATGTATCAACAAGTGTAAGTGCAGGTTCAAATTCATCCGACCTCCAACGTTATCTCGGTACACCTCCAATAAAAAATGAAGATAATTTCAGTCTTTTAGACTGGTGGAAGGGACAATAATCAAACTTTCCAATTCTTTCAGCTTTAGCTTGTGATATACTCGCATTTCCAGTTTCTACTGTAGCATCCGAGCAAGCATTTAGTGCTAGTGGACGCGTTATCAGTCAATTCAGGAGTCGACTGGCCCCTTCGACAATAGAAGTCTTGATGTGTTTACGAGATTGGTATTTTACAGAAAATAGACAACAGGAAGATGCCGAAAAAGAGCAACTTGCCCTTGATTTTGATGCAATGTATTTAGATGAAAGAAAAGAAGAACACGCTAGTGAATCTAGTGATGAATAATAAATTAATAATTATGTATAGATAGAGTAATATTTACAAATGATGTCACTCTTATAGGTGCCAACCTAGTTGGGATGTATAAGACGTGAAGTGATGCACCTATTAATTACTCTATCATTTATTTATTTTTTTTATAATTTTACATTTTTAAATTGTAATTTTAAATTTAATGTTAATTATGTAATTGATTGTTGTGTAATAAATTTTAATTTTTATCAATAATGATTTTAATGTGTTTGTTTGAGTTTTATTTTTTATTTTATTTTCTTTAAAAAAATAAAAAATGTTAAAAAAAGGCCGGATCGGTTGGGGCGGGTGGTGTGACCCTTGGCCCGACTCGAAGATCAGCTGGGGCGACAGGGGCAGGTCGGCTTAGGGGTGGGTCGACCCAAATTCCTGAGCTGGGTCGGCCCGATTTACATCCCTAAAGATCAAATCTTTGAACCTTTATCCTAGTTTCATTAATTACCGCATAGACAAAGCAATAATATATGGAGCTGGTACCAAAAATATTCAATTTAATTTTACTAGTATTTCCTATTTCTGAATAAATGATAACATATTGTTAGAACTACATTTTTTGAGCAAGAAGAGAAAGGTATGAGCATATCCCAAGTTCCCAACATGTATAGTTATTATTTTGTACGACAAAAACAATAGATTCATCTGTGGGATAATATATATATAGTAAAAAAAAAAAAAAGAACTGTGAAAGATTTAATGCTGAACAGAGCAATCCCAGAAAAACAAAAAATAAAAACTGCTCTTTTTGAAGTTGTACTCACTGCTGATAATGCTGCTGCTGCTGTAAGTTGATTAATTTGAAGTAAGCCCCATCCTTGTTCTCTAAAAGTGTAGAATGGGTTCCTTGCTCAACTATCTTCCCCTCTTGTAAAACTGATATTTGGTCTGCATTCTTTATGGTAGACAGCCTATGCGCCACGACGACCGTCGTTCGGTCCTTCATCAACCTGTTCAGAGCTTGTTGGACGACACGCTCCGACTCTGCATCAAGGGCGCTCGTAGCTTCGTCCAGCAGCAAAATTGCTGGATTTTTAAGGACAGCCCGGGCAATGGCTACTCTTTGCTTCTGGCCGCCAGACAGTTGCACTCCTCGCTCTCCAACTTTGGTGGAGTAGCCCTCTGGAAGGGCACTGATGAAACTGTGCGCATTGGCTAGTTTAGCTGCTTCGATTACTTCTCCTTCTGAGGCTCCTTCTTTCCCATAGAGAATGTTTTCGTAGATTGATGTGGCGAAGAGAGCTGGCTCCTGTTGTACTAGGCCAATGTGCTTTCGCAGAGATTTGACCTTGAGCTCCTTGATATCTTTCCCTGCGAGAGTTGATAACAACAACACTCTTAGCCCCAATAACGAGTCAAACTTGTTCAGGAGATAAGCAATACTGTCTGAAACAACGATAGTTTTAGTACATAGAACGAAAATAGAAATGCAGGATCCTTATTCTTTGAAATGCGGTACAATGGGGGAATAGGCTTCTCATTGAGCCGTTACTTGTTTTCAAAAATATTTTGATAAGAAAATAGAACAATGTAGATTTTCAGAAAATTAAGTGCGCTTTATTTTTAATACGAATTTCTGTTCATTCTCCTTTCGCAAAAGATTAAACTTATTAATTATTGTCCCATAATTTGTTATTGATTCACTATTTTTATAAGTTTTTCTGATGGAAATATAATATAGATACAAAATTTTCAAATTGTCAAATTTAGTATACTGAAACGTAAGTATTTTGTATTCTAAGATATATGAACCAAAACGTAAATCGCATAGGTAATAGTGATTTCTGGTAACCTACGAGATACTATGACTTTGTAAATCTACAAAGAAGTAAGACTCAAGCACAGATTGTCAGAAAACTCACCATCAATCATCACTTTCCCAGCAATTGGATCATAAAATCGTAGTATAAGAGCAAGCACTGAACTTTTACCGGATCCACTCTGCCCTACTAATGCCATGCTCTGGCCTGCACAAACTCTTAGATTGAAGTCCTTGAAAATAAGTACATGGGGCCTTGAAGGGTAGCTAAATTGGACAGCCCTCAGTTCAATATTACGCTCCACCCTAACTAGCTCTTCTCCAGTATCACCTTTTACCTCTGTCTTCCTGTCAAGTATCTCAAAGACTGATGCCATCATTTCATTCCCTTTTAGGAGGTCTGGTGCCATTGCCAAAGTCTCACCCATGGTTAATGCCGTCACAATCAAAACCATAAACGATTTCATCACAGATTGAAAGCTAGCAAGCTCCTTCCTCATCAAAACAGAACCATACCTATACAAATTTAAACACAACTAAGCATTAAAGTTCAATTTAAACTCCTGCACACTAAACCAGTTATATATTGAAAAGCTTTTAAAAGCAGTGACCTACTATCAATGCTACAATTTTTTATCTGAAGATGTGACATTCAACCACATTTTCCATGGAAAGGGCAAAAAGGATGAAGCTAAAAGTAAGTACCATAAAGCAAGGCCATAGGATGAGAAGATGAAGAATTGAGAGACTCCATAGAATATGCCAGCAATCTGACCACGAGTAAATGAACGTCTTGATGGCTCAACAAGCTCTCGAGCATATAGGTCAAGGACTTTCTCTTCAGAGCAGAACGCAGTGATAGTGCGGATATTACTTGCAGCCTCACCAGCAAGCATGTTAGCTTTGAGATAAGCTTTGCTCAAGTTGCCACCATAACCCTTCATGAACATTTTCTGAAAAAAAAAAAAAATAATAATAAATAAATAAAGAAAAAAATGATATGAAAATTTCAAATATAAGTTCTAAGATAAATTACGCTTTACACCGAATCCTATTTTAGTATTTATAAAAGCCAAGTGCTTTGATGAAAATATGTAGGAAAACAAGTACAAAATAAGAGGGTGTGTGTATATATATATCCCCCCCCCCTAGGGGTGAGGGAACTATAGTGTATTTCCACTAAAAAACCCTGTAGTGCCCATGTATGCCATTAGATCAAGTGTGGGTCCCATTACAATATGGACCCTCTACTTGATTCAACAGCTCCCACGAGCACCATAGGGTCCTTTAGTATAAATACATTACAAACTCCCAAATCCCTTAAAAACTAGTACGTGACCAATTAATAAAAAATCCCCAAAGGGAAATTTAGAAATGGCTCACATTGTAACAAAAATTAGTGCAGGGACTAAATTGTTATGGTAAAAGTATAGGTCTTGAAATGAGATTCGGTGTAAAATATATTTCACCCCAAGTTGAGTATGCAAGCTAAAAGTGGAAGCATGTGGAAACCTCGCTGATGTGACCGCTAATGATCAGTGGATATGTTGCCATGACAAGAAGTGTGAGCCTCCAGTTCAAGACGAAGGCAATGGCGAATGAGGTAACAACCATGCCAACATTATGTAGGAGAATTGAGTATCTGTCAACAATTAGAGTTCGCAACAAAGTAGCATCACTCTCTAAACGTGATGTAAGCATGGAACTTGTGTTGTTTGTGTCATCAAACCACCCAATCTCGTTTTTTAAAATGGCTGCAACAAATTACAGAAAGAAATTCAAACAAAAAAAAATCATCAAGTATAGACAACAAATTATTTTAACTTCATAAATAATTCTGAATGTTCTAACAACATTAATACTTGGATTTTTAAATAATGCTCTTGGAACAAATTAATTACTTCTCAAGTTTGACAAAACAAGATTAAGTGCTTACTCAAACATGTCTTCAACCTCATAACTTTCACTTTTATAAAGGAAACAATGTTAGTACAAGAAGTAAGAATTTGTTTTTACCAGAAAACATCATTTCTCGTACACGACGAGTAAGCCGCTCTCCCATGATTCCAAAAGACAGATGTGTTATGGCACTAAGAATGACTGTTATAAAAGCACCTCCACAGAAGAGGAGTGCAATCTTCTTGACTTCATGGCATGTTGTGTCCCAGTCCATGTAATAAGATACAAGAGCCTGAGAGATACCAAGAGCAAAGAGAGGAAACTGTGTTCCAGAAAGAAGTGCACAAATTGTGCCAAAAACCCCATAAGTCCAGTCTGAACCCACCATGGAATACAATCTTCGATAAGACACAAGAGGTGGCTTAACGGTCTTGGCTCCATCAGCCCCAATTTGACTAAAAGACACATTATTATCTGAGCAAAAACTTGCAGTGTGGCCAGTTGTGCGGGATAATTCATGAGAATACTTAATGCTACACAAATAAACAAAGAACATAAGATGTTGATACATAGTGGAGATTTTACAGGAAATTAGAAATGTATGTTAGAGGTGCTACTTAAAAAGAAACACTCATTCGTTTCCCTAGCATATGGAATTTCTAGTAGGATCATGGTAACAATTTGCATTGTGCATGCATAATTGTGGAATTGTTGTTCGTATTTGCACTAAAGTAATATTCTGAGATGCTTGTGGTACAGACAAAATATTATAAAAAATTTAGTTTACTCAAAAAATAAATATGACACAAAAGGAAGTCATATTCCTTCACTTCAAAGAAATATAACATGATGAGAAAGTATATTGTCAAGGTTTAGTTTTTTATGAACCATTAACATAATGACGGTGCAACGTTTTAAGAATTATTTTGCAGATTTAATATCAAATGAAGCATAAATGCCCTCTAGTTCTAAAGATTTGATATGTTTCACAAATTAAATTTTTGTCTACCTGAGTGGCCGCCCCAAAGTTGGACCATGTGAAGGGAGGTAATGCAAGGAAGCTGCCCCTTGGAGTTGAACAAAAGATGCATATGCACTATTTGGTTTTGAAATAAGGTTATCATGATTCCCCATTTCCACTATTTTACCACTTTGAACAACAGCTATTACATCTGCATTTCTAATCGTAGAAAGCCGATGGGCCACAACAACAGTTGTCCTTCCCACCATCACACGATCAAGTGCCTCCTGAACACTCTTCTCAGACTCTGCATCAAGTGCACTTGTGGCTTCATCCAACAGAAGTATTGATGGATTCTTTACCATTGCACGGGATATTGCAATTCTTTGCTTCTGTCCGCCTGATAATTGTATTCCCCTTTCACCCACCTGCAATTCATGCTTTCTTAAAGATTATGATCATATTTTTTTCTTTTTATTTTTTTTTTTATTTTTTTTTTAACTTTGTAGTGTCAATTTAGAAAATTCATGATATCACAAGCTGAAGTTTGCGTTTACTTTGCAGTTTTCTTGGATACTACTAAATTGATAAAAGAGAAATGAATAAGAAATAATCTACTAGTTAAAGAAAAGCAAACATTCAAGATCCATGGCTGTATATCATCATTTTTCACCTTTCCTTTGTGTTTTTTTGGTTCCAATTAGAAAGACAAGCACATACAAGATTTTGGAACTTGAAAGTTGCAAAAACCATTCTAAATGGTTGATTGACTAGGAGTTCTACTGTGTTTATGAATCTTCTTTGACAACCATGTGCAGATACTTGATAACTAAGTGGCAATGGATACCTTGATCTAACGATCATTTATATATAACCTCACAAAATCTCAGCAAGCTCATCTTGTAACCATGGCACCTGTACAAGCACATATACTTAATTGCACATCATCTCATTAACTTGTAATGATTCTCCACTTGTAAATGATCTTTGGTCAAGGTATTCATTGTCATTCTGTTAGGAAATCCATTTCATTCAGTTAATATATCCATTGAGGCTCAGTAATCATCTTCATCATTTAGGCTCAAACCACTAGTCAAGATAACCAAGAAACAACCACGAAATAGGCCATCAGAAAACATACTAGATGGATTTACAAGTTTGTATTTGTCTAAGTTGTTTTCAAATGCATCATATTTACGTGCAAATAGATTTCATATTTACATGCAAATAGATTTACTTTAGTCTCTTGTACCTGAGTTTCAAATCTATCAGGAAGGTTGTTGATGAAAGTGATTGCCTCTGAAAGTTTTGCAGCACGTGTAATCTCTTCAATGGTGGCATCATCTTTCCCATAAAGAATGTTCTCCCTAATAGTTGTTGCAAAAAGTGCAGGCTCTTGATTAACCAAACCTATCTGTTGCCTGAGCCACTTGAGGTCAAGCAACCTGATATCAGTGTCATCTAGTAGTATCTTTCCTGAGAGGGGCTCATAGAAGCGCTCAATCAAAGATATGACAGTGCTCTTTCCAGACCCACTTCCTCCCACAAGGGCTACAATTTTTCCGGAAGGTATATCTAGACTGAGCTTATTGAATACCATAACATCAGGACGAGATGGGTAGCTAAAACATACTTCCTTGAACTGGATATGGCCTTCAAGTTTATCCAGTTTCCTCCCGGTTTTTGAGTTGGTTTTGCTTATCGTATTTCTCTCTATCATTTGAAATATGGGATACGCAGATGCCTTTGCTTGAACAAAAGCAGAGATGTCTGGTGCTGCCTGCCCTAGTGCCCTGACAAGCAATGAGAGCTTATTAATTATATGCTTATTTGTTTGATACAATTATCTTATCCTGAAATTTGAAATGAAAGCATCTAGCTGAGCACAAACATGACATTGGGCAGATCATTCTGAGCTAGAATTCAACATGCCATACAGGAAAAAACATATGCATTTGTCTAAACCTGACTTGTACCAACCAGATTCATATTACAATAAACAAACAGTTTGCTACTGCAGGGTATACATGTATGTGGCCGAAACAGAATCACACCATTCCATTTTCCATGGAATTTTATTCCATAAGGCCTAAGTGTATCCTACAGAATAGCATTGATGCCAAAGCCGACCAATGCCGAAAAGAAACATTAGTTGAAAACAACTCACCCAGGAGGTTAAGTCTAACAAATTAATGTACTGTCTAAACTCATCCAAAGTGCTTACTGAAATTTGAAACCATGTTTTCAGAATTCAACAGTGGAAGTACCAGAAGTTGTTTAAACAGAAAAATCAAACGTATTAGTTAGATATAGATCAACTCACTGTAACAATCCCAAAAACAGAAAAATAATTATGAAAACTATATCTTATAAGAAACACCATATAAACGAACACGAAACTTATGTCAAACGCTGTGAGCAAAGCCAAGGACTCATTCATAAGCCATCTTTCAATTTTCATGGATAAATTTATGGACTCATTTGAAATGCCATTGGAAGCTCAACGCACAGTGGACTATTTACATTGGAGATTCAATTTTCATGTGACAGCCAAAAAATTTAAAATTTCTTGAATAAAGAAAAATGGCGCAAAGACTTACAGTCCCGAAATGACAACATTGAGCATGGTAGTGAAAGAATCTCCTCCGTTGGCAATATTCTTATGGACAACAACGCTAGTAAACCAAACAAGCAATGCCCATGAAAGAAAAAGGACACAGAGCATGGTGCCTAGCCCCAGACCCTTAGCTAGTCCTGCTCTCCTCCCATATTTGTAAGTGTCCAATAGAGCTGCTCTGTATGATCTTACCGCCCTTTCCTCTCCTGCAAATGCTTGAACTGTTCTGACATTTCCAATCACCTGAGAACAGCAAAATCAGATGAAAGAGCGCACGAGCAAAATTTGGATACAAAAATATATACAAATACACAAAATGATTATATTCATTCTGATACTTAGGGTTTGTTTGGAATAAGAAAAAATGAGATAAATTGAGATAAATTGTGATTTGGAGAGAGTTCGTAATGCGTGCAGTGAGAGAAAAAAGTTGATGTGATATAGTTAACAGAGATTTATAGAGATTTTCAGCAAATTATTACACACCAAACGGACCCTTAATGATATCTAACAATTCCACAGTCCAATCAGTCTTCATTCAAATTTTCCCCTTTTCTTCTTACAAGCATCTGGATAAATATGTCTAGTGAAAATTCCATATAAATATATAATGCATATATTTATATTCAGGACGGAGATAAGGGTAGTTGAGTCATCTATTTTAAAAAAAAATAGATTAATTATATATATATTTTTGATATTTTCCTTTTCTAAAAAATTTTTAATCCTAATATCCCAATTTTTCTATTAAAAGTCAAATCATTTTTTTTTTTTGACAAAATTCTCCAGTCTCCCATCACTTCTCTTTCTTCTCAACATAACCTTATTTGTTCTTTTCAAAAACTTTTTGTATTGTTTTGCTTTAAGCCACACCTTTTAGTAGTTATATTAAATGGATTACTATTAAATTAAAGTACTTGCACCCTCACATTTTGAGTCGCATTACTGTCTAATGCTAATGCAAGTATTGTTACATTTTGATAAGATTATTGTTGCATATATATATATATATATATATGGATTTAAAGATAAATTTCATAATATTTTATTTACTTTCAAAATTAAAGCCTTTTATATTTTTTTTTCAATTTGTCTCCGCTCACTACATTTTCTATCTCTGTCACTGCATATATTGGTCCGTTTGGTGTAATATAAAATATTAAAAAATTTTTAAAAATTATTCACTTTTTATCTCACTGTACAAATTAAGAACCCATAAATTATCTCAAATTATCTCATTTTATCATACTTTTTGTTACTTTAAACATTCCCATTATATATAAGATGTGTTTGGAGTTATATAAATTTGTAAAAGTTAATGTCTTGTACTTTGTGCAGTGAGTAAAAAACTTAAATTTTACAGTCTCATAATTTGTGTTTATAGAGATTTGTAGAATTTTATGTATTTTTTTTAAACTCCAAACATTGCAATATTCTACTTGTGATATTAACATTGAGTGTGAGTTTTCAATTTTCTGGGTTTTGGATAAAAATGTAGTCTCATCATGTACTCAGAATACTTAAGTTGTCATAGAGAGAGAGAGAGAGAGAGAGAGAGAGAGAGAGAACCTCTTGAGCAATTTCACCGGCCTTGATGTAAGACTTGCGGACCCTGGCAATAAGACCAATGGCCACAAAAGCGTAGAGGCCACCAGCAATCGCAATTAAGGGGACGATAGAGAGTGTGACAAGACTGATCTGCCACACCCTTACGAAGCCGATTGTGAACCCTGTTATGAATCGGCTAATATAGTGCATGAAGTTCCCCACCTGCATTAATTCAACCACCCCTTTTGTATTCAATTCAATTCAACATTGTTTTTTGAATACTTTTAAAAATGTTTGTATGAATAGAGAGAGACAATGAACTTAAGATGGGTTTCAGGCCTGAGCGAGCGCTCAGCAGCAACGAGTTTCTCAAGGTTCCAGTCAGCCAAGTGTATAGCAATAAATGCGAACTGGGTTACTTGGAATTAATTACCCTTGTCATTTCTGATTCTCTCTTCCTTCAACCAAACTTACCCTCACTTTTTGTTTGACGGTTGAATTTCTGAGTGAATTGGAAAATAATAATAATAATAATAATAATATAATAATAAAACTTTCTCAATTAGGATTTGGCCAAATTAATACATGACTCCTAATTTAAAATCAACTTATTGCCTCCTGCGACTTAGTTAGTTGGTTAGGATTTGACCAAAATAATATTGGACTCTTTTTAATTTAAAATTAACTTATAGTCTTTCGCAATTTAGGTTAAAGTATAAAATTGATAAAATTATTAAATTTAATTGAATTTACAACATATAAAATAAAATTAATTGAAAAAACATTTCAACAAAATAAATAGATAAAAAATATAATTTTACTCATTTTTATGTTAAAATAATGTCAATTTTACACTTTATTAAAGTCACGAGTGTTATGCATTGAATTTTAAACCTAAATAGAATCATGTATTTTTGTACTAAACCTAAATAAAATCATGTATTTTTGTACTAAACCTAAAGGCTACTTTTGATTGGAGCGATAAATTGATGGAGTCTAAGTAATAATATAAAATAATATATTAGATTAAATATATATTTTTTTACGTAGGATAATTCATTTGGTGTTTGGTTTGTGAAATATAAAGGGTGTGTTTGTAGTGATAAAAAGTGAGATAAAGTAAGATAAGTTGTAAATTCGTAATTCGTGCAGTGAGATAAAAAATGAATAACTTTTATGAATTTTTAGAAATTTTTAAAAATTTATAATAAACCAAACAGAATCAAAATAAAATGCACGTGGTCTAACAAAGCAATTTTAAACATTTGAATTATAACGAGAAACTAATCCACGTAGGGGGTGATAGTGTGTGTCTCTCGTTTGGGAGGCACATCATCCCGACCCAAAAATCTAAGGGGAAAAAAAAACAAACAAACACCTTTTATGAACTCAATAGATTAACGTGATTTAAGATTTATTTGGCATACTGAAAAATGTTGAAAAACTCTAAAAACATCTTAAAATTATTTATTTTTTATTTCACTGCACGAATTATTTTACTTTTTGTCATTCCAAATACTTTATTAATTATGTAACCCCAAATATCTCGATTTCACATCCTTGGACAAACATTATAAATTTAAGATGAAGTTAGCGTTATCTTTGGCATGTTCTTGAGCTTAAGTTTGCAACGGTTGATTTTTTTTTATTTAAATAGAATTTCTCTTTTTGGTATTTTTTGTTTTAACGTGATCCAAATTTAAATTTTTGACAAAATTATGAGTTCCTCGATAAAAAGTTGAAACCTAAATACATAGAACTTTAAGGAATTATAATATAATGATAGAGAAACAAATATAAATAATAATTAATTTAGTTTTTAGCATACTAAATTCTGTTAAAACATGAACAGGTTTCATTGCACCGCATGGGGAAACTTTCTTTTGTTGTCAATCTTGGAAATTAAAGCATTGAATACTTGGAAAGGCCGTTGCATCT
Organism: Vitellaria paradoxa; assembly: GCA_019916065.1. Lineage (NCBI taxonomy): Eukaryota > Viridiplantae > Streptophyta > Magnoliopsida > Ericales > Sapotaceae > Vitellaria > Vitellaria paradoxa. The sequence continues at coordinate 7,809,271 of CM034242.1, forward strand.
ACCGCTATGACGCGCGCGCTTTCCAGAAAAATGTTATTAAACTCCAACCATCACCCGACCAAACACGGCTTTATGAGCTATAGCTTTCTAACTTACTCAACCGACCAATATTAAATGCAAAAGCTACTTCTGCTCAGGTTTAAAATTACAATAAACAAATAAATATATACTCAATGCTATTATATGCATAAATATAATATATCATACTTTTTAGTTAAAATTTTACCCAAAGACACGTTAAAGTAATTGGTCAATAGACCAACAACATCATTCTAATAAAAAAATCGTACTAAAATTTATCTTTTTTGAAAATTATTAAAATTTATATAATATATAAACCAACAATATCATGTGCGTCAGTACATATATATATATATATATGTATCACCTTTCTACAGGAAAAAAGTATCCTGCCCTGGCCCCTGGCCACATGCCTCCTTGCAATTTTTCTTATTTATTTATTATGCATGAGTATTTGTTAAGTTTTTCTTTCCTTTCCTTTTCTTTTCACTTTATAGTAAACTTAAATTAGAAAAATTACAGATAAATAAATTTTTTTAGTAAAAATATTACATTTTCATGAACCCAATTTTTGAAATACTAAAAAAATGAACTTTAAAAACTAAAATTCCAAATCATTCCAAAAAAAAAAAAATAATAAAGTTTTGAATTGAAAATTAAAAATAGAATAAACATTTACTTTACGTGCACTTGGGTGCAACTAGTTTTGGACCAGGTGTAATAAGAGTACAATAAAAATTAATGTATACGTAATTTTTTAGCTCTTCAATTTATTAAAATATAATTTTTAATCCAAAAACTTAATTTTCTTTTGCAATTTTTATTTAAAATTTCATGAATTTAGAATTTTAATTTTTAAATTTTACTTTTTTGGCATTTCAAAAATTGGACTCATACAAATGGAATATTTTACTAAAAATTCTTTTTTTTTTGGGGAAATTTTACGATACAAATTTAGGCAATTGCAGATAAAATAGAACCAAAAAAAAAAAATGTAGAATATAAAATGACAAGACTAATAAAAGCTGGGTCCTTTTCAGTTGCTCAAACCCTCCAAAGGAATGGACAAGAAGAAAGCTGGAAATAGGTGGCAAAGTTTACTAGCACGGCAAGGGATTTAATTCCGAGCTACTCTCTCATTGTCTCTTTAATGATTGTTTTTCCTTAATAGGCGAACAAAAAAAATTGCCAATGGGTTTAAATTTCGATCAGGAGCAACAATGTTCACATCATTGTGAACGTTAACGTTAATCTAGAAAAACAAATTTTTATGAGAAAATTTTATTAGAATAACATAATAATGAGTCTTATAAATAAAGAACATGTTAATATATACATATATATATATATATATATATATATATATTTTACTTTGGGTAAGTTTATACAATTAGAAAAATAATCGGTCAAAATCTAAACATAATATTGTAAAAAGTTATGTGTTTATCAATTTAAAATAATAAACTCATTAAGGTATAGTTTAATTATAATAATGCTACAATCACGGCGTCTCATAATTGGGAGTGTTTGAATGACCAACTTTTACAAGAAGTCGGCGTAAAAATGTTACGTGATGAAATTTAATTCAAAAAAATTAAAAAATTTTGATAAAAATTAGAATTTTTTAATTTATATTTACTTGCCAAACACCTGTTTATATTTTCTGAAGATGAGAGGCTAGAACCGAGTTTAATTTTGGCTTAAATTATTATTATTGGGTTCAAACTTGAATTTAAATTTTTGCATAAACTCAAGTTCAATTCAACAAAAATATTCTATTTTAGTTAAAAATATTATAATAATATATATTTTACTGAACCAATTATTCCAGTCTTGAATTCGATTTTGAATGAGTCAGGGATGGAGCTCAAATTGGACTCGCTAAAATCACAAATCAAACTCAAACTAAGTTTATTGTAATCCGAGCTAGAGCAATTCGTGAAATTATTCTAAATAGACTCTTAACGGGAATTAAGGTAATTTAAAGAGAGAGAATTCATTCAAACCTTCTCAGAAATGGCATCTTGAACAACAATAATGTCACTGGTGATTGCAGAAATCACTTCTCCCGTGGAAGCTTCGGTATCGAAAAGACTAATGTCTTGATTCAACATGGACCTCAAATATGCCATCCTCATTTTCGCCGCCTGCCTTTCCCCAGTATACATCCAACAAGCCACCTCTACACACACACTGTGTAACCTTAGCTAGACTCCATGAATGGTAATTAAATAGCTAGAATTTAATAAATAAATAAATAGTTCATACCCGTCCATGATGAAAATAAAATAGCTACACTGAGATACACAAAATCCAACGAATACTGCCACAAAAAAAAAAAAAAAGAACAAACATGGTAATTAACTACACAGTGAATGTGCAAGTAACATACATGTGTGTGTGTGTGTGTGTGTGTGTGTATTTACATATATAAAAAGCACATAAAGAATTTTGCATATACCTTGGCAACCTTATGAGAGGCCTGAGCAGGGAAGAGATAAGCCAAGCCAATGATGTTTATTAACTTTCCGAAGAATATGAAGAATACGGGCACGGAAGCTCCATGAACACAAGCGCCGATAGATCCAACAAACATTAGAAGGTAATCAAATGGGTCGGCAAATGAAAAGAGCTTAATCAACGGAACCCTTTTGGGCTTATTAATCTTCTCTCTTTCTTTTTGTTCTTCTTCTTCTTTTGTCTTTGTATCGTTTTCCATGGTTTGGTTGTCCGAAAGGGAAACTTGGTCGCTCATATTGTCAGTGGTCACTCTGTGTGTCTCCTAAAAGGATTCAGGAGGGGGAAGAGAGAGAGAGATAGAGAGAGGGAGAGAGAGAGAGAGGTTGGGAGGATAGGGGATAGGGAATGGGTTATATGGGTTATAAATGGTTTCAAAGAATAATAATAGTGGACAAGTTGGGAGAATGGGGAGCGGTTATAGCAGGGGTGGACATAGATTGAGTCGGATTGAAAATTGTGAATTCAAGTCTGTCTATTATTGAAAAATTAAAATTTAAGCCCGTCTATTGGACTGAATGATGAAATATTAAAAAATATATAAAAATTATGTAAAAATAACTAATAACTTGTTTACAATTACTATTTAAACATCTTTTTGCTGGAGCCTTGAGTGAACAGTATTAAACATCCTTCAAATATGAACCATAATTAACACTACGCATCGTTGAATCAAATAATAATAAATTATCTAACAGTGTATAGATGCGCAGAATAGTGCATTGCACCGAAACTACCCCATCCCGTAAAGCTCAGGGGTGATTATGTGGTTGGCTTCTGCACTTCTCATCAGTGTCCTCCTCTGAGAGAGAGAGAGAGTTTTGAAGTTATGAAAAGCAACTACGTGTAGGCTGGAGTAGGTTGCCCTCACATGAATGTTCGTGAGACATTCAAGTTGGATTTGAAATGTCAACGAGGCGAATTGCTGTTTCATTTGTGTCTGCCTTAAAGTTGAAGCCCAAATTTGAGTTTAAAAAGATTTAGGGCCAAATTTAATTTTTAGTGATTTTTTTGTATTTTTTTGGATCAAAAGTTAGTAATTGAATTTTTTGGGTGTATTTAGTAAAATAAATAATAATTTTTAGTAATATTTAACACCGTTTGAGTGTCTAATAAAATTTTTAACAACTTTTTATGTATTTGGTAAAAATATTATAACTTTTGAGTTGAGCAAGTTATTATAACTGAATAAAAAAGTAAAAAAAAGTTAATATTTTGTCAGACACCCAAAAAATAAAAGTTGATTGTTTTATGCTAAAAAATTATCCATCAAACGTTACCTTAGCTTAAAAATTAGCAAGGATTCAATAAAATAATATATATATATATATATATATATATATATATATTATTACAAGGCAAACACCAATGTTTGGTGAAACATTTTTTTCATGAACCAATTTTTTTTTTTTTTTGTGAAACTTTTTTTTCCCTATGAAATCTTTTAATTTTCTATAACTACTTATACTTCAATGGCATTAAAAAGTAATTTTTTCATAACTGCCACATAATTACATAATTTCACTTAGGGTATGTTTATTTTCACTCAAAAAATAGATTCTTTCACTTTACAGATAAGTCCTTACACTCTACTTTACTTTTTCATTAAATAAAATTACACAACTCCCCAATTTTTTTAATAAAATATGTCGTATAATTTTAATGTCATAAATATCCTTCTACAAGGATGAGGTTAATTGTGTAATTTTATTTAATAAAAAAGTAAAATGAAGTGTAAGAATTCATTTATGGAGTACAAATAGATTCACCATTTCACTTCTTTATGATTTTATCTACCTTAATACCTTTTAATTACCTACTAATTTTGTAACTTTTTATTTTCTTTTAATATTCTTTAATTATGTATTATTTACTTAAATAATCTTAACTACTTATTATTTACGATTTGAGACATTTTTATTATTTTGTTATTATTTTATTGATTATTAACACAAAAAAATAAAAAATAATCATACACATCATGTGTGCACTTGCATCTAGTATATATATTTATTTAGCAAAAAAATATAATTTTAATTTATTCGATCTCTTCGTCTTAATTTATTATGTTTTATGTGAAACAATATTGTTTTTATTAATTGGTTGGATTACTCGCAAGTCAATATCAAATGTCATTTAAAAGTCTAAAATCAAACTCTATACTAATAATATGAGCCAAATTTGAATAAATCAAAACTTATCTCAGCCCGATTTGATTCCATCTTTAGGTTGAAAAGATATTAATAAATTCGTTTATCCTAATTCTGAAATTTAAACTGCCTAAGAGAGTAAGGTTCATATCTACCTCTAGTTGGTTCAGTGGAGTGGGAGTCAAGATTAAGATTTGGGTGATATACCTAGGTCGTAGGTTCGATTCTCACCTGGAGCATCCAGGATTTAAGTGGGGGTTGTGATGGTGGGTTGTTGCGCTAGTTCTCCTGAGAGTTTGTAGTTCAGTGGGTAAAACCACTGGACGATTATCCCTTTTACCCAAAAAAAAAAAAAGAGAGTAAGGTTCATGGTGGGACATATATAATCGCGTTGAATTTAATTAATTAATATAAGAAATTCAAAATTTTTTCTTCTTAGATCACATGAGCACGCTAGTTCTCCTGAGAGTTTGTAGTTTAGTGAGTAAAACCACTGGACGATTATCTCCTGAGAGTTTGTAGTTTAGTGAGTAAAACCACTGGACGATTATCCCTGTTACCCAAAAAAAAAAAAAAAGAGAGTAAGGTTCATGGTGGGACATATATAATCGCGTTGAATTTAATTAATTAATATAAGAAATTCAAAATTTTTTCTTCTTAGATCACATGAGCACGCTAGTTCTCCTGAGAGTTTGTAGTTTAGTGGGTAAAATCACTGGACGATTATCCCTGTTACCCAAAAAAAAAAAAAAAAAAAAAAAAGAGAGTAAGGTTCATGGTGGGACATATATAATCGCGTTGAATTTAATTAATTAATATAAGAAATTCAAAATTTTTTCTTCTTAGATCACATGAGTAGTGATTATTCACCTATTCTTTATCTTGTTATTAATTGGCTTATCAGATACTGTTATAATTCTTACATATGGCTAATATTTCACATGCAAGCCGGTGAAAATAGATGTTAAACTAATTAAATCTAATTTTTATTCTTAAACTAATTCCAGCTTTAATTAAAAATAATTAACTCTAACTTTTTGATCATAAATTAACATCATTCTTAAAATTTTAAAACAGGGGGAAAAATTACGGCACCCTATCAAGTGCCTCACGGACTTATGCAAATGGCGTGTTTAGAGTGATAAAAAGTAAAATAAAATAAGATGAAATAAAATAATTTATAAATTCGTAATTTATATAGTAAAATAAAAAATAAATAATTTTTAAAAATTAAAAAAAAAATTTAACAATTTTTAATAAACGAGACACACCCAAAATATGAGGCTGTCTGGATGTTCAAAAAAAGCAAAAAAAACCTTAACTTTTGGTAGTTTTTTATGTGTTTTTTTGTTACATTCTTTTGTACGCTTGGTAGTTTTACAATTTTTAGGTGTTTGGTAAACTTTTTATTGTAGCAAAACAAAAAAGTGGTAACTTTTTGTGTGTTTGACAAATTTTTAACGGTAGCAAAGCAAAAAGTGGTAATTTTTGTGTGTTTGGTAAAACTTTTGGTTTTAGAGGCCGTTTGGAGGTTCAAAAACAAGAAAAAAGTGAAACTTTTTGTAATTTTTTGTGTATTTTTTTAGTTACATTATTTGTGTGTTTGGTGAAATAAAGTATATTTTTTAGCTTTTTTTGCAACTTTTAGGTGTTTGGTAAACTTTTACTGTAGCAAATAAAAAAAGTGGTAACTTTTTATGTGTTTGGTATGTTTTTACTGTAGTAAATCAAAAAAGTAAGAAAAATTATAGTTCTACCAAACGCATCAAAAGTTGTAAAATGTTAGTTTTTGAGCCTCCAAACGGGCCCTTATTTTTTACTGTAATAAAGCAAAAAAATAAAAAAAATTGTGACTCTACTAAACGTACCAAAAATTATAAAATATAACTTTTGACACTTTTTTACTATTTTTTGAATCTTTAAACGGGCCCTGTATACAGCTTCTTGAGCCAGTTTCAGCCTCAAACGCATGATCAAAATAAAATTAGTTCCTTTTTTTTTTAATTATTAATCAACTCACCCTTAACACCTTTCCCCTCTCCAGGTCAAACGAATAAGGAGAACTTAGCCCCGAAAGGGATAGTCGGGTTGCTCAAGATCAAGGGTTGTAGGGCTCGGGATCTCGTGAAGTCTCGAGTTTGACTCCTTCGGGAGCGATTTCTTCTCCAATGTGGAGTTGATTTTCAACGGTCTTTCCAGTTAAGTCGGTCAGCCACGACTTGTTTAGACTAGTTTATCTCCTAGTGATTCTTTGCCGGATAGAGCCACTGGATGAATTTCACCTAGCGCGTACTCATAAATAGCGGTTGCGGATTTCTCTCCGACCTCCAGAAGAAGGAGAACTTATCTTTTTGTTAGTGTCTCAGCAAAGTACCATTATTATTTGGCTATGACAGTTATCAGTTTGATGGTTGGCTATTTAGCAGATTGTCCAATGATAATCACTCAAGGGGGCGTTCGGTTTATAAAATAATATCAAAAAGAAATTCTAAATTTTACTAATTTTTTTAATTTTTCTCAATTAAATTTTATCACATAACATTTTACACTATTTTTTTTTGAAAATTAAATACCCTAAGTTTGGTTTGAGATTTTTTTTTTTAAGTTTACTTTCATCTTATTTGATTTTTTATTAAAATTTTTAATATTTTTTTAGAAGAGGGTGAAAGAGTAATTGAAATATGATTTTTTATTAAATTTAATTTATTTTCTTTTATCATACACATATTTTTTTTAAACAAGGGGAAGGGGGAATTAATTTTCGGACAACAGTAGGGATTTAAAGCTATCCCCTCAACTAGTAGGCTAGCTCTTTTGGTTTGATTTTTTTTTTTAAAGTAGTTTTTGGGTGTATTAATTACATTCATTAAAAAAATTTATTTCTAAATAAAAAATCAACATACATATAATTTTTTTTTTTAAATTAGCATTCTTCTAACTAATAGGTAAATTTTTTGATTTTTTTAATTTTTTATGAATATGAATATCATGTATATAAATTATTAAAAAAAAGAAAAGACAAAGATAAATTTAAAATAATTAATCTTTTTATTCTCGAATCAAATTTTAAATCTTAAATGAAAAAAATATTTATATGATTAGCAAACATTACAACATAATGTTTAATTTCAAAATAAGTTACGTCTGAAAACTAAATGACTCTTTTTTAAGTCAATCTAATAGATTTGTAAGATATTTATGGTCGAAACATAAATGATAGCATACTGGATTTGCAATTGGTTTAAATTAAAAGAAAAGGGTTGACATTGCGTCAATGTCAGTTTAAGAATAAGAGTCCATTGATTAAAATTTTACAATCTAAACATATTCATTTAAATTATCTCAATATCCACAATCTTAATGACGATGACGAGAACGACGACGATTATATAATAATAAATTATTCTTTAAAATTATTATATAAATTTTTATTATAATTTAGATATTTTTTATTATAAAAATGGTCAAGAGATTAAATCCGAACCTCAATTTTTTTTTTTTTTTTTTAGATCTTATCCGATCCCATTCGATAGATACCTAACTAAGTCATAAATTGTGCAGCGCGCACTTATTATTATCCACGCAGAAGTCTTTTAAATTATAGTAATATATAGAGAGAGAGGCACAGTTTTGGACACACATGTATTTAATTTGATGAAGTCTGACTTTCTAATCACCAATGGAAGTTTAGTCGTCTACGTTCATCAAACTCTTCATCCAGGTTAGAGCGCCGTTGGCAACAAACTGCATTAAGGTTCAACTTACTAACTGCCAACCACTGATGTGGCTATCATAATAAATATACGTTAGGTAATACAATGTTTTAGGATTATAAATCGCACTTTCTCATGCATTCGGCGGGATCGAGTGTTTCGTTCCGTCACGGATTGAATCGCAAATGAGTCGTTCGATTCACGAAATTATCGAAGCGTAAATGGCTTGACTCGGCTGAGGTTGAATAAAAATATTTAACTTATCTCGTTGATGAACTTAACTCTACCATGACTTAATTAGAATTGGGTTGGTTAAGAATTTGAGGGTATCTAAGTAAATATAAACTAATTAAGACTATTTGAAAAATAGAAAAACTATGAAAGTAATAAGTAGTTAAAATGAAGTTAAGAAAAATAAAAAATTCAGTAGATAAAATTACTTAATTATATGATAATTATAATTTTTTTTTTTCAATCCTGTTGAAATTATAATTTGTTATAGGAGTTTAAGAGTATTACAGGGAGGAAAAAATAAAGTTTTATCATAGTAAAGTTTCATTAATCTTAAAATTTTATCATTATTGTTAGTGTTGGCTTTATATGGTAATAATATAAACATATTATATATATTTATATGATAAAAAATAGGTCAATTTTTAAAAATATCATTTTCGCAAATTAAAATTCAATGGTTAAGAATTTTTTTTCTTTCATTCAATGATTGAGATATTTTTATATTTTTTTATTTCCCACTTAATTATTATTTTAATGAATCTCACTACCATCTATCTCATAAAACAGTTTGAACATTTAAAAGTTAATCATATTTTAATGATAGAGATCATGTGTAAATCAAAATTACTAACTTAAATTCTGTCCAGTTATATTTCTAGAAAGTTAAACCTTCTAAATTAAAACACTATAATTAGTGTTTTCTTTTATGGTGCTTGTCAAAAATTAGTTGAAAAGAGCGATACTGAAACGCATGTAATAGTTGTTAAGGTCCAAAGTTTTGAAAAAAAAAAATTAAACTCATGAATTATCATAGTTTTTTTTATTTAAACTTGCTATCCAAAATTTCAATTATATAAGAAACTTAATACTAAATTTGTTCAAAGTGTTGTAGGTACAAGTTACTGTTAGTTTAAACTTAAATATTTATACATCAATATTATAATACATAAAATTGTTCATGAATACTTAAAGTTTGGCGAAGTCAACTCAGGATAGTAGATTAGGACCGTTGAATTAAAATTTAATGATTCAAAAAAAATATAAATACATTTAAATTGTTGAATTTTAATCTAATAATCACCAATCATGTTGTTATTGAGCTAACACACTCGGGTGAGTTCAAGAGAATGAGTCTCTATTCTATAAAGTAGGTGAATTTTAGGCTAGTGATTAAAATATGGGCTGGGTCAAGTTGGTAAAAATAATTTAAAAAAAGTGATTTGGGTCGAATACAAACCAAGTGGGTTCCAATTTCCAAGCTAAAATTCCAGCCCCAACAAACTGATCTAATTAAATTAAAATAAAGCAAGGCCCGCAACAAAATCTAAAAATTCTCAATAAATTAAAATAAAATCAGATTGAAGCTAATTATCAAATAAAAAATACATATAAAATAGGAATTTAAAAAAAATAAATCAACTTATTCTAAAAATGCTTACCGCAGCCTGAAGTCTACTTGCAACTTGCAAGTGGTTATCTTAAATTCAAATCCTGGTTAATGAAACGAAGTTATTCTACGACAAAATCTCTCCATACGAGTATATGACTATAAGGGTGTTTGGATGATAAAAAAAAAAAAATAAAAAAGTTAGTATAAAAGTAACACGTGGCGAAATTTGAATGGAGAAAATCGATAATTCTTTTGTAATTTTTTTATAACTTTTGGTGGAGTTTGGTAAACGAAACACCCTATGTACCTGTTTTAAAATATGAAAGGAGTACGAAACCTAATACAGTATTTTATTTATTTATTTTTTGTGTTATGTTTTGTATTGTTTAGAATATATTTTTTTATTATTTTTTAGAAAATTTATAGCTGATATTTTGCTATTGTTAGAATTATTTAATTATTATTTTTTAATATTTGAACATTAAATATTATTTTTATATTAAAAATTTTAAGGATTATACTAAATCTTTCCATACGAATCTGTTATTATAGAATTATTAGGAGCTCAAAAAAAAAAAAAATATCTCTACAAATCTTTATAAAATTTAAATTTTTAATATACTGTTTGAACAATTTCTATTAATTTATACTAAGTTTTCACTCCAAATATCTTCTATGTACCTGTATTAAAACATGAGCAGAGTACAGAGCCTGATGTATTTTTTTGTTTATTTTTTTTGTGTGCTATTTATTTTGTCTAGAATATATTTTTTATTATTTTTAGTAAATTTATAGCCGACATTTTGCTATGATTAGAAGTATTTTAATTCTTTTTTAAATATTTCAACATTAAATATTATTTTTATGTCAAAAATTTTAAGCGTTATTAATAATTCGATATCTTTTCTACCTTTTTTTTTAGCAGGGTTTTTTTTTAGAAGATTAAGATGGGTCGTACTTTGTTTTTTGTTTTTTTAATAAATCTATAATCCATCATTTTTATTATTGTTAAAAGAATTTGAAATTTAAACATTAATTTTTACATTATGATATAAAAAAATTATTACTTGCTCTATTTTTTCATTTTTTTTTATGTTTTTTACTATTGAAACACCAAGTGTTGATAAGTACACTATAACTTATTTTTAAGATAAATTACATCTAGAGCTCCATGAATGTTAGACTAATTATAGTGACTTATCTCAACCATTTGAAATTTACATTTATCTCCTTTATTCCCTAATATTTGTAACACTTAGACTTATTCCGTTAGTCTTTCCCCTAACTCAGTTAGGGTGTTATAATAAAATGATAAAAATGCCCTTAGTAAACTCAAGCCGAGGGAGATTTCTATAATTAGTTTAATGTTCAGAAAAGATTTCTATAATTTAACCTAATTATGTTATTTTACCCATATAATTCACTAAAATATATTTCATATTAATTTAATTATATTATATATTATAAATAATTTAATAACATATATTTTATATTAATTTAGTTAATTTATTTCAACTAATTTTATCATTAATTAACTTAATTAAATTATTAATTATTAAGTAAGTTTAATTAATTACAATTAATTAATTTTATTTAATAGATTATAATATAATTAATTAAATTAAATAATTATTAATTTAGTTAAGTTATTTATTAAAAAAAATTTTATTTTAATAAAATAATTAAACAAAATAGATGATTTTAATATGATACAGTAAAAATGGATAAGGTATTAAAATTTAAAATAATTTATGTAGGAAAAAATGATAATAAAAAAACTTTTTTTGATTTTTTTCGGTGTAATTTGTCATTTAAAAAAAATAAAAAACAATAAATATATTTTTATATATTTACTTTTAATTTTTAGATTTGCTTAAACTAGTTTTTGCAGTTTCAAGTAATAGTTTTACCTGATGCATTATTATATAATATATGAAAAAAATAAAAAAATTAATAAAAATGATGTAAGCAAATTGTAAATCTATTATTTTAAAATATTAAAATATTTTATAATTTAAAAATTTTTTAAACTAAAACTAACGTGACAATATTATGTTTTTCAACTTAATGATTCAAAACCTGTTCAAGCAAATGTGAAAATTAAAAATTAAATACATAAAAATATATTTATTAATTTTGTTTTTATTTTTTCAAAAAAGTTGACAACTTACCAAAAAAAGTAACAAAAATTAAAAATTTTTTACTATTATTTTTTCTTTCAAAAATATTTTTTTATTTTTAGCAATTTATTAATTTTTGCTGTATCATATTAAAATAATTTTTTATTTGATTATTTTTAAAATAAAATTATTTTAATCAATAATATAACTAAATTATTTAATTAATTTAATTAACTAAATTATAATGTGTTAAATTAAATTAATTAACTGTAATTAATTTAATTAATTAATAATTAATAAAATATATTATTTAACAATTAGTAATTTCATAATTTAATAGAATATATTTATTTAATTAATTAATAATTAATAAAATATATTAATTAATAATTAAAAATTTAATTAAGTTAATTAATGATAAAATTAGTTAAAATAAATTAGCTAAATTAATATAAAATATATTTTATTAAATTATTTATAATATATAATATAATTAAATTAATATAAAATATATTTTAGTGAATTATTTAGGTAAAATAATATAATTAGGCTAAATTAAGAAATCTCTTCTGAACATTTAACTAATTATAGAAACTTTTTTCAGCCATTTGAGCCTACTAGGGACATTTGTGTCATTTTACTATAACACTTTAACGGCGTTAGAGGAAAAATTAAGGGAGGAAATTTAAGTGTTACAAATACTAAGGAATAGAGGAAGTAAGTATAAGATTTAAATAGTTGAAGTAGGTTATTAAAATTAGTCTAATGTTCAGGAGGTTTAGTTATAATTTAACCTATTTTTTATTTTGTTTTAAGTTCAAATCTTGTTCAACGAAGTTCCGTTCCGGAGCAGCAATGGTTACAACAAAACCGATGATTATCCAATTACTTTTTGCCAGATTATGAGTTGGAGAATGTTCCTCCATTTAACAATACAGCATATCTGTCCCTGAAAAAGGAAAATTTCCAAGGGAAGTAAAATATAAATTGACAGAACTCAATCATGACTTTCATTGCTCGAGCGAACTCTTCCAATCTTTTCATGGGTAGCCTGGATTTTTCTGGGATTTACCGAATCTATCTCTAAGATATTATCTTGTAAAGCCTCTTTCTTTGTTTTGGAAAAATTTTCTTGTCTGTTCAATCTAGTTTGTTACTTGTAGATCTGTAAACCAAATGGGTAACTAATCTTTTCTCAGGTTTGTAGCCTTTATCTGGTTTTCCTGTTGTTGGGTTGCTGTGTTTTGTTGCTTGAAAAGACTGGTTCTTTCCCCTTAGTTCTCCGTAGAATTTGAAAGTATAAGCAGTTTACTTGCTCCATTAATGTTTCTGTTTTATACCCTTTTCTTAAATTGTTAGAATTCTGCAGTTATACTAGGTTTTGATAGAAGTCGAGGTGAATGATCTACTGTTCACTCTAATCATCGAAGTTTAGGGTTAGGTCATGAATTTAATTGTTTAATCGATGTGGGTTTGGTGGATTTTACTTGTTTGAGCTACTACTTTGAAATCAGCTGTTAGGGTTTTGTTTTGGTTGCTTTTGTTTCTTATGCTTTGTGTACCTTTTGACATCTGAAAATTAAAGTTGTCCCTTGAATTGTGCTGGCAATGGATTACGGGCGAGAATTTTCCGGTGGAAATGTTGTGCAGATACTTACTGGTCCCCAGAACAATGGTGTTAGTGAGAATTGGGGTTCAGGGGACCTGGCAGTTTGGGCAACTGAAGATGATTATGGGTCTTGGAATACAGAGGCCTCTGTAGACACTACTTCGAATTCGAATTATGATGGAAGGCGGTCTGGAAGTGAGCCACCAAATAAGAAATCAAGAAACTCCCAATCGGGAGACGGTAAAACGAGGACAATCGGCAAGATGTTTTTCAAAACCAAGCTGTGCTGTAAATTCCGAGCCGGGACTTGCCCGTACGTCACCAATTGCAATTTTGCGCATAGCATTGAAGAACTTCGAAGACCACCGTCTAACTGGCAAGAGATTGTGGCAGCCCGTGACGAGGACCAAGCTGCATCGTCTGAGCCAAGGGAGGAATTCCAGATTCCAATACTTGGATCCTCTGGTGATGGTGGGGAGACTCAGAGGTCCTCCAAAGGGCGGCATTGCAAGAAGTTCTACACTGAGGAGGGCTGCCCCTATGGGGAGAATTGTACTTTTCTTCATGACGAGCAGTCAAAAGATCGAGAGAGTGTGGCGATAAGTTTGGGTCCTGGGTTTGGTGGGGGATATGGGGGCGGTGCAAGTGGTTCAAATATAAAGCCTAGCAATTGGAAAACAAGAATTTGTAACAAGTGGGAGATGACAGGGTACTGTCCTTTCGGAAACAAGTGTCATTTTGCTCATGGGGTTCAAGGTATGATTTCATCCACAATCTTCTACCTCATATTCCAAGTAAAAATTATTAATGCACAAGAAAGGAGAGACTGTGTGTTCCTTCATCTGGTGAAGATACATAAGGTAGAATGCTTTTAGTTCTTTATTATATGCCGTTATGGAATTGTCAATTTATAGTTGCATTTAGTTTAAGTGACTTGCTGGTTTTGAGTTCCACCAAACCAATTGAGCTCTTTGAATCATGATGAGTACCAATAGATGCTCAATTACAAATGGAATAAGATAATCTGGTTTCTTTTGATCGGAGAACACTTCACTTGTAGGATGTCTGTGCCTAGCATTATAGAGGCTTGGATGTGCTTCCCCTACGAGGTTCACAGCTATTTGATACCTGTTTGAAGACTAACTCTTCATCTTTTACTTATTAGAAGAACAAAAGCAACATCTCTATCTGTTTTTTTCCTTTTTAAATGGAAAAGAGCAATAAAAGTTAATGTTTTGTACAAATAAGAGAGAGTGTTGGGGGATTATGTCTACTAATTTTCATGCAGCAGAAGGATACAACTGTTACTGTCATTCACTTCGCTATAGAAAAATTCTTGCCTCTTTTGTGTGTGGCTGATAGCAAGCACATGTATGAGAAAACATTTGTTACGCACACCCGCTTCCTGCACTATAATTTGGAGAATTGGTATTATCTGCAAATTAGTCTTTGCTAGTCTTTGGTACAACTCAACTCAATTCGGCTTTTTCCTAACTAAATGGGGTTGGCTGTGTGGATATTTCTTTTCCATTCTACTCCGTTAAGTATCATTTCCTCTGTTAAAACTACATCTAGTTATGTCTGTCTTTGTTATTCTACTTATGTAACAGAAACGGTTTTAGACATGCATATTAAATTTTTGATGATTGGAAACACAATATGTATATGTGCAGCATTTCTGTTGTGTAAAGATGCTTGGGGCATAATCCTTGATGTGTATGTCAAGGCAATATGTTCTAGGAACTATCCACTCTATGGCTTGCATCGTGAAGCATTTCGATTGTAACTTAAGGAGTAACAAATAAATTTCCCGGCATGTATCTTAAGGCCATTTTGCTTTGTTTACTTACTACTTGTCATGGATGAAAAGGAGAACTACATCTTTGTAAATCACATCCTTCTTTGATCACGCGTTGTCAGTTTTGGTTAGTTAAAACTTTTACTTTGGGCCTTGGGCCATACCATTTCAGAGCCTGGTTCTCTTGTTGGTGTTTAGTTCACGTGGTTGGCTTGGCTGTTTGTGCTGTTGCATCATTGATGGCTGCCTTCTGATGAAGGGTCCAGAGAGTTTTTGTTCTTGAACTACGATTGGGTTTCCCCTGTTTACAATTTTGATCCCACAATTCATAAAATTAAGAATATGCCTAATTTATTATTGGTGATAGCTTATTCCAAAGGGGAAGTAGTTTTGTAAATATATTCATTAGCTTTATTAATGGATACTTTAATTTAACATTTCTGTCTCAGAACTGCATCGTTATGGTGGGGGACTTGTGGAGACAGAAGCTGGAGATTCTTCCTTCATTCCTTCGGATGTAAAGCAGGGGGCAGCAGTGCCTTCTAAAACAACAGCAGCCGATACTGTGGTTGCATCCGTTGCTTCAGTTCCTCATTCAGATAGCTATCATATTGGAATTCCGTCACAGAGGCTGTCCAATGTGATCATCCAGAGGACAGGGCAAAGACCCCACCAGAAGTGGAAGGGTCCAGACAAAATTAGTAGGATATATGGAGACTGGATCGACGACATTGAGTAAAATGTGTAAGTTATTCCCTGGCCTGGATGGTGGACTTAATATTCCTCCACGGAAAAAGATTTTGGCTGAAATGAGGAGTGATTAATTTCGCTCTTCCAAAGGGGGGGGGGGGTTGTGCTTATCTATCTTTGCTCGAGCCTTTAAATTAAGAGAGGATCTATTTTGCATTGCGGCAAAGTTTCCTGGCAACCTTTGTATGGTTTCAAGCACTTAGTACTAGTTTTTTTTTTTTTTAAAGAGTAGTGAAGTTAGTAGCTTTAGTACATTATGATGTAATCTCTATTTTGTTCTCTAACATAAAAACTAAATGACATTTCAAATTTCAAGTGCTTGAAGCTCTTTTGCTATTACTGTTTATTGCCGTTGCTTAAAGGTTTGAGTGCCATCAGGTCAACGGCTAGGATGCAGCAAGTGGAAATTTTCATATAATGGTCCTATAACGGGTATGCAACTAAAGTCGTACACGTGCCCAGAAAATGATTTGAATCTGGGTATGCAAGAGTGATTTGGTGGGAGTTAACATAGATGTCAGCTTTGTGGTTTTCAATCGAAACCGGTGATTTTGAATTAAAATAATGTGAATATATTTGAACTGTTAGATTTTAATTCAATAGTTATTAACTAATTTAATAGTTATTAACTAAATGTTATGAGGTTGGCATAACCTAAATTAAGTATTAATGAGGGGGAGTTTTGGCGCAACGGTAAGAGTTGTCGCCGTATGACATGAGGTCACGGATTCGAACCGTAGAAGTAGCCTCTTACAAATGTAAGGTAAGGTTACGTACAATAAATCTTTGTGGTTCGACTCTCCTTTAAACTTCGCGCAAGACGGGAGTTTCGTGCACCGGACTGTCCTTTTAATGATATGTAACTAAAGTCATGCACGTGGCCATAAAATGATTTGAATTTGGGTATACAAAAAAGATTTGGGGAAGCTGATATAGACGTCAGTTTCATAATTTGTAATTAAGATTGTTGATTTTAAATTCAATAGTTGAGATGTATTTACGTTTATTTTGAATTAGGGGTGAAAACGAACCGAGCCATTCACGAGTTACTCGAGCTCGGCTCGAAAAAAGCTCAGCTCGAGTTCAATTCGTGAGTTAAACAAGTTTGAATCGAGCTTGGTTTTTAGCTCGTTTTGGATTCGAGCTCGAGCCTAGAAAAGCTCGGCTCGAAAGCTCGTGAGTAGGCTCGGTTAGAATAATATATATATTTTTAATAATATTTTAATATTTTTAATAATATTTTTATTATATTTTTTAAATATATTATATTTTAAATCAAAACGACGTCATTTTAGTTTAATCAAACTATTTGTGAGCTTAACCGAGCTTAAATTCTTCTTTATCGAGTTGAGCTCGAGCTCAGTATAAAGAGCTCGAGCCGAGCTCGAACATGTTAAAGCTCGGCTCGGCTCGGTTCGGCTCGTTTCCACCCCTATTTTGAATTACAATAATGTGAATATATTTGAATCGTAGAATTTTAATTCAACAGTCACTAGTTCAATGTCACGTGCCTCCCATTTTCATATAAAAGAACTGGTGTTGTCTTGATAAAAGAAAGTTTCCTCAATGCAGGGTCGGATGATTCTTCCAGTAGTGTCTATCCAGCCGCGAATTGTTTGGTTTTTGTTACGAAGAAGGGGCTGGTTTAGTACGAGTGGAAGTGTGTTTGTGGTTGCAAAACAAGACACGAGTAAGCAAATTGTTAGCTCTTAACTCTCAATTTGCTACTCTCCAGACAAAAAAGTCCCCTTCTCCTTCTCACAAGGACTCGCTCTATCTCTGTGATTCTAGCCACCTATCCAAAACCAACGCTGTCCACGTAACCCTCCCAAAAATAGAAGTCACCCCCTTTTGGATGCTCACAAATCCCACCTCCCTGCAGTACAAAAATCTGGGGACACAGAACCAAACATTCCTTTTCTTACTTACCAAAAAAAAAAAAACATTCCTTTTCTTTCTCTCTGCAATTTCACGTCCAAGTAAAATTATTAGCCATTTTCATGTCCAAGTGAACTAGTCCTAGCTGGGCCGGACTAAATGTAGATAGATCTCCGGCCAAGAATTAATCAATCAAAGCTCTCTGCCCAAAAAAAGGAAAAAAGAACAATGGCGACAGAATCATTTCCAAACCCACGTCAATCGTACTTCTCCCCGCCGATGACTATAATCCTCACCGTCCTCCTTCTCGTCTTCTTCTTCATGGGCTTTTTCTCTCTCTTCCTCTGCAGGTGTTTCATAGAGAATGTACTTCAGTTATGGTATCTCTTCCACGGCCGGACCAGCACTCCTGTTGGACCTGCTTGCCACAACACCGGCCAGGGCCTCGATCCCTCCATCATACAGTCTTTTCCAACCTTCAAATACTCAGCTGTCAAAGACTTCCGGAAGGAAGAATACGGGCTTGAGTGTGCAATCTGCTTGGGAGAGTTTGTGGATGACGACTTGCTTCGCCTTTTGAGGGCTTGTTTTCATGTATTTCACACAGAATGCATTGATCTCTGGTTTGAATCCCACACCACTTGTCCGGTGTGCCGGAGAGTCCTTGACGAGATTGAGAAATCACCGGAGAAGTCGCCACCCACCAATGCCGCACTTATTAATCAGACCAGTAATTACGCGAGAAGTGAGTCAATTGATGAGGACACTTCGAGCATTACCGTCAAGGTTGAAGATATGAATAATAATAGTAATAATAATGGCGATTTCGAAAGAGGAGGACCGGCTGATAAGTTAAAGTACCCGAAGAAGTTTTGGAAGTCCCATTCAACTGGGCATTCAATAGGTGGTGGGAATATTAGTAGAAGTAATGGTGAAGATAGGTTTACGTTGAGATTGCCCCAACATTTACAGGCAAAGCTCGTAAGAGGACATCAATGGACGGGAAGTTGCACCATTTTTGGGGAATTCAAGAGCAAAGAATCCAATGGTGGTGATGGTGCCATCACTGGAGATGTCTCAGAGTTTTGGCCCAGAGGAGATGTCAATATAGTATAAACTCAAATCTCTTCATTAATTAAGATGCATATATGGCAATGGAGAAGTACTCATGAAACAACATTAGTTTTGGATTTAGGTAAGAAGTATAGGACTGATTTTTCCAGTGTAATGCTACTGAAACATTCTCTCAAGTCTCCCTGTATATTATTTTGATTTTTGTTTTGCTTGGGATCAAACTTTTCTTGCACAAATGAGCAATATTAAGTAAAATATATATATGTAATTCTAAGGATAGTTCAATTGGTAATATCTTGAGTTTGTTTTTTAGTGGTCACTAGTTCAAGTCTTCTCATTATGACCATTAGAGTTTTATCTAATCGTTAATTTTAGAACTTTCAGGGATTAATCAAAGTGTCCGCAAGTTAACCGGACACCCTGAGTCATAATATCTGCTTGACACCCTGAGTCATAATATATATATATATATATATATATGTATGATTTATATATTTTAGCTAGATTTTTCATCTCTCTAAGTGACGAAGAGTTTTATTTTTTTATTTTCATGAACTGATAATTCTTCAAACATTGTAAATTTATGATAGTTATGTAATATAGCCTCATGTTTATGAACTCGATCTATTTGTAATGGTCGTATTAATTGTTAGAAATTAAAAAAAAAATATTGTATAATATTGTTAGTACTCGTTTGGATTTATTTATGTTGGTAACTTTGGAGCAAACACTTTAATTAACAACATAAATGTTTAAGATGTATTCAATTGTTTATGAATTTCACGTCAAGTGTTTGAATGCGTGCTAAAGAGTGTTTGGATGATAGTTCAGCTGGTGCTGGTTGGTTCGGTTTATTTTTAACAACAATGGTTTAGTTGGTTTAAATTTGAAATTTATCATGCATTTAAGTGGTTTAATACTATAAATTATAATAGTTTAAAATTATCATAAAAATAATTATTTAAAATTCTTCATAAATTTTGATTCAACTATTTTCAGAAACAGTTAGATGTAATTATTGGACATTTATATCTATATATGTGTATTTGTTTCCGTATAAATTAGAAAATTGTCTAACGTTGTAATGCTTCCAGAGCTCATTAGATGGAGTTAATCACCTGACTTAGTATAAGTCAAACATATATGGGGGTTGGGGTGGCTTCTTTAACTTGGCTAGCTATTGCATGCACCTGCCCTATCAGTAGCTCTATTGTGCTAATTTTTCTTATGTTTGTGTCACCTTTCGAATTATATAATAATATTATATTATTAAATTATTATTTGTCAAAAAAATTTGATAAAACAATATTTTTTTTAATGAACAATCACTTTAAATGAATAAGCTTATTAATCATCACTCAAATAGTTTTAACATGTATATTATTCCGAGAAATAAGTGCAATGAAAATTTGAAAAAAAAAATTATGTTTTTATAATTTTTAAAAATAATTTTTATTGTTTAAAAATTGTTAAAAATAAAAAACTAGAAACAAATTTATTAAATAACTTTTTATGTTCAGTTTTTAAAAGGTGAAAACTTGAAAACTTTTCAAATGAGGCTTGAATATATATATATATATATAAATATTTATGTTTAGGAAGAAAAAATTAATTTTTTTATTTATTTAATATATTTATCTTTCTTAATTTAAAAGAAGTCTAAAATAAATGTGGGTAGTTTTGTTCAATTAAAAAAGATCAAAAAATTAGAACTACGAAAGCTTTATGTTTTTATGGGTTGCCGGGGTACCATAAGACGCCTGAAATATTCTGTACTATAAAATTTCAAGGACTTCTTCCTAATAATATACACCGAGGGCATGTAATTTAAAACTCAAAACAATAGACGTGCACTTTGTTTTATAATATGAAAGGTTTTAATCCGACCCACAATATTTTAGTGTTTGGAGTGATAAAGAAGTGAGATAAAATATGATTTGAAAAAATTTTTTGCGTTTGGTCCACACATATTAAACTGCATTTTTTTGAGATGAATAGTAGAATTCCCGTTTCGATGGATTGCATCTTCATTTGGACGGATTCAAAATTTTGTATCAATTATGGCTTCTTTGCAGACCAAACCGAATTCAAAATGGTCTCTACAATTAGTTTGGACAGAAATTAGTTGTGCGAATCTATCAGAATAATTTCTACAATCTATCAGAACGGTTTCTACGAACCCAAAAAAATTAGTTGCAGTGGGCGTCATTTGATAGTTTGGGAGTTCATGGTGAGAGTGGCAAAAAATTTTTTGCTATTTGATTAACCGAATTCCAGTTATTTACTTTTTTTTAGAAGGTATTGGACTTTTTTTTCAAAATTTGAGAAAATAAAAATGTGTAAAAATATAATAGAGATTTTTAAAAATTTTCAAAGGTTTTCAAAAATTTTTACCAAAGTTTGGCACACCAAACGGGCTCGCCTATAACTTTTGTATGTTTTTGGGTTTTATATATATAGGGTTTATTTGGAGTGACAAAAAGTAAGATATAATTTGATTTAAAGAAACTTTTTATGTTTGATGCGCACATTTCAAACTATATTTTTTAGAGATGAACAATAAGATTCTCGTTCTGACGGATTAGATTTCTATTTGGACGGATTTAAAATTTTGTATCAGTCATGACTTCTTTACAAACCAAACTAGACTCGAAACGCCACCATTTCACACCGTTCATTCTTCTCGTGCTCAAATTGAAAGCTATTTCTTCGGATTTCCTTTCATTTGCACTTTTTATTTTTTATTTTCTATCATTGAAAGCTCGTATTGGCCATGATAGATCTTGAGTTTTGAGATTTCTCTACTTTTCATTTCAAATTAAGTGTGAATGGGTTGAGAATACTTGTTTTCTTTTTTTTTTACAAGGCTATTGGTAGCCCCCATGTGTTAGGATAGAGAGAAAGAAATCTTTCATTGTTTATATTCTATAGATCGAGCGCCTCTACAGTCCAAATTCCAAATGTGCTCAGCAAATCATTCCAATAGGATTGTATGAACCATTTGGATGAAATTAAGAAGTGGGTTGGTATCGAAACGGTTTCTACAATTCGTTTGGATAGAAGTTGGCTGTGTGAATCTATTAGAATGGTTTCTACGACCCTAGAAAAATTAGTCACGGTGAGAATGGCAAAAAATTTTTTTACTATTTGATTAACTAAATTTTAGTTATCGATTTTTTGTAAAAGGTATTGAACTTTTTTCAAATTTCGAAAATATAAGTATGTATAAAAATGTAATAAAGATTTTTAAAAATTTTTAGAGATTTTTACCAAAATTTGATACACCAAACACACCTATAGAGTATGCTACCTATAGAGTATGCTATGGGTAAACTTATGGGATAGAATTTGTCGTATTATATTTATTTTAATTTTTAATTAAATTTTATATTAATAATCACTTAATAAAATAATTTTTATTAATTTGTATAAAAAATTAATCTATTAAATAAATATTTAATTTATTAATAAATTACATGTATAATTAATTTATTTTTACTAATTAAAATGTCACATGATAAATAAATTATTATTATTATTTAATTATATTTATCGAGAATCAGAATGATTTGAAATATTATATTAAATTAGATATGTAAAATAATAAAAATTTAAAAAATAATTTATTACATTATTTTTCTTTTCCTTTTTATTAATAAAATTTTCTAATTTAATTTTGTTTGATCTCAATTATGAAAGTAGAATAAGATAACGTGATGATAATATTTAAATTAAACTATAATACTAAATTTATATAATAAAATAATTTAATTACTATTAAATTTAAAATTATATTTAACAAAATGTAATTTAAAATAATGCATTCTAGCTATCTAAAATGTAAAATTAAAATTTAAAATAAATTTATAAAATTATAAAATTTAAAATAAAATAAATTCAGAAAATTATATTTAGTGAGATTATATTTTTAATAAGATCATAAACTATCACTTAATATTTGTTTCTTATTTAAATTAGATCCTAACATTTAGTGTTGACATAATAATTTAAAAAATAACATAATAATCAATATAGATAATGAAAGAGGTAAGGATAAATTTTGAAATAGATGAAAATTTCAATTCATATGAAATACACTATACTTTTGTTAAATAAAATTAAATTAACCATAGTCCCTAATTAAATAGAATTCTATTAGATAATTATAAATTAAGATAGAATTTAAATAGTATTTCAATATTACATAAAAAATTAAAAATTTTAAGAACAATGAAAATTTTAATAAAATCTAAAATGTTTCCTTAAAAATCATATAAAATATAGAATTTAAAAAGAGTTTTGCTATTTAGTACACAAAAAATTAAAACTTTTAACAATAATGAAAATTTTAATAAAATCTAAAAGGTTACATTAAAAATCACATTAAAAAATAAAACAAATTTTAAAAATTATATTTTGTATAATTAAATGAACAAATTGAAAAACAAATCAAATAAGAGATTCTGTATATAATATGATACATAAAAAAATTAAAATTTACTAATAATAAAAAATATAATATAAATTTAATTAAAAATTACATAAAATAAAATAAAATCTAAAAAAAATTAAATCTTATATATTTGAATGAACGAATTAAAAAATAAGCCAAAAATATATATAAACAAAAAATAATTACAATGTAAAGGAATATTATCTAATAAAAATAAATTTAGTAATAAATATGAGGACAACATTAAACAAACTGAAAAATAACCATCAAAGAGGTTTCTGTTGAAATTTAATATATAAAAAGTTTAAATTTTAACAACAAAAAAATATAATAAAATCTAAAAAATATGTCAACAATCACATTAAAATTACAATAAAAAAAATCATACTTTGTATTTTTGAATAAATAAATTAAAAAATATAACAAATAGTAGGCTGTCCCTGTAATATACAAAAAGATTAAAATTTTATAATAATAAAAAGTATAATAAAATTTAAAATTTAATGTTAACAATCACACTAAAAAATTGAATAAAATTTAAAAAACTCAACCTTACATATTTTAACAATAATGTTAAAAGATAGAATAGAATAAAAAAAAAAGTCAAACCATATATATTTTAGTGAATCAATTAAAAAATTTGTCAAAAAATAAATACACAAACAAAAAAATAATTTCGATATAAAAAATATCATTTAATAAAATTAAATATGATAAATCCATCCTCATTCTTAATGGCCCAAAAGAAACTAACAAACAATCTCTGAATCATGTTAATAATAAATGAAAGTCATCATAATAAAATTCTAATAAGTTTTTATGGACGTGGATGCTATTTTATACTTTTTTTAACTTACTACGTGTATTAAATTTCATGTGAATTTTATTTTATTTCAGGTAGGAACATATTACTTAATCCAATAAATATCAAATTATTTGATAGTGGTTAACTGAAATCACTCCATTATTTATTAAAATATAAAAAAATAAAAAATAAGAAGTTTTACGATAAATAGAAGTGTAGATTAAATAAAAATATCAAGTAATATTCATGAACATTTTAATTTAAATAGAATTGTAAATAAGTGGTAATTATATATGTACAGCACTAATTCTTTTTAAATTATATAATTATATATCAAGATAGTTATAATTATAAATTAATATTAACAAATTAAATTATTTATTTAACAGGTTTTTTGCATTATTTTTTAATAACAATAATATTATTTATTATTTTTAAATAATAATTTATTAAACTATAAAAAAATAAAAAATAAGAATATTTTTTAAATAAAAATAAAAATAAAAATAAAAATAAAAAGTTATATGATAAATACAAGTGTAGTTAAATAAAAATATCAAGTGATATCCATAAATATTCTAGTTTGAATAAAATTAAAATTTGCAAATAAGTAATAATTATGTTAAAATACTAATTTGTTTATAATATAATTAAGATAAGTATTATTAGGTACAACATGTCACAGCTATATGCGTATTACAACTGTGACGCAAATTAAGTTTTGCGTGATATAAGATAGTTATAATTAGGTATCATGTGTTACAACTATAAGGCAAATTAGACCATATATGGCGTAGCGGTATTATCAAACTTTATTTATATATACACACACACACAATAAAATATGACAAATTTTAAAAATGTTTCTCTCACAAACTAAGTCTCAACAGCTGAGATTAAATTTAATTTTTCAATGAGTGGTTAAGATCTTTTACAAACCAAAATTTCTTCTTAAAACTTTTATTTCTTTATCTCACGTTGCCAAAATATTATAATTTCACTTTTCTTTTTGCCTATGAAGGTACTAGAATTGTGACATACGATCTTATTAAATGTAAAAACTCATGAGTTTTTACAAAGGGACCCATCTTTTCATAGGTTCCAAAAACGGATTCACTTACTTAAAAATTTAATAATATTATTAAATTTGTATATTTTAATTATATTAATAATTAAATTAAAAATATAAATAAGAAATTGATTTGAATTAAGAAATTTAAATTGAAAAAGTTTAAACAATAATTAGGTTATTTTTCTTATAACAATGACTCTTTGTATTTTTAATATTTAAATGTAGAAAAAATATTAAATATTAATTAGGCTTGGAGGTAATTATTTTTTAAAATTATAATTTTAAATTTAAATTAGTCATATTGACTGTGTTTGTTTTATTTTATAAAGCACATGTAATTAATATTAATAATAATTTTTATTTGAGTTATTTTTATAAAACTAATTAAAATTTATATTCATCGTTTCTTTTTTTATTTTTTCAAATATTTGAATAAAATTAGTCTTTGTGGAATGATTTTTTTTTTCTAAATTCTAAATTTAAATTTAAGTTGATAAGGTTGTCTATATCTATATCTATATAATAAAACATAATACATTTCAAAAATATCATTCTCACAAACTAAAATACAAATATTGTGATTAAGTTTTATTCTTCAACAAATAGCTGGAATCTTTTACAGACTTTTCCCTCGAACTCCCGTCCTATTTTCGCATCACTTTACATTCTTATAAATCATTGAGTTGAGCATAATGATGATATATAGAGAGGTGCATTAAGAAAGATAAAAATTTTGTTTCTCAATGTTATGTTGCCCGATATAAAAGGAGAGAAGGTACAAAAATATATGCATATTTTATTTTAGTCGAAAAGTGTTGTAAGTACGAATTATTAGCTATTATATAATATGATATATTGATCTTTTCTAAGTAGTTAACACCAATTGAAATTCACAACCAAAAACTTGCGTTAGTGATAAAATAATTAAATTTATCTAGTGATGTCGTGGAATCACTACAAAATCATTACTAAAAAGTACCGGACTATAATTATAATAATAATAATAATAATAATAATAATAATAAACTTTTATTTTTAAATAAACTATATTAATTCATCACTAAAATAAAATTAAAAAATTAATAATAAAATTACTAGTGATAAAATATGATTTATCCCTAAAACTTATCATTTAAGTGATAAACAATATCTGTTTTATAGTAAGTTACCTGTTGCATTAGATTTGTCAGAAAACGACATTTGTTTTTTTTTTTTTTTTTGGGAAGTTCGTAATTAAGGGTGCGTTTGGAGTAAAAAAAAAAAAAAAAGCTTCTAAAAGTGAAATTTTGTTAGAGTTTGGAGTGTAAAAATTTATTATGAAATGATTATTGGATGTTTATGTTTGATTTGATATAAAGTTATTAAAAATTATATGAAGTGACATGTAAACAAATTTCAGTGGAGAATTTTAAAAATTTTAAGAGTTTTTGTGTAATTTTTTGTACTAATGTCAAATCAATTTTTAAAAAATCTGTCAAAACTCATTGGAATGTACTATTTTAGTTCGTTTTAACGGATTTTAATAACTTTTTGAAATTTTTAAGAGTTTAAAAAAAGTGAAACTTTTGCAATTTTTGGAAACTTTTAAACTTTTTAGAGGCTCCCAACGCAGTCTAAAAATGATGCTGAGTGCATTTTCCTTCTTTATTTTAAAATTATAATTCTTTGTTCAGTTTCTAACATGTATGTATTATATATATATATTTTGTGTATGTATTATTTTTAACTTTGATCAGTAATTTAATTAGTAAAAATTTGAATTTACTTTTCAATGGTCATCTATTTGAGTTTTTCTAAGGGTACAAGAATATTTATTTAATCGTTAACTTTGTCTCACATACTAATTGAGGTATGCATAGACCGATTCTGACAACATAAATTACACAAAAAAAAAATATTTATTTATTACTTTTTCCACTCCTACATTTATTCTTATTCTAATCCAGGGGCAATTTTAACCCAATCTGATGTGAAAATTCGTGAAGGCCATCACGTCAAATACAACAAATTCCTTCAAATTTCTTTTCCTTGTAAGGTACAAGTGATGTTGTACAATCTTATTTAAACCGCGTCTTATGTAAGGATGGATACAGAATTTATAATTAATAAAAATTAAATTATATTTTTAAAATAAATAAAAAAATACAATAAGAATAAAAAATTAATAACAATAAAAAATATAATTTATAAAAAAAGTAAAATTAATAAATAGACAATTGCCCCACTAAACTTTAATGGATCCGCCCATGATCGTATGTACATTTATTAATGAATATACTGTTTTTGATTTTCTCTTCAATATTAATGATATTCCTAGGAAGTACTGATTCTACGGGCAATTCATTTATTCACTTGAGAATTGTACTTATATGTATATATATATATATATATATTTTAGTTGTACAAAGATGCCTTTAACATTTACGCTTTTCATTGGCAGCTCTCCGCGATCTGACACGGCGCATTTATTTTTTTAAAATTATTTTCATAAATTTTATTACATGTCTGTATAATTATCCTTAAAAGATTAATTTTATTATAAAAATATCATCTAAGAATAAGAATAAGAATAAGACAGGGTACGCAAAGCCTCGTGACCTACTAAGATTAGTTTAGAAATACCTAAAATAGTAAGATGAGTTTTAAGATTAAAAATAAGTATTCGGATGGATTTGAAGGCTTGTGAACAGCTTAGATTAGTTTAGAAATACCTAAAGGAGTAAGATAAGTTTGAGATTAAAAATTAGTATTCGGATGGATTTGAGATTTATGAAAGTACGTGACCTGCACACTATTTACTTTTAAGGACGAATTTATAATTTTCGATAAAAAGTATGATGTATTAGAGAAGAGAGTAACGAATCGTATCAGAATTAAGAATAAAAGATACGTGATGTCTCTAATAAAAAAAAGAGAGAGAGAGCATGAAACAAAAAGAATGAGAAAAATTAAAAGGATGAAAAACATAATTATTATAATTAAGTTAGATATTAAACTAGTTAATTTATTTTTTTATAGTTTGTTGATTTAAACGGACCCTAAACATCACCCAAAAATTCATTGGGATGTCACAAAAAATAATATATTTTATTATTTACACAATTTATTATACTATTTGTCATATTTACTAATATTATTCATGAAATTTTTTAACAGTGTTGTTGAAAATGTGCCTCATCGCGCTACCGGTCTTGGGTTCTGTTGTAAATGAGAAAAGACGACCAGGAGACAAAGATTTAAAAATAGAGGAGGTTCGATTATAAAAAAAATTAAAATAAATTAAATTTAAAATAAAAATTAAACTATTAAAAAAAATTAAATCAGATTACTCGGTCTACAACTCAGTCACCCGTACACCGCCCGGTAAACCTAATTATCAGTTTACACATCACTTCTTTTCTTAATTTTTGCCGCTGCTGATTAAAAACTTGGGGGGTCAGGTGATGCTCATTCTCATGCCAAGGGATCCACTAAACAAAGATATCACAACTATTTGTAACCGGACAAATTAGTTAAGGTTTGGCGAATATTAATTAACAATCTAGCTGGCTAGGCACGTGGTATTCTTTACATGTGAACTGTACAACCATATCTGTAGCAGTGTATGTGCATAAATGTGTGTGTGTGTGTGTGTGAATCAGAGAGAGAAGAGGTGAGCCAGTCATTTCTTGCAAACCCCATCTCAAAAAATTTGTACGTGAAGAGATCTAGCTGAGCTGCTAGTAGCTTTTCTGCACAGCTTGCTCTGTTGTTTCTATACATATTTTTCTATATAGATATGGGTCCCCCCAGTGGCGGAGCCACGTTAGGGCAAGGGATAAGTGATCCCTGAATTTTTGATATTAAATTATAAAAATATCCTTGATATTTTATCTTTAATGAAAAAATAAATGAATTTAAAGTTAAGTTATATTGGTTTTATTTAAAAACTAAGGTAAATTCAAAAATTTTTAACATAAAAAGGGTTTATAAAAATTAAACCTAAGTATTTTTTTGAAATAAAATATATTGTCCTATTACACTATTCAATATTTTTGTGCATAATATCAAAAAATATAATATATAACGCAATAAATTCTATAAACAATAAAAACTTAATAATAATTATATTTTTTAAGTAATGATAGATATCTTATTAAATTTCAGATACTGTTAAAATAACTAGTTAAACTATTAAATTGAAAAAAATATAATCAACGGTTTAATGTTCAAGAATAATTTTATCTCTCTCTAAAAGTGATATTATTTCTCTTCTACTCTTAGTTCGAAGATAATTTATTATTCCCGTCTTATATACTCGGTGCCCCTGGCTGAAAATTCTGGATCCGCCTCTGGGTCCCCCACTTCTCTTCACCGCAGAAACTGTGCCAGTGTGCTTGACAGCGTCTGTGAAAATTGGAGAGCCAAAAAGAAAGGCCTTTTAATATATAGAGAGGGGAGAAAAGGAGAGAGAAAAGAGCTCTCTTTCTTTTTGCCTGAAGCAGGAAAGCACAATAACTTTTCTGTCCTCTCATATGCAGGGCCATTTCCCTTCATTGTAACCCCCCCCCCCCCAAAAAAAAAAAACCTTTCTTCATTTTGACCCCCCTCTCTCTCTCTCATGAAATGGGTGCAGTCGTAACATAGTGCACACTGGGTTCTAATAACTCAGGTGACTGAGAGAAGATATGGCTTTAGAAGCACTATCTTCCAACGAGGTCTTGAACTTCATAAACTACGACAACATCTCTGCAAACCCATATAGCTGCCACGACACTTCAGACACTAGTTTCTTGCAGGAAACTTGCCTGAATCCTCAAGAATGCAGGGGAGGAGGCGGCGGGTCCTATAGCAGTTCTTCAATGATGCACCGCCCGCCGGCGGACGCCAAGAGAAGGCAGAATTCGGCGATGCATGGCCGGAAGAAGAGGAGGAGAAGACCAAAGGTTTGCAAGAACAAGGAAGAAGCTGAGACCCAGAGGATGACACACATTGCGGTGGAGCGAAACCGCCGGAAACAGATGAACAACCATCTCACCGTCCTTCGTTCCCTCATGCCGGAACACTACGTCCAAAGGGTTGGTTTCTTTTCATCCTCATATATATACATATAAATACATGTATCTATGCATATATATATTCACGCTTGCATAGAAATGAAGTCTGATAGAGGAATTCAGTAGGTTTGTTTTAGTGGTTTTCGTGCCTCTAGTTCTTTGGGAAATTAGGTGATCTGAACTCTGAAGAGACTGTCCAACGGTCATTTGTATTATTTTTAAGGGGACCTGGACTTTGCAGCGAACCTGACTAAAAAGGGCACCTATTTGATGTAGACTCGGCTTTCATAATCTTTACAGTAGTTCTAGTTCAGTATAATTTATAGTTATTTGCATCACATCAAAAAATTCAACTGCCCATTAATTCTTTTGAGAAATTAATTAAAAAAAATATCAGTATAAATGATTTGAAGTAATTTTTCATGAGTCAAAATAGTAATTTTCTTTTTCATGGGCAACGCTATCATACTCATTTTTATACCATATTCAGAGCGAATTCGAATCCACAACATGTGCGAGGAGGTAATCTACCAACCAGTATTCCATGAAAGGGCTGCATTTCTTTCTCCTTGATGGACAAATTTTCAATAAAATTGTAGTTTGACTAAGTGAAAGTGTAAGAACCAAATGAATATAAAATTTAAATTCTTAATCTTACCCAAAAAAAAAAAAAGTCTTAGAATGGAATTTTGGGTAAAATTAATAAGGCAAAGTAAAATTTAAGCAAAAACGAGTACTCCCCATTAATCCAAAAAATTTTTGTAGGGTGACCAAGCTTCAATAGTGGGTGGTGCAATTGAATATGTGAAGCAACTTGAGTATCTCTTGCAGTCCCTAGAAGCTCAAAAACTCCAACTGCTTCGGCAAGGAAGAAGGCCGCCAACGGACGCAGCCGCCGCTCCCGCCGCCGCTGAATTCACAACAGCTCCTTTTGCACAATTTTTTGCCTACCCCCAGTACACATTGTCTCAGTTCCCCAACAATTTTGCGTCCAACAGCAAAGCGGCAGTGGCAGATATTGAGGTCACTCTTATTGAAACCCATGCGAATCTTCGAATCCTCTCGCAAAAAAGCATTCGGCAGCTGTCAAAAATGGTGGCCGGTTTTCAGACAATGTGCCTTGCTATCCTTCACCTCAACGTCACCAGCTTGGACTCATTGGTCCTCTACTCTATCAGTATCAAGGTACATTGTAAATCTTTAGCAATTTACATTTGGTAATTCTTCATTTTTGCATTGTTATACTAGTTAATATATATATATATATATATATAAAATGAAAAATCAAATGAGGTGGAGTAATTATGAACCTCTACCTTGAATTAAAAAAAAAAAACTCAATGTTCTATGTATAGTTACAAGATTATCATTCTCGATTTGTCACATAATTTTGTGGCAGAAGATGATTTTATATTTATTTTATATATATAGGCATTTCATTGTGTACATGTTATATATCGCACATTATTCTTTATTTTTTTTTATTTTTTTTTTCATCTAAGGCCGCATTTTGTCAGCTTTTTTTGCTTAAAAGCTGATTTTCTTTTTCTGAGTTGGAAAATTTAAAAATAAAATAAATAGGGTAGTAAAAAATTTTCTTTTTCTGATTTTCTTAACTGATTTGTAAGAAAGAAAAAATAAATGGCAGGGGAATTTTAGACTATTGTTAAGAATGATATATATATAAATATATATATATATATGGCAAAGGCATTCTGGACATGTAAAATATATGATCTTCAAGTATTAACTGTAACTAGGGCATGTAAATGAAAACCCAATGATTCATGTTTGTTTCCAATATCTTTGGGGTCTTGGATTTAGGGTTAAATTGTCTTTAAATTGTCTTTAGCAGTGATTTTTTAGCAATAATAAATAAATAAATAAATAAATAAATTTGGCCTAAAATTTGAAAATTTGTATTGCAGGTGGAGGAAGGATGCCAACTCACTTCTGCGGATGAAATAGCAGGTGCAGTTCACCATATGCTTAGAGTAATTGAGGAGGATGCAACCCTTTGTTGATCAAATTAATCCTAGCTGCCCCCAAGTACCCCTGGAGCTGCAATGGAATCACTAAAATGCCACCTCTCTCCCCTCTGCATCTCTCTTTTTTCGCACAGAGTATTCTCTTGCATGTTCCTGTATCTTCACGCCCATCCACGCTCACAGATGTTAATTACATGTACTACTAGCCCCTGAACCTTTGTTTGCTGTTTGGTAGATTGGAATGGATACTTTGGTTTGGTAGCTTTATAATCATTGCAGTAATAGTACTGATATACACCTGCCTAATTTATTATAACTAAAGTTTAACCTTTGCCTTCTTGCATGAACTGATGTCACAGAGAGAGAGAGAGAGAGAGAGAGAGAGGGGTCCATATTTGAACTGACAATGATGAAGCATGCATTCATGCACACCTGAGCTTATTTCCAGAAAAAAAAAAAAAAAAAAAACACCAGTATTCCCGGTGGAGGGGGGATGGGGAATTGAATTCATTAAATTTTGAACATGTTAGTGTTTGGAAAAATGAGATGGTACAAGTACAAATCAAATTTCAAGGAATTATAAAGTGTAGCGAAAGGGATAAACCTGGTTACATTCTTGGTACGTTCGTAATAGGAAACTTCGATGTCCACAATGATTCAGGAAAGTGTTTTCACAAATAAATTATAACCATTTCATGCCGGTAGGCATTAAAATGTATAGAACTGCGGATTATAATTATAAACTACGTATATATGCGATTTAAGCTATTGAAAGCTGCCTCTCAACGGCAGATTCAGAATTTTATGCCTGAAGGTGATGAGATGAAAAAATTATATACAAGTGGATAGATAAATGTTCTAGAATTTCTTTTTTTTTTTTTTTTTTTGGAATTAGTATTTACAAATTAAAAGAGAATTTAAAATTTTTTTTTTTGGGTGTGCAAAAATTACACTACAAGAATTACACACAATTTTAGTATAAGAAATTTCAAGCTTAGGTGCAATCCTCCCCTCTAGATCCGCGACTAGTGGTTACAAAATGTCATGACAAACATGTCTGCCGGAGTAAGACACAACAGTACAATATGCATTAAATTGCAGTACCTCGTTGATCCATAAATAATGTCGGTATTTGGCAGATTTTTGCATTGCTTTTTCGGTAAAAGAGAATCGCACATCCCGGTATTAAAAATTATTCTCACTCCTAGGAGAGTAGAATTCCACTCGAAAGTGAAAGGCGTTGAGAATTACATAACCGAAAGCGGGGGGCTAACATTGCCATTAAAGGCAGCTTCGCTAAGGTGGACACTAAAGGCAGCTTGTTGGCAATAAATTTACACCGTACAAGGCAAATAACTTTTTAAATCTTGGTCGTCCAGTTGAGCTTACTTTATTTTTTTTCCTTTTTTTTTTTCTATACCTAAACTGTGCAACAAAGTTGTGAGACTAAAATTTAATTCTTTTTTTTGGTTACTTGAATTTAGCAAGCAGACATACATTGTTATTCGAATTTTTGAAAAGTTTTACAGTATTTAAATTTTTATTATAATATTTTAAATTATGTTAATAAATTTTATTTTTAAATATTAATATTCAGTATAATTAAGATAACATGCCAATAACTCAAACATATTTATGTCATTTGATTCACATTCCAATAAAAACAAAAAATTAAAATTTTAGCCTCACAACTTTGCCGCACAGTTCAGGTATGGAAGAAAAAATAAAAGAAGCTCAATTAGACGGCCAAGATTTGAAAAGTTATTTGTGTTGTGCAGTGCAAATTTAATGTCAGTGGGCTGCCTTTAATGCGAACGTCAGCACCCCCGCTTCCTACATAACCATCCTTTAGAAAGAGATTACCGCATTATTTGGATTCTTTAAATATAATTGGAGAATTGGAGATGTAGTTTATCATTTTAATTAAATTGATTTTAGTTATTGTGTTTGGTTTGTAGGATTAAAACCTTATACTAGAATTTATATCTTAAAACAGGGGATAAGTAATATTATGAGGTGAAATTGCATATCCTTCATATCCTTCTATTTGCTTCACGCCAAAATGTAAAAGTTTAAAATTATTTTTCATCACATCTCATATCAAATCAGATTTTTTATCTCAATCCTACCAATCAAACACATAAAAAATAATCCTACATAAAAACTTAACTCCATGTTATATTCAGTCCTGCATATTATCCTATAGACCGTGTTTTATTATGAGATAAAAAAGGGAAAATTGGACTATTAGGCCAGTGACGCCCAACATCCTTTATTTGAGTTTGTAAGATAATTAGAGAGAACAAGTTTACTTTGGATAGTATATCTCTTAAAATGAGGGATAAGTAACATCATAAGGGAGTAGTATTACTTATACCCTATCTCCGAATTTATTTTTTAACAAAATCTAAAGGTTTAAAATTATTATCTATCATATCACATGTCAAATTATATCTTTTATTTTACTTTATATCTCACCAATTAAACACCGAAAAATAATTTTACATAAAAAATTAATCTCATGTTATATCCAATCTCATATATTATCCCATAATATTACTTATACCTTATTATTTAATCCCTCAAATCAAACATAATCATAATATTACTTATAACCCAACATTCAATTCCTACAATCAAAAATAATCAAAACTAAAGATAGCAAATGCAATCTATTGTATAATGCAAAATCTTTATTGTATGTACCTGTCCGTCGACCCTCCACTGATCTCGTGTCACCTTAGCAAAATGGCAAGGATAAATTGCCAAGTAATTATTGGATCATGACCCATAAAATGGTAGCTAAAGTGACAACATCAGTAATATATTTATGTTAATTAATGCATGATTGTGTCTCTTGTAAAACTAAAATATTACACTTTATCTAAAGCTCCGAAAACATATCCGAACGTTTACCCGAAGTAGCTGGGACCAACTCATTTTGTGGGTTTTCCATGGGCATCCAAAAGCTTTCATGCATTGGGGAGTGTTGGATTTTTATCATATAGTGTGGCCTTGCATGCATGTGTAGCCACATGTTGAAGCTGATATCATCGATAAGCCTAACAGAGGGGGAGCCTGTTTGTATCGTACCTCAGAATGCTTTTATCTACATTTTGAAGAGTTGAGTTGACATCTCTTTCTCCATATATATAATATATAAAGGGGTCCTCTGAGGTCTCCGTCTGTTCCATAAGACGACGTAAATTTAATGAGGGGACAGATTAATCTCACGCAAAGAAACAAAACTGGGAGCTGGGATCAATGCAAAGGCAAAATGCATCGATCCGAGAAAAAATTAGCAGCTTTTCCTTAGAAACTACCAAAACATATGTTGTCTTTGCTTTAGAGTGGCAAAAAAATTTTAAAAGGTCGTAAAAATATTAAAAAATTTTAAAAATTATTTATTTTTTATTTTATCATATAAATTATAAATTTATAATTTATTTCATTATATCTTATTTTATTTTACTTTTTATCACATTTTATTTTATTTTATTTTATTTTATTTTTTATCACTTTAAACACACTTAAATTACTTTCCCTCGAGCCCACGGCACCTCCCTGTCGTACATTCCCCACTATCACCACAAGCCCATGATCTTCTCCATTCTTCTTCTTTTTATTTTATTTTTTATTTATTTTTATTTTTTATCACTTTTTTATTTTTTAACCAAGAGAGATTATATCGCTCCGTTTGGGGCATTAAAAATATTTGAAAATCGTTAAATAAATATTAAAAATTTTTTAAAATTATTTATTTTTTATTTCATTATATGAATTATGAATTTATAATTTTTATTAAATTTTATTACTTTTTATCATCCGAAACACACCCTATGAGGGGGAGATTTTTTTTTTTTTTCGGTTTTTCTTTGGTAACTCAAGAAGAAAAATCAAATTAGTTTGGGCTATGGAATTTCAACATCCAGATGAGAGAAAGGAGGCCAGGAAAAGACGAAGGGTTGGTGCTGAGCAGCCTCTTTCAAAAACAACTTTCAAATTGTACTGTAAAACAATAACTAGGTTAAAAGTAAATTAAACAACAAAGGGATGTACTTTTCTGTTAAGAGAAAAGGATGAATGGTATAGTTGAGAAAATTATATATATTAAATGTGTGTAATATAATGAAGTAACAATTCTATTTATAGGTTATAAAGTAAAAATAAAATAAAATATAAACTCTACTTTTATAAGTTTAGCTAAACTCTACTACTAATTATCTGACTATTACCCAAACTTTGCTACTAATTATTTGATATATATTAACATCCCCATCAAACTCAAGGTGAGAAATTAGGGACCAACTTGAATTTGGAGACTATAGACTGGAAAGCAGTCAATACATCCCTTTCGCTTTGCTCAGGTTACACGTACAAAGGCTATGAACTTAACTCTTGTTATACACTCGAAGGTCACAAACTTAGTTCTAGTTACATGTCTTGAGAGGTCACAAACGTATCTTTGATTACACGCCGAAAAGTTACGAACCCAACTCTACTTACATACCTAGAGGTCACAAACGTAGTTTTGGTTACACGCTGTAGGATCACAAAACCAAATCTACTTACGCCTACAAGTCATAAATGTAGCGTTGGTTACATATCGTAAGATCACAAACCCAAATCTACTTATACGACTGGAGGTCACGAACTTAGTTCACAGAGGAAAATGCGTTGAATGGTCGAAAGACACAAAGTCAAAAGTGTAAGAA
This sequence comes from Vitellaria paradoxa, assembly GCA_019916065.1. Classification (NCBI taxonomy): domain Eukaryota; kingdom Viridiplantae; phylum Streptophyta; class Magnoliopsida; order Ericales; family Sapotaceae; genus Vitellaria; species Vitellaria paradoxa. Next base: position 7,846,594 of record CM034242.1, read on the forward strand.
ATATCTCCAACAAAGTGATTAGGATCTTTAACAAAGAAACTGAAGCAGCAAGAAGTATCTCCAAAAAGAGAGATTTGAAATTTAAAAATTTCTAGAAAACTAGACATAGTATAAATAAAAGTAATATTAAGTTGAGTAAAGTAGTAGCAGAGACGACAGCAATGTTGGGAAGGGCATCACTGGCAGCTAAAGATGTGACTATTGTATGTCTAATCTACCTAGGATAAAAAATCATGAGTTTTGATATTATGTTAAGAGAAAAAGATGAATGGTAAAGTTGAGAAAATTATATATATTAAATGTGTCTAATACAATGAAATAGCAACCCTATTTATAGGATTACAAAGTAAAAATAGAATAAAAAATAAATTCTACTTTTATAAGTTTACCCAAACTCTACTATTAATTATCTAATATATATTAACATTTTCTATGTAAAGTAGGTATGTGCAACTATCTCTCAAGTACTAACACAAGGTCAAGTTTGGTTAAATAGTTTAAGCTCTGTTTGACATCAGTTAGTTAGAAGGTAATCCTTAAGTATTTTGATTTTTGGTTTTCTATTAAATAATTAAAATTATTTTTTTATATTTTAAATTTCTTTTAAACCATCAAAAATAAATACGCCAAATTAACAAAAAGTTAATTATTTTTGTCTTCATAAACATAAAAAAATATAAAATCAAAATTTTCAGTAATTAATTAACTAGTAATTAATTACAAAAAGTAAAAGGGTATTTTTCTATTCCCAAACTAAGCCTTAGACCTAATCTTGCCAAGATTATTATTTAATTTGTTACCCTCAACATCAATTAGTAAAGGATGAAGTGGTCCTTATTAGGATTGTAAGTTAGTTTGGGAGTAATAATAATAATTTTAGGAATGTGAAATATATTTTACCACACTTGTCACATACGATAGTGCACTAAATATAAAAAAATGTACAACTGAAAGATTGGGAATTGAAAGGAGCAGTCCCCCTAAATTTAATGTTGATATTATGTTGAAATATTTAGCTCAAAATTAATTGACAAAGTTCATTAATATCTAATAGACTAATACTACTTTAAAGCATATGATGCATTATTTTAATGATGTGATATATATTCTAATGTTAATAATTAGCAAAATAAAAATAATAAAAAAAGACGTCAGAGAGGAAGGACGGAAAAAAAAAATTGAAATAGAAAAAAGTGAACTATTCCGTCAAACAAGCTGCCAATCTTTGCCATCATGGTCTAATTAGATTGAGGAGACCTAAAACTGTCTATGCAACTAATTCTTTTTAGCCTGAATTCTCGCCAATTTTTGCCAAAAAATAACATAAATCAGGACAGAAATTTCTTTCTAGCTCAAGGTGTGTAATATTTTTATATTTTGTAATTTATTTTGGTAAATTCAGATTTGTAAATTGTGTATTTTAACAACTACGGGCTTGCGATGGAATTCATTTGGGCCTGGAATTTATTTCCAGGCTTGGATGGCTAGCAGGTTTGGGCCCGCACTTTATAGATTTAAATCAGCCCTTAATTTGGGAGAGTTGCTCAAAATTGCCTTGCCCTTCCCATTTTCTTCTTCTGCCAGAACTTGAGAAGGGGAGATTTGAAAGCTTCACTTCTTCACGTGGGAGCGAGCAAAACGTCAAAGTTGTGGTGAGTTTGTATAATGTACACTTATTTTCACTAAATATTAGGTTAATTATAGGTAATTATTTTTAATATTTAAAATTTACACTCACGCCCTGTATTTGTGACTATCTTTAAGAGTAAGTCTAGACATTTTATATGGTCTAAAAGGTATATTCCATATATTTTTCTTGTGTAACAACACTACTTTTCATTTAAAATTGACGATTAGATTAACAAAAGAATTTAGCAGTAATAAGCATTTCAAAATAAAGGTTGTGAGTATAATTTAAAACATTAACGATAGTTACCTATAAATAGTTAAATCTTGAGGAAAATAACTACAACTTATCCTTTTTAAGATTGAAACTAATTTCAGGGCTACCTTTGTACAGTAATATAGATAATTTCCCATAAAGAGTGTGTTCAGAATTCGGATTTGTGTAAAATGAAACGAAAATGTTTATTTTACTTTTTGGTATGGTTTGTAAAATAAGAATAAAATTAATAGATATTTGTTAAAAAAATTAAATTTTAATTTAATATAAATATTGGGAAAACTACTGTTTACTTTTTTTTTTGAAAGGTAAAGTTTTTTTTTTTTTTATAAGGGAGGAGGGGGAAGACTCGAACTTGAGTCATGAGTGAGTAGGAGAGACTCTTAATCACTGATCTACATGCTCTTAACTACTGTTTACACAATGAGTTTTTAATCAAAATTTTCTATTTCAAAGCCAAACCTTATAATGGTAACAATACAGGATCCAAGTTTAAATTGCAATGTTAATCCTACATTAGATAATATTTTCCCTTAAATAGTCGCATGTTTCATTAACAGAAGATTTATTAACTAAAGTTGACGTAAAGTTAACATTGCAACAAATTTAAATATCAAATCATTACTTATTACAATAACTATACTCCATTACGTTCTGTTTCAAAAACTCCTCGTTTCTTTTTAATTATTAAATCTGAATATGAACTACATATCTTAATAATTTTTCTTTCCTGGTACATAGGAGGCTAGTTTGAATCTCAAATGTGTGTAATTAATATAGATTGTTTACATGTATGGGACTTTTATTTATTGATTTATTTTTGGTCCATATAACTTAGAGCAATGGTAAGTTTGATTAGGGTGAGTTTGAAATAAGATAAATTAAAATAAATTGAGATAATTGAGAATTCGTAATACATACAGTGTAGTGAAAAAAATTAATGTAATATAAAATTAACAAAAATTTATAAAAATTTTTAAAATTTATTTGTAAACCAAACCCACCTTTGGATGGAATTCTAAAAACAATCTCTGCAAGTAAGGGTACACTACACACTTCTGATCATTTCAGACCTCGGAATGATGCAATTTTTTTTTTTTTTTTTCCTCCTTAAGCATAGGACTCTCTTATCAGACATCCTTCATCATTTCCTATAAAAGAGAAATTCTCTCAATTACAAACAGTCCTATAAGAAAAACTAATTAATCGTACATTAACCCACCAACAGGCAGATCTCTCCGTCTCTTCCGCTCTTCTCAGTACAAATTTCACCATAATCCCCGGATAGAACCCAAAAAAAAAAAAAAAAAAAAAAACAGAAAAAACAAAAAAACAAAACAAAAATTATCACAATGGTATCATTGTGTTCCGCCCTCTACCACATCTGGAGAAGGAAAATCTCCCACTAGAAAACGACCTCTTCATCGCAACAGGACTCATAACACAGTGCAAAACCCTGCAGCTTCTCTGGCAGCTGGACTTGCTCGTCATTTCTGATACTGCTCGCTTTGATGATCCAACAACGTCACCACCTTGAAAATCCTCATCCTCTTGCTTCAATCGAAGCACATCAGCAATCGAAAGCCGGCAATCCATGGACACCGATCTTCTAATTTCTTGACCACCCTCCCCCAAGTTTCTGATCTCAACGAAGGCATCTCCTTCTTCTGAGTTCCCCAAGTCACTCAGAGCTCTCCGCGGAGTCTTTGGAGCCGGATTGCTCGGCTGCGAGATTACTTCTTCTTCTTCTTCTGCTTCTCGGTAACCCATCTCTAAATCGCCTCCCCCAGCAGCAGAATTCTCATTAGTAGCACTACTACTACTACTGTCTGATAAAGATTCACCGTTCGAACGAGGCTCTGCCACCGTTGGCAACGGAAGTGGCGAAGAGCTAACGAAGACTATATTAGCTCGACAAAGAGGGCAGCTGGAGTGAGATTTGAGCCACGTGTCAATGCACAATACGTGGAAAGCGTGAGTGCATTTCGGCAAGAGCCGCAGGCTCTCGTCTTCCTTAAACTCGCTGAGGCAAACTGAGCAATCCGTCCCCTCGATCAACCCGTCATCTTTCTTGTACTTGAAAACCGTAATGGACTTGATTAAAGCGTCGTCTAAACCGGCAGTGGCGACATGCCAAGGCTCGTGGTTTGATGGGTCGTCATCACTCTCTTCCAGTCCCTCTACCCGATTCTCTCTTCTTCTTGCAGAGTCGCTGTTCCCACAGTACTTGGAGATTATAACGTAGTAGCTAACGAGGAGGAAAGCGCTTGCCAATATACCGATGATTGCAATAACGAGAGGGGAAAAGGTTGAACCGGAGCTGTCGTCGGGAGATTCAATGGGAGGTGGAGGGGGGAGGATGATGTAGCACCACTGTGGGCAGTAGAAGCTGCAAAAGCCTTGAGAACAGTCCTTGGTGTCCATGAATGGAACCCAAGGTTTTGGGTTTCCTAGAGCTCCCATGGGGGCTAAATGAATCACCCTGGGGACTTGAATTCCCTTTACAACATAATAAAACTCTTTTCACAGAAACAAACGAAAATTTAATGAAGTGGAAAACGTTGTTCTTCTAATAACTATGATCAGGAACTCTGAAAGTTTAGAAAAGCTTTAGATCTGCAGCCCTTAACTGTATAAAAGAATTTAACTTGATTATTGAAGAAGGAAGCCACAACCTGTGAGAGGCAGAGCAGAGGAGAAGATACAGGTGAGAGGAGATTTTCTTGGAGAGACGACCTGAGGAGTGGAAAATACCCCAAAGGGCTTAGGAGGAAATTAAGCAAAAGGAAAAACAGGAAGATGGTGTGTTGATGATGGATATTCGTTTTTAATCACTTTAGCTTTTTTTTTTTTTTTCTTTTCTTGATCTTCTCTTTTTCTTTTCTCTAACTTGCTTTCTTGGACGTAATGTTTTGTTGACTAAGGTGGCAATTTTTAGGGATTTATCAAAGTAATCAACGCTTTTCTTTTAAAAAGAAAAAAAAAAAAAAGAAATTGCTTTTTAAGCTAGTTTCAGGTGCAATATTGAAATATGAATGTTGCATTAGGAATTCTTATTTCTTATTTGTCACTCGAGCTTTACTTGGATTAAACACCAAATTAGGGTGTGTTTGGTTAACAAAAAGTTAGTTAAAAAATATAACAAAAGTAAAAAAATGTAATATAAAGATGATATGTGAATAAATTTAATTAGAAAAAAATATAAAAAAATTAGTTAAAATTAATAAATTTTGGTAAATTTTGATATTCCAAACGGGGACTTAATTTCTAAGTAGATCAATCATGCAAAGAGCCTTAATACTCTGCTGTCAAAGTCAGGTCTGCCAAATCTAGAAATAAAATATTTTTCCTGAATCTTGAAAAAGAATTTTTTCTTTCCATCCACTACAAATTAAGAATGAGGCATATAAAGAAGGTTATGCACTGAAGTACACAACGCATTGATTTTCAAAGGGTAACAGATACGTTTTTGGATTCAAGAATTGAATTTCACCTCGATTGAACAAAGAGAGTAGATTGAGTTGAAAAAAAAAAAGAATTTAAACTAAATAAAAAATTTAAAGATAAAATGAATTACGATACAAAATTTAAGGTGTACTAAATTTAAAAAAAATTAAACTAAAAAATTTTTTTTTGGACCAGATTAGTTGGATTTGGGTGCGGGGCAAGTCCGCCCCAACTTTTACCCCATTCAAGAAGTATGGGTACCGGGGAAGATTTCATGTCCATGTAATGAATTAAATCATATATATATATATATATATATACGCGCACACACACTGTTGTTTTTGTGTTTAGTATTAAAAAAACCACCAGTATGATTTCTTTAGATTAAAAAAAAAAAGAAGTACATGTAGGGATCACAGGGATATAACAAATTCCAAAACATGATGTTCCAATTATTTTATTTTATTTTTCCCTCCACGGGGCATCAAAACGCTTGTTTCTGTGCCGCTTTAAGTATATAAAAATTGTGTTTGATTTGTTAAAATTTTTTAAAATTTTTAGAAGATTTTTAAAAATTATTTATTTTTTATTTCACTACATGAATTATAAATTTATAAATTATTTTATTTTATTTTATTTTAGTCACACTAACCCACCCACAAACTTGGGAGGAGACTATATACTCAGTCAATTCAAGACATAATCCAACAAGCATTAGAAGATTGAGTAACATTTTCTTGATGAGATAACGTTGGGCGGACTAGGATGAACAGAGAACCAAATCCAGCGTCGAAACAAAAGGATGCACCCATTGCTCAAGCGGAATCTTAAAGAGAGAGAGTTTTATTGACAGCAAAAAGTGGGAGTCAAAAGATTAAAAGAATAAATGTTCTTTGAAATTGTAAAATCAGTCAAAGGAACCAGTCGTCCTAAGTCAATTTGAGTGTAAGAACCAAGAAAGTTGAATAGGTTTCCTTGCAAAGCCCTTCTCCACAAAAATAATTAAAGTCCCTCTCTCCCCTAACAACCAACCACCTTGAAATTAATGGTAACTTTTCCTTTCCATCCCTACTTTATCAGCGGTGGCCCTCTTACAGTGTCAGGCCAATCCCATAACCTTTAATTCCGTCACCGACTTATGCATGTATTCATGTGCGTGTGTATATATATATATATACACACACACGTATGCGCACATATTTTACTTTTAGCAATTTTCTCGTGACAAAATAATGGAACTCAATGGCTGTTTGGCCTACCAAATAAATAAATAAATAAATAATATAAAAAATTAACAAAAATTACAAAAAGGTGTTAACTTTTTTTAATAATTTGCAATGAAATTTTGTCACGTATCATTTTTATGTCAATTTTTTATATTTTTTTTGTACTTTTTGACCAATCAAACAGCTTTTAAAGAATTAGTCATTTGTATATGTTTTCTTTTTTCTTTTTTTATATAATAATTTCACTTATCATATATAAATATAAAGTGTTTATATATTTATATATTTCTACATATGTTTTCTTTATATATTTCATTGTTAAAACTAAAACAAAGTTATAAAATGATAGTTAAATGTCATTCATTCTTGTTGTGATTATTTGACGGGGCTATGCTGGGTTTTTTACAAAATTTTATAAATTTTTAGAAAAATCAACTTTTTTTTATTCATAATATGAATTTTCAAACTGTGATTTTTACAAATTTATAATAATTTTCACAACTCAAAACACCACTAATATGACTTTGGTTAATTGTGGCAATACAAGCTCATGAGCCTGGGTCCATTCAAAATATGTAGGAATTGGTCAATCCCGAAACGGGCTGGCGCCAAATTGCTGGGTTCGTTGGATTTGGACCCAAAATTGTTAACCCACATGGCCTGGACCTAGATGTGTGGACTTTTACTCGGGGTGAGCCAGGCGGGCTCAAAGTCCTTTTAAATTTTGCTTAATATTCTTGAATTAAGGGTTTCTCCAAAAAAAAAAAAAAAAAAAAACACAAAAAAAAAAAAACCAAAAAATAAGTAAGAAGAGAATTTAAAATTATTCTGCTATTTTTTGTGATGAAAAATAAAAGGTAAAAATAAATAAATTAGTAAAATTAATTTATGAATGAATTTTTTATATATTTTTTAATCAACTAAAATAAAGACTTGCATTTAGAATTTTATATTTTCCTTCTCTTGCCTCCTCTCTCTCTCTCTCTCTCTCTCTCTCCCTCTCCCTCTCTCACTTTCTCTCTCTTTTTCCCCCCTTTCGAAACCCTCAATCCAAACACCTCCTTAACTTAAAAAAAATTTAAAATAAGTCTGTCAAATGAGGTTAGGTTGGGCTCTGGGCCACTTACTGGGCCAATCGAGGGTCGGATTTGCACAGGTAGTTGGCTATCAAGGGTCGATCCACGTGCCGTTTTGAATGAAATTACCAAGAAGTCATTGCCTTGGCGTCGTAATTTTATAGAAAAGTAAGGCTATAGTGAAAATTTCTCAGCTCAATCTCTCTCAGCCCAACCCAACCCAACCCACGTGCCAAAGAAAGCCTGTCAAAGTCTTGGGTTGGACAAAATGACCTGAAGCCTTTTGTACCTCACGATTATGTTATGGTAGAAATTAACCTTCCATATCTTTTTATCTTTATCTTTTTGCACAAAGCAAGCAAGGAGGTGACGGTGGATTTTTCAAATTTGTGAAATTTTAATTTTTTTATAAATATCTATAATTTAAAATAAATTTTTTACAATTACCGCGTAATTAAACAATTTCATCTATTTACATTTTTATCTTCTTTAAATTAATGTCTTGTAACTATTGACTACTTTTATATATTTTTTATTTTTTTAAATGTCTCTTAATTAATTACTATCTACTTACCTATTCTTAATTATTATATTTTTTTAACAATTTTGAGGCAGTTTTACCATTTTTATAATTTTATTTTAATTAAAATAATAAATTAAAAAATCACACAAACAATGTATGACTCCTCCAGTTAGTTTTTTTTTTTTTTTTTTTTATATTGATGACAGTATAGTATTGTAAGTAAAAATATTATCGTATGCCATTTTAGTCAAATTTTAGTTGTTCCTAATTATTAATGCTGCCTGGTTTTATATAAATTAAAAATTACACATCTATAAATGGGAATGACGGGAGATGAATTGAATACAGAAGAAACCCAATTAGACTAAGTAGAATAGCTACCCTCACATTAGGCGAAGTATGCTAGCTAGCTAACGTTATTACGCTGGGCTTCATCTATCTGTCATGCGACAAATTGCTTACAGAATATATATGGTGCATTATTATTTGGGACCCTCTCTCTCTCTCTCTCTCTCTCTCTCTCTCTCTCTCTCTCTCTCTCTCTCTCTCTCTCACACTTACTGGACCAGAAAATAATGAAAATTTCATTTTGCTTTTGAATTTTACTAAAAATTTTATTTTAGTAATTCATTTTTTTCCTAATTATCAACGAGTTAAACTTTTAATTAATTACTATCTCTTTTCTAATAAATATTTTTTTCTTACATTTGTATCATTAAATATTTAAATTTTAACTACGAAATGGTCATTAAAAAGGTAATAAAACTTTTCAATCTCTTAATTATTTAAAAATATTTATACTTTAAAACAAATTAATACTTTAAAGTGGGGTATTGATTAAAGTTCAGGCCAAGCACGATAAAATCTGCCTAAAAATATATGTAAAAAAAAGACTAAAATAATATAATAATAATATTGTAATTATTAAAATATACATGTATTATTATTTTCAAATTGTAAGCTTATAAATATTTTTTTTTATCATTTTAACTACTTTTTCCCATGGAATTTTACCATTATCCTTTCACTGCAACATTGCACTAGCCTTTCCGTACAGAGATTGGACAGTTGGATCCAAAGAATAATAAAAATAATAAAGAAATGTACACTTGAGTAAAAAAAAAAAAAAAGATTTAATCTCGAGAGATTCACTCCCTAGGTCAAACCCCTAGAGAGTGAATCTCTTTTGGTTTGTGCCACACATACCGGCCCCTCAACATGTATAGCGGTCAATCGCAAACTCGCGTAGCGGCGGGGAGTCGGACCCACACCCAAGAACTGGATACGGTTCGTCCAGCCAAGGAGGCCCGTCCTACCAACCTTTACTATGCTTTGCGCCCGGGAGGCTGGCCCCAAGTTTTTGCTAGAGAGGAGACTTGAACTTGAGACCTTGGGGTGGTAAGCCCCTAAGTCCCAGTCCAAGACCATCCCATCTAACCCCTTGGGGTTGAAATGTACACTTGAGTAGTCCCGTCGATAAATAGGAGAAACCGGAAAGGTCAAAAAGTTAAATCCATTGTCTTGCGTCGATAAGAAAAAATAAATTAAGAAATAAAGGTAAAAGAATTCTCAAAAATTTTGAAGTCCTGTTTGGAGTTTTGAATCTTATTAAAAAATGTTAAAAATTTTTTAAAATTATTTATTTTTATTTTATCATCCAAATTACGAAACAATAATTTTTATTAAATTTACTAATTTTTTTTCGTTCCAAACGTTACCTAAATACAAGTTAATGGAACCCCACATGAATAAATACACAAAGGAGTGGTTTAAAAAAAAAAAAAAAACACACAAAGGAGATCTGCCGTGTAGCTAATTTGAAGGATCCAAAGGTAAGAAACAAAAAGCATCGATTCCTGCTCTCTAGTAAACTCTCTTTCTTTTCTTCCCATTTAGAAAGAGGAATATATATATATATAATCTCCATAGAAATCACTTCTCTTCAACATGGCCCTGAGAAGCAACGTCACCGGCGCAATCAACTTCGTGGCCGTGCTTCTCTCCATTCCGGTCATAGGAGCTGGAATCTGGCTGATGTCGGAACAAGATAACAACTGCGTGAAGATCCTTCAGTGGCCGGTCATTATTTTGGGAGCCCTCATCTTGGTTGTGGCCATAACAGGAGTCGTAGGAGGGCTATGTCGAGTCCCTTGGCTCCTTGTGTTCTACTTCGTCGCCATGCTACTTCTTATAGTACTGCTTGCGTGTTTGGTGGTTTTCGTCTATATGGTCACCATTAGAGGTCATGGTCACCCTGAACCCAACCGGGCTTACTTGGAATATAGCCTTGACGGCTTCTCCGGCTGGCTCCGTCGGAGGGTTCGGAGTTCTTACAAGTGGGATCGGATCAAGAACTGCCTTAGCTCCACAAGTATGTGTGCTCAGTTGAATCAGAGTTATACCATGGCTATAGACTTCTTCAATGCACACCTCACCCCCTTACAGGTACATATATGATCAATATAGCTTACATTATTTTCTGTCATCTTCCAGATATTAACTGACCGACGCATGTAAGTAGAAGTTTGCTAAAAATACATTTAGCACACTTATACTTTATCATCAATCCTGCTGCAAAATTTTGTATTTGTTATTGTGCAACTTTTTTTTTTTTTTTAACATTAATTTGATTCAGTCGTAATGTTGTCTCTTTGTCTAAATTTGTTAAAAATTTTGTCATGTGAGTCTAACTGGACAAATGAAAATTTTAACAAAATTTGATGAAGGGTTGACATTGAAACTAGATTGACTATATGTACCAAAATATAACAACTAAAATATATGTCCCGAAAAATTAAAATTAGACATAAATACAAATATAACAAGTGTATTTCCTCCAAAAGTTCATATGAAGTGCCTTTTTTTTGGGGGGGAGGGGGGGTTTGTTATATACCTTCCAAATATACGCATTTTAGATCCAAGCTCCGTTTGGATTTCGAAATAAGCAACCGAGAAAAAATGCCCCAATATATATATATATATATGGTGGTAAAAAAGTTTTAAGCATAATAGTTGTTTACGTCGTTTATTTAGAAAGGGGGGGGGGGGAAGGGTTCAAAGCAGTTTCCCCTTTCTACGATTTCGTGGTTAGTTCTCTGCAAGATCCAAACGGAGCCTTAGCTGCCTCAGTTTTCCTTAGATGGTCATGTCAAAGTAGGGTTTCCGTGCTTGCTAATCAAAGAATAGACAAACGACTAAAGTAAAAAGAGTGAAGATTCGTCAACAATGTAATTATAGTACTAGTCATCTTTATCTTTATAATCTTTATCTTTATCTTTATCTTTATCTTTATCATTATTTTAATCTTTTGCTTTTGTTATATATACATATATATTTAACAGTCAGGATGCTGTAAGCCACCAACACAATGTGGGTACACATTCGTGAACCCCACATATTGGATCAGCCCCATAAGCATTGCTGCGGACCAAGATTGTATAGTGTGGAACAACGACCAGACCCAGCTGTGCTACTCCTGCAACTCATGCAAGGCCGGATTACTAGCTAATCTGAGGAAAGAGTGGAGGAGAGCTAACGTAATACTGCTCATAACCCTTATTGCTCTTATATGTGTTTATCTGATCGGTTGCTGTGCCTTTAGGAATGCTAAAACCGAAGAGCTCTTTCAAAAATACAGGCAAGGCTACACCTAGCTAATAATTACAAGTCACACACTCTTTTTTTTTTTTTTGGCCCCCCGGGGGGGTTGCTCTTGAGCTTTAAAGCTCCAGTAAATTGTCTATTTTAGAATTTAATTAGGTAAACTTAGCACGGGTGGAATACGCAAGGGAAGTGAGCTAGGCTGGAGTGTGAATGGGAATGGCATTTTCTTTGCTTTCTTGACTTTTGGTAGTTGGTACTAGAAAATGATTCATGTGTTCACATTTGGGGTGATGGCAGCGAGTCACGTATCACGATGATCATGAATAAAGGTTGAACTTGATTTGCGGAGGGCACCGAAAGTTAACTTCTTTGAAATTTGTTACATATGTATATTATAATCTGCGTGGCGTTGTCTTTAGCAGTGCAGCCTAATATTTTTCAAAAATGTGAAAAAGGAAAATGAAAAAAAAAAAAAAAACTACAATTTGTAAAATGATTTAAAAAAAAAAAAGGTAATGACAAGTATAATAGTAATGTAAAATAATAAAATGTAACCAAAAAAATAATAAAAAAAAAAAAGAAAAAGAGCATTTAACGACAACGAAGAAATCTAAAAACATTATATGATGGCATTACGTAACGGTTGCCGAAGATTTGTAAAACCACGATGTGCCTAATATTGAAATGAAACACAGAATGGGCTTTGGAGGATGTGCATTTGTTGGTTGTAAGAGAAATATACACATCAGCCTTTCAAAGTTGGATTTTTTATTTTATTATTTTTTTTGGGGTTGTGAGTTGAGGGGACCTACACGATATGCAGAATTATGAGTTGAGGTCAGGGGACAGAAATTGATTCCAAGAGCAAAGGATTGAACCCATATCGAACGGATGGAAAGCACTAATGACTGTGGGCTATGTTTGTTTTGATGCATTAAATGGTGGGATATAAATAATATTATGAGATAATATTTATAATAAGATAAAATATGAAATTAATTTTTAATGTGAGATTATTTATTTTAGTGTTTGGTTAGTGAAATATAAAGTGTGATAAAATATATGATTTGACATGAGATGAGATAAAAAATAATTTTAGACTTTTAAATTTTAACAGGAAACAAATTCAGAAGTGAGGTATAAGTAATACCATATTTCTCATAGTATTATTTATCCTCATTTTGGGGATATGAAATCTAATTCAAAGTTATAATACTGTAAATTAAACACATGACTAAAGTTAATTTGATAAAAAAATAATAGGCTACTTATCTAACTCCCCAATTTTATCCGTCAATCAAACAAACATTGACGTAGGGCATGCAAGAAGATATATATATATATATATATACACGTTGATGAGCAAGAGTAGACAGAATAGCGTGAGAACTAAATCGCCTCGTGATTATATGACTTCCATGAAAAATATGGATACTGATTAATTAAGCTTCCCAAAGGTAAAGAAGGTCGTTCAGAAATTGATTTTTGAGGGATGAGGTTGAAAATTTTTTAAGAAGAGTAGTTACTAGCAGTTTAACGAAAGAGTTAGAAATTTTTTTATTAAAATTATATTAAATTTCTGAGAATTTTTCAGAATTGGAAAGTCACATCCCTACAACAGTACTTGATCTCAGTAGCCCATTGCTTCAATATTCTAGAATGAGAAATAATATTTGTAGATGAAAACTAGGCCTCTATGCGATGTAACATTGATTAAAAAAAAAAAAAAAAAAAGAAGAAGAGGAGGCGGAGGAAAACAAAATGAAAGAAGAAGTAGCGGAAAAATGATGATGGTGATAACAACTTGATTACTCCTATTGTGTTATTACTTCACATTGTGTTTATGTTTTCATCGTTAATTTTTAAATAAAAGATATCATTTTACAACTGTAATGTTTTTAAACAAAATATACTAATCATTACGGGTAGTCACCAATGCAAATTAGACGAGCGGTGACTTGTACGGAATAAAAGAATGGTGAAAATAGATTAAATATGATGATAAAGATGTTAATCAATTGGGATAAGTTGTAAAGTCCTTTAACAATTTTTATGGTTGGTGTTGTGCTTAATTTGCTGAAGCTAATTGGGTGGCGTGGGAAAACTTATGAATTGAATGGGTATAGTGGCTGAATTACAAAGCTTCAGTTTATTCTAAGAATATTTAAAAAGAATATATAGATTTTTTAGATATGCCCTCTTTAATAATTAATTTTTTTATTTAAAATTAACTATTGAGCTAAATTTTTTATATTTAGTCCAAGAATATCCAAAAGGAATACAAAGATTTTGGAAAAATACTTTCTCCGATAATTAAACATTTATTCAAAATTAACTATCCAGCTCGAGGTTTTACAATGCTTAGTTAAATAAAAATAATGAAGAAAATTCAAAAAAAAAAAAAAAAAACAAGATAACTACCTAAACCAGAAAAGATTCTAATTTCATCAACAAAGCAAATAATTAGTGCCCAAAACGTCAGAATTTGACTTCTAGATTTTATTTTTATTTTTATTTTTTTTGTCATGACCGTAAGTAATCGGAACAGATTTATCTTGAAAAAATATTCAAAATGAATGTATAATATAACAATGCCAAAATACATTTGGACTACTGCCAAAATAAGAATCGGCTAATTCTTACCAAAATTTCCTATTTTTGAGTAGTTTAATGTAATCTGGGCTGCCTCGGCATTGTTGGGTTTGGTCTTGTAGACGTTGTTTAATAATGTTGACAGTTATTGCCATGTTGATTCCTTGGGCTAGGTCGAAGCTGCTGGAGAACAACCCATTTAAAATTCACAGACACAATCTAAATCATGGAAGCTAAAACTCATGGAGTTCCAAAAAAGTTCAAAAAAATATCAAAAGTTGATATTGATGTGATATAAAAATAACACATGGTAAAATTTGATTGGAGTAATTTAAAAACTTTTGAAATTTTTAAAATTTTTTAAAAAAAGATGCAAATGACCCAATGAATATATATTACAGTTTACTTTTGGCGTGCTTTACGGCAATATTTGATTGCAGTTAAGGTCACGAATAAATAATATTGTAAAATAATATATAGAATTAAATATAGTATATGTGTTTTTTTTTTTAATAATCTTAACGAAAAATTAATCAAGACATTAAAATATACAATATCACCCTTTCTGTGGAACATCTCCCACTCCAGACATAAAATTTAAAATAATTTCACACAGCCTACTAGCAACAATCATAAGTGAGAGGTGAAATTACCTTTTTGAGAAAGAAAGAGGAGAGGCTACCGAATCTTGTTTTGTAAGTCAGTTTAATCAAAATTTGATAGTTCATAATAAAATTAAATATAAAAATTATTTTAAAATATTTACTTTAAATTTTTAAATTTATTTTTATTATTTAACTATCAATTTTAATTAAATGATTCACAAGTTCAATATCACGGGTTGGCAGCACTATACATTCAAGTAATATGCCCCAAAGCCACCGTACTTTAAATACATTAGTCGCATTCGTTTGCCGGACAAAAAGACGGGATTGGACAATGTTATCCGTGGGTCTCACAACAGTGGGGTTTGATTTGTAACGTGCCCGTGGGATATATTGTCCCTTCCGAATATTATGTCCGGTGAATGGATGGATTAATAATCTAATGGGAGTGGTGGTATTATTTATACTTCATTTCTGGATTTGTTTCCTGCCAAGATTTAGAAATCTAAAATTATTTTTTGTTACATCTCATGTCAAATCACATCTTTTATCTCACTTTATATCCTACTAATCAAACACTAAGAAAATAATCTCACATAAAAAATTAATCCCATGTTATATCTAATCCCATATATTATCTCATGATATTACTTATACCCTATCATCTAATCCCTTAAAACAAACATAACTATTAGGAAAAAGAAGATCCCAATGAGTAGGGAATTGATTTATTTATATATATATATATATATATATGTATACATACTAGGAATTCTAAGTTAGCAGGATCAGTTTGATTCATGTTTCCAAATTACAAATACTCATGGGCCTTAAAGAACCCAACTGATTCAAAATCAAGCTTAATCACTGGTTTGGTTGCGCAGCCCACAATTTTAATGGCAGCTCAACCCCCCCTCTCTCCCTCTCCCTCTCCCTCTCAATGAGGAGGCAGTTAGATATTGTCAGGTTGTAAAATTAGTGGCACGCTGAAGAAGCAAATGTGCTAGAAATTAGAGGTCCATAACGCATTATCTCCTTCCTGGACATATTGTTGCTGCAACTTTATATTATGGTGTTTTTAGTAATTTAGGTCACAGAAATCTTACATTGTGGTTGTATGGGCCAGGAGTGTTTAGTCTACAGGGGAAGGGAAGACGCCAACATGCCGACGGAAGAGGATAAATCTATTCATTGAATGAAACTGGTTGACTTTTGGGCATGGTCCAATCATGAGATCGGTTTGATCATGGCCCATAATTCTCCGCTGTACTGAAATTTATTCCCACTTGGATTTTCTCACTCTAAACTTCCCTCACACATTCAAATTGAGACCTACACGTTAAGGCTTCTTCAAGATATATATATATATATATATATTTTTCTCAAGATGTGACCAGACCTTCCGGGGCTTTTTTTTTTTTTTTTTTTTTTGACGTGAAGAAATGAACATGAAAGATCAAAACAAATTAACTTCAGGAGATTGATTGGCTCCAAAATCAATTATGTTTTCTTAGGCCAATTTTCATACCTTTATAAAGTTGTGCCTAATAACAAAATCCTATTCGGGAAAAATCCCAAATTTTGAAAATTTTATTTCTTTATTTTGAATCAGCAAATTTATTGGAATGTACCATATAATAAAGGCTCGACTCTATATATATATATATATATTATCGCAGAGTTCTATAACGTAGACAATTGACAAATTCAAACAAATCTTAATTTTGGATTTCTAATTACAATATATGACTTGGTTGTATTGGTATAACCTTATGGAAAGTCTTAATGTTTATTGTAAATAGGCTTGAGTTTGAGTTTTTGAAAGACTAGAAACTCTAGACTCTAAAGAAAAACAAAAAGTTTGAAGTTTATTCAGTGATTACATTTGATTAGGATTGCCCTGAAGATTACTCGATAGTTAGAAGGGTTTTAGCATGTGCTAGCAAAGGTAGAAGACTAGGCGGGTTCTAGTCAGGGCTAGCCCTTGGGTAAGATCCAAGAGCCCAAGTCTAAGGCCCCAAAAACAACCCAAAAAATGACCCCCTAATCTAGTTTCTATAGTTAAGATGAAGTACGAGTCTTTTTTAACTCAAATATGACTGTCAATTACTTTAAGAATCTTAAAACAATTAATTCATTAGCCCTAATAATTTTCTAAAGGCCCCATATTGTGATTGTTTGTTACGTTGTTGTTTTTAGCAAAAATTTTCCAGTAGGGGCTTCATTTTTAGGATCAGCCTTGGGTCTAAAAAATGTTGGAGTTAGATTTGGTTAGTTCTGTTATATGCTTGTAATTCATTAGTTTCAATAACTTTTTAGGGGTCCCATATTGTGACTATTTGTTATGAATGTAGAAGATGGGACTAGCTAGAGGATGGATGCGTGAGAGTTCAACCTTATCTAATGAAGGTATCTCATCCAACAAGGGTAAAAGGCATTTGAGATATTATGAATTCTTCAGATTTCAGAATTTTATAAATTTTTAAATTTCAGAACTCTATGATAGTTAAGGTTTTGTGTTCGACTGTCTTATGCATTCTCTTGAATGTCTGAGGATTTGACCTTCAAAGAAGGTAGAAGGCTAAATGATGATAGCCTAAGAGTTCATGCAATTACGAATTCTCCAAATTTCAGAATTCAACGATAGTTAAGATTTCAGACAATTGACCTCATCCAATGAAGGTAGAAGACTAAGCGATAGCAACTTAAGCGTTCAAGAATTCTCTCAGATGCATGAAGGTTCGACCTCATCAAATGAATATGCAAAAGAGTTTGACCTCATCCAATAAAGGTAGGAGGCTAAATGATAGCAACTTAAGAGTTCAAGCTATTATGAATTCTCCAAATTTAAGAATTATAAGGTAGTTAGTAGAAGGCTAATAGATTCTATATCATACCATGAAGGTGCAACTTAAGAGTTGATGCTATTATGAATTAACGATAGTTAATACTTTCACGAACGAGGGTGTGACTTCATCCAATAAATTTCGAAGGTTTGATCTCATCTAAAAGGTAGAAGGCTAAGCGATGACAACTTACGTGTTAGAGAATTTGAGTCAGAGAATTCTCTTGAATGCATAAGGGTTCAAACTCATCCAATGGAAGTAGAAGGCTAAATGATGACAAGGTATTGTGAGTTCTCCAAAATTTAGAATTCTACGGTAGTTAGTAGAAGGCTAATTGATGGCAACTTAAGCATTCGAAAATTCTCTTTAGGGTTCAAAGAATAGTAAGGGATGGCAACTTAAGAATTGGTGCTATTATGAATTCTTCAAATTTTAGAATTCAATGAGGGTTTGACCTCATTCAATAAAGGTAGAAGTCTAAGCTATGGCAACTTAAGCTTTTCAAGTCGACCTCATCCAATGAATGTATGAATGTAAAAGGTTAAACGATGGCAACTTAAGACTTACAAATTTTCTAAATTTTAGAATTCTACCTAACTGACGTCATCCAATAAAGTAGAAGGTTAAACGATGTTAACTGCCATTAGAATTAGGGTTCAACCTCATCCAACGAATTTCGAGAAAACATGAGTTGGTGCTAAAATGAATTCTCGAAATTTCAGAATTCAACGATAGTTAAGAATTAGGACGAATGAGGGTTCAACCTTATCCAATGAATTTCAGACAAACAAGAGTTCTACCTCATCCAATGAATGTAGAAGTCTTAAGCATTAAATAACTCTATTGAATGTATGAGGGTTTGACCTCGAGTTGGTGCAATTATGAATTCACCAAATTTCAAAATTTAACTATACTATTACGAATTCTCCAAATTTGCAATTATGAATTCACCAAATTTCAAAATTTAACTATACTATTGCAAATTCTCCAAATTTCAGAATTGGACGAATGAGGGTTCAACCTCATCCAATGAATTTCGGACAAACGAGTGTTTGACCTCATCCAGTGAGGGTAAAATGCTAAGTGATGGCAACTTAAGCATTAAAGAATTCTCTTGGATATGCAAGGGTTTAACCTTATCCAATGAATATGTATGAGGGTTTGACCTCATCTAATGAAAGTAGAAGGCTAAACAATGGCAAGTTAAGAGTTAAAGATATTATAAATTCTCCAAATTTCAGAATTCTAGTTAGTAGAAGACTAACCAATGGCAACTTAAGCATTTGAGAATTCTCTTGATGCATGATTATTCGACCTCCTCCAATGAATGAATGAATGTAGAAGGGTAGACGAAGGCAACTTAAGAGTTCAAGCTATTAGGAATTCTCCAAACTTTAGAATTCTATGATAGTTAAAATGCCATTTGGTATATCTATTTTGATTCTATTTTCTATTTTGTAAATTTGACAATAAGGAACACAGTTTAAAACGTATTTGGTCATTTATGTTTTCAAAATCTATTTTAGAAAATAGAAAATAGGTTTATACATGAAATGTAAATTGACAAAAAATCGTTTTGAGTATTTTTAATCCAAAATAAGAAAATTCTTAAAATATGAAAAAAATGTCAAATCAAATACATTTTTTGTTTTCTTATTTTGAGATTTTCAAAACATAAAACACAAAATGAAAAACAAAAATAGAAAACAAAAAACAAAAAAATAAAAAATACAAACTAAATGGCATGTAAGATTTTAGTGAAACGAAATTTTAAATGAAAAAAAAAAAGAATGGAGTTCTATTCTGCTTTGGTTTTTGGGTCGGTTATTGCACGTACACCACGGTCAAGAGTTGGATGGCAAATGGAGCAAATATTATACTTCAATTATTAAAGAAGTTCCAAGTTCCATGATTTTCCTAGCAACAAATTTTATAATTCTTATGGTGTATTGAAGGAGTTCAAGATTTATGTGTTCTTTGATGCTTATGATATCCTAAAGGAGATTTACGTATCCTATAAGGAGTTAGGGAATGTTTTTTTTCAATTAATCATGGTACATTGAGGAGTTCAAGTTTGAGAAGTCGGTTTATTGTGTACAAAATTTTGTAATTAATTTTTTCTTACAATTTTTGTAAGGTTTTTTCGTCATCAAGTTTATATTTATTGTAATTAATTGATTTATTTAATTATCTATTTAATTGCGATTACATCTATTATCGTTGAACAAGCATCTTCAAAATTTCAATTATTAAGACATAACTTCAACAATTATAATTGTAAGATTAAGCCATAATCCTAATATAATTTTTCCATGTTCTAGTACATTGGGCGATGCTTAGTCTCCAACCAAAGTTGTATTAAGGATGCTTAAATAAAGTCCCGAAAGGAGTAGTCGGGTTGGTCAAGGGTCGGGGCCGTAGGGCTCGAGCCATGTGAGGTCTCGAGTTTGATTCCTTCGGGCGGCGGTCTTTCCTCTTAATGTGGCGGCGATCTTCAACGGCCTTTCCGGCTAAGTCGGTCAGCCGGGATTTGTCTAAACTAGTTTACCTCCTCGTGGTTCTTTGCCGGCTAGGGCCACGGGTTTCACCCAGTGCGCACCCATAGATAACGGCTGCGGGCTTCTCTCCGACACCAGAAGGATGCTTAAATAAAGTACAAATCAAGAGGTAAATCCAATCAATCAATAACCAAATAGTTAGTAAGAAGGGAATTACAACTAAGTATAAACTCAAAAGTTCTAAGTTGTTGCTAAAACAGAACTCAATTTGTGAATTAAAATTTTAGGTAAAATTCACAGAGAAAAGATGAAATTTAACCAAAAAATAGATAAAAACGAAATTAAAAAAGAAATGCAAGAAAGAAAGAAATGAAACCATCCAACATCTATGATGAAATTTTGGATTATTCTTCGATCAAATCAAACACAAGTACTCCAAACAAAGTTGAGGGTCCCCTCCCTCCAACTTGGTGTCCACACAACTTGTAATGTACTTCACATGCTGAAAGCAATAGATCCTACTCTGGGAGTCTGGGTGAGCTGAACTCCAGACATTTGGAAAGGGTTTGCTTCGCAAACTAACTACTCGGCATTCATAAAAGCAACTTTGGGTAGCTAGGATTTTTTTTTTTGGGCCGGGGGGGGATTGTTGTGGTGTTGTCGCTTTTGCTTTCCAGTGATTACAAATTTGAGTGTTTTCAGAATAACTAAAAAGTTTAAATCAGCTGGTCTGGACAGCCTAAATTACACACACACACAAAATATTAATTAGGCACTACTATTGGGTTGAAGCAGTTTGATTTTACAGTTAAGCTGGGTCAAGCATAATTACTAATTGGTAACAACCAAACTTGATAAATTAACCCATTTCGCTGAATGAATTGATTAACTCCTAATGCGATCCTCTCCATTCTGGGTTACCTCCAGTCATTGGTCAGTGCACTAAAGTTTGACGATTTATCATGAGAAATTTAATTACATGTTTCATTTTGACCTTAATATGATGGGTATATGATTTAAATAATACTCAAAATAGTTATGAAAAGAATCGTTAGAAATTTATAGTGATTACAACTACAATTTTAAAGTAATTATGACAAAAATTAGAAAAAAAATTCAAAAATAGATAAAAAGACACATTAATTTTAATTCAATAATTTTTTAAAAATATGACGACAAAAATGTTAGCAAAATGCTTTTACTTTCGGCCTTCAAGACTTCTTAATTAGAACCAACACCAGAAGACAGTAAATGGAAAACGTTTGATGTCGGGCCCAACCTTTAACTAGCCCTGATAAAACATTAATGCTCCGACAAAACATTAATGCTCTCAAATTAATTGCATAAAATAAGAAAGAAAAGAGTGGTCAACAAGGGGTTCAAGCGCTGCAGCGAATAAATTTACTACAGGGACTGCAGTGAAAAATGAAAAGTTAAGATTTTTTTATACTTAATTCAATAGTTGTAATTTATTTTAATTAAATTTATTTTTAAAATAAAAATAAAAATTTAAAAATTTTGATCGGAGCATAATTAATGCAGAATATTAAAGATTTCGTATCATTAAAATGTAAAAAAATCTTAACCATCCGTTTTTTCATTACAGTCCCTGCAGTAGATTTGTTCACTACAATTCTCTTGAACTCGGTCAACAAGGACGAACTGAGAGTTCTTGAGAGAAGTTAAAGAATTTTCAATAAAAAATTAAAATAAGTAATTCAAAAAATATATAACTATCACCTCTTACGTAAAATATGAATGTTAATTACCGTTAAAAGGTTAACTTTTTTTTTAATACATCAAGTGGATTAGAAATTAAAGTAGAATTTAAATAAATTTTTATGCTACAGAATTTATCAATAATTGAATACCTTTTAAATTTTTCCACAACTTCTACTTCAACATGTACAATTAATGCGTGCACTTACGAGAAAACAATTTTTTTTTTACCTTATTTTGAAATTTAGTTTTAACAAGATTGATGAATTAAAATGGATACTTTGTAGTTTCAGTAATTTTTTTTTTTACTTTTATAAAGTTTTTAACGTAGGTTCCATTAGATCATGACAAACCTTGACTCTACGGATAAGCTTTGTCTCTGGTGGTCAAATACACAACGTTCTTGTCTTGTAAAGTAAGCAATTTTTTTAGTCGCAATAAGCACAAGGTGGCTTCTGAATGCATAATATTAAATTTTAAAGATAATACATAATCAAGATATACATAGTAAAAAGACGATGTGATTAACTAAGATGGCAAGGTGAAAAAAAGGGTAAATCTTTCAACCTCAAGATAAGCTTCACCATAATTTTCCAATCCCAGTTAACCATGATTTGACTTGTACTTCGTGTTTTTGTGATTGTAAGCAGTTGGCCATCGCTAACTCTTTATAAATTTTTTTACTTTATTTTAATTTTTACTAATTTTTTTAATTTTTTCACTAAAATTTATCAAAAGCATTTTAATTTTTACTAATTTTTTTGACTTTTACTAATTATTATTATTATTATTTAATTTTCTTCAATTTCTATAATTTTTTTAATTTTGTTTCAAATTTGTGAACTTTCATAAATTTTTAGATTAGGACACAATATTTTTAATTTTCTACATTTTATTTTATTTTTTTATAAACCTCTCCCCCAGGCAAGGTGATTGCGGGAAACTCCAACTTGTTTTGGTATAACATTTTTTAAATTCTAAAAAATTAAAAATAAAATACAATTGTATTTAATCTCTTGACATGTCATGTTCAATCTCATTGCCTTAATTTGAACTTGAATGGCCACTTTTCCATATATTATAAATTATCATTTTTCCCCAAAAAAAATAAAACATTAATAATAATAATATGTCAAAAATTACATTTAGAAAAAAATTCTAAGTTTTATTTTCTGTTTGGGCACGAGGTTAGAATGGAATGTTTGCTTTTAGAGAAAAGTAGATTCGTCAACAAAGCTGTTCCTAGCCAAATTGAATTCTTCAACAGCAAATTTCCAAACAACATTAAGAATGTCTAGAAGTACAATTAATTGGCCCCATACAGTGCCTCTTTTTCTTTTTCCTCCTCCATGTGATTTCTTGGCACAACCTCTTGTAATTACGTACCCACCAATTAATAGTGCATATAGTTTCATGACTTGATGCTGAAACCTAAATCAAATCTCAAATTATTAGTTAAAAATTTTGAAATTCTAATTAATTTTACAATTAAGTGAATCCAACCAAATCAAGTAACTAATTTCAATTTGACTCAACTTTACATAAATACGTTAGAACAATGACAGTTTAAGAAAGAATTGAAACTATAATAAATCTTTTTAATTAATGATCCGTTTGACGCAGTGAAAAATAATAAAAAAATAACAAAAAATGTGATTTGAGAAATTTTTTGGTGTTTAGCGTGCAGTCATCAAACCACCTTTTTCAAAGATAAATAATGAAATTTTTTTACTTTTGTGTCAATTTTTTAGAGAGATAAACCGTCTGAATGATTTTTTGGTTCCGTCAAAATGGTTTTATGTTAAAATTTATTAAATGTAATTAAAAAGTTTTTAAGACTTATAGAAAAGTTATTAGAGTTTGTGAAATATTATTGGAGTTTGTAAAAAAGTAATTGGCATTTGTAAAAATCTATTGAAATATGTAAATATATATAAATTTATAAAATGTGTTAGAGAATTTTAGAAATTTTCAAAAATTTTTATTTTTTTTAGAATTTTTTGGTTGTGTCAAACGGATCCTAAGTGGATCAATTCAAATTAAATAATTAATTTTGATCTTTTTTTAGTTTGATTTGACTGTTTTATAGGATAAGAAATATATATTTTTTTACATAAATATGTCTCATCAGTGAATTTTGCTTGATTTCTGGTAATAACTCTAAAATTAATAAATGATGTTATATAGAAATACATAAAAATCTTTCTACTTATCAGCAAAAAAAATAAATAAATAAAAAATAAATGTAGAACCTCGATTATTTAAAAAAAAACTTAATTCTTTAAATAAAAAATAATAAGGATAGGATTAAAAATAATTATTTTATAATTTTTACAAATTCAATTCCATAATTGTAATACATCTTCCAGTGTAATATTTTTTTAAGTATATTCTTTTTAAATATCTTATATTTTTATTAATAATAACGGTTTGATTTGATTCACCGACCTCTCAAATCGTAGACCGATCCAAATCATTTATTTTTTAAATTTTTTTAAAATTATAATCAAATTGTTGATTCAAAAAAAAAAAAAAACTAAACTAAATTAAAAGAGCCGATTTAATTCAATTTAACAGTTTGACAAATTTTTCACATTTGGAGAAGGTGGTCTAATTTGCCAAAAGAATTTTTTAAATATATTCTTTTTAAAGATCTTATATGTTTTATTAATAATATCCATATCATTCAATCTAACGACCTCTCAAATTGTTGACGGAATGAACCACATCATTTATTTTTCTAATTTCTTCAAATTGTAATTGAAAGTTGATTCGAAAAAAGAAAAAAAATGACTAAATCAAATTAAAAGAGTAAATTTAGGGTGCGTTTAGAGTGATAAAAAATGAGATAAATTGTGAGTTAATAATTCGTGCAATGAGATAAAAAATAATACAATTTTTAATTTTTTCACGTTTTTCAAAATTTTTTATCGCTCTAAATGGAGTCTTAATTCAATTTACCAAGTTTGACTAATTCGCCACATGGGGAAAAGGTGGTCTAATGTGCCAAAAGAATTTACTGGCATCCCGTCAATTAAATTTACTAAAAGATTAACCAAGGGGCCCATTAATTAATGTTCTAAACTCTCAACTAGGGCAAAGGTACATAATTAAACACACAAAACTCATTCCTAATTAATAGGGGAAAACGGTAGGTCAAGGAAAGCGATTAGGGGAAGCAACTCAAGAAGAAGTCATGGGGGCATTATAATACTAACCTTTGATTTATCTAAGTAGGTAATGTTGGTGGCCTGAAAAAGAGACCATAAAGCCAATCAATATTAACTAAATGGGGATGTGGGGTCCCAAAATTGAAGAAAGAGAGTGAGAGAGAGAGAGAGAGAGAGAGAGAGAGAGAGAGAGAGAGAGAGAGCATAGGAACATCAGCATGGAAGAGGCCAGCCTCTTGATGATAAGTAAAACTCAATGACCTCATGGCTTAGGCAAGTAATTGATTGAGGTGGGTCCAAAATTCACTCGTGGGGAGGACCCTTTGTGACGTGTTTTTTTTTTTTTTTTAATTGCAAAGGATCAAGCATGAAATGGGGCATATTGATCATCACATATATTTTATGAATGTAAAGTTTGGACACTTGCTTTTGGTGACAAAAAGAAAGGGATGGCCATTACATCAAAAGGGAGTAACCGATCGACACAAGAAAAATAAATTAATTAATAAATAAAAGTAGGGAGATAGAGTGAGATCCACATCCTTTGTCACTTCTTTTGGCTCTTCAGTGGTCTTACATGGCTACCACCAACAACAGCAGCAAGAGAAACCCTATGTTCTTAATTTTCACTGCAGCAACTTGTTTGTTTTCTTGCTCATATATATATATATATATATATGGATGTCATAAATTTGGGTTCTGTGCCATAACACAAAAGGCTCATTAGCATTTAATAACTTGTTTGGATCGGATGAGTGAATCCTCAAATTTTATTTTAATTTTAAAAATCTGAAGTTGAATTTCAACTCTTGAATGCATATGAAATTTCATCCAACAATTAAGATTGAAATATTTTCATTCATTTAATAAATTAAATTTCATAAGAATTCAAAGGTTAAAAATCCGACTTTAATTTTTAAATTTATATTTTAATTTTAGAAACTCTTAATTTGTTTCAATATAAAGGATAGAGGAAGTTAAAAAACTAAAATAATATAAATTACATTACATTTTTAAATTTTTTTGTTACGTTAGAAAAATAAGAAGAAAATGTTATGCATTTATTATAATATTTACTTTTTATTTAATTAACTATAAAAAGTTTAATACATAGTAATTTTAATTGGAAATTAAGTGGAGCGGTTGAATATCTTTTAAAGACTTGCATTTATACAACCTGTGGAGTATAAATTGTGGATTTTTAAAATTTTTAAAGTATATTACATTGTACATCTTTATATTTTACAAATTTCACTTTAATCATCTCGATTTAATTATAATGGTCAATATCATATGCACACAGTCAAGTTTTAATGTGATTCTTTTATTAAATTCATTGACGCAAGTCACTTCTTATCGCAGTTTTTGGATGACTGTTGACGGACTGATCAAATTGAAACTTTATCATAAACGTAAAAGTTAATTGTTACAATTGAAAAAATAAACAAAAGTACAATTCAAAGTAAACTGTAAAATGTACAAATTGTATCTAACTCATTAGCAACTAGCTAGCAAAATTGATCACTGTTAAAGGGTTTGGTAGGGTTGGCCCTCTCAACTTGCATTTTGGACGAGTTTATTAGGTGTGTAGGACTGACTTGAAAAAAAAATTAGTCCAATATGAATTTTCGTACGGGGTGGGAATTGGGATCACAAGCTTGAGTGTATAGAAAACAAACATTTACAAACTTAATTCACCCAATATGAGATTTGCCATTTTCATGGAGAAATTCTAAACCTAAGTGAACTAAACATGAAACCCATTTCTCAAAAAAAAAAAAAAAAAAATCATAAGACATCCATGGTGGTTAATTAAAACACGTGACTTAATTGCACGGGGAAGAAGAGGTGGGTGCGTTGTCCACAGCAACCCTACGAAATTAACACGAGTCCTAATCAATTTCCATTCTCACGCATGCACGAGGACATTAGCATTTATCACCATGTGTGCTTTGAGCATCTATACAGATGAAAATGTGCCAGCAAAGATAAAGATGAAAATGAAATCACCTAAATAGGGGATCCTGTAGTTTTGGCTTTTAACTCCCACTGTCTAACAGTATGTGTAAAACAAATTCACCCACCAATAATACCTATATATATACATATATATATCTATACTGATCTTAATATTATTTGATACACTTAAGACACCTTCCAAGCAGTAAGAATCTCAATTATAATTGGTTTTACGATAATTTTGTTAATGAGAATAATGTGGTAGTGTCTTTTTTTATAATAAAATATTATTTTAATGGATTTTCTTTTTTTTTTTTTTTTTGTTAGAATGATTGACTTATACTTAGCTCATATTATTCTAGTGAATTTTTTAATAAAAAATTTTAGTTGTATAGCATTCGTTATTAATACAAAAAAAAAAAATTAAGATATAACACATATCTTCATACGTTAAATTTTCAAATAGAGTATACTTTATTTATAACGAGTAAGGCGTTCGATTATAAATTGAGTATGAATAAAATTATCATTTTTAACAATATCTATTTAAATTCTGATTAGTTTCAATCATGTTTGAAACTTGCATTTTATCATAGAAATGTATAAGAAGATGGGATAACAGAGTTACAAACAGTTTCTTTTTTTAGTCATCTCTTACTTTTTTTTGCTTCTTTAAATAAATGATGTCATTGTCCCGTGGTCTTGGTGCACTAGTTGGTAAGTTTGCTCTTCACACAACTAATTTACTCTGGATATTGTATAAAAATAGGTATAATAGCTCAAGGTCTTACCATGCTTTCTTAGGCTTAACTTGGGAAGAAAAAAAAATAGTCTTTTTTTGTAATGTGTTAGACCAAAAAGTTAGCTTTTTTTTTTTTTTTATTCGGAAAGGGAAAAAATCTAAATTTTTAGTAGCTAATTTCTTAACTTTTCATTAATTTAACATTTTTATCCTTTATGATTTAAAAAAAAAATGTTTAAAATATAAAAGAGTAATTTTGATTATTTAAAAAAATCAAAAAATTAAATAGGTAGAAGTTATCTTTTAATTATGAATTGATAAATTAAGCCTTAGCTTCAAAAAAAAAAAAAAAAAAAAGAAGACCTAATGCCACCGTATTGAAGCAATGTAGAAATCTTTTCTGGTCGGTTTCTGTCAATCTAATGGAAAATTATTCCGCCAACAGTTTGGCTTTCTATTTGAACGTTCGTTTTGAGATTTAACCAAACAGAGAATTCAACTTGCAAATTAATCAATGGCTGACCCTTCAATATGCAGAAAAAGGAAGAGAGATAAAATTCAGATTAGATCTGTCCCACCAAAGATTAGGTTCTGTTTTGTGATACACGAGGAAATTTGATCAAAGAAGATTAAAAAATTAATAAAATTTGAAAAATTTTAATATTTTTTACTAAACCAAATGCCCCGGGGAAAATGAAAAAAGTCCAACAAATGAAAACTTGAGTTAAAGGGCTAATGACTTATGTACCGACTTCACATTTAGAAGATTGGGAGCTCGATAGCTGCGGTAGGTAAGGTTATTGGGGTTGGGTTTGTGAAGTGTCCCTGTGGAGGGCTAGGATGCTTCACGTGTTAAAAAAAAAAAAAAAATGTATTAAAACTTGAACTATTTAATTCTATTGAATGATGTCTGCAATTTAAATAAATATTGTGATTTAAAAACTAATATTATTGTGAGAAACCAATGATGGAGATAAATTAAAAACTTTCATGTACCTAAACCTATAGATACAGAAATATAATTTGACTTGCAAAGAGCTCAATTATTAGAAATACCTGAAATTTAAACTCTTGAATTTTTTTTATTCTATAATTAACACAAATAGTATAAAAGTGTATATTTAGAATTTTAAATTTTATGTACATTAAATTAAAATTTTAATTTAAATACTATTTTTATTAAATTCTTTTAAAAAATAAATTTCAAACATCATATTTTTCAATAAAAAATCTTCGTTAACTCTATCTAATAGGTATTTGTATAGTGTTTAATAAATGTATAAAATTTTATTGGTTATTACAAATATTAATACATTTTTAAAATATTTATTTACAATTTTTATAAAAAAATATTTAAAAATAAGAAAATAGTGAGAGAGAGTGTTTACATGTGAAGTAATTGAAAATATAATTACAGTAGAGAGAAAAATAAGTAGTTCTGACCATTGAATAAATCTAATGACTAAAAATATCCTAAATTTAAATTTTTGAACGTACTTATTATATAGATTGCAAACAAAATTAATTAAACCATTTGTTATTTTTAATCATTTTTAAAATAATTCATATATTGAGCTAAGACTCCATTGCATGACTGCACTAATGTTGGAAAAAAATGAATGTTAATTTAAATTCTTTTGGCGGAAAATGGCTATCAATAATTAAGAAAATGATTTTTTTCATACATTATCACGAAATAATTACAATATATGGGGGGGCTGGGTTAGGGTAATCAATCAACTAATAAACATAAAAAGCAGACGTTGGTTAACAAACTTTTAGGCTCCGTTTGACAAGATAAGTAGTTGACTTATTTTTAACTAATTACTGTAGTAGTTAAAAATAAGTTAGTCATTTATGTGTTTGGGAAGGAAAAAGAAAAGTGACTTTTTTTTAAGTAGGTTTTTAGTTTAGTTTAATTTGACATTTTTGTCCTTGAAAATTTAAAAAAAAAATTAAAATGTAAGAGAGTAAATTTGGTCGGTTACTGTAGCAACTATTAGTTCGCCTTCCCAAATGGAGCCTAATATGACATAGAAAATTCTACAGAAGCTTAAAGTTACATCATATATATGTTTTTTTTTTTTTATTTTGGTAAGTCACCATAATTTTTTTATTTTAGGTTATTTTGTTTTAATGTAAAAAAAAATTTAATTATTTTTGCCTTTTTACAATGAATAAGGGAGCGTTTGAAGTGACAAAAAGTGAGATAGAGTGAGATAATTTGTGAGTTCGTAATTCATGCAGTGAGATAAAAAATTAATAATTTTTAAGAATTTTTAAAATTTTTCAAAAATTTTTATCATTTCTCAGTGCGTCAAATACAACCTAAAAGAGTTTATTAAACAGTGTTTTATATTAAAATAAATGAAGTCTAATTAAAAAGTTAATAATTAAATTAAAATATTTTAACACTTCGCGATCCAACTTTCTAGGATTGATTTTCGGACCGAAAACAAAAAAATGTCCTGCTTGGGACCCCAATTTGACCTAAAGTAGGCTCCAACTCCATTTTAATCCCATCTTTCTCTCTCACCCAAAGGACACTGCCCTAAATTTCCTGGGAGTCCTTTAGTTACTAATTTCATCCAATCAACTCGTGCCACCTATCAATTTAGCCTTTTAAACGGGCAGTACAATCGCCACAACTGGAGGAAGACCATAAGCCGTGATGCGGTGGCACAATACGAGCAACAATGCCTCAGAGTGCCACACACGTGGCATTGCATGTGTCGCCAATAATTGAATAGTGCCCTGGAATTGGATAAACACAACGACCACAAAAGTAGGAAAGGGAGGCTGGCATATCAAATTACGTTAGCTCCCCGATACTAAGATGGTCAGTTATTAAATTAAAATTTGGTGATTTGGATGATATATTTATATTTTTTAATTATTAAATTAATAAATCATTAAATTTTAATTTAATAATTCTGAACCACAACACACTTAATTGACATAATTTATTATCAAAGTTACTCCCAAACTTCAAAAGCACTAGTTCAGTAGACAAAGTAAGAGATGATTTGGTGCACATTCTAAAAATTTTAAATTTTTTTTTTTTTTTTAACTTTGAACTTTTTTTAGAGTTGTTTGGTGAGGAAAAAAAAGGTAAAAAAAATGACAAATTTTGCCTATTTTAATGTTTGGCAGTACCAGCAAAATTTAACAAAAATTTTCTTCTAACTTTTTATCAGATAACTAAAATTTATTAAAAGTTTTTGAAAATTTTTTTATTTTTTAACAAACAACCAAAAGTTACTATCACTTTGATGGTTAGTTAAATATTTGATAAAGAATTTATAAATGTTAAAAAAATTAGAAAAATAGAGAAATTTGGTAACAATTAGAAAAAATTAGAGAAAGTAAAAGTTTGAAAAATTAGTAAAATTAAAAAAGTTGAAAAAAATTAGAGAAAATGGATAATTTTTTTTTTTTTTGTTTGATAGTTGGTAAAAGTTAAATATATTCAATAAAACTTAATTTTTGTATTTAGAAAATAAAATTAAAAATTTAATTTAAAAAAAAATAGTTTGCCATACGCTACTTGTATTATCGATGGATTTGGGAGCCAATATTATTTTTAATATCAAATAGATAAAATTAAGGGTGCGTCTGATTTGTTAAAAATCGTAAAAAAATTTTAAAAATCTCTCAAAATTTCTAAAAACTATTCTTTTTTGTCTTCCTACATAAATTATAAACTCACAAAATATTTCACTTTATCTCACTTTTTGTTACTCCAAGTACACCTTAAATAAGTATATTAGAATCATTATCGAATTTAATAACACGAATTCAAATTGAATAAAAGTTAATTTTGTATTTGAAAATAAAGTTAAAAATGAAAATTTTAAATAAAAAAATTAGTGTGCCATACGCTACTTGTATTATAGATGAATTTGGGAGCCAATATTATTTTTAACACCAAAGTGATAAAATTAGGAATACGTTTGATTTGTTAAAAATTATTGAAAATTTTTAAAAATTATTCACTTCTTTTTATTTCAGTGTACAAATTACAAATTCATAAATTATATCACTTTATTTCTGTTTTGTTACTTCAAACGCACACTAAATAAGTATATTAGAATCGTTATCGAATTTAATAACACGAATTTGACATTGAAGACAATGTGCCCTTTGCAGTGGTTTACCCTTTGCTGGTTAATCGTTGGCTTGTCAATAAATATAAAAATAAAATAAACGACAACGGACAATGACCGCCACACATTTAGGCTTGGGCAGACAAGTGGCGCAACTTGTCCACAGCCGTTTTGTCTGATTAGAGAAATTTATGAAACCTGACCAGAAAAACCGGTTCAAGATTACCGGCCACGCGTCGGCTACGCCTAGTACACGTAGCACGTTTCTTCAGCCTCTTTTTCTGGGCGGTCCTCAGGCGTTTCGACGTCGAGAAAGTTTCGCCTTTTCTTTTAAGTTGGATTTTCTGCTGCGCTTGAAAAATGAAAATGACCGCGAGCATCTGTCAAACTTTAGGGGGGTGGAAGAAAGTAAAATTTGGAAGTGCATAGACAATGACGGCTCGTGCATCAAATGGGAGCATCATTTTTTTTTTTTTTTGTCATTTCCCGGGCCAAAAATGCTTTTAGAAAATATTTTTATTTTTTTAAAATACAAATAAAAGTGTTACACTCATATTTGATCTTCTGAACAGAGACTTGATATGTTTTAATGAAAAATATTTTTTTCGTGAAACACAAATAAAATTATTTTTAAAAAAATATTTTACATTAAAATTAAAATAAATTAAACCTACTTACCAAAAAAAATTAAATAAATTAAGCCTAAAGTGCATTTGGGAAAAGTAACTGGTAATTCTAACTACTACCAACTATTAGGTTTTTGATTCTTTCTGAAAAGACCAAACTTATCCGCTTACATTTTATGATTTTTTTAAGTATTAAAGAATAAAAATGTTAAATTGACAAAAAACTAAATAGTTAACTATTAAAAAATTAACTTTTTTTCCTACCCAAATACAAAAAAGTAAACTTTTTAGTAGTTAGTAGCTAATTACAGAAAAAATTAATTTTTTCCCAAACTCAGCCTAAATATAAATCTGAATCACAGTTTAAAAGAAATTTTTAGTAGAATTATTCATATAATGAAAATTGTTAAAATTTATTTTTAAAAAAATAAGAATATTTGCGGTCTCAATAAAAATTGCATTTAACTAAATGAATTATCACTTTGTTCAATGATTTTCTTTTATGTTTATACTGAAATTGATACGGATTAAAATTTTTCATGAGAGAAGGTAACTTCAAAACAAATTGTGATTGAAAAAAAAGAAGAAAGGAAAATAATTATTGAACACCGTCAAAGAATATACATCAACTGACATTTCGAGAAATGGCAGTAGCTTCTAGAGAACACTATTTGGAGTGAGGATTTGGCACATTTGGAGTTAAGATTTGGTGAGAAAAAATAAATGTAAAAGGAAATTGAAAAATAAAAAAAAATGAAACATAGGTCCTAAATAATACGTTATTATCTGAAAGAATTGAAAAAATATATACTAAAATAAAAATCATTCATTTGCATATTAGGTTTTCAATTTAATTAATTTAATTTCTTAAATTTCACACATTTTGTTTTTTATATTTTTTTATCATAATCTAAATAATAGAAAGAATATTCACATTCTTTTTTTTTTTTTTTGGAAAATCCTTGATTAAAGCACAATCTAGTTAAATATAAGATTTTTAAACTTAATTTCATAAAAAATAATTTTTAAAATATTGAAAATAGAAAGATGTGAGTGAAAGTGAATAATCATGGATCAACGAGCAATAACGGCTACTTTTCTTGTTAATGTAGTTTATAAACTCAAAACGGTGGTATAGTAAGGGCCTATTTGACAATGCTGTTGTTTTTCTTGTTGTTATTTTTCTATTGTCATTTTTTATTTTTTATTATCTGTTACCATTTAGGTAGCATTTGGTTTACTTTTTTATTTTCTGTTTTCTATTTTTATTTTATGTGTTAAAAATCTAAAAATAAGGAAACAAAAAATACTCTATTTTCCTTATTTTGATATTTTCTTTATTTTTTATTAAAAATTCTCAAAATGACTTTTTGTCATTTTTCATTTCATGTGTAAACTCATTTTCGGTTTTTGAAAATAAATTTTGAAAACACACATAACTAAATGAGTTTAAAACAGAAAATAGAAAACAAAAATAGAAAAACAAACCAACTTATTTTTTCTAAAATGAAAACTAAAACTGCATTTAGAAATACAAATTTGTTTATAGTTATTAATTTTTTATTTAAGAAAATATTTAATTTTATTAGTTTTAAAAAATTAATAGAACTTAATAAAATATATTTTATATTAATTTAATTAATATAATTAATTAAATTAATACAGTAAATTATTTATTAAAATCATTTAATTCAATAAATATAAAATATATTAAATTATATTATTTATTAAAAATAATTTAATAAAATATATTTCATATTAAATAAATAATTAAATTAGATTAATTATTAAATTAAATTAATTATTTTTAAATTAATTAAGTTCATTTAATTATTTATTAAAATAATTTAATAAAATATATTTTATATAAATTAAATTATTTATGATTTAATTAATTTAATTTAATTATGATATTTATTTAAAATAATTTAATAATTATTATTAAATTAAATTAATTTAGTTTTATTATTTATTAAAATAATTTATATTAATTTATATAATTTAATTAATTTATTGAATTTAATTATATTATTTATTAAAATAACTTATTTTAATAAAATATTTGAATAAAATAATTTATTTTTATGTAATGTAATGAAAATAGATAAAGTTTTAAAATTGATAAAATATTGGCAACGAAAAAGAAACTAGAGTGAAAACGCATTTTTTCTATTTACATTTTTCTGTTTATGTTTTTATTTATTTTTTTTTGAAACAAAAAAACGTGATTAGATTTATCAAATATATTTCTGTTGTGAGTTTATAAAATTTTAAAAATATAAACAGAAAACAGAAACGTTACCCAACGAGACCGAGGCGTAAAATTTTATTCTCTGTCCTTTAATCTTTCCATCCGTAATAATTTTAAACATGTCAAAGATATTAAATGAAGGCTTTGTGCTCTCCAATATATTCGTCTTTGATACCACATAAAGCTCGTGTGTTGAAAATTATCTCAAAACTCAATACGATGCACCTTAGGACATCATCTCCAAACTTTTATTGAACTTCTCTATTGATTAGGAGTTGGTCTTTATGAATGCCAACTTACTCCTTTTATCCTAAAAATGAAGTTAAGACAAACAAACGAATCTAGTGCACATATTCATTCAAAAATAATGCAATTATTTTTAAAATTACACAAATAATATCATTATGTAATCCAATAATTTTTTGGGTGAAAAAATTTTAAAAAAGTTGACTTTTCATAAAAAAAAAAACGAATTAAAAAACATGAGAAGACTAATAAACAAGATTAAAACGATGAAGAGACATTAGTTTCCGTCGTACTTCTATATGATAAAAAATGAGAGAAAAATAATTAAAAATAGTAATTGATTTTCTCAAAAAAATAAAGTAAAATAACAGAGTTAGAAAGCATAAGAAGATTGAAAAAAAAAAATCAGACAATACAAGGAAATAAGTTGGTCTTTATCGTACTTTTATATAGTATATAAGAATAACAGCTGATTCTCTAAAAAAAAAAAAAAAAAAGAAACGTTGATAAAATTTAAAATTTTATCATTAATTTAAAGAATTTAACATGTTGAACAATATTAGGTTTAAAGTCACATTTAAAAAATAATTATTTAAAATTCTTGAAAATATGGGCTTCATCATTTTAATTAGAAAGCATTGGCTCCGTTATACTGGTAATAATTATTGAAAATTTTATGTACTATTATATAAATTAATTTTTTTTTAATATTTTAATACAATCCAACTATCAAATCATATAAAATTTCTAACTATTAAAATGAAACCTTAATTTTTGGGATAGTGCTCAAAATTTTATCATGGTAATGGTCCAAGAGGCAAATGACTTCTTTGCACCTGTGAGATTGAGATAAGGAGAAGGTCCACTAAATATGTATCAAAGAAAGATAAAACTCCACTATAATAATAACAATGGTGGGGTCAGGTAAACCACTGATTGGTTCTACCCAATCCATCCCATGGCCTAAAAAGCTAACTATAATACGGAACATCTCCAACTATAAAATGTGATTTTGCGTGTATTTAAAAAAAAAAAAATGGTGAAGTCTTACGTTCGTTAAAAGTTTTTTTTTTTAATTTTTTTATTAAGGTTATTTAAGTAAATAATACTTAATTAAGGAGCATTTAAAAAAATAAAAAAAATTATAAAACTAGTGAGTAGTTAAAGGAAATTTGAGGAAATAAGTGGGACTTGTTAATATTTAATTAGTCACTACGCTCAGCTTAAAAAATTAGACTTACGTTTTAAATTCCAAGCCTTCTCATTTTAACTCATTTATTTTTGAAATATATTTTAAGTTATATTTTCACTGCTCAAAAAAAATATTTTAAGTTATATTTTTAAATAAAAATAATTACAAAAATTATAAAAATAAAAAATTTAGTATTAAAATAAATATTTTTACAATTAAATATATAATAATAATAATAATAATAGTATATTGATACATAAAATATTAACAATAATATAAAATTTCTACTTAATTAGAGTAGAGAGAGACTCAAAACGTTCATTTTTGCAAACGCGTCTACCCCTTTACGAATCTAAAAACTAGATTAAATTATATTATATTATAAGTGTTGTTAAAGCAAATGCTCCTAATTCATTAGAATTACTATGGTACATAAATTCTTTTACCCTGCATCCCCAAATATATATATATATATATATATATGTATGTATATATACGCAACACAGCTTCAAAACACCTGAACCGTTGCTTTAACCAGCATCAAATAATTTAGTCCTAGAAAAATCACTCCTTTAAAGCAATCAGACAACCTTCATCAAATTACCGTAAAACCCGCCTCCACCAAGCCACCGCTGCTTATCTGCCACGCCAAACACACCGCGGCTGACCTAATTGACGATTCCGAGAATCGAAGCACATCGCTTTTCCCCCAACCCCGCCAACCAATCATCCGACGCCACGTAAGATTCCCAACGTTTCCAGCCCATGGAGCTAGCCAGCCGCCTTGGGACCCACCGCGCCGAGTTTTGTTTTTGTTTTTTTTTTTTTTTTTTCGGGTAGTTAAAGACCACGCCCAGTTAGCATACAAACCCAGTTAGCATACAAACGGACCCAGAATTCCTATAAATATAAACTATGCACTGCACTGAAAAATACGAAATAAGTAAATTTTCTATTATTTCAAGGGCTTACATTTTCATTTCCCTCGCTAACCCCTACCACCAAACAGTATTTACATTTTTACCCAAACCGGCAAAACTTACGTATATAAAACATTAACAATAACATTAACATTAACCACTCCACTAGGCACCCTATATTTTTCAGCTAATAAACTTATTTGTCTACTCCAAACTTCTCTTCTTCACCCTTCACTCCTTTCACATTGTCTTATTCTCACTCTTACCCTTCTATTTTCTTTATATTCTATTGGCTGCTGCTTCTATTTACAATACATTGGGGGAGGGGAACTAGGGTTTTCCCAAACACTGGCCTTTTTGGTAAAAGCACAAGTGTGGACGCTAGACTGGACATTTCTGATACTAATTTGTATATGTGGGGGTCGGAGAGTAATTTAGTGTTCAATGGTGAGTCCTCCCATTGGGGCCCTGTGGGGAATTCCCTTTCTTCGCTTGGCAGTTCTGTAATTAACCACAGTTGGGGGCGGCGTTGACGGAGTGAAGCTCTGGACCTTATTGCTGCCGTTGCTACTGGTCTTGTGCCGGCCATGGCTGCTGCTGCTGAATGAGTCTTCGGAGTCCGACGCCACCATCCGCTTCTTCTCCAGCAAGTGCCTTGGTTTCTTCTGGAAATTCTTGGATGTCCCAACAATCTGTCAACAATAATTGAACACAAACCAAACGCAATCAGAAAACTGATTTCGATACCCAATTCAATTCCAGGGGATACCGATTTCAACAAATCCCCACGAAAGGTCAAACCTTTCATCTACGGAGAAAAAATGTTATTTTGGAACCAATTTCATCCAAATGAAAAGGAATTGCTGGGTGACAATACCCAATTCAAATTTTCTACAAATTTCAATCAAATTGATTGAAAAATAAACACCCAGGAAAATAGGGGATATATAGAGATGCGTTAGGACATTGTAGTACCTTGCAACCGAGAGAGCAGAATCGGAAGGAATCTAGGAGGCTGCGCTCGCAGACTTCGCAGGTGTTGGTGACACCTTTGCCGGGCCTGGGCTGAGGGCGCTCGTTCAGGAAAACAACCTTTGCGCTGTTGATAATGTAGGTCTGAACTGATGTGATGTCCAAATACTTCTGAATCTCAGAAACCCTAATCACATCATGGTACGATGACCTTCTTATCTGCCAGAACAGAGCAATAACAGCAATCGTCAGAGACTAAAATGCCTTGGGTCAACAAACTAAACCAAAACACAAACCCACCCAAAAATTAGAGCAAAATGGGGTTTCTTGGAGGAGAAGAGAGCTAGTAATGGAAACCATAAGAGAATGAGAATCAAAAAGATCCAAATGCCAAAAGAGGATGAAAAGGGAGGACCCGGTGATTCCATTACCAGAAAGAGAAAGAGAGAGAAAGAGACAGATGAAAGAGGCCAGAATTTGACGAAAATAGATGAAACCAATATGGAAAAATGAACAAAAAAAACAGACTGATTAGCAAGTAGCAAACCTGAATAGCACGATGCTCCTTGTGGTAGGCCAGACAGAGAGAACAGAGAGCGCCATTCATACAATCAAGGCAATACATATTGCATTCGCTCTTGTGGGAATCGGCGTGCAATTTGCATTGAACGAAGAAGCGCTCTCGCAGAAGGGGCTTCAACCATGGCGGCCACCTGTTGTCTTCATCGTCAGGGCCTCCAGCTCCCTACGCAGTAAAAAATAAATAAATCAATAAACCAGAGCCCCAATCGGCAAAAACAAAGCAACAATTCAAAACCCACAAAATTGAAAGCATAAAAAGTCCAGGAAATGAGAGAAACTGCGAAGAAAATGCAAGAAAACAATTCCCCTTACCATGATTCGCCTGTTCTTAGGCTTGATTTCGCGGACAGTGGTTTCCCGATTGTCGATCGCCAGTTTGACCGAACAGAGTGACACTCCTATACTTAATCTCCTCCTTAGGGAGAGAGTATGTAGATGTGTAGGAATATAGAGAGAGAGTATGTGGAGAGAGAGCTCTAGAAGTGGAGGCGGCAAGGGAGAGAGGGTTCTTGTATAGATGGGGGCAAGAGAGAGAGGGAAAGAGAAGGTTGGGTCGTTCTTATCCGCACAAAGTCTACAACCGAACCAATCTCCGAAGCCGAGCCAGGAGATGCGTTGAGCTTAAGGAACTGATCTCCTTCTTTCCTTTATTTTTTTCCTTTCATTTTTACTTGGTTTTTCTTTCTTCATCGGTCTTATCAATATTTCTCAAAATTTTCAATTCCACGTATTTAAAAGCTTTTATTGTCACTCATTAATAGTAATTAACTTTTTGATTCCACTATTATTTTCTTTCAATATTGGGTCGGCCAGATTATTATTCTTGGGAATATTTGGCACCACTCCTCCATCGAGATAAAGGGCATTTGTGGCTTTTAATTTTTAATTTAATTTAATTAATCTATTATTATTTTAACTTTGTAGAATTGTAGTCATTTTCTGTTTAGTTTCCCACCCATCCCCTAATTTCAAGAATGAACTAAGTCTATTGCATGGCTCTTAATTGGCTTGACTGTAATGTAGCTTATAAATATGTTGATTTGACATTCCTTGTATGAAATTTTAATATGTACAATTAGAGGTGCACAAAAAAATTAATTGAACAAATCAAAAATCAAACTAATCCGATCACTTCGGTTCAATTTAGTTTGGATCTATATCAAAATCAGTTTAATTTTAAATTAAAAAAACAATAACTCAATATTTTTTATTCGATTTTCAAGTTAGTAGACAAAAAATCAAACTAAATCGAAAATAATTAAACCCAAACTAACCCAAAACCAATCATAAGAATATAATGTATAATTATATAATATACATATTATTATATGATATTATAATAATATTATTCATATTATATATCAAATAGTTTTTATTTTAAATTGATATATATAACATCAAAACAATACACTATTTGTAAAATAGTAACTGATTAATATATATAATATATATGATTATATATAATATTATGTATATTATAATATTTATAGTATTATATGATATATTATTTATTTGAATGTTTAGGATTCAAAAATAAATAAATCGGGTCAACCCAACCCGACTTAATTCGATCTGAGCTAACCCGAAAATCAAATTAATCCAATCTAATCAGTTTGCTTTAGTTCCAAGTTAAAATCAGTTCAATTTCGGGTTCATTTTTCAAGAACTGAAAAAAAATAGTTTGATTTCGGGTTAGGTAAGAATCCAAATCGAATTGACTGGTGTACACCCCTGTGTATAAGTATAAGCTTATTTGAATTAAATAAAAAAAAATCTATTTTTTCACTCAAATATATCTAAGGACTTGCATACTCATTATATTAGGTTTGATTCATTTCATTGTATATAAAATTTCGTTCTTACTAGTTATAAATTACCAAACACAATGTCAAAGTACAAACAAATA
The DNA here is from genome assembly GCA_019916065.1 of Vitellaria paradoxa. Lineage (NCBI taxonomy): Eukaryota > Viridiplantae > Streptophyta > Magnoliopsida > Ericales > Sapotaceae > Vitellaria > Vitellaria paradoxa. The sequence continues at coordinate 7,887,304 of CM034242.1, forward strand.
AAAGAAATTGAATACAAAATTTTTTATAAGAAAAACATTTCTCAAATAAGGGAGAAAAAAATCTTGGATTACGAAAACAAAAATTTTCATTATGTACAAACGGTTACAAGAAGAATTACGTAGCATACACAGTTTACTCTTCCAACCTTGCCATCGATCACAATGAACACCTTCTCCGATATATGAAAAAGAATCTTTATCTATACTTGATAAATAACACACTCGTGCTTTCGAACACCTTCGAAGAACTCACGTAGAAGAAATTTGATAGTTATAACTATTATGACTAAGTTGAGAGAAGTCATTTATTAGTTCACAAATAATTTGCTCCTCTCTTTGAATGTACTTTTTAAGATGTTAGAGCATTCAAGTAATCCAATCGTACATAAGATTGTATATTTTTTATTTCCAAAATCTTTTAGAAATCTTTCTAACCTTCTTGAACATTAGAAAGTTTTCCTTAAAATTTTAAACTTCCTTAAGAATTAGGAAACTTTTCAAAAATCTTTTAAACATATACCTTTGACACCTCCGTCAAATGCCTACAAATACAAGTTTGAAATTATTGTTTTATTAACTAATTTGTCAATTATAAAAATAAACCTAACAAAATGGAATAATTTCACTAGTATTCTCTTTATTGTTTGACTTGAAACTTATACTAGAAAAAATAAAATAAAATATTAACAAAGAGAAGAAAAAAAATGATAATAATTTTGTTAGAGTTTAAGAAAAAAAAGATATCTGTATTTTTTTATTTGTGAGTTAAGAATAAATAATAAAGAAGAATAATTATTGTATTAAATTAATTATGTTTAACTTTTTAAATTAAAATATATAAATAAAAATAATTTTTATTTTATGTAATTAATTAATATATATTAATATATGGAGCTTACGTCATATTTCGAGCCATGGACAAGAGTCACACCCGTGCAAGGGTTGGACGGGCTGTACGAATAATATAAAGTTCCAATTATACAGGTCCTATCACTTTAAAGTGACTGTTTCGGGTATAAGTAAATTTTGATTATCGAGGGATTTGTGTGTTTTCTGAAAAGTATAATGAAATTGATTAATAAAAGTTAGTAAAAATTAAAAAATTTTGGAAAAAATTAATAAAAATTAAAAAAAGTTGGTAAAATATTGAGAAATTAAAAAAAAATTATAGATTTTTGTATAAAAAAGGCCTATTTGGAAATGAAATTTTTAGTAATTTGTGATAATTTTTGGTATAGGTCGGTAGGTAAACTTTTTATACATTTAGAAAAAATTTAAAATTTTTAACAATTTTTAAGATTTTTAATCACTTTTGGTTAGTTGATAAAAAGTTAAAATAAATTCCTAAGAAGCTTTAAAAACTTTTGATTGTCTAGTAAAAAAATTAGACATATTTTTAAAAATTGTTAATAATTTTTGAAGTGTTGCTAAAAGCTTAACAAAAATAGTTGCTAAAAAACATTTTTTTTTAAGTTCCCAACGGGACCAAAGTTGAAAAAAACTAAAAAATTTAACAAAAGTTAAAAATTTTTTTGTCAAATTTGACACTCTTAAAAACTCAAAAAATCTAAAAAAAAAATATGAATATATCATTTAATTATAAAAAAAGGAACATTTTCTAATATAAAATGGTGAAAATTGTACCTTAATAATCTTAAACACAGGAAGCAGGAGTGATAGATGAATAGGGTAATCTACACCACTTGTAATGAAGATAACAAATTGCTGGTATTAGACTCTAGACCATTCCCAATCTAGGAAAAAAATAATATATATATATATATATATATATATATTTATATTAAGGTAAATATTTGGTCATGGTTCATCTTTGTACCTGACTTATTGGAATTGGATTAGGACAAGTCTTGTCCCGAAGTCCGCCTCATCTTCATGGAAGGTCGATATATATATATATATATGTATCGTCTTTTATCAAAAATCAATTATTATCTAATTATTCTTCCCCCTTTTGATTTTTCAGTTGCTATCCAATTGTTTTGTTTAATTTTCTAAACATTAATCACTCTTCACATATTTAGTCTGTGTCTCATTGATTGAAAAAATAAAAAAAAAATATTAGTTTAATTTCTAAATAATTGAAAGAGAGCTAAAACTAAAAAAAAAAACGTTATCCAATAATACTGATGACAAAAGTATGCAAATTTCATCATATTTATATTCTACCTTCAATTTTATTTTTTATTTTTAATCTTGGTGAATCACATTTTATTTCTAATACTCGGTAATTTAGTTTGACCATAATGAGTATTTTTAGAAATTTTGAATTTTTGACTTTGGAATTTCATCTTACATGGAAAACTGATTTTATTTTTCTTTTCCTTCCTACCCTATTCTTCTATTTCTTTTCTTCTACTTCTTTTCCTCCTCCTGACATCAACAAAGAGTGGAGAGAGAGAAAAAAAAAAAAAAAGGAAAGAGAGAGGTCAAAGTGGTATTCTTCGCATTTGTTTTGGTGAGCTAATCGTCTTTGTACTATAGTTTTGGAGTGAGAGATATTATAAGTATAATTCGGGCTTATTAAGATTTAGGCCACTATTGGTAAAAGTTCAATTTCTTAATTCTTTTTTTTTTTTTTTTCATATGAGTTAGGTAGAACTCTTATATATGTTAATTTGTTATTTATAACATGATTTCGTATACAACTATCCTTTAGTTTGAGATATTGTAATGATTATACATGTATATATGTGCAAACCTTGAAGATTTTTTAGATGAATTTGAGTTTTTAATGTTATTTGATCATGTAATCGAGTTACACTGTAGTTGGATTTTAGGGTGGATATGATGATTTGGGACACTTAATTTTGGTTTTAGGTTAGAAATAGGAATTCAAAATTTCATTTTTGGTTGCAAGCATTCCAATTGGTTTATTTTTTAAACTAGTTTCTAAATTTAATTTCTCAAACCCTAACATGATTACGATACATGTCTTTCCCTAAATCACTAGGTCTTCTTACATTGTTGTACCTAATTGAATATGTCATGTGTATTGGGGCTAAGTTTGGATCATACTATTTCTGATATCGACCGAGATGGCCCCATGGTTTATGTGATGTACTAGGGTACAATCATATTTATAAAGATGATTCGTTTTCCCGAAAAAATAATAACCTATATTTTTGAAAATATTGAATTGCCTCCAACCAACATATTATGTGACTAAAGTTTTTTTTTTTAATGTTGATGAAAACCTTTATTTAGTTTTATAACATTACGGTATCATTAACTTGGTCACTCTAATAATGTAGTTCTAGATGATCATTTATTTAAATGTTATGGATTCACGATACATCATGTTTAAAGGAGTAGTGGACACTAGAAGACGTAATTTTTGAGGAGTGATGAACACTAGAAGTTGTAGTATTTTAGTGTGATAGACTTGTGGTGCATTGAATGTAGTAGGCGCTAAAAGGCACTAAAGTAAATACTTGTATATAGCGAACCCCTTGTGCACTAAGATTCATTGGACAATGAAAGACATTAGTTCCAAATTTAGAGGTAATCGGGAGATATGAGGGTGCATTGCCATTGCATACACACCTCATTTCATTGTCTTGATATGATCATTATTGGTTATCTATTAATGCGATTATAGTTGCTATTGAATTGTACACTAATTACGTGTATATATACTTCTATCAACTGAAGTAGTTCTCATTTGCACCTTTTCGATCTTGCTTTTGGCTTCAAAGCCTCCCAATTTTGTGGATATTCTTCTGTGAGGTCTGTGACTGCTTTGAGGACCATACCTACTAGAGTCAGGATGATAATATTGGTTTCTTGGCTCTGTCCTTCTCATGGTTCCTTAAAGTTTAATGTGGATGGTTGCTACCGTGGTAATTCGGGCTTTATGGCAACTGGAGGCATTATTAGGTATCACCTTGACAGAGTTACTTGTGCTTTTGGTCATTTTCTTGATCATAAGCCCATTTTTATATGCTGAGTTGATGACACTTCAGATTGGCTTGGAAATAACTATTGACTTGGGCTTCTTTTCACTGATTGTCGAGTCTGACTCAGCTATTGTGATCTTTTGGACTACTTCTAATGGTTCAGGATGTTGGGAGGATGCTCATCTATTAGCTTAGATTTGTCAGTTTTGCTCTTCTACATTGGTTCAACTTCACCATGTTCATAGGGAGGCAAACAAGGCGACTGATTTTTTGGCCAACTGGGCATGCACTCACCAGCAAGATCAGAGATTTACGCATAAAGGGATCTTCCTCGACTTATTTATGGTATTCTTTTCCTTAACGCAGATAATATACCTCACCTTAGGACTTAGTTTTCCTATTTTTCTTTTGCTTGGGAGGTTAGGTATATATCCCCCTCCCTATTATATGTACTGTGGTGGGTTACCATAATTTTCTTTTATTTTTTTTCATTAGTAGTCTCGTTGATCATTGTAAAGTGGTGAGTCACCGCTTCTTTAGGTATTTTTATTGTTGTTTTCTTTTACTTCTCTTGGAGGTAAGGTTTAGGCCATCTTCCATTATGTACTGTTTGTTTTTTTTTTAATAAACATGTGGGGATTCCTATTAAACCCTCTCTCGCTAAGGAGGTTTTTACCCAAAAAAAAAGCTAGTTCTCATTTATATATATATTTTTTTGATATTTTTCGATGATGTATTAAGGTTAGACTAGCAATCTAGAATTGAGTTGAAACCATCGGTGCCCTAGATATTGTATGCCCTTTTTTTTTTGTATTTTGTTTATTTGTGCAATTCAAAGTATGGGTCCCAAACTTATAATTTATTGTATGATGATAATTTATGTAGCTCATTACTGAGATTGTAATAGTGTACTTGATTGTTGGTTGGACGTGTTTACTCGAAGTATTTGGATTATTTAGATGATAACATTATATTTGATATGATTTGTTATTCTATTGAAAATTTAAGATGATAATATTGCTCTTGGTATAAACTGTTTATTAGCACCTGACTTTGAACCATATTATTGTTTGATTTTAATTAATCTTTATTTTCTCTCACCGTCCATCTCGAATTATAAAGTTTAAATCATGACATTAATTTAAATTCCCAAAGTCGGTATTTAAAAAGCGAAATGAATAAATGATGCCGAAATTATCAATCATCTTCCATTATCAAAAGTACTTCAAATATAGCTTGAAATAATAACATATTAATGATTTAATGATATTTTTTTTTTTTAGAGGGCGGGGAGGCAGAGAAATAAGGAAAATATGATTATCTAGGAACATACATGATAACGAGAAGGGGTAGGTCCGGTATGCCTACGCATCAGTGTACTTACATACCGTTGATTCCAAATTATCTAACGGTTATGATGATGACAAAAATTTATACTGGTCATAATGAGTCATGACCAGTTAAACCTCGCATATCGTATACACCGGTAGGGATGTCAAATATACTATACCCGGTGGGTACCTGCTTCACCCGTCCCGTTCGGGGAGGATATGGGGATGTTAATAGCGGGGATGGGGATATGTATGAAGATTTGAAATGTTACCCGAACGGGTACGAGGAGGGGTACGATAGTCCCCACCCCGTCCTATACCCGTTTAAATATTTATTTGTTAATTTTATTGGTGTGGTGGCTCTTTTAATAGTCCAACATCGGTTTCTCACAAAAAAGTGAAAGCGATGTGAGGTTATAAATAAATGCCACTTCCTCTTTAGTTAAGTGTACCGGTCAAAATCAAATATTTATATATATTTTTTAATTTAATATATATAATATTTATAATAATTTTAAATATTTATTTTATACATATAATATATAATTTGTAATGGTTAATATGCTTGGCAGATAAACGGGGACAGAGACGGGGAATTTATTACCTCGTGGGGACGGGTGTGGGGAAAATTTTTTTCTTCGAAACAAGGATGGGGACGAAGACAGGTAAGTGTATTACTAAACGGGGACGGAGAAAGTCATATCTGTCCCATACCCGCTCTATTGACATTCTTATACACCGAATGGTGCACTGCACTGACCCTTCCCTGGATCCACATGGGGTGAGTTTGGAATAGGATATAGTGAGATAAATTGAGATAAATTGAAAATTCGTAATGCGTGCAATAAAAGAAAAAAATTAATATGATATAAAATTAACAAAGATTTATAGAATTTTTTAGAGTTTGTTTGCAAATAACATCTTCCAATCAATCATCATTTTCTAGCAGTACATATTGTCAAGTTGATCAAAGCCTTGATCGATGGAACACCACAAGACGATTGCATAAGTGGGAAAAGGTTGTCAGCAGAAAATTAGGAAATGTTGTTCCCATTCATCCATGCTCCTATCGAAGGGAAAAGGAATTGATGATAATTAATTAATTAATGGAGTAGGAGAAATTATTTTCTTATGTTTATTGTTTGCAATAGACCAAGCAGAGCAAAGGTATAAAATTTTATTATTTATTACAAATATTATTATTTTTTTAAATATTAATTTAAAAACTTTTATATATAAAAATTATTCAAAAATAAATGAAAAGAGAGATTATATTTTTATGTGAAATAACCAAAAACACGATTAAAGTGGAGTAGAAAAAAATAATTCTGACTATTAAATAAATTTAACGATTGAAAATATACAAATGTCAAATTAATGAAAAAAATAATTCTAACTATTAAATAAATCTAACGATTGAAAATATACAAATGTCAAATTAATGAATTATATTAATATATGAATATACATATATATATATATATATAATATAAATATTTGTGTATTTTGAATTACGAGATGTTAATTAGAAATAAATAAAAAAAACAACACACGCGCACATTAATCCTACCTTCAAATGTGGGAGAATGTTGCTTTTAGGAATGTTTAGTCGGTAAAAATTTAGTAAAAAAAAGTATAATAAAAGTACAAAGATTTTATGTGAAAGTGATATGTTATAAATTTTGATTGGAAGAAAGTATAAAAATTGACAAAATTTTGTGAATTTTAATTAATTTTGACTAACTAAACACCTTAAGATTAGTATGATAACGTGTCATTAATTATAGTTTAATTATCAGAGAGGTCAGTGGAGTGGCCCAGTACTCCACCCCGCTTAGATATCAACTAATCGGACAATGAATGGACAAATTCAACCATGTTTTTAAATGCTATATAGAAAAATAAAGGAAGGGATTGACTCCAAAAGATCATGCCATGGATCATCATACAAGTACAATTAAAATATTAACAAAAGATATGTTAGCATGAGCTAAGTATCCCTAATTTTCCGATCATGATCTATTTTAAAATTTTAGTTCATTCAGGGTAAATATCACCTTTTGTACTTGGGTACATTTGGAACTCAAAAAAACAGAAAAAAAATAATAATTTTATTATTTATTTTTTTTTTACGTTGGCAATGCGTCTAAAATTACTAAAAATTCTTAAACTTTTTACCAGATAACCAAAAGTTATTGAAAACTACGGCCAATAATTTTTATCAAAAAATATTCAAAAATTCGTAAAAATTTCACTTTTAAACAGGTTCTTAACAATGTAAATAATTTTATCAATATTTAAATTTAATAATTTTATCAAGTAATTTTTGTAATTATTAAAATTTTAGTGACATTATTTTACGCACATTTTAAGAAATATATATCTTTAAAATATATATAAATAAAGTAATATTTTTAAAAAATATTTTATATTGTAACAAACAGTGTATGAATAAAAAAATAAAAAGCAACAATTTTACAAACAACAATGAAAATGAGAGGTGAGAGACTAATGAGGGTGAGACGGAGGCTTACGGCACCGATCTCAAGAACATAAGCACTTTTGCTTTGAGGGTATATATAAATAAATAAATAAATAAATTTATTTGCTGACTCACTTTACTCAAAAGAATATAGAACCCCAATAATTGATCAGCGTGTCAACATAATGGAGTAGGGGGGCAAAGCGCACCATCAACGGCCTAAAAGCATCAACTTTACGATAGGATCATTATCATTAGGTCCAAACACCCTAGCATATTTGCGTTGATTCACACTTGCAAACACATTATAATTACATGTTAAAAATAGAAAAAAAAAATTAAACTGAATTTTTTTTTAGAATTAAAATTCTATTTTAATGAAATAAAAACTTAAAAAATTTAAAATACGTAACCTCTTGTTATATCTAATTGCATCAATTGCGCATGCCATGTAATGAAAATTTTATGTATTTAAAAATTTAAAATTTTCAATTAATTAAAATTAAATTTTCAATCAAAAAGTTTATTTTTTTTAAAAAGGAATTCAAATTATAATTATTCTTCTGCAATGGTTAATTTCCACGAATTGAACCAACGTCGCTACTAGTTCACTGCTTAATACATATATATATATATATATATATATATATATATTATGTCAATCAAAACATTATAAAAGTTAAGAAAAAGACAACGACCAAACTAAGAAGGCAAAAAGAGAACGAAAAGTGAAGAAAGCAAAATAAATATATTCTATATTTATGAAATTTTTAATTTTTAATGTACGTGTGTAGAGTTTTTTTAGTCAAAATATGAACAGGTTTATTTCTCTTATAATCCTGTGATTTTAGTTTTGTACACCTAGACTCTCTTAAATTTATATCACGTTCATTTATACTTCTCTGCTAGAATTTTCGTCTCAAAATAACAGTGACCAGTTCAATGATATTAAATTACCTTTTGCTCCCTTTGTAATAAACAAAATTATTTTTACTTTATTTTGCCGAAATTTATTGTAAAAAATGACAAAATTTATTGATAATATTTTTATTTATTTTTAATTTATCTTGAAGATGTAATTTTCTGCAATAAATATTGGTAAAACAAAATAAAAGTATAATCAAAATTAAAATTAAACAGAATAAAATTATTATTTTTGTTGGAGCATTTTTCATTAATATTAAGTGCATAAAGGTAATTTTATAATATTAGATTGGTCAAACAATTAATTTTTAGATAAAAACACTAATAAGAGATTAAGTGAATGTAATACAAATTTCAGAGGTTTAGATGCACATTTATGAAATCTGTAGATCTAAATGCACAAAATCTAAATCACATTGGGTGTATAGGTGCATTAAATTCATATGAATAATAAGTATAAAATTAACAACGAAAAAAATTATTTTCTAAAATATTTTTTATTTTTTATATAGTTAAATTAGTCAAATCATTCAAATTAATAAAAAAATGTAATCAGAAGAGGTTTTATATACAAAATTTTAAACATTAGGAGTATAATGCCCATTTTTAAAACAGCAGGGCATTCAACTCTGCCAAAATCCAAATTTCATTGAGTGTAAGTAATTTTCACTCATTTTATAAGATTTTTTTTTTTTTTTTTAATGTAATGTGAAAGCAACTACGAAAGGGAGAGATGTATAAACGTCTTTATTGCAACCATTGTTGCCCAATTGATGAACTTCCCTGTGGCGTGATGCAATTATCAACTTCTGATGTGGCTGGGTTATTGGGTATTTTAAAAAAATCGATGAACAAATAATAATGTTACAAGCAAACAGATGCATGCACCCACGGTCACACATCACAACTTTTTTTTTTAATTTTTTAATTTTTTTTTGGGTAACTGAGAGTGTCCGGACCAATTTACACGTATCTCAACTAATTTAAAGGGTTTTAAAGTTAACGACTAAATAAACCCTCCAATAATCCTGAGGAGATTCGGACTAGTAACTTTTAGGAAATAAACCCAAAATCTTATTAGTTGAGTTAACTCTCAAAATTGCACATCACAACTTACACATCAAAGAACATGCGTGGTAGGGTTAAAAAAAAAAAAGTGATTACCGTACTTCTAATTAAATATGCCAGGGGTTTTTGAATACTATGGCTCAATTTTAAAGTTAATTTTTAACTACTTAACTTTATATTTTTTTTGAAATGTTAAAATTATTATCTAACGCTTTTAATTTTTTAACTAATAAGAGCAAGTATGTCAAATTAATAAAAAAAAATTAAAAATTAATTGCTAAAAAATTAATTTTTTTTATTTCAAGTGTAAAAAATATTAATTTTTTTTTAATCCCAAACTAAGCCTGACTTTTACTAATTAGTCGTCTAAAGCCTTATATTCTCTTTTGAAAGGTCACACATTACATTCTTTGATAACTCATATATTAGAGAGAGTGGAGTGAAAGTATTTTTAGATAATTAAAATTAATTATACTTCAAACCCTTTTCTTCTCATTTTTTTTTTTTTTTTTGGAAGATAAAGGTGTCATGTATTATTTAACTATACATGCTTCCTCCCTTAATCTTTACTTTCCTTTTCTTTCTCTTTAAATCTTTCAATTCAAATAATGCATTAATTATCATTTCATTTCTAATCTGCGTGATTTTAAGAAAAATAATTTAGTGAAAATACACCCCTAAATTAATTGAGATGGGTATAAATTAACACTTACACCCTGAGTTATATATATATATATATATATATATCACCTATAATATGGGGGCCAACTCTTTTTGTAGTAACTGTGACTATTATTTATAAGGTGATTAATTAATAATGTACATCATGACCGTACCTTTTATGGTTGTGTACTTTAGTGGACTTGAGGCTTAGCTGCCCATTTAAGGCTTCAACAATTAAATTAGTTGTTACCTTCCGGCTGTGAGGCTCAGCTGCCCGTTTAAGGCTTCAACAATTAGTTGTTACCTTCTGGCTGTGACAGTTCGACGTTCGGTTACATATATATATATATATATATATATATTTTTTTTTTTTTTTCCATCCAAACACCACCATTGATGATAAAAACAAGGTTATTAGAATTAGTTTGACAAAATAAAATATAGAAAATAAAGCCAAAAATTCCCAACTTTAACAAGATCATTTCATAATTTTTTTTTATATATTCCAAAAAATTATTTTACATTAAAATAAATGGAGGATATGAATTAAAATCAAAAGCGAAGAAAAGAAAAGTTATGATAGAAAAGGGTGTTTACAGTAGGGGAGGGCACACCGCAGGGAAGTGACTGCAAAGCCCCTAACCCGTCCAAATTATATATTAGGGAGGCGCTAGATTAAGCTATAATGTTAATGAAGTTTCATTTTGTCTTTTTTCATTTTTTTTTTTTTAAGAAGTTGAAGTTCTAAGCGTATTAATCTAATTTATAAAAAAAAAATTGAAAAAATTCAAGTCCGTTTCAGTAAAAGGCAGAAAAAATATTAAAAAATCAATTTTTCATTTTTTTTTTTTTACGTAAACAGATAACTTTTATCCAAATAAATATAAATTTTTCATTTTATTTTTTACGAAAACGATTAACATTATAATTTATGAAAAGAAAATCAAAGTTTAATGAAAGGAGTCACATAAACTGAAAGAAAGGTAAAAAAATAAAAAAATAGCATATCTATAAACAAATCAAGACTAAATAAATAAAAGAATAGTATCTAGGCATCCTCGAGATAATGTACCTAGAATTCAAAATAAGATAGGAGAGAAATCAAACAGAAATTCATTACAGATCTAATTATTGATAAATTTCGTGACATAAAAACTAATTAGAGTGTCATTTTAATTGATAAAATTCACGGGATATGTATATAAAATTTAAATTTTATTTGTAGACATTTATAAATAAAAGACTTCCTTCCGGTAATGCGTTATTCTTGTATGTTTTTGTGCATTAGTTTACTTTTTATTTACTAAATATAATTTATAGTATTAATGATAATTTTTTTCAAACTTCAATTTGGCCTCTGTGGACATAATAATAATAATAATAATAATAATAAAACTTACCCTGTCCTTGCATTCAGTATATTGTGCTGACCTTTGATATCAAAATGAAAAACAGAAAAAAAAAAAAAAAATCGAATACACACACACACACACACATATATGGTTTTGATTTGCCATTTAAGCACATTCAACGGTGGGGAGTTGAGTCAAAAGCGTTGGCTGGAGCACTACGGTCAACCGCACACCAGCCACGACCCAGGAAGGATCCACAAGGGGAGGCTCGGAACCCCGAAAACAAGGGATGTTTAGTTGATAAAAATTTGATTAAGAGGGATAATAAAATTATAAAGATTTAATGTAAAAATGATATGTAGTAAAATTTAATTAAAAAAATAAAAAAATAATAAAAATTACTATGTCTTAGTTAATTTTAACCAATCAAACACTCCTTAAAATAGCAAAAGAGCCCCCTCTCTCCCTCCAAAAGGCTATCCGCTACAATGCTGTTCATTTTCAACCTTTTTGGAGCGCACTGATTGATAAGTTTTGTTCACCACACAATTTAGTAAAAAAGAATAGATATAACAGTCGGGGTATCCTATCATATTTTTCAGTTTAAACAAAGAAAAATAAAAGTTTGATTAATTTTAAATGTTAAAAATTAAATTAAGCCGACATTGTTGAAATTATTGAGGGCCGAATGCATTGTTGTGGTTCTTGTGGAAAAGGGGCTAGATTTAAATATTTTATATTTTCCTTTTTTTTTTAAATTTATTTCACTCTGATCGTTTTTTGTCTAAATTTTCACGCGTACGATTCTTTAGCTAGACTGAACCTTTTCTTCTTTTTCTAACTTCCACGGGAAAAATAGACAACCAACTTAGATAAAAAAAAAAAAAAAAAAAAAAAAAAACTCGCTGTAGTTTTGGAATTTTGACCATTAATAAAAAGTCAACCAACTTAGATATAACTTAAATACAAACAATCACCCAAAAAAAAAAAGAATTATGAATTGTGGAAATCATGCATGTATATTGTTCCGGCTTCTAGCAATCGCACATATACAATCTAATTAGCCACCCAATTTTCGATTGAATGGTTGAAATAAACAATAACTTAAAAAGGCTTACTAATTTTAGGTTTTTTTTTTTTTTCAAAAATTGAGACTTTATTTTTTTTTTTTTGCTCATAAATAATTTTTAGGTGAGTTATGTGTGCGTAAAAAATACTAATATATCAACGTTATTAGAAAATAGTGTTTTGGCTAGTGAGGTTTTTAGATATCACCCATTGTCAAAGTCAAAGTTAAATAATGTCCTTAGCCATAGTCCAAAAAAAGTCATAGTAAATTACGAAGCTATTATTTAGCAGTAGTTATTGATATTCAAGTAATAACTAATAGTTTTATGTCTCTCACATTTAGTTACAATTATGATTTTGCAGTAGCTATTACACTTTTGACTTCAACGTCTTGGTTACAAGTATAGGTTGAAACCAAAACTAAATCAAGTACCAATCTAGTTCCATCCTAATTTGTTCACTCCCACGAAAATAACCCTTTTTTTTTTTTTATCTTTTTCTCCCACAACTATCACACTCTACTGAGCACCACTAGCATCACCGCCAAGGGCCATAACTACCATTGCCAAGCATCGCGATAATCGTAGTCACTGTGTAATTTTCTCAAACCAACACGACTGCATTGTCAAAACCCGTCAACCTCCTTTTTTTCATCCCGCAACTACCATGACCTCCTTCTTCCTCTAAGAACTACTTCCTTTGTTGCAATGCTCCACAACTGCCTCACCACAAGCTGTCAAAAGCCCCAAGACCATAATTTGTATTAATATTAAAACAATTCTAAAAATAGCATTGCCGAAAATCCTCTTTTGAACAAAAAAATAAACTTTTCTAATTGATTTCCACGCAAGGGCAGAGTTAGAAATTTTTTTCACATTAAGCTATAGGCTAGGTATTAAATAAATTTTTTCCCACTAAGCTATAGGTTAGGTATTAAATTAGGTTATAGCTAGATATTAAACTAGGTTAAAAAATTTTCTTACACTAGATTATAAACTAAGTATTTAATTGGATTTTGACTGAATGTTAAGTTGCACCATAAATAATTAGGCTAAAATGTTATATACTATTAGTACTAAAAAAAATTTAGACTAAAATTTTACCTGAGTTACTGTAATACTCAGTATTTAATTTTGATCATTTATGTGTTATTTTTTGCCAATAAAATATTTAAACTGAGATTGAATTAATTTATTTTATTTTTTCTGGGTTGATTTTGGCTCGAAATATTTTCTTTCTTTTCTTTCATTTTTTTATTTCTTTTTCTTTTTCTTATTCCGTGGTTCTTGGCCATTCCAGACCAAAGGAAGGAGGGGGGAGACAGAGAGAGAGAGTAGAGAAAGAAAATAGGTTCTGAGAAAGAAAATCAGCAGATCGGAGTAGTATTCGGCGCCATAAACATCATAATAATGTTCGTTTTGCATGGTTTCACTCAAGATAGAAGAAATCGATGCTGAGAGTTTGGAGGTTAAAACTAAAACTTTCTCATTTCTTCTTTTCTCTTCGGATTCAAGGTAGGTGGGACATATATTTGTATTTTAGACGTTGTTAGAATGATTTGATATATATATATATATATATATATATATATATATATATGCTTGATTTGGTTGAATATAATGAGATTTGTATATATATATGTATATATATGTATATATATATGCATATATATGTGAAGATATTACATATATTTGAGTTATTCTTTGATTAAATACTGTAGAAATATATGGTTTAAGCATTCAAGTGTTTATATATGATTTGTTGTTAAGATTGAAGCTTGGATGAGTGATTTGGGGAATGTTTTGGAATTGGGTTTCATTGAAAACAAACCTAGAAACTAGGCAGACTGAACACCTTGAGCTACAGTCTAGGGTGTCCAGATCTGAACACCCTAGATTATCGTCCGGACAGATTTCAACTTCTGCTGTTCGGATACCAAGTTGGCAGAATTTCTGAAAATGTCAAAATTAATTTTTAAATACATGTTTTATGCCCAAACTTAATTATTATTGATTTTTAAAAATGAAATGAACCGTAAACCATCATCAAGCCTAATGAAAATGGTATTTATATTAAAATGGTATTTATTTAATTAAATGATTGAGCATATCATGTGCATAGAACTGTGATTGTATCATCTGATTTTATATTGTGATCATTGATTGGTCGAGAGCGCCATATTAATATTATTGACGTGCCAAGGCACGGGTTACATATATAGACAGAATCCATGATTTTGAAAAAATGATAAATTGAGATTTTGAAACTACCAAATGATTCCCAATTGATATACATGACCAGAGTTTAATTATTAGAGCTGGGATATTAATCTTAAGATGCTATTTCTATTGATTCGTACTTAAACTAAATAGATGCCTGACTAGGAGTGTAACACAATTTTCAAGCAAAAGGGCTAAGAGGTGCAACACAATTTTCCCAAGTCTTACACCAGTGACGGTATAACATGGTTCCTCACCTGTGATTATACCCTGCTTGCGGAAAGTAAATGCCTGAGTAGGAGTGTAACATAGTTCCCTAGCAGACGAACCAAGGGATGTAACACGATCTCCTGAGTCTTACACTAGTGGGGATGTAGCATGGTTCCTCACTGGTTCCCTATTCGATATATATATATATATATATGTTGAGATATATGTTTACCGTAAGTGTAAATGATGTAGTTGGTGAACCCGCGTATTCTGTTAAGCGTCACCTATCCCAGGATATGGTTGGGGGTAGGTGGAGATTAGAGTTTGCATTGGTATTACATTCCATCATTACCCATTGCATGAGATTGTTGTTGTATATTGATATCTTGAAGTTGCTAATTATAAGGATGTTTAATTTGTGATTTATTGATGAAGCAATGAGTTGTGAACATAAAATAACAAAGATAGGATCTATAGTAACCTAATTCCTTAAGTGGGATACATAAGTAATTTAGACTTGAATAGACTAAGTCCAGTCTTAATTATGGATAATAAAAATGGTATTCATTCTTCTAAATTGAGTTGAATTACTTATATTACAAATTGTGTGACCTAAGCATGAGTTTGCTTTCTATCTCAGAAAAGAATTGTACAATGCAAAATAACATAAAAACAGATTCATTTAAAAAAAAAAAAAGATATAGGGTTTCATGGGTTTGCATTCTATATTCACAATATCATTATTTTGAGAGATATAAGTTTAAGTGTAGTATATGTTCTGACTGTGCAAACTTTAGATGCAGTCACTGCGGATGGTAGTGAAATGGATTATATTATTGATTAATTGACGGTGATGTATTCAAATATTATTTTATATAGAAGTAAAAAATAATTTTGAGTATAGTGATGATTATAATTCATTGTGAATTGAATTTGAATCAGACTTTATTTATTTTATTTAGTTTTCACATTCATATGCCATCCATTCTGAACTTTGAGGTTAGAGGAATGACAGTTACAACCGACTTTAGCCTCTACCCAACTCCGCCTCTGTTTCCACATCATGTTCAGTTATAAATAGAAATGAAAACAAGAACGGAAATGGGAACAAGATTAAGAATGAGAATGTGAATGAAAATTAAAGTATGAAAAATAAAAGTGAAGGAATTGAATGTGAATAATAAATAATCAAACTAACTTTAGTCATTTGAATTCAAAGATAGTGTGATAACGAAATCAAATTAGTTAAATTTTTTTACCTTTCGTTAAGAATGGAATGAATCATTTTCAAGTTTTAGATTGAAAAATTTCATTATCCTATTTTTTGTGGAATCAACCATTCTATGGAGGATTTCAGGGGACAAAAGGTACTTTAACGACTGCTATATAAAAGATCAACGGTGATCTAGATCATTAAATAATTGGAAGATCAGAACCATTAAATCATTTGGACCATTAAATAATCATTAAATCATTTGAAAAATTCAAAATAAATTAGAATCATTAAAATATTTGAAGAAAATTAAGACCGTTTCAAAATTGTTAATTTTTTACATATCAACAATTGAAGTGTTTTTTTGCATTTCAGCCCTGAACCAATCTATTCCCTATAGTAAATATCAATTGAATAAGGAAATGGACTTTGACCATAAAATTTGACCATTTCACTCCCAAGGGTATAGCCAAGAAACATGGTCTCCTGATATTTAGATCTTCATTTTGGGAAAATAAATAAATAAATAAATATATATTAGGATTGTAGGGTGTCATAAATTGTGAAAGCAATTGAATATATACATGAAAACAATGGATCAAAAGAGGTAATCAAGCAAGTTGCCAAGTAAATGCATAAATATCGGCCATGGGGGACCAATTAACCAACTTGTCCTCATTACTTCTTCATCTCCTTGTCAAAACTTTTCTCCAGATTATTATTTTTTGTCTATATTTGTCCAATTAGGATGTGTTTAGAGTGAAAAAAGTGAGATAAGTTATGATTTTGTAATTCGTACAGTAAAATAAAAAGTAAATAATTTTTAGAAATTTTTAAAAATTTTCAGATGTTTATAACAAATCAAACGAAATATAGAATAACAATAATGCAAATGGCATGACTGTGATGCTCTTTAAATGATTTAATTTCTAGAATGGTTATATATATATATATATATATATATATGTACTTATAAGCTATACATATTCTTGGCATTGACTAACTCATTTTATAGAGCCAAAGCTAACCTTAATTCCTGGCTTCTGCTCCCACCTACTTGCTAACTAGAGCTATCATTCAAACATATAATCTACGGAATCAAATGTGGTTGTTAGCAAAAGAGTTCGAAAAAAAAAAAAAACATAACTAACTATATATAATGCGAGAAGCTGAAAAAGCTAGAAGATCATCAAAGAAGTCTCGATACGAAGGAGCATAAGTATGGAAAACAAAAATTCATCTTAACATAAAAATTTGTAAAAATATATTTTTATCTATCAATGTTTATGAAAAACCTTTTTCTTCAACTAATTTCAGCTCATGAAACACAAATTTAATTAAATTTAATAATTCTTTTTTTTTACTTTAATCTAAATCAGGAATGGATGATGTGTTGATATTTAAGTTGGAAGGAAGTTATGTGTTAATTTTTAAATTAGAGAAGTCATGTATTTTTAAGAAAAAGACTAAAGGAAGAAAGTATAATTAACCTATAAAACTTACCTATGAAATTGTGAATTGCGTTAATTTTTAGAGTAAAAAGATAAAACTATAGCCATTAAAAATCAAATAGAATTAAGGAGTGTAAGTATAGGAAATAAAAATTGTATGCGCTATAAATATAATTTTTAAAATTACTATGACTAGAACCATTATTTTTGATGAGGTGTTTAATGTTTTCACGTTACTCTAAAGTATAAATGTACAAACATAGAATTTTAAAATTTAAAAGGTATAAGTGATTTTTAGCTTTAAGTATAAAGGTGAAAAAGATAATTATTCGGAGAGAGATTTTAAGATCATGCAATGAAACAAAACACAAAAGAAAAGGGCAAAAGTACACATAAATTAAAAAATATATATATAGTACCATCTACGAGTTTCCTTTGCCTTGATGATTAGAGAGGCTACTAGCCTTGTTTCTATTGCGTACCTTCACACCAACACAAATGAAACGTGCCTTTAACTTAGGACCATTAGTTGGAAACTGACGAAATCAATTTGCATTACATAGTTTCTAATCCAAGTTAAATCAACTATATATATACATTCACCCTTCAATTTCCATGCGAGATCCGATCATTCTATAACAAACCACTTCCGGCCAATTGTAATTACATATTTCTGCTTCTCTGGGAAACAATTTTTCATAGGCCCAATCATGGCAGATCAGTCTTCTTCAGTTCATTTGCATTAAAAGAATGGGTTTCTGACCCGTTGACTATTGGGAAAAGCCCAAAAAACTGCCAAAATAACCCAAAAACTATCTTGAATGTTGCTGTTTTAATTAATTTCATAATTATATTATTGTAAATGAGATAATGACATTAAATTTCTATATATTTCCCTGATTAGTTAATTAATTTTTGTGGCCCATAATATTACTCAAAACGGGTCCCCTCTCGTTGTACAAGAAGGGCATTCATAAGAAAGGAGAATCACGGGCCCTGCCAAGAATGTGTATTGGGCTTTACTAAATTACTGTTTGCTCCTTCTGCCACAAGGGCCCAGCCGAATGTTGAGTGGGACTTGCTCGAAATACTGTAAATATAGATTTACTATTACAATTTTTCAAAATTTGGCTTTGTTTTAGAATAAAAAGAACTGGTATCATAAATATTATGAGCACTAAAGCAAATAGCTTCAATCGTGCATTAAAAAAAAAAAAAAAAAGAGCTAATTACGAAAGAGCTTCAACGAAGTTGATGATGAAGTTGAGTCTAATTGTGACAAAGATCAAGCAGTGCCAACGACAATCACGCTTGAAGATAAAGACCGCAATCCAATTATTCCAATCAAAGATTCAAAGTCAAAGGTGTATATATATATATATATATATTGGTATTTTAAGGCAAGTCGTAGCGTCCCCTCATCTATTGCTTATGCTTGGCCTCGTAGTGTGGAAAGGAAAAAAATAATAATTTTTTTTAATAGTTAGCTATTAGCAACGGACAGATTAAAAATTTGGGATTTACTTAGGAGCTCTAAAAAAAAGGTTAAAGATAAAATAGATTGGATTACACAAATTTAAATTAAATAAAGGGTTTAGAGAAAATAAACTGACTTTTAAAAATTTAAGATGGCTTAAATTTAAAAAAAAAATTGAACTAAAAAAACATTTTGGGTTAGACTATTAGGATTACAGGCTATCAAGGTGAGCTTATACATACGTCAGCATGTGCTACTAACTAACTATTAAAAATTAGTTTTTTTTTTTTTTAAAGAGTTTAGAAAAGAAAAAATTTAATTTTTCAATAGTTAATTTTTTTAACTTTTTATTAATCTAACATTTTTTTCATTTATAGTTAAAAAAAATTAAAATCTAAGAAAATAAATTTGATCATTAAAAAAAAAAACTAGAAAACTAAATAATCAAGGCGGAGCCTTAATGATTTTGTAATTACTGAAGTCCTCTAAGTTGTGGAAACTTAACGTGGACATTTGATTTTGACTGGTACATAGTATTGGTAAAATTTGCACGGTTGATTACTTTGGAGCTAGATGGCTAGCCAGCTCATCTAGAAGAAGAGGAGGGAGTCAGGTTATAGATGGCAAAGGACTTAGTCATGTTTGTCTGCCCTTGACATTATTATTAAACCAAGTATATTGTTTGGTTGATCTCTCAGCCATTAATAAGACGCGAAGGTTCAACCCCACTTCCATATCTTGGACTCTAAGGGCCGGGGCACTAACACTTTGACAATGTAAGCCACTGCTCTTTTTATTTATTTATTTATTTTTAACTATGTATATATATATATATATATATATAGGTGTGTATATTGTAGTGATTTTTCAAACTAGCGTTGTTTGTTCAAGTCAAAAAAGAGAAAAAGGCCAAGGCGAATCACTTGCCTACCCATTTGCTAATTGTAACGTACACACTGGCATGCCTTTTTTTTTTTTATTTCTTTTCTTTCAATTTGTACAAATTTTATAACTAAACTTCATATATACACACGGTTTAGAGTTAAAAAAATATAAAATTCTACAAATCTCTGTAGATACGAATTACGAAACTATAAAATTTAAAATTTTTATTCGTTACACAAAGTAAAAGATATTAACTTTCACAAATTTATACAATTTTATAAAACTCCAAACACACCTATAATTATATGTATACACGCTAAGACTGTTTGGAAATCAAAATTTTAATAACTTTTAGTAATTTTTTACAAAAGTTGATAGGTAAATTTTTTTGCGTATTTGGTAAAATAAATATATATTTTTAGTAAATTTTGACAAATTTTAATTGTTTGGTAAAAATTTTGATAACTTTTGACTTGGATTAAAATAAAATGACCATTATGTCTTTTGTCAACTAAAAGTTAGTGTTTTGGCAACCTGCCAACTGAACAAAATTGACGACTTTTGGTAGTGGCAGACTCAGGATCAATTCAGGGTTTGTTCGGACTAAACAAAGGATTTGAAGATAAAGTAGGTTGAGTTACAAAAATTAAGACTAAACAAAGGATTTAAATACAAAATAAATTAAGTTACAACAATTCAGAGTGCATTAAATTTCAAAAAAAAAAAATCTTTTCAATTAAATTTTTTTTGGGGGAGCCAAACTATTCGGATTATAGTTTAGGAAAACCTAAATATACATCCGTCCCTGATTTTTGGTGTTTTATTAAATACCTAAAATACCAAAAGTTAATGTTAATTGGCTCTTTTTTGCTCTCCAAATGGGCCTTATTAATGGCTTAAACCTCATGTATAATTTATATATACATGCGTTTACATTAGGATTTATGACAATAAGATTTTTATAACTATTATTAAAAAGTTAAAAATTGGCGGCTCAATTCTATTCATTTTATTTTGAACAAGCAAATCTGTCAAGGATGAAAAACATGATGCTGTGTTGACATTTTAATCACTCACACATACATCAACAAATCCTCCAGTCAAAATTTCCACAAATCCAACGGTCAACAGACACCCCCTACAAAAGTAAGATAAATAAATAAATAAATATCGTGAAATAACAAAACTCTCAGTGGACCCTATTTATCAGTTAGCAACAGTCCATCTCAGAACGCGACATGTGCCACGCGTTATAAGACTCGTGAAGTTTCACGTTTCACACCGCACTGGTATTTCCGTAAATTTAGGTCACGCGCCAGTCAATTATTATATATCTGAGACTGAGACGGTGGCTAAAATCTGAATTGCTTAACCACGGTTAGCTTGTCCCTTCCCCCCGGCCCTTTTTAAGCAGATCCTCAGTCATCCCCCGTGGGCGGGACGAACAAACAACACGCAGGTGTAGAGAGAGAATTTAGAAAGAGAAAGTCGAATAAAACAGAAACCTGTGTTGGGAGACAGAGAGAGAGAGAGAGAGAGAGCTGTTACAGGAATGGCGGTTTACGTGGACGAAGAGGAGGTGTGGAAATGTCTAAAGCACCCGTCGAAGCGCCGGAAGACCGGAATTTGCCCCGTCTGCCTCCGTGACCGTCTGAAAGCTCTCTGCCCCGACTGCGCTAACGTGCGCCCCTGTTCCTGCTGCAACTCCGCCACGACGTCGTCTTCGTCCTCGTCTTCCTCGTCTGGCAGAGCCGGCGACGGTTCGAGGTCCGCCGGGCTCGGCTCGGTCGGACAAGTGTCGAACCTCATCGACAACGAGCCTTCTTTCCGGCGGTCTCGGTCCGTAGCGATTCCGTTCCTCCGTTCGCGGTCGCGGTTCCCCGGAGAAAGAGAGTACGCCGGTACCAAAACTCCGGCGCCTGGAAATTGGATCAAAACTTCGTTGCGGTCGCTGTTCAGGTCGCGCAAGAACAAGAAACGCGGAGTCGACGAAGGGACGGCAGATGAGGAAGCGAAGAAGGATGAAGTGGAATTACCGCCGCAGGACGATTATGTGACTGGTTATGTGCAGCAAATGATGATGAGATCGAGATCGGTAAGCGTGCCGGTGGCGTCTGATCCCATCTTCGGAGACCTCAGATCGTCCTCGACAAGGTCCAGGGGCAGAGGTTGGCACTTTCCGAGTCCGATCAAATATTTCCGGCACTCGAGGACCCCCAAAGTCGTTCAAGAACGGTCGCCTTCGCCCTTGTACAGAGGTTGATGAATATTTTTGTACTCCAAAGTAGAATTCATCCCCGTAACCACTACATACGCAAATAAATTAATAAAAAATAACTAATTTAAGCCAATTTTATATCGTATATAAATTAAGCTATAATATTGTAAGCCAGTTAACATTGATTCGACTTATATATTTCACAATTTGTATGAATCATGCATCGAGGTTGAATGAATTCCTCTATGTATATTTTTTCCTTGCTCTAGAAAGGTTTTCTTTCTATTTCCTGGTTCTGTATGCGAATACGTTTTTAAAAGAAAACCTTTCTAAGTATGTACGTATATCTGCATATATACTAACATCTCATGTAAAATATTATGGGTACGTTTGACGTAAAATAAAATGTTAAAAATTTTTAAAATTATCTCATTACATGATTTACAAACCTACAATTTATCTTATTTTATCTCACTTATTCAAACACACCTTTTATATATATATATTATGGCTCCGTTAAGAGCCCTATAAAATAAAATAAAATCCTACAAATCTCTACAAACACGAATTACGAGACAATAAAATTTATAATTTTCACTTACGGCACGAATTACGAGATATTTACTTTTACAATTTTATTTTATTTTATATATTTTTATACAACTCTAAATACAACCTATATGTTGTCATATGCATGTATGCAAATCACATGCTAGGTGTTTGTCTGTTGGTGTAATTTGCGTCTCAAAGTACCCCTCTGCCCCCATAATTTGTTGAATGATCCCTTTCATAAAAAATGTGTACTAATTTGTTACATTTTGATTTGATTGTTGATTAAAACAAGCGAGACCGCTGGAAATGGTTCAATAATTCTGGGGTGATTACTTTACCTATCCTATCCTAATTTAGTGATTGATTTGCCAAATGGGGGTCACTGATCTGTCACCATATGCATGGCGTTTTGAGTACATGATTGGAATGTGGGCACTTGGATATATTATTACTAGTGTTTTGATTATAATCAATGCATACAAACATATATATGTATATATTATATTAGTGTCTAGTAGCATCGACAAAGCCGCGATTAAGTGAATGTTCTTTTCCGGAGTATCATCTAATTATCACTAATTCAAGAATGCCCCTAAGAAAATAATAATAATAATTAATTCATCCTACTTTTAGTGGAATACTCAACCTTTTTTTTTTCCCCCAAAAACAGGTCTAGAGTCAAATTTCTTCAATAAAAATTGATGTAAATGATCATTTAGATAAGTGGGCATAAACTCATGAGCTCTATTAAAGTATATATTATCTATCATAACAACACTTTTTATTGTTCTCAAAATTGATTCTAAGGATTTGTGAACCCGAGGAGAGAAATTAGTGAAGACTTCCATATAAAGTTTTGTAATAAAAAATAAAAAAAGATATATGCTATATAAATAAAAATAATATTGTAAAAAAAATCATTAATTAGTTAAAATACCAATCTTCATATTTTTTTGAGAAGTAAATTTATCTGTTATAATAGTATACATAAGTTTTATTTATATCTCTTTCAATTGTTTGTTAAAGTTTGTACAAGTGTAATTAAAATATATATACTAAAATTAAATATTATTGTTTGACTAATAAATATTCTTGGAATGATTAAAATAATTGTAGAGTGAAAGATTAAAAGATGGAAACCAAAATTACGCAATGTAAAAAGGTTTTGAAAACTTGACACTTGTTTAGTATTTTGGTCATAACGTTTCACTTATAACTCCAATCAATGTAATTTCTTGCTCTATTAGAAAGAAATTAAAAAGCTTACAATCTTGTTTCTGATCCACCTCCTAATTCAGACAATTCAACGATAAAACGTCACAAAATAGATCTGTCAAAATCCATGGTCGCTTCAATGGATTTCATTCGAAAGCAACTTCCTTAAGACCATTGGAACGAGATTTCGCCTCGTTCCAATGGCTCACCATTACAAAAGAATTACTTTTATAATTTTTATTTTAATTTAAGTTATTAATAAGTCCTGTTTAATTGTACATTGTTTTGTAACTATAAATAGATGATTTGAGAATTTCTAACCCTAATTCTATTTTATTTTTCTTCTCAAAGCCTAGTTACATTTATTTTATAGATTGTAGTTAAATTTCTCTATTGCATAAACATAGGAAAGAAGCTTCGAAATTATGCATAAATTTTTTTATAATTTAGATGGAGTGTCACAATTCGATAACTGTTAGTAATGAATTATTCAAAAAATACTCTAGATAAGATTCTTTAATATAGGTAAAGGGAACAAATAGTGTAAACTGTTGCTATGCCAAGTCTTTGGGCATTGAGTGTTCGTTCTTCCCCAAGCTTGTATAAAAACAAAAGGAAACATAAGAGATCTACGGAGATTACAAACACCCAGAAGCTTCCAATAAGATGTCTAATTTTGGAATAAAAAGCATGGATGGGACCAAAATCACCATCTTTGTTGTCATTTTTCTTTTATGAAAGGTTTAGGTGGTGATTTGGATGGTAAAAAGGTATAATAAAAATATAAAAATTAAATATAAAAGTAATATGTGATGAAATTTAATTCGAGTAAAGTATAAAAAATTAATAAAAATTAATGAGTTTTCGTTAATTTTGATAAATATCAAACACTCCATTATTAAATGGCTAAATTGTGACATAGAACCTTCACAGCACTGTGTTTGAAAGTTAAATTCGTGGGGGAAGAAGAGTAAGGAAGCCAGAAGGTTAAAATAAATAAATAAAATGAATAGTAAGGTAATACGTTTATTTTATTATAATTATTATCTTTTCTTTTTTTCTTTTTTTCTTTTTTTTTTGTAGGATTAGAGAGAATAGATATTTATTAAAAATTTATTTTTTTCATTGATAAAATAATTCTACCCAATTTCTCTCTGCCGGCTTTAGATACACTTCTCCCGGGGGTCGGGGAGAAGCCCGCAGCCGCTACCTATGGGTGCGCACTGGGTGAAGTCCGCCCCGTGACCTTAGCCAGCAAAAAATCACGAGGAGGGTAAACTAGCCTAAGCAAGCCTTGGCTGACCGGCTCAGCTGAGAAAGCTGTTAGATGGCCTTCCACAATTAAGGATGTCAGATATACCCGTACCCGGTGGGTACTCGCTTCACTCGCCCTGTTCGGAAAGGGTATGGGGATGTTAATAACGGGGACGGGGACGGGTATGGAGATTTAAAATGTTACCCGCACGGGTATGGGGACGGAGACGAGTACGATAGTCCCCACTCCGCTCCGTACCCGTTTAAATATTTTTTTGTTAATTTTGTTGGTGTGGTGACTCCTTTAGAAGTCCCGCATCGGTTTATCACAAAGAAGTGAAGGTCTTGTGAGGTTATAAATAAAGACTACTTCGTCTTTGGTTAAGTGCATCAATCAAAGTCAAATATTATATGTATTTTTTTAATTTTTATTTAATAAATATATGTCATATATTTTTTTATTTAATATATATAATATTTATAATAATTTTAAATATTTATTTTATACATATAATATATAATTTGTAATAATTAATATACTTAGCAGGTAAACGGGGACGGGATGAGAAATTCATTATTTTGTGGGGACATGTATGGGAAAAAATTTTTTCCCGAAACGGGGATGGGGACGAGAATGGGTAAAGGTATTGCTAAACAGGAACGGGGACAGGGATGGGGACGGGGACGAGGATGGGGAAGGTTATACCCGCCCCATACCCGCCCTGTTGACATTCCTATCCACAATTAGAGGAAGGACTGCCCCTGGAGATGAGTCGAACCCGGGACCTATTGATTTTAGACCCTTCAGCCTGCCATCCGAAACAACTCAACTATCTCTTACGGGGCGACTTTAGATACATTCCTGATCAGGTTTTAGGTAGCTCTAGGAGTCCCATGCTTGTCTCTCGTATCCAAACAATCGTACTCAGCCGAAGGATTGAAAATAGAGTTGAGGTTAATGGGCAATCTGGGAAACGGAAATTTAAATTTGGTTGAGTTTAGCGTGATAAAAAATGAGATAAAATGTGGTTTGGAGAAATTTTTTACATTTGGTACACGCATCTCAAACAGTATTTTTTGAAGATGAATAGTAAAATTTCCGTTCTGACGGATTAGATTTTCATTTAGACGGATTCAAAATTTTGGGCAATCATAATTTCTTTACATTACAATCCGTCCAAATGGATTGTAAAAATTGTTTGACGGAAGTTGGCCGCGCAAATCCGTCGAAACGGTTTCTACGACCCCACAAAAAATAGTTAGATTGGGTGTCATTCGGTAGTTTGAGAGTTCATTGTGAGAATGGTAAAAAAAAATTTGATATTTAATTAATCGAATTCTAGTTATTGACTTTTTTTTGAAAAGTATTGACCTATTTTTAAAATTTGAAAATACAAGAATATGTAAAAATATATAAAAGTTTTTAAAAATTTTTAAAAATTTTTAAATATTTTTACCAAAATTTAATACGTCAAACGGACCCTTTGTTTGATTTTGTTTCGTACGTACCAACGTAATTGATTGCTTATTCTTACAGTTACAGTTACATTACAGCTCCAAAATAATTGCTAAATCTGAATGCCACCCTGGGCCTGCCTTCGTCAGAAAGCGCGCAGAGAAGAAAGGGAAAACTCGATGGTCCTGTCAGCAAGCTCAATCATAATATCTGTATTTGGAGTGAAGGAAAGCTGGCATAAATTGGTAAAAGTTACGTTACATAACATGAACGGTGTGTAAAATTAAAGTTTCATAAAAATTATGGAAATAGAGGGCGCGTTTTGAGTTCCAAAAAAATTAAAAAAAATTAAAGAATGAGATTGATGTGATGTAAAAATGATAGGTGATAAAATGTGATTGGAGAAATTTGAAAACTTTTAAAATTTTTTAAAATTTTTTGATTTTTTTGTGACTCCAAACGAGCCAATAAATTTGAGTTTGATATCGTTCTTTATATCAATTCGAGGACATCATTATTTGGATTGTTAACTTAAAATTTAACAATTTATATCTATTCATACTTTTTTTTAATTAAAAAAATATAAATATTTCTGAACTATTGAATTTTAATACATCAACTTAAGGTGTATTTGGAGTCCCAAAAAAATAAAAAAAATTAATAGATGGAATTGATGTGATGTAAAAATGATAGGTGATAAAATATGATTGGAGGGATTTAAAAACTTTTGAAATTTTTTAAAATTTTTTGATTTTTTTATGACTCCAAACGAGCCCTTAAGCAATGCTGTTCCCAAAAGAATATTGAAAATAATATCAAACTCTCGCTGTCATAGGCTCTGTTTGAAATCCTAAGGCTTAGTTTGAAAAACAAAAAAGTTATTTTTTTTGTAATTAACTAGTAATTAACTACTAAAAAATTAGTTTTTTCATATTAGAGAAGGGAAAAAGTTAATAATTAGTTTTTTAACTTTTTGTTAATTTAATATTTTTGTCCTTGAAGGTTTAAAAAAATATTAAAATGTAATAGAGTAACTTTTGGTCATTTTAGAAAAAATCAAAAAATTAAGTGGCAATTGGTTTACTTTTGTATTTTGTATTTTCTGTTTCTGTTTTATGTATTAAAAATCTCAAAATGAGAAAACAAAAAATGTTTTATTTTCTTTATTTTGAAATTTCCCTTATCTTTTGTTAAAAATTCTTAAAACAACTTTTTATCATTTTTTATTTTATGTGTAAACTCATTTTTAGTTTTCGAAATAAATTTTAAAAACACAAGTAACCAAATGAATTTTGAGCTATCTTCTTTATTTTTAAAAGTATAAAATAAAAAATGAGCTCAAAATAGAAAATAAAAAATAAAAATAGAAAATAAAAAATAGAAAAATAAACCAAATGAGCCCATAGTAACTCGGCTACTAGTTACTTCTTGCCAATCAGAGGCAAAATTTTTTCAAACAATTTTAAAAATTTTTAATTTTTTTTGAATTAAATTTCATCACATATCATTTTTATAACACTACAACATCAACTTTAAAAAAAAATAAGACTTTTAATTCTTTTTAAATTTTTTAAAAACTACAAATGTCCCCGTAATACATGGCCTGCACCTCCTCAATGCATGGCCTGTCTTTTATGCTTCTTAAAAACGGCCCGTACTATGATTTTACACCGTTCGCAATATCTGACGAATGTTTTGAAGTTTTTAGAAGTTTGGAAAACAAAAAATTAAGTTGGCATAGAAATCAGATGTAATAAAATTTGATTAAAAATAATTAAAAATTTTTAAAGTTTTTTTTGGATCTTCAAACAGATTTGGTATAGTTTATTTAATCGGAGAAAGTTAAAAAGTTTTAGATATTTTTTTCAAGAATTTTTTTAGAAAAACTTGAAGCTCCAAAAATTTTTACCAACAAACACAAATTTTCACTAACTTTTTTAAATTTTTTTTAATTTTTTTATAAAAAAATCTTTAAACATTTTTTAACTTTTACCAATTCTTTTTTCACTTTCTTCAAAAATTTCTAACTTTTTGATAATCACTCCAACCACCTAAAAACAAAAATGGGACCATAGTTTGTCACATTTGCATATATACTTTATTGCATCCATTCGGTGAAGCAGTTGCTGATCAATTACTTTAGAGTTGTAAACTGCTTCAAGCTACAGCAGGAGTTAAATTATAATTATGCTATTAAATTAAGTTAATTACCACAATAATAATAATTTGATTTTCTTTAATTTCATGCTTCCATACGTTCAGAAATTCTAAAGTTGCATGCTTCCATTAATTAAATCATGTAATTTCAATTTCTTCTTTTCCAGCTTTTCACACTTTCTAAAAAAACACACCACACCCCCAAAAATTCACTATGTTATTTTTTTTTAACCAAAATTTGATACTACAAATAGGGACTAAATATTCCAACTTCCCTGAAATCTGGTTTGAACCAAGCACGTGCATATGGTAAATGCAAAGGTGTGATTAGGGTGTTAAGTAAGTTTTATTATTGTAAAACATAATCATGTTAATAACATGTTAGAGACATATAATGTAAGTTTGCATGTAAAGTGAGCACACATAATATAATATTCACTCCCATATATTTATAATTGCAGATTCTAAGGTGAGGTCACCTGCAGAGTCGTTGGTTCGAGGGATGTATTTTGCCCTTTTCCTTTTCTTTATTTTGATTATTGTAATTGTTCTTTGATCTTCTAATGAGATGCAATGATGTATATATAATACACTATTAATATAATGAATTTGTATCGGGCCGGGTTGTGTCCAATACTGTCGTGGAGCAGACTGCTTTACTTAAAATAAGGTTTATTATATTATGTTACATTTCTGTTATTTATATTATTTTATTGTCACTATAATGCATAAGGCTCTGAACGAGAAATGAGTTTATGTGTAATAGTGGATGTTCGCATGCGTGTTAGGTCGCATTCATTCCGGACAATGAAATTTGGGACGTGATAGTGGCACGTATGTACAAGACTAGTTAATAACCAAAATCGTCAATTTTTTTAATAATTTTAATTATTTTAAAATTAATCTCGCAAATTTTATTATATAACTTAATTATTCTTAATCATTTTATTGTAAAAGTATTCTTACTTTCTCCTGACCTTGTAATTTTTTAATTTTTGTTAAAATAATTTTAATTTTTTCAATGACTGAAAATGTTAGGTTTGCTACTCAACGAGAGATCGTGTAACTCCCAAAGTTGATGGTCAAGAATTGAAAATGAAAAAAACATAATTTGAAATATACATGTGCGCGCGCGCGTTTGTATTCTATTAATTAGTTGTACTATGAAAGAATAATATGTTTTTTTTTTTTTTTTGGTATCGAGGGAAATCTTCAAATTCTTAGGAGAATTAGTGTAGCAACCCACTGTCACGGTCCCTTACTTAAATCCTAACCGCTCCAGGTGAGAATCGAACCTATGACCTAAGTATTTTATCCAAGTTTCAGACTTGACTCCCGCTCCACTGTACCAACAAAGGGTGAGTAGAATAATGTGTTTTTGATAATTCAAATAAGGAAACATGTAACCTCTAAAATAGAAAGACAAAAATTAAAAATATAAAATTTGAGTACACACTTATTAAAATATGTATAAGCACTGTCCATTATTTTTATTTCTGAAGAATGATATGGCGTCACTGTTATAATGAATGTTTGTTTGTTTATTTATTTATTTATTTTTATTTAATTTTTAACTTTATTATTGTTTTTCTCATATATTTAAAGAAGTAATTGCTTTTATACCATATACTTGAGGTTAAAATTATTTATATCTTTTATATCTCGTTATTATATACTAATGTCTCCCTGTACTCGCGAGTAAAGTGTAATAGTAGATAGTGTCACGTTAAGTGATGAAAGACAGAATTGCCCTCTTCTTCTAATTACTGGCTATGCACCTCTTTCTTTTCTGTTCTTCTATTTTTCTCTTTTCTTTCACTTTAAATTCTAATCATATAGGGTGTGTTTGAAGTAATAAAAAGTGAAATAAATTGAGAGTTCGTAATGCGTGCAGTGAAATAAAAAAGTTGACGTGATATAAAGTTAACAGATATTTATAGAATTTTTTGTTATTTGTTTGCAAATCAAACGGAGCCATAATTACAAACTCAAGAACTTTTCTTCAAATTTTAAACATTTAACCACAAATCCAGAAAAATCTTTCTCAAATTCTTCTTTCTCATCTGTGTCAATGCCTGAGACGAAGATTTCACCGAAAACCTTCTCAATTGAAAAATGCTTAGAGAAAAAAAAAATTGAAAACCTTCCGAAAACTGTTTAAGACTTAAAAGGAAAATTAACATATATGAAAATAATAAAAGAAATTAACAATTTCATATTTGTTATTTACTAAACCATATATATATATATAAACTTTTGAAGGTTATGAAAGAGGAAAATTAAGGGTTTTGAAAGGGGGATCCAGCGCTTGTGTATCCCTGAGAGAAAGGAATTCATACTCATAGCTGGGGAAGTGTAAGTTGTGGTAGCTTAGTACTCAATTTTGGATTCGACGCAGAATCTTCAAGGAAGTGATTGAACCGGTTGTTCATTTCTACGTTGCTGGTGAGTCAAGGTGAAGAGTTAATCCAACGGAAATTAAGGTTGAGTTGCTCGGTTGCCACTTTGTCGGTTTTCGATTTTTCAATTTTTCGGCATCTCTCTAGTGGCGTAACCAATCAGAAGCAAATTACTTGTTGGTGATTTTCCCAGCTTCCTTTCAGTGGCATACCCATCTCTTTCGCTAGCAATGAGAGATGGGGTGGCAGGACGTCTCCCATACCTAAAAGAATTTTAGTCTATTAAAATGATATTTTTTAATATTAAATATTTATATTTTTTATTTAAGTATATCTCACGTACCGTTAATTTTAATAATTTTATCCACTGTTATACTTTACTCGCAAATATAAAAGATATTAGTGTATAATAATAAATTATAAGAAATGTAAGTGATTTTAATAAATTATAAGAGATGTAAGTGATTTTAATATTAAATACGAAATATAAATGCAATTATCCCTTATTTATATACGTAGGTTTTGCACTTCAAACTCGTGGCGTCTGGGGAGAATTCCAAGGCGCACATGTTGATGAGTGGTCTGTGAGGAGTTTAACGGCATTCATTCCAAAATCAGGGTTCCGCCTGGCTGGCCCAAATTTGAGCCCAATAATAAGTTTGAGATGAAATGCCTGCGCCCGGCTTAGTTGTTGATTGGAAGTTGACAACTGAACGGAGCAGACGCACGGAGATGGCGGAGGGAGACGAAACCAAACAGAAGCGAACCCTAATCTTCACCTACGGCACTCTGAAACGAGGCTTCCCCAACCACGGCCTTATGCAATCCCTTATCTCCGCAAACGACGCCGTCTACGTCGGCGATTATCGTACCCTCAACCAACTCCCCCTCGTCCGTGGCCCCCACGGCGTCCCCTTCCTCCTCAACCTCCCCGGATCCGGCCACCACCGGGTCCTCGGCGAGCTCTACTCCGTCTCCGACCGCGGCCTCGTCCCCCTCGATGAACTCGAGGGAATTACTCTCGGCCACTACGAGCGACTCCCGATTCAGCTCCTCCCGGATAGCAATGCCGGCGGCGGGGGAGGGGCGGTGGTGGAGGCGGAGGCATATTACGCGCACCGGAGCTTCGCGGGGGATATGTGGATGAGGAACGGGAGGGTGGGGTTTGGTGTGTATTCGGAGAAAGAGGCACAGGAGTATGTAAGGAGGCAATTCAGGCCGAAAGATAGTAGTTTTCTGGAGGACATTCGATTGTTTGTGTCTTCCCCTTCGTCTTCTTCGTCATGATTTGAAGGCCTTGTTGTTTCTTTCCGATCTCAACACATTTTCAGAAATTACGAGGCAAATTGATTTCATCAAGCATTGCATTTTTGGTTTCTGCCCTGGCGAATATGATTGCCAATTTCTGTAATTCTTGAAAATCTCTGGGTTAAGCATTTTCATTTATTTGTGCTAACGTGATATATATACGCTCGCGGGGGTGTGTGTGAAATGAATCGACGAATTACTTATGAGGTTGATCCAAAAGAAAGTCGCATGATTTAATTTCCCAAAGTTACTGTTTTGTCACTGTGAATTTGAGTGAAAATTTTGTTTTCAGAACACTTTCTCTATTCCTATTGAACATTCTCTATAGGCGACTATGCATATGTATATGAGCATAATTAAGTTATAGTAAATGATTTGAGTTGAGTTCTGTGGTCGCAGTTTCACTTGGCAGAGTAACTCACCCACTGTTTATTGATTTTGGTTATATGATGAGTACGGATTAAATGATAATTTATTTAAGATAAATTGATGACATAAAATGAGGAAATTTGAATAATGTTGTGATTATGCTGACATAGTAGCATGCTATAGCATATTATGTATTTATTTGTTTATGGTGGGCACTAGTGGTTGTGCTCACTCTTTTATAGATTTTATTACAAGTTCTTGTGTTGATTTTCAGATTAGGACTTCCAGTCAAGGACAGTAGTATTTTTTTTTTTTTTAATTCTTTTCTTTTGTCATAATGAATTCTTTTGAGAGTTTCAGAACATTCATTTGATGTCTCCGCGGGTTGAGAGTTTCTATAATTTATTTTACCTTAATTTCGATTGGGTTGTACAGACTAGATTGAGCCTCGATATTATTATTATTTTGGAGCATTGTCGCCTGGTTTATTTCCGAGGCTTGATGTTACTCAATCTTTATTTACTACAACTTCATCTTGCTTTGGTGGGTGGTATGACTCTAATGGTTTGTTAATTATAATTATATAATGTGATGGTATGGTATGCTCAAAGGTCTGTTCTCTATATAATTGAAATTCGGGCCGTGGTAATTATAGCTTAAATCTCAATTCAATAGCAGACTTTTCGACATAATATTTTACGAACACTTAGTTAGGACCCCGATGGCACCCTAAGAAAAAGGGGAGGTTGACATTCAAGATAATGTCAACTCAGTAACATTGAGGTAGCAGGTTATTTGATTAAAATTTATTATTTCAAATTTATTCTTTTTTTTTAAGTAAAAAAAAAAATACAGATGCATTTGAATCATTGAATTTTAATCTAACGATCTTTAACCTTATATTCCCGAGCTGACATTGTATTCAATGTCAACCCCCCAAAAAAAATCCACACCCCGGTGGCTTTTCACAATTCACATCCACATTTTTGTCTTCAAATCATTACCATTTTAAAAGGGCACATTTTGTTATTTTCATTCTTTCTTACTATTTGGAAGCAGCTAGGTAAATCGGTGGCTAAAACAGGACCTGGACAGGGCAGGAGGACAGGACAGGATTATGTGACTAAAAAATGCAGACTTTAGGAAGCAAAATGACAAACCATTCGGGAAAATAGCACTAGTGGACGAGGAAACTCTCGAACTCTAATTTGTGTCATGGAGATTTTGAATTTTGGCACGTTTGCATTCCAAGAAAAGTATATTTAAAAAAAAGATATCCAACCGTTGGATTGGAATATGTTACCTCAATGATATTTTTCATTTCAAATAATATTTACAGGAGCTTGCAAATTCTGTTCCAGAGTAAGTCACTTCATCGTGTTGAATTGCATCTTGACTATATATGCCTAAACTTCACTATTCCTGATTGGTGTTTGCTTTATTTTATTTTGTTTGTTTCAAACTCCTGCTGTTGTAATTTTCCGAAAAGACATGAGAGAGAAATGATAGTCTTTTTGCAACGAAGGCAGGCTAGTGATGTGACCATGCTTTGACAGAAGTTCTATATACGTACATGGATTTAGACTTTATAAGTGATGCAGGTACAGCTACGTCTGTAAATATGACATCAAGAGAACAAAGATTTAGTTGTATATGTGATTCGGAGATTTTCTTGCTTGTTGACTGTTAGTCGATCATATATTTTCTAACAAATATTTGTTTAGATTTCTCTGAATACGTGACAGATGCTCCTACGTTTTTTATGTGTTTGATTGGAGAGCTCCACTTTACATTTCTTCACTGATTTTTCTTCTGTGTTTGGACATGTTCCTAACCTCGATCAGTTTATGATTCTAAACCAAAAGCTCTTTCATCAATTCTTTCCAATTGAGTCGAGTTTGGCCCATCTAGTTAGTTGTGTTACTCGAAGTCTCCTGCTTCCCTTTCCCTTTCATGGGAATGCAAGGGTTTGATATTTCTGGGGCACTGTCACTTGTGGGGATAAGGAAAATTTCAAAAATAGCCCCAGTGGGAACAGAAGGATCAGGTGTCAACAGGGACAGAATAGCCTTTACCCTTCTTCGCCCGGTGACATGAGGCTTGAGTGCACTTTTGTGTTTTTGTTGGTAGATGTTGCGTAAATGGACAGAACTCTGGGGTGGTTTCAAATGCAACTCGGTTACGTGTGGCCGTCGGTAGATTAGATAATCCTTGTGCTCATACTGACTTGTCGCTATTTAGGTTCACGATATTCCATTGAATTGAATGGATGTTTCGAGGAAACTCCAAAGGATGACCCAATTCAAGAAACGCAATTGTTTTTTTTTTTTTTTTTGGGTTGTTGCTGTTGTTATTAGAGTCGTATCCGCATCTGCAATCGTTGAAAATAGCTCTTGCTCAGCTGTAATGCACTCTCTCTCTCTCCCTCTCCCTCTCTCTGTCTCTTGTTTTTTGGTTAATCCAAGTCAAATTTAGGAGAAATTGTCCAAGATAATTTTTGAAATCGAATCCTTGGAGATATTACTGGAAAATCTTCAAGGTTTTTTAGAAACTTAAATTAAAATTGAATTTACTCTACAATGTCCACAAAATGGCTCAACTTCTTTCTTCTGATTCTCTTTTTGAGGTCCAGGTCTTGGATCGAACATGACCTCGACGTAGGGGCATCTCCCTGGGCATATCATCATTTGATCATTTGCCACTGGGGCTACCCTCTGGGCATATGATCATTTGCCACTGGGGCTATCCGAGCTAGGATGTTTCCTAGAGCTTCAAGCTCAGACTGCTCAGTTGAACCATTAATTTTTTTTAATTTTTTTACCAAATAATGTTTTATTGTTTTTAGATTGTTATTTTTATGAATTTCCACACGGACAACATGTTGTGCTTATATTCAATTATTGCTTTATTCACTTGTACTTTCTTGACACTAGATCAACTTTGAAGATATATTCCAAAGAGGCGTTGGGTTACTTTCAGAGTTTCTTCTTCTAAGAGAGATCGTAGGAAGACTGAAATCTCTACCTTCGTAAACTTCATCCACCAGAAGGATGCCCATATTGCAATGAAAGTTGTAGAAAATATGATTGATCTAAATGCACTTATCTACACAGTTCACGACAACTTTATTACTACTTCAGATTATTGCGATATGTTACCAAAACTTTATAGCAAGGCCATTCGTGATATGGGCCCTCCACTTTCAATACTCAACGAGTTCATCTCTATGAATGTTATTCATCCTCTTGGTATATTGTTGAGTTGAGTTTGGTTACATAACTGTTAATTGTTCAGATTGAGTAATGCATTGAATTTTAGTTAGACCGAAACAAAGTAGGAAAAAATTAAACCTCTGACATGCATATATATGTATATATATATATTGTAGACAAATTAAGTTACCCTTTTGCCCTTGGAAGAAGCTTAATTAGCAGAAACAAACATAGTATTATATACATATACATACATATTAGAGTTGTCTTATTACAGTAGACTATGGTAGGTAACTATGAGATTTTGAGACAAACTTCCGCGACACAAACTTCACAAGGCTAGGCTCTGGACAACCACCCCTGCATGAAAGACATAAAACGTGCTAAATTAAGCTAAAACGTTCGGAGTCCGTTCAGCAGAGTTGGTCATCATGCAGCAGCAAACTTCACAGCATTTGTTTCATCAATCGAACAAGTGCAACCTTCCCCACACTGTAGAAAGACCTTTCCTGCGTCTGCTCCGAACGTCTTCGAAACAGTGCAGGTCCACCCTTCCCCGCACCTGACAAATACCTTGCCATCCGTCGCGTTTGTTGCTTCAGCTTCTGGCACATCCCTGCAAGACAAAACAAATGTGACTCTTTAATCAGGTTGATACGGAGAATTCATCCCCTTTTGATAGAAGTTCATTTTTGAGGAATGATATATATGTATGTATATATACGTGATACGGGTGCAGCTGTCCTCGCATTTAGCGAAGGGCTTGCCCGCTTTGGATGCCTCGTTCTTGGTGAAATCGCAGGCCCAACCTTCATCGCACTTGCAGAAAGTCTTACCCTCCTCCACTGTTACAATCCTGCTCAATTAGTTAATAAACTTTAGTACTATTGCCTTTGGTAACTAATTAATAACGAACTTAGAGGGGCTGGGAGATAAAAATTTTCAAAAATTTAGAAAAATTTACAAATTTTTACAAATTTTCACCTTTTTTTTTTTTATTTTCATACGTACTTTTTAAATTTTATCAACTTTTTCTTTAAAATTCTTACAATCATATAAAAAAACATTGGAATCAGTCATTCAACTCCATTCTACCGGCTCTTGACAACAAGTTTTAGTTTGTCTTTTAAACCCTAAAAAATGACTAATATATTATACTTTTTCTCTTTCAACTTTGTTCTAACAGGTCTTGACAACAAATTTTACCTTTTAAATATCAAAAAGTGACCAACGCATAATAGGTTTTTTAATTTTTTATCTTCCAAACATAAGATTTGTGTCCAGTTGTATGTATGACAAACGGTAATTAAGTAAATAGAGTTGCTTGCATCTTGACTATTTAATTAATTGCAAATTTATGTTTCTGAAAATTACTTGGCTATTATCTGCTACTGGGGTGAAACTAAACCTCTTTGTGCATGTACGTATAGGACGGGTGTGTGTGTGTATGTATATATATATATTTCTACGTATATGCATGTATGTTGATGCAAATAATAAGTGGGATTTGAGAGAGAGGGAAACCTTGGTTGCTGCTGGCCCGTGCTTGGAGCCGCCATTCTTTTGCAATCCCCTGCTTCCTTTCCTTTCCCTTGCCTTTCGTTTTGGACCCCAAATTTATGATGGGGCGTGCAAGGGAACTAAAAGGTCAAAATAGCCCCCATGGGAACAATCTGGAGACCGGTACCGACAGGGATAATATTGTCTATATGATTTACAATAAAATATTCAAAAAAAGAAAAAATAAATAAAACAAAGAAAAATCCTATTTGATCCGTGAGCCTTTGTAAAGGGACAACGCTGTGGGCCTTTGTGATTGGACGTCATTTAGGCCCAAGTTGTGTGTTCTCACTACCACTCTCTGGTTGTCTCCTTGGCAGTTCAAGATATTCCTCCGTGGGGTACTGTAGTTTTTGTTATGCGTGATATGGGACTCTTGGGCTTGATTGCGTCCAGAGAAGCTGATTTTCAGTTTTTCTATAATTTTTTTATTTTATTTAATTATTTAATTAAAAATTGATTTTATTTTTAAAAATTATAATTTTTAAGTATGTTAATTGTATTCGTAAAATTAAATAAATAAATAAACAATTTACGTTTGTTCAACTAAAAGTTATCATTTTTAAAAGAAATAATACCTGATTTTTCATTTTAAGATTATAAATAAATGAAATTGAATTTTTTAATTCCTTTAATTTTTTTCTTTTTTCT
Source organism: Vitellaria paradoxa (assembly GCA_019916065.1). Taxonomy (NCBI): domain Eukaryota; kingdom Viridiplantae; phylum Streptophyta; class Magnoliopsida; order Ericales; family Sapotaceae; genus Vitellaria; species Vitellaria paradoxa. The sequence goes on from CM034242.1 coordinate 7,925,915, forward strand.
TTTTTACGAATGAGATAAACACCATAAAAGTTATAATTTCTAAAAAAAAAGTAATTAAATTTTGATAAAAAAATTATATAGGACCAAAAAAAAAAAGAGAACTAATTTTTAGTAGATAAATGCAGATGACAAATAAAACTAATCAATCAATCAAACAAAAATTGAAAACAAAAACCAAGAGAGGGTTCTTTGGGAGTAAAAGAACAAAAGGCCAAGACAGATCAAAGCAATAAAAAGCATCGGCCAAGATAGAAAATTGTATCTTGGCTTAAAACAAATGTATAAAATAAAAATTGAATATATAAATATGGTAGCGTTTGGAGTGATAAAAAAAAAAGAAAAAACAAGAAAAAAATGTGATTTTGGGTATGTAAGGGCATTTGGTGTTTTCTTTTCAAATTGCATTTTTTGGAACTGAACAGTGTCGAAACCGTTAGAATGGTTTCCCAAATTCATTCTAACGGATTCAAAAAAATACTTTTTCTCTCTCTAAACAATGTCAAAACCATTAGAACAGCCTTCCAAATCTGTTCTAACGAATTCTACACTGATAAACCGTAAGAACGCTTTATCCAAATCCATTCTAACAGATTTTAAAAAATTGAGATAAATACGCGACAATGGTACGCTAAGAATATGAATGTGAAAAAAAAATTTTGCACTCGGTTAATCTTGTTACAAATTTTTCATTTTCTTAATGAAATATTGGAATTGAGACAAATTTTTGTTAATTACCAAAAAAAAATATTGAAATTTTTTGAAATTAGTAAATATGAAAAAAAAAGTAAAAGTGTGATAAAGAATTTTAGTAATTTATAGAGGTTGTTGGAGTTTTTTTGAGTTTTATATCTGCCTATAATTCTAGTCCACGTACGTGGACAAAGTCAAAAAAAATTTATTCGATGATAAAAAATACACATTTCTTAAACAACAAAAGTGATTTAGAAATTTAACAATACTTCTAGTTAAGATTACATGCCTCCGTAATTTTAGTAGAAAGTGACGTTTGATATTTTATTTTTATTTTTATTTTTTCTAGTTTTATAAATATTTATATTGAGCTATCCATAATGAATTTGAAATTTTAAAAATATTTAGGTTAGGAATATTTTTATATACTTAAATTTTTTGGACTATTAAATTCAGACTTTTTTTTTTCTTCTCTATAACTTTTTGGGTCATTAACAATCAGTGATTAATTAGGTTAATATGTAAAAATAGTAAAATTAGTTAGGTTGCCAAATTTAAATCATGTAACAATTGAGAAAGAATATTCAAATTTTAGGAAAATTGATCTCCACTCTAAAGTTGTTTAACCCCAAAAAAAAAAAAAAAAAAAAAAAATTATCTCTTAATGGTGTTGTCGTGAACTAAAGTCCGTTATATAGCTAAATTCGATTAATTTGAGACGAGGCCGAGTTAAGTATTGGTGAAGGCCAGAAGACATTCTGGCAACTATAACATGCGTTTGTGGGTGTATATATTATGGAAACGACATAAGAAATGATGCAGATGGAGAAGAAAATATATATGTCTGGGGATGCATCAAGTTAATTGTCAATGGAGAAGAGATGGATTATGTAAAGAAGGATCCACTAGCCAAGCAAAACCTGATGGAGAGGTCCCACTGTGGACGGAGAGAGAAGAAGAATATGCTCTAGCTTTGTAGTATGGGATGATCATTGTCCTCTTGAGGAATATTGCACTTTAATTGCCTCCACTGTTGGCGTGCTTTTGCATTATATACATGCATGAGTTATACATACATACACACATATATATATATATATTTATATATGTGATAAATCAGTAACTTTATCTCGTTCAAGAAAACCGAGTCAAGTCTTGGAAACTGTTTTGAACACTAGGGTATTACCTGCCAAACAATTTCTAATTTTTAAGTTAGTAAAAAAGTTCAGATAATATTTTAATAGAATTTCAGTAAGGTGAAAATGTTAGACCTCTATTGTTGTGAAGTGTTGGTTTTTATACGAGAAGTCTTCACGTGCATTGATGTGCATGCAATTACACATAACTGCATACAACGTGTTTATCTTCCTTCCGACAGGATTACACCACCTGTACCTGTAAATTTCAAGATTGTTTTCTTAACCCGGTGATCAACGTGTTTCTCCTTGATATATTTGATGACAGCACCTCCACAGTCATATGTGTATGAATTGTTTGACGGGGGTAATACGTGTGATTTCGTAACGTAAACTGCTTTGACATACTTAATCAAGAAAATGATCACTTGAGCATAGTAAGAACGGATCGTGAGAAAATACAATCCCTAATCGGGTGGCCGAGCCAAATCAACAACAATTTTACACAGATACTTCCGATTGAGTACAGGTCGATCAGAAAATTTGTCTGATACCTCCAGTTGGGTGTGAAGTCTCCCCATATCAATATATATATATATATATATATGCCTCACTTTTATTATAGTACGCTATCAACTACTTCTCAAAAAAAAAAAAATCAATCTGAATAAAAGGGAAGACTGCCTTCCCCATTTAAACTGAAACGCTAATTAATTACCTACTCCTTGGAACATGATTTAAATTGCTGCACTATCAAGTTATGTTTGTCATTTTTGGGCTGATCTCCAGGCCTGACATCGGCCCCGAATCCACCCAACCCCTCCCCCCCACTCTCTCTCTCTCTCTCTCTATATATATATATAGTTAAGTCAAAAGTTGTAGGCTCTGCAAATTGTACCGTTGGAGGATACCATGGATGCTCTCTACAAAGTGATGACTGCACCGCCTTGTTGGACAGCACCAATTAGTTTTTCTACTTCTTCTTCTTCTTGAATGAGGAACGACCCACAAGGACCACAACCCAAATTTTTAACTCAAAAACTAAAAAGTCAGGAGGGTATATTAACTCACACACCCCCTCACTATTCCGGTGTGGGATAACTTGCCCCCGCACCAATTAGTTATTGTTATATAATTTGATCTCAATTTACTATTTAATAATACTTTTTTAATAAAAATAGAATATAAATATAATTTATTCGGATCTTATTTATATATTATTTGACCTCAATTCATTATTTAAATATATTATTTTAATGAAAATATAATATAAATATAATTTATTCTGATAGTTAAATTTAGGTGTATCAAAATGTGACATGTGACAGTATACATGCTTTATATTTCAGACTAGGTGTGCATTTTGCACACTAACAAGCTCTGTAAAACAAAATAAATTTTCAATAACTTTTAATTTTTTTGTTATTACTAATTTCAAAAAATATTAATATTTCGTCAAAAAAATAAAAAATTTAAAAGGAGGTTAACCGAATACGTAAATTTTTTTACAATCATATTGTTCGCGTCGAAAGTTTTTAAACGAGTACCATTGTCACTATTTCATGTGAATTTTTTTGAATTCATGAGAACGGATTTAAGAAACTGTTCCTACAATTTGTAACTATTCAGATAAAAAAAGGCGTCAAAATTAACCCCTAACCACATTTTATCTCAATTTATCTTATTTTTTACTACACCAAACAAATATATGTATACCAAAACATAATTCTTTTAAGTATAGTAATAATTTTAGATAAGTATAATTAAGGCTATGACTCCCAAAATTCGGGTAAGTATTTTAAACGTGGTTGTGGCTTGCTTGTGTCTATTTTATTGCGTTCAAATTGTAGAATCGATATAAACTTTGATTAAAATTATTTGGGCAAAATTATCTGGGCTTTTATTTGATCATTTAGTTTCAGTCAAATTCTTTGAAATACATACACACACACATATATATATATTTTTGGGCTACTATTATTGTTTTAACCTTTGTAGCTAGAAACATTGAGATCCTTATTGGACAGTACGACGAAATTCAGAAGGGCTAATTGGTCCAAAATTCAATGGTTTTCCGATGATCTTCTGAAGAGATGATTAAAATATGAAGGCAAGCAAGAAGTATGTGTAGAAATACATTATATGTACATTTATATATGTATATATATTATTCCATGCTTCATTTGCCATAGGATCCATATAAAATTTAATTTAGTCATCTTTCCCATCTCCTAAATTTCAAGCACATGAAGAGACGAGGATCTTTCCATCTCTTCCCTTCACCCATTACTCTCATTCCAAAATTTCCCTCGCAATTAATGAATTGAGCATCAGACTTTGTGCAAAGTAAAAGCACAATTCATCCTCTATTATGGAATGATTTATTGTTTGTTTGATTTGAGGATGAAAGATCGAAGTGGAAAAGAAGGATAAAGGAAAAATTCATTCTTTGTTTTGTTTTGGGGTTTGAAGAGACGAGGAATAGAAAACCACAACAAAAATTTAGCACATTAACTTTCTACCTTTTCTTTTTTCTCCCTTTTCTTACTTTTTGTTTTGTTTTCTCTCTCTCTCTCTCTCTCTCTCTCTCTCTGGCCCGTTTGGAGCCACACTTAGGCTGCGTTTGGCGGATTAAATTTTAGTGAAAATTTCTAAAAATCTCTGAAAATCTCTATATATTTTTACACATTCTTAACTTCTCAAAATTCAAAAAAAATTCAATACCTTTAAAAAAAATCGATAACTAGAATTCGGTTAATCAAATAACAAAAATTTGTTCATCATTCTCACCATGGACTCTCAAACTACCGAATGACACCCACTTTAATTATTTTTTGTGGGGTCGTAGAAACCAATCCAACAGATTATAGAAATCGTTCTGACGGATTCGCGCAACCAATTTCCCTTCAAACGATTTCTATAATCCTTTTGGACGGATTGTAGTGCAAAGAAATCATGACTATTCAAAATTTTGAATCTGTCCAAACGGAAATCCAATCTGTCGAAATCGAAATGTTATTATTCATCTCCAAGAAACACAGTTTGATATGTGTGCACTAAACGCAAAAAATTTTTTCAAATCATATTTTATCTCACTTTTTATCACTCCAAACTCACTCTTATCAGTAACTTTTGGTATTTTTTGTCAAAACTTGCTAGTGGTAATTTTTCGTATATTTACTGAAATAAGTAGCAATTTTACTAATTTTTAACAATTTTTTACAACTTTTGAGTACTTAGTAAAATTTTTGATAACTTTTAGTATTTTTAGTAACTTTTTGTAACTTTTAATAACTTTTAATATTTTTTATCAACTTTTGGTAACTTTTAAGTTGAGAAATTATTGTAATAAATCAGAAAAGTGACAAAAACTGATTATTTGCCAAACACCCACAATCAAAAGTTGATAATTTTTTGTTAAAAATTTTACTACCAAACGCCCCATTTGTTTAGGTTAGACACATAGGTAACACATAGGGTAATGTATGTAATCTTCCCAACAGCACCTACGATTAATTTTGTGCCATATCCTCTCAGCAACCGCACTATGGCATATCAGACAGTTTTTCTTCCTTTTTTTTTTCTTTTCAAAATTTAATTTGCTATAAAGTTAGAAATCAAAATGCTCTCTATGTAACCATAAAATAGAAATTTTATCAATGATGTGAATAAATATATACTTATTATTAATTTTAATATATATAACATATCCGTACATATACAACTCCTTACAAAATTATCACTGTTACATCACTTTGATGTAGTTTTTTTGGTCTTATTTTTTAATAAATCAGCATTTTTCTATATTTATACATTTATATAAAGTAGTGCTATACTAGTCAAAATTTTTACAGAAATAATGATATAGCATGTGTTCGTTTGTACCTATCAATTTTAAAATAATAACTTACTAAAAAATTATTGAATTACATAAATATCATTATCACATCATCCTTTTCTTTCTTTAGGATTAAAAAAAAATCCCTATAGAATATCTTTTCTCCCATATATAATGGTGATGGGAGCAACTTGATCCTGTTTACTTTGCTTTGTCATACAAGTCTGAACCTAGCTACTTATCCACTTGCTATATTTGAAACATAATCTCCCAACTATCCTATATATGCTATTGTTTTCTCCCTTGAAATTAAAATTAGAGCCAAATGAGCCTAGCTGTAGCTACTGTACTGAACATTGCTAGGTCTCTTACAGCACAAAAGTAGATTAACAAAGTAGAAGTGCATATATAATAATATTATAATTTAATACAATCAAATTCATCTCCTTACATCAAAGCCGAAGCAATTTCCAAAAAATACTTAAAAAAAACTAACTTTTACTCATTCTTTTAATCAAATTTCAATATATGTCACTTTCATACCAACTTTTGATTTTTTTTTTTTTTAACAAATTAGACACCACCTAACAATTCTATTCATGAGTTCCATGGATTGAAAAGGGTTTGAAAGGAGTCTCATGGTGTCCATCAAAATGTTAAAATAAAGAAGCTAATACCCGAGCAATATTTATTATAATCAAATGGTCCACACTAATGTATAATCATCACTGCTTATAAGTATTGTTTTGACATTTGACATATCCTTAACATAAACTGGGGATGAGGAAATTAAATTAGGTCTGTATATATAGTACAAAGATATGGGTTGAAATTAATATGATCACAAAATGTGGGAGACAGCAAAAGCACATTTGCTGGGTTATGCGTGTGTATTGTGCACTGGACCGCATTGTGGGTGGTCTCTCCCAATTAACTTCTCTTTTGCATGTGCTTCAACCACCGTCTCAAATAGAGGCGCTTTTGGACCCCTTTCCATGTCCTATAAATAGGCACCATTTCAAGCATTTAGGAGCCAGGGTTGGTTTGGTTATGGGTTTTTAATTAAGCACATCAGTTAGTTAATTCATTAATCCCATGGCCACCCACCACAGGGTTTTGAGTATTGCTTTCTTTGTGTTATTAGGGATATGTTGTGCTGCCGCAACTAGAGCCCTCCTCACTCTTGATGGAGGTTTTGGCTACACTCAGGGGTCAGGCGGTACTAGTGGGTACGGCGGAGGCCACGGTGGTGGCGGAGGCGGTGGCTATAGTGCTGTAGGTGTTCATGGTGGTGGTGCTTCTGGGTATGGAGGTGGTAGTGGAAGTGGAAGTGGTGCTGGATATGGAGCTGGTGGAGAACGTGGTGGTGGTTCCGGGGGAGGTAGTGGCAGTGGTGGCGGTGGCGGAGGGGGAGAGTATGGTGCTGGAGGAGTGGCTGGTGGATATGGAAGTGGGGGTGGTGAAGGAAGTGGTGCTGGGTATGGTGCTGGAGGTGGAGCTGGTGGGGGCGGAGGTGGAGGTGGCGGAAGCGGCGGGGGTGGCGGTGGTGGGGTCGGCGAGGGTGGAGCCCATGGAGGTGGTTACGGTGGAGGAGCGGGCAGTGGCGGTGGCTATGGCTCTGGTGGAGGAAAAGGTGGTGGCTCTGGTGGAGGTGGTGGTAGCGGAGGTGGAGGTGGAGGAGGTTCTGGTGCGGGAGGAGCTGGAGGCGGTGGATATGGTAGTGGTGGAGGAGCAGGAGAGGGTGCTGGAGGTGGTGCAGGAGGAGCAGGTGGATATGGTGGCGGTGCCGGTGGCGGCTCTGGTGGCGGTGGTGGCGGCGGTGTCGGAGGTGCACATGGAGGAGGATATGGGGGAGGCAGTGGGGGTGGAGAAGGCGGTGGTCACGGTGGCTACTTCCCTTGAGAATGCCTCTTCCATCGCTCGATCTCCTGAGAGGAGATGTCTTCTTATATCTATATATATATATATTATGACTCCAAAAAAATAAGGGTAATCTTGCTAAGATGGTGTTTATATACATACGTATTGTACCACATGCATGCAAAACAGATGCCTATATTTATGATTTGCATACAAGTGTATTAATGTTTCTTCCATAACCCTAATTAAATTTATGACAAAAATGTTCCAAATTATTAATTCTATTTATTTGCTACTTTGTGTACGTACGAGGATGATCATATACAATCTACCTGCGTTTTGGGTGTGGTTGCCACAAATTTCTCTTCCATAATTGTTAATTTTTTTAAATGAATAAATCTAAAATTATATTATATTAAAATATAAAATAAATAGTAAGTTTATATAAAGCACTTATTAGATTTATAATAAGAAAAATGGTGACCCTGCTAACAAAATTTAACCAAAAAGTAGGAATAATGGGAGGATAGCATTTTTGTAATAAAACTTTACTTATTAATCACTTATTGAAAAGTGATTAGTGCACAATAAATTCATAATATTTTGGTCAACATTTATAATTAAAAACTATAATCGCACATCATTGTTCGTATGATAATTATTATTAAAATAGTAGAAGTACAAGTGGAGTAAGTAGTAAAGACAAATGATTTTAAAATTTTCAAATAAATACTTTTAGTGTTGATAGTAGATTAATTGAATATATCATACTAAGAGAGTGTTTGGAAGATTGAAAAATAATAAAAAATGTAGTCTGGATAACTTTTTTTACATTTGATGCATAGTCACCAAACTACGTTTTTCAAAGATGAATAGTATCGTTTTTAACTTTTGCGTTAATTTTTCGAAGAAAGAATTCATTCGAACGATTTTATGTTAAAATTTTTTGAAAGTTGTCAAAAAATTTTTGAGATTTGTAGAAAAATTATTAGGGTTTGTAGAAATATTATTGGGTTTGTAAAAAATTTATTCGGATATGTAGATATATATAAATTTATAGAAATTTTAGGAAGTACAAAAAGATTAAAATGTGTTAAAAAGTTTTTAGAAATTTTCAGATATTTTTAAAAGTTTTCAAAGATTTACCCATATTTTCAGCACTCCAAACAAGGCCTAAATCACTTAAATTCAATGAAATTAATGTCTTAAATTAACAATATTATATTGAAGCAATTCTTTTTAAACAATTAATAGTATCAAAATTTTAAATTTTAAACTCATAAACACAAATTAAACACGGCACAAGAGGGCAATTATTATAATAAATTTGGCTTAATTTGATTATCGTTTGGTGGAAAGCAATCTCCAGCTTGTAACAATTTCTTTTATATATATATGTATATACACACACACGTTACCTCCCTTCAAATCCTGCATAGGCAAGAGATCATTATTTTACTACTCTCAACATGTTAGCTTGCGCAAGTTAACAGTTTGTTTTAGTATATTCAAGTTAACAGTTTGTTTTAGTATATTCAACACGAATTAATTAGGATCTTAACTTAAAGAATGTATTACATGTTGGATAAATAGATGTGGATGCCACAGTTAGTTTTCTTTTTACTTTCCTCCAAACCCAAGTTAATTAGGATGGACATCGATCTTTACACCAATTAGCATCAATAATCTTTTATAATGTATGCTTATTGTCCGGTTAACCTTTTTTTTCACCACATTTGCTAGCCGCTTATATGTATATATATATATATATATATTTTATAAATGTGCATGGTTACAATTCTTGATTTTTCTTATACAGACATATATATATATATGTGTGTGCGCGCGCGCGCGCGCATCGCAGCTCTCAATGCTGCAAATGATGAAAAGCCAACTAGCATGCACTTCCTGATCTTTCTTGCTTAGATTTTGCTTGCCTACACACCTTATTTAAGAATATAAATGTACTAGTTAGATCGAGAAATATACATTCATATATATATATATATATATATAGCCACGCATAAAAGAAAGAAAAGAATAATATCTCTCACACAACCTACAACTCAATAATTATAACTAGTAGAGGTGAAAATTATATTTTTTGATAAAGGAAACAAAAGTTAAAAAAAAGAAAAAAAGTAAAGATCAAAATGTAAAAATAATATACCTTTTAAACAAATAAAAATAATAAAGTATTAATATAATTTTCTAAGCCAACAGAGACAAGTCTTGTTGGCCTATGGTAAAGAAGTTGTTGGTTTCCTTCTCAGTAGTCACGTCACTAGTATGTGACTACTTCTAATTTCTGTAAAGTGACTCGAGAATTTATCTCATGGTTAACTCTAATATTTAAGAATTAATCGGATTGTGTGCAATCTCACCGAATACCTTAAGTATTAAAATAAATAAATAATTAAAATAAATAAACAAATAAGGGGGTGAGGGACTAACATGGTGTTGAAGTGGTTAAGGATAAGCCTAACAAAAAACCAGCCTAGTTGGAAGCCACCAATTAATTAATTTATTAATTTTCAGAATCACCCTATATCGCTTGGTGGAGGCTCAATTGATGATATTCACATTGAATAATATATGTTTATCCTGTACTCTATAATCTTATTAATCCACTCTTCACGAATTTTTCTAATAGCAATCCAAAAAAAGATAGCTATGAAACCTCAAAACAACCTTTTTTTTTTTTTTCTTCAAATTTAAGACGATAATGACATATAATTATTAAGTTTTACTGAAAATATTCATTAGAATGATATGTTTTATGACCGAAGCTCTCACTTATTTGTTACAATAATTTAATATTTTTTTAAAAGAAAATATCAAACTAACAGTAAGTGCACAGCCAACGATAGCAATGTTTGAGGGGTTAATGGGCTTTCAAATTTAGGGACTAAAGTTAAATCTCAAACATATTAATATGAAATTGATCTGATATTTTAATTTAAAATTAAATTTTTTTTTACTTTTTAAAGGAATAAACTAATCAATAAATAAAAATAAAAAAAACATTAAATAAGAAAAGAGAAAGAAGGAAAGAGAAAGTTTTGAAGTTAAAACGTCGATAAGATAATTTGTGAAAAATATCTTGAAATTCATTGAAGATAATTAACTGAAAATGAAAATAATCTATTGAAGATATGTAAATGACAATTTACTGATGTGTGAATCCCATTAGATACGGATAGTGTAGATACCAATACAAACAATCTACAGGAGAGGAAATAATCGAAGGTTATAAGAGGAAATAATGGAAATCCTATCAACTGTAATCTCCAATACTTGTAAGAGGTCAACATTGAAAATCTACATATCTTCAATGGAGCTTAAATTCACATATCTTCGATAGATTATCTAATAAATAATCTACGAAAAGGGGAAATTATTCCTCATCAAGATGCAAAAATTATATAATTGTATAAAATTTTATTTTTATCTAATATATCTTTAACAGATTATGTAATATTAAATTATATAAGGGTGAGAATATTATTGACACTCCTTAAAAAGTTTTCCTTACTTTTTGTCATTTTATGCCTGTATAAAATTACAAAACTAACCATGTAGCGGAGGACAATTAATACAACACTTTAAATATCATAATTGCCTTCTCTTTTCATTTATTACTTAATTCAAAACTAACATTCTCTACTTTTTACTTTTATTTTCATGACTTTTGAGTTTGATGAGTGAAAAAAAAAAAATTACTTCCCTCGCTTTTCTGTATAGATTCATCCTGCCATAATAAAAAAATAAATTAATTAAATGATGGGAAGGTTTCCTAAATATTATTGAGTTCTTAAACTCTTATTTGGATGGTGATTTTTTATTAAAAAAAATTAGTATCAATGTGACACATGATAAAATTTAATTAGAAAAAATTAGTAAAACTAGAAGTATTTTTGGTATTTTTTGGATTTGCCAAACATCTCTTACAAATTAGTTTCTCACTTCTCTCTAATATGCATGAAGTGGTCATAGACCTCTCAAGTAACAATTTAATTTTTTTCCCCCCTTTTTGGCGGCATGCATCACAGCAACTTGATAGTGCAGAATGTTAGTTTTGTAATAATAATTGGAAAAGGGGTAATTATGGTATTTAATGTATTTTCTATTAATTGTTATTTACTATAAGACTAGTTTTGTAATTTCGTAGGACCAAAAGAATAATAAAAAGTGGGAAACGTTTTGAAGTTAATGTCAATATCCCCAACCATAAAATCATATATTTATCTATTTATAAAAAATATTCCTAATCAACTATTTAACATATTTCATAATATTCCTAATCAAAAGGGGAAAATATTTCATAATATTCCTAATCACAAAATATTCCTAATCAAAAGGGGAAAAATTATTGCTAATCAAATAATTTATTAAAAATTATTATCCCCATTTGTCAATTACTTTTCAAAATAATTGTATAAAATTACACATTTATCAAATATATATATACACACAATATTTAATAAATTAGCACGAAACGTAATTTAAGTATAAAACGTAGATTGTAAATAATATGTTTAAATGGTGATTGAAAGAACTAATTTAACATACTTCACATAAAGTTCAAAAAAAAATGTATAACTAATATAATATATTATCTCTTGCTCACGTCCATATCACGTCCAAAAGAGAATTCTTTTTAGTTAGCCCACTAGGTTTTGACTTGGTGAGTAAACTCTGGTGTTCTAAAAACCAAGAGAATTCTTTTTAGTTTGTTTTTGTCTTACATGATTCTTTTTTGCCAAATTTAATTTTGTTTTATTTAATAACTTTTAATTTTTTTTTTGGTGATTCAAAATTCCATCGATTTATTACAATCCATAACGAACTGTGTAACCAGTGGCCAAACTAAAAACATGCACAACATCCCATAAATCACGCAAATCAGTTAAGTCCAAAGTTTACGCTTTGTGTAAGAACCTCCAAGAACTTCTAACTAAGGTGACAAAATGGGCAGGTTGGGCGGGTTAGTGATGAGTTTAAATGGGTTAGGAGTTAAATGAGTACAACCGAAATCCACCCATTTAAAAGGCGGGTTAGATATGGGTGGATTGAATACAGGTTATTTCAAACTCATGAACCCATATCTAACCCATTTACTTATAACCTAACTTATTTTTTTTTTTAAAATAAAAATTTATTTCAATTAATATGTATATATATGTATAAATACATCAATATTTATTTTAATCAATATAATATTATACATATTATATATTACATTTATATTTTTCAGTTAATTTTGAATTTGTACAAACCAATTTATTTTTTATTTAATTTTAAATCAACAAATTTCTTTCTCTCTCTCTCTGTGCGCGCACGCGCATGTGTGTGTGTGGGTGTGTGCCTACGCGCGCACGCGTGTGTGTATGCGTGCACGTGCGTATGTGTGTGTGGACATGTCTGCGTGTGCGCGTGCGTGAGTGTGTGAATGCGCACATGTAGGCGTGTATGCGGGTGCGCGCGCGCATGTGTGTGTAGGCGTGTATGGGCGCGCACGTTTGTGTAGGCATGTATGCATATGTGCGCACATATGTGTAAGCGTGTATGCGTATGTGTGCACGTGCCCACGCGTGCGTGTGTGTAAACGTGTATGTGCGTGTGTGCACGCGCGCGCACGTTTGTGTAGGTATGTGTGCATATATGCGCGCATATGTGTAAGCGTGTGTGTGCACGTGCCCGCGCATGCGTGTGTGTAAGCGTGTATGCACGCGCGCGCGCGCGCGTATGTGCGTATGTACGCACGCACGTGTGTGTGGGCATGTGTGTGCACGCGCACGTGCGTGTTGACGTGTATGCGTATGTGCCCGCACACCTGTCGCGCGTTTACTGTAGAGAGAGAGAGAGGATTAAATTAATTTGTACATTATATATATTATACATTTACTGTAGAGATAGCTGGAAGGAAAGATAGAGAGAGAGGTGAGAGAGAGAACAGTGTAGAGAGGAGGATTAAACTAATTTTTTTTAACTTATATGAATATTTTAACGAATCCCATTTTACAACGTAATTGCGCCAATTTATAAATGAATATTTTATAAGCTACCCAATTACAACCCAATTAGTAAAATAATATGACCTAAACCCATTTATTATTAGTTTAATTGGATGAGTTGATGGGTTTAAATTAATTTCGCCACCCCTACTTCCAACCTCCCTTAGAGAAGTCAGGAATTCTAACCAATTACCTTAGAACAATTGGTTACTTTTAGACACGTTCTTTAAAAAAAAAAAAAAAAAGGGGGTTCCAAAAAACAAAGGGGGAAAAAAGAAATGAATATTAAACGTTTAGATACTTGAATGTGGTTGACCAAGTGTAATTCTTGAACACTTTGTATATTCACCCACCCTGGGTGGTTTTTCAATGCCAAAGCTTCTCTTGTTACCTTTAAAGTCTAGTCTCGTTAGTTTTATTTCGATTTGTGCATCAATGAAGAACTAATATATTTACTTTAGTGCAACCCTAAATTTATCTTTAAATATTTTGGAAAGAGTTAACGTAAAGATCTCTCATTTCATGCCTGAATACACTGTTCTTGTATATATATAAAAAGAAAAGTTGCTTTCCAACGAAGATGATGAAATTCTCATAGCTCAAGGTGACTCGTCTTAATACTAAACCTCAAGGAGGAGATATGACTTGTCCTGTGGAATCTCCATTCTTCCGCCCAATTTCACTCAATCTTGAAGCACATACCAAAGACTCCCACAAACTTACACCTCCATTCACCAACATTTCTAATCCATACAACAATCAACCTACTCAAAATATGTTAAGATACATAAAAACCAAGCAATTGGATAAAATTCACCTCATGTTTGCTGCAATTCAGCTTCCTCCTAACTTCCAGCCAGCGAAGAATCTGCAACTACAACTATGCTGCCCCAACAATACAATCCAATGCTTTCCCAATTTTCACTGCATCCTCACTCACTACGGACCGAGGCTCCGCTGAATCAACAAAATTGGCATTCTTTACAAACAAAAAAGCATACATAATTAATCTCAAAACAATTCCTCTGCTACAAAAATAAAAATAACACCAGCTAATCATAAGCCTGGTGAGTTTTAAAATCTTGATTTTGTCTTTTTAAAGAATTTTATTGACTCTTTTTTACATCCACTACATATTGATTGCCATTGTAACAAACTCTTCTGATGATTTTGAACACAACAAACAACACTATCAGAGGATTCTGTCCTGAAGATCCGTCATTAAAGTAGATGCCAAGGAACTTAGTTTCTTCCCAGTTTCTCCAGCTATATTTTTAAGATTAGAAATGTCCTGTTGTGCCTGAAAAGATGAAACCAAATTGAGTACTGCACAATAAATGTTTAAAAACAATAAGAGAACAATACAAAATAAATAAATATTAAAAAAACAAGGTAGCTTTCTTGCAAGACCTCAATATTATCCTCCATTGCGCATCTAATTTTCCCTTTTTTTTGGGGGGGGGGGGGGGGTACCAACTATGTACATCTACATTGCCACAACAAGAAATACCAAAGGTTGCAAAACAAACCTGGAAAGACAGTCTGTTAATGAGGTCACTTGCTGTGAGATCAACTGAGGAATTATCTCTACTGTAACCAAACAGATCAGCACTCGAGATCGACGTTGAACCCTTAAAAAACAAGAGAAGGAGATGTAGTAACTAATAAGTTGAACATTGAGTAACAAATTCAGTCAGTAAAGACATTCACTTCACAGAGAACTAGGAGAAAGGCACTGAAAATGAATAGTTAACAGTATGATTTCAAATATCATGCCAGCCCTGGTAAGTTGAGCAATTTTCAGATGAAACACCTCTCGGAGAAGCAAGTTAAGAAGATGGAAAACAGACATTTGGAGCTCTATAAGTTATATAATACATTATAGATCAATTGTAAGTAATATGAGTTCAATATTACCCATCAAAAATGGAAAATAAAGTGTAAAAATATATATATGTATATATATATATAGAGAGAGAGAGAGAGAGAGAGAATAAATTAGTTGCTTCTATAGAGACAGTAAGAGCAAAAGTAATCCTCAAATCAACGTCGATTTATATAGGCAATTCTATCCAAAAATTAATAATCACACAACAATTAGAACTTGTTCCTTGTTGAATCTACAGCCAATCAACCATTCACCAGTGTAATGCGCAATTTGCTACAATATTTCCCAGAAGAAATAACAAATAGAAGTTGAAAAGGAAAGAGAATAAGATGCACCTTAACTAATTTAAAACATGCTATACTCTGCCAAATTTCATGTGTAACCATGTAAAGCTATCCTTCAATCAAATGCCATACTGTCACTGACATACTAAAAAACAAAAGGCAGAATGAAATAACACCACACACTACAGGAGTCAACTAAAGAATGCCCTATCATATGCAATATGACTATGACAAATTCAAGAATCTAAAGTCCAGGGGGAAAAAAAAAAGGCTGCAGTTCATGGGAAAGCTATTCCTCAATCAAATGCCATACTGTCACTGGCATACTACATTCCTTTAGATAGAAAAAAAGAAAGAAAACAACAAAATAAAAAGCAGAATGAAATAACACCATACACTGCAGGAGCCAACTTAAGAAATGCCTTATTATATGCAGTAAGACTATGACAAATTCAAGAATCTAAAAGTCCAAGGGAAAAAAAGAAGTTTCAGTTCATGCTTTTTATAAGTAATGGTGAGAATGCCTACTGTGAACTTCTGCAAGGAAACTTGAGCGTCCATAGCAGCTTTGTTCTGGTCTCCAAAATATTGGGCTGATGAAATAGATTTTGCATTAGAAAACTTCTTCCTTGCGTCATCTGTTTCCTCAATCTGACAATAATAACATTCAAATTTTAAGTATAGAAACACATGCAGCATTACAAATGCAAACCAACTGCCAAAGCCATGTTGAATGAAAATATGTGAAGATTGGCACAATGAGTCACAACTTGGAACGCAGAAATAATGAAAAAACATTGAAACATCAGAAGGGGGAAAAGCATAAAAACACCGTAGAGAGAAGGACCCCCTCTAGCTCATTTCAGTAAAGTTCAATGCTGCTCAATTAATTTAAGAATCATTTTGAAAGGAAAAGATATCAGTATTAACTAGAAAGCATCAGAATTGTGGTCAATGCTCCAAGCTGACATTGGTCAGTAGAGTCCCTTACTATTCCTCAACATGAACTATCCACCAGGAAAGCATCTTAAACATAAGCCACTCAATGTTTGTAGGTATAAACCAGTAACACACCACAACTCATTGAGTTTGATCAAACCTCTTATGAGGAACTATAGGCTATATGAGTTAGCTGTCTAAGTGGAACTGATAGCATAAGTCAAAATTCACACCAGTTACATGGCACCTAGTCAAGTGTGACTAATAGAAAACGAAAGAGATCGCTGAGCTTTTGCTCCACAAAATTAAACCCCAAAAAAGAAGCTTGCAATTTTCAGTAGAAATCTCAATTTTAAATTTTTTAAAATCCATTGAAGCCCTGGGCTAATAAATGAAATAGGGGGAATGCATGCATCATCATCAAATTCATGATTACGGCCTGAACTCGTGCCTCCTGTCAGAAAACTCAGTGCCAGAATAAGTAGCCTTCTGTAAGCAAGATTCAAATGGTGAATAAAAAGTAAATCATTATGTCCAAAAAAACTCTTCAGGTAGATATTTTGTAGAGGAGGTGATAATTCAAAGCCTAGCATGGGAAACATGAAATTCCCACATTACCGTATCAAATTTTAGCAAACGATGAGCAGGTGTTAAACTGTACTTTCAAGTAACCAAGAAAATTCCTGACATTGAAAAGTGTAATATACTACCAAAAACTTAAAGCAAACATGAATTAATTATGTGAAAATATATGCTTTCCAAATTCCAAAAAAATAAAAAAAAATAGAAATAAAAAGATAATATCTGCACTGGAAATACATAGAACCCTCACCCATTCTATGTCATTGACTTTCTTTCCCCAAAAGAAAATACATTAAAACATCCTAGCAAACGTTAGTTGATTGAAATACTTCCAAGGCTTATGATTTCCACCTAAATTATGAGGAGAAAAACAGAATCGAGACAAGAATATGTTAAAAACTATGCAAAAACAAGAATTAATTTTACCCTACTAAATGAAATGACAAAGGGGGTGGGGGGGAGAAGTGTAGAACATGGCAATGCCCATTGAATGATTTATATCAAAGAAGATTCCAATTATCACCTCTACAACAAGTTAAAGGTAAATTGGAAGAAGTGGAATGGAAAGCCTTAAGATGCTTCTCTGAATTGGTAATCCAGTGCTACAATCATAAAGCTAATAGCTTACTTGGACTTTTGATGAACTGGCGCTTGTTCTCTTTGGAAATCCACTGTCCATCCCATATTCCGCAAAGAAACTTGATGATTTTGGTGGGGCTACATGGCTAATCACATGAGTACCTCCAGAAATCGGTGCTGCTTGAACATTATCTACATACTCAAAACGCGATGTAAAAGATGAACCAACAGATGGGGAGCTATCGGTTGAGGTGGAAACTTGCACAGGAAGTTCTTCAGGCTTCTGATCATAGAGATTCTCACTCGGCTGCAGTGGAAAGTACTCAGTTTAAACAAAGGAACTTAAAATTAATTACATGGAATCAAGCAACAAACACTGAACTTCAGAAACAGATCGTCTAATTAAACCTAATTTGATAATATAATGTTATCTGAGTAACCAAATCATATTATAGAGGTAAAGCAAAGATTCACCTTGGTGGTAAGTTTTCGAGCACCAAGCCCCCCAGTCTTTCCAGTTTTTTTTACACCAATGGGCTTCTTCATAGAAGTGGTAATAACTGAATGAGAAGCTTTAGGTGAATCAGAGACATCAGGGAATTCTTCCTTTCCTGATAAAACGACTTTTGGAGATTCGCTGGACTTGACATCAGAAAGTCCATTAGAGGTTTGTCCCGATTGAGAAGCAGTAGGCGATGACAGTGAACCTGCCTCTTCAACAGAATTTTTAGCAACCTCTTTTGCAAGTAATTGTCTATATAATTCAGCAGCTCTTGAGGTATACTTGGCCTCAATCTTGCCTCCATCATTCCATCCATGCTGCTTGAAGAAAACTTGAGCACGGTTGTTTCCCCCATGGCTCATCATTTTCAACTGTTCTGGAGTCCATGAGTCTAAATTGGTAGATCTACAATAATATATTAAGTTTTTTTGTTAATATTTATAAAAGGTAAATATAGAACTGAGAAACGAGAGGGTGGGAGAGAGACGATAGTCTACTAAGGGACTGTTTGGAGCTCAAAAAGTTAGAATAAAATGTGATTTGGGTTACTTTTTGGCGTTTAGAGTGTAAACCACATACTACAAAAAATATAGATAAATAGTTACGTTCGAACAGATTTTTATCCGTTCAAATAGATTTGGGTAAACATTTTTTGACTTTTTGTCAGAACTTTTTAAAATTTGTTAAAATATTATTGAGATTCGTAAAAATTTGTTGGGATTTGTAGAGATACATAAATTTATAGAGAATCATGAAGTTTGAGTTGGGAAAACTTTTATAGAAAATTATAAAGATTTTTAGAGTTTTTTGGCATTTTTCGGAGCTCCAAATGGAGCCTTGGGTTTTTTATTTTAACTCAACCTCATGAGCGGACTTTAGATCTTATTTTTCATGTTACGGCTGTGCTAGGAATTTTTTGAAAGCCCAAAGCACCAGGCCAGGACAAAGGCTAAAGCTCTTATATCTTTGTCTAAGTCCAACCCAAGCCCGGCCCTGATCACCTCTTCCTTATTCTTGTGGAGTTTAGATTGAAGAATAAATCACTCAGCCATTGTTCCATCCATATTACCAATGCTTATTGCTGGTCCCAGTACAACAACAGAGACTGAAGATTAATGTCTCCAGAGCATAAACCTATCCAAACCTATCAAATCAATTGTGTCTGATTTCGAGTTAACTGCAAAATTACAAACTTAACGGTTGCTAACGGGGAAAAGAGAGAGAGAGAGAGAGAGCACTTTTTTTGTGTAAAATTCTGTCCATAACCGTAATAACAAAAATTGACAAGGAAATGCCAGAATTCACAAGTGTCACAACCCTAGTAATTGCACAAGACAAGCTAACTACACAATAAGGCTCCAAATCAACATTAAAAAAACAGAACATTGCAATTCGAAATCACCTAACAAAGCTGATGTGAACGCCCAGACTCCGATGAACAGCAGAGCAATCGATGCACAAGAAGACCCCGTACGGAACAGACGCCCAAGTTGGATTCTTGGCATTGCAATCAAAACACGTCTGTACAAGAAAAGCCCCAAATCAAAATCAGGATCACCGTAAGATGATGCCAGATCCAAAAGCGATCTAAACACCACTAATGAAAATCAACCAAACAATTCGCGGCCATGGCATACCTTGTTCTCTGGCTTCGCTCTCAGCTTTCTGAAGACAACGTTTTTGTCGGTGAAGTTATCGGCGGTCGCCATGGTTGAGAGAGAGACGGAGTCCCACAGAGGAGGAAAGCTGGGGTTTTGGGAAGAAGACGGCCCTCCACGCGGGACTAACAGCTACAGTGCTGAAACAAGAGAGTGAGAGAAATAAATGTCAAACCGCAAAATATTCTAAAAATACCCTTGCATTTTGGATGTAATTACGTGCCACGATGCTTTGATTTGTCAGTTATACACAATGTTGGACGGCGCGTTGTTGTCAATCGATTTCATTTTTTTTTATATGGCATTCTTTATATTTTTATTTTCTTTATTTTATTTTTGTTCTGTCAAAGAAACCGTTTGAATGTCTAATTTTTAGCAAATTTTAGTATTTTTTGACTAAAAATTGATAGATGAAATTTTTGGTATATTTGATAAAAAAAGTAGCCGTTGCTAGTAATTTTTTTGTAACTTTTTATATGTTTAATAAAAATTATTAATTTTTAAATTGAATAAATTACTGTAACTGAGTAAAAATTAGTAATTAAGAAATCGTTTGAATATCTAATTGTATTTTATTTTATTTTATTTTGTCCTATTAATGAACTTTGAATGTCTAATTTTTAACAATTTTTGGTATTTTTGGCTAAAAATTAGTAGTTAAATTTTTTGGTGTATTTAGTAAAAAAAATAACTATTTTTAATAACTTTAGTAACTTTTTATATGTTTGATAAAAATTTTATTAACTTTTAAGTTAATCAAGTTATTGTAATTGAGTAAAAAAAGTGATAAAATTTAATATTTTATCAAATATTCAATAAGCAAAAGTTGGCTGATTTCTGCTAACAATTAGTTCACCAAACTGTGCGTAATTTATAAACTAAAATTCAGTTTTTTTTTCTTGCTTTCCCATCTTATATGTCACTCAAAAAATTAAATTTTAAAAATAATTTATAATCCAAAATTTAAAATTTTAATGAAACTTGAAACTCATCTCTGAAAAATTAAATTTAAAAAAATAACATTGTTAGTCATAAATTTAAAAACTTCATCAATTGATTTAAAAAAAAATTAGGGTACAAATTTTGTGTGTAAAAATAATACAATTTAAAAGAGACAAAGAATGTTGAGTTATTTGCTTAATATAATTTACATACTTTAAACAAATGTTTTAAGTTATAATTGAGAATATTTATTATTAAAATAAAATACAATGTACGATGAATAGGAGCAATGCTTTTACTTTGAATTATTTTTATAAAATTGATTAAAAAATAATTTTTTTATCAAATTAAGAAGAATAATATTTTTAATTCACGTTACTTTTGGAAAAATCAATTAATAATTTCAAAAAATTATAAGCATATATTTAAATTAATAAACATTTTGAAATAAAAATAAAGTATTAATGATAACGTTTGGAGTGATAAAAAACAAGAAAAAACATGATTTGAAGTAAAGAAAGGCGTTTGGTATTTTTTTCTAAATTACATTTTTAGGAGATGAACAGTGTCAAAACTGTTAGAACGGTTTTCCAAATCCGTTCTAACGGATTCAAAAAAATATTTCTTCCCTCTCTGAACAATACCAAAACCGTTAGAACTGCCTTCCAAATCTGTTCTAACGGATTTTATTCCGGTAAACTGTTAGAACAGTTTATCTAAATCCGTTTTAACGGATTTAAGAAAAAAAGAGATAAATTAGTAACAATGGTACTCGTTTGAAAGTTTTCGATGCAAAGAATATGATAATGAAAAAAAAATTCGCACTCGATCAATCTCGTTACGAATTTTTTATTTTTTTTAAATGAAATATTGAAATTTTTTAAAATTAGTAAAGGCGAGAAAAGTAAAAATTGTGATAGAAAATTAAAGTGAGTTATAGAGATTGTTAGAGTTTTATGGAGTTTACAGCACCCTAAACGCAGCTGTCGACATTTGATAAAGTGATTATTTTAGAAACTACTCTTAAAAAGTTTTGAACATTGACCATGGGCTGTGCTTGAATGAAAATATAATAGAATTTTGTTCAAGTTAAATATAGGTTTATGTAAACATTTATACAACTCAGTCCAGCTTGACCCAAATTTAATATATATATATATATATAAACTAGCTTATATTTTATATTTATTATTTTAATTTTATATATAATACATAAAATAATTTTTATATATTAAGTTTGTTTTTATTGTTAAAATTAATGAGAATTGTTTTCATATTATATGCCATATTATATTATATTGTATCATATCATATATTTTATTTCAAAAATTTTCAATTGGGCTGATTAATTAGGTTTAGAATTTAATATATTTAGACTCCGTTTGGTTTGTTATAAATCTTTAAAAATTTCTCAAAACTATTACAAATTTCTAAAAGTTATTTACTTTTTATCTCACTACACAAATTACGAACCTATAACTTATTTCATTTTTTTATTATTCCAAATATACCCTTAATATATATATTAAAATCATGTACTTGCCTTCTTTTTTTTTTTTAATGCTTCCAAATATGTGACATACTTCGTTATTCTTCATTCTATTTTTTTTTTAAAGAAAATTTTGAATTAAATCTCTTTTTTCTCGTTTTCGCAATCTCATGGGATACCTTTAAATTTGAATTTTGAAAATAATTGGTAATTCAAAATTCTTAAAAATTTTATTTGAAAACCTAAGCTTTGAAAACAATAACAACAACAATAAGAATAATAAACCTTAAGATTTTATAAATAGATTTTATTGCATAAAATTTTGGTGTAAGAAAACATAATTTAATTTACAAGTCTCCCACAAATTTATAATTCTAGAGGCAAAATATATTGGCTTATTCTTTTAGTATTATTTATATATCTCAAGCACATAATTTTGTTTTATAATTGTGTGCAAAATTACTATTAAGTTAAATTACAACCCATAATTATTTATAATAATACTTTTAGTTTGATTTAAAAACAAGATATTAAAATTGAAAAGTATTTTGAAATAAATATAAAAAAATTCATTAACCACATAATATTTGTCTAAAATTAAAAAAAAAAAAAAAAGAGGTAACGATTGGGCCACTTTCAAGCATGTGCTGGGGATACTCAAGTTGACAAGAAGATGGACCGAGGCCCATGGAGCCCAGAGTACAAACTGGCGGGGCCTTTCCTCGCACGATTGTGTCTATTTATTTGCATTTATTCATATTCAAAAAATGACGGGCTTTGAATTCCCTCAACAGACTTGGCTTTTTAGGTTGTGTTTGGATTGCAGCCTGTATTGCATTCAACACAAAGGGAAAGGGAGGATGTAATAGTGGGACTAAACAATAAGAAGAAAAAGAGATTAACACAAAATTCAATTTTGTGTGTGTTTTAGGGTGTGTTTGGTTGACAAAAAATTGGCCAAAAAATACAACAAAAGTAGAAAATGTGATATAAAAGTGATACGTAGAGAAATTTCAATGGAAGAAAGTACAAAAAATTAGTTAAAATTTGTGAGTTTTTGTGAAATTTGGTGCCCCAAATAGAGCCTAAATATTGAGCTAAATAATAGGGGGAGCGAAAATAACATAAAGTATAATTTATATAATTATTAATATATTAAAATTTTCTTTAAAATAGAGTACAAACTGGTTGGGCCTTTCCTCGCACGATTGTGTCTATTTATTTGCATTTATTCATGTTCAAAAAATGACGGGCTTTGAATTCCCTCAACAGACTTGGCTTTTTAGGTTGTGTTTGGATTGCAGCCTGTATTGCATTCAACACAAAGGGAAAGGGAGAATGTAATAGTGGGACTAAACAATAAGAAGAAAAAGAAATTAACACAAAATTCAATTTTGTGTGTGTTTTAGGGTGCGTTTGGTTGACAAAAAATTGGCTAAAAAATATAACAAAAGTAAAAAAATGTGATATAAAGGTAATACGTAGAGAAATTTTAATGGAAGAAAGTACAAAAAAATTAGTTAAAATGGGTGAATTTTTGTGAAATTTGGTGTCCCAAATGGGGCCTAAATATTGAGCTAAATAATAGGGAGAGAGAAAATAATATAAAGTATAATTTATACAATTATTAATATATTAAAATTTTCTTTAAAATAGTTGTGTACCGAAATAACTCAAGGGTGTTTAATCCAACCAAACCAAAGTTGATTGATACGCTTTACCAATTTTTCGGCTCAGAATTTAATGGAACGCTTTGCTGGTGTTTAGTTTGTTAAATAAAAAAAATTAAAAATTAGTCTAAAAATAACAAATAACAAATTTTAATTAAAAAAAGTCGAAGAAAATCGATAAAAGTAGAATTTTAGGTACTTTTTGGAGATAAAGAGAAAAAAATATTTACTTCTTTTTTTCTTTTTTTTTTTTTAAAGAATAACAATATACATACAATATAAATTTTTTTTTGAAAAAAATATATATAATAAAATTGTGTGTATCATCTTAAGGTGTGTTTGGAGTAAGAAAAAGTGAGATAAATTGAGAGTTCGTAATACGTGCAGTGAAAGAAAAAAGTTAATGTAATATAAAGTTAACAGAGATTTATATAAATTTTCAGTATTTTTTTTTTGTATACCAAACCAAACCTTAAAATAAAAATTTTATTGACATGCTTTTTAAGTAAAAGAGTACAATTGTCACATCAGGTACCAAATTTTGCATGCTTTATTGCCGAAAAGTCGCTTTTTCAACTCTGCTTTTTCTTTGGTACCATGCATGAACGGTAGCCAGCCTCAGAAAGTGACGATGGTTGGGACACCAACAGCCTTCTTTGCCAACAGGGAAGAGGCATGCACCGCCGTTTCCATACATTGCACCTTTCATAATTCACCTGTCCAGCTCGATCGTTCCCACAGTATCGAATTTTTACTTTTTGTTTGTTTTGTTATGCTTCTGGTACACATGAAAATTGAACAAATTTAAGAATGTCCAAAAATAGGTAAATTGGTATACTGACTTTGGTGGTATTTAGAGTGGTTAAAAAAATAAGAAAAAAAAATATAATTTAAAATAATTTTTGACGTTTAATATTTTTAATTCAAATTATGTTTTTTTTTTAAGGTACGTGGTGTAATTTTTGGACTTGCAATGATTACTATGTGACGCAATCGTCGATATAGTTCGACAACTATGGACTCATTTGAAAGCCATCAGGACGGAAAACGGTCGCATGCAATGTACATGAGCTCATAGTATTGGCTTGTAGGGGAAGCTAAAAGATAGCTTAAAAAAATAACTTCTTTGTTTTTCGTTTGTTTGTTTGTTTGTTTATTTATTTATTTATTTTGGGTACTATGGGGTGTTTAAAAGTATAATTTTTAATAATTTTTAATATTTTTGTCAAAAATTGTTAATTATAATTTTTGGTATGTTTGATGAAGCGAGCAGTAATTTTTAGTAACTTTTTGTAACACTTAGTAAACTTTTTAGCAACTTTTGACTTTTTTAGTAACTTTTGGCATTTTTAGTAACTTTTTCTGATTTTTAGTTGAAATATTATTGAAACAGAGTAGAAAAGTGACAAAAATTGATAATTTACCAATTACTCAAAAATTAAAAAGTTAGTAATTTTTTACTAAAAATTTTACTACCAAACACTTCCTTAAAAAAGTCAACTTTATCTTTGTCACGCGTAAAAGGGAAGAGTACCTATGACAATATATTTGTAATTTCAACAGAATATATTTCTCAATTTGCATAAAAAATAAAAAAAAAAAGTTAGATTTTTGCAATAATCAAATAAATAATTTAATTATCGCTAAAATAATTTAATTGATTAGATTTGCGGATTGATGTAAATATTAGGGGAGAGAGAGAAGAGGAAAAATGAATTAATTAAGTCAATTGAAAGATTAAAAAAATTCACAATTATTATGTTTTAAAATGTGTAACATAACTTTACGAAGAATTGTGTAAAACTTTTATAATATTTTCACAAAAATATAGATAAAATAAAATATACTAATAAAGAATAATTTTTATACAATTTTTTGTGCAATTATATTTTTATTTTTATGCAAATATTTAATATATATCACATAAAAATTTCACGAGATTTGAGGTTCTCACTTACCTAAAGCACTTAAAAATTTAGGACCTGTTTGGCGCAAAAAAAAATAGTGAAAATCTCTAAAAAATTCTGAAAATCTCTATTACATTTTTACACATTCTTACCTTTTTTAAGTTTAAAAAAAGTTTAATACCTTTTAAAAAAAAAAGTCAATAACTAGATTTTGTTTAATCAAATAGTAAAACTTTTTTTGCCATTCTCACCATGGACTCTCAGCCTATCAAATAACACCCACTTTGGCTATTTTTTCTAGTGTCGTATAAACCATTCTGACTGATTGTAAAAACCGTTCCGACGAATTTGTACAGCTAATTTTCGTCCAAACGAATTGTGGAAATCATTTTGACTGATTGTAGTGCAAATAAATCATAACTGATACAAAATTTTGAATCTGTCCAAACAAAAATCCAATCCGTCGGAATGATAATCTTACTATTCATCTTCAAAAAATACGGTTTAAGATGTGTGTACTAAATGCAAAAAGTTTGTCCAAACCACATATTATCTCATTTTATCTCACCTTTACCACTCCAAACACACCCTGAATGTTTTAATTTGTTGTATTATTAATTTTAATTAGAAAACCTTTCGTTAAATGTAAAAAAAGATTTGCTAACGAAATTTATGGATTATTAATATTGTGACAAATAAAAAATTCAAGCTCTTAATTATTATAATTAAAAGTTATATCATAAAATAAATTTTGATACAAAAATCCAAAAATACAAATGATAATTTATCTAAATTTGAAACAAAATGATTCCATTTAATTTCAAACTCTTTTTTTTTACACAAAAATAAATAAATAAGTTAGACATTAAATTTTATTGCCTTATTCTTTTTATTTAATTTTTAGGATGAAAATATTAGTATTCCTTCAAAAACTTCCCTCATTTCTTACAATTTTTTCTCTCCAAAATTACAAAATTAGCTTTGTAATTAATGGATAACAATTAATGCAAAACACTTCAAATACCATAATTACACTTCCTTTTTATTTATTATTATAAAACTAACATTCTCCACTTTTCATTTTTTTACAATTACGTCTCTCATAATATCATATATACTAACTCGTATATATATCTCTTTAGTCCATTAAACTTTAAACAAAACACAATGGAAGATGATTATGTTGAAGTATAGTTTTCGAACATGATTATTTTTTTTTTCACAAACAATATAGAGTAAGTTTCATATTATTATGAATAATTAAATTTATCAAATAGTAGAGCAACTGTTAACTTCTTTTAATTTTCCCTTTTTATGTGATTGATTTCTTGTTAAAGAAATATGGAACAAATTGTATAAAATATTTCTTTATTTTTTTATTTGTGTTAGTGTATACTATTACATTATTATGAATTTTTTCCCTATTAAGATTTTTTTTTACAATTCTTATTTGCAGTATTTTTTTTTCTTTTTTGGCCTCGTAATTTATAAAAGGGTTTTTGTTAAAATTGTTAAATTATTTTTAACAATGCCATATATTTTTTTTATTTAATGATGAGTGGTACTAGGGATGAATGGTAGGATTTGAATTTGAATTTGATTTATTTTTATTTCATTTATTTTCAGTTGTGTATGAATTATTCAACGATTATGATGCTTTGTTTTGTATCAATTAAAAAAATAATAATTGTTTTTTCCTTGATTTGTGATAAACTAAATTTAGAAGATATATTTATAAAGCCAATTTAAAAAAACTATTAAAAAAACTCTCTCACGCAACTTCATGAAATTATAATTAATAATAGATTATTAATTTAACATATAAATTAATAAAAAATAGAGGATGTTATAAAAAAGTAAAAAGTAGAGGATGTTAATTTTGTAATAATAAATAGAAAGTGAGAGTAACTATGATATTAAATGTGTTTTGCATTAATTGTCATCCATTAATTATAAGACTAGTTTTGTAATTTTGTAAAGGAAAAAAAATTATAAGGAGTTGGGGAGATTTTTTAAGAAGTGCCAATATTTCCATCCTAATTTTTACTTTTTTTTTTTATGATTTCTTATTTTATAAGCATGGTCCATGCAGCTTTCTGCTTTCTAATTTGTTTTGAAATTATAATATTTAAAACTATAATTAAAAATTTTTTTATTGACCAAACATATAAGAAGAAGTTATGCCTGATTATGGCCACGTTTGGTTTGCTGTAATCCGTTAAAAATTTTTTTAAATCTCTAAAAATTTTTAAAATTTATTAACTTTTTTTCTCATTGTAAAACTAATAATTTATCTCATTTTATCTTATTTTATCTCACTTTTTATCACTCTAAATACACTTTATACATACATATATATCTATATAATAAAACACATCTTTTAATTTGACATTTATCTCAATCATCACTAAAATTTGCCACGTTGTCACTTATTATATATTTATATCTATATTATAAAACACATCCATTAAATTTAAAATTTGAAATTCATATAAATATATATATTATATTTTATAAAATTATACATACAAATACTATATGTATTATATTTTCTAAAAATATACAAATTATGTTTTGCTTATATTCTCTATTATTATTAAATAATGTATAGATATCTATTAGACAAATTCAAGTAAATTTTTTATTTAAAAAAATATATTTAAATTTTAAAATTTTAAAAATTTTATTAAAAATTAACATTTAATTAAAATTTCAATTTTAACATTCTTAAAACTTAAATTTAAAATACATACACTTTTACACTATATGTCATTTATATAATAAGAAAGTTTAAAATTTTGAATCTGAGATATTTTCAACTGTTAAATTTACTAAATTGTCAGAATTATTTTTTTTTCTCTCACTCTTTCCATATTCTTTTGACTAAGTTTTATATAAAAAATTTTAAATTAATATTTTTAAAATGTGATAATATTTGTAATAAATAATAAAATTTTATACCTTAATCTTTTTTTATTACTGATTTTTATTTTTATAGGTTATTTTTATGTTTTTTTAATGTAAGTTTACTTTATAAATTTAAATTTAAATTATTTATACGCCAAATTATATTTCTGTGCTTTCAGACATGAGTAATTGCTAGTGTGTGTATATATATATATATATATATATGAGGGTTTGACCTCTCATGACTGTAAAAAAAAATGTAAATGCCTTATATTTTATAATTTAAAATTTTTAAATATTATCTCCGTTGTCATTCTAGATATTTTAACTTTCATTTAATATTTTTAGCTTTTTATCTTGCGTGCATCCGATGGTTAGACATGATTTTTTTTTTTTTTAATTGGGTATTGGCTCCCTTGTTAAAAATTTGTTTTCAAATGTGGAGGTAATAGGTTTAATTATTAGGTTCATCTTTGAAGCTGTTTGGAAATCTAACTTTAAAAAAAATAATAACAATTAATAAAATTTGACGAAAATTTGCTAACCAAACGCCTCTTAATAGGTAGTAGTTAGGCTCTGTTAATAAAAAATTGATAGTTGAACTAATAGTTATTAGCATTTTAATTTTTTTTTAAATGATCCAATTTATTTTTTTATATTTTAAATTTCTTTTAAATGTTAAAAAATAAAAATATTTAATTAACAAAAATTTAAAAATTAATTATAAAAAATTTACCTTTTTTTCTTTTCCAAATAAAAAAAAACTAATTTTTTTTATGACTGCTGATAACCGGTTAAATTTTTTTTTTCGAACTCAACCTGACAATCTATTTTTAAAGAATAATATTTTATGGAGTGACTGCACCCTTCCCACGCGAAAGGGATTGGTTAAACCAATCCTTGCCGCGTTGCGAGAACGGACACGTCAGCTGACGGCTAGCTGAAAGGCCACGTCATATGACTTGTCGTTTTGTGCCGCCTATCTATTTTTAAAAAATAACTTTATCACCTCGATAATCAATTGTTTGAACGAGGCGGCTAAACGCGTATGCATCACGTGACGCACGCGGAGTGCGTGATTCTTGTGACCAAACAGAGCCTTATCACAACGAGAAAAAGAAAGATGGCGATTTAGGTTCGTTCCCCATTTTACTTTTTAAGGCGCGTGGAACACCAAAATTTATTAAAATTTATTATTTTTAATTAAATTCCTTTTACTTTCTTTCGGTTAAAGTTCTTCAAATATCACTTTTATATAATATATTTCTATTTTTATTATACTTTTGACTAATTTTTTACTAATCAAACACATCATAAGTTTTGATCTTACAGAAATGAGACATTTACAGTTCTGCTTATTAGTGCTCAAGTAGTATTAAAAAATTATTTCATAATTAATTTAATTAATTTATGATTTATTCATATGAAATTGTTTTAGAGCGTGGAATAATGTGATTTGTGTGCAGTTGGCACTAGCACTGGCTGGCTACGATTCTTCTGTTGCAAAATAAATATTGGTTCTATTTGGAGTTACACAAAATAAAATAAAATTCTACAAATCTTTATAAATACGAATTACGAGACAGTAAAATTTAAATTTTTCACTTACTGCACAAATTACGAGACATTTACTTTTACAATTTTATTTTATTTTATACACTTTTTGTTCCGTTTGGAACTATATAAAATAAAATAAAATTTTACAAATTTCTACAAACACGAATTACAATATAACAAAATTTAAATTTTTTACTCACTATACAAATTACGAGATATTTACTTTTACAATTTTATTTTATTTTATACTTTTTTGTACAACTTCAAACACACTCATTGTCATGACTCAAAGTTGAAGGTACTGGTTGGGCACACAAATGTTAGCTTAAAAAAGTTGCTTTTAGCATTTCTACTTTGACACAAAAAAAAAAATTGAATATATTTCGGTATTACTTTTCAGTTTTTACTTACTTGGGCAAACAGTGAGTGAGGGTGTTCGGTTAATTAAAATTAATTAAATTTTATTAATTAAATATATTTAAGCACACAATTGTGAGTATTTAGTTGATTAAAATTAATCAAAATTTATCAACTGAATATATGTAGACACATAATCGAGGGTGTTTAGTTAGCCAAAATCAACTAGAACTAACAAAAATTTATTAATTTTTTTGTACCTTATTCTAATCAAATTTTGTTATTTATCATTTTTCTATTTTTATCGTATTTTTTACCCAACTAAACACATTTATATTTATTATCTGCAGCCTTGTCTTGGTCAAAGGGATACAGGTTGTTTCGTAATTACCAAAAAAAAAAAAAACAAAAAACAAAAAGGTTGTTTCGTAATTTCAAACACCCTAAAAGCTAAAAGCCCCTTTGCAAAACACAAACACCCTTGCCTTTTTTTTTTTTTTTTTCACATGAATAGCTGGAAAGAACTTTTTGCTTCTTCCAACCAAAACAATTGCTTGGCATAAAATTTTTGACAGCTTACATGGTGTATTACAATACTTTCAGAATTACAAATTTCTACCAAACTAAAATTTGATCTTAATTGATTAATCTTCTAAAATAATTTTACATTTATATATTCACATCAAATTTTAGTCAGATCAAATTACACATCCGTCAAAGATCTGCAAAAAGTTATCATTATCTAGGGACGAATCTAAAATTTTTATTAAGGGGACACCGAACACCAATTACAGAACTAACGAATTATGTCGGAAATAAGAGAGTAAGAGATAAATAATATTTACTTTTAACAAAAGATAAAATTATTCTTAGACATTAAATTGAATATATTTTTCATAATTTAATCGTTCAATTGGTCTTTTTAGTAGTATTTGAGATTTATTAGGGATGTCCCTCATTACTAAAAAAATATAATTATAAAAATTTATTATTTATAGAATTTATTAGGTTATATGATATATTTTTTAATGTCATGTATAAAAATATTCAATAGTAATGGGAGAATGCACTTAATTTCACAAAAAATATTTGGGTTCAATTCTTGAAAACTCTTTTTATGTTGAAAAATTTTGTATTAATCTTAATTTTTTAATTAGACTAAAATATTTTAATTTTGAATTAATTTAATTTTTTTAATAAAACTATACCAAAGGCATTTAGATAATTTTACCTCAAAAATTAAGAAGAGTCACTCGTCTCCTCTTGCCTCCACGTACGTAGATACGCCATTGCCATTATCTATTAGCTAGTGCTTTGTTTAGATTTGAGACTAAACGTAAGGTATATGTTAATTTCGTAACAACACTTATTTCAACGATTGAATTTTAAGTTAACAGTTTAAAAATATTTATATATTTTTTAATAAAAAATTATAAGTAAGACCATTGAATTAAATTTTGATAACGAGACGAGTCCTATCACTAAACTAATTCATATACTTTACCATCATAACTCGTTCATGTTGAATTGATAAATGTGAGCATATAATATAAATATATAAAATATTATTATAACACATGAGACTCTAACAGTATTACTCCACCAGTATCGTTGGTCTAAAGATTGACCCAAAAGAATAAATAAATTTTTGATTACTCAGGTTTAGTTAGTTTGTTTAATAAAAAGAACTCGACATTTTTCTTTTAATTTCTTTCTGTTTTATTAATATATATTTTTACTAAAATTTAATTTTTTAATTTTAATATGTTTTAGACATGTTAAGCATGCATAATAGATACATTTCACATGGGCACGTGCACCTGCAAGACTCGACCGCAATATGAGACCATGCACTTATAATCTTACTGGTCATTTATGATAACTTTATGTGTGTGAATATATATCCAAGCATACAGCATCATAAACAAGTCGCATGCATGGTAGGAACAAAACATTTTGGCCGAGCCCTTAGGATGCGGGGGAGCTGATATCCGTCAGTCCCAAACATTAGATTTGGACAGTTAAATTTTAAGCTAATCATGCAAATTTTTTCACATATTTTTAATTTAAAACATTTAAATAAATTTAAATCGTTAAATTTTAATCTAATAATTTACAAGTATAATGTTATGAGATTGACATCGCATGGTGACAATGACATCTCCTTTTTGAGCTTTTACTTATTTTATATGAGCCATCACCTATGTGAGAGACGAATTTATGGATTATCAAAGGTGATTATTTGGGGTAGGATTAGTGAAACACTTCTGTCCAACACATCCAATATTAAGAAAAGTATATTAATATCTCTTTAATATAGTATGTTCTGGATTGTATTAAAAGTTCTAATTAAGGGTGTGTTTGACACACTAAAAATGTTAAAAAATTTTAAAAATTTTTAAAAATTATTCATTTTTTATCTCACTGTATAAATTATGAACTTACAAATTATCTTAAATTATTTTATTTTATCTCACTTTTTATCATTACAAACGCCCCACATAGATGAAAGCATGCTAAGCTAAGATGCCATGTATATAATATATTCAACCTCTTCTAAGTACAACCCATTTTAATTGAAATTTTAAGATTAAGTATACTTAAATAAAAATAGTATCAGTACAGACAACCCCTTATGAATTCCTCTTACAAAGTGGCCAACACTTTAGGTTTAAGCCATTTTGAACAAAAGTTGTACTGGTATAGGCAACTCCTTAAGAAATTATTGTATAAAATGGAGAATATTGTATTGTACTGGTATGGGTTGTTGCAAATAAATTTAAATAAATGAAACCAATCACTATAGTTTAATCAAGGCACGACCTGCGAGATCCAATACCGATCCAGCCAAATGTAATAATAATAATAATAATAATAATAATAATAATAATAACAAGTAAAAGAAAGTACAATGATTCGCCAATTATTACAATCATCCAAGTTACACAAAAATATGAACATAGCTGCAATCTTCTAGTAAAAAATAATATTTATTACAAAAACAACGTGGCAGTTAAATTCCTCACGTGTCTATATGCCGGGAGGATATCATAGTGCATGTGGTATACGGCAGTCTATGTATATATAGAATCCCACACAAGTAGTAATTAAAGCATATATATATATATATATATACAGAAACCGAGCCGTCAATAACTAAATATTATGTAGTTTTATAAAATCTAAATGTATCTTAACCTTTACTATCTCCAAACTTCTATAATTAGCGTCTTAAATCAATGACTTTAATGACCACGCCAACGGTTTCTGAGCACAATTGCGTTGATTAGTGGGTATACTCTCACGTAAATGGAGTGATTTCGAATCCTGTGACTTAATTGGGATGCATAGCTGAGAGCATTGATCATGTATCCTCCCATATACCCATCAACAAAGCTCGGCGGAGTTTTCAAGTCACTAAAAAAAATGACCACCACAACTCAATGCTCTGTAAATCTAAAAAAAACTAAATATATTAGCGCGACCTATATAAATGACTAGCTAATTCATATAAAATCTTGTTCCAGAAACTATTGCAGAAAAATGTTTCCATCTCCACGTATGCTCAGAACAAAATTATCATATATATTGCCTTAGTATCATTTCTATTTACCTTCTATCTAATAACTCATAAATTCTGTAAAACTAGGTAATCGGATGCATACAATTTGTCTAAATATTCAACGTTTAAGTGTAAATTGAATAAAATATGCAAAATATCACATGCCCTTGGCTACACCTTTACATGAGAATACTATAAAAAAAAAAATATTTTTGGGGACCACTTTTTGATAAAATATAAATTTAATCATTAAAAAGTGACTTTTCTTGATCAAATTAAAATTAGTTGCTGATAGTAATTTTTTCAGATCAAATTAAAACTAGTCACTATCAATCAATTAGTTGCTAAAAGTAAATCATTTTTTATCAATTGGTCGCTAAAAATTCACTTTTTACATACTAAATTGAAATTGGTTAATAATAATTTACTTTTTTTCAACCAAATCAATTGTCCGCTAAATGTAATGAATATTTTATTATTTTTTATATTCAAAAATAATTATTTTATTTTAAGATAAATTACACATAAACCCTTAACTTTTACTAATGACATATAGGCCCTCCACATTTGAATTTTAAAAATACCTCCTTATTTGAAAGTGTTGCTAATCCCCGTTTAAACCCTAACTCTATTAACATATTTATTATAAAGATAATTTTACCTTCAACCTAATTAAATTAATTACAAATAAAATAAATATAAATTTATACATATATATATATACACACTATATATATATATATATATATATATATAAGCAGATGGGTGGGCGGCAGGCGGCGGACACCGGTGCCCCTGCGGCAGTGGCTCTCTCTCTCCTGCAAGTCTCTCTCGCTAGAAAATCGACCCACAATAATAGTGAGTTCTTTCCCAGATCTCTCGCCAAACCACCAAAATATGTAACTAGTGTTCGGTTCCCCCCTCCATCAGTCCTTTCTCCAAGTTTTCAATGTTTCCACAGACAACTTAATCGGTGCTGTACCAGTGACTCCGATTTTGCTGCTCTGTTTCGACACGTCGCCGTTTTCGTTGAACTTTAGACTCTGCAGCGAGATTGTAAATAAGGAATGTTGTTCACTGACACGTATGAGAATATACAAATATGGTAATTACACCTGGAATGGAAACTATGCCCAGAAATTAAATGAGCAATTAAGCAGAGGATATTAAAAAGTCCTCAACATTTCCCACCATCGGCAAAAGTGGCAGCGACGCAGCCCCATGTCGGGGCACCAGCGCAAAACGAGTAAGTACGGAAAGGCATTGGGTTGACTCAACCGAGTCCCAAAAAGCACAAGTGAAATACCGTCATCGTTGGATTTTCATCTGTGGTTTTCATCCTCATTGGTTCAATCCTTTGCCTTGCAATTGTGATAAAGAAGCAGATGACACAAAAGGCGCCGACGCCATTGATAGCTACGCTGCCGCGGTGATGAGAATCGAGGAAGAGAACGAGTTGGAGAAGAAGGTGAAGAAGGTCCCAAATACAGAGTTACATATATTTTGTAATGTATATATATATATATATATATTTGTTTTAGTTGTAATTAATTTAATTGAAATGAGAATAAAATTGTATTTATAATAAACATTTTAATAGAGTTAGGATTAAATTAATGAAAAAGATAAGATGTTAGCAACATTTTGAAATAAAGAGGTATTTATAAATTTTAAATGTCAAGGAGTTTGTGTAAGTACCTAAAAATTTAAAAAGTTTATGTGTAATTTATCTTTTATTTTATTTTTAACAATCAAAGATTTATTTTTTTACCGACTAAATATATTTATGTTTATAATACCTTCTACAACTAACGGACGGCCAAATTATATTTGGTTATCAATACTTTTAATAGCCAAAAAGTAACCCCTAAATTTGGTTGCTAAAAGTGTTGATTGTAGTAGTAAGTTAAAAATATAAAGATAAAATTACTTAAATAACTTATAAATTATCAAAAATTATTTGTGCATATTTTTTAAGTCGTTGGTATTTATTGGTGGTTAAAGTGTACCAATGAAATAAATTGAAAAGTTTCACCCAGTAGTTCTCATCAATTTTTAAAATTTACCGATATTCCTAATATTTTCTTTTTGTAATTAGTATGGGTATATTTAAATGAATATACTATCATGTTATAATATTGGCGAACTACTTATTTACTTTAATACTCGATTCAATTCGGTATTAATAATAACTAGAAGATATATATATTTGTTTTCATCAAATTACATAACAGCAAAAAATTAGTTAAGCAAGTGCACTGCCCAATATATTTAATTTAGCTTAATATATACTTAAATTAATAATATTTATTTTATTAAAAATAGAAAATAAAAATATTTAAATAATATTTAAAATCACAAAAAAGTACTAGCTAGGATACATTATGTCACAAAGTAAACATGCATATATACATATACAAACATTTATATATATATTAATTAATTAGAGGAGTAGACATTTAACGTGTACTTATTATAATTTTATCTGTAATATCTAACTAATTAAGGATATAAAAATAAAATGATTACTGTAGTTAAAAATTTAAATTATGAAATTATTTAATCAAGAACGTGTTGCGTTATTCCGCATCGTATAGATTACAAATCGTTACAATTCCTCAGGGTTCATGCCTGTGAATCATCCTATGGTTGATTAAGGGCGTGTTTGGAGTGACAAAAGTGAGATAAAATGAAATAAAGTAAGATAAGTTATAAGTTCGTAATTTTAAAATAAAAAATAATAACTTTTAAAATTTTTTTAGTATCTTTTACTATTTTTAAAAATTTTTTACTACCCAAACAAAGCCTAAATAATAGCTAAGTCGACCAGCACGAAAGCCTAATAATAGCTTTGTTGACATTATCAACTGTAGACCCGTGGACTATATTTTCGTCCGATTTCCTTTAATATTTAATTTTTAATATTTGATTTTCAGTTCTAATTATGATTATTAATTTCTGGTCGTAATGTTTATTATTGTTATTATTATTATTATTATTATCTAAAGGGGTATCCCTAACTATTATTGTCCACCAGTACATCCAAATGCATTCCATCCATAGGCTGCGAACCCAAGTTAAAACAAGCAAAAGGGGAGGCTGATATTGAGGCTGGCATTAGAACCGTAGCTCAATAGGTTAAAATTCAATAGATAGAATAAATTCATTCTTTTCTAGATTCATCCTTTTTGTATAAATTAAAAGGATTAAATTCGTTCCAGATTTTAATCAATGACCCATAATTCGACTGGCATCGAACTAATTATCCCTCCAATGTCAGTCCCCATGCCCAAAACGAATATGCAGAAATGCATTTATCCATTTTAAGGTCCGAAGAAATGGAAATGACAAGACGTGTCATTGTTGCAACTTGACCTATATGAAAGACATGCATATGCATCGGGCACGTTTGGTGTCCAATAAAAAAAATATAAAATTTTATAAATTTTTACAAACATAAATTACGAGATTATAAAAATTAAATTTTTTACTCACGGCAGAAAGTACGAGACATTAATTTTTATAATTTTATATAATTTTATACCATTCGGAACATTCCCACTCTTGATACAAATTGCCAAGGTACGCGTCACGTTCTTAGACCTCCGAGTAGAATACCGTGCAGGACATACCTGACCATAAAATGAAGCTCTTAATTGTGTAATTAGGATGATGAGAGCTACAGTTGTGTACCAAACATCCGGTAAGATTGATTTCTCCTCTCTCTTTATAAGCCACAAATTAAGATTTGGCTACCTAATTAAATACCAAATAATTCTTTCCTTTTCTTTTTTTTTTTTTTTTTTCCCTTTCTGATTATCGATTGAGATATTATTCACCAATGATGCCATGACAAATGCAATTCCCAACTTACTGAATCATTTTTTGGTTATAAACTGTTAGCACCAGTTTTACATTTCGTCGTCAAACAATTTAACTAAACGTTTTTGTAATATTATATAAAAAGAATCCAACAACATTGTGTCATCCACCTTGTTGTATGTTTTGTTTTGTTTTATTTAATTATGAATTCAAATGTTAATATTAATTATAAGTCATCAACATTAGGTTTTGAAGTTGGTATATTGGTTTTCTGTCTGTATATCAAGGTTTAGGTACCATACACGTAGGTTTTAAATTAATGCAGAGTGGCGTAAAGAATGTATCTTGAGATTAACGTTCTTGTGGTTCGATTACAAACCTTGGACCTTCCGCACCAAACACAAGGGTATATGTTCCTAATTTGATATTTATAAATATGCCGAACCTGTTTCACATTTACAAATCATCCACCTAATCACACAACGAAATTAGAGCCTAAATTGATGAAAATACAGTTGGAGTTAGAAAGAAATCATTTACTAATAAAAAGTTGCATTAGTTTTTGTCCGAGAAGATTAGATGAAAAACTATCAATGCATTAAGTCAAGAGTCCTTAATTAACAGATCCAGATCTGATACATAATCATCTGATAAATCCGAATATAGAGATAGGGGTGGATTTGAGTTCAATTTTATCTTATTCGAGCTCAATTTTATCTTATTCAAGCTCATTTAGAGTTTGTATATAAATTCTAAATTGACTTGTGAATAATTTCATTAAATCAAAATAACACATTTTATTTTAAAATATAACAAATAAAATATTATAGAAAATATTATTAAAAATATGAATATATTATCAAATATACATATATATATATATATATTATTTTATTAAATTAATTTGTGAATTTTTGAATTAAAATTTTCTAGATTCGATTTTGAATCTTGATTATAAATGAGTCAAAAATCGAGTTCCTTTCGAATTTGTTTTAGTCATGAACTGAACTCGACTCATGATCTACCTTTTATGAACATAGAAATTACGTATTTGAACGGATTCGAAAAACTCATCTAAAATTTCTTTAATGGATTCAGAATAACTTGCATTTAACTCAATAAGGACTAGTTTATGTACATAATTACATGCACAATAAATTATTTCCCCACCTCTATATAGGAGGCGTGTGAAGGCATAATTTTTAGTAAGTTTTGACTAAAAGTTGTTAGTTATAATTTTTGATATGTTTGGTGAAATAAGTAGCAATTTTTAACAATTTTCAATAACTTTAGGGTGTTTGGTAAAATTTTTAGTAACTTTTGCCAATTTTTAGTAATTTTTGGTAAATTTTAATAACTTTTAGTAACTTTTGAGTTGAGAAATTATCGTAGAAGAGTAGAAAATTAATAAGAGTTAGTTGTTTGCCAACCACCCAAAAATAAAAAAATTGATAGTTTTTTGCTAGAAATTTCATTGCCAAACTCCCCCATAGTTTTTACATAAAATAAGGTATCATAAGGTATAATCGAACCGATCCGGTCAAGATTGAATTGATTTAATTTGATTTTATAAGATAATTAGTTCAATTTCACATTAAAAAATTTGGATTCAATAAAAATTGGATTTTGATTTCAAGCCTAAAATGAATTCCGAATTAAACAAATGCTTACCCAGCATGTGATGTATATATACATATATATGTAAAAATAAACTTTATTATAATTAAAATAATGTCTCCATTTGGAATTAAAAGAAAACTCTAAAAAATTTTAAAAGCTACGAAAGTTCTTAATTTTTTTAATTAAATTTTATTATGTATCACTTTTATACTAATTTTTAATTTTTTTAACTTTTTTAAAATTTCAAACAACCTTATATAAGTAAAATAACATAACAGGCTCAAGGTATAAAGTAATGAGACTTTTTAAATAAAATTAATATTAAATACATTTTTCTTTTGATTTTTAACACCGTAAAAATATATTCATTAATAAAGGGACAAGTGTGGAAAGTCTTAGGCCACGTCTATTTGTCAGACAAAGACATGAGATTGAACAATGCCGTTTATGGGTCTCACAAAAGTGGGGTTTGATTTGTTGTGGAGCTGTGGGATATATTGTCCGTTACGATTATATAATCTGGTGAATAGGTGGATTATTAATTCGAGAGGGATGATGGTATTATTTATACCTCACCTTCGGATTTATTTCTCGTCAATATTTAAAGGTCCATCCAAAATTATTTATTATTATATTTCATGTTAAATCATATTTTTTATTCCACTAATTAAACACCGAAAAAATAATCTCATATAAAAAATTAATCTCATATTATATTCAATCTTATATATTATATTATCTCATGGTATTATTTATATTTTATCACCCAATACCTCAAAGCAAACATACCCTTAGAGCACGTTTTCCTGAAACTATTAATATATTATAGTTTTTCATATGACATTACGATTCCGGTGCAGACTAAAGAGGATTGCAGCCATTAAAAGGAAAGAAATCTGATGATCGTTGTCTCGCACAACCATTCAGAGGGTGAATTGAACAGAAAGGATCGTGCTTCTCCAGTTCCACAGATTCCGAGGGCTTGATTAGCACCCAGTGCCAAAACTGGGGGGTGAAAGGTAATTTTTCTTATAATGGGTGTCAAAAGTTCTGGGCTTCGGCAGCTTCACTGAAACGTGGGAAATGCATTTTGGAGCCGAAAGCGTGGCTGTCTCTTTTCGTCAGGCTCATTTTCGGTGTTCTGGCGTACTTTTAAATTTTAAAAATTTTTAAAAATTATTTATTTTTTATTTTATTATATAAATTACGAATTTAAATTTTATTTTATTTTATTTTATTACTTCAAACGCTTATTAGCATAGGTTAAAATTGGGATATTTCCAGTGGTGCCCCGACATTTTAACCTAATTTAATCCTGCCCCTTGCGTATCATTGATTACTTATTTTGGTATGAGTTAGACAACAACCTAATTTGACTAGTCCCCATCTTTTTCTATCGTCTGCTTGCATGTACTGTTAATTAGTTCTTATCAATATCTTCTTTCTAAGTGTAATAATAAAATAATAAATTGATTCATTGAACTTATTCCCTGCAGGTTCGTTCATGCATCTACACAAATATATTATAATTATAATTATTATTTTTTGCTAACAGTTCTTAATAATTATTGTCTAAGTTTGAAAGCAATATATACAAAGCCAAATACAGTTTAAGCAGGTGATAAATAATAATAATAATAATAATAATAATAATAAACAAAGTGCCTAAGGATATGCAAATTAATTCTCTTCTCATAATTAAGAATTGTCATAATTAAGAACTGTAAGAGTGTGTGATCCGAATTTAATTTTAGTCCGACCTGAAGAATTCGTGATGCGACTTTAAAATGAGATTTTTTTGGGGCTCTGTGGTAACTGATAATAATAAATAAAAATTCCTTTTTTTTTTCAATATATAAGATTTCCATTCATATTTAAACTAATTTTACTGACCATATCAAAACATGGTTTTTGAAGTTAAAATACAATTTTAGGAGTGGAAATTGTATTTTCAATCTTTGAATTCTTAGGCCCCGTTTGGCTTCACTACAAACCTCTAAAAATCACTATAAACCTCTAACAACCCCTTTACTTTTAATTTTCCCGCCATCACTAATTTCAAAAAATTCTAATATTTCGTTAAAAAAATAAAAAATCTGAAAGTAGGTTAACCGAATGTGTAAATTTTTTATACAATCATATTCTTCGTGTCAAAAGCTTTCAAACGAGTACCATTGTTGCTATTTTTTTGAATCCGTGAGAACGGATTTGGAAAACTGTTCCTGCGTTTTACTATTTTTCAGAAAAAAAGGGCGCCAAAATTCATCCCAAACCACATTTTATCTAAATTTATCTTGTTTTTTTACCCCAAACAAGACCTTAGTGAAATTCATCTAACACTCAAAATTAAAACATTTTTATCTGCGATGAATTTACATAAGAATCCAAATGTTAAAAATACAAATTTAACTCATAAAATTGAATTTCAACTGTAGAATTTCATCGTCCTAGAACATGGGTGTATTCATAAAATTAAAAAAAGGTTCACTACCACTAAGGTCGTGCTAAGAAAAAGACCAAACATCGATCGTGGGAGTATTTTAAACAAGTCTAATATAATTTAATTAAGGGGGTTCTTCTTAACATTATATATATATATATATATATATAATTAAATTAAAGAGATTAAGGAATAACTCATGTGGTTAAGGGGTCATCCACTTACAAAATTAATTATGAATTCGATTTTACAGAATGGGAGAGGCTTTGGCTTATGAAATGTAATATAAAATGATGCTGATTAATGTTCTTTAGGGTAAAC
The DNA here is from genome assembly GCA_019916065.1 of Vitellaria paradoxa. Lineage (NCBI taxonomy): Eukaryota > Viridiplantae > Streptophyta > Magnoliopsida > Ericales > Sapotaceae > Vitellaria > Vitellaria paradoxa. The sequence continues at coordinate 7,968,482 of CM034242.1, forward strand.
TTAAGATAAACATTTAAAACAAAAACAATTAATTAAAAAAAAAAAAAAAGAGATGGTGGAGGTGGTGTTTCACATGCTAAAGTGGTATTCCAACGTGCCCCCACCAATAAAACATATAATACAACGTTATTTTCACGCCAAGCATGAAGCAAAACGTGCCATCACCAATTTAATTATATGGTGCATACATAGAACATTATTTTAATTTTTATTTATTTTTTTGGGGGGTTTTTGTGGGAGAATCGGACGAATGGCGACGACCCCATCAAGGGCCACGATGGTGTCCTCCCCCTCCCACATTGTGCCAGGGCGTCGCCTCCCTTCCCTTGTTTTTGTTCTTTGTACACGGACGTGTAACATTTTGTTTGTTTCTGTATGTTCTGTCTTAAGTACTGATATTTATATCCTATTTATATATATATATATATATATATGCGGGCGCGCTGATTAACTTGGGTTGAGCTAAGCTGCCTAATTGACTAGAGTCTAGAGTCAGCTTCAGTGGCGATTATTTGAAAACAGTCCCCGAGTATTTGGTTGAGTGGTATCAAAAATATTTTGTTTAGCCTAGTTTAATAAAAGTGCTAAATTGATTGGATTTGAAGTTTTGAATTGATAAAAAAATTTAAGCTTCACGTGTGCTTCGAAAGCCAAAATCAGTTGGAGATTTTATTTATTTATTTTTATAAATAAAAAGGTGAAAGTATATATTTTATTAATTTTTGTGTGAAAATAAAATAATTTTTTATTTTGAACTTTAAATTTTAAAATAATTATTAAATGTAAAGTTTAATTATTTGTCAAAATAATTAAATACAAATTTAATTAAATTACATATATTCTGTCAATTTTTTTTTTTACCCTACCCAAATAAAAAGGGATCGTGGGGTTTTTTTTAGCAAAATCTCAAGGGGTTAAAGTATAATTACACTAGGATTTTATTCTATTATTACTATTTTGAAGCACCAATTTAAAAAAAATACTTTTTTTTTTCAAATTTTAATAGAGAAGTTAAAAGTAAAGTAGTAATACCTGGCTACCCTCCGCTATTAGTTTTTTTATTTTACTTTTACTTTTTATAGAAAAAATTACTTAATTACCATCCTATCACATAAGAAATTGTATATTTTTACTAAATGCCGTAAATACCATAAAATTGAAATCAATGCATCTGTATACTATTTCTCATAGTTTGATTCAACAAAAATAAATATTAAAATATCATAATTATCATATTTTAATCCACCAAAATAAATATTTATTTGCCTTGCCAAAATCTAAATTAGACATATTCACAAAAAAAATCTCTAAAACAAACAAATATGTGAAATATTTAAAATATTAATATCTCTCACATATTTATTTGTTTTGCTGATTTCTTTTGAGTCATATAAGAATATTGTACAATAAAAAAATCAATAAAAAGACTTTGGGTTGGTTAAAAACGGTGAAAAAAAAATTGTGAGGATAAATCAAATTTTAATATTTCTGTAAATTAATTTTTTAAATAATTTAAAAAATAACTATGATAACTTCATGACAATGCAAGTCCATTTCTGTCAAAAATATATATATATATTAGAACTTTCAAAATCATCCAAAATTACATATACTATCAAAAAGACAAATGATCCATTTTTTCCTTTTTTTGGTGGGTCAAAATATAAATGTATTAGGTAGATGTATTAATTTTGATTTCAAGGGTACTTGTAAATTTTAATAAAAACATATAAATTATCATATAATAAGAATGGAGTGTGAATACCACAGGCTCAAATATTACACATTTATTGACAATTAAATACGACATGATCAAAATTTACAATAATCATCGACAAATTATTAGTTGTGTAAAATATTTTAGAATGTTTGTTTATGCTAAATTATTTGTTCCGTGTTTCTTAATATATAAATAAGAAACGTATTTTAAGATTTCGTGCATATCAAAATATTAAAAGAAATTGTGTATGCATAATAAATGATTAATTGAAGTACTTTAAATGGAGTTTCGGGCTTGGTCATTCTATTTAAAGTGATTGGGCGTAAATGGTTAAAATAAATATTTGGACTTTATGAGCAATTGAGCAATTGGAAATGATACTTGACAGAAATGGGTGTCGGACGCAACATTTTAGTATATCTCATGAGACGACTTTCATCCGTAATTAATAAGTTAAACATGAAAAGGGCAAGATATTAAATAACAAATAAAGCAATTAACGGTAACTAAATCACCAGCCTAGTAAATAACTTCCCCATAATTCCGAATTCTCTGGAAAGTATCTTTCGGAAATTAGGGTTTTTCTAAAAATAATATTATATTAATCCCAAGAGGTCTCTTTTGAGTTTTGAGCGAACTGTGACCTATCCTTCAATCACTTAAAAATAAATAAGTAAATAAGGTGTAACTTTAATTGGAAAGGTCAGAGGATTTCACCGGGGAGTTGGCTGTCCCCCAGGTGAGAGTTGATTGCCAAAGGGACTGGGTCGGATTGGGTCGGGTCGGGTGAACGAGAGTCTCCATTTCAACACCAGAAGCAAAAATGTGGCAGGTGTGCGCGACGTGCCAACACTAAGCTACGCCGAGTCGCCAAGTTAGCTCGCTCCCTAAGGTGCGCCGGCTTTTCAAGGCAGACGCTTCCGAGTAAATCGGCGAGGCCTTCCCGGAAACAACCTGCTTTGTCTACCCTTCTCTCTCTAAACTCACCCGCTGAAATTCGGTTCAAATGCAATCCAAATAAATCCCAAACCCAAATGAGAAGCCGCAATGGTCGCCCCCACCACCACCTTCATATCTCACGCACCCAATTACTTCTCTCTATCGCTCTATCTCTCTCTCTTATCTCTTCTCCACAACATCACCGCCAAGAGCAGCTCCGCCCTCAGCCGCCTCTTTCGCTCCTCGCCGGCCAAACTGACCTCCACGTGTATTCACTCTTCTTCCATCGGAACAACTCATCCGTAAACCAGTTCAAAAACGCTACTAGAATATTTCTCGGTGTATGGAATGACGGACTACAGGTTGCCGACGATGAATCTGTGGACGGACGACAACGGCTCGATGATGGAGGCTTTCATGACGTCCGATCTGACGTCGTTATTCCCACCGCCGCCATCGTCGGCAGCCTCGACGACGACGACCAACGCCACGGGGGCGGACCCCTCCAAAGGATTGAACCAGCCGCCGCCGCTGCATTCCGTCTCGCTCTTCAATCAGGAGAGCCTCCAGCAGCGGCTTCAGGCGCTAATCGACGGGTCTCGGGAGAGCTGGACCTACGCGATCTTCTGGCAGTCCTCGTCGGCGGTGGATTACACCAGCGGTGGGTCGATGCTGGGTTGGGGCGACGGGTATTACAAAGGCGAGGAAGACAAAGGCAAGAGGCGCAAGACGGGGTCTTCTTCTTCGGCGGCCGAGCAGGCGCACCGGAAGAAAGTCCTCCGTGAGCTGAATTCCCTGATTTCCGGCGCCTCCCCCTCCGCCGACGACAGCGTGGACGAAGAAGTCACTGACACCGAATGGTTCTTTCTCGTCTCCATGACTCAGTCGTTTGATAACGGTAGCGGGCTACCCGGCCAAGCCTTTTTCAATTCCTCCCCGATTTGGGTCGCCGGACCCGACCGGCTTGCAATGTCACCCTGTGAGCGAGCTCGACAGGGGCAAGTCTTCGGGTTGCAGACCATGGTGTGCATACCTTCCGGTAACGGAGTTCTTGAGCTGGGTTCGACGGAAGTGATATTCCAGAGCTCGGATCTCATGAGCAAGGTTAGGATTCTGTTCAATTTCCATAACGGTTCTGAAATGGGTTCCTGTTCGGTGCCGACTGATCATGGCGAGAGTGACCCATCAGCGATCTACATAACCGACCCTTTATCCTCTGTAGTGGACGTAAGACACACTGTGACCGCCACACCGGCCACTGTAATTCCTTCTAATAATCACCAGTTATCGAAACCAACCGCCTTTGAAAACCTTAGTTCAAGCACGTTGACTGAGAACCCTAGCTCAATTCGCCCTCATAATCAGAACGCCCACCTACAAAACCAGCACCAACAACAGACTCAGGCCCAGAGCTTCTTTGCCAAGGAATTGAATTTCTCCGAATTTGGGTATAATGATGGAAGTAGCATTAGGAATGGGAATTCACAATCGTGCAAGCCTGAAACGGGCGAGATATTGAGTTTCGGGGGGCTGAGTAAGCGGAGTTCAGGTACTGCAAATGGGAATCTCTTTTCAGGTCATTCCCAATTTGGGGCTGCTGCTGCTGCTTCTGCTGCAGCAGAGGAAAACAAGAAGAAGAGATCACCCACGTCGCGTGACAGCAATGAAGATGCTATGCTTTCGTTCACTTCTGATGTGATCTTGCCGTCTTCAGGAGCGGTGAAATCAAGAAGTTGCGGCGGCGGCGGAGCAGGAGATTCAGACCACTCCGATCTCGAAGCGTCGGTGGTTAAAGAGGCTGATAGTAGCAGAGTGGTGGAGCCAGAGAAAAAACCACGGAAGCGGGGTAGAAAGCCAGCGAACGGAAGAGAAGAGCCATTGAATCATGTTGAGGCCGAGAGGCAGAGGAGAGAGAAGCTGAACCAGAGATTCTACGCGCTGAGGGCGGTCGTCCCCAACGTGTCGAAAATGGATAAAGCTTCGCTCCTGGGAGACGCCATTGCCTACATCAACGAGATGAAGTCCAAAGTTCAAGCCACCGAGTCTGATAAAGAGGAGATGAGGATCCAAATAGAGTCGCTGGAGAAAGAATTGGCGAGTAAACAACAATCGCGATACTCAGGCCAATCTCCTCCGCCCGATCAAGATCTCAAGATGTCGTCGTCAAACCACCACCACCACCACAACCATGGAAGCAAACTGATAGATGTGGAAATCGAGGTGAAGATAATCGGGTGGGACGCGATGATTCGAATCCAGTGTAGCAAGAAGAACCACCCAGCGGCGAGGTTAATGGCGGCTCTGAAAGAGCTGGACCTGGACGTTCACCACGCAAGTGTATCGGTGGTGAATGAGTTGATGATTCAACAAGCCACCGTGAAGATGGCGAGTCGATTCTACACGCAAGAGCAGCTGCGGCTAGCCTTATTGTCCAAAGTTTCCGAGTGCCGATAGAGCTCTCTGCTGGGTTAATTAGGATTGTTCTTATTGGCATACTTTTGGAGGCTTTTAAGGATTTTTGAACATAATAGAAAGAAGCAGGCTATAAGTGAATTCCGCCTTTTTCTTATTAGTTTTAGTTGGGGTGATGATCTCTCTCTCTCTCTCTCTGTGCTGGTCTTGTTCTATTTGTGTACATAAACCAAAGCTTACGAGGAATCAGACTGCTTGTTTTTATTTGTAAGATTTATTTGTAAGATCGATCTGCATAATTATTTTGTTTCTACTGTTATTATGGGTCTTTGTTACATCCTCGGCTTCTCTCCAGAATTCCCTGCCTAATGAAGGAGACTTAGATTTGGCTTACTTTCGGTTTTGTACTATTTATGTTGAATTGAACTACAAATTGGATTGAACTACTTATTAGTTACTTGTAGTGTTGTATGAAAAAAAAAAATAATAATAAAAACAACGACATCAACAACAATTGAGAGACATGAAACATGCATGTCCTTTGGGTTGCATGCCATGCTATGCCTTCTCTACGGGCTTAGGTTTTGTTTGTAACTTGTGCAAAGATAAGGATTGTGGGAGGGAATAATTGGGTCCTTCGTGTTTTTTGTTTTTGTTTCAATTAGAGGTGGTGTTTGGAAGTTAGTTTTTTGGGTTTTTTTTTTTAGGTGAAATGATTAAATTTAAATTTAAATTATGAAAGAAAAAAATGTCAAATTAATAAAAGTTAAAAAACTAATTATTAAAAAGTTAATTTTTTTCCTAAACACAAAAAAGAACTAGATTTTTAGTACTAGTTACAAAAAAAAAATAATAATAATAATTTTTTTCGAAACTAGGGCTTTATTTGAGGTGATAAAAAATTTTGAAAAATAGTAAAAAAATATTGAAAAATTCTAAAAGTTATTCATTTTTTTATCTTACTACACGAATTACGAACCCCACAACTTATCCCACTTTATCTCATTTTATCTCACTTTTGCCATTTTAAACGCATCCTAAGTTTGAAATAAATGTGAAGAGACCGTTTAAAGTGACAAAAAGTGAGATAAAGTAAAATAAATTATGAGTTTGTAATTTATGCAGTGAGATAGAAAATAAATAACTATTAAAGATTTTTTCAGAGAATTTCAGCACACTAAAACGCACTTTAAATGGAAGAAGTTCCAAAAAAACATGAAAAATAGTAGAACTTATTTATTTATTTTTTTAGTGAAACCAACTAAATAATAATAGCAATAATTTTTTTAAACTTTTTTCCATGTATGTATTTATTTATCTAATTACCAAAAAAATATATATTTATTTATTTATTTTCATCTTACTTTCACGGTCTTGAAAATCCGGGGAGGAATCCACGTGAAATGTGAAGTTCACGTGTATCACTTCTCCTCCTACGTTCTTTTCACCTTTTAATCATTGTTACGGGTGTGCAATGGGTTAGGGTGCTTTTGGGTCAGCTTCGATTGGGTTTCTTATTTATTTTTTAAAATATGTTAAATAAGCAAACGGATCAAATAATTTAATATACAAATAGATGGGCTCAATTAGATTAATTTGTTATTTTTATTTTAAATATTTATTTTAACTTTTAAAATAATTAAAATAAAAAAAAATTCTTGACGAGTTGAACGAATTAGTCCGTTCAGAAAATATTTATTTATTTTTATATTTTTAACGAGTTAGAAGCGATTCAATTATTTTCAATATTAACTCAACTCGTCAAGGAATTCTGAGACGGGTCAAAATTTTCCAGGAAGAGTGGGAGAATTTCTCCTTCACCACAAGTTTAAAAAGTTCCAAATTTCTCATAGGAGTCGTGTGAAGGATGCTTTTGGTGCAGTAAAAAATATTACAAAATTTTAATTTTTTTTAAAAATTATTTATTTTTAATTTTACTGTATAAATTATAAATTTATAAATTATTTTAAATTATTTTATTTTATCTCATTTTTGCCACTCCAAATGCACACGAAGTGTTGAGATTTATTATCTATCACACTTTTCAAGTGTTTTAAGGGAGCGTTTGGAGTCCCAACCAAATCCAAAAATTTCCAAAAATTTTCAAAAGTGTATTTTGAAATTATTGTGTAATGATTGTTGAATGTTTTATTTGATTTGATATAAAATTGTTAAAAAGTATATAAAGTGACACGTGTCAAAATTTTAGTGGAAGATTTTGAAAAATTTTAGAGTTTTGTGTATTTTTTTGTACACGTGTCAGATCACTTTTTTTTGAATTTTGGCAAAATCCGTTGGAACGGACCAAAATGGTGCGTTCTAACGGCATTTCAAATTTTTTGACAGATGTGTCAGTGGCAGACCGTGTCAACTTTTAGATTTTTTTAGATTTTTTTGAGGCTCCAAACAAAGCCTAAGTGAACACTAGTGCTATTAGTTGCACTAATCATGGGTCATGTGGAAATTTATTTATTTAATAAGGTTGATTCTTTTGACCCCGTTAGCTTGTATTCTATTGGCCCATGAAGCATCTAGCTTACTTACCTCGTTATGATGATTTTGAGCCAATGGGCCACTTAATTACCCCACTATGATGATTTTGAAACTATTATTATTATTAGTTAAATGATATTTGCACTAAAAAAAAAATTCTCATGCACACACTCTATCACATGAGTAAACATTTTATCCCCTGCAAGTAAGTTAAATATATTTTTTGAAATACTAATATTTAGAATCAGATTCAAAATTTATAACAAGTGAAAATAAAATTATATTTTTAAGATAAATAAAGATAAAAATAAAAAAATAGTGGAAGGTAAAAGTTTAAAACTCTTTGAATGATTTAAAGTGTTCGAGTCAGTTTGCGGGTACCAAACTAATGATCATGAGAACAAATTTGAGCTACAAATAAGGGGGCTCAAGTTAAAAAGCAATTAATTAAGTTGAATCTCAATTATCCATTAATTTGAAGTTGATAAATATATCTTTATATTGAATGATCAAATTAAAGATTCAACTTTAGGAATTAAAGTTAAAATATAATTTCAGACTCCTGATTCTTGAACTACTCTCAAAATATATAAAAATTTAATAATAATAATATAAAAATAAAATTTTTAAGCAATTAAAAATAAAATTAATATAATTTTAATATAATTTTCCAATTCATCGAAACAATTGTCTTCCTTGTGAATCCTTTATGCGGTCGGCCCTGCACGGTAATATCAACTCTTTTCTTTTTATTATTGTTATTATAATTATTGTGGGTGAGTTTGGAGTGAGATAAAATGAAATAAATTAAAAATTCATAATACGTGTAGTGAAAAAAAAATTAATGTGATATAAAATTAATAAAAATTTATAAAATTTTTTAAAATTTTTTTTCAAACCAAACGACACCACCTATATAAGTAATAAACACGAGTGGTACGTCGCTCTCAATTTTGGATTTACGTTTAAGCAAACAACCTACAAAGCTTTACACTGTTTGAATGTCACATACATTATTTTTTTTTTACTCGAAGTACACAAACATGCTTGTAAAGGAACAAACAGGCAAATGTGTGTGGAAATTGTGTCGGATTGAGTCGATTTTTAGCTAGGTTTAATTTTTGGATCCTAGATCAAACTCATTGTACTATAAAATAGAATCGAATCAATTAAGGGGTCTTTTAGCCCAAAAAAAAAATACAACTTTACGCATGAATTTGACATATGACATTTTGATGATTAGCTAAGTGTTTTATAAAATTTATAAAAATTTGAGAAAATAAAAAAATTTTATAAAAATTTGATAAAATAAAAAAGTTGATAAAAGTTAATTTTCTGTTTAGTAGGAAAAGTTGACAAATATTGATAAAACTTAATTTTTTTTTTTTGGATGTGCCAAACACTATATAAATTTTAATTGCATTAGATTTACAATGTATTAATATATTTATGTACAAAATAAAGATTAAAAATTAAATCAAATTGACTCGATTCGGTGTGGTCTATTTGGATTGAGAAATAAACTAACTCAAGAACTTTACTGAATTAATTGGATTATCAATTTTTAGACCCAAAGTTAAATCAAACTCTTACCAAAATAAAACCAATTCGATTTACATATGAAGAGTGATTTTACGTCCTTAATTGTCATTTAAAAAGAATTTAGAAAAATCCACCATTGTTGTCAAGGTGACAGCATATCCACCACGATTATTCAATAACTATAACCATAATTAGAATTCTAATACAATGTATAAAATTTTAAGACTCTATTTGGATAATTAAAGATTTTAAATTGATAAATTTAAAATTAAATTATATTAGAATATAAGTAACAGAGTTAATTTATATAATAATACTTATAAGTTTTTCTAATAATTACTGCAACTCAAAATAAAATTATTTTGAGAATTCAAACGGCTATTTTTTTAGGATGATCTTAAATCTTTTTTAAAATTTATATTTAAACTAATAAAATCATATTTGAGTAATTTCTACTGAATAATTAGCACTAAATCCCTTAATTTCAAATATATAATTACACCCGCAATCTAAGAGCGCATTGCTGCATGTATTTTAGTTGTTTGATTTTTATTTTGTTAATAAAACTTTCTCTCGAACAATTTCATTTTCTGCAGTTTATGCATACAAATTGTCAATTTCGAACTTATTCTATCTCCAATAACTGCGCTGTTTTATTGCTGATATTCCCCCCCGGGGGGGATGAATGTTCTCTTTCCAAGACTTGATTTTTATTTTAGAAGAAAACAAAAAAATAATATGGATGAATTTAAATATTCATACTTTTGTTCTATACTTTTTAATCATATGATATCTAATAGGAATATAAATTCTACATCCTAATTGAATCTCTCTTTATTCTTGTTCCTTGAACTTTCGGTTCTAATAAAAAAATAAAAAATAGTAATAGGAAGGATTTCAAGTACTTCCTAATTGATTGGTCAAATATGATGTACAGAGAAGTTCCATGGATTTAGACACTTCAACAAACGATAATGTATAATTACTAAAAAAAAAAAAAAAACAAACAATAATGAATGGAAAGAAAAATTAAGGTGGCATTTGATTTAATTTTTTATTTTCTATTTTATGCTCAAAATAAATAAGTAAAAGATGTTTTGTTTTCTTTATTTGGAGATTTTTTTTTTGTTTTGAATTGAAAACGCTCAAAATGATTTTTGGTCATTTTTTATTTTATGTGTAAATTTATTTTTTATTTTTTAAAATAAAATTTAAAAATATAAGTGACCAAATACGTTGTACTTGTTCTCCTTATTTTTAAAAAGATAAAATAGTAAATACACTTAAAACAGAAAAATAAAAATAAAAATAAAAAATAAAAAATAAAAAAATAAACCAAATGAACCTAACGATTTTATATGCATAATTAATAGTGTAAGTAGTACTCATGCTAAAAAAAAAAAAACCTCATGAACTATTAGAAATTTTTTTTTTTTTTTTTTACTTTGTGGAACAGGTAGGGGTGGGCACTAGCTGCGAGTATATGGGATTGACTCAAAGCCCCTTTATTTTGGGATTTGAATTTATTTTTAAATTATTTGAGGTAGGCTTAAGAAAATTTTAAACTTAATTTTAAAATTAAGCCGCAAATAAGATCATTGCCCATGGTCTAGCCCGCCCATCGTCATTAAAATAGATTTTTTTTTTTGTAAAATATTTTATTATTTACATATTATAAAAATTAAATAATATAAAAAAAAAAGATTAGATACATATGTAACACGCAATTAATTGAGAGGGCTTAATTGGAAAAGGATTAGTAAAAATATACAAACTCGTTTTGTTTAATTATTTTTAATTGTATAAATTGTAAAAAAAATAAAATAAAATTATAGAATAAACTCGGATGACTATTTCTAAAAGCGCACTAACCCCCTTCCCCTCCCAACACAAAGACGCAACTTTGCCCGCAAAAATACGGAAGTAGAGACCTAACTTATACGTGTGTGTTTGAAATAATAAAAAGTGAGATAAAATGAGATAAATTATGTATTCATAATTTATATAATGAAATAAAAGATAAATAATTTTTAAAAATTTTCAGAGAATATAAGGGTACCAAACGCAACTATGTAAATAAATTAACATATTATCTCATTACAAGTTAATATAAAATTATCCAATATGTGGAAAGGAGATATAACTAAATCAACGAGACAAAATTGTACTATTTTCAGAGGGTAGCGATAATATCAGAGTTATGATAAATAATGACAGAACTCATTTATATTTTTTTTTAACAATTAACACAATTATCCTCATCTTCTATTCTATATTCTCTCTATTATTAATTCCAATAATCTTTGTCTATTAGTCTCTATCTCTCTCTTTCTTTGAAAAAGGCTCTTCTACCCCATCTAATTTTTAAATCTAAATTACGTTTAATTACGCCAATTTAATTTATAAACAATTTATTCTTTCTATTTATCTCATATTTTTCACAATTACATAATTAAAAAGTAAATAAAATTAAAATATACAATTAATAACCTAATAACTAAGAAAATATTTATTATTTAATATTTTTTTTCATACTTAATTTTAATTTTATATTCTTAAGATTTTATCATATGAAAATAATAAAATTGTATTTTAATGTTTTCATAATATCAATTCTAAAAATTTACTAGACCCATTTTAAATATTATAAAATTAAGTTTAAACTATAAAATTATCAAAAATAATTTTTAATTTAACAGTGTAATAATTTTTTAAACAAATAAATTTTAAAAAATAACATCTATCTATAATTATTATTTTTCATATTTTATCAAATTATAAAATATGTATAGAAAGATGACATTCTTTAAAAAATATAATATTGTTTGCATTTAACTTTTTTATATTATTTTTAAAAATATTATTTTTTTATAAATATTTTGTAATTTAATAAAATATGAAGAATAATAATCATAGATAGATGTTATTTTTTAAAATTTATTTGTGTAAAGATTATTACACTACTAATATATTAAAAAATAAACTCATTTTTTAATTATTACATTGTTAATATATATTAAAAATTATTTTTGATGATCTATTCAAGTTCATCTATACATTTTATAGTTTAAGCTTAATTTTATAGTATTTAGAGGTTTAGTAAATTTTTCTGACTCGAAATCATGGAAACATTAAAAATATAATTTTATTATTTTTACATTATAAAATTTTAAAAAAATAAAATTAAAATTAAGTATACAATACAAAAATGTTAACTAATAAATGTTTTATTATTTATTAGGTTATCAATTGAATATTTTAATTTTGTTTAGTTTTTAATTATGTAAAAATTATGAAAAAATATGGGATAAATAGTTAAAAAATTGTTTATAAAATAATTGAGTTTAATTAAAGGGGCATTAAATTTAAGAATTAGACAGATTAGATGATTATTTTATTTTTTTAGAGAAAGAGTGAGAAGTATTTATTAAAAAGAAAGATAGAGATAAAAAAAAAATATATAAAGAGATTAATAACAGATAAAGAATATAAAATAGGAGATGAACATAATTTTGTCAATAGTTAGAAAAAATAATAAATGAGCCCTAGTATTATCAAAGTGTAATATATATTATCGGATATATATATATGTATATATATGTATGCATGTATAAATTTGTTGGAGACCGAGTAAGAAAGTCGAGTTTGGATTAGCATTGACTTACATAAAAAACAAGACTAATTTTGGAAAATATAATCGGCATTTCTTAATATTAGAAATCTTATCAACATTGATGCAATCCAACCCAGATTAGCATTTCACCCGTGTTTTTTGGCGGATCTCATCCTCAACAAAACACAAAGATTGGCTCTTATAAGAGGGCAACTAATGCATCTCCAAACAATGAGGAGGAGGGTACGGTTGACTAAAAATCTATCCCCACCCCCCCTCTCTCTCTCTCTCTCTCTCTCATCCAAATACTTCAAACACCATTAATGAAAAACAACTCTCTCACAAATTGTTTGCTCTCTCTCAGCCCAGCCCATCAATACTCAGCAAATTAGTCACAATCTCGCCTCCTTGCTCTCTCTCTCTCTCTCTCTCAGCCCTTAAATATTCTTCTCCTTCTTCTTCTCCTCTCTTTGAACCGCCATGGCTCTGAATTGCTTGACATGCCAGGGCCTGCCAAGGGTGGACTCGGAGACCGATCTCAACCCGATAGTAGTCGCCGACAATCCCCATTACAGGCATCTACGGTCCCAAGTCGAGAGGAGCTGGTCGGGAAACCTAGTATCGAGGGCGCCTTACGAGGCGCCGGAGCGAAATGATCATAATCGTCATCGTCAGCCTCCTCGGGCGGCGCCGGGGAAGACCTCGAAGAAGAAGAAGGGCCAGCATCAGCGGCTTCACAGCAGCGGGCCGACGTGTTTCGAAGATGGTGCGCCGAGGTTGGTGAGGAGCTGTGGGATGAGAAGGGATTGGAGCTTTGAGAACCTGAGAGAGATAAGGCTGAAACATTAATTAAGATGACGATCCTATATTAATCGGCCGGCGAGGGGACATTAATTTGAGAGACAGAGACAATGCATGCCTTGGAAACCTATATATATTTCTTTCCCTTTATATATATATATATATATATTAATTGTTGTCCCTTTTCCTTGTAATCCTTATTTCGTATTATTGTGATTTCGTTTTTCTTTGTTGTTTGGGGCGTCAAGGGGAGAGATCAGATCACCTGTAAATGCATGAATTGAAGTTTGATAGGGGGCTAATTTGCTTCTGAATAAAGTGCACTGTAAAGTAATTGTTTAACACTCACTTCTACGAATTATATTTGTTATGCATGATTGGTACTCACAAATCCTACGCGCCAAGTTAATGGACGATATTAAGGATACTAAAAAAAATATAGTCAAATGGATATTGATAAACGGTGACTTACAAAAAGTGAGATACAATGAAATAAGTTGTGAGTTTATAATCCATATAGTGAAATAAAAAATTAATAATTTATAAATTTTTTTAATATTTTTTATTATTTTTCAAAATTTTTTGTCACCTCAAACAGAGCCAAAATAGATATCGATAAAGTATTGTTATTATGGTAGGCACTAATTATATAATAGTATTGATATGTACTGAATTAAAATTTGTTTCTTTTATTATGTGAGTATTATTGGTATTAGATTATTTTTTTTTCCTTTCTTGGATGGATACAAATAGTATTGAACTATTTTTTTTTAATAAGCAAAATTAAACACTAAAGATAATATTGACAGAAAAAAAAAAAGAAAAAAATAATAAGTAATAGACTTTAAAATAATAAGTAATAGATTTTTTTTCTAGGTGGGCATGTTCCTTCTGCCATAGATCCGTTCTTGTTATTACCAGTTTACTTTCTAAATTTTTAAATATTTTTCTCATAAAATATGCTATATGAGCACATTCAAAATAATAAGAATAAAATTAAGTTCAATTGCAATGCAAAAATAATTTCGTATTAGTATATTCACATCGTGTCATGTTTATATATATATATATATATATATATATATATTCTTAATAATTTTTAGTTCATACATTGTTATTGTGTCTAATATAGTGTGTTTGAAGTGATAAAAAGTGAGATAAAATTAAATAAATTATGAATTCGTAATTCGTGCAATAAAATAAAAGTAAATAATTTTTAGAATTTTTTTAATATTTTTTAATTTTTTTTAAAATTTTTTATCACTCCAAACAGAATCACAGTAACCCGCAAAGTAAAAATAAAAGGAGAAATACATAAAATTACCCGAGTTCAAACATTGCAAGGCGACAGGTATCAAATTTTGAGATTAAGGCCTCTGATCTTGGCAAGCTTTTCAAGGCACGTTCTTGTTGGATTTTAGTAGAAAACAATTCATATAAGGCGAAAAAAATTAAAAATAAAAAACCAGCTTTACCTTCTTGTTGGTGGGTGGAGAATAGTTTACAATTAAATTAAAACTGATGGATGGGTTAAGATGTCACCTAGGATTTGAATATATATATATCTTCATTTGTACTGTTCATAGCTTTCCAGTAACGCCAACAATTCTGATCGAGCAAAGGCCTTTTTTTTCTTGTCCTTTCTCTGTTTTGTTTCGAGTAAAAAAAAAGTGAGATAAATTGAAATAAATTAAAAATTTGTAATGCGTGCAGTAAAAGAAAAAAATTGATATGATATAAAGTTAACAGAGATTTATAAAAATTTTCAAAAAAAAATTTTATGCCAAACGCAACCCCTGTTTGAACAGTGGGGTTAGACCAAGTGGCTTGGCGTACCCACAATCGGAGTTCGATTCCGGTTGCTCCTCTCTTGGATTGTCAGTCCGCGAAAGGACACACGGACTGTAACACGAATTTGTATATTATTAACTTCGACCACTACAATTGCTCTAAAATATAAAATCAAGCTGCAAGCTTGCAAAGCTTGCAAATTTATAACCGAAATAGATCGCGTCAAAAACTCATGGGACTTTTTTTACATTTTAAGATTATTGATGATCACACGTGCGTTTGAAGTGACAAAAAATAAGATAAAATGAGATAAGTTATAAATTCGTAATTTGTATAGTGAGATAAAAAATAAATAATTTTTAAAAATTTTTAACATTTTTTACCATTTTTCTGAGTTTTTTATCACTCCAAATGGAGTCTAAATTTTACTTCCTTTGTAATTTAGACAAAAATATATATACACATACAGACATATATGTATATATGATCGCAGTTTAATTTTACATTTGACGTATAATTCTCTCGTGATGTAAATTAAGATATAAAATTACTAGTTATTAAATTTATGTCACACATACCACATCCAAAATATAATGTTTAAAAAACTAAAAGGAAATTAAGTCTTTAAAAAAATGAAATAATGTTTTATTTTAACCCAAAAAAAAGGTAAAATATATATATATATATATATATGTTTTTATCTATCTGTTCTTGTAAAAATTTCTTCCCCTCAATCAATTTTGATTCACAGGACACAGGCACAGTTAAATTTAGCATATTCAATCAATCAATTTTACACTTCACTTCAAATCACATAAGAACTATACGTTGACTCTTAAATTTAAAAGAAATCTTATATTTTTGGCTCAATTCCTGAAGGTAAAGTGTAATTACTCATTTATTTCAGCAGTGAAGGGTAAATCTGCCTACCAAATCTTTTTTTACCAAACCTTTCTTTTTTTCTCCTCTTAACAAATCATTAATCGAAACACCATTGATCCAAACACCGCATCAAGGAAACATTATAACAATCAGAACTCGACCCCACCAACATCAGCTACAATAATGTTTATAACATAAAAATATACAGCAAGGCTGTTAACATGTAAAAGACACCGAATATGCCTCTCAAGTAAGAGAGCAAAAGCTGTTTGTTAACATGCACTAAGCCTGAAAGATGATGCTGTCTTGGAAAAACACTTGTTGAATTCATCCCAAACTATACCATAGCAAAAAGTATTGTTGAACATCAAACAGTTCAGAATCACTTTGCAAATTACAAACACAGACAGCCCCGATTCAAGAGCAACAAATATTTCCAGATGTGCATATGGCATCGATCCAAAAAACTCCTACTCATCATGGTGTTAATGGTAATAGATAACAACAGCAGGCACTGAAATTTTATCCTCTAGTGCCTCCTTCCTAGCTACCAAAAGAAAATTAATCCAACCCATTTACAACCGCCTCTAAATATCTGCAAATTAAATGGGTTTAAAACAAATGTTAAATATACTACACTAATAACCCACAAAAATAGAACATTAAAATATATATATATATATATGGCTTACCAAAACTTTGGTTCTGCACCCACTGCTACTTTAGATTAACTGAAAACATTGATCTCACCCACGTAAAGCAACTCATCAGCAGAAACCATTTCAGTTTGTCTGATTTCTTCTTGCATCTGCTTTCCAATGTCTTCGGCCAGGCATAAATCTTTTTTCACTATTATTATCCTGGACAGGGGATTCACTCTCTATTGGATGACTCACTTCAGCCCCAGAGCGCAACGAGGTTGCTTGACTTTCATTGGCTGAGGTCAAACCAGCACTGTCTGTTATAACTGCTTGTTCCTTCACTGCATGGGCCCTTCTCGCATCTTTTTTCCAATCTCGCCTACAATGAACGCTGGTTACATAATTGTTAGGAATCACAGACACTTGCATCTCCACTTGTGACAGAGTCGAGTTGTTTACGGCACGTTCCTTCTGCATATCAGCTTCGAGACGCTTTCTAGCCCTGTACCTACGTTGACGTTCTCGGTTCTTTAAACGACGGGTCATAATGTCATTATTGCTATTCACATGGTCTCTTTGATCAAGAGGCTTCATCGGAACACTATTTTCTCTCCCCAAAGCATTCATATTCTGCCCATTTTCCATTTCAAATATGGGTTGCAACCACTGCACAAATAAGCTTCAGTGAAGAGGAGACTTCAATCAACAATGCCAACTAAATACATACATCTACAATCTTACCAGATAAAGTATCTTTTCGGTCCAGATAAAATCCAGGTGGTGTTAACCTCGTCAATTCAATGCCTCATCCATCAATTTGGAGCACCCATAACACCACGTCATTTTGATTGCAGAATCAACAAAACTACTGAAATGATAAATGATAAATAATAAATAAACAGAAGTCACAATCAAAATTCAGTGTAAAATTTAACTCATGTATCACAAATCCAAGCACCAATTTTTCTTGCAAGCATCTGCAGATAGCAAAGCTAATCATGAAGATTTCAGAGCACAAACAAAATTAATTAACAGTGGAAAAAGAAAAGAAAATGTTTCTTATTGAGACTAAATCTTTTTGCTATGGAAACCCAAGTTAATATGGTAGGTTATATTAATGAAAAGATGCTTTCCGCTAACAGGTTACTTTGCAATAAGGTACAAAGAAGAGACATGGCTGACAGGCCCAGGTTCAGGGAAACAACATAACTTAAATAACAGAAGGGCCCTAACAGGAGTGACAGAGAGATATAGCATCTCGATAGATTTCTGTCAGGAAGAAATTGTAGAACACAAAACATCTTCCACAGCAATGGCCCAAAAACCAAGGAGCTCAAGGCCACAAAGAGCTGCAGCGCCCACGAAGAACAAGACTAGGAGGGCCTGTAGACTAAAAAGATCATTAGATTATGCACAAAGTGCTCAAATTTTAATATTTTATGGAATAAATTAGGGTTAATTATAGGGAAATCCCCTCAACTCTAGGTGTTCTTCAATTTAGCCGCTCAATTATAAGCCCTTTGACCCCTCTAAACTATAAAATTTATAGATTATGGGAAATACTGCGGCTTAGTTTTTGCTCTATAACTTGTTGGTGTGCTCGCCCCAGTGAGCAAACAGATTCCGAATATTAGTTTTCTATTTTCAAAGTCCATTTTGAGCTAGGATTGCGTTTCGTATTTAAAAGAACATTGGTTCAGGTTTTATACAAAGAGACAATACACTAGAGTGTCATTCAAATTTCAAAATTTCTCTCAACACAAAGACATCAAAGATATTTTTCCAGTGTCCACATCCTAACTGTGTGTTAGTGAAGGTGCTTGGTGGTCTTCGTGTGTGTCATTAAGAATGGGGTGATTTTACTACGTGTTGGTAAAGTGCTTTTTCACTTATTAAATGTGTCAAAGGGTCCGTAGTAATAAGATTGAAGTGTCAATTGAATTATTACATGTGAAACTTTTCAATGGTCGCATGCCACTTTATAGATGAAGATTGTTTGTCCACCACGATTTTTTTCCACAAAGGTTTTCCTCGTATCTTTTATCTCAATCTCTTTTAGCTTTCTGCACATGCGATTGGATTGTTTGGTGATTGCACTAATATCCTAGCTTAGCAAAAATTCAGATTAATTACACGAAGGTCCTCTCAATTAAAGGTGAATTTCACTTTACCCCTGTCAACTATAAACCCTAAACTAAAATAGGGTTCCGCTAGGAATAGTAGTACCGAATTACTAGCCCCATAAAGTTTTTACAGAGAGTAAAACATAAACAACTAAAGAAAAGTGTTGAGCCTTTAGGACACAAGGGTGTCTCCTCCAACTTGATACTTGTCGTTGCCCCTTGAGAATAGTGTAGATGTAACTACATCAAATCTGTGGGTCAGGTATTGGTATGCTGATTTACTATGAGAATCTAACAATAAACCAAAAGTATTTACATATAAGAGTAAATCTCACACTTTGAGAAATCTAAGGTCTGTCTTTGCTAGGGAGACTGATCGTTTCATACAATCCAAACCAAACCAAACCAAATCAAGCTTTTTCCCACTAGGGGGGGTTGGCTATATGGATTTGTCGACGCCAACTAGATCTGTTTAGGGGCATGTCCTCCGATAAATCTAGGTAGGTCAGATTATGTTTAATAGTTTCTTTCCAGCTTCTCTTGGGTCTTCATCTATCTCTCCTACTCCTAGCAATCTCTATACTTTCACACATTCTAACAGGTGCCTTTACTGGACGCCTTCTAACATGGCCAAACCATCTTAATCGATTTTCTCTCATTTTATCTTCAATCGGTGCTATTCCTACTTTGCCCCTAATCTCCTCGTTCCTAATCCTATCTTTCCTTGTAATCCCGCACATCCACCTTAGCATCCTAATCTCCGCAACTGCCATCTTCTGATCATGATTATGCTTTACTGCCCAACACTCTGATCCATATAGCAGCGCTGGTCTAACCGCTACCTTATAATACTTTCCTTTCACCTTGAGGGGGATTTTTCGGTCGCACAAAACCCCCGAAGCATTCCTCCATTTGGTCCATCCAGCTTGAATCCTGTGACTTACATCAGTATCAATCCCTCCATCTTGTTGCACCATAGATCCAAGATACCTAAATTTATCTTTCTCTACAATCTTTTATGTGCCTAAACTTACTTCTATACTACCCGTTATTTTACTTTGACTAAACTTACATTCCATATATTCCGTCTTGCATCGGCTTAACCTAAACCCTTTTGTCTCTAACGTATCCCACCACAATTCTAGCTTAGCATTCACTCCTTCTCTCGTCTCATCTACTAAAACAATATCATCTGCAAATAGCATACACCACGTCACCTCATCCTGAATATGTCTTGTAATCTCATCCATAACTAAAACAAACAAATACGGACTTAACGCTGAGCCTTGACGTAAACCAATCATAATAAGGAACTCATTAGTCTCTGCACCAGTCGTCCGTATAGATGTCATAGCTCTATCATACGTGTCCTTTATCGCCTCAATATATGAGACACACGCTCCTTTCTTTTCCAATACTCTCCTTAGAATCTCCCTAGGAATCCGATCATATGCCTTCTCTAAATCGACGAACACCATATGTAAATCTTTTTGACCTTCTCTATACTGTTCCGTTAATCTCCTCAAGAGAAAGATAGCCTCTATGGTTGATCTTCCAGGCATGAAACCAAATTGGTTCTCTGAAACGTTTGTTGTCCTTCTTAGTCTTTTCTCAATAACTCTCTCCCATAATTTCATCGTATGGCTCATCAATTTAATCCCGCGGTAGTTCGCACAGTTCTGAATATCTCCTTTATTCTTGTATATGGGTATAAGGATACTTTTCCTCCATGCATCAGGCATCTTCTTGCTCTTTAGCACTACATTAAAAAGTTTTGTCAACCAACTTATGCCATCCTCTCCTAAGCACCTCCAAACCTTAATAGGGATACCATCTGGCCCAACCGCTTTCCCATTCTTCATCCTTTTTAATACTTCTTTTACTTCTTCCCTACTGATTCTCCTATAGAACATAAAATTTAATTCTTCCCTAAAAGTGGTAAACTGCCCCAAATGTATGTCACTACTACTGCTTTCGTTAAATAACTTGTAGAAGTAGCTCTTCCAACGCTCTTTTATCTCCTCTTCCTTTACTAATACCTTTTCATCCTCATCCTTAATGCATTTAACTTGGTTTAAATCCTTGGTCCGTCTATCTCTAGATTTAGCAAGCTTGAATATCTCTCTTTCGCCCTCCTTAGTGTCAAGTCGCCTATATAAATCCTCAAATGTCTTTTCTTTAGCCCCACTAACTGCCTTTTTGGTTTCTCTTCTAACTTCTCTATACCTCTCCAAGCTCTTCATTTCGGTCGTTTTGCCAAGATTTAAAACACTCTCTTTTAACTATTATCTTGTCTTGGACGGTCTCGTTCCACCACCATGCCTCTTTCTGTGTCGAAGCACTCCCTTTAGATTCTCCTAAGACTTCTTTCCCTATCCTCCTAATACACTTTGCTACCTTATCCCACATAATATTTGCACTCTCATTTACCGTCCAAATGTTTTCCTCTAGTACTCTTTCCCTGAATGCTGCTTGCTTATCACCTTTTAAGTTCCACCATTTAGTCTTTAAGCATCTATACGACTTCTTTTTTCTAGCCCACCTTTGAAGCTGCACATCTATGACCAACAACCTATGTTGGGCAGTCAAGCTCTCCCCTAGTATAACTTTACAATCTTTACAAGCTACATGGTCTCTTTTCCTAGTTAAGAAGAAGTCAATCCGTGTCTTTGAGGAGCCACTCTTATAAATCACCAAATGTTCCTCTCTCTTCCTAAAAAAGGTATTCGTCACCATGAGATCATAAGCCACTGCAAACTCCAAAATATCCTTCCCTTCTTCATTTCTATCACCGTAACCATATCCCCCGTGTACTCCTATGTATCCATCTATGTCGCGTCCTATATGACCGTTCAAATCTCCTCCTATGAAGACCATCTCTCCTTGAGTTATCTCCAATAGCATTCCTTCCAAGTCTTCCCAAAACTTCTCCTTATGTACATCTCCTAAGCCCACCTGGGGAACATAAGCACTAATTACGTTTACTATCTCTTCTCCTAACACTAACTTAATTGCAATAATCCTATCTCCACAGCGTTTCACATTAACTATATCTTCCTTTAGGTCCTTGCTTACTACTATGCCGACCCCATTTCTCGATCTATTAAGTCCCGTATACTATAACTTATACCCAATCCTCTCAATCTCTTTAACTTTTTGTCCCACCCACTTCGTCTCTTGCAAGCAAGCAATTGCGATTCTTCTCCTTTCCATTGTATCCACCACTTCCATAAGTTTCCCAATTAAGCTCCCAATATTCCAAGTACCTAATCTCAGCCTTCTATTTTGGACTAGCTTCCTTGCCCCCCCCCACTCGTCCAGGAAAGTGCGAGGACCCTTGCCTATTTAACACCGCACCCGGGCGCCGATACAGCGGTCCTTGCTTATTTAACACTATACTCGGACCATACAGTGCGTCACTAAGTAGGGAACGCCCCCACGAAATCTCATTAGGTGTCAGAAAATCCATAAAAAAATTCGACAAAGTTTTACGCTAATTGTTTCATACAATCATGTTTATTTAATGGCCAAATGGTTTATTTATATCTATTCACCTTTAGTTTTTTTTTTTTGGGGGGGGGGGGGGGTTTCCCTGTAATTAACAAAATAAATTTGATTGCAAAGAAATTTGAAGAATTCTGGTATGAGGACAAACATCAAACAGCTGTTATTTATTAGGGATGCTAGAACTCACAATATCTTAGAAGCCACATACCATTTTTCACAGGGCTAACACCAGTTCAAAATTCAATTATTATCAACAGATTGTTCATTGTTTGGCTTCCCACCTTAACCTCTCCACCCCACCCCAACCCACGCACCTCCCCACAACACCTTCCCCCAATTAAAAAAAAAAAAACAACTAACCGCCCTTTTCTTCCAACTATCATGCACGAGTATGGGGAGAAAGGGAAGTAATTGAGTGTGAAACATGGGTCCAGAAACACTATAACTGTGAATATTGCAGCATATAATAGCTAGCTCACGAACTCATTAATGAAATGTAAAATGAAACAAATGGGTAATAGGAGAGAAACCCATTTTAGGCATCAATCATCAAAGATCAGGATAAGCTTTAATGTATTGCTAGCCTCTCAACACATGCCACAACTTAGCGCAGAGAGGACCACAACTTGCCAATAACTATTGAAGATAGATAAATACAATACACACAAAAAATTGGTCATGAAATATCCCTATTTGCAGCTCTAAAAAAAGAAGGTAAAAAGAGAGAGAGAGAGAGGGAGAGGGAGAGGGGGAGAGAGAGAGAGAGAGAGAGAGAGAGAGAGAGAGAGAAATGAAAGAAATCAAATCAGATACACACACAAGCATATCATGCTTACTAATCATCAAGTGCAATAAAATGGGTTTCCTAAGAATAATACACAGAATGGCAAATTAATATGCGACGAACAACAGATCTTACACCTTTCAAAAAAAAAGAACAACAGATCTTACGAGAGGGGAAAAGACGAAACAATACCTTTTGGGGCAGAAATGTGAACCAGGGAGAGCAGAACCTTGTGAGTGAGTTGATTTTCCAGGAAACAAAATAAAAAAAGGGAGAGACAAAGAAGGGGAAGCAAACTCAACGGTAGATGCCAGCCGCCCGTTGTTTAGAGAGAGAAGAAAACGGAACCGATGGAAACGAGAGGACAATAATAATATCTACGCCAAAAAAAAAAAAAAAACAAACAAACGAACAAAACAAAAACAAAGGCCTCTGTGTCCGGCGAGCGCGTTGATTCAGCTATTGACCGACCGACCGACAGACAACTCACCCCCCCAACCAACTGCCGCGTTTGTGAGTACAGCTTCCCTCGCAAGTTGCTAGTTTGGACTCACAGGTGTTTTCGGTATAAACTTTTGCAAGATTCATCGCCGCAGGGGTGGTGGCGCAGTTGGCTAGCGCGTAGGTCTCATAGCTTTCTGAGGTATCCTGAGGTCGAGAGTTCGAGCCTCTCTCACCCCATTACATCTTAGCATTTTTTTTAATATTTTAAACGTACAAGTACTTTGATCATTTGATTCGATCAGGTGTTTCTGGATTTTTTAAGAAATTAAGGAAATGAATAATTATTGGAATGTTATTTATTTTGAGTGAGCTTATTTGTACTTTATTAATTTTTTTACATTTCATTTTATTTTTTATTAATTGAAATTACACTATTATCCCTCCTTTTCATCATTTGTTTTTTTTTTTTTTATAGTTATAAAATACTATAAATACCTTTGTACAAAATTTAATTCATGGCATAATTATAATATCATAAATACTCTTATTTTAGAATAAAAAATATTTTTTAAACGAAATATTTGGAGAAAAATTTACTAAAAGCAATTCTACTTTTTTAATATTTGTTGTTAAGTGAACAAATAGCTAGCTTAATTTTGAAAAAATCCACGTATGGCATGTAAATAATCTTAATGTGATAAAAAAATCTTAATTCTAGATTTTTAAAAAAATTATTCTTATTATAAAAAAATTAAATTAAGTTTTCTGAATAATGATAACTATGGTTTATTTGATTAAATTATTTTATTTTCTTAAAAGTTAGTTTTTTAATATATTTATTTATTTTGACATTTTTTTTTTGAAAATTTCATATACCGTTACTAAATGACCTTAGAAGTAAGTTTCTTGGGTCAATCTAGTTTGGGTTAGAACTGTATTTTCCGCAGTTTGGCTGTGATCATTTTTGTTTGCGTTGTGCCTTTGTGGTTTATGAACAATATTTTTTGTGGGAAAGGCTGCATTTTTATATGGAAGTCTGAATTGCATATATATAAATATATACACACACACACATATAGGGACTAGTTGACTCCCCTAAGGTATTGCACTTGAAGGCTGTATTCCTGGACTAGAGTTTGATTCATTGTTCAATCGTAGCAGTGTGCCCCTATGCAACTGCACATGCATTCTCTGCAGCCCTAATCTCTCTCTCTCTCTCTCTACTACGAATATTTGGTTGACCAAAAAGTATGTTAAAAATATAAAAATTTAATGTAAAAATAATATGTAACAAAATTTGATTAGAAAAAAATAAAAAAAATTAATAAAAATTAATATGTTTTAATTAATTTTGACCAACTAAACACACTCCGACTCCAACTCCCTCCTCCTCTCTTGAACTATTTCGCCAACTCCACCATCGTCCAACACTGATTGGAGAAAACCCACAGCGACCCCACCGCGCGAAGAAAGAAACTCAACCCATCTCTTAGCTCAAGAATTACGTATACGAATCTCTCTCAGCTCTAACATTTTCTTTCAATTAATTTCTCTTCTATTGTTTGAATACAGTAGTTGGGACTGTGCTGTAATTTTGGTCGCATCTGGAATTCTGAAAAAATTTAAAATAAATAAAAATTATTGTTAAAATATGTAAAAAAACCAAATTTAATTAAAAAGTTATTTATTTTTAAAATTTTTTGAAAAAAATTTGAAACTCCTAACAGACGATTTTTGGAGGAGTGGTCGCACTTGGTGCTGAGTGGATGGAAGCAATGGTGGGAATGTGTGTGGACTGGTGCAGTTGCGTGGGATTTGGAGAAAGAATGGTATTTTTTTTTTTTCTTTTTAAATAAGGTTTGATTGTGGGGACCTTAAATTTTGGATGAAGGCGGATATGTTTGTATTTTAATTTTTAAAATTTTATTTTATTTTAGAGCATAAAATTTTTATTTTTATTGAATAGAATTTATGGTATTTACTAATTTTTTTTACATATATATTTTTTAAAATTTTGTGTTGATTGATTTGAGAGTATGACATATCTACACTCTTCTTAATACTGAAAATTTTAATATTTAAACTTTTATAAATAATAAAAAAACAACTATAAGCAATCGCAAAAGATTATTAAATAACAATAAAAATAAAATTGGATTTGTCAACTGCTTTAGCTATTTTGGCTTATTAATTGAATAACAATAAAAATAAAATTGGCTTAGTTTATGAAGAAAAAAGTTATTTATTAATTATTTTTATTATTTTTTAATTGACTATGAATTAACTACTAAAAAATTAATTTTTTTTTTAGTTTCAAAAGGGAAAAAAAAGTTAACTTTCTATTAATTAGCTTTTTAATTTTTTTATTAATTTGATATTTTTGTCATTCGTACTTTAAAAGAAGTTTTAAATGTAAGTGAATAAATTTAATCATTTTAAAAGTTAAAAAATTAAGACGTCATTTGGTATATCTGCTTTAAACTTATTTTTCATTTTACGTTTTTAAAAATAAAAAAAAATGTTCAAAATGTATTTGATTACGCGTGTTTTCAAAATCTGTTTTAGAAAAGAGGAAATGAATTTACACATGAAATGAAAAATGATAAAGAATCATTTTAAACGTTTTCAACCCAAAATAAAGAAAATATCAAAAAATAAAAAATATCAAATTAAATGTATTTTCTGTCAAACTAAGGCTTGGTTTGGAAAGGAAAATAGCTTTGCTTATTTTAGTTAGCTATTTAACTAGTTGAAAATAAGTCAGCTATTTTTGTGTTTGAAAAGGAAAAAATGTGATTTTTTTTAAGTGAATTTTTAATTTTGATTAATTTGACATTTCTACCCTTAAAAATTTTAAAGAATATTAAAATATAAGAAGATAAATTTGATCAATCACTGTAACAGTTATTAGCTCGTGAGGCCAAACAAAGCCTGAATGCGACATAAGTAATCAGAAGCTGGAAGCCACTAAATTTTTCAACCAGAGCCAAAGTTTGAATTGGTAGCTGCGAACCCTATAATGGCATGCACTGGCTTGGTAGTGGAGGTACGTTTCCGTGATATTAATGCAGCATCTTACCTAGAAAAAAAAAAAGGATATTAATGCAGCATTTTCATTTGAATGTGGCCAATTGTTAATTAACTCTGTTCAGTCGGTCAAAATTAATTAAAATTTATTAATTTTTATTAATTTTTTATTTTTTAATTAAATTTTATTAAATATTATTTTTATATCAAACTTTTATATTTTTATTGTACTTTTTAATCAATTTTTTTTTTCTCAGCCAAACACTCCATATATGTCTTGCAAATGGGCATGAGATGAGGCTGGTGAACAAATTAAATTATTTTCGCTGTAATATACATACGCGTAGAAGACAATAATATTTATTCATTTTATACATACTTGTGAAGGCCTGACACTGGATATTGAACTTATAGAGAATGTACTTCACAGGGATATATGGCTAGCTTTTGGATGAGGCTTCCTCAAGTTGGGTAATTGCCTTAGGGCTGGCCTAAATGATCATGGGCCGGTACGAAAGTCTAATTTTTAGTAATTTTTAATATTTTTTTGACTGAAAGTTAATAGATAAAATTTTTTATGTATTTGATAAAATAAATAATAATTTTTAATATATTTTATTAATTTGTGTGCGTGTGGTAAAATTTTTAATAAATTTTGACAATTTTCGTGATTTGTTTGGATGAAATGGAAAGAAAAGAAGAGAAGAGAAAAGAAAAATATTTTAGAATTAATAGTTTGTTTATGAGTTTTTTTGGGGGGAAAATGAAAAAAGAATGGAAAGAAACGTGAGTGTTAAAATTTTAAAATTTTCCTCTTCTCAAAAGTAGAAAGAAATTGAGAAGAAGGGAAAAGTAAATTAATAAAATTTTTAAAATGACATAATTGCCCAAAAAAAAATTATAAATATGCCCTAAGGCTAAATAAATTTATTACACTCCAATTTCACAAAAGATTTAATGGTAAAATAATCATCTATCTTTTATTTTATTTTTATTTCTTTTCAACTTACAGACAAAGAGAAAGAAAGTTATTATTTTTTTTTACTGAACTTACAATTTCAACTCACAGACAAAGAGAAAGAAAGTTATTATTTTTTTTTTGCTGAACTTACAAATAGGTAAAAAGAAAATATAATTAATTCTTTTATTTTGTCTTCTCTCTTAATTAATATTTTCTTTTATTTTCTCCCCAAAACTCACAAATGGAGCCTTAGTAACTTTTGGTAGCTTTTTGTGTGTTTGGTAAAAATTTTACTAATTTTTGAATTGAGTAAATTACTCTTATTAAGTATAAAAGTGATAAATTTTAATATTTTACTAAATAATCATTGTCAAAAATTATTCAATTTATACTGATTTTTTTTATCTACCAAACAGTACCTATATACGTGCATGCGCATCAAATTCGGCAATCGTGTTTGGTTGAGTGACTTGGTATGCTGCATTAGGCTTCGGTACTTTGTTTAGAAGAAATCCTTCAACAGTTGTAGAACTAATCACTGGAGCTAGCATAGTGAGCTAGAACCCATTTTCCTCAGTAAGAGATTGCGGATTCAAATTTTTACTTACACTAACTCTTAACTTTTAACTAGATATAATTACTTAGAAATGGATTAATTTTGTGTAAGTTATACCATTCTAAGGAAAATAGCTGAGAAAATTATTCCACGTAATAATCGTTGTAATATGATTTAAACATCCTAAACCTAATTTTTTACATTTAAACATATATATATAGACAATCATTTCATGTGATAATTGTATAAAACAATTAATCATACCTAATTTTTGAAACTATATCCAAAAAGAGTATGCTATGCTAGTCAAAATTTCACGAGAGAAGGTAATCAAAATGATGTATTTTTGCAATTTTAAAGACTTATCATTTTAGAAAAAAAAAATTATCTATGCCAAATGTGTGGGAAAAAAAAATTCTACGAGACCATCTTAGTATTTCTCCAACCATAATTACACTCTCGACCAAAAAGTTTATTCTAATTAAATTGAGACTAAATAATTTGATAGTTACGTTATATAATTATTTCATTTACTATAAGTATATCAAAAAACAGGATCTACAAAATAAAAATAAAAGTCATTTACTCACAAGTCTAAGACTTACATCATCTAACATTTAATGATACCACCTACTACGACTGTATAATCAAATCAACAAAAATTATGTCAGATATTCACTTTATAAATAACGAAAATGTAGTCAAGGTACATATTCTCTCTCTCTCTCTCTCTCTCTCTCTCTTTATATATATATATACACATATAAAAGATTATTATCAATACCTACAATTAATTTAAGTATTAGAGAGTCATTAGTTAGAAATTACTTTCAATCATTTTATTTCACTATTTTTTTACATATAGGTCCACGCCAAAGAGAATTTACAAGGATCTATTAAAAAAAAAAAAAAGGGGGAGTCAAATTTTATCCGGACACTAAGTTAGCATTTTATTACTTGAGTGCCATTAAGGCCTGATTAATATAGTAGCAGTTTCGGGCAAAAAGGTTTGACAGAAGCATTCTTCGTCCAAAAAGTATTCCACCCTTCAGATTAAGTCCTACGAGCACATCAACCACCGATCAGATCTAGAACACCACCGAATTTTTTTACTTATAATTTTTTTGTAATTTTTTCATATAAAATAAAATAAAAAATACTAAAAGTAGTCTAAAGTTATCATTTTAATTGCTATATTCTTACTGATTTTAATATTTTTGTTAACTTTATTTTCAATACAATGCCCGAAACTGTCTTTTGGGAATCATTTAGAAATTTAAATTTTTGTAATTTTTATTTTTTTGGTTAAAAATTGTTAGTTACAATTTTTAATATATTTGATGAAATAAATAATAATTTTTACTGATGTTTTACAACCTCCGAATGTTTTGTAAAATTTTTACTTACTTTTAGTAGTTTTTAAAAATTTTTAATAATTTTTGACAATTCTTAACAACTTTTTTAATAACTATTAAGTTTAACAAGTTATTGAGTGAAAAAGTGACAAAATTTTGGTATTTTATCAAATACCTAAAGAGCAATTTTTAGTTTTTTTTTTTTTTGGGCTAATTTTTATCCCCCCAAGCGGCCCCTCAAGACTCAAGAGATGAGCATTGCAGCTTCCACGCAGCTATGGCCATGGCCACTAGTTTCCCTTGAAAAGCAAGAGAAGTAGATTCATCAAACTAAAAAGCCGAAGAAATTGGTGCTCAAAAAAGATAAAAATAAATAAGTAAATGCCCCAACTTGAGGCAAAAGATTCTTTGGACATTAACCCCGCCTGCCCTTTTCCCCGTAAAGCTGTTCTTTGTATCTCTCTCTCTCTCTCTCTCTCTGTGTCTCAATCAATTTTCTTTATTATTGACAAGTGGGCAACTTGAAGCCACCACCATGTTCCAAAATGGCCTTTGGCCTACCCGAAAGAGACAGTCGCTTTCATGGACTTTTTTTTTTTTTTCGACTAGCCGTATGTGCAACTCACGTGGTCACAAGACGTCAAAGGTGTTTGCAATCGGAAAAGTTTGGCTGTGTTTAGGAGGAAAAAAGTTTATTTTTTTTTATAGTTATTTATTAAAAAATTAATTTTTTATATGGAGAAAAGAAATAAGTTTACTCTTTAGTAAATAGTTTTTCATCTTTTATTAATTTGATATTTTTATTCTACAAAATTTAAAAAAAAATTCAAAATGTAATAGGGTCAATTTGGTCATCTTAAAAAAGTTAAAAAAATTAGTAGCTGGCTTAGCTGCCAGCTTTTTTTCCCAAACAAACTCTTAGTATAAATTTGTAAAAGTTGTAATCTTGTGATTTATACAGTGAATAAAAAATTTAAAATTTTTAGAGATTTTTAGAGTTTTGTAAAGTTCCAAATATAATAAAAAATTTTATGTAAAATTTTATAGTTAAAAAAGTATATATATTACATAAATACGTAATTATCCTAGCCACGCAAGAAGGAGAGACAAAATTGTTAGAATTTTTTAGGCATGTTTAGGATAGATAGATTTATGAATTAATGACGCCATTTAGAACAGAGAGACGAAATTTTTATGTGTTGAAATATATATTAATCCCATAAAATTTTGTGTGAAATTTTTAAAAATTTATAGAGTTTTCATAAAAAAATTATACTTAACTTTTTAAACTAAAAATATGCAAATAAAAATATTTTTTATTTTTTCATATTATCAGGGGGCATTTTGAGACACAAGTTTTAACAAAAACTATCAATTTTTTATTCATGAATATTAGACAAATGACCAATTTTTGTGATTTTTCTATCCGGCTATAATAACTTTTTAACTCAAAAGCTACTAAAATTTACTCAAAATTGTCAAAAAGTGTTAAAAGTTGTCAAAAGTTGTTAAAAATTATCAAAAGTTACCAAAAATTTTTTCAAACATCAAAAGATGTAAAAAGTTACTAAAAATTACTATTTATTTCACCAAACACACCAAAATTTATAACTAACAATTTTTGACCAAAAAATACTAAAAATTACTAAAAAAAAAACTAAATATCACATAGGGACTTTGTAATATTTTATAGAGTTGCCAATAGCATGAAGTCATGGTACAACTAAAAAAAAAAAAGTTGGAAAAACTTACTCCAATATATATTGCAGGAAATATTTTTCCTAGCTATCAGTTTTTTTGTTTAAAAAATTATATTAAAATGATATATTATTAGTTTTATGTAATAGTAATATATTTTAATAAACTACTCTATTTAAAATGATTGACTTACCAAGAAGAAAAATCAGATAATTCTTATCATTTGCTTTATTAAAAAAACAGTATGCATATTTTGTGGTCATTATTGGAAGTTGATTTTAAACGCGGTATTATTTTTGATGGAGTTACTGTTTAAAAAAATTTAAATTTAAATTATAGTTTAAATTTTTTTTACTAAAATATATTTATTTTTTGTAATTTTTTGAAATATTATTTGCATTTATAAAAGTTAAAATACTTTTAATTAACAAAAAAATACTTCAATTATTAAGACAAAATGTAAGGAGATTGTCAAATTCTATAGGGTAAATTACATCTCTTCTCCTTAACATTTGACTAATTACATTTAATATTCACAATATTTAAAAGTTATACTTACCTCATTTATTTTGAAATGTTGTTAATATTGATTTCATTCAGATAAAATCAATCGTTAAAACTTAACAAAAAATGTTTAAAATAATTACTGTGGCATTTGGTTTGTTTTTCTATTTTTATTTTCAATTTTTTGTTTTGACCTTATTTTTTGTTTTGCGCTTTTGCAAACGAGGAAAACAACTCAAAATGCATTTGGTTACTTGTATTTTTAAAAATTATTTTAGAAAATAAAAAATGGGTTTATATATAAAATAAAAAATGAAAAAAAGTCGTTTTGAGTATTTTTAATCCAAAATAAGAAAAATCTCAAAATAAAAAAATAGAGCATTTCCAATTTTCCTTGTTTGGGATTTTTAAAATATAAAACACATAAAATAAAAATAAAAAAGTAAACCAAATACTACTCAAAATTTTAGGTATTTTTTCTATTTATTCCCTTATTCTCTTACATTTTTGCTAGATTTTTTTATAAAAACCCCCAAAAATAAGAAAAATAAGTAAAAACAAAACTTTTTTAGAATTTTGTAAAGAAAATTGACGAAATATAAAAGAGAAAGGGATAAAGAAAAAAAAATACTTAAAATTTTGATTAGTTTAATATTTTATATTAAGTTTGAATGACGGATTTTATCATAAATAGATTAATGTTTACAACATTTTAAAATAAGAAAGATAAATGTAATTTTTAAATGTTATAAGTGATAAGTATAATTAGTTAAATATTGAGAGGGAGCGAGTGCAATTTACCGAATTCTATACCGAGAAACGTTAATTTTTTTTTTTTTTGTTTTTTTCCGTCACATGTAGATGGCTTCTCCACTGGTGGCGATGGGAGGCACCGTTAATGCTGTAGCGTAAGCAATCCCCACCCCACCCTCCTGAATGAATAAATGTGCGGTGTTCACACTTGCATCTGTCACATTCATCTGATCAAGTGGGCGTTCGAACTGAAAATATAATAATAATAATAATAATTGATAAAGTTGTTGGCGGTTATACGTAAAGTAAGATAAAAAAAAATGGATAATTTTTTATAAATTTTTAATATTTTTTAATAATTTAAAAAAATTTTCACATGCCCCAACAGGGTCCAAATGAAATGGATACTCGGGAAGGGCTTTGGCAAAAAGCTGTGAGAATGGAGCTTTGACAATCCCCATACCTTTACGTGAAAAAGCAACTGTCCCCCACTGCCTTTCCCCCATCCTACCCTTGTCCTATTCAATCCTACAGCACGTACGTTTGCTCCAAGTCTCCTCAATGTACGATTTACTCGGTTTTCAATTTTTGAGATGCGCACAAATTAAAACAAATAATATTGAGTATTTAAAAAAATAAAAAATTCAACACCAAATTCTATTTCTGGTAATTTAAGAGACAGGGCGCGTTTGTAACTCTAAAAGTTTTAAAAAAACTTTTATAAATTTTTTATATGAATAAATAAAACCTCTGCAAATTTAGGAGCTGTTTGGGTTTCAAATAAATTTAAAAAATTTTAAAATAATTTAAAAAGTTTCAATTTTTTTTTAAACTTTAAAAAAATTCTAACTTTTTTTTTAAATTTGCCAAAATCTTTTGAAGCAAATCATTATAGTGTTTTTCAATGAATTTTGTCAAATTTTTTAAAAAGTTGATATGATATTTGTACTAAAAAAATTCATAAAAATTTAAAAATTTTTAAAATTCTTCCCTAAAATTTTGTCACATATCACTTTATATAATTTTTAACAACTTTACATCAAATAAAAAATAAACATCAAAGCAAACATAAACATCAAACCATCCTTTCAAAACAACTTTTTTATACTTCATATTTCAAAAAATTTTACCATTCTTAACTTTTGGAGTCTTCGGCCTTTTATATAAATCTATGCAAATCTCTGTAATATTTATAAATCTCAATAAATTTCTACTACTTCCAATAAAATTTATCTAAATCTTCAAAAATTAAAAAAATTTCTGTCAAAATCGAATGGATTTAAACTACCATTTGAATGAATTTTCACTGTTGATCTTTATTTCTACCTTTTTATAGTTGATTAGTTACATTCTAAATGTCAAAACTTTTCTCTCAACTTCTATAATTTCAAATCACCTCATAGTATTGTTACTCTGCTGATGAAAACATAGTATTATAATTATGTAATTACAACATAAATAGGATAATTTTTGAAAATATTCTTCTTATAAACTAAAATCTAATGGTTAAGAATTATTTTTTATTTCAATGATTGACATCATTTTTATATTTTTAACTTCTCATTCGATTTTTATTTCAGTAGACACCATTATCATTTATCTTACAAAACCGGTTGGATATTTTAAATTTTACTATATTTTAAGGGTGAGGATCATACACAAATTAAAATTGCTAAATTAAATTCTACCTAGTAATGGTTTCTAGGAAGTTAAAACTTTTTGCACCATAATTTATATTTTCTTTTATAGTGTTTATTAAAAATTAATTAGAGAGGGATACCAAAAGACATGTAATAACTAGTAGAGCCTAAAGTTAAAAAAAGAACATTAAAACCTATGAATTATTATAATTTTTTTGATTTAAATTTTTTACCTAAAGTTTTAACTATATAAAAAAATGCCGTAGGTGCACGTTATTGCTAAGAGGGTTACATTTTGCCATTGCTGAATGTATACTGTGGGGGATCGGGTAAGGGTTGCATTCCTTTTTTCTTTTATTATTATTATTATTTGAGTAAAGTTATGTTCTCATTAAAAGTAGACTAAAGCGGTGGAACTGTTTTCTTGCTTATAATTTAATTCTTTTTTTTGCAGTGAATATTTTGATTTTCATATAAATTACAAATCATAAAAAAATAAAAATAAATAATTTCATTTCGACATATTTTTATTCGTTTAAACAGATTTGATCAGGTATTTTTCAACTTTCTCATTAAAAATTTTTCAAAAATATTACAATTTGTAAAAATATTACTAGAATTTGTATAAATATTATTGGGATTCATATAAATTAAAACGGTGAATTTAGGCACATCCAACCCTTAAGCTGTAAAAACACTCGAGCAATCCGTAGATCCAGACATTGGTTCCAATCTTTGCGAAAACTCCACGTTCTGAATTAGAAATGTGGCATAATTTAAATAGTCAGCCTAGGCATTATTATTTAAGTATATATATATATATATATAAGTATAAAAGTGGTTGAATTTCTAGACCCTCCATTGAATATATGATGCCGGTGAGGTGACCCACCACCTTCCAAGCACCAAATTATTCCCCTTGACTGTGCTGATCGATCAGCTAATCATGAAACTCTCCATGATCCTAATAAGACATTGTCCAGCCCCGTGATTGGTACTAATCTTTTTGCCAGCGGGGTCCAGTATAGGAGAAGAATGCAAATGGGCTAGGGTATATTATTATTATTATTATTTCTATTAAAATAACAATAACAATTATGGAATGTTATATATATATATATATATATGGACCTTTTGACATAGATAGAGATACATCGATGCTTTCTAGATCTCAAATTAAAACTATGCTGAAGATGCCATCGGACAGTTGAGAGCTTACCAGAAATGGGCACCCATTAGAGAGCATCTCCAGAAATTCCATAACTCCCACCTGAGTAA
Source organism: Vitellaria paradoxa (assembly GCA_019916065.1). Classification (NCBI taxonomy): domain Eukaryota; kingdom Viridiplantae; phylum Streptophyta; class Magnoliopsida; order Ericales; family Sapotaceae; genus Vitellaria; species Vitellaria paradoxa. The sequence continues at coordinate 8,003,946 of CM034242.1, forward strand.
GATTTCATGCTATCAAGTAGTCAAACCACATCTGGTGGTAGATAGTGAGGTTGAGTCATGGGCAGAGAAGTAGGGCACAAAGCAGTTATCTCTCTCTCTCTCTCTCTCTCTCTCTCTCTCTCTCTCTCCCCCGACATTTGCCATTGCCATTATCTTGAGCAGGGGTGGACGCATGTAGGAGTTCACCTAGCTTGTTACTCGGGTGGTCCACTCAAAAATTTTTTTAGTGTAATTTTTTTTTTTTAAAGATTTAGTTCAGTCTATTTTTTTAATTTAATTTAAATTTTGTAACTCAACCCAGTCCACTCTACTCTAAACCCTAAGTTATTTTATAAAATTTTATTTCTCAGGCAAACTCTTGGTAGTTACCATGTGTCAATGACAGTTAAATCAGAATCTACTCTTTATTTTGTGTTATAAATACTCTCAAAAAATTTTTTTTTTTTTAGGTAACTCACAAATTTACACCTTAATTATTTTTACTAACAACACTTACCCTAATCAGGTAGGTATGGTTATCAACTCAAAAGAAAAAAAAATTAAATTTAAAGTAACTCAAAATTTATTAAACATATAAAAAAATTTACCTTACACAAAAAAAAATCACCAATTTTTTTTTTAAATTCTTTTTAAGTTCTTCCCAGATACATAATTTTTATTTAAAAAAAAAGGACGTTTTGACATCATAGGAAAAATTGTAAATTTCTCTTGTTTTTCTTTTATCAAATGATCCTTAGGCTCCGTTTGAAACTCATCGATGAAAAAAACTGAAAATCTTTAAAATTAATTTATTTTTTATTTTATTACACAAATTACAAACTCACATTTTGTATTAAATTTTATCACTTTTTGTTACTCTAAACACTCTTTGAAGTCTCAAAATAATAATAATAATAAATAAGGCCCCTTAGTAGGGCATAAACTGATTTGCAGGTGGGTCCAAGGGAACGGTCAGTGGCCAAGAAGTTGTTAGCCTAAAATAAGGGCATAAACTGCTCAACTACCAGCGTCCATCCTCTGGGCCCAACTTTTCCCTGTTCATGGCCCTCTTTCCTCTTTTGGGTTCATTGGGCAGCACCACAATAATTATTATTTTTCTTTGCCAAAATTGATTTATATTCAAAGTATAACATATGAAAAGGTAATAAAATGTCAGAAATAATTTTATTAAAAATAATTATGTTACAATTTAATTTAAGATATGATCAAGCGTGATTTTAATCAAATTAATGTCAAAATTTGATAGAATTATTTATAAATTCAGAATTAATTATTTTTTATTTAATTTGTGATAAACTAGTGGCTATACATTATTTTTAAATAGTAAAAATATTAAAATAGTATCTGAGGCATCATTGAACAAGTTCATATTTTGAAATAATTAATATTAAGTCTTTAGTAAGTCTCAATGAGAGACGGGCAAACATCTAATTTTATACTCTTAACCAAATTATTTATATATATGCACTTTATTTCATATGACTTATCTCCTCACGTCATTCTATTAGACCATTTTTTTTTTCTTTTCTTCCAAACACGAATGTAGAATAAATTATCCAATCTCATCTTATATTTCTCAACAAAATGAGGCCCGCAAAGTGATAAGGAATTTAACTCAAAAGAAAGTGAGAAGCATGATTTCAAAAGAAATTGATGTCGGATTTTGATTTTTTTACACTATGAGTGAAGGAGGATTTGTCGATCGCCTAAAATAATTGTCTAAAGTCAGGAAGCGATCGGTTAAACTTTTGCTTATCACCTAACGGCCACTTCATAATGGTTGGTTGTGGAAGTTATGGTCGACAAAAAGAATAAACGACTGTCTAAAGCAGTCACCTAAAGTCTTGACTACCATAAACAGGTAACATATGATTGGGCCAAACCTTTTTGGCGATTGCCTGAAACCAGTTGTCTAAACTCTTTTGCTGACCGTTATGAGGCGGTCGTAAAAAATCTCAATACCAAAACCTTTTAACGATTGTTTAGAGGCAGTGGCTCATAGTATTTTTTTTTTTTTTTACAAAAATACCTTCATTTTTGCTTAAACCACGAAAAACTTGTTTATTCATACAACAAAACCTACACATTAATTAAATCTAAATATATACTATGACAACATGAAATTATCCAACAAAATTTCAAAATTTCATAAAATATTTAATAAGGCTTCGTTTGGCAAAAAATAGCAGTTACCAGTTATTAGTTTTTTGACTTTTTCTAAAATGACTAAATTTATCCTCTTATATTTTAATCTTCTTTTAAACTTTCAAGGACAAAAATATTAAATTAATAAAAAGTTAAAAAATTGACTATTTTTCCTTTCCAAACACAAAAAAGCTAGCAGCTACTAGAAAGCTAATTTATTTACTTCCCAAACCAAGCTTAAAACTACAATGTATTATCCTTAATTTTCCAAAAAATAAACAAAATAATATCTTCTTGGCATGTATCGACCTCAAAACTGTAAGAAAACCCATCAAACTTGAAATTAACAAAAAATTAAATTAAATATGCCTAAAGAAACTAAAATGAATGAATTTAAAATTAAAATCACAAACTAACTTCAAGTGTAAATATTTAAAATTTAATCAAATTAAAAGTATAAATTTCCCGGGGCTATTCCTGGTGATCTGTGACTCAGATTCAAGACCCATTTGTTCCTGCAGCTTCTAACTAACTTAGATTCACTACACGTTAAGTTTTGTTCACAACGGACACCACTTGCCCAGTTTGAATAGTCAAATCCTAAGTATGAGCTTTTCTAAGACTTAAATGTCAACTCAAACCTACATGAAGCCATTTGAAGCAATCCGTGACTCGGATTCAAGTCCTATTCATTCCTGCAGCTTCTAAGTGACTTAGACTCACTATATGGCAAGTTGCGTTCACAGCGAATGCCGTTTGCTCAGTTTGGGCAATCATATTTTAAGTATGACCTTTTTAAGAATTAAGTTTCAACTCTATATCATAAACTATATATAGTAATGAAAATTAAAAGTTTGTAAAAAAAATCTATGTAGTTATTGAACATTTAAATCATTTATACCTCATCATGATTGTATCTATGTCTCAAAGGCAGGCCTGGTGTCATCGTCGGCATCCTACAATTAATAGTTTTCAATTTCAATTATCGTTTATTTGTGAAAATAAAATGATAAGAACGCATGAACCTTTAAAAATCATATTATAGTACCCAAGTCCGGTGTTGGATATCACGAAATTCTGCCCATAGCTCATCCCACAGCTTATCGATGCGGTTAACTATTTCAGCACGTACCTCATCGAGTACTTTAGCTTAGACCTTTGCCTGAATCTCAGTCTAGACCTCCGCTCAAATAGATGCAAAGATCTCTACCTAGAGCTCAGCTCGGACCTCCTCTTGAATCTTACCTCGCAGTTACTCGCGCAAGTCTGCCCAAAATTTTAAGAATTTATAAATATTTTCAGAGATTCTTAAAAATTTTTGAAGATTTATAAGTGTTTAATTAAATTTTCGTAATCCAAAATTTATAGAGATTTTTGGATATTAACAATAATTAAATGTTATCCCTAATTAAATTAAACATTAAATTAATCTTCAATTAATTTTAACACTTATTGAATTTAAAGAAAATTCAAAATTTTAATTAATTAAAATTAACACTAATTTAAATTTGAATTAAGTTAAACCTTATTAAAATTTATGCCTAATTAAATTTAATTACTGCTTTAACCGTAATTGAATTTTAAACTTAATTGATTTTTGAATTAAAACTAAATTTTAACCCTAATTGAATTTTATCCCTAAATTAAATTTAACCCTAATTACATTTTGTCCTTAAATAAATTTAAGGCTTATTTAATTTTGAATAACTAAAGGACTTTGAATTTTAACCCCAATTTTGAATTAATTTGGACCCTTATTGATATTTTACCCCTAATCGAATTTTATCCTAATTAATTAACAATCAAACCATACTAATAAATAAAGCATAGCACATATCTAACACAAATTACAAATAATTAAATAACCAATCACCAAAGTATATATTTAACAATTCAATCAATACAATTAACCAAAAATTATACATTAAACAATAAAAATAAAAAATAAAACTACACTTTTCAACAATTTTCCCAAAATTAAACTACATAAAACAATCAAGAGAATTAAGCAACAATTTTTCCACAAAATTTAATCAATAAAACTTCAACAAATTTCAACAAATTCTAACAATTTCAACTATTTCAACAAAAGGTTTAATTCTAACAAATTAAACAAACATTCAACAAATTTCAACAAATTGAACTAACAATTTAAAAATTACTCAACACATTTCAACAATCAACGTCAAGTTCAACAATAAATTAAGCTAACAATTTTCAATAAATTAAACTAATTTCAACAATTTTCAACTCTAATCAACAAATTTCAACAAGCAACATCAACTTCATCCAAAAGTCCACCACTCAACCAATCCCAACCCCATTGCCACGCCTTCTGCTTATGAACCAAACCTAACCAGTGGGGTACCCCACAGTTCCTTGATAGAACCGAAACCTAAAATAAACAATCCAATCCTATACTTGAATATAGCAAAAATGGAGAGAGAAGAGAGTTGGAGGGGTCCATTTGCTTTGGTTCTAGCTCGTCGCCATAGTAGAGAGAGCTAGAGGCCGTACAGTGGCTCTGGGTCAAGCTCTGTAACATGGAGACAGAGAGGGAGACAGAGAGAGTGGGTGGAGCAAGAGGGAGGAGAGTGAAGGTGGAAGGGAGGTAGGGAGAGAGAGAGAGCGACCGAAAGAGAAAGAGTGTCTGAGCAATTGAGAGAGATGAGGGAATTGACAAAGAGATGAGATGGAATTGTTGGGCATGGGGGAAGGCACGGGTTTTTGGTGAGAAATAATACCTTTTTAGTCGATCACCTCAAGGGGGTCGTTCGCATGATGTAAGCAGTCATCTAAAACATCTTAGTTAATCGCCTCAAAGCGGTCGACCGTTTCCCCAGTCCGCTTTACCCCTCTCCCTAGCAGTGACAACTCCTCTACAATTAGATGGTTGATTGGTAAATGATTGTATAGAAGTAAATAAGCTAATTTACCTCCGAAAGAGTGAAATAGGAGAAAAAAAAGAGAAACAATCCCACATGAACAACGGGTAAAGTGAAAAATAATATATTTTGTCTCACATCGCCTGAGAGTTCAATAAACTACTTAGTATAAAAAAGAAACAAAACTGTGAAAATTAAAAAGTCTAAAACGAATAATATTATATTACGTATATCATTACTTTTTTTGGCTCATGCTCTAATTATTGGCTCTTCAAGCTCTAATGAAATTGTAAGGAATTTAAAGGAAGCTCTAAAAGATTGTACAAAAATTTAAAGGAGTGTTGGCTCCTCAAGCCCTACTGAAATTATTAGGAAATTTAAAGGAAGCTCTCATGAGATTTTATGAAAATTTAATGGACTGTTGTTAGACATGTGTCACACAATTTTATTATTTTTAGCTTCCAATCAAATTGTAAGGAAATTTAAAAGAAGCTCCAACAAGATTGTAAAAAAATTTAAAGGATTGTTGTTCAACATGTGTCGCACAATTTTACTATTATTTTCAGCACATCTATTGTAAACACTTGTCACATTTATATTTTAAAAATTTTCTATTTCGAACCTATCCAACTAATATAGTTTATATATATTGTAAAAAAAAAAAAGATAAATGGAAGAGTAAATGACCACCTTACCCAAAATTTAATTGTTTAGCGAGTAAAGAAACAAATTTTAAAATAATAAAATAAACCAATAGCCTCATAAATAAATATTACTGTACACTGCATTGACGGAAATGGCCTTCTTTTATTCGTTCCAACTTTCAAGCACATTAAGGGGGAATCTTGTGGCATTTGAGTAATTCCATCTTACAAAACAAGAAAATACAAACTTGAGAGATTTTCCATCTTACCAAAGGGTGCTTTCGTGAATTTTTCAAAACAAAGGGCGTAGAAGATAAAGAGAGAAAAAAAAAAGGAAATTAAATATAACTTGAAAACGAAAATAGGAAAACCCAAATTTTAATTATTTATCAATTTCTCTCTCTCCTTGAATCTGGCAGTGAGTGAGTGACCATTCATATCGCCTGTGATTAGCCTGTCACCATCACGAGCCAACCCTTCCTTCGGTGACAGACGCCAGGTTCTGGAGATTCAACTTCACCACCGTATCGGCGAACAGACGGGTGTCCTCCTCCGTGTTGCCCTCCGGCACGTCAACGACGTACGATTCAAGAACAACCGTGCAGGGCCTCCCGTCACGCACGAACTCATGCACCGAGGTCACCGACCGGTAATTCCTCAATCGATGCTCGCCGCCGATAATACTGAACCCGGTGACGTGCCGGTCATCGTCCAGTATATCGAGCCTCTCGGTACTGGTCGCAGCCGGCAACCCCGATACGACGTTCACGGCCCGGGTGCAACCGACGGTCATGTTAAACCCCTCCTCCACCGAACAGCTCTTGATGAAATGCTTGTACGTCTGCGGCTTGTCGAATAGCCGGACGACCGACCAGACGCCGTCGAGAGGGGCGTGGATCCGCTGCCCGAGTAGGGACGAGCATTGGCCGGCGTTGACTGTGTAGGCGTGGAGCTCGGCGATGAACTGCTTCAACTCGTCGAACTCGTCGTTGGTCAGACCCGGCGGGAGAGTCAGGTGGTGGGCGGAGGTTGCTTCCCTGGAATTTTGCTGCTTTTCGGCCATCGATGAGGTCTGCCCTTCGTCGTCCATCGTCGAGGTGTATGGGGAGATAGGGGTTTTAGAGAGAGTGGAGGGCAAAATGGGAAATAAGAAGTGGGCATTTTGTTTTCTTGTTGGAATATAATAATAATATATAATATATGAATAATAGAAATTAAATAATGGTGGGTGGTGCGAGAATAATTAAATGGGCATTTTAGACGAAAGGCGTCGGAAAGGTTTCAACCGGGTGGCTTCTGATCCAGGCTTTTAAGCTTTTGGTTTGCTTGACAGGTCAGCATCGATTAACTTTTATTCTCCTTTCGTTTTTAGGTTCTAAAAACATTTTATTTTTTTTTCAATTACTTTAATTTTTTAGTATTTATTATAAATTAATATTAATAATTTCTAGTCATTGAGTATTATTAGGAGTTGCTTGAAAAATTATTAACTAATTATTTATTAATTCAGAAAGCTATTTTAAGTATTCAATAAAATTACTAACTAATTCTTTATCAACTTTTAAATTAATTTATACATGATTTTTATCATTTATTTCATTTTTTCACAGTTTACATAATTAAAAAATAACTGAACGAAGTTATGATATCTAATAAGTGACCTAAATAATAATGAAATATTTTTATTTGTCGATTATATATTATATATCTAATCTGCTCATATATTTTAAAATTTTATAATATATAAATAATAAAATTAAATTTTAATATTTTCAGGCTGAGCTTCAGGCGACACATATCAGGTCTACAATATGTATATATATATTTTTTCCTCTTCAATTCCTAAGATATATGGATGAGTCTCGCATACATATGTTCATTCTTGGCTAAGTTATAGGTGTAAATGAAACATAATCCTTGATGATGATGAACTTTGGTGATCTCGATCCAAATTTCGATCTTAATTCAAATATGAATCCGGAACTTACAATTTATGGACGCAAATGTGGTGTTTACCAAGAACTTTTCAATACTTAATAAAAAATTATGAAAAATCAATTCAGTAGAGTAATAGCAAATTTAGGGTTGTATATCTGTTAAAGTTAATCGACCCTTTTATTTATAGTGATCTTGTAAAGGTGTGTTTGGAATTGAGTTCAAATTCTTCCCCGATTCGTTGTTGCTTACTTATTTGGAGAAGGAAACTATCGATTTTAAACTTACTAGGTGATAACTCTGAATTAATTACGGTTACTAAATTATAGGCACGAGTCACGAGATTACAGTGGTCACGTTCTAGGTCCTACTTGCTGCCCAACTCGGCTAATGCTGGGCGCCCAGCTCGGCTAGTGCTAGGTGTAAAGTGACCGGTATTTAACTGTCACAAGATCTGTTTCGTTAACCCGGTAAGTTGGGAAAATACTTCTCGTCATTCTTGAATAAATATATATATCTTTTTCATTTTTCATTTTTAAAATTCGTGTTCTTTCTATTTGCATCAATATCAATAATCTATGAAGCCTTAATTAAGTTTGAGTTAAATAAATTCTAAGCAATCTCAAAAGTTAGGTTTAGTTATAAATGTTAATACGAATTTATACTTTTATTTGAGATAATATTTTAGAAATATGTCTGTTTTTTTGGGTTAAATCTGTGTGTGAGAGAGGGAGAGAGAGAGATTAATCCATGACATCAATGTTATAATAATATGTGGGCCCCTTCTTCAATCGTTTTTTTATTTTTGAAAGACAAAAAATCATTATCAGAAACAAATTATGACAAACTACTACCAGTAAATAATAATAATAATTATTATTATATAATTATGTGGACATGGATACTTCAAAAACTCTCGACTTTCCTGTTCCCTGCTATATTTAAGAGTTTGTCTTTGATGGGTTTTCAATTCTCGTCCATGCCTTTCCCCTTGTTTGGGTAAAAGTTGTAAAGCGACTGTTGAATGCAAGTTGTTTGGGGCCATGTCCTATTGATGAGAAATGAGACATTCACGTCAACCAAATTGTATTTATGCGGTGTTTGAACCAGGGTCGTTAAGTTTAATGAAATTCGAAGATGACTGAAGTTCGATTGGTAATATTTCGAGGTAAATGCGAGCCATCGTTAAATTGAATTGATTTTAAACTAATTTTAAATATTTACATATTTTATGATAGAGTGTTACCCAAAGAGTCAAACAGAACATTGCGTAATGAACTAATCCAATTTATAACAAATAACTAAATAATCACATTATACAAAAAAATAATCACATAATACAAAAAATAACTAAATAATCACATAATACAAAAAAATAACTAAATATTATCAAACTAAGTTCACCTATCTAAATTTATTAAAGAAATACGAAAAGCCAAAATTACTTCTAAAACAAACAACCAAAGAGCACTTCTGTTCTCTAGATTAATTATAAATTAAAAAAAAAAATCGGACGGGGGTTTAAAAAAGCAAATGGTAAAGAGCTACAAGCAGGGTTTTTCCATTTTAATCATGAAGGTTTCGTGGGGAGGGGGGTGGCCATATTCACTTCTATTATTTATTTAATTGGTAAATGTCTTTATTTTATCATATTTTTTAATTCATTTAAATAAAAATTTACATTTAAAATTATATATATATATATTTAATTTTACTTAATTTCTCTCTCTCTATATATATATCTCTCTCTCTAAATACTCAATCCAAACATACTTTGAAGTTATTATACCTATAACATAGATCCGTGTAAAGAGATAAAAAATAAAAAAGATAACACAAATCCCGCTTTTGAAAATCTATCTTTGAATGCAAAAAGACATTGAAATTATAAAATAGGAGGGGGTCCAAGGAGTGTTTTAACAATCAAATGGAAAATAGGAGACGGAATTCTACTAATACTAACAATAATATGTTGTTATTAGAAAATGGAAAAAATTAAGGTAAGGAGAGAAGGGGAGAGTAGAGGAGAGCAGAGGAGCATTTACTGTACGAAAATTCTACCCTTACTTTTTTTTTTTTTTATCTTGCACTAGTTACTGTTCATCTAATTTGTATTTGTATTGATAATTACGGATAGTAACTTTTATTTTTCATTTAAAAATATCACAATTATAATATATATTTTTTTATTTAAAAATCAATAGTATAGAACTGAGTGGTGAAACAGGGCGACGTAAAGAAGTGGCGGACGTGTCTTTACAGGCAGCCGAAAGCTAGCAACCAAATATCCTCAAGTGGGGCCAACTGGGAGGGACTGCCTTCTTTCCGCATTTGGGTTTTTTCGTCGTCTCTGTTTTCACGTTGCGTCCGTTTCACGGCGCTTGGCTCCTTTAGCCTCTTTTGCAGTCTACGAGGTTTGCTCTGTGAATCAAACAATTGGATCAAATGCAGACTTTCATGTCCTCCATTAAACTTACTTGGGGGTATATTACATTAATTTTACCCACCTTGTTTGTTTGACTAATTGGATTACAAATCGTACTCGAACCCTTAAATTCACGAATTCAGTACAAGTGCCGATCAAATTCACGAACCCAATTTGTCAAAATTTTAAATTTGAAACGAATCGATATTTCTCTTCAATTTAAACAAATTTAATATAATATTATAATAATTTAATATATATTAACGGTGTGTTTAGAGTAATAAAAAATAAGATAAGTTGTGAGTTCATAATTCGTACAGTGAGATAAAAAATAAAAAATTTTTTTGAAAATTTTTAAATTTTTTTAAAGAAAATTAATAAATTAAACACAACGTAAATCATCAATAAGAGTTATAAAATGATCAACATTAATCAATTAAAAATTTCAAATGCCACAGCTTTTTAATCAATAATTGTCCAACTAGTTCATAGGTTTATTGCTTGTTACTTATTTATTTTAATTCATTTATACAACATTCTTATTCTTCTAACTGAAATATATGGTACGTTTTTAAGAAATTAATGAATTAAAATTAAAATTAAATAATTAGATATGACTTAGATCTATATATTTATGGTATTTATATTGATACAAAAAATATTCTGGACACGTGATATCATCTCTGAGTATATGCACTGAGTATGTGTGGTCTCGGCATTGGGTACGGTAAGTTCATGCCAACTAGAACCACCGACAAGAAGCGAGTTACATATGTCTTGGTCGACCAAGAAGAGTTGCCAAAAGTGGTATTATCATCAAGACTTAGCTATCGTTAACGATGAAACCTTTATTTTTATTTTTATTTTTTGGAGCCGAAAAAAGATCGTTCTAATAACAAGTTAAAAGTAACAGAGAGAAATTGAGAGAATGAGTCATACTCAATTCTCTCGTATTGTATTTATTATAATTAATTACAACTAACTTAGAAAATAATAATAAATCAAATCACTCATCAAATATTCATAACTCATAATAGAATATCTTAAAAATTTTAACAGGTCCTCAACCACACTGTTGGGTCTCACAGTGAAAGATATGAATGTTGGTTTAATTATAACCATAAATGCTGCATTATAATAAATTTAATTCATTTATTACAATTTCGTTAATTTAGTTAGTTCGTCACTCAATAAGTGATAGACATGAAGTGATATTTGGACATTTTTGACTGTCACATCACGCCTACTCTGATACCCAGCACACTCATTGAATATTGAATGATAAGTATTACATGTAAAGCAAATTGCCATTTATACATAAACATACAATGATTATAATAACATTATTTTTCTAATAATTTCTACATTAAACAATTTATTCTCTCTGCTTATAAATACAACACTTGTACACAAAATCAGGTATACTCACGATTATCAATTAAACTCTTACATTCCAATATTTATTTTCTCAAGATTTGTATAACTTCATTATTGGAGAATTCTTGATTAGGAACCCTCTCCAACCATTTTCTTTGACTTCTCTTTATTTTTCAGATCCTCTCACAGGTGAATTTTATTGGCGTGATGGTAACGTGCGAGAGTATTTTTAATCCCAACACTATATATAGGCTTAGGGGCGCTCTGCTCTCGCTTTCGCTCCTGCTCGACGAATGGTTACTTATGTCAAACTTGCACAATCATCAAGTAATTCTTTCCTCGATCTTTTCCCCGATTTGGTAAAAAATTGGTCATTCTAAATGCAGGCTATGCTCAGCATCATTGTTGCGTGATTTATTTTAACGTAAGAGGACGTGTGGGGATAATTATTTATTTATCGTTTGGAGAGAAAAAAAAAAAAAAGAAAAAATTACCTGGAATTCAGACTTACTGGTCCGGAGACAATAGTTGAAAGTTGGCAATGAACAATGTATTTCCCTTTCGGATCCATGGCCAGGAGCAGTTAAACCCCAAGATTTCTCTATTTTCGAAAGTGATATATTTCTAGATTCAATCTCCAAGCACAGCTGCGCGTCCATCAAGGAAAGTTTTTCATCTTATTAAAATTTGTCAAAAGAATGACGTGAAAAGGAAAACAAAAAAACAAAAAAAATATCGGAGAGAGACCTGAACAAGTCGATATTCAAGAGATGCCACACGATCCAGCAGCGATCCTTTGGAGCGGACGTCACTCACGGCCATTTCCAGTGGCTTGCACTTTCTCTCCACTTTGCTCACTAACCTATGGCTCCTCAGCCTAGATAATTCTTGTTTTCCTTCAATATATTTAACCTATTTTTACACCCACAAAAAATAATTGTCCAATTTGAAATGCAAAAAATTAATACAAATTGATACACAGTACAACGTCATATTTCGTACAGTGTGTAAACTGTTAAAATTTTATACAGATTTATTGTGTTTAACAGAGTTCCAAATGAAACTTAGTGCCAACTAAATGACATGAGATGAAATAAAAAACTGAATTTTTTTTTTATTTGATAAAAATTTTTCCAAGAAGAAATAAGAGAGACTTGGTATAGGTGCTCACTATAGAATCCAAGCGATCCAACCTCGAAGCAAGAGGAATGGAAGAGTAACATCCTCTGTTCGCACCCATTTGCAGTCACAAGCCTACTCAAAGGTTGGGGTTGTTAAACACTACATTGCATACATAAATTTTAATATGGATACACATTGATTGATTAATATCTTTAGAGAGAGAGAGAGAGAGAGAGAGATTTCCGCCTCATAATGCGGGCATCGTTTGTTATAGGAGGTGTGAGTGTTTGAGTAGACCAGAGCGAGTCAAGATCTTTTATCAAATCAAATCAAAAGGCAAAAGTTTTTACCATGAATGTAAAATAGTAATGTTAAAGCTTACACCAAACTCTTATATTTATGTTTATACCCTACTAATTTGTACAGATTACTATTCATAATGACTAGTACATTTAGTTCAAAATCATCATAACAGCAAAAATAATGTCGTTTTGGCCATTAAAAAAAAAGAAAAAAACAAAATAGAAATGATGTCATTTTTGTAGCTAAAATCAACACAGCCACAAAACGATATTGTTTTGGCCATTAAAAAGAAAAAAAAAAATAGAAGTGGTGTTGTTTTTGTGCTTGTGATGATTTTGAACCAAATGCCCTGTTTACTATAAGTAGTGACCAGTATAAATTGACAGGATGTAAATATGAGATGTAAGAGTAGGGTGTAAATATAGTATTAGTTAATATAGAAAGATCTACCATTAGTATCTTCACGTTGGAAGGAGACCCGATGCATTAAAATTTTCAACCTAAAAAATGAGAAAAAGACAATGAAGGCAAGAATGAAAGTTTCCTTCGTGCTAGAAATGAATTTGCAGAATCTTGAGGCCCAATAAACCTAAACCAAACGAGACTTGACACAGCTGGCAAACGCAGAATTTATTCAATGGCAAGAGATTAGTCTTAAGCTAAAATTCAATAACAATAAAAATTAAGGATTCCAGCTTTGAACCATAAAAAAAAATAAAGATAAAAAATTATCTTCAGCAGAAATTTCAATACAATTGGTCATCAAAACCATATGTGACAAGGCAACCTTCCATGTGCTCTAGTGCTAATGTAATGATGCGCATCAACTCTATTGATGTGTTAGGATTTTTGATTTATTAAGGGAAATTGATAAAGAAGGGGAATTCAAAATTTATTTTATTAATTGTTTGGTTGGTGTGGAAAATGGAAGGTAGAAAAAATAAAAAAAGGAAACACATGTTATTTGAGAAATGAAATCAACTTCCCCCAACTCAAGACAGCCTTAATCCCAAATTAGTTGGGGTTGGCTAATGTGATTTGAGAAATGGGAAAAAAAAAATTAAACTAGAAAATTAGTTTGTTGAAGAATGGTTTTCACTTTTTCATAGTTTCTAACTCAACTAAATAAGAATACGTATTTAAGATTTTTTTTTTTAAATCTTCTTTTCCCTTCAATTTTTAATTTTTTCCCCTTGCCAAGTCCATGATCCAAACAAGCCCCAAGAAAAAAAAAAAAAGTCAAGAACAAAAATCTAGGGAGTTCCAAGAGATGAGAGTACCAAGACCCTATAAAATATTTAAAGGTAGCAAAAAATTCATAATTTTTTTAAACTCTCTAGTGAAACAAACTATACAAGTTTTTAAGTACATAGACTGACCCAAGATTTGTAATTAGCGGGAGTAAAAATACAATTCTCAAGTGGAGGTAACAGTGGAAAAACAATGGCAACAAAGTACAATTTCTAAATGAATAAAGGTAAAAATATTATTTTTCAGAGTAATAATTGGGGGCTATTGTAGGCTTACCATTTTATAGGTAGAACTAAGAAGAAATGAATACAATAATGAAAGGAGAATCAAATATCGTCCGCAATACAAGCAATCGCAGCCCATCTTCGGTGGAACTTAAAGACACCAGAAATAACAAAAAGCCAACTATGAGTAGCAATTTCACTTACTAGTGATGTTCAATTTTTCAACACAACTCAAATCACAAAAATCGGAAGTTTCGGATATCAAACAATGCAAAACATGTCACTAATTCCCAGATCATTTCTGTATAATCCATACAACAAATGGCACGAGAAAGCCATTAAATTGAATTGCGTCCAAAGTAACAGTCCATTCCAACTGGTAAACACCGAAGGTCGGAAATCCACTTCAACGTGAAAGAGCACTTTCTTTTTTTCCTTTTTTTTTTTTTTTTTGAAAAATCCGAAGAAGAGAGGGGAAAAAAGAAAATTCTAAATCCCACTACACATACATTCAGGAAAAGAAGAACCAGATCGAATGGGGCCTCTCTGCAGAACATGATAACAATTAGAGAGAATTAACCAAAATTCATTAACTTTTATCAACTTTTTTTATATTAAAATTTTTATACTTTTCTTATATTTTTTGGCCAATCAAACACTCACGTAATATTTTTCTCGACGGGTGAGGTGAGAACAAGTGAGAGTGAAGTCTCAACCCCTCTTCTCTAGTCCTGTGGGAGTTTGGTCTGGTTAGAAGGGTTGCAATGATTCTTACACTTTAGCGATAAAAGTTTAACTTATCAATGATCAGATTTTTTCTCCAAAACTAATCAACGGGTGATTTTTTTTAAAAATATTTTAACTAAATTAAAATAAGATTATTAAATCATTTTAAAAAAAATCTGACTGTTAATATTTTATACTCTAATAACACAATTGCAAAAATCACTTCAATTTCTTCTAAATCAGTTTGGTCTGGACTAGGACGATTCATGCATTGACATATATCCTTGGTCTTAGCCTAGTCCGACAATGGTAGAAGTCCAAACATTTCACCAGCCTTTGTGTTCGATTGTCCCCATGGCGTATTCGCGTTGGTTAGTAGGTATACTCCCTACATAGACGTTGTGGTTTCAAGCCCTGCGATTCAATTGGGAGGTATGATTGAGGGGGTCGGTCATTTATCTTCCGATTTATCCATCAATAAAATCTGATGGATTCCGATTCACAACAAAAAAAAAAAAAAAATTGTCTTCAATTAATTCGGTATGCACTTTACAAATCTCTTGCTCAATCAACTTTATAATTTTTTTTAAACATATCTTATTGTAATAAAAAATTTATTCCTTAAACTTTTTTTAATAAGTAAATTTATTCCCAAAATTTATTATTAAATATTATTCTATTATTTTACTTTTTAAATATTTAATAAAGTAAAAGAGGAAATATTTTTTTTTTGACATTAAGGGAGATAGGCAGTATTGGGGGTAGCCATTTCGGTCGATCCATTACTCAAACCAATTGATATGAAATTTGGATTTTTTTTTAAGATCGAATCAAATTTAGATTTTTTTTTAATTTGGATATCAAATTAGATATGGGGATGGGATTGCTTCTGCCCTGATTTGTTCTGAATTTGATATTCGATCTGAATCTGTCCTGATTTGTCCCAAATTCGATACCGATACTTTTTGAAGTTTCAAGAAATTGGATTAATAATTATGTAATGGACTATCGTATTTTGTATTTGTTACTTTGAGTTACAGCAATGTTGATACTTTGAAATTATTTATCTTTATTATGTATTATTTAATGAAACGGTACTTTGGTGAAATATTAGTTTTGAAAATGTTCTTATATTACTTTGGTGAATTATTATTGTGATAATGTTTATATATTATTTTAGTTTTGAAAAAAAAATTATTTTGTAATAATAAGTTACATATGTAATCAAATTATGTATCAAGTTAGGGGCAGATTCGAAGGTGAATGGAGAGTTGAATTTTCAGATATCTGCGAATATATCTATTCTCTATTTAGAGCAGAAATTGAGGTCAAAAAAATATCCGTTCAGAGTGGATTCAGAGGCAGATAAAAAGTTCAAAGTTCGAATTTAAATATTGGTCTATCTGTCTCCAATTTACCCCTTTGTCATCTCTAGGCAGTATCTAAATATGGTAAAAAAAATAATGTACTTATTTCTCATATCAGAAAGACTCTAGAAGATATGAATTACGGTCCTCTTTCTATTTTTGGGTTTGTTTGGAGTAAGAAAAAATGAGATAAATTGTGATTTGGGGAGAGTTCGTAATACGTGCAGTGAGAGAAAAAAGTTGATGTGATATAAAATTAACAGAGATTTATATAGATTTTTAAAAATTTTCAATAAAATATTACACATCAAACGCAGCCTTTGTTTTCTCAACATTAGATATTCGTTTGGATGTAAATTTTGATGGAGATGTCCTTAGCAAGCAATTCGTTGGATTCAATTTGCTTTTATAAAATTAAATATAATTTATTTATTTTTATTCAATATATTTAACACATGGGGAAGTATATCACACTGACGGGCCGATTGGATGCGGCAAAAGAAGGGGGGCAAAAATTTTGCCCGTGGGCCTCACATTTTTTGCTTAGTTTGACAGCCGAAATGCTTCTTTTCTCCCCCGGATTAGATTTCGCATGGTATTAAATTTAGTCCCCGCGGGGGGATAATTTTTAGCTAGGGTTTGGGCTAGCTAAAAATTATCTCCCTTCAAGTGGATAAATTTTTGACGTTTTTAACCTTCGTTAATGGTATTGTTAACTTGATTAAAATAAATATAATGTTAATAAAAAAAATAATAGATAAGCCAACAAGTCAAAATAAACATAATTAAAAAAATTAGATAATAACCAACCATTCAAAAGTACATATTTAAAAAAAAGTTTTTTAAATAAATTTATAAAAAATTAAATTTTCAATGAAATAAATAATATAACTTCAATTTGTCCAAAAATAATTAAATAGAGTGGGTTTTGTAATTTAATATTTAATTTAATGGGTAACCAAGTTTGGAACATCACAAGGACAAAAGAGTCATTTGACTCTTTTTATCATCATTCACCTTCTTTTATTTATAAAACATCCAAACCAAGTCAAAAGTTATCCCCCTTCATAAATATCATATCAATGTGGACCAACCCTCTAAAAATAATATCCCCTCTTATCTTATATCCCTTTTAAAACTTATCTCTCTAAAATTTTAGTACCATCCAATCGGTCCTGAAAGGGAAAAAAAGCAAAAACAAATTTTCCACGACTTGTGTTTCCGTGAAGCCTTGGAATTCTAAACTTGTTGCTGAAAGCAGCACCTAAGAAATTGCTACGTGTTGATTTTTATACCAGCCAGTCTACACTTTTAAATCAAATCAGCCGCCTATGCTAGTCTAGTTACGTTTTTTATAAGTTCACAATTCATAATTGAAAAAAAAAATCCGACAAGTAGTCAAGTCACTTGCGTTTTGGTTTGTTAAAAAAAAAAAAAAATTAAAAATTGGTGTAAAATTGAGCCGTGGCAAAATTTAGAGTGCATTTGACGCATCAAAAAGTAAAAAAAAATAAGATAAAATGTGATTTGAGAAAATTTTTTGTGCTTGAGAAAATTTTACAAGCCGTAGTAAAATTTTCTTTCGATGGATTAGATTTCTGTTTGGACGGATTCAAAATTTTAGACAGTCAAAACGAATTGTAAAAATCGTTTGAACGAAAGTTAATCGCGCGATTCCGTCGAAACGGTTTTTATAATTCATTGGAATGATTTTAAAAACATCACAAAAAATAATCAAAGTAGGTGTCATTTGGTAGCTTGCAAGTCCATGGTGAGAATAGCGAAAAGATTTTTGCTATTTAATTAACCGAATTCTAGTTATCGATTTTTTTTTAAAAGATATTGAACGTTTTTTGAATTTTAAGAAGGCGAAAATGTATAAAATTTTATAGAGATTTTCAGAGAGTTTCAAAGGTTTTCAGATATTTTTAAAGATTTTCATCAAACTGTGGAGCACCAAACGCACCCTTAGTTAGAAAAAGTTGATAAGAATTAAAATATTTTTGATAATTTAAATACTCTAAATTTTTAAATAAAAATATAATTTATGAATATTTTAATAAGATCCTTTACGAGATATAAATAAACTTGTTTATTTGAACGAGAGTGTTCATAAATAATAAATAAATGTGTTGATAAATATTTAAATAAGATTATTCTAGAATTATAAATAATTTTGTTTATGAATAATAGACGGGATTGTTCACAATATATATCGAATCAAATTTATCCTTATTTGCTCTCGGTAAAAATTATTTATTTATTTAAAAATCTAGAAAAATACGATCAAATTTATTCATTTAAATTCTCAAATGAACATAAATGGGTTCCTTCGTATGTAACTTAATAATCTCTTAGTTAATTGGCAAACCTATGAATAGTCAATAGTGCCTGTGTTTAATATTGTCTAAAAATATATATATAAAATAAAAGAAAACTTTAACGTTCTCAGCTAGTTATTCACTCAAAGTTGCTTCTTTGATAATCTTGCAAATTGGAAAAAAATTATTTTACGTGAAAAAATGACTTGTATATATACAATAATTCAAAATACATGTTAAGTAATATTATATATATCTTAATTAATACTAAAAATTAAGAATCAGTTTAAAAAAAGAGCCCAAGGAAGTACTTTTAATTGAGAATGACAATTTATTTTGATTAAATGAATTAACTAATTGTAATAGTCCGAATTTATTTAATCTGTGTGAACTCTAAATTAAAAAAAAAAATAGCACGAGTTTGAAATTTAAAATAATAAAATTTGACGCGTGTATTAAAATTTTCTTATTAAAAATAAGATGTACAAAATTTCTTGAGAACAGGAAGAAGAGAGACAAATCAATCTTGGCGGTCAAACCCACTTGTAGTATCATGATAAACCCCATCTGTACCCACAGATTTTGCCACCATTATCTCCACATGGCACAATCTCATTGGATTTCTGGATATTCCTTTCAAGTATGATATATTCGCCTCACATGAAATCTCCACCGTCCTCTGCCTAATCAAGGCCCGGACCCGTTGACTGTTTAACAGATCCGCGAAAAACAACAGACGCCATTCGATACAACCATTGAACCATGCTCGTCGAAGACGAAGAGAGAATTCGACCGTTAGCGGCATGAAGTTTCCGTTGTTATCCCGGGCTCTGAACCCTCCGACGACATCCTTTTGCGGCACTAGAGTTGGTCTCTGTGACTCGTCGTTGCGTGTGAAGAAGGCGGCGGCGGCGGCGACGAAGACGAAGAAAGGATATGTTGCCGGGGGAGGCAGGGTTCCGGCGGTGAGTGTAAGAGCGTCGGTGGAGCGCAGCGGTGATGGGGTCGATGGAAGAGGAGGGGAGAGAGAAGGTGGGGGTGGGTACACGAGCTCGGCCATGGAGGTGACCGCATTTAATCAGCGCTTCGGCGAAGAAGAGTTCCCGGTTTGGGAGAAGATCGGAGCTATTGTCAGGCTCAGTTATGGAATTGGTAAATCACCTTTTACTTCACTTTCCATGCGATTCCACTTTCTTTCTTTGATGAGAAAATGAACTAGCTGACACGACAAATTCATGAAAGACGCTGCTTTTCATTTTATTGTCTGTCTTTCTTTTCTCTTTCTATTTTCTTATCAACCAAACATAGGGTTAATTTGACTCTTCTTTCTAAGGAGGCAAGAAAATTTTGTACCATAGATTGAATTTACTTTCTTTGGGTTGTGTTGAATATGGATTATTATTATTATTATTATTGTTGAAAATGGATTATTATTATTATTATGTAAGTTGAAACCAACAACTATTGCAAAAGAGAGTGTGTGTGGCTAGAATTTACTTGCCTAGCAGAAGTCCTTTCCAAAAGAGAGTGGCCAAACAGTGCCTTATCTATCCGCACTAGTTTTATCAATTATTGTTGTCTTTAATTCCAGAGTTCGATTAAATGCTTTTGTTGCTGGAGAAAAAGAAAAAAGGGTGCCAATAAAAATTTAGAAAGAAGGGGGGGGGGGGAGGGGCTTTAAATGTTTTAAAGTCTAATATTTTACTTCCTTGCAGGAATATATGGTGCAATGGCGCTGGCAGGGAGGTTCATATGTTCGATGACAGGAATTGATCACACGGGAGGTTTTGATCTGTCATTGGATGCAATTGTTGAAGGACTTGGATATGCAGCTCCCCCAATCATGGCTCTCTTGTTTATACTAGATGTACGTGTATATATATATGTTAATATTAATCCTCTATTACACATGAATTCAATAATAGCATTATATATATATTATATATATATAAAGCCAAAAATTATAATGGCCATGGTTGCAGGATGAAGTTGTGAAGTTCTCGCCCCATGCCCGTGCCATAAGAGATGTAGAAGATGAGGAGCTTAGGAGCTTCTTCTATGGAATGTCGCCATGGCAGGTGAAAATTTGATAAAAAAAAAAAAAGCTGCATTTGTTGGATGATAATGCAACAAATTTTAATTCACATTGTGGCTTGCTTGGTTGTGATTTTGCAGTTCATACTGATTGTTGCTGCAAGCTCTGTGGGTGAGGAGCTTTTCTACCGCGCTGCTGTTCAGGTCTGCTTCTCTAATCACCTTTTTGTGCTTCATGTATTGGGACTGGTCTGAGTTTTAAACTTTCGTATAACTTTCTCTCGAACTGCACACACAAACTTACGGTCCGTTTGAAGTCATAAAAGTTGAGATAAAATTTAAGTTGAATTATTTTTTGGCGTTTAGAATATAAACCATAAAGTAAACCATAAAGTATAAAAAATAAAGATAAATAATTCCGTTCGAACGAATTTTGACAGAAACCTTTTGACTTTTCTGTCATAATGTTTTTAAATTTGTAAAAAAAAATATTATTGAGAATTGCAGCAATTTTATTGGGATTTGTAAAAATATATAAATTTATAGAGATTCACATTATTTGAGATGAAAAAAATTTTGTAAAGAATTATAAAAATTTTTAGAATTTTTTGAAACTCCAAACGAGTCCTTAGGCTATTTATCCGATTCAATAAGTCTCCTGAAATGGTTCGGGAGTACTAGAATTTACATACAATCGTTTAACATAGAACATTTAGATTTCTGCTAGGAAAATGACCCTTCTACTTTATTTATTTATTATTATTATTATTTTTTTACTTTTTCACAGGGAGCATTGGCTGAAATTTTTCTTAGGAGCACCGATTTGCTGACCGATGCTCGTGGAATGGCATCTCTGGTACGACCTCGAATTTCTGTCATCAATGAGATTTTTAAGTCGTTGAATTGTAAACTATAAGTTGATATAACGCTCTGTTTATTTAACATGTAGACGGGAGTACTGCCTCCATTTGTCCCATTTGCTGAGGCATTTGCAGCTGTGATCACAGCTGCTCTTACTGGTTCTCTTTACTACGTAGCTGCATCTCCCAAAGGTTGAATCTTTTTCTCTGGAATTAATATGTCTCCTAGTAACTTCAATTTCTGTACCTCTCTTCGCAAAATTCTTATTAACACCCAGATATATAAATATATATATCACATATATATATTATATATATATATATTTTTCTCGCAGATCCTACTTATGTAGTTGCACCTGTTTTACAATCTGGCTCTGGTCGTGAAGATCTGAAAAAACTATTTGCAGGTTCGACCATATTACCTCAAGTTGAAACTGTTTAAATTCAATCGAACGTTTGTTTTTTCATATGACATTCAAACGGAAAGAGGGATACCTTATGACTAGACTAGTGGCTAGAATCCTCTTCTTCAAATAGAAGGTGGTGGATTCTAGGAAGGGAATCAGGAATTTAGCATAGAAAGTGACAATTCTTATAAATTTTAATCTCAACCTCAAAATTGCAATCTTAGAATTAAACAATCTATTTGAGGACCTTCAACAAACAATATAAATGAATGGCCATGGGCTTAAAAAATCAAGCAAATATATAAAATATATTCATCAACTCACTTAAAAATTATTCAATCGACTTGGTTAAACTATTAATAACCCAACTCAAGAATCAAATTTTACATGTTATTAATGGTCTAAGATAAAAGGACTGAGGTGACCATATTTGAAAAAACAGCATACCATAAATACCTAATGCGATATATACAGATTTTTTTTTTCCTTCTTTCCCCCAAAACTTGGGGAGTTTGCACCATAATGACAGTGGTGATTGTACCTAGCATTCTCCTACAAATTAATACAACCACTGGCTTATCATGTCCAAATTCTTTTTGTCTGATTTGCATTCTCATATGTTTATGGGTGAACATTCTGCAGCCTGGTACGAGAGGAGGCAGATGAAAAAGATCTACTCTCCTCTCCTGGAAGGACTTTTAGCCCTTTACCTTGGATTTGAATGGAACCAGGTAACTTAATTTCCCAATAATTTATTTGCTCTTCCTCTAGTTTTATATATTAAATTAAATTTGAGATAAAAAAAAAAAGGAAAAGAAAAGAAGAGAAATAAAATGAAACCAAATGATGGATTATTTTCTTTCTACTTGTGCAAATGTGACAGACAAATAACATTCTCGCGCCCATTATAACGCATGGCATATACTCTGCTGTCATACTGGGACGTGGACTTTTCAAGATTCACGATCACAGAAGAAAACTACGCCAGAGAATTGAGCAACTCAAACTGGAAGGAAAAAGATCTGGCAGATTTTGAAGGAGAGCCGTGTAACAAAGTAGTGGAGTTTGTAGCTGGGTATGGAGAAATTTGTAGATTATGTAGTAGGATAATACTGCTATACAACAAATATGTAAAACATTTGTTTTTTTATACCCAAATAGTAGAACAGTTGAACAACAATTTCAATTTGTACAGACACAGCCGGAGATTATTCTGAAACCAAGAGAATTGTCCTTGTAACAATTGGGAGGTTTCTCAAGGTTTAGACTGTTCATTATGAGCACAGTGAAAACTTTGTATAAAAGCAAACCTTGTGCTCCGAAAGGTTAAAAAAAAAATCTGCATCAAATATGGCAGGTACTGTTCATGTTCTGTTTGGCATCTGTGGAATAGTTTTGCTGGAGTTGGGTTATCAAAGAAGTCTTTGGTTTTGGGCAGTGGAGATGATTGGAATTCATGGTCATGCTAGCCAAGTGTGCATCTTATAATTTTTATGGTCAATTACACTTGACATTCCCATACTTTACGATCAATCCCTTTTCAGAACTTATACTTTAAGTTTCAAGGCTCGTATTTTAAATTGTCCCACTACAAGGGTGACAAGTGTGTTTTATAGTTTTTACCCTAATTTTTATGTATAGACCCAAATAATCTTAAACCAGATAAATCATGGATGCATGCTCAGAATCATTAGGGTAAAACCAGATTAATGGAGAACTCCAGACAAAGGGAAGGGAACCAAAGCAAAGAAATCATATTATTTAGACCAGAAAATTTCTAACATTAAAAACAGTAAGCAACAATAACACAGAAGAAGGCCCTCGTAGACATATGAGAGATTGTCAAGCAAGCAAAATACTTAATAATAATAATAAATTTTTTATTTGAGCTACTTCATTGTATATCATGGCTTCATATGACTTGAAGGTAAAAGCCAGCATGTGGCTATGGAACATCAATCTTCTAATTGACAAATGATGCTAGCAAATACCTGGTAGCCTTGGCACATGTCAGAAAGAAGACAGTACTCATTCTTGGCATGGTATGTTGCCATTAATCCTGCATATATAAAGTATAATTAGTTAGATACTCGTAATCATGTAACGGCATTGAGTTGAATTTCCTGTTAAAGCTAAGCAGCAAATTTCAAACTGTAGTAGTTAATAGTTAATTTCTTCAAGTATATATAGCAAGTTAGTAGTTAATTTCCGCCCAATGCACAAGCCTCTTACTTATGCAGGCTTTAGGGAGGGACTATATATACAGTCTTATTGCCAGTAATTGGATAGATTGTTTCTGAGTATTCAAACCACGCCCTCCAGGTCGTAAAGAGGCAACCATACCATTGTGCTAGTGGTATTCGCTTAAAATGCTGAATAGTATCAGATTTTCAACAATTAACAAGACATCTACCAAAGATTTCCAAAACTACATTGAAATTTTGAAACCATACAGACAGCAGCCCAATCAGCAAATATTATCAGTCATTATGAAGATAATTATAACGAGAGGCTTGTTCCTTATTAGAAAAAAGAAGACATAATCTATGTATACATATACTGCATCTTAATTAATGAACTTCAAGATTATGTTTCAATTCAAAAATAGGAGCCAGAAAATGAGGACATGGGATGCATGCATGTGTTAGAAGTCTACCATTGTGAATTGAAGGGTTTTTTTCCCAGACTCTACTAAATCTTTGAATCAATTGCTCATGCATGGCAGCTCTTGGCTTCAATTCTAAGCTCTAAACCCTATAACATAGGCTAAGAGAAGGCAGGTGGGAGCCTTGTGTTGATACAGCACATGAAAAGAATTTAAAATGCCTAAAAAAAGTAAAGAATCTTAAAATGAGTTCTGGATGCAGCATGATTGTTGGCATCCTTAAAGCTGCTCAATAAGAGCATCATGCAATAAAGATATTACATTTGGACTTGAAAATGTGGAAGTTTAAATCCAAAATAAAAGGTTTCCCAAAGTGCAGTAACAATGATATATCATCACCATACCAACAAAATGCCCTCTGGTCGATGTATTTTCAGCTCACTTGCATATGGTAAATTACCTTTGCCAAAAGAGCTGAACTTCTAGAAGATTGGCCATGAAGACCACAATTTTTTTTTTCTCCTAAACCCTTTAACACATGACACCGCATTTATCAATCCCAATGTGTGGGTCATCTGACTTAAAATGGTAATTTTTATTTATTTATGAACTTAAAACACCTAGGTTGCTCATACTTGAACCCCATGTAGAGCAATTGCCTTCCTGTAATCCTCTTAAAACTGATTTTTTTCAATTCATCCAAACATATCAGAACATGACATCTAGAAGTAAACTTCTATTTTTGCCACTAAAAGTAATCCAAAATCCCCAGCATGTAAATTAACAACTGGTTATTTCACATGATGATTAAACAGTTGCCATCCCATTGACCTCAATTTGAAAAATATCACATGGTCCCACTCCTTCGTCGTAAGTAACTATATCCCCAAAAACCATTGAACAAAAAATATGTATAGTTTTTAATCTTGCCCATCCAGACCATGATATTGTTGTTAATTTTTTTTTGCATGAATTCAGGGACGAAGCCAAGATTTTTGGTTAGGAGAGGCCAAATTTTTTTTTAGGTTAAATTTAAGCCTAGAAAAAAATTATAACTAATATTATAAATTATATTTAGTGAATAAAAAATAAATTAATAAATATGCATATTTTTAAATTTTCAATTATATATAACAATTGAAAAAAATAGTTAAATTTTAGGAAGGTTTGTCCATAGCCTAAATTTTTTTAGACCAAAAATGTATATGTGGTGGTGGTGGTATTTTTTTTTACCAAGTAAAATTTTTTTTGGGGGGGGGGACTTTAGAATAAATTTTTTATAATTAAAAATTTATATGTATGGACAGTATTTTTTAGAATTCAGGGAGCGCCATGACCACCCTTGGTTGTATGGGAGCTTGGTCCCTACATGCATTCATTTCTGAGGATTTATGCAGGCAATTTCATTAGAATCTAACAATAGCTATCAGAAAATAAATCCAAATTCAACAATCTAGTATGAGAATCATACCATAGCCAGAAGTTTGGACATCAAAGCCTTCATCCTGCCACCAAAAAAAGAGAGGAAAAAAAGAAAGAAAGAAAGAAGATATGTGACAATTATAACAAATTAACATTCAACAAAATGAAAATCGCAATTGAAAGAAGGGACAAAAAAAAATGAAATCCATTCTTCACCTGCAGTTCCCTTATGAGCGGTAAAGTGCCAGTGATAGAGTAGGGTTTTGCATGCCCAACAGCTTCTTCCGTAGCTTTGCACAACACATGGAAGCCACGAGAATCAATAGCACAAGCAACTCCAGAGGATGCAGCATCGAAACTGATTGCGATTCTGCATGTGGCAAAACCGAAACAAAGTTACTACATACATCAATGGCCTTAATCAAATGCCTCTACAATGTCTAATTTAGGTGCTTTCAGGCCGGGATGATTTTTCACAATAACTTTTTTCATCTTCTCATAGCTAGAAGACATGTCCCCATTGGAAGAATAATGTAAAGAGTTATCACAAATACATAAATAACCTAAAAAATATTTGATAAAGATAAAAGAGAAGAAAAATTTAGACAGACCTGCCTCTAAGTTGTTCATCTGGTAAGACATATTTTGAGACTGGCCCACGCGCATCTAGCTTCTCTATGTTGGCATTCAAATCGTCTACATATTCCTGTAACTTCTTAGTAACATCTGCTACACTGGAGCAGTTTTCAGAGGATTAGAATTTGAAACATCAAATCTCTACCATCTTGCTCAAACAACACTGCTTGAAATATAAAATGCAATAGTTAAAAAATAATCCAGATCGTACTAAGGGGAGAGGTTTTTGAATGCAATCAATTTTTTGGTAACTACAAGTAAGTTTCTTACTCGTAAAATGGAGTTAACCTGCAACAGAAAAAAAAAAAAAAAAAAAAAAAAAAAAAAAAAAAAACATGGTTAGACATTGATTTACGGCTGTAGCCTTCAAAGAAAGTTGTTGGAAATATACTAAACCTGACATCCCCTGAAATTGTACATTCTCTTGGGATTTGATTGATGCCGCCTCCTGGATCTGCAACAAAAATGATGAATATGAAAAATGAAATAAGTTATTGGGATGAACAGAGTTGTGTTTCTTTTCATCAACGAAGAGCCACGAATATAGACACAAGTTATGTCAATGCTGACATAACAGCGTGGAAATTGAAACAAAACAAAGAAACAAATGTGACAAGGACACATCCACAAATTAATAATTGTTTATATGCATGAATTGCAAATTTCCCATTTTTATCCAATAAAACTATTTATGCTATATGTAAAAAGGTAATAACATGTCAAATTGGGCATTTATAAATTGTAAAAGAAGTGGGAGCAAAAATCTCCAGTATCTTTTAGCAAACCCAACCATTCACAAACTAATACAAAATTATTGAAGTTTAGGGTTTAAAATTTTATAAAGTTAAGAGGAGTGATAATAAATGTAAATGTATAAAACTTTAATTCAAACGCATGGAAATACCTGAGATGTATTTCACACGAGTTCAAATGATTGACACACGTGTAATGTGTGTTCAAAGTGTGTTTAGTTAAACAAAAAACAAAAGCCAGCGCGTTTGGAAGTGTGTGACATGTGCAACAAGTATCTATGTACAATAGAGGGTGGATGCATAAACCCCAATCAAAAGAGCATGCTTGCTCTTCCTAGGCGACTAATTTCCTTACAACTCCACTGAGTAGGTTTCATAGTTGATGGTGTTGCAAATCCATAAACTTGTTCTTTAGGATGCGGCGGGAAATCTTTGTAAAACCGCAATTGGATCTCTTTAAGTGCTTCCATAGCTAACTCCAAAGGATTTATAGCCTGCAGACATTCCAAATAAATACCATCAATACTTTTGTTTGACAAAAACAACCACCTTCATCAATATAAGGCAGAATGGAAGTGATAGATATGCTTTTTCTTTAGAATTGAACTTCAACAAATATAGCATTTTAGTGAAGCGTGGGTAATGCATTACTCACGCAACCATTTAAGTCAACTGAAACATTCCTAGTTTGCACCATTGCCTCGTTTAGAACCAGATATGGAAACAAATTGGACTTAGGATGAGGCACTCTGACACTGCCTAGTATACAGTTATCGCTTCCAAAATGTGAGGTGGGGAGTAGAAAAATAAGAACTGGTCAAGGTTGTTTACATCCAACAAACTCTGCCATAGGATGTTTATTGTTTATTTTGATTAACACATCAGATCCCAAGCCCAGATAAAGAAGGGTTGCAGTAGGTTGACGGCTAGCATAAAACATTGACCTCTGATGAACATGAATCCGAATTAGACTTTTGTTGGCATGTCCCCTACTAGTGACTACATCCAGTTTCAGGTGTAGTAAAAAAATTGGGCAAGGGTTAGCTAGGGCATTCCCCCTAAGTGATGTGCCACATGTGGTGAGAAGTAGGCTACGTTCCACGCACCTTAATGGGCGAATGTGGGAAAGAAAAATGCCCGAGAGAGTAGGTTATGAATAGTAAATTGGAATGTAGGCTCACTAACAAGAAAACTAAGAGAATTGGTAGACACTTTGGATAAGAAGGTAATATAATTTGTGTATAAGACACTAAGTAAACAGAAGAAAAATCTAAAGAAATAAAAAAATTACTAGTTTTACACTTTAGCACTTGGGAAAAGGTAAGAATAGCAATAGAGTATAATTACTGATAAGAATATTAAAGATTAGATTGTGAGTATTAAAAGAATAGGGAATAGAATAATGTCTACAAAAACTTATATTAGGTGAAGAGACGAGTAATGTTATTGGTGTCAGGATTATTGAAACAGCAAAACAATGCTTTTTGGGAAGATATGGATGGACTTATTCAAGAGGTAGCAAATGGAGAAAGTATCTTTATAGGAGGAGATTTGAATAGGCGTGCAGGAGAAACAGTGGATGTTTTGAGATGGCGTATGGGGTTATGGATTTGGAGATAAGAAGTGAGGCAGGTGAATTAATTTTAGAGCTTGTCGTGACACCTATGACTTAGTAATGGCAAATGCTTATTTTGAAATGAGAGGTGCTCCATTAGTAACCTTTAAAAGCGAATACAAAGTAGTCAAATAGATTTTTTTTCTCTCACTAGAAAGCTTAATCATGCTTCATATAAAGATTGTAAGGTAATACAGGAAATAGTTTAACTACACAACATAGATTAGTGGTACTAGATGTTTGTACTCAAAAGTGGATTAGAATGAATAGAAGAAATACGCTTTCAAGCACTACATGGTGGAAAAGCTAAAATGAGAAAAATAACTCGCTTTTAAGCATAAAATACTCAAAGAATGAAAATAAAATTTAGATGATGAAATAAATATCATGTGAAATAAAATGACTTAGATGTATTAAGAGAGTGGCTAGAGAGATATTAGGTTTATGTAAGGGAAAATAACCATCATCAAAGAAGACTAGGTGGTGGAACAAGAAGGTACACGTGATGATTAAAGCTAAGAGAGTGCCAAGTGTAAGGATGAGAAAGCATGCAAAAGGTTAAAACTGGCTAAAAAAGAAGCTAAAAGGTCAATTGGAGAAATTATATATAACACCTTTGATGAATTATATAAAAAGTTATAAACAAAAGATTGATAGAAAGATATCTATAACTTGGATAGAGTAAGAGAAAAGAAAAGTAAGTACTTGTATCAGATTAAATGTGTAAAAAATGAAAACTAGTACTTGTATCAAGTGAAGTTTATAAAAAATGAGAAATAAATATATATTACACAACATATACTTTATTTAAATATTCATGACCTGTCCTCGTATCTTACCTAATTTTTGGAATTATATCCTAGCATCCAAACATTAAAGTTCTAGGAGATCTAATAGCTGAACATATACCTGCACTCCACTTATGCAAGTCTATGTAGGTAGGTTGTCACGAGATAAAGTTGGAAGACTTTAGTAACCCTATCGAGAATAGTGACAGTAGTTTTATATGTAGAATTACATTTGCAGAAGTAAAAAAGCTACAAAATAAATGAAGATAAGAAAATTTGTAGGTTCAAATGGTATTCTGATCGAAGCTTGGAAGTGCCTCGGGACGATGAGATAACTTGATTGACAAAATTTTTTTACAAGATCATGCACACCATTGAATGGAAGAAAAGTATCTTAGTGATTATCTATAAGAATAAGGCAAATATTCAAAATTGTAACAACTAACACGACATTAAATTTATGAGTCACACTATGAAACTTTGGGAGAAATGATTAAGGTTAGGACAACATATGTTTAAAAGAAAATTGTTTTTCATACTCGTGGATCACTTATGGAAGTTATTCTCTTAATAAGGAATATTAATGGAAAAATATAGAGAAAAGAAAAATAAATCTTCACATAATTTTTACTGATTTAGAGAAAGTATGTGATAGGATTCCAAGAAAAAATTTATGGTCATTACAGTAATGACCACGATTTCTGTCATAAGCCATATATTCACAGTTTTGCCTATGGTGCAATAGATCACCTCTCCTATCACAATGATTGTTGGAGATATCAGAATGGTCAACATTTGAAGGGCGGGCCAAGTGGCAGGGTCTTTCAAGCGTGGCTACCATTGCAACAAAGTCCTCACTTGCCAATTAGCGATAGACTCTGCTTTGAGAGTCAACAAGCATTTGGACCACTCGTGCATCAACGGAGGACGCAGGTTGAGGGTCCATATTATTGGTTGTTGTACTTGATGTGACAAGACGACCGTTACGCAAATGCATGCAACACAATAATTATGAATTTGGAGATTAAGGAACAACTAGGGCATGCAAGTGCTTTTTTTTTTTTTTTTTGGATTAGTAACAATCCGGACTAGTGCAACGACCAAAGGTAATTTTTCTTTTTTTTTTTTTTTAAGAATCTTAAAGCAAGGTCCAAGTATTTTAATCACCAAAATTTTCCTTTGTTTAATTAAGCTCAACAGTTTAATAATGAAGACAAAATGGACAAGGTTATAACAATGGGTGAAAGAGATTCAATTATGGTTCAAAAATATTTTTTGGATCAAAGGAGCAAATGAGAATTCATATATAGGCATAATACAGTTAAAAAATTGATAACTATCAAGGTATATAAAGTAATCCAAGAGAGGGAAGGAGGGAAAGAACGAGTGCATCTTGGTTGCAAGATCTAACCGAAAAAGACTAACAGAGTGACCTGGAGTTGCAAAGAACCTTCTCGTGTATCCTAGAGTGTCCTGGAAATTGCTAGAGTGTCGCTAGAAGTTGATGGGGTCATCGGCGAGGTTGCCTGACTGAGGCAATGACCTTTTTTGGGGGGGGGGGGGGGGAGGTTCGTCGGAGCTAAACTTTGACGAATGTGCGCATATGTGCAATGGAGGAGCCTTTCAAGAGTAGATCTTACTTTCCGAATAGATTAGGGGGCGCGCGGAAGCGCGTTGAGAGTGGGAAGGGTTCTCGACTAGGTCTGTAAGAGTCACTGGAGTAGTGCAAGACTAATGGTGGTGGTGGTTGTTGGTCTTTTTCGTTGCTGGAGATGTTCGTAGCACTGAGGATATTTCTTCGTCGTAGTTAGAACCTACCAGATACTTTGGCAGTGACTAAGGTGGGAAGTCTAGTGTCGCTAGTGATTGACAACCTCACCGGAGTGGTGGGCTAGTCACCAAAGTGATGGGTCAATGCCAAATAGGTCTGGACATACAACGAAAGTTTGATGATTGACTGGGCTAGGGTTTTAAACAATGATGGGTTTTAATTTTTGAATGACCATGTTTAGATCTTATACTAATTTGATGTAAAATTGGAAATAAATTAAGCCAAGACAAGAAGAAAATAGCAAGGGAGATAAGAACACAAGGGGAAGGAAGAGAAAACAACTCTCAAGCTACCAAAACAATAATCAACCTAGCCATTATATAGGCAAAACTAGGTAGACTAGGAGTCATCTTGAACCAAGAGATCATGACTCCTACAACAACTATAAATCAGCAAAAATAAAAACACACATAAATAAAAATGCAATATATCTTTCCACAATAATTCTGATAAGCGGTTAGGTCATTTCCAGAACAGCTGTGTTCAAACAAAAAAAATTTAGAAGGAAACTATCTCAACAAAGCTCGTTGGCATTTTTTATTTTACTCCTACCAAAACAACCAAAAATATGGAAATGCTTTATGCCCAAACATCAGTGTTATGTGAGAAGCAGAAAATCAATTCAATAAGCAATAATGGTAAAAATATTTTACTAAAAAAGTAATAAATAATTTGCATAGTACAAAAATTTGCACAGAATGTTAACATGCTATACCACAAAATAGATGTTGACATAGATTACCTTGTGTGCTAAACCACTGTGAAAAAGCTTTCCAGTGACATGAAGCTTCCATGGTATCATACCACCAGTACCAATGCAAGGTTGTTTATCTGCTGTGTCAATCCAAAAGCTGTGTAGAAACAGAAACCACCATAGCAAAGTACCTAAAACTTATTAGTTCCACACAAATCAACTAACGAAATGATCAATCACCAATTATCTTTATTTCTATAGATGTTAGCGACTTACAGAGGACCTTGCTTTAACTTATTAAGCAAGCCATCTTTCACCAGTGCATCCACACCGACCCCAGGAATAGATGAATTCTCTTCACTGGCTATGAAGACAGCAACCACAGTTGACTTCAACGTTGGCTTTCTCTCGCCCAATGTCCTCATAAGTTCAGTTACAAGAGCAACATGCCCTAAACAATCAGTTGTTCCACGGCCACGAAGCTTATCACCATCTATACTCAAAGAGAAAGGATCAAAATCCTGCACACATAACCATTATCAGAAGCATGACCATCATCACTGTTTATCAAATCCAAGTCAAATTTCTTATAGTAAAAGGTCAAACTACTATTGACCGCCAAACATTCATTTTGTTATGTACCAAAAAATATACATAGGTAAAATCAGTTTGGTCAACGCCTCGTGATTAACATTAAACAAAGTGAAGAAATCAACAGAATCCAGTCATTCCAAGAATTATCAGTTAGCACGAATCCAACTTGGTAAATGTAGCAAACAAGAGAAAAGCTAATGTGAGTAATAAATTGAGTTGAGTAAAGTCAGAAAATTAAGTAAAAACAGGTTGAATTTAGAGTGATAAGTTTGAAAAGTTGAAGCATATCCAAGACAACCCTTGAGAAGATTAGAACAAAGGGACAAGAAAAGAAGAATTGCAGAACTAATTCCAGAATAATGGTATAAGAAAAGGAGAATTGCAGAAACTCAATCCTGCCACAAATAAATTTAGATGGGTTACAGATGAGGGAAGCGTATGAATTGAAGGGAAAGAAATGAATAGCGTGCTAAACTCTGTTGACTCTGCGAATACCCAAAGAAATAACACAAAATAGTAGAGATACTCTCTCTAATAATAAAAGTTTGTATTCAAAATCAACTATCTAGCTCTAAGGCATACAGTAGTTTAAATTAAAAAAAATTAAAAAAAAAAAAACTTTGAAAGTAGAAATCCTAAGCAAGGATGGAAATAACTAAAAAATAGAAAATAAATAGAAAAAATTACCAAAAATTGCAAATTTGACTTAAGCCAAATTCAGATTCTAGAATAAAATAGAAAAATGCCACAACAAACAGCACTGGAAACGGATACTCTTATAGAAAAGTATTAGCAATCCAAATATTTACTAAAACGGAAAAAAAAAATGGCTTTTAAGGCCTAAATGATGGAATTTGCCCGAAAAATGGCGTAGGTTATGGCAAAGGCGATGAGTCTTGCTCAAGCTCATGTTGGACTGAAACGTTAAGTTTCATGCAATTCTGAGACAGTTGACTTCCAATCCTCGGCCAAATTCCCTCTTGGAAAAATTCATTCTTTCCATATAATCGAGAGCAATTACAGCTCCAAGGTAAGGATAACTGATGGAGTTGTAATTTTTTTTTTTTTTTTTTTTCAAACCAAAATAATTACAGCTCCATCAGTTATCCTTACCTTAGTAATGTGTAAGTCCAGAAACAAATTCAGATTCAAACCTCAAAAAACTAATACCAAATTGAGGGAACAATTGTGGAAATGGCATGCTTCGATTGGCAAGTAGCCTTGAAGTGGTTAATCATCAAATTTACAATATGTCAAGCACCACCCAAACAAGTAATGCTAAATTGCTAATCCAATGAATATACATGAATTCTTAATAATAGGTAAAGATAAAGTAATAATTCAGATCAAACCGGGAAACATTATAAGAAATCATCCATATCGAAATGTGTAAACCTTGAACCAACTAAAAAGAAATACTAATAAACCCAAAACTAGACAAACCCAGTAAATAAATAAATAAATAAACCCAAACAATGAGTAAAGAGTGGAGAGAGAGAGAGAGAGAGAGAGAGAGAATCAGACCCAATCACTAGGGTTTGCAGTGACAACATCCATGTGCATTCCAACGAAGGACAATATCTTATCTGGCTGAGTTCCTGGGTATTCGACAATAAGGTTGCCTCTGTTGGGATGGTAAGTGACATGGTTGACGATCAGAGGGCCGCCGCCGGTGGTGGTGCTGTAGGGGAGGAGAGCGTCAAGCACGTGCCGGACGATCCTGTCCTCCTCTGGGATGAGGTCTGGTGGGTTGTTCTGCACATATTTGGACTCACCGATGAGCTTCGAGAGGAGCGTCACGAAGGAGTCTTTATTGAGATCACCCAATGCTTCTTTAAGGGAAGATGAAGGCGCCATGGACAGAGTTGTTAAAAGCAGAGCAAGAAAAACCGTAACAGAAAATTCAGCATTGACTTGGGGTATGAACGTTTGTATGTATGTGTATATATATATCGTTAACTTGTTATTTTCCTTTATTACTTTTTCCGTTTTCTTAACAAATGATGTTGCTAGGGAATTTTTTTTTTTATTCCAGTCACTTCAAATCTATTTAGAGTGACAAGAAGTAAAATAAAATAAGATAAAATGAGATAATTTGTAAGTTCATAATTCGTATAGTGAAATAAAAAGTGAATAATTTTAAAAAATTTTTAAATATTTTCAAAAATTTTTAACGATTTTTAAGAAACTAAATACACCTGACATTAATAATTACACATCCCTCCTCCTCATGAATTAAAAACTATTGGGGGTAATATGGTTTGTCTAACTTTTTTCTAATCTCCAAAGTTTAAAAAATAATATTTTGTTATTATTACACAATATCACTAAATTATAAAATGAACTAAACTATTTCAAATTTACTTGAATTTGATTTTATCATAAATTTGCTCAAGCTCAACTTAAAAGATAATTGAATTGAAATTTAAATCACAATTCCAAATTTATTATAGTTGTGTTTGTAGTGAATAAAGTGAGATTGATTACACTTGAAAAGTGTAATTACAAATCCAACAATTAAGTTATAAATTATGTATCTATTTAATAATTTTATAGTTTTTGATTATTTTTAATATTTATTCTATTTTATTTTTTCAATTGCAATGAAAATAAGAAAATACTCAGGATAAATGATGATTAAAGTGATAAAAAGTAGACTGTGATTCGAACACCTCGACGACCGATCTGAACCAAATCAAGAACAAGACTGGAAAAGCAAAACAAAAAGTGAAGAAGAAGTAAATTGTGGTCCAAACACCCACACGGGTGGTTCGGATCACTATGGTCTGATCTGTGCGGTTTTCTAAATTTTTAAAATTTTTCATCTTAACTTTGAATAGAAAACTTGTGCAGCCGTTTTGGCCACTTCTCTCATACACTTTTCTCTGTAATTTTTAGGTTAGTGTTTTATTAAAATAGATTAATGTAGAAAGTTTTTAATTTAGTTTTTGAAGAGTTTTTGAATTGATATCTTTCCGATTCGAGTTTAATTTGTTACAAAGAACAGTACACGTTTTGTTTTATTCAAGGAAATTTATTTTGTTTTCGTATTTTCTTTTTATTTGTGATTTTATTATTTCATTCATACTAGATTGGAATTTTATTCTTGATTTAACCTAGTAAAAATGGGTGAATCACTATAATTGATGAGAAATGTATAAATCCATCCATACACGTAAAGTGAAAACTTGCATGTATGGGTTTATAATTTTTAGATTTGTATCATTTATTTTTAAAAGCTTTCGAAAACAAGTTTTCTTGATCATATTGTCTGCAATCATTGATAAGAATTATTGATTAAATATTTCTTAATAATTTTGAAATAAGTAAATCAGATTTGAATCTAAAAATGAAATATCATTATATTTTCTGAGTTTCTAATCCTAAATGAGATTTGAAAACCGTGTTTTGAAATCTAAAACTATTTTCACGAAGATAACTTTCAATTTATTTTTCCTTTGTGTGAAACTTAAACTGAGATAAAAAAAATCAAATCATGAAGTAGTGAATTCACCCAAATTTGTAAGTTGAATCAAGATTTTAAATTATCTTGAATGCATAGTGTTATTGCTTTCATTTTAGTTTAATTTAATTATTGTAATTTAATTTATTCATTTAGGCCCTGTTTTGCAACCATTTCGTTTTCAATTTTTTGTTTTTGTTTTCAT
This sequence comes from Vitellaria paradoxa, assembly GCA_019916065.1. Classification (NCBI taxonomy): domain Eukaryota; kingdom Viridiplantae; phylum Streptophyta; class Magnoliopsida; order Ericales; family Sapotaceae; genus Vitellaria; species Vitellaria paradoxa. Next base: position 8,040,577 of record CM034242.1, read on the forward strand.
TTTTTTGAAAATTGAACATGAAAATGCGTTTGGTAAATTTGTTTTCAATTTTCAAAAAAATGAAAATTATTTTTAAAAATTATGAAAACATAGAAAATGTGTTTTTTCAAGTTTTCATTTTCAGTTTTCAATTTTTTATACAACAACTACTAGTTACAACCATCAATTACTATTATTCACTAGTTGTTACCAATATCCAACTACTGCCGTCGTTACCTTTCACTCATCTCCGGTCATCACGAAATATATTATTATTTAATATAAAAATAATAAATTAATATATAAAATATATTAATATATAAATTAATATATTAATTTATACTAATATATAAAATATATTAATTATTATATTAAATAGTAATAATAATATATTAATATATAAAATTATATTAATATATAAAATTAATAATATATTATTCTTATTTATGTAAAAATATATTAAATATAATTTAATTAATAATTACTTTTATCATAATTAATTTAACATATTAAATATATTAATTACGTAAATTATATTAAATATATTAATTAACCAAATTATATTAATTATAATTGAATTTAATTTGTTAAATTAATATAAAATTATTTTATTAAATTATATTTAATTAATAATATAATAAATTATATTTAATATATTTTATTTTTATTGAATTAAATTATTTTAACAAAGATATAATTAAAATAAATACGTTTAATTAATTTAAATTAAATTAATTAAATTAATATAAAAATAATTTAATATAAATTGTTTTTAATAGATAATATAATTAAATTATATTGCATATATTTTATTTTAATTTTATTGAATCAAGTTATTTTGAAAAAATAATATAATTAAAATAATTAGATCTAATTAATGTAATTAATTAATTAAATCAATTAAATTTAAGTAATTAAATTAAATGAAATTAAGTTAATTAAATTAATTACTTTAATTAACAAGCAATATATTCTATTAAATTATTTTTAAAAATAAATATAATAAATAATGTTTATTATATTTTATTTTTATAGAATTAAATTATTTTTAATAATTAATATAATTAAAATAATAAAATTTATTGAATTTAATTAATTGACAACTGTAACTATTAACTAACAATTATCGTTACCAAACGTGTTTTTAAGTTTTTGTTTTATTTCCCTACTATGTAAATAAAAAAAAAATTAAAAACTGAATACAAAAACTAAAAAACTGAATATAAAAACTGAACACAAAAACTGAAAATTGACAGTTTTATCAAACGGTCCCTTAGTAATTAGTTAATCAACACTTTTCAAAACCTAAAACTAATTTTCATTTTTTGTTTTTAAAATAAAACCAGTAGGTAAAAGAATTTAGAGAACCTATTGTTCAATCTCAAAGTTTCCTATGGATACGATTTTGAACTCGCCAGATAAAATTACACCGTACACCCTTATACTTGGGGGTTTTCTTAGATGCAATATTTAAAGGCGGTCAGAGATAAAATGAGATAAAGTGAGATAATTTGTAAATTCATAATTTATACAGTAAAATAAAAAAGTGAATAATTTTTAAATGTTTTCAGAAATTTTTAAAATTTTTCAATAATTTTTAGTAAATCAAGCGTATCCTATAACATTAAATTCAATCAAAACTCGACAAACTAGTACTCGATGAATACATTATAAAATTATAAAATTATTTGATTTTGACTCGATTAAAAGATTGGTAGAGTCAGACTGAGGATATTATAAAATTGAACTACTTTTTTAAAAGTTTAGGACCCATTGGTAAACATTTATATTTTTCTTTAATAAATTTTCATTTTCTATTTCTTTCTTTAGTTTTCAGTTATCGTTTTTCTCCCGAAATGAAAATGAAAAACAAATTTGGTAGTACAATTTTGTTTATAGTAGTGAATTTTATTTTGACAAAATATTTATTTTTATAAAATTAATTTAATTTAGTAAAATATTTGAATAAAATAAATCATTTTAGTAGAATTTAATGAAATTTGATAAAGTGTTATGCTTAGAGCCTAAAATTGACAAGGTTTTTATGAAATAAAAAAAAAAGCATGAAAATATCCCCCCTTTTTTTTACATTTTGGGCTTAAATTTTTAATTAAATTTTAATTTTTTGGTAATAAAACATAAAAATAAGTCTATAAAATACGTTTTAGATACTAATTTTTAAAATTTTATAAACATAAACAATAAATAAATAAATAATTTATTAAACAATGCCTTAACAAATTTAATCAAATACCCCCCTTCTCAAACTTGGTTCTGCCATTTGCAACCCTAAATTAGCTGGAGAAAGGATTATACATAAATTTATTAGGGTCAGGTGCATTTTTTCCTTTCTCCTCTTGTAGAAAAATAAACCTATTTTTCTTTAGAAATGTAGGAATTTTAATTAGACTAATTATTTATTCAACGTCAAATTTTATTACTGCCATAAAATCTTATTTTTAAAATAATCTACGTAATAAAAAGGATTTGTGAACAATTTTGGAATTGTTCAAAAAAACCAAATCGTAATAGAAATTTCCTTTGGAAAGGTAGCTAGGAAGCGGGATTTGCCTTAATTTTCCATCTGTTCTTAAGGATTTGATCAAAAATAATTTGAAGGATAAATTTAAAATTGTTTTATTTTTATTTTTGATTTGGTTTTAAAATTGTTTTATTTTATTTTTGATTGGGTTTTAAGTTTACAAATTGAAATAAATGAATAGATAATTTTATTTTCCTCGCATTTTTTAATTGTGTTGATAAATCATTGATTCGATCACAATTTTAAAAGTGAAAAAAATCAATAGCATGTTAGGTTATTGATATTAGTTAGCAATTAAAGTTTTATTATTTTCACTGTTAAATTAAATTAGTTCCCACAAAATTCACTGATGTGCATAAAAACGCTATTTTTTTATATAATTATGAGGAAAAGGCAAAAAGAAGCGTGATTCTACTCAAGGGGGGGGGGGTTTGATGCCCAAGTAAAATCAAACGAGGCCCCTAGCCCAATAATTTGCTTTATTTGAAATATCTTTTGAAAGTAGAATTCCTTCGTACTACTTGGTTAATTTACCCACCAATTGATTCGATTCCTTTGATTAATTTACCCATCAATTGATTCGATTCCTTGGTTCCATTTCCCATCAATTGATCATCTGATTCCTTGCTTCCATTTCCATGAATCTGTGGGTGTCTTTTTTATAAATAATTTAAATTATAAATAATAATACACTTTTATTGAGTTCTAGACAAACATGGATCATGGAAATTCTTAAATACATCTGACAATTTTAACATGGATTATATTTAAAAATTTTACTAAAGTTACAATTATGGCCATAGAAGATGATTATGTAGTGAAATAAATGTGGGGATATTTTTAGAGTTTTAAAGATGGCTTGGTCCGTTTGTGAGTTCATGAGAGGAAAGAAAATATTAGTTGGGAAAAAAACAAAAAAAATGGTTAAACGATTATATATTTTTTATTTTTTTGTAAGTAATTTAAGAAAGAATGAAAAATAACTTTTTTATCTTTGTTTACGAGGTGAGAAGAAAAGAAAGGAGAAGAAGAAGTAGATACCATTAAATTTTTTGAGTAATTAGAGTGGAATCAATTTGTTTAGCTTTAAAATATAATTCTAAATTTATTTTTTATTTTATGAATAAATGTGTTATTTTAAAAATTCATTAATTCACTTTTTTTCCTTCATTTCTTCTCGGTTCAGAGGGAATACAAAATTTGAAATTTTAATACTCATTTTTTTTGTCATTTATTTTCATTTATTTTATTTTTTCTTCTAAAAAAATTTACAAACAAATTACTAATTTTAAAATATTTTCTTTTCTCTTCCTTTCTTTTCATTTGACTCCATCCAATTAAACGGACTACAAATTATATTGAAAATTAAAAACCCAATCCATGGATTGGTTTAGCATGGGTAAAATTGTCACATGATGATAATATGGTACACTTCTATGTTTTGAGATCGATGCAGATGCTTCTACCACGAACAGTACTTTCTCCTGAAATTCCTCCAATGGCTATAAAATGCCCCTCTTATGTCCAACTCTCTCATCTCCCCTTCCCCCCCCCCTCTCGTGCCCCTATTTCCTTACTTGTTTACAATATGCATGAAAGGCTTTACGACGTCATAAACCATAAAGTCAACAATGGGATTTGGAAGGAATTAAAACACCTATAAAAAGGCCGCCTCCCTTTCCTTCTTCTCTTTTTTCTGTCTCTCTTTTTTTTTTTTTTTTGAATAACCTACACACACCTCCTTCAACACTTAAGTAATTATATTTACATCTGTCAATATTTAAAAATTATGTTTATTTTATTTATTTTGAAATATTATTAATATTGACCCCTATTCCATTAAATCGTCCATTAAAACTTAAAAAAAAATCAAAATAACTAAAATTTTAAACTTTTCCTATTTTACCCCCTCTCTCACATTTTCATCAGTTTTATCTATAAAAATCTCGTAAATTTAATAGAAAAGAGTTAATGTTAATAACATTTTAAAATAAGAAAGGTAAATATAATTTTTAAATATTGAAAGGTGTAAATATAATTACTCAAATATTAAGGGATATGTGTAATTTACTCGTAGTTTTTTTTAGATGACTATAATAATAATAATAGATTCCCAATTATAATAATAGGAACTTCTTACTCATGATAACTTATACACAATAAAGATGTGTTTGGAGTGATAAAAAGTAAGATAAAATAAAATAAGTTGTGGGTTCATAATTCTTACAGTAAGATAAAAAATGAGTAACTTTTAGACATTTTCATATATTTTAAGAGGTTTATAACAAACCAAATGGAACTTAAGGCGTATTTATTTAAACACACACATGTACAGCCAAAATTTTAATTGTTTTTTAGGCATGAAAGTAGAACAGCAAATTAAATTAAAATGAACCCAAGTTGAAGTTTAGTACATGATAGCAACAGCAACTCAAGGAGACAAGCTCCAACTAAAGAAAATGGAGAAACAATTCAAATCCAAGAAAATATCCTAATTTTCCTAAACTGTCTACATATAAAGGAGACATGTTTTCAATTGTTATTTTTGCTGGGTACATATGTTTGCACACCGCAGAGAGAAATAGTCTACATCTATGGAGATTTTTTTAATCACGAGCCCTTTAATCTTTTAAAATAAACGGTGTAATTTTTAATTTATAACTTATTAGCAGGTAGGGAAAAATTAGAATAACAGAGTCAACATAAAATTTTAGTGAGTCTGACACTAAATAATATGTATAACTAATTTTTTTATTTTTTCTAAAAATAATGAACAAAAAAATTGTCCTTACGCCGTTATCGTCATTTCTGCCAGTACATATAATATCATGTGCTATTGGAGCTGCTGCTGCTGCTGTAGATCTAGGAGTTCTAAGACTTCAAATCTGGAGGATGGACCAAGTGTTGGTGAGAGAATTTGTATTTCTTACCATTTGCCAAAGTTCACTTCTTCCATTACCCTTTTCTTCGATCGGGAGATGCATGTTTGTATCACTCACTTCCCTGTGTCATTTTCTTGCAGGATGGGGAACTTTTTTTTTAGGTGGATTTTTAGTTTTGATTAATTTGACATTTTTGTTTTTAAAAATTTTAAAAAAAATTAAAATATAAAAGAGTAAATTCGATCATTTTATAAATTGACAAATAACCCAATTAGTTATAAACTAATTAATTCCCTAGATCTCAAACGATGCCTAAGACTCTTTTGAAATCTTTGAAATGCGTGGGAGAGAAAGAGAAAAGAAGAAAAGAAAAAGAACAAAGAAAAAGGATAAAAGTCAGAGAAGTTATAGAAAAAATAGTAGTTTCTTTTTTATTTGATTGGGCAGGAAAAGGAGGAGAGGATATAAAAAAAAAATATATTTAATTTTATGTTATTTTAAAAAAAATAATCGTATCATGGGATGATGTTTATAAAAGACAAAAAAAAAAAAAAAAGGGAAAATGTGAAGAAGCAATTTTTCCTTCTTCGCTTATAAAAAAAAAAAAAAAAAAATTCCTTCTTCCTTGGTTTAATAATGTCTTTCCTTTTCTATTTAGCTAGGTTGCATTTAACAACCACTAACTTAAAAGTTATGTTTAGTTACTCAATTTTTTGATTTTTTTAAATAATTAAATTTATCCTCTTATATTTTTAAATAAAAACTTAAAAAGTTAATCATTAAAAAGTTAATCTTTTTTTTCTTTCCAAACACAAAAACATTTAACTTTTTAATAAGTAATTAGTAACTAAATAAAAAAAATAATTTTTTTCTTCTCAAACTCTACTTTTTTTCCACTATCTTCCATTTTATACGAAGTCTAAGAATTTTAAAAGTAATTCAAGAATTCCCCCCCTCTCACTCTCTCCTCCCCTTCCATTTATCACATGATGTAATAAAAGTTAATAAAACAACAACACTAGCTTGAGAATATATTGTAACATTAACAATATTGAGATAAAAAAAAAAAAAATCTCCTTTTATGACTAGTGGGCAGTGGAAACAAACTAAAAAAAATAGTTCTACAAAGGGCTCGAATAGAGTCAGATTTACAAGGTTAAGTAGGCCTTCCTCAATTATGTGCTGAAAGGGAAACCAACAAAAGAAAATGACACTGGCAGTTTTTGAAATTGATCAGTGAGGAGTGCCTCGTGGGTAAGGTGATCTCTTGGTAGGGTTCCCTTTGGAGTGTATGGAAGTGTCATTTTAGCAACAGTCCTTGTTTTTTGGGAAGGCCGAGCAAAGAGACAGACATTCATCTTTGTAGATAAGAGAAAGGCAATGATTACTGTTAAGGCGGGCTGGGGATTCGAGCCCATGCACCGAAGAAGACTAAACCTCAATACACTCTCTCTCTCTCTCTCTCTCTGTCTCTCTCTCTCTAAATATGTATGTATATATATGTGTACAATGCCTTTTACTGATGTCTGTGAAGGGAAAATTTTTACTGTCCAAATCTTGGCAGATATTTACCATTTCTTAACTCACTATCACAATGCAATAGGTACAGAGATACTGCTTTTTTTAACTTTTCCGGAGCTGGGTTGTTCTGTCAGGGAAAAACCAATGGTCTGGCCAGCAAGTTTTGCTGCATTGAGCCAATCCCATGTTGAGAGTTGTTTGCATTTAGAAAAGTCATGATTAATTTATATAAAGGTATTTAATTTATCGAACTTCACTGAAAATTGTAAAAAGTAACAAAATTTTATCAATTTTTTCTAATTAAATTTTATCATGTGTCATTTTTATAACAATTTTTTCAATCTAACTTTTTGCTATCTAAACACCTGTACGTGTCTCTTTTTTCTTTCTTTTTTTTTTTTTTTTGAAATCAACATTCCTTCACTTACCATACGAGTTGATAATTAGTAATTTAATTATATATTTTATATAAATTTAAATTTATTAATCTAACACATTTTATTTAAACTAATTTTTACAGGGCTGAGCACAAATCGAATTTGAACTGTTTTAGTTGATTTAACAGTCTCCACTCATTCATGAGTGTGGACACTGAATTCATGAGGCATCACAGGGCTATAAGCATCGATCGATCTCATTCAAGAGGAGAGATGGTAAGGTGAGGGCAAATTTGTGTGGCAGAAGAAGAGAGGAGGGGACCAACGCCTTCTCTGATATCAAGTCCTTGAAGTCATGCAGGGGCTTGTTCTTCTCTCTTAGCTGTCTTTAGTTTTATTTCTGGCTACAACTTCTAAGGGTGGGGGGGCTCACAAGACTACTGAAGGTTAACTTCTGAAGATTAACTCCTGATTAACTTCTGAAGAATTAAGACTACTGAAGATTAACTTCTGAGTACAGTTAATAAAACAAAGAGCACGTGCAGTTCAGGATCAAAAAATATATATTGAGTGCAATTCTTGTTGATTAATGTTATTGAGCAGACGAAAAGAAATTTAATTAAGAGCGTTCTCTTGATGTTCGAAAGCAACAAAATTGAGAAAATATTGATTTCAGATCATAAAAAAAAAAAATGAAAGAAAAAAGGAGTAGGAAAAAAAAAAAAAGAAGTTTAGTGCTAAAAAATCAAAATATAAATTTTATCATTAAATATATTTGAGTGATGTAATATTGTATTGGCATTTCACTGATAATTCATGGTGATAAATTCGTGTGATTATTGAACATATAAGAATTTTTTATGCAAAAATAATTATTGTCACTGCATATTTTAGTATCACACGTTTTGTGACACAGCGTGTGACTTTGAATAAAATTTGAACGTGAGTTGTTGAAATAATTTCTCACTAGAATCCACATTTATTTATTTATTTATTTTAGTGGTTGTGGGTTTCAACTTCTCTTCCTCGGAAACCTCATGCACCTTTTAAACCATATAAAAGGAATTTATCAAAATAAATAAAAAAGATAGATTAAAACATGAAAAGTAAATTTTATTTTCGTTTAATAGGTAATATATGTGAAATTAATAACATTGAGGGTTACCTCAACCGGTAAAATCTTAGATTTACTCTTCACAGGTCATTACTTTGAGTCTCCTCAGGATAAAGTTCATCTGATTATTAAATTCAAAGTCTCCAAAAATTAATTGAAATACGTGTAAGTTAGTTCAGACACACTAAGATATCAATATATATATATATGTGTGTGTGGAACCAACATCTACTTCATGAGATAAATATATATATATATATATCCAAGTGACCACAAGATCTAAGTCATGGTTTAGTCCATATTTATCTCTAATTGTTTGAATCCACTACCTATAACCAAACTCTATTAGGAGAGAGCTCCTTCGTTTTGATTTGGCTGAGCCAAGATAATTTACATGTGAGGACAGCAATTGCGATTGATGCATTGACAAAACCTGGGTAGAGTTACATTGTTAGCCTATGTCACAATAGTCCAACCGTTACATTTCGCAATTAATAGTTATAAAATCCATCCAATTCTCTCTTTAAATTGATGAATTTCAATTTAATTTGGTTGTGGAATTCCAACTCGAAAAGAAAAAGAGAAAAAAAATTCAGCATGTGCAGACATAACATTTGAACACAACAAGAAATTAGTGTTTTGGTAATGAAAAAAATAATATTAGTGTAAAATTTTTATCACTAAAGATATTTTTAGGGTGTATGGAGAGAAGATATATTTGATAAGGGAAAAGAAAAAGAAAAATGTACAAAAAAAGAAAGTAAAAATAAACTCTAAAATTTATATCCTTATTTAAATAGATTAAAAAAATATAATAAGTAAAATAAAAAGTATTAGTCAATAAATAAGTTTTTAAATTTAATTATTTTTAATTTCAAAAATATCATGCACTTTTCTTCTATTTTCGAATAGAAATCAAGGAAAAGAAAAAAAATTTGAATCCCTATAATTTTTTTCTTCTCCCCCATTTCTCCTTCTAAATGTATCCTTACTGATATAGGAGGCGTTTGGAATGATAAAAAAGTGAGATAATTTGAGATAATTTATACGTTCATAATTTGTACAATGAGATAAAAAGTAAATAATTTTTAAAAATTTTTAATATTTTTCAATGTACCAAACGTAACAAACGCACCAAACGTACCCTATGATATTGTTATTACAAGTTTGACACGATGAGTCTGATACTAAAAAGTATTTCATTAAAAGTTTAACACAAGATGGCGTGTCATAAAAAAATTATCTCATTTACCAGTAAATGGTAGCTAGTTTTAATACTCACTAATTTTATCATTAATTTATTATTTTTTTTAATGACGAATTAGTGTTGTTGGGAACATAGAAGAATGTGTAACCAAAGTTAACTATTACTAGTGTCGCACTTTTGGTCGCGATTTTGCGTGTGGATATTTTTAGGAGTGTCAAAAGGGTTGAATATAACTCCCGATCACATGATTCTAGAGAAAAGTTTTCTCTCAGACAATTAAAGCATTTTCACCAGGGGGCATGAACTCCTTGGTGCTTGAGTGAATTCTCAATGAATGGACAGTCTTCAATTCAATTCAAGAAGTCAATATTGTGAAATGACACTTCTAATTACTAGTGGGATTGCCATTTTATATATATACATGATAGATGATATATATATATATATATATATATATTAATATTTAATATAATCCCCATTGAAATGACCGCCCATCGAGAGACTTTACTCAGACATCTGTATTAGAAAATGACACTCCATTACAAGCTTTTACCCATTGTAATATTGAAGCCCTAATCTCTCCCTTTTCTTTCCCCCATTTTTTTTTAACTTAAACTTCATCCTTCTTTTTCTTCCAATTTACAAAAACTTCAAGCAGCTTCAGTCACACACAAATGAAACAATCAAACCACGTAAAACAAAAAAGTAAAAATAAAAATAAATTAAAGAATAGATAGAAAAATAAAATTACTCATACAAGTCTATCAAACTAGACTGTATGTTTTACACACCTTGTGGCACACTTTTCTCAAACAAAACTACAAATAATTTAAGTTACACTGGCTGTTATTTCTTGCCCTTCACCATCCCAATTAACTGTGCCCAAGCCGGAGCTCAAGGTCTAGCTCTTCAATGGCAGAGCCGTTATTTCGGTTATCCTCGTTATCCACGGATGCCGAAGGATCCGTGTTGCTAGAGTGACAGAGAGTGGAATTAACGCTCCGTGCCGCCGCCGGAAAATTAATGGACGGCGTGCAAGACGAAATCAAATTGTTTGGTGGGTAGGGTGAGATAGAGAGGAGAGTGGAGGGCGAGTCCATTGCACAGACATTATTAGGGTTCGGCAATGAATAGAGGAGACATAATCCGCCATTAGTGACGAATTCTTGAGTTGGGATTATGAGAGTATTGGAAGGAGCGGCGGTGGAAGAGGAGGTGGGGTTCTTTAGAGTGGCGACCGGTGGTTGGGTTTGGTGGAGCCTGGCACGATCGCGGCGGTGGACGTTCATGTGGCCGCCGAGGGCTTGGGCTGAGCGGAACTCCCTCCGGCAGAAGGTGCAAGTGTAGGACCTCGGGGGCCAAGTGGTGCCCATGGAGTGGTTAGTGTCTTCTGCAAAGGCTCGAACCTCCCACGAATCATCTTCTTCCTCTTGGGAAGGTGGAATAATATTAGGGTTCCACATCCGGGTGGAGCTAGGGACGGTTGAACTAGGGTTGAGTTGTTGAGCTTGAAGAGATTGATCTAATTTTTGGAGGTGGGTTAGGGAGAGGAGACCATACTCAGCAGCCATGGTACTACTCTAGGTAACATTTAAGATGGATGTGATAAATTAAATAAAAAAAAAAGAAAAAAAAGAAAAGATGAGGTGGAATGGAATGGTGAAGTGGGTTAAATAGAGGGATGGGGTTACTGTGGAAACAAGGTCAAAATAATAATAATAATAAATAAGTAAATAAATAAATAAATAAAACCTATCGCCGGAGATATCACCAAGATTTGAAGCAAGCAATGGACTGTAGTGGTGCCGCCGCCCCCCGGGGGATAATGACAACCTAAGATCTGTTCGGTGTAATTAAAAATAATAAAAATAACAAAAAATATAATTTAAAAATTTTTTTGACATTTGACATTTAACCACTAAATCATATTTTTCAGATATAAATAGTAAAACTTATTTACTTTTACCTCAATTTTTTGGAGAGAGATACCATCTAAACGGTTTTTTTTTTGTTTCGTCGAAACGGTTTTATGTCTGAATTTATTAAAAATTATTAAAAAATTTTTAAATTTTATAAAAAAGTTACTGAGATTTGTGAAATGTTATTAGAATTTATAAAAATTTGTTGGGATATATAAATATATATAAATTTATAAAAATTTCATGAAATATAAAAAATGTAAAATGTGTTAAAAAATTGTTAAAATTTTAAAAAATTTTCAGTGTTTTCTAGAGTTTCTTGTTGTGTGTAATGGACCTATTATAAAACGGCCACCCATTTGGTTATCTAGTGAATGTAGAGACAATAATTTCTCACATTGGCTTCAACGCTAGTTTGATTGAATAGGTTATACAATCTTCATATATCTTTTCGTTTACAGGGGAAAATTTTTGAAGAGGGTAATAGATATTTAGAGTAATATATAAGTATCTTTACCGAGGAATATGTAATGACAAAGAAAATTAAGAATGGATGTCTGAGATGTACAATAATTTTGGAAAATATATTTAAATATATATATATATATAGATATAGGAAGAAAAACATTGTTATTAATGGAAAGATTTTTCTTCAAATAATATTGTAATTTCTTTTTTTTTTTTTTTGTAATTCAGGATATCTGAATCAATTTGTGTATATCTCGATAATTGCTGAAGTTTTTAAGTTAAAGATCGAATAAACTTTTCAATAATTTTGAAAAAAATCAAACTAATAACTGTTAAAGAGTAACATAATTGAGTTAATTCTCAAAATTAATATTACATTTTCGTGATAACATTCACTGTTAATTTGTTTATTTATTAATTTTTCAATCTTGAAGTACCCCATCCCTCCCCCCCCCCCCCCAGGGGGAAAGGATGGAAAATTGCCCAATCAGCCAAAGTGTGTTCATTAATTAATAAAATTCTAACTAGGTACTCGGCCACTTGGATGTAGACCGTCAAGTATCGTTAAAATATGACAACTAGCTAGTCCACAAATGCTCTCTCTCGTTCGTTTCTTGTTGTCCCATAACCACGAACCTTTTATGATGAAACTTCTCAACATGACCCCCAAAAAAAAAAAAAAAAATAAAAATAAAAATAAAAGCCTAAATTTGACGAAGGAAATGGTCGTCCACCATCGTATAGCTATTTTCGCCAACGACTTGAACAAGACAAACTAATCTTGACTCTCCTTGCCTGCAAATAAATTTACAAGACTTCTGGAATAAAATATATGTGTATATATATTCAAAACAATAATCAAATTGATGTGAAATATTTGTAATTTTTTATTTTAAAATAATAGAATATAAAACTTTATTTTGATTACAGAACTACTATCCGCAGAACGAAACTAAGAATTTAGTATGGGAGAATTAATTTTTATAAAATTTAATATTTCTTCAAACCTAAAAAATATAATCTCAGAATCAAACCCTCTATTTGAAAATCATCAACAAACAATGTAAATTAATAGTTATGAATTTAAAAAAAAACAAGTAAATATATAAAATTGATTCACATACTCATTTAAAAATTATTCAATTGACTAAATCAAATTATTAATTGTCCAATTCAAGAATAAGTCTTATATCTTATTAATATGACAATTCAAGAATCAAGTTTTATATGTTAATAATCGTCCAAAGTAAAAGAGTTGAGATGGTCATATTTAAAAAAAATAATATATTTATAAATATCTTATATTATACCAATAGATTTTTTTTCAAAATTTGGGGGCCATGACCTCCTATTGTCATAGTATATTGTCATAGTATAGGTCTATCTCTGTACCGCAACATCATATTCTAATTCAACCTTTTTGTAAGTTTTGCTTCATTTAATAGTATTTTTACTATATTTTAAGCATAAAGTTTTGATCTTAAGGGCCTGATTGGATAGTGCTAAAATTTCAGCGGAATAAGTTTTAGAGAGGGTATAAGATAAGAGGGGATATTATATTTAGAAGGCTGGCCCACATTAATGTAATGTTTATGGAGGGGGATAACTTTTGACTTGATTTGGATGTTTTATAAATAAGAGGGGGTGAATGATGGAACAAGCAGTCAAATGACTCTTTTGCCCTTGTGGTGTCCCAAACTTGGGTACCCATTAAATTAAATATTAAATTACAAAATCCACTCTATTTAATTATTTTTGGACAATTTGAAGTTATATTATTTATTTCATTGAAAATTTAATTTTTTATAAATTTATTTAAATAACTTTTTTTAACTATGTACTTTTGAATGGTTGGTTATTATCTAATTTTTTTTAATTATATTTATTTTGACTTGTTGGCCTATCTATTATTTTTTTACTAACATTATATTTATTTTGATCAAGTTAACAATACTATTAACGAGAACAAAAAAGTTAAAAACAAAGGGTTTAAAGAGGGATAACTTTTAGTTGTGGTTGAAAAGTGCCAAAAAATTATCTCTCAAGGGAGGGAAAATGGAGAAGACGGAAAAGCTAAGAGAGGAGAAGAGGGGGCAAATATTTGCCATCCAAACAATGACAAATATCATATCAAGGTGGGATCTACAGGTATAATTTTTGGGAGAAGGCTTTTCCTTCATCCAATCAGGCCCTAAACTAGTAAAATTTAGCAACAACTTTAGCACAAGCACGCTATCTCCCTCTCCCGCTCTCGTTTCTAGTGAACAACAAGGTTTGTATATAAAAATATATATGTTGGTTATATAAATCGAGGAATTATCTGTCAAATGCACATACTTACAGTTGTATTAATTATGGATCTTATCGCTGATCAAAAAAGGATATTCTCGACGGTCGGGTTGGCCTAACAAATCATATTCACTCATCAATTGTTGTAATTTTTTTAAATTAACCGACAAGAGGCTCTTTTAATCAAGACAAGTATAAGGTCCCCTACAAACCTTGGGGTAGGAAGGTTACAAAAAAATGTAAAGCTAGGTACTAGAGAGAAATTAACTGTGAATCTATCTTATTATAGGAGAATATATATATATATATATATATATTACCATTTGCCTCATGTCTATATCAAACCAATTAGGTGATAATATATTTTAGTACTAATATTGCTCGATCTGAAATTTCTAAGAAATTTGTTATATGAAAAATAGGAAATAAATTGGATTAAAACAATAAGGATTGGCATTAAGGAAACAGTTAGCTAGCTAGCTAGCTTGCCCTGGTTTTATACATACATATATGTGTGTGTGCGTGTGTGTAGATAGAGACTGATTTTATACGAATATATACCTAGTTTCTCGTGCTGCAAGCTTAATAAAACAATTAATGTGGGAAAATGTATTTTTTCTATTTTTCTCCACAATATTTTTATATAATTATATTTGAGTCTCTATAATATGTGAGGTACAAATTTAATTAAATTTAATATATTTCATTAACTTTACATTTTGACTCAAATAATTAATCAAATTGAGGTTTTGTGCTATTTTTTTTTTATTGAAAGGACATGAAGTATTTTTTATTCAAACTCTAAAACTGTAAAATATAATCACTCCTGTATAAAATGATTAACAAAATTTCATGGTGAACAATCCAATATATAATTGATTGATAACTTGATATATATACAAGATTGTTGACTTTTAAACAACTATTTCTCGTTTGAATATTGAAAATCATAGCTTTTTTAATTGATTAATTATAGTATTCAGAATATTATAAAATTCAATTTTTTTAAATAACAAATTTGATACTTTATTCAAATAGTTTAATTAGACAATAGTGCAATGAAGAGCCATTACTATAATTGATATGTTTTTCTTTTTTTTTTTTGGGGGCCAGGAGAGTGGTAGTTTTAAAACTATCTCGTTTGGAGTTAAAAAAATAAGGTAAATTGAGATAAAATGTGGTTTATGGTTAATTTTGACGTCATTTTTCTGAAAAGTTACAAACCGTGGAAACAGTTTTTCAAATCCGTTTCCACGAATTCAAAAAAATTCACAAAAAATAGGAACAATGGTACTCGTTTGAAAACTTTTGACACAAAAAATATGATTGTATAAAAAATTTACATATTCGGTTAACCTACTTTCAAATTTTATTAGAATTTTTTGAAATTAGTGATGACGGAAAAATTAGAGGTAGATGAGTTGTTAGAGATTTATAGAGTTTTGTAGAGTTTTATTTTATACCAAACGGAGCGGATTCAGCAATCACGAAAGAATATCGTAGTTACATATAAACCCGTTTGTGTTGAAATATAACCTCAGCAATAACTTTAAATCAACCTAATGGTCAATTTTTAGATATGGGTTAAGTACAAAATACAACTAAACCTAAGTGAATCTTTTTTAACCAAAATATAATAAAAGAGAAATGTGCTATAACGTAATTAAGTTATTGTAACTCTAATTATTACACCGATTGTTACTTTTTTTTTAATTATATTATATATTTTAAACACACCATTCATCATAAAAGAACATAAATTGTGAGAGATTGAATTAAAATATTTACACCGATTGTTTCTTAATTCCCAAAAATTTACTGGGAAGCTCTAATTTTCAACTTCGTTTTTCCCCCCACCCAATCTTAAAACAAATAGTTGAGTTGAGGTTTTAACGTACGTTTTGCATTCCTCAACCGGTATACGGCCGAATATATGTTATCAATTTCATGGGATTCACACTCGCGCGCGCACGAAGGATATCAATTTCATGAGATTCTCTCTCTTTTCACTCTCGCACGGGTATCTCTGAGAGTTTAGTTCTGAAAATCGGCGTGTAACGTGGTTACTTAACATTTTTGTATTCCTTTTGTTCCCATTACACTATTTTTTTTTTTTTATTACACCTCTGTTACATTTTTTATTTTTTGTTATTATTATATTGACCATTATAGGGGTAGTCATCTTGACAGACCCATTTGAATCAGATCCATTTTTCGAACTTAATGAATGTGAGATTTGAATTTTTTAGAAATAAGATAAGATTTGGATTTTTTCTTTTAAATAATTCAGATATTGGATCAGACATGAGGATGGGACTACATTCGTCCTGATCTATTCAGAATTCGATAACTAATCCGAATCTACCCTGATTCACCCCAAATTCAATATTCGATACTTTTTGGAGATTGAAAAAATTAGGATTAAAATTTATGTTATGAACTATTATATTTTGTATTTGCTACTTTGAGTTAAGATAATATTAGTACTTTAGATTTATGTATCTTTATTATGTATCAGTTCGTGAAAAGGTACTTTGATGAAATATTTATTTTAGATATATCTATGTATTATTTTGGTAAATTATTATTGTGATGACATTTATATATTATTTTGATTTTGGAGAGAAATTATTTGGTAGTAATAAGTTACATATACAATCAAGTTATGTATCAAGTTAGAGGCGGATTTGAAGGCGGATGGAAGGTTTGAATTCTCAGATATCCATGGATATATCCGTTCTCTATTTGGAGCGGAGATGGAGATCTAAAAAAATATCCGTTCGGAGTTCAGGGCTTGAAAGGTTCAAACTTTGAATTCGGATATTACTATATTCATCTCCGATTTACCTCGTTATCATCCCTATATCATTATCGCTTTTTAAAATAATGTCTAGAGTTTAACTAATAATAGTAAATATAATATTTTTCCAAGTGAAATGAGATAAAAAATAATAAGAATAAAAATATAATTTATAAATAATTAAGAAAAAAATAATTTTGAATAACTACTACAACTGAAGCTCAATAGTCGGTTCCATCCGCTACTGTATATATGCTCTCGTGGAGTTCTGTTCGACGGTGGCAACCAAGTGCATCTAGTGCTTTTCCATCTTTCGACTTCAATTTGTAGTTTTTCACCAATCATCTATTTTTTTTTTTAATTTCTAATTTTAATAAATTTCCCAACCGTGCTGTCTAGCCAAGCTTATTAAGAAAAGTTCCAGAGCCACTCTTTAAGCAAGTTACGAATTCTAATAAAGGTACAAAGTCAGATATTAATATCTAATGAGAGGGGCAAAACGGCTAAAAAATTTATGACAATCCATCCAATTTTTTATTTTAATTATTTTAAATTCAGAAATAATAAACATAGGATGATTTAATACTAAATAAAGGGTGCGTTTGGAGTGACAAAAAGTGAAATAAATTGAGATAAAGTAAGATAATTTGTAAATTCATAATTCGTGCAGTAAGATAAAAAGTGAATAACTTTTAGATATTTTCAGAGATTTTTAAAAATTTTCGATTGTTTTTAGTAAATCAAACGCATCCAAAGTCATAAATAATAAAACTTGATATTTATTCAATTTTCATGTAATGTAGCCTTGGAGTTCCATAAAATTCTAATTTTTTTTTTAACTTTTTACATTTTCTATCAATTTCAAGGCTCTAATTTATATAATTTTATGACTTTTTTTTTGGAGCTCCAAACATACTCGTAAATAAAATGAGTCAAAGATGTTTATATCTTAATGTCATTGAGCTAAAATTATGAGAATAGAAGTCAGTACTGGTCGTTCATAATAAAGCCTTTAAAAATTGAATAAATATTAAATTTTCAATTAATTTCATTTTATCATGAAGTCTTGTTTGGATAATGCTCGTAGTAAATAATGATTATAACCATTGAAAAGGAACGGTAAGCACAAGAACAACAATTTGATAAATAAGTTGATATGTTGTATGTTTTTTAAGCTTTACTAACCAATAACACAATTTAGAAACACTTGAAATATTCTCCTACTTCGACTATGGAACTACATTTTACTCATAATGTTGAAGTTTCACGCCTTCTACCATCATTATCACGCTATAAATATATACGATGAGCATATGTATATATACAACGAGTCAATGAATGGGAAGCAACAAATGGTTCTCTGCAGAGATCCTCAAGCACGGGCGAAGACTTGATGTGGACAGTGGGCTAACGGTGATCGTGGAGAGCACGTTGGACCAAGTCGGCACCGGAAATGGTTGACGCGACGGCAGGGCTATCGGTTTTCAAATCCTACCTCATGCAATGCCTCAACGTATGAGTCCGTGTATCATATTACACATAAATAAAGTAACGTGCGTGTTGGAAAAACACAGCCATGCCACCGGGCATTTAAATGAAAATTATGGTTGTAATACGTCTCTATTCAGATTATAATCTGAAATACAGACTAAAATCTAGTTTAATATAAGAAGAACGATTATTTTCAAATCACCATTATGTTATATTCTTTTAAATAAAGGAGGCGCTTAGAGTGATAAAAAGTAATATAAGTTGTGTGTTCGTAAATTATGCAGTAAAATAAAAAATAAATAATTTTTAAAGATTTTCAGATATTTTCAGCGTTTTATCTCGCACCAAATACATCCAAAATGATATTATAAATAAAACATATTAAATAAAATAATGAATTTTATTTTATTTAATTTGATTCTCAACTCACCCCTCGTTTACGCACATGCCTGCCCCTTTGCAAAATAAAGGACTCCTCCTTGGACCCTTTCGGCTCAGATAACTTGGCTTAATTTGTTTTGCTTTTAATTATCACTCTAATGCCAATAAACTATGCTGTAAAATTTTAATCTAATTGCCGCATTAATCTAAACTAGTTACTTAAAAGATCTCTTGTTACTTTAAAAATAATAGGTCTCTTGTTGGGTGGAATTTTCTCCTGCCATTCACCTCTCTCTCTCTCTCTCTCTATCTTTCTCTGAGGTTACAAGTTTGGACAATGAAATTTGATCCAAGTATATGTTGGTAGGCCCAGCCCATGACTACAACTGATGGACTGGACTCCGGGGGGCAAGCCCATAACTTAATAAATTTATGTGGATTTTGCAGATAACGGGAGCAAAATTTTAAGGGGCATCATTCTCTGTAGCCGATTCCACTTTGAACAGTTGAGTTTAGATCGGATGGGAAGGTTGACCACCGGGGATCATTCCGGCACGGTGCTCACGTGACTCACGTGGGAGCTTGAGAAGTAATACAATAATCCCTTAGGGTGCGTTTGTTTACCGGACAAAAGATGTGGGATTAGAGCCCTCATCCGTGGGACCCACAATAATGAAGTGTTTGTTTGGATTTTTGGTTAATCCGTGGGACCCACGGATTAGAGTGTTAGTGAGTAGATTTGGGGGATGAGTAAACCCGGGAGTTAGGGTATTATTAATCCCCTTTGCCGGATTGCTTTCCTCTAAGACCCAAATGTTCAAAATTATTTTTTATCACATTACATATCAAATCATATCTTTTATTTCACTTTATATCCCACTAATCAAATACCAAAAAAATAATCCTACATAAAAAATTAATCTCATCTTTTATTCAATCCTATTAATAAGTCACACGGCATTACTTACTTCCATCGTCTAATCCCTCGAACAAACCCTTAGTTCCAGAAAGTACATTCAAACTGAGCGGTGAGCAACGTTAATGCTTGAGCCTCGTGGGCTGCATTGTGCACGTGTCAATCACTGAACGGTGGCTTGCCAGAATTTCGGAATTGGGATGCGCCGGATGCGTGAATTGAAATTAAAAAACAAAATTAACACAGCCAAAAGGAATTGATTTAAGGAATTATTTGATACTGAAATAATTTGTTCACGAGAACTTTTTTTTAAAATAAAATGATTAGAAATTGGAAAAAAAAAACTAATCGGAAAAAAAAATTATCTTTTCTTCTATGATGTTCAAAAAAAGAAATTTAAATGCCTAGGAACCGTTAGTGACATTTATATTTTCTTATCTATGTTTAGGAATTTTTGTTTCTTTTATTTTTTTTCTGATGTCATTTTTTAGAATAAAATAATTTTAATTTAACAAAATATGTAAATAAAGTATATCATTAATTTAATGGATGCAACAAATATTAACAAATTATTTTGTTTATGGCCTAAAAATGACAAAATATTTTTGAAAAAAAAAAAGAACATGAAAAATATAATTTTTCTACTTAAATTTTGGTACTAAATTCTCAGACAAGTTTTTAATTTTGTAGTAATAAAAATAAAATACAAGTTTATCAAAAATATTTTTGTTTCTAATTTTTAAAATTTTATAAATATAAAAAAATAAATAAAAACGTTATTCAGGGTGCTCTCAGTTATCCTAGTGGATTTGGAACTCCAAATATTTATATTAAAAATGAAAAAAAATAGTAAACAAACTGAGCCATTAAATATTATTTAGTTTTTTTTTATTTTTTGGCAACAAAAGAATGAAAATAAGTTTATCAAAATACGTTTTTATTTTTACCTTCTAGAAATTTATAAAAATAAATAGAAAAATAATAAATATTAAGGATTTATTTCAACTACATCCTTATAGTTTCGGTTTTGTACATTTAGACCTTATAGATTTTAGAAATATGCACCTACTCCCTTTGAAATTCGTATTACATTTACTTAAACCCTTTTTGTTAAATTTTTCATTCAAAAAGTAACTTTTAACAAATTTAATATTATAAAATTACCTTTATACCTTTAGTATTAATAAAAAGATATTTATATTATAATAGAGCATATATTTTTTTATATAAAAATTATATTATAATTAATTTATTAAAAAAATTTTGTGAACCTTTTCGATATTAGTGCTTTAAATTATTATGCTTCACGTTAATATTTTAAATTATTATTATATATAAATTAGTAATTATATATAATAAATTATCATTATTTTTTTATTAATAAACTAATAAATTAAACATGAAAATAAAAATTACATTATAATTAATCTATTAATTTTCTTGTGAACCTTTTTCTATATTAGAATTTTAAATTATTATGCTTCACATTATATTATATATAAATTATTACTACATTTTTCTGTTAATAATCTAATAAACTAAACAAGGAAAATAAAAAAAAAAAATTAGTTTTCCCTTTTCTTTTACTTCCTTTATATTAGTATTAAACGATAAAAGAAAAATCTTACTCTTAATTTTCTTTTTTATGCATTTTTTATATAAATAGTAAGGGTATAAATGTAATTTTATTGCATTTAATTGGTCAAAAATTAATTTTTAAATGAAAAATTTAAAAGAAGAGGTTTGAGTGCACATTTGTGAAATTTTAAAAAATTTAAGTGCACATTTATCAAATTTGTAGAGTTTAAATATGCAAGATTGAAACCACAAAATGTGTAAACTAAAATAAACTCTAAATATAAATGTCATCAAATGGAGCTAATTAACTAACTTCAAATTATAAGGGCTCCACGTGGAACTTTCGAGAGTTCATAGCTTAAATTGAGGGGGGTTTGAAATCTGGAACCCACCAATCCTCCCAAACAGAAATAGACTTCCCATCCCCAATTTGCCAAAGCAAATCTGAGATCATCCTTCCCCCAAAGTAGAGTAGGCCACACAATAGATCAAAAAGAATAGGGTTAAATTGTGAGAAACGAGGATTTAGAACAATATGTAGCTTTGAAAATTTTAAGTAACGAGACAATTTTTTTTTTTTTGAAACCCAAAAAAAAAAAAAAAAAAATCCACTAACTTTTTTTGGCTATCATGGCTTGATTGAACTGGTAAATATATATTTTCAAACTCTAGGCCTCCCTACTGCTTTTAGGTGAATAAAGAGTATCCCAACTTAAAAGATGCAGAGATTTGGATTATGCTTTTCCAGCCCACCAAAAGTTAGCAAGCATAAAAGAAATTTTGCTGCAATCATAATTAGGAATCTTGTACAAGAAAAGGAAGTGATTCAGAGTCGGCAAAATTGTAGTTTGGGTGAGAGTAGGTAGCTACCAGCTTTGTTAAGGAAGTCACCAACCTAAGATCTGATATTTTCTATCAGATCAAAGAAGACAAATCTCCTATAGTAACCTCTGATATTTATTTTTGGTTAAGAATTAAGATTTCGAGTCATTTTAATATTTGGACCTATGTTTTTGGCTAAGAATTAAGATATCAAGTCATTTTAACATTGGAACATACGATTTGATTTGAATTATAAAATTTATCTTATTTTTTTGAGTCTAGTTGAACAAAGTTCTATTAGTTTGGACTATGGGAATTAGCCAAGTGACCACTCCTTTCTTTATTTCTTTTATCTTCTTCTATCTGTGTTTCCTTCTTTCTTTCTAACATTTTTTTTCATTCCCCATATACATTGATGATGACCCATTTTCGTCTACGCATCGTAGGCGTCACTACCAAGGCATTGTTCGGTTTAGGTCTTACGCAATACCTATTGAGTTTTATCTCTACCCTCACGGTTTTGTCCATCTTCTGTGAGAAAAGCGTGCCTAGCTTGACAGGAAGAGAAGTTAGGGTCCTTCTATGGTGTCTCAGTGTTCGACTCTTAATCGATGTGGGATGTAGTGGTATCATCACACACATACACACACATACAGAGAGAGAGAGAGAGAGGGGGGGAAGAGGGAGGGAGGGAGGGGTGGAGGATAGTGCATATCTAGGTTTTTGTTGTTATTCATACTTCTTGTTGTATTCGAAATGAAAGATTTGAGGGTAAATGGTACGAACTCTTGTTGTTATTTCGATCATTTGCATGAGGAAAGGGGTGGAGGATAGTGCATATCAAGATTCTTGCTGTTACTCATACTTCTTGTTGTATTTGAAATGAAAGATTTGAGGGTAAATGGTACGATCTCTTGTTGTTATTTTGATCATTTGCATGAGGAAGATAAATACACTGTCATTGAATGAGGGGAGTTTCCATTTATTTGTCAATTAGCATAATTTTAATATTAATTATATCATTGTTAGTGAAATCTGAGGTGCCCGTCGAGTCCAACTCATTATATATGTAATTTCTAGTCAATTTTTCGTTGTGTGGAGCAGCACTCATATTGTAGCCTAGCAAAGGCATGTCCCACGCTTCTTTTAACTTTTTCTTTTTGGTCAATTAAGATTTCAAACACCGCGGAATCCAAACGTGCTATAATTGTAATGGGTGTTATATTTTAATACACACTTGTTTACTTGCTGGACCACAGTTCATTGAAATGTATGGACATTTTTACCTTCATTGAATATTAAATGGAGGATTGGATTATTTGTCAATTTGATGCTGATTGGTTAATTTGAAGTTAGATTTTTTAGAAAAGAAATCAGTTAACATGCTTGCACGATTGCGAAGGAGTTCCGAACTTATATATATATTGGTCTTTTTGCTTACCTTGCTGGCAAAGTACTGCAAAGCATTTCCATCTCTAAGTCAGTCCGGTAGTTTAATGGGATTCATTACTCCAAATTGCATTGCAGTGCCAAACAAAGAATTTCAATTCATGAGTTCCCTTCAGTCGAACACATTCAAGGAAGCCCAAAGTACAAAGTCATGTCGTTCTTTGTTTGGAAGTCGAATTTGTCAAGTGGAAAGAATGAAAACCTTAGAAAAGTAAAATTAAATTAAGATTGTTAAATTCATTTTAAGTTTTAGGATATTTTAAAAAAATATTCATAAAAAATATAATAATATTATCATATATATATATATATATATAAAGTAGAGTCTGGTCACACTGCTACGCCATGTAAGACCTAAGTTACACTATGATTGTAACACATGATAGTTAATTATAACTATCTTACGCCACATAGTACTTAACTTGCGTTACGGTTATAACGCGTAACACCTAATTATAATTATCTTAATTATCTTATAATGATATTAGTATTTTACATAATTACTACTTATTTATAATTTTTAATTTTATTTAAACTAGAATATTCATGGATATCACTTGATATTTTTATTTAATTTACACTTCTATTTATCATATAACTTCTTATTTTTTATTTTTATTTGAAACAAATTCTTATTTTTTATTTTTTTATATATTTTAATAAATTATTATTTAAAACATAATAAATATTATTATTATTATTAAACAATATAATGTAAAAAAAATATTTACCTTGTTAAATAAAGGTTTTAATAATAAATATTATTATTATTATTATTAAATTGAATAACATAAAAAAAGTTAGCCTGTTAAATAAAAATTTTAATTTATTTACATAATTTATAGTTATAATTATCTTGATTTATAATTATATAATTTAAATGAAATTAGCATTGTACATAATTACACCTTATTCATAATTTTATTCAAATTAGAATGTTCATGAATATCACTTGATATTTTTATTTAATCGACACTTCTATTTAATTATCATATAACTTCTTATCTTTAATTTTTTTATAATTTAATAAATTATTATTTAAAAAATAATAAATATAATATTATTATTAAATAAACTAATGCAAAAAAAATTAATCTGTTAATAAAGTTTTTTAATTTATTAACAAGTAACAAGTTCTTTATTATTTTTATCGTTAGGCAAAATAAGTAATATATCTTAAATCAAATTATAATATTATTTATTAAAATTATATATATTGTAATATTATTTATTAAAAAATTTTAAAATAACATTAGAAATTAAAAAATAAAAATGGCAATGAATAAATCAATCTGATTGAAGTGCCACTCAAATTTTTCTTGGATTTGAACTTTTAATTTGATCAAAATAGTATTCTAATCGGAATAAGATAGGATTTCGAAATGATATTCTAATCTAAATAAAATAGAATTCTCCTAAATGTAAAATCTATAAATAGATACAAAGTCTTCTTTTTTTTTTTTTCAAATTTCTTGGAGACTTTTTAATATTATAACAATTTGCTCTTTAACTTTGCGATTTGTAAGGTATGTACTTAAATTTTAATTTTTTAAAATTTTTATATGTAATTGATATGTATTTTATAAGTTTTTATATGTAATTAATATATATATACACATTGTGGTAGGAACAGTAGAAATAATATTTATAAAGATTGTTTAACTAAATGAGTAAATGTTATTATTCTTCAGCTATTTTGATTTTTTATTTTATTTTTATTTAGTAGAATTTGAATTCAATCGAATCGACGCTATTAATGGTATCAACCTTTTAATTTGTTTTAGGTTCACTAGCTGTTTGCTTGAATTCACATAAACAATAATACATATTACTTTCAAATATATTTTTACAATTTAACTATTTTAACATATGATAAAACTCTCAACTTAATTATATAATATGGCAAATCCGTGTATCGTACGGATCATATCACTAATATATATATATATATATGTGTGTGTGTGTGTGTGTGCGAGGATAAAAAAAATACATCCACGCGTAATTATCATTTCAACTGAATTTGCTTGAATGAACCTGAAAAACAAAAACTCGTAAGAGAGATTGGCTGAAAAGAGTCCCGACCAAGAACTCTTCGATAGTTAAGTCAGAAGAGACTCAAGATAATAATAAGTGAATTACAAATGTTCAATTGGTAATAGTGAGTATACATATTTTTTGGACTAAATGTTGTATGTATAGTAAGAAAAAATGAATTAATAAACAATTGTGATAATAAATGAAAAAATAATATTATTATAATCCCTATATATAAACACGTATAAAGTAATTTGCTTGGGATTTAATATCCATTACTTAGCATTGGTTGGAGGACGTCGGTGCGATGTGATAATAAAAAATATTTAAATATTATATTATGGGTATGTTTGGAGTTGTATAAAATTGTAAAAGTTAATGTTTCATATTTTGTGCAGCGAGTAGAGAATTTAAATTTTTACTATTTCATAATTCGTATTTATAAAGATGTGTAAAATTTTGTATTATTTTGTACCGACTCCAAACGTTGCCTGTGTCTACCACTCCTTGTTGAGTAAAGAACTGATTAAATCAACACGAGTGTTGAAATTATTACAGGATTACATTTATAGCAATAATTAGGTAGCACTTATACTTTTAGCAGTGGGGCCCGGTTGGAAAGATCAAAGACAAACAAGCCAACCTGAGCACTTCCTTGCTTGGTACGTATATGCTCGAAGTCCATGATCAATGTCCAAGGCAAGTATAAAGAAGCTTCGTTAACTCCCAAATTGTCCAATCAGTTGAAAATATTGTACAATGGTTTGAAATGCATGCATTCGCAAATTATTATACGCTCTAGTTGTAAGTCAAACTGAAAAGAAATGGAATTGGTAATTGAGCACGTGCTTGTTTATTTAAAGCTAAACAAGCAAGGAAAGGAATACGAAAGGGGCTCAAAGCCAAGTGGGTGTTAGGTCGTTCATTCTTTTTCATACAGATTTTGCATTGTCTTTTGCTTGCAAATTGAGTACCGACTTGGCTAAGTTCTTATTAATTAAACGGTTTGATTGGTGGTCTAATGATAATCATGAACTGTAACTGTAGGTGATCACCTGGTAGCTACATGGGAGCAACATCCAAGTATATTTATACAAGTCATAACAATTATACAAAAGGATACACATTTGGATCGAGAGCAGCATAGTTTGGCAACATCAAAAACAAAAAAAAAAATGCCAATTTTTTATATGATTTTTATTTTTTCTATCAATATTTATATACCAATATTGATAGAAAAATATTTTAAAAAATCAAGTTTTAATAAAAAAAATCATATAAAACAAAATTTAAACTGTTAAAATAAAAAAAATAAAAGATAAGGAAATAAAATTCAGGGAGGAAATATAAAGACTATATCTTGTCATATATATCATAAAGGTAAAGAAGATGTCTTTAAATAAGTTTATAATGATAGATATGTATAGTAATGATTTACGTGCCAAAATAAAACTAATTACTTACAAAATACTAAAATATAAAATATTCTAGTATAAGTAATATATATAAATAATATATTATAACCTAATATAGAATATTTTAACACACTTACTTAAACTTAAGATGGTAAACTAACTTGAGTTTGAAAATAAATGAATTCTAAAAATTGCTGAACCAAATAGTAGAATAAGTCATAAGTGTAGAATCTGGAGATGTGTGACCGTTAGCAGTAACGAAGTTTTACAGTAAGTTGTTTAAAAAATTTTGCTGCCACTAATATGATTATTTTTCATATTGGAGATTGAAAAATAACTAAACAGAATATATGATGTGTGAAAATGGAACAAGAAAAACAAAACAAAAAAAAAAAAAATCGAAAGAAAATAATAGCACTTTGCTCTCCAGATTTATGCCCAATAAGTAAAACTAGTATAGGTAATAGATTTAAATAATATATTATAACTTAATAGAGAATATTCTAACATAAACCCTTCAGGGGT
Source organism: Vitellaria paradoxa (assembly GCA_019916065.1). Lineage (NCBI taxonomy): Eukaryota > Viridiplantae > Streptophyta > Magnoliopsida > Ericales > Sapotaceae > Vitellaria > Vitellaria paradoxa. The sequence goes on from CM034242.1 coordinate 8,068,286, forward strand.
CCGATTGGATGGTGCTAAAACTTCAGGAGAATAAGTTTTACAGTGAGTATTATTTTTAGAAGATTAGGCCACATTAATGTGATGTTTATGAAAGGGATAACTTTTTACTTAGTTTGGATGTTTTATAAATAAAAGGGGGTGAATGATGGAAAAAAGCAGTTAAATGACTCTTTTGCCTTGTAGTGTCCCAAACTTAATTACCCATTAAATTAAATATTAAATTGTAAAACTCACTCTATTTAATTATTTTTGGACAATTTGAAGTTATATTATTTATTTCATTGAAATTTTAACTTTTTATAAATTTATTTAAAGAACTTTTTTTTAAATATGTAATTTTGAATGGTTAGTCATTATTCAATTTTTTTAATTATATTTATTTTGACTTATTGGTCTATCTATTATTTTTTTACTAATATTATATTTATTTTGATCAAGTTAATAATACAATTAACGATGGCTAAAAACGTCAAAAACAATCAACTTAAAGGGGAATAATTTTTGACTAGCCCCAAGGATGTCCAAAAATTGTCTCCTAAGGGGAGAAAAATGTGGGACCTATGCCAAAACTTATCCCGAGGGGGGGAAATTGACTTGCCAAACAATGACAAAAGTGTGGGACCCACACTTTTGACCGGGTATTAGTTTTGGAGGGGGTTTTGACTGTATCCAAGTAGGCCCTCAATGTTATCAAATAGAAGCGATCACTGGGTTAAAAAAAAGACTTATTTAAGGATTATTTTCTTTATTTGACATATCATTCTTTTATAATCAAGATAAAAAATATTAATATTTGGTTTGTTAAGAGAAATATTGGATTTGCATACATATATATATATATATATATTAAGTTTTTACATAAATGCTCTAATTAATTAATTTTTAAAGGCTAAATTATATTTATCTTCCTTTAATATTTGGGTAATTATACATAGCATCCACAATATTTAAATATTACATTTGTATATGTTATTTTGAAACATTATTAATATTGACCATCTTCTAATAAAACTAGTCATTAAATTTAACATAAAATGTTAAACTAATCAAAATTTTAGGTATTTTTCTTATTTTGTCCATTCGTTACGCACATTTCATCAAAAACTTTATATTTTTACTTATTTTTGAGATTTTTTGTTAATAAAAACTAATGAAAAAACATTTAAAATTTTAGGTAGTATTTGATTTATTTTCTTACTTTTTATTTTCTATTTTCTGTTTTGAGCTTATTTGTCATTTTGCACTTTTAAAAATAAGAAAAAAAAGCTCAAAATGAATTTAGTTACTTGTGTTTTCAAAGCTTGTTTTAGAAAACAAAAAATGAGTTTACACATAGAATAAAAAATAACAAAAATATCTTTTTGAGCGTTTTAAACCAAAAATAAAAAAATTTTTTAATAAAAAAATAGAGTATTTGCTGTTTCCTGATTGTGGGATTTTTAAAACATCAAATAGAAAATAGAAATAGAGAACAAAAAAAAGTCAAATGCCACCTTAGTTATTTTAACATTTTCGATTAAATTTTAACAGTTAATTTATCAGAACAATGTTAATATTAATAATATTTCAAAATAAGAGAAGTAAGTGTAACTTTTAAATATTTTAAATATTGTGTGTGATGACTATAATTATTCAAATATTAAAAAGAAGTTAATGTAATTTATCTATTTTTAAATGAGTATTTTTAGTTCCAAATTAGTTAATAAAGACTCATTTCTTGTCGCACCGGCAAAAGAGTTTTGTCCCGTTTTAGCATACAATGGATAACAATTAATGATCTGACAAGACAGCTTAGTATTATTATATTTTGATAATCAACCTGCTAACGATGTTAAATTCCCGACTTATTAAGCACGTTTTAGAAAGAGTTAATGGCTTCTTTTGCGTCCGAGGACCTGCTCAAGGAATCTCGGTTCAGTTCTCGGGTTAATAGACAATTAACATAGGGTTCGTTCGGAATTAAAAAAAAAAAAATTTTCAAAAGTTTTCGAATTTCTTTAATCAAATTTTGTCACCTATTATTTTTACATTACATCAATCCCACCTTTTGATGTGTTTTGGTTTTTGTTGGAACTCTAAAAACTCCCATAATCTGAAATTGAATTAAAAATAACTTAACTTGAATTAATCCAAAAAAATATAGGGTAAATTACACCTAGACCCTCTAAACATTAGGGTAATTACACCTAGTACCCCTCAACATTTGAAATTGACAAATACCCCCTTATTTTGAAATGGTGCTAACCCCTGACCCCCTTCTGTTACTTTGAACCCTAACTCCGTTAAAATTTTATTATAAAGACAAATTTACCCATAACTTAATTAATTAATTACAAAAATACCTTCTCTTTCATTCTTTTTCTTTTTACTGTAAAATATATAAACTCTTTTTATACACACACGTATATTTATCCAGTTTACGCCGGTGGACAGAACAGAGCCGGAGAAGGGTTTGCTGGGAACGGTAAGCTCGTCGGAAAATTGGGAAAGGAATGGACGAGCAAGAGAATGTCGGGGCGTCGACCCACCTTGGCATCAGAAGATTTCACGATCTTAATATAACCCTAATGTCAAAATTGGGATGGATGATGCATACCGAACAAGACAGATTATGGGTTCAGACTCTCAGAGCAAAATTTCTTAGAAGACACCCTTTCAATGAGGCAAATTCTTCCACCTGGTTTTGGCGAGGACTTCTGAAGACTCGAAGCCTCATCCAGAAAGGTATGTTTTACTCAATCCCGAAGGGGAGATCTATCAACATATGGACAGATCCATGGATTCCCACGCTCCCCCTTTTTCGTCCTGAACTTCTTCGATCCCTCTGCATCGTAATCAATAGGCATACGAATCCACGGAATCAAGGATCTGAATCCACTGAGGCATCCAAATCCGTATCCCTGATTCCATTGGCAGCGACGATGGAATCGTAGTCGAGGAGATAGATCTGGAAGAGACGGAGACGTGATTCAGCTCCTTCCAAGGCTTCTAGATGCTTCGTTTCTTTCTCATCTTCCATCCATAACAAAAAATCAAAATTAAAATTCAAGAGAGAATGAGAGATAGAGAGAGGTCGGCACTGCCATTCCCTTCGCTGCCGACAGCACTGAGTTCCTTCAGCTACCATCCCTCAAAACCCTAACCCTAACACACAAATAAGGGTAAAAATGAAATTATGGAGTCAATTTTTTACTGACGTCATCATTTTAACTGTAATCTTAACGGAAGTCTAACGGAAGGGGTTAAGTGTTAGCACCATTTCAAAATAAGGGGGTATTTGTCAATTTCAAATGTTGAGGGGTACTAGGTGTAATTACCCTAATGTTTAGGGGGTCTAGATGTAATTTACCCAAAAATATAATATAAAATATATAAAAAATAAATATTATATAATAATATAAGCCAAATAATATTATAATATATATAAATAATTGAATAATTTTAAAATTTGGACTCGAATTAGTCTAAATCGAAAATGGCGTCAACCCAACTTGAACTGATCTAAACCAAAAAACAAACCAAACTAACTAGTATTTTTGGTTCGATTTAATTGGATTCTAATTTAAAATTAATTCAATTTCAAGTCTAAATTTTAGAAAAAAAAATTAATTCGATTCTATCTTAAGTACAAACCCGAACTAAATCTACCCCTACACAACCCTACCATCAGTAAATGGAACAATACATCTACGAACAAAATTTGACTCCCAAGAGTTTCGATTATTATTATTGTTGGGACATCGTTTAAAAAATCAACCTACTCACAAATTCATAACACAGTTATCGCTTGAGCGAGATTGAACAAACCAAATTTTTTAGGTGATATATTCACAACCAAGGCAACTGAAACTAAAATAAAATTAAATAAATTTTTATTCAAATTGTATAAGATTATTCCGTTAAAATTTCAATCTTACACGAGAGTGTGAAAAAAACGAATTGGAATCGAATAATTAAACCAAAATTTCAATTTTTGGTCCTTCGATCAATAAATTCGGTTTATTCACAATTTTGATTATTTTTTAGATACAAATTATGTTTTTGGTTTGGATCCAATTTAAAATTCGCAGAATAAAAATTCTAGGTTGATTTTTATATATAAATATATATACATAATAATTTGTACAAAAATAAATTTAGATATCAAATATTCATATATAAATATGACTTTAATTAATATAATAATAAAATAACACTTATACAAAATGTGATTTTAATTATTTCAATTACAATTACAATTACAATTACAATTACAGTTTCAATTAAAATCAAATTAAATTGTTTCAAATAGTGTAATTCAATTTGGTACTTCCTTACAAAATGAGAGAGGAAAACAATATTAGTTTGAGAGCAATGCACCTCGAGCCGTTAAATTAAAATTTTATGACATTGAAATTCAATAGTCTGAAAACATTCAGCCCAAGGTGTGTTGTTCTCGAGTTGACATCGAGATAATGGCAACCCCTAACGAATTTTAATCGAACGGTGTTATTTTTAAGTTGACATGAAAAATGATGTTACCCAAAATAATAAATAAATAAAAGAATAAAACCTATTCAAGACAACTTAATTACTAAGGGCATGTTTGGAAATTACACTCAACTTATTAGGTGGTATTTGATTTACTTTTTATTTTTTGTTTTCATTTTATATTTTAAAAATCTCAAAATAAAGAAACAGAGAATACTTTATTTTCATTATTTTGAAATTGTCCTTATTTTGGATTAAAAACGCTCAAAACGACTTTTTATCATTTTTTTATTTTATGTGTAAGACTATTTCTTGTTTTCTAAAACAAACTTTAAAAACACAATGTGACCAAATGTATTTTCAACTTTTTCTTTATTTTTAAAAGCGTAAAATAGAAAATGAGTTCAAAATAAAAAATAAAAAGTAAAAATAAAAAATAGAAAAACAAACCAAATGAGTCCTTAATTTTTGACCAATTTACCTTTTGATTTTTTTAAAATTATTAAATTTATCTTCTTATATTTTAATTGTTTTAATCATAAAAGATAAAAATATTAAATTAATAAAAATTTACTAACTTTTTTTTCTTGTCAAATATAAAAAATTAAATTTTTAGTAACTCGTTAATAACCAACTATGAAAAAATGTAACCACCCCCCCCCCCCCCCCCCCCAACCTCTTCAGACTAAGCCTACAATTGAAATAATTTGCTTTCTTTCTGCCTCTAGCGAAGGTCTTACGGCCAAAATCCCTCAAGTTTTTTGGTGTCTTGTGGGTTGGTGAAGTGTACAAATTCGACGACCTAATGATGAGAAAGGATCACCGCGAGCCCGAGGGGCTTTCACCCGAGAGTAACGGGCACACGCGCTATGAATGCGAGTGTAAATTTGTGGAGGTGGGGACCGCGTTTAAGGGCTCTAGAAATTCTAATGATGGATTCCCAAGAAAAGAAGGGCCTCGTGGCCGGCAGCAACCCGGTGCACTTCACCCAGTTTGTTCGCGTCTTCTTTTTTGACTTGGAGACCGCACGTGATCTCTCTTCCAACCCGCCCAAGTTGCAGAGGTTACATCTAGCGCCACAGTCGTCGCCGAAACTTTTGACTTTTTATTTATTTCAAATAAGGCTTTGTTTGGCTGGGCGTTTGGAGTTGTACGTATTAGCATAAACTTGTAAAATCATAAACTCGTAATTCGTATAATGATTAAAAAATTCAAATTTTATAAAATTTGTATTATTTCGTGGAGGTTCAAGCGAGGCAAAATTTTAACTTTATTTTAGCCATTTTTTAACTAAAATTTAATTTTTTTAAATTTGTAACTTTAGGGATGGTAATCATCACATTCTTAAAAAAAAAAAAAAAAATTCATACCCATATGAATAAAAGTTAAAAGACTCAAAGAAAATCTAACTCTTTCGTTACTTTTTTTTACTCAAACAAATAATTTTTATCCAAACAAACATGATTTTTTTGATTTCTATTGTACAAATGTGATTAACACTTAAAAGTTACATCTTTTAAATAAAAAATTAAAATTTGGTGAAAAAATCATATAAGGTGAAAAAAACGTTATAAAAAAGTTTCTAACTTTTTTTTTTGGTAACCAAACGAAATATAAGTTTTTCATATTTGTTATTTTATTTTAAATTTTTTTCTTATTTTACAGTTTAAACAAAAAGGTCTCTTTTTTATAAAAAAATATATTTAAAAATAAGAAACTCACTTGCAAATAAATAAGCCAACTTAAAAAATATATATATATATTAAATTATTTTGGCCGGACATAAAATTTTTTATTTTTAAGTGTATATTTTAAGAATGTGATTTTTTAGATAAAAGAAAGAAAAAGAAGAAAATTATATATATTTCTGTATAAATTAAATAGAACACGAATCATATATACCTATTATAATCAAACTCTAATGTACCTATTTTAATAAAACTTAACAGCTTATGTAGAGATATATCAGAATCATATTAGATATATATTAACCGCTTGCGAGAAAGCACGTTGATTGGTCGAAGACACGAGCAAGCGCGTTAAATGGCCAGACGGGGCAAAGACAGAAGTGTGAGGAAGTGCGTTGAAAGGTCAAAAGCGGGTTAAATGGCCGAAAGTATAAGGAGAAACGCGTTGAATGACTGTTGTACTAGTGAAGCACAATAGGGTCTCCAATAGAAAGACTAGGGGGATGTTGGAGATGAGTACGAGCATGGGATAGTTATGATATCCTAGGAACAAAAAAACAATGGAGGTGATATACGTGATAGAGAATGCAAAGTGAGATGTGGCGGCATAGGTGACGGTGACGGTGACGCCTACGCCGAGAAGGGCACTACGGGAGTCCAAAAATATGGCTACTTGATGCCTAAGATCTATGTATCTAGGGGCTCTGATACTATGTTAGATAAAAGAAAAAAGATAAAAATAAGGAAAAATAGAAAGCTATATATACCTAGGGTCGAAAATTATAAAATCTGATACCATGTTATATTAAAAAAAAAAAAAAGGAAGATGGAATAAGGAAAGGAAAAAGTATAAAGATATATATTTCTGTATATTATTGTAATGGGGAATTAACCCTATTTATATGGTGAAAAATAATGGGGAATCAACCCTATTTATAGGGTGAAAATGAGAAACTTAGATGACATTTGGTTTACTTTTTTATTTTTTATTTTATATTTTTGTTTTATGTGTTAAAAATTTCAAAATGAGAAAACAGAAAATGCTCTATTTCCTTTATTTTGAGATTTTCTTATTTCTTGTTAAAAACTCTCAAAACAACTTTTTACCATTTTTCATTTCATGTGTAAACTCATTTTCTGTTTTTAAAAATAAATTTTTGAAAACACAAGTAATCAAATAAGTTTTGAACTATTTTCTTTATTTTCAAAATCACAAAATGAAAAATAAGTTCAAAACAGAAAATAAAAAACAAAAACAAAAAATGAAAAATAAAAAAACAAACAAAATGACACCTAAATAGAGCATAAATTTTATATACCTAGTTTAATCAAACTCTAATGCATTTATTTTAATCAAACTCTACAACTTATATAGACATATATTAGAATCATATTAGTTATGTATTAACATGATTAACATGTCAAAAATTATAAAATAAAAAAGATATTTATTTCTCACTAAAAATATCATAAAAAATTAAAAATTTGTTAAAATTAGATCAACATATTTGAAATAAGTTAAGAAAGCCACAAGGTTTGAGCTTCAACCTTAATATCTATTTCTTACGTAGCCATTACGAACGATGGAGCATACAATTGGTGTGTTTGGAGTTGTATAAAAGTATATAAAATAAAGTAAAATTGTAAAAATAAATATCTCGTAATTCGTGTAGTGAGTGAAGAATTTAAAATTTCTTATCTCGTAATCTATGTTTGTAGAGTTTTGTAAAATTTTATTTTATTTGGAAGAACTCCAAACGAAACGAATATATTTTGACTAAGGTGGTGTTTGAAGTAGCCTGCCGTTTGGATAAATGTCACAGAATATATTTTAAAGTCTTGGAAAAGGAATGAAAAATAATCTATGCATTGTCCCCCTAAATTTTGATTTCTTCTTTGTGTAATTTAAAATTTAATAATACAGTTAATTTTACAATCAATGTTAACCAAATTCATCACGTATTACTAATAACTAAAAAAAAAATTCAAAATTTAAATTGTCATTGAAATTAAATTAAATATATAAAAATATATTTAACTCAAATATTTCAAATTTCTAGTCTATTTTAAACATTTCAACGTTAAATAATACTTAAAAAAAATAAGAGGGGGCCAGCTCATTCGTAAAGCAGAACCCTCACTCTTAAATAATAATAATAATAATAATAAAATCAAATATCATCAAGTTTATTAAGATTATTGAGCTCCCACTAGCAATATAGCAAACAAAAGGGTGTAAATCCATAATTTTTACGCTTGAGAAGTAAAAAATAAAAAATAAAAAATTAGATTTTTACAGTTAATTTTTTATTTCTTTTTTATTTGCATATATAGTTTTTTCGTTTAAAAAAATGTAAGAACATAAATTTAATAAATTTAAAAAAATTAATTAGTCAAGAGTTGAGAAGTCAAATTAATAAGTTTCCAGATGTTCTTGTGACTTTTCGCCCTTCCCCAGAGGGCAAAGGGAGAGAGAAAGGAAATACATCAACCAATTTTGGTAAGTTATTAAAAAAATAAGGTGGAAAACACCAAGGAGTCTAGTCGTTGCGGGCCATTTGAACGGATTAGGTGTGACGCGACCCCTCTAGGTGGCTGCAATGAGACGCTTGGGTCCATGAAAGGAACCTAAATATTGGGTCCATGAAAGGAACCTTTTGGTGTATTAAAAAATTAAAAAAAAATTTAAAAAAATTTAAAAATTATTTATTTTTTATTTTACTACACAAATTACGAACCCACAACTTATTTACTTTTATCTAATTTTATTTCACTTTTTATCACTTTAAACACGTTCAAAATTTTATGAATGTGTACCAATTTTAAGTCTTTCATTTATTATACGAATTACGAAATTAAAATTTTTATAATTCCAACACCCCTGTTATATAATAAATTACTTGAATTAACTTTTGATAATTTTAAATATTAATTGTTTTAAGAAATAGATTGTGAGAAGTATTTTAATGTTTGAATGCGTCGATTTGTACTCAACTTATTTCTTTTTACACTTTACTTTTTTTTTATTAATTGAAATTACATAATCATTCCTCTTATTTTTCATCATATGTTATAAGGGTCATGGTTATTTTTAGACAAATGAGACGATCGCTTAGGATCCTATAACAAAATAAGGCCACGTATATTTAAAAGTTTTATTAATAATATAAATATTAAATAATATCTTAAACCAATTAAAATTTAATAAATTTATAAAACTTTCTATTTTTTTTCAATTCTCAGTTTCTTAACTTTTTACTTTAAATTTATCCATACATATTATAATATTATAATTATCTCATGTAATTATTATTTTTTAATTTTATTTTAATTAATAAAAGATCTTTGACTTTCTTATTTTTAACTCTATCTATCATAATTATCTTATATTAATGTAAAAAGGCTTTTCAACTTCCACTTTAATTCTATCTATATAGATCATAATTATCTCATATGCATTAATTATTATTTTTTTTAATTTTATTAAAGGTTAAGACACCAACTTTCAAATTTTCTACTTTAATTTTATATATACATGCCAAAATTATCTTAAATTTAATGTATTAATTATTATTTTTTTAGTTTTATTAAACTGTAGAAAAAGAATATTGAACTTTTTATTTGTCATAATAATTATCTCACATTTAATGTATTAATTCTTAGTTGTTTTTAATTTTATTTAAAATTTTATGATATCAAATAGGTTAGGTATCCCTAAAAGTGTTGCCTTAATAGCCCTAAGCCTCCTTAAAAATTTTGCCTAAGGCCTTCAAATTTCTAGACACCTCCCTCTATGTTATAAATAATTATAATATCACAAATACTCTTATACAAAATCTTAAACTAAGCACCCTTATTTTATACTAGAAAATATATTTTAGCACAAATTATTGAGAAGACAATTTCCCAACAATATTTTTCTCTTTTTAAATTTTTTGATAAGTGAGAAATTGCGACTTAATTTTCAAAAACAATCCGTTCATGACATGTAAGTAACCTTATTTTGATAAATATTTTTAATTTTAAATATTTTTAAAAAATATTTTATATTATAAAAAATTAAAATTTCAGAATAATGATACTTAGAATTTGTTTGATAATTTTTGTTTGCTTAAAATTTAATTTTTTGATATATTAATTTACTTTTTTGGTTATTTTTTTTTGAAAAATTTATATAAACTCTGACTAAATAAAACGTTTTTAATTCTAATTTTTTTAAAAATACTTCTTATTATACAAAAATTAAAATTTTAGAATAATGATACTTATAATTTGTTTGAAATTTTTTTATTAAAGTTTAATTTTTGATGTATTAATTTACTTATTTTGATATTTTTTTGAAAAGTTGTATAGACTCCGATTAAATGACTTAGGAGTTATGACAAAAGTTTATAAAGAAAAATAGTTGAAAAATTAATTTCGTTATTTGATTATTAATTTAGAAAATAAAATAAAATTATTTTAATATACTTGTTAAAAGTATAAATATAAATAAAATATATTTTAATCTTTAAAACATTTTTTTTAATTTTCTTGTACCAGACTATCCAAATTTCTAAAGATTTATTTATGATGAGTAATTATGTCATTTCAAATTATATATAAAAATAAATAACTAAAGGGGTTGGTTTTATAATTTTAATTAATGAAAAAAAAAGTAGAGTGTAAAAGAAAATGAGTAGAGTGTAAATAAACTCACCTTTCATAATTTTAAATATTAGTTATATTATATAACTGTTATGCTTATATATATATATATATTGAGAACACGGAAAATACGTGACGACCACAAGAAGTAAGCCCATCAAGCTACATAGATATCTTGATGTTATTATATGTATCGCAAATGAGTGTACTATCTTTTTAATTTTCTTGCTAATAATATATTCATTTTGGTGTACCTACTTAATTAAATATTCATTTTATATCTCAGCTTTTCGGTGTTGTGGATGAAATATTTATGTTAATCTAATGTTAAATGCTGGGTACAAAATGACCAAACTGCCCCTTGTTTGAGATAGTTTTTTTTTTTTGGTTTTGTTTTATAGGTGAGTGGGAGAAGAGGGTGAGTACCGGGTGTTGAACCCGCGTGGGTGAGGAGGCCGTTAAAAGCTTTAAGACTTCATCCAAATCTCAAACTTCCTCCTTGTTTGAGATAGTTGAAGCCACGTGAAAGTTGAAATTTTAGCCCGTTCCCCAAGTGTTCTCATTTTTCTACCAATGTGAGAGAACTTGACACTATCAAATCTTATTCTGAATAAATAATCAGGTTTGGTTACTTCGAATGGTATTTCAAATCACTGCCAGCCACGAGAGGAATGATGGTAACTTCAGCTATGTATATATAAATACATATATTTATATATATGTATATATCAATTATGAGTAGCATCAATATTCAAACCGAGCTGTTGGCTCTATCTTTGTCTGTTTGGTCCTACACATATACAGAGGTCAACCAAGCCAATTTAGCAGCCTTAGCATTAATTCAAACCCCCATTTCAACCTTTAATTTGATCTGCAGAAATTAATCAGAACAAATTCCCTTTCGAGTTTATCATTCTAGAATCGGAATACGTCCAATGGGGAAGGCCGTAGCATGTTGGAGAGAGACGTTGAACAAGCATGTAGCTCATGCCCCTACTAGTTTTCGAAAGACGGACCCAGGAGCTACAACGTAAATGGAAAGGGGAAGCTGACGTTAATGTTAGTTACGTGACATTATTCTTTTGGGCCGATGGATTAAGATTCGTTAGTCCTAATATATATGCATATTTTTTAAGGGTATTGAGAAAATTCAGCCAATTTCTCTTATTATTATGATTAGGTGGTGACCTAGTACGACTCATAATATTTTCTTAGAAAAGAAAATAAAAGTCATAAATAGAGAAGACATATTGAACTGATTTGGGTCCTGATAGTTGAGAGTTTAGCTGAAAGCCTCTTGAGGATAAAAAAAAATGTGAATATATTAGAATCGTTGAATTTTAGTCCAATAATTCAAAAGAGTTGTTATTATAGAACTGACAACAGATCTGATGTCAGGGTCCAAATTCATATAAATATATCTAACACCATCATGGATTAGAGCTTGCATTTGACCCCAAACCTAATTAAATTGGAAAAAAAGTTCATGAGATAATTTAACCTTGCACCTAAACATGGCAACATGTCATCTTTTTTTTTTTTTATCAGTTAAGAGTACAGTGGTTGTATATATATATATATATATATATATTTTGGACAAAGGAACTTGTGAACATATTTTAAATAAGTTATGTATATCAAAAAAAAAAAAAAAAAAAAGAAAAAGAAAAAAAAGGGTAAACCATGCATTTGAATCCAATTAGTTGGTCCAAAAGAAAGAGAATAATTAGTTCATCATGATGTCAATTGTGAGAAGGTTTGCGGGAAGGGGTGCAGAGGATGGAGTTGGGGTTAGGACCCGAGCTTGGCTTTGACTTAGCCCAATAGACCAGATAATTTTTGAATTAAATTCAATATATATTTTGAGTGTCGGACTGGACTTGGCAAATTTTTCAAGTCCAAATGATCGGATTCGAAGTCAAATAAAATACATGTAGAGGTCCTATCGGGAAAAATACCATCCTATCAAACGATTTTGTTGGTGTATATAATTAAAAGGATACTCCTACATGTATTTACATATTTCTAAAATGATAGTCATGCGTAGGTATACAAATCTCTACCTCTCTTTGCATAAGGTTCTCTTTCTAACAAATTTTTATAGTAATTTAGCATAGGTCACATTCCTTGTAATAGAATAAAATGCAAAGGCACCGTTTGATGTGTGAAAAATTAACAAAAAAATATACAAATCTCTTACAATTTTTTTTTACCTTAATTACAAATTAAAAAAAGTTTTAACATGAAAAATTAAAAAGTTTGTCAGAATTCATTCGAATAGACTGGTTCAAACAAATTTTCACAATTCATATCTACATATTGTTTTTGTTAGTTGCACTCTAAATATCAAAAAATTATCTAAATTACATTTTAATTAATTTATTTGAACTCCAAACAATCCCAAAATACAACTAAGAGATAGAAAAATATAAACAAGAGCGTGGAGTTATAATCATGATTTTAAAAACAATATTACCTAATCGGTAACAGCCTCGTTGAAACCAAACAGAGGACAAAATAGATGAGAGTGGAAAACATTTCGTGAAGAAGCCAGTCAAACATGGATGGCCCTGAGGGAGGGCCAGGCCATTCGGAGTGGGAGAGGAGAAAAAGAGCGACGGTCAAGGGTGGATGGCCCCAAGGAGGAGGAGGGGCCGCCCGCGGTGGTGGAAAGGGATCCAGCGGCGGCAGCAACATTTTTTAATTGTTTTTTTATATGAAAAAATTGTCAGCCTCCTCCCACAAGGTCTTAGCTGCAGCACACCACCCCCCCCCCCCCCCAAAAAAAGCGTGCTCAACTTCCTTCCCCTCATATAACCATGGTTTGCTACCCCACAAGATCATAAACTCATCGTCTGACCCCAACCACAAACACCCATCTAGGTTTCATTTAATCATATTAAAATCATTTTCTTTTTAAATTTTATACAAAGTCATTTTTTATAAAAATTATAAACATTGTCTTTGTCCTAACATTATTTCATCAACAAGCCTTAAAGTCATTGTGTAGTTGAAATTTTAATTAAATCACAAAATATGAATGCTAATACAAGGAGATAGAAATGTAAGTAGATATGGTGCCCATGAAAATTACTCTGTCAATTACCGAGTCTATTTAACAAAAATCACTTATTCACTATTGACTAGATAGATGATAAATGAAAAATTTATTATTTTTACAATTTTTTATCCTACGATTAAAATTATATATATATATATATATATATATATATATATATATATATATATATATAATTAATTAATTTAATATATTATCTATTCGGGTATTTAAAGAATATTTTATGAGTATCAAGTATTAGACACTCTATTAGTATAAATGGGTACCAAGTATCAAGTATTGTGTACAATACAAACTAATATTAAACTCGTCCCAAAATCATCAAACAGAACAAAACATCTAAATATAATAAAACACGATTTGTTAATATCCAGTAGAAACTTTTTTAGTCAAGTGTACTTGTTTAGAAGAAATCGTAACGTCATAACGTGGTTTTAGGTTTAGAAAAAACATTTTTAGTTATTTGTACTGATCTAGAAGAAACCACAACATCATAACACGATTTTAAGCTTAGAAAAATTGTATTATGATTTTACAATTTCATTAACTATATTTTTACAATTATTTTTTTGAGAAGATATTTGAACAATTTGTTTGGTTTTTAACTTAAAAAAATCCTCAAATTCCTAGATAAATTAATCTTTATTTCCACTGTTTAAATATTTATTCTTACTAGCTAATTAAACTGCGCATGTAGTTCTCCACGCGCTTTGGAAACTAGGTTGCCTATCTTCAAATCTTTGAATACTAAATAAAAAGTTTAATTACCAAAAAAAAAAAAAAGTTTTAGCTACATTTTCCATATTTTATTTGTATATTTAAACTTTTAGGATGTGAGAGAGATGGCCAGGTTTTGAGACTTTGTCCCCCTCCTCCATTCCCTTCCCTTTCAGTGCACTCAAATCACTTTTCTACGTATTTTTATTTATTTTTTAGTTTTTTATTTTTACCTAATCTCTATATATTCAAATCTAGTGTTGCACTTCCGGAGCTCAACCATTTTCTAATTTTTCCGCCATCAAGCATTTATTTATTATTATTTTTATTTTCCCAACATTTCCAAGCATAAAGAAATCGAAAACAGTTTTTTTATAATTTTCTTGTTGTCTGTTGTTTTTTTCTTCTTTTGAGGTTGTTGTGGGAATGGCTGGTCTGGATTTAGGCACTGCTTCTCGATATGTTCATCATCAGCTCAACCACCATGACTTGCACCTCGAGAGACAGCTGGAAAATGAAGATCATGAAGAGGGTACTGGAGATCAGTTTCCCGGCGACCAACGTGGGCTTGACCTTGTCCCCATCTCCGGCGGACCAGGGGATATCGTCGGCCGCCGGCCAAGAGGACGACCAGCCGGATCCAAGAACAAGCCTAAACCTCCGGTAATTATCTCTAGAGAGAGTGCAAATATACTCCGAGCTCATATGCTGGAGCTCGGCAGTGGCTGCAACGTTTTCCACTCGGTCGCCGCCTACGCTCGCCGCCGGCAGCGCGGGATCTGCGTATTGAGCGGCAGCGGGACGGTGACGAATGTGAGTTTACGGCAGCCGGCTGCGGCGGGCTCCGTGGTCACACTTCATGGGAGGTTTGAGATTCTGTCGCTGACCGGATCGTTCCTGCCGCCTCCAGCGCCGCCGGGGGCGACGAGCTTGAGTATATTCTTGGCGGGAGGCCAAGGACAGATTGTGGGAGGGAACGTGGTGGGTGAGCTCACGGCGGCCGGTCCAGTGATCCTGATTGCTGTGTCGTTCACTAATGTTGCTTATGAGAAACTGCCATTGGATGAGGAGGAGGAGAAGGGGGTTCAGATGCCTCCGCCGTCTGTATCTCAGCATTCCGGTGGCGGCGGCGGACGTGTCAACAGCAGCCCATTTCCCGACCCCTCTTCTGGCCTCCCCTTCTTCAATTTGCCTCTCAACATGCCAAATTGTCAGCTACCAGTTGATGGCTGGGCTGCAAACTCGGCTGGCCATCCACCATTTTCATGAATCGGTGATCTCCGATGCAGTCTTTACAATCTTCGGCGACTTTCAAACCAATTCATTTGGGTGCAAAAGGTCAGTAAATTAGTGTTACTACTCATCTTCACGATCGTAGTTCTTCTCCCTGTCATCAGAATTGTTTGTTTGTAGTTTTTTTTTCCTCGTTTTTAATCTTCTTGGGTTTATGTGTCTTTGATCTCCTTGTTAAGGAAATGCTTTGAGAATTCAGCTTTGGACTTGTAACTGTGCTTATAGTATTAATACTAACAGATCAATTATCTTCCAAGTGATAGATTTTCATATCCTGTACTGGTGTGGCTTCTACGCATCATTCTTTTCTTAGCAAGTATATATATAGCATGAGAACGAGGATGTGCGAGCTAGGATTAATTCTTCTTTTGCTGAAAGGACTTGTGGGTGCCTCACCAACAAGAGTTGCATTAATCTACTTCTTTTCAGAAGATGCTCTCCTCCTTCTAGCTTGCTTTCTAGTAAATGACATTCACCTCTCTCTCTCTCTCTCACACACACACACACACACACACACAACCTAGTAATTTGGAGAAAGAAATTTTGCTGAAAACCAAGCAGTCTTTAGTTATGCACTAATCTTCTGTATCCAAATATGTTTAATTTCTAGTGGTACATTTTTTTAAATACAAATCCAAATGCAAAATAAAAATTAAAAAAATATATACATATGTTAATGGATCATTCCATTTGAGGACCTGGTTATTTCTTCCTTCTTTTAAGTCTAAAGCTGAACCAGTTTAGCACAGTGTGAAGGAAAACAAAGGAGATCTATGGTCTTAGTTTTGGGGCTTGTGGTAAAAAAATACTGGCTAGTGTATTTTTACTCATCAATTTTCTCAATGGTCAAATTTGTTTGTTAATTTGTATTTTTTTTTTTTTTTTGTGATTGAGTAACATTCAGGGCTATATTGAATCCAAATAGAACAATAAACTCTAGACTCGTGAACTATCGTATAAGAATCATGAATCAAATATATATTAGTAAAGTTTATGTTGGAAACTTTGAGGAAAAAAAAGTTCTACTAAATTTTGGACCCATGACATCTCCAAATGCAAATCATTCAATTTATATTTACTTAAAAGCGCCCAATCAGTGAATTATTACACATTTGAAACTCTTTCAAGGGTGGCTATTTTTAAGCAAATTTCTTGACTATCTTTGCACCCCTATCTCCTTTATCACTGAGTGGTCGTTTCGGGGGCTTAGCTGGTGATGCAAAATGTTTCTCTCTCAATGATAAAGCAGATCCCCCATCGTCGCTATCCGATCTTAAACCCTGTTTAAAACTATATCGAGTATTCAGAGTTTGTCTTGATCTGGTACTACTTCCAAATTTAGAGTTTGAAGGGGGTGTCTTCCAATTATTACTCAATGTCGTGTTTGGTCATTGGTTGAATCAATAATATCGGTCCTTAATTAACTGCTTGCACTTGACTACTTCTGTTCTTTAATCCAAAAGTTTTCAGGGAAATGCACTTCACCTGCACTAGAGTTTTCCTCTCCTTCCTTTAACATTTAGAGTTCATAATATAAGCAGCACTATAGAGTTTGTCACTCCAAGATATTTGCTTCATATGGTAGAGCTGTTCACTGCTTTACTGTTTCTGCTAAAATATCTAGAAATGGTTTAGCAAGATGTGTGCCGAAAGGAGTACTTATCATTCTATTGTAGGATAAATCTACTAATTTAACTGATTATGCGAGTGATTTTAAATCTTAATTTCTCAAATTTCATACTTTTATTTTCCTATATTTCATTATAAATCAAATATGAAAAGTAATTTTAATTTTTTTTTTGGGACAAATTCTTAATCTAAATACAACCTCAGGAAAAAAAACCAATCAAGAAGCTTTTCATTAGGAATGTCAAACTAACTTTATTCTCCACTTATGTCTACATTCGCATCCTATCAAATCGATAATGCACTTTGACAAAAACAAATTATTTAATTATCGTAATTGCACACGATTATGCAAGATCGGCCTTGCTTAGAGCATATAAATAAGGAACATGCTTATGGCGATACTCTCTTTAGAAAATAGGGGGAGAAGATTCTGATGGAGGTTTAATTAATTAGATTTGAACATGTAGGGTTATGAAAGCACAACAAGTACATAATTCAATGAAAATTTTAAGGAGAAGGTCGGGAAGTTGTTTTCTGTTCTGCATATGATAAGGTTAAGAAGTTGGAATATAGCAAGTGAAGGGTAGTAGTCAAAGTGGTTTATGCCAAAGTGAAGAATCCAAATGCTTGTTAATTTTAAGAGTAGAGATGTCGGTTAGAATCTTATAATATGCTTAGTTAATTTTATCTTATAACGTATATCTTAGGTGAAAATTGAACTATAATATTACCAACTAGAAGGAAAACTTTGCCAGCTGATGATTGTTTCCAATACAGACCGAGTTCTAATAATTCAAAAGATCTATGTATTGAATGAAGCAATTAATGTCTGGGCTTCCATAACTCATTATCTGCAAAGGATGTTAATTGCTACAACTAAGGCCATTGAAATAGATTGAACGTATAAGAATTTTACTGCTGAGGGTATGTTATATAAGGGTGAATGTACGAGGTAACTTGTGACGCGTAGGATATATTATACGATGATGAACCTGGACAAGGTATCTTGGGGTGCGTAAAGTATGTTATACGACGATGACGACGAAGATTAACTTATAAACTCGTGATGCTTCAAGGCCTCAGCAGACATGTTTATATGTGAAAAGAAAAACAGGACTGTGGATTGAGCAGTGCATTTATTTTTAGAACTGATTATGGTAATAACGATGAGATCGAGATAGATCAATAGCAACCAGGGGAAAATTTTAATCTGAGATTTAGCAAGTACATATATATATGTATATATATATCATAATTGACCTCATCTAAGATTCTACAAAAAAAATAATATAACCATTGTTCTTCTTGCTGTCAGCTTTAATCTTAACCCGAAAAAAAAAAAAAAAATAGAAGCATAAATTCTTTTTATTTCGCTAGTCATGTTAGCTCCACGTTGAAGCCTTTTCCTAGAGGCAAGAAGGTGAGAATTAGCCCATCCTTTTACTTGCGCCTTTAAGGCCACTCTAAATTGATTCCGGCCACTACCCACCCTTTTTTTGTATTTTTTTTTTTTGATACTCAAAGATATCTTAGTACTTTGTATGTATCTCAATTAATTTTTAAAATTATAAAGCTAGCGATTGATAAGTCTTTTAATACTTTGTATGTATCTCAATCAATTTTTAAAATTATGAAGTTAACGATTGATAAGTCTTTCAATGATTCTAAGAAAACTCAAACTAGTAATAAAAAAGAATTAAATCTAAAATATTATCGGTTAAACTATTAGTCAGAATTTATTACCCCATTCCCATGCCTTTACATCTTCTTAAGTTAGTACCACAATATTTGCATTAACACGACCATAGTTAAGCCGGTGGAGGGCTGGAGACTGGAGCATTTGGATTTCGGGTTTGCAAGTCATGGTTCTTTAGAATGGAAAAGGCCATTCTTGCTAGTAAATATTGAAACAGGTGGTTCTCCTATTAATCTAATTTGGACTCATTAAGGACACTCAAGACAAGTAAATATCACTCTAGCCCTCGAAGATTCCCACTTCTTCGAAACAAGAAAATTGGTAGAAAGGAAAAGTGAGATATATATGTGCAAACATTTAATTACAAGAAAATTTTCCTCCGCCGCCACCACCGGAAACCTCCTCCTCTAAAAACCTCTCTACTTCTTCTTCGCCATTCTATTTTGTCAAAATCCAAATTGGGCTGGTAACCTTCATCTTCTGCCTACACCGCCAGAACTCCCTCACCTCATTTGAAACATTTCTAGCAATTACCCAATGAATTGGCGAGGCAGGGATTGCCAAAGTGCCTAACTTTGAGGGCAGTGGAGTTCTTCCACTAGGGAATTATCATTGGAGATCAAACTGTGGTGCCTGGTGGTGTTAAATGGAGATGTAATGGTACCAAATTATGAAGATATAAAGGTTTGGGGAGGAGCGTAGCGGCCCGAATCCAGCGAGGTTGGAGAGGAGGATTTGGTTACATGTGAGCCTCAGCAATTTTTTTTAAGGGGAGAGAAAAAAAAAAGAAGAAATTTTTTTAGGAGATAGAGAGAGAAAAAAAGACAGAGAGAGAGAGAGAGATATATATATATATATATATGGAGATAGATGATATTTAAGACAGAGAATTTGAGTTTCAAAAAGATGAAAAAGATAATTTTATCCATAATTAAAAAGAATATTAAATTAACTCTGGCCTATCTTGTTTTAGTATTGTTTTTGTGCTATATATATGTGTATATATATTAAGGGTGTGTGTATGTGCTAATTAGTCTTTCATTATCGGTTAATAAATAGTAATATGTGTGGGTATTAAAGGAAAATATAAAAGTTTAAAACTAAAATTAGTTAAATGACTAATGACTCTTAAGAGTGTGTATAGGTTATCTTAGTTTGGATTCATATTTAACGCAGAACTGAACTAATTTTTTTTAATTTTTAAAATTTGAACTTGAAATTGAACTAATTTTTTTTAGTTCTTAAAATTTGAATATAAAATTGAACTAATTTCAAATTAAAACCTAACTAAATCAAACTAAAAAAATCAAGTTGGATCAGTTTAATTTTTGATTTAAACCAATCCGGGTTAGGTCTGGTTCAATTTTGGGTTAAAGTCAAAGCTTTTATCTCTTTGAATTCCAGTTCCACACCTAGCAATTTCTTTCTCCTCTATGTTTATTATAGGATTTTTGCAATCAAGCCATTCGGATTCTAATTCCATACCTTGCACTTCCTCTCCTTTTTTTGAAAAGTATTCTCTCTCTCTCTCTTATCTCTATTTTTTCTTTGATTTTACAATCAAACCAATCAATTATAATTTTGATCTCTTCCTCTCTACTTTGTCTTTGTTTGTTGTGTTAGGTTTTGAACTTTGAAGTAATTGAGACTTTTAAAATTTTGAAATTCACCTTTTATATACTATATATGGGTCTTGCAAACATGTGCTATAAGGTAGTTGAAAACATTAATTATATACATTAGAATATATTTTTACATTAATTCCCACTCTTTCTAAATAATTGTTAAAACTAACTAATAAATGTTTTTAACTAAAAACCAAGATAGTAAATATAACTAACTAATAAATACACAATTTTCAATGTGTTTAGAGTAAAAACAAAGGAAATAAATGCTACTTAACATATGTCCTAGCATTTGCCTATTATTAATAGTTATAGGTAGTTCTAGGTGGTTGGGAGGTATTAAAGGAAGAGAGAAAATTTTCATTAGCTTTAATAGTTTTCAAGTTTCACCAAATACCTTTCTTTATTTTATACATGTGAAGAGTACTGTGGGGTTCTAGGGGACTGCAGTGAAGAAATTCACTGCAAGGGTTACAATAAAGAAATGAAGGGCTGAGATTTATTCTCACTTTAATAATGCGTGACTTTTTTCATTCTGCATTAATTGTCTTCCAATTAGATTTTTTTAACTTTTATTTTTATTTTGAAAATAATTTTAATTAAATTAAATTAGAACCATCCGATTAAAAATAATTAAATCTCAACCTTTGATTTTCCACTGTAACCCCTGCAGTGAATTTTTTCACTGCAGTCCCCTGGAACCCAGTATTGTGTCAATCTTGACCTGATTTGATTTTGGCCTTAATATGTCTCTAATTATATATAAATATAAACACGATCTTGATCTGCCCTATACACCTTAGAATCAGGGCTTATGACACTTTGAGACTGATAGTGATCCATAAGCCAACCCACCCCTAAATTTACAAATTTAATTTTATTTATATTTTTTTATTTTCAATTGCTTATTTACACTACCTAAAACGGATGGTAAGTATAAGTATTTTTATTATATTGAGGGTAAGAACTCAATGAATTCCCTATTTCTAGTTGAAAATTTCTAATGTGTATAAATTTATGATAATTATTAATAAACTTTATTTATTTTTAAGACCAATTGATTATTATTTATTTTCAAATTATAATTAATTTATTATAAATAATTTTTAAAAAAATTAAAAATATAAAAAATATATAGATTAATGGGTCAAGATCAGGGTCGAATATGTTTAAACTTAATTCAACTTGACCGAGTCTTCACAAGGCAACTACAATCAAGGTCAAATTAACCCGAGTCATCTTATTTTATATGTTTATATTACTTTTTCCTTCTTTTTTTTTTTATAGTAGTGTAGATATATTTATATATAAGGGGTAATTACATTTTATCACCTTGTGGTTTGGATCTAAATCACATTACCCTATGATAATTTAAAAATCAACACATAGCCTCATCATAATTTGGACTAAAATGCAAAATTACCTAAACATGTTAAATTTAACTTGATTTATGTCACACGTGCAATGTAACTCATATACGATTATCCAAAACAATATTTAAAAAATAAAAGTAAATTAAGTCCTTTTAAAAATAAAGTGTTGCTTTATTTTAAATTAAATATTAGAAAAAATGTACTTGTTTCTATTTATTTTGGTAGAAATCTTTTTCTCTCAATCAATTTTGACTCTTGATACACAACTATCTAATTAAATTTAACAATTAATTTTACATTTTATACAAATCACGAGAGAGTTATGGATTAATTGTTAAATTAAATAAGTGTTATATGTTTTTGGGTCAAATCCTAAGAGATAAAATTTAGTTACCCCTATATATAAAGGTATTATATTGGCTTCGTTTGGAGCTACACAAAATAAAATAAAATTTTACAAATCTCTACAAATACGAATTACGAGACAGTAAAATTTAAATTCTTCATTCACTGCACGAATTACGAGATATTTATTTTTATAATTTTATTTTATTTTATACACTTTTATACAACTCCAAACACACCCATTGTTTAACTTACAAGAAAATTATTAATTTAATAAAAAGTTGATTATACCAAAGCAGATAAAACAATACTTAACCAAAAAAAAAAACCATATGTAACAAGATTAAGGGTTGTTTGGCGCGATGGAAAATGTTGAAAAAATCTGAAAATCTGTAAAAGTTATTCACTTTTTATCCTACTGCACAAATTACAAACTTAACAAATTATCTCAAATTATCTCACTTTTTGTCATTCCAAACACCTCCTTAATGTAGAAATGAAAAATTTACACTTCAATGAACTTTTTATACCAAAAAGTTATGTATATCATCTTGATATTTTATTATATTACCTAACTTTCAATATACACTTTGAAGAGAGAGAGATAGAAGTTTAGAGATAGAATCATCTTTATTAACTTCTTTTAAGAGATTATCCAAAATAAAATAAAATAAAAATGATTATAGATATTTTCTATTCAAAAAAGTTCTACGTTAACTTCTCTAAATAGTTCTCTATAATATGGAGTATATAACTCTCTATATTTGGAGACTTACTCTAAATATTCTTTAAAATAAAGAGTTGATATATACACTCACGGGAGTATTTTTTATTTTTACTATTTTTCTCCGTTTTAGAAAATAAAAGAAGTTTAGAATGTATAATGCGAATGATATAGAAGTGAACTCAATTGATAACTGTAAACACACAAAATTTTGGTCAATTACAATTTATTATGTGTCATATAAATTTTAAATAAACAATAAATTAACAAAATATTAAATATTATCAAGTGTCTTGTGGGGCCAAAATAAAATTATACAAGATCCAAAATCACATCCCATCACATGTAAAGTGATGGAGGTGTTTGGAGTTATTCAAATTCTTATAAATCTTTGTAAATTTATACAAAATTTAAATTTTTTACTTAGATTACATAAAATTATAACTTTTACAAATTTGTACTGTTAGAATTTAAGATTAAAATATATCACAATCACACAGAAGATTAAGATCAAAAATACAAAATTTACCAGGTTTACCAATATTGGCTAGTCTTGCTTGTCTGATGTATTTATTAGATATCTCGCACACTTTACAACGATTCACACACCAAATAATTGTTCTTATAGTAACTAGAAAACCCTAACTACTATAACATGAGCTCAAGCCCAATACATTAGTAAACCAAAGACCGGACTACTAATAAATTCTCAAGCCCAATTACACCTTGCGCTTGGCTTCCAAGGGACGCTGTCTCCTTGCAACCCCCGCTAGCTCACCGGCGAGCTGGGCAGCCGCTCGCTCACCGGGGAGCAAGACTCCCCACTACCCGGTTGTAGTAGCCATTAGTTGGACCCACAAAAGTATGAGTCAATCCCAACATATACTAATTTATACAACTCTAAACACGCCTGTATAGGATGAGAAAGCATGGGTAATTAAGCTAGTCAACGCCATCTGATTGACTGTTTAACCTAATCCTTGTTTTAGCCGACAACACGCTGATGGTGTCATTTCGAAATTAAGGAATATGGTTACAACAATTGGTTGGTGTTGGGGAGCCGATTCAGCCATTGATTGAGCTGCTTTATGAATGCGGAAAATTGTATCCAAGTCATACTTTGTAATCTTTTAAAACTATTAGTCAAACCCAAAAAAAAGTATTGCTTTTAAGTCACATTAATGTGGAAAGTTTTGTATTTAAGTCACACTTTTGAGTAAGTCCCACGAGTTTGTTTTAAATATAGTTTCTAATATACCGATAATATCATTTGTTTCTATAACAAAGTTACACAAGTTATTTTCAGGAATTCCGGGAATCACGTGAAGATATGTTTACCAAGAATCACGCGAAGATATGTTTACCAAGAATCACGCTTCTTCCATTTTTTTTTCTTTCCTTATTTTCAGTTTCATTATTTACAGTTTTAGTCGTGAAGATATTAAGAAGATAGAACTTTTTTGGCCTATCTTCTTCATGGATTGATTTTGCCAATTGGCGTTTTGAGCTATTTTCAAAATAGTACCGGTACTGTTTCAAAAAATATGATGATGTTGGCTCGTATGGTTGGTTTATGTTATGTATCGATTGATGTTTTTTAGGCAGTATGAAAATAGTACCGGTCCAAAACAGTACCGGTACTGTTTTCAAAACAGTACCGGTACTGTTTTATCGGTACTGTTTTCAAAACAGCATCATGAATTATAAGCGGATGACAAGTTTTAAGGGCAAGAGAAATCTATTGGGCCGATTAACGTTTTGAGCTATCTTCAAAACAGTACCGGTACTGTTTCAAAAAATATGATGATGTTGGCTCGTATGGTTGGTTTGTGTTATATATCGATTGATGTTTTTTACGTAATATGAAAACAGTACCGGTCCAAAACAGTACCGGTACTGTTTTATCGGTACTGTTTTCAACACAGTACCGGTACTGTTTTATCGGTACTGTTTTCAAAACAGCACCATGAATTATAAGCGGATGACGAGTTTTAAGGGCAAGAGAAATCCATGGGGCCGATTGGCTTTTTGAGCTATCTTCAAAACAGTACCGGTACTGTTTCAAAAATATGATGATGTTGGCTCGTATCGTTGGTTTTTGTTATGTATCGATTGATGTTTTTTAGGCAATATGAAAATAGTACCGGTCCAAAACAGTACCGGTACTGTTTTATCGGTACTGTTTTCAAAACAGTACCGGTATTGTTTTCAAAATAGCACCATGAATTATAAACAGATGATGAGTTTTAAGGGCAAGAGAAATCCATGGGGTCAATTGGCGTTTTGAGCTATCTTCAAAACAGTACTGGTACTGTTTCAAAAAATATGATGATGTTGGCTCGTATCGTTGGTTTGTATTATGTATCGATTGATGTTTTTTAGGCAGTATGAAAACAGTACCGATTCAAAAGAGTACCGGTACTGTTTTATCGGTACTGTTTTCAAAACAGTACCGGTACTGTCTTCAAAATAGTACCATGAATTATAAGCAGATGATAAGTTTTGGGCAAGAGAAATCCATGGAGTTGATTAGTATTTTGAGATATCTTCAAAACAGTACCGATACTGTTTCAAAATAAAAAAAAATAAATATACTTAGGAATGATGATCGATTTAGGTTTTTCCCAAATAGTTTTGATTTTGTTTCTAAAAATCGATTTTGCTTGCTTTGTAAAGAAGATGGAAAGTCGCGGAATTAGGTTTTTCCAAACAGTTTTGATTTTGTTTTCAAAAATCAATTTTGCTTACTTTGTAAAGAAGATGGAAAGTCGCGAAATTAAGTTTTTCCCAAACAGTTTTGATTTTATTTCCAAAAATCAGTTTTTCTTGCTTTGTAAAGAAGATGGAAAGTCACGGAAGTTATGAGTGAAGTGTATACTATTTTCGGATAAAACTGACAGTTTTGAAATGTGGTGAAAAACTTGTGATGTCCTTTTTTGTCTTTTTGTTGCAAGTGTGACTTATTTACAAATAAGTTTTTTAGGTATGACTTAAATCCTTATAAGTGCATAAATAGTGACCGGCCTCCAAAAACCCCTTATGAATGCACTAACGATCACGACGACAAAACAAATTAAAGGGTTTTCCTTTTATATCTAATAAGGAGATAGACAAAGGGAAAGTGTTCCATTTTGAACCGAAGCTAGAACAGTCAAGGCAGTGACTTGGTCCCCCCCCCGGGGGGGTGGTTATTCTTATTGATATTATTATTTCCAGTTTGAAATAATTATCCCAAGGAAATGCAAGCTATCACCTCTACGTACAAAGTCTTCTTTGCTGAGTCTGCTGGTTTATCTTTGGCTATTGTAAGGCCGCTTCAACGGCCAAAAGTGACTAAAAATTAAAAAAAAAAAAAAAATGTCAGTTACTTTTTGATATTTGAAAGATTAGTTAAAATTTATCAAAAAAATAATCTATTGGAATAGTAAAAAATAAAACATTTCAATGATTTTTATCTAAAACTAGTATGAAAAACTAACAAATGTTAAAAAGGAGAGAAAAAGTGAGTAACTTTTTGTAATTTATTTTGTAAAAATTTGTAAAATTTAAAATTTGAAAATAAAAACATGAAAATTAAAAATGACAAAAATTAGTAAAAATAGATAAATATTTGTAATTTTTTATAACTTTTGATAATTTTTTGCTCAACCAAACATGCCTCTATCCTGGCGCCTTCCCAACTCTGGCTACGCAACTCAACTCAACTCAACACAACTGTGCGACCTTTGTCATTTATACGCTTGGATCCACAGTGACTTCTAGGAACCCGCAGTCACGGAGAATTTTCCTTCCTTCCTTCCTTCCTACCTAACCCCTGGATAAATAGCTTTCTCTCATGCACTTAAGAGAGATCGCATAATTGGTTGAATTTTGTAACTAGGTATGGATCAAAAATTAATTGGTCCCATTGCCCTCCTGCATTAGTTGCAACAGCGCTTAAGAATGCTGCAGGGTCTTGTGATTAACTTGACTCCATCACACTTCATGTGATATTATACACACGCACATACACAAAATAAACAACTAGCAAATTCCCATTTGGTTAAAATTTGCACAATCAAAAAATTATTCTGAAGGTCTAAAAATATAACAAATACCCATAAGGGTTTAACGAGGCATTCCTCCCTAAATTTTGAAAAAAAAAATTAAGAAGTTTAATAATATAAGGAGCATTTGACAACGAAATTTTTAACAAAAAATTATTAACTTTTAATTTTTAAGCATTTAGTAAATCACCAACTTTTATCTCTTTCTACTCTATTTACAATAATTTCTCAAGTCAAAAGTTATTAAAAATTGTTAAAAGTTAACAAAATTTGTTAAAAATTACTAAAAGTTACTAAAAATTATTAAAAGATATCAAAAATTTTATTAAACATCCAAAAGTTACAAAAATTTGTTGAAAATTACTAAAAATTGTTACTTGTTTCACCAAGCATGTTAAAAATTACAACTAACAAGCTTTGATCAAAAATTACTAAAAATTATTAAAAATCATGCCCCCAAACGCTCCCATAATATTAACAAAAATTATTTAGCACGCTCTAATGCTCGACCCCACAAATTTTTATTTTTTTTAATTCCTAATAATTCTCCCTATCTATAATTTTTCAAACCCCAATTCCACCCCCCCCCCACCAAATAAATAAATAAAAATTTACATATCACAAGGAAAAGTAATGTCGTCGAAGGGTAAGACAAACCACGATGATAAGAAACAGAGCACTGCAAATTTTTTGTTTGTGTATATTCAAAAAAATCAATAAACATTCTTAATTTGATGAGTTATTTCCTTACAAAATTATAAACTAAAAGTGTGTGTATATATATATATATATATATAGAGAGAGAGAGAGAGAGAGAGAACTTTGGTGTCGGTGTATAGTAATTCTAGTTATCCTGAGTGTAAAAATCAACAATATCTTTGAGATTGAGCTGAAGCAAAGAAGAGGTATCGTTGTGCATCAGCCACAGCAAGTGCTCGAACAAAATGGAATCCACGTCTACAAAGACTAATCTCTTGTCCCTGTTCTTCACATCAACTGATCTTCGTCTTCCTTTGTTCTCCTTCTTCAGCACATCCATCAGAACCCGAAATGGGCTTTCTTCCAGAACAAATGGGTCAAGCACAAACTCTCTCTTCTCCTTACCCACCACCACCGTCACCGGATCATCGACCTCCTCGTCCGTCGTCAGAATCCGGTAGCCTGAGCCCAAGCATCGCCTCCTCAGGATTGTCGACACCGGCAGAACTAAGCAGTCCATTGCAAAAATCTCTGCCTAAAGACTCCGAATTGATGAGCTATATATATATATTTGCGTGTATATATATATATATATATATTTGCGTAAGATGTATGGGTGTGAATGTTCTATGCTTGTCTGGAGAGAAAGGGAAGAGAATAGCTTTGGTGGGTTGTGATTGAACGAGTCTTCCAACGGCTAATTGTAAGGGGGCTGTTTACATATATATACACAACAAAAAGCAAAGAATTTAGGGTGGGGTTTGCAGGAAAGAGAGCCGTTGGGGGAGAAAATTGGCGTTTTCTTGGAATAAGGTATTGGAAGTGACACGTGGTTTGGCCAGCAAAGCAAGCGCGTGGGTCGGTGGAGCTAATTTTGATTTGGGTGGTTGATTTGGCCCCGTTTGGTCGTTAGAAAGATGGAATTTTTGGGTTTTTCTTTTTTTTTTTTTAGGGGGGTCCGATATCATTATTAGAAGTTGTTAAAATTTTTCTAATTTTTTTAATAATTAAAATTTATTAAAATTTTTAGAAGTTGTGAAATTTTTTTATTTTTTTACCAAATAATTAAAAATCAGTAAAAATTCTTAAAATTTTTAAATTTTTACTAAATCCACCAAAAGTTTCAATTCTTACAAATTTTATTTTTTTTATGCAACCAAACAGGCCTTTGATGCTCGGCAAGTGGGATTCAATTTTTTTTTTTTTTTTGGTGAAAATCTTGGGTTAGGGAGAAATAAAAGAGCATACTTACCGGAAAAAAAAAGAAATAAAAAGAGCATAAAAAAAAGAAATCCTTATTTTCATTCACTTTCTTTCTGTTTGTTTTATTTTATATTTATTCTCTCAATTAAAATAAATAAATACATGAAATATGAAGAGTGTTTGGAGCAATATAAATCACTATAAACCTTTATAAATCTCTACAAAGTTTAAATTTTTTACTTATAACACAATTTATGGTATTATAATTTTTATAAATTTATACTTCAATTTACACTCAATCAATATATTTAATTTTTATTAATATATATATATATATGTAAATATAATTTATCATGAATTGATTATGAGATTGAGCTCTGGCTTTCGAGCAATACTTTTCGAAGGCGCGTACGTGTCTTTTCCGAGGCAGGACATGTGTGAACGAGGTTTCCGCCGACTTCCCACCGTGAGCTCCGCTCTTAAAGGGACCCATACGATATTCTTAGTTTGGGTTAAAAAAAAAAAAAGTTGATTTTTAGTTTTTTTTTTATCAAAATTTAATTTTTTTTAAAAGTTAAAATTTTTAAGTGTATTAATTGCATTTGTAATAATTTTAAAAATTACATTTGTAAAAAAAAAAAGAAAAAGAAAAAGAAAGATTTACATTTATTTGGATAAAACTTATAATTTTGATTAAAAATGAAAAATTAATTTTTTTTATTTTTTCTGACTTTTATTAAAATTAATGTGAATTTTTGAATTTTTTCTAATGAATGCGATTATCACACTTGAAAGTTATAACTTCTAAGAAAAATAAATTTTGACAAAAAAAATCATACAAAATGAAAGAAAAAAAACAAAAACAAAATAAATTTTGGGGGTCAAACGAATGTTTGGATACATAATTTTAATTTTTACTTTCTCTTATATGGACTGACATGTTCTTTTGGTGTGGGCAAAAATGGGATTTCATAACCTAAATACATCTTGTCAAAATTTGAAGACTTAATTTGGTACAAGTAAATGAAAAGAATGAGTCATCATTTTCATACTTTTATTCATTTAGTAAGAATGAAAATAGAAATAGAATTACATAACAACAAAAAAAAAAAAAGAAATGATAAATGTATTTTAATATTTGGTAAAATAAGGAATTAAGATAAAATTTTCTTTTAGTATTATAAATATATTTAGAAATAAAATAGGAATACAAAATTGAAAAATAATTTTTTCTTTTTAAAAATTTTAAGTATCATATCGGACCCTAAAATCTTATATTCTATAAATTTATGAAAATGAATATAAAAATCCAATCAAACAAAAGTAAACCAAATCAAAATAAATAGCCATATTCTTTCCAAATCATACCGTCCAATGCGGAGCCTTTGGCGTCAGATTTCACGCGGTTGGCAACCTGGCAGGGTGGCTTCTAAAGGTCCATTACAAGTAGTCAAACTTCACACTTGCGTTTATGTGAATGACACTTGTTTCAGTATAGAACCACCCCCCCCCCCCCAAAATTTAATATCTTTTCTCTTACCAAATTTTGATATATATATATATATATATATATAGGCTCCGTTTGATTTACAAACAAACTCTAAAAAACTCTATAAATATCTGTTAACTTTATATCACATCAACTTTTTTCTTTTACTGCACGCATTACGAACTCTCAATTTATCTCAATTTATCTTATTCCAAACTCACCAATAATATCTGTTAACTTTATATCATATCAACTTTTTTCTTTCACAGCATGCATTACAAACTCTCAATTTATCTCAATTTATCTTATTCCAAACTCACCCATAATATCTGTTAACTTTATATCATATCAACTTTTTTCTTTCACAGCACGCATTATAAACTCTCA
This sequence comes from Vitellaria paradoxa, assembly GCA_019916065.1. Taxonomy (NCBI): domain Eukaryota; kingdom Viridiplantae; phylum Streptophyta; class Magnoliopsida; order Ericales; family Sapotaceae; genus Vitellaria; species Vitellaria paradoxa. Next base: position 8,099,396 of record CM034242.1, read on the forward strand.
ATTTATCTTAATTTATCTTACTCCAAACTCACCCATAATATTCTTGTTTAATAACATTTACACTCCGTCTAAAAACGTTCCACTATTAGAATTAATTTTATTTTAAAATAAAGATTTGATTTGATTTAATTTAATTTGATTTGAATTGATTTAGTAAATAAAATTTTTTGTTTGAAACACATTTTGAATTTAAACATTGAATTGATTTTGTTTAAGTAAAATACCAAATTTGACCATATAAATAGAAAGTAAAAAAATATGGTAAACATAACATAAGAGGATAAATTGACCCAATTATTTAAGAAAATAATAAATTCTCATCAAATCTTATTGTTTTGGATTTTAATTTAAAATTTAATAAAAATCTCAAAATTTAAGTTATGAAATAAAGTCAAATCCAACTCATATTTTATGATATTTTAGTTCCAATGATTGATGAGAATTCTTATCAAATGAAATCAAATCCCATCAAATCCACTGCTCCAAACAGAATGATAGAGATGTTATTCATGTATGCTTTCACATAAAAAAATTTATGTATAAAAAATATATATATATTTTTTAAATATAGTTTTTCACCCCTACATAATTTTTCTATTTTTTTTAATTTGTTTTTGATGAATCTTAATAACATGTTTAAAAGCTAGCAACCAAATAAAAAAATAAAAATAAAATAAAATTTGATGAAAAACGTTATAAATTAAAAAAAATAAAAGCTAAAAATAAAAAAAAATAAAAAATGTTCATTCCCAAACCAATTATTATTCAAATTAAAGTTTATTTTAATTATAAATTTAAATAAATAAATAATAAAGCACACAGCATAGTATGTCCAACATGTACATATATCAACAATAAGAGTAGTGGATAGTTGCCGGCTACGACAGCCAAAGACCTAACAAGTTTCATGCGACAATTGTCTTTTTTGAGAATATAAATTAATTTTCCAAAAGGCATAAAATATATAATAATATAACCAAATGAGGATGTTCAACAAACGAAAAAGCATTATGGGTCATCTTACTGAAAATATTCAAAGGTACAACTAAAGTGGAAGTTGAACTCTTGAGACAAATCAAGAGTTGGGTGTGAGTTCCTGTCCATCCCCTAACCACTTGAAACAAAAACAAAGAGTTTCCAACTGGCAATCAATTACAAATCCCCAACCCAAATATTTCAACACAAATCCCAGAGGTCAGCTATGATCTCTTGTGGGGGATGAAGATCTTCCAAGAATTATACTAACGATAAATAATAATGCAATCATTGAAATTTGTTGGAGGGAAGGGAATTAAGACAACTTAAAACAAGAGAGAGAGAGAGAGAGAGAGGGTATGGTGAATACTTAGGGTTCACGTCAAACCCTCCATGGGTGAGAGGTTTATATAGGTGAAGGAGAAAATCTTTTTAGGCAATGTTGGAACTAAGTGTATTTTTAAAAAATATTGTATCTGTCCCACATTGAAAAAAACATGAAAGTTTATCTACTTTATAAGTCATTGCACCTTAGTGGGCTTGTGAATATGGCTAGACCTAAGGAGAGGTCTCGCGCGGCTTGAGCATTGGGCCAAAGCTCAATACAATTTAGAAAAATTAATTCGGAAACTAATTAACCGAGCGCGCGTCACGTCTTAGTCATGAATTTATTTTCCCGTTTTAATTTTTCCGTTTCCAAAACTCAGCAGTTATACGCTCCTCTCTTTTTATGTATATATACGAAACTATGTAACTGTTTTTACATATAGAAAATTCATCTTTTTCTCTGTTTTTTATCTGCTTTCCCGAGTTCGAGCAAAAAAGTCGAAATTGTGTCTTATTGTCGACTTTCTTCCGTGCAAAGAAAGCCGAAACAGAAGTGTCATTCTGGACTGTTTTATCTTGGACGGCGTAATGTTGTTTGAACTGCTTGCACATTCTGGGCAGAGCCGCGAAACGTCTTAAAGAGAGCGACCTAGTCCGCGACTCAACCCAAAAACACACTCAGCAATCAGTTTGGTAATATGTTATTTTTCATAACAGACATTGACGTAACATTGTTCTTGATTTTTCAATTTTGGTTTCAACAGGCAAGAATTTGGACTTTGAATCATTAAGAGGATATTTGGTCCTAATTTGACGCGCCTAGATAAGGACCTCTCTCATTCTCTCTCTAGATTGGTTAAGATAAATTTCAACGGACCCCTGATTCCAACCCCTATTCCGCTGAATCCCAATGATCCCGCGAGGAGGAAATTAATTAGAAATATTCTCGAACCTTGTGCCAAATCTCAAGAAAGAAAGAATGAGCGTGCTCTGCGCAAACTATGTTCCCGCGTAAGAACTTTTGCTATGGATGAGACACCCACGCGCGGCTGAAAGTGTCACGGCTCTTATAGCTTGTGTGCCGCAGGAATATCCGAGCAACTGGAGGCACTACGGCCGCGGCCCATACACCTACATCTCTCACTCTGCCACCTGGAATAAACATAGAATCACCTTGATATCCGGATGAGTTCATTGCGTGCTCTAAGATTACCTAAATTGTTCATCACCCTATTTCCCCATCAATATGCTCATTTTTATTACCAAATATGATTAAATTTACATATTTTTTAATCAATATTTACTCTCTCTATCTTCCCCTAACTAATATCTACTTGCGAGCATGTATTTTGAGCCCAGGGGCATGTGCGGAAGTATGTCGTGGCTAGTCCTGTGACTTCTCAAAGGAAGTCCCCGATTGTAGCCAGCTGGAGCTGTGGATCGCTGAAGATTCCAAGAAATGTGTTGGGAAGAAATCATGCTCCTCAGCTCTCAACAAATTAGCCATTGTTTCAAACCAACTTTTAAGGGAATAACAAAGAAAATTGAGAAACAACTCAAAACGGAACTGCTAAATTAGAAAACCAAGTTCTACAAGAAGAAAGAAACAGCTCCTATATATTACTGGTTAGCATTTGTTGCAATCAACCTCTTAACCTTTCAATACAGGGCACATCGAATGCACCATCATCAGTTGGGAAGCATCTTCACAGTGGAGTTTCCCCAGCCCATATTCGAATACATGGGCATGCTATGAACGGGTTGGCTAGCATTATTATTGTAAGGTACTGCCGAGCACCTGTTGAAAGGACTGTTGTTACCATTCTCATCAGATGACTCACTCGAGGGGCCTTGTGATGGAGGACTTGCTGCTGCAATTGGTACCCCAAAATTCAACATATTGGGTGCTGGTACTGGTACTGGAGCAGTATCAGATTTTGATTTTTTCCCATCTGCAATGAAGCTGCCCACAATAACCTGGCAGTTCATAAAACATGGTTCAGACTTGTGAGATCATATAACCTTATGGTAAACATAACCCAAGATGGAAATGAATGGAGAAGAGGATTCGTGTAGCCGACCCCAACTAATTTTGGATTAAGACTTTGTTGGCTTGAGTTGTGGATTGTTGGTTATTCCTCCAATAATGATGGGACAGCCGATGGTCACAGATTTTTATTTTTCATTATTGCTTGTTTAATGATGTGTGTCCATTAAGATTCTTCCTCCATGTGTATAAAGGAGAGGTTGAAAAGTAGAGCAAAGGACCAAAAAAAAAAAAAAAAAAAAGAAAAAATCTGAGAGGAAAGGTTGTGGGTATCTGTATTTTGGGTTGGCTAAGAATATTCTCCTCATAATGGAACAGACAAAAGCGGACGTAAGCCCGACGTAAGCCGAACCACTATAAATCTCGGTGTTCTCTCTCTTGTTCTTGCGTGTTTTAATTCTGAAATTCTCAAAAGATGTTGGAATCCACTTGGTAAATCATCGTGTCCACCATTATGTGTTCCCAAAATGCATTATCCAGTATGTCTACATTCTGTTTGATGCACATAATAGTAGTGTCTACTTCGTAAGAGCATGAGAAATGAAAAACAAATGATGTGAAAAACCAAAAATGGCTAATAGAACCGAGACCTGTACTGGTGTAGCTGCCATTAGCATTCCAGCAACTCCACCACCTAAAACTCGTCCATCTGATCCTGCCAAGGACACACTCAGACCACCTGTTCTGCTGCGGCTGCCATTACTTTCTGACAGCAAGAAGGAACCAGATAAAGAGATTATTTCAAATCGGCCCTGCAAATAAATTATCAATGTCATGCATAAACCAAGAGAGAGAGACATTATTCTTTAGGTGATAAACAAATAAAACACAGGAAAAACAAATTCAATTCTATTAGTTAAAAGTATGTTCACAGACAATAGAGCTAACAACAGTTAGCAGAGGATTGCAAATCAAATATTTGGATGTAAACTGATGAGACATGAGGTGCCTTTCAAAATACGATGCAGCAATTTCTACAGGGAAGTAAGTTTTACAAAAGTATATCAAATAAAAAGAGGATCAGAACCATGGTTCAAAGGCGCAGTTGAAATCACCGTATCGGCCCAAAAAATTTTGATGAGATCATAGCATGGTATCGGGTGATATGCAACACTTATAGCATGAGAACGAACTAGTTTTGTGTCTTCCTCCATTATTGATAAACTATATATGGTCAATATAATCCGCATACAGATACAATTCTACTTAATAATGAACATTACAAACTTATATTAGTCTCCATAATTATACAACTTAATATATTAGTCTCAGCTATTTAATTAATACAATTCACAATACATTAGTCACAATAATTATTATAATTTAATAATTTGATTTGTAAAAAATATTACAATTCAATTTAATAATTAATATTACAAACTTATATTTTCATAATTTATTTCATCAAAAATAATTATAAAATTATCGAATAATGGTTAACATCAATGGCTTGAAAGTCATTATAAAAAAAAAAAAAAAAGCTCACAGTTTGTTTTTTTGTTTGTTTTTTTTCCCCGGGGGGGGGGGGGGATTCAATAGTAGTTTAAATATTAAATATTAAATACAGGAAAAGGAAAAAAATAAAAGAAAAATAAATAGAATAAGAACTACCCAGCGGGAGAGGCAAAGACTTCAGACAACAATCAGCGGTGGGAGAATTCGAACAAAGGGGAAAGGTCACCGTGCCAGGAAGGATGCCGCGACAATCCAACAGAGGCGAGGCGGCAGCAGCCACTAGCTACGACTGGACTGCTGGAGTCTGACAAAACTGCTGGAGAAAACTAGCAAACATCGATGATGACGCAAAGGTCCAGATCTGAGTTACAAAGGTTAGGTCTCTCTCGCGCTGCCTCAAATCTAAAATTATTTGGGTCAAATGCCCTTCTTCCCCCGTTTTATATACATCTCGCTACTATATCATAAGTATTGCTGAGATATTACCATGATTTCTCCACGGCACTCCTATTTGTTGTATGTATGTACATAAAATACAGTTGTATCAAGCATACTCATTTATTACTTCTTTGTTTACTAAACCACCATTAACTGCCATGGTATTCTAGATTCCTCTCGAACATTGGGAAGTCCGATGATGAACATCCATGATTGAGAAAGTATGTGGCTCGATCCTAATCATCCATCTCCCACACAATCTGATGGCCTGTACTGAAAGCATCCAAATGGTCCGCATCCCAAACTATCCAATCGTCCATAGTATGTATATTGTGTACATATCTTCTCCTCTGACCTATTATTCCCCTCCTCTCTCCTTTGTAACTTAGCTCCAGTGACTCCATTAATGACTTCTTTATAACTTTTGAGTATATAACAATAACTCATCACCCGATCGGTTGAGGTTCCAAAATTGCACAAATCAATCAATTCGCAGAAGCAGCTAGAACATGGCTCGTTGTCATCTCTAGCGCGCTTGCCTTCGTCGTCACCATCTCTTCTGATGGTATTCAAGAGCTCGACTTCGACTCATAGCACAGCAGACACTCTAACTATTTGAGTCTTTGGTCAGGTATTTTAAATACTAAAGTTCAATTTTTGGTATTACTTTTTTATTTAATTTATTTGTAAATATATATATATATATATATATGGGTAGTGACCACTAACTTTTTTTAATGAATTATATTTAAGGAGTTCTGTAAATATTATTTTTTAATGAATCAGATTTAAGGTGACTAGTTCCTACGATATAAGTAGTTACTAATGTTTAAAAAAACAGTTGCTAAACATTTGTTCATGTAATAGATCCATTCTACAAGTTATACTTCTAAAATTTTTTCATTAATATTTTTTGAATTTTTTTAAGCTAAAAATTGCCCATCATTGTGTATTGTCCAATATCACGACTGCATCCAAAATTAAAGAACTGAGATGGTCGCCACAACTGCAACTTCAAACCTTGAGTTAGGTTGCGCTTGGTATAGGGTTAAAAATTAAGAGGTGAAATTTTACAGGGTAGCATTTATACCCTTTTTAACCCCGTATAAAACGCACCCAGCAATACCATCAAACAATTCATGTACGAAAGCCAACAGAACACCTATTCATTTGATGAATAGAAGAAAACACTGCACTAAATCCATCAGTGTTTTTACATTTTTTTAGTGGTTAAAGATCATCAAATCCTACAAATAGAAGTGAAGATAGGTGCAGAGAGGTGATCCACTACAACAGCAGCATAAGTTCACCAAAAACCCCATTTTTAGGAAAAGGTATCCACCATAAATACTAATCACAAGCCATAAACCATAAGAAGCCATAAACCATAAGAACTTGTAACACATTAGAACAAATAACAAGCAAACTTGCCTCTGCTGTCTTGGGATATCTACTGCATATCATAAGTAAAATGGGAATGGGGATCTGAATCACTTAGCTTAGTTCAAGTGAGCCACAATTCTTGGCACCTTTCTCCACATACCATAGAAGTACGAACAAAGAGTGGCTGAAAGGCGATAGGAACATCATAAATGCAATAGTGCTATTTAGAAAACCTTATTCTCTATATTTTGAAATAAATTTAGTTGTCAACAGAGATGCCCACAAAACCTTCATAAAAAAATTCACTGCAACAACATGCTTCTAGCTTCATCTATGGATATGCGTTATACTGGAGACAGACAAAATGAATACATTCAACATTCTTAATATTAGCAAATGACCAAATGAATATGCTACAATGGTATGGGTCCCATACAAACCTCATATGTCACAGTGCCACCAGACATTGCTGGTTGACGAAGGGTGACATTGCAGATGGCACCATTTGCAGAAAGTATACAAATAGTGCGTGGTCCCTGCTGTGAGAAAGCCATGACCTTTGATGCTATGTCCTGAAAAACATAATGGCAAACAGAAAACTTAAGTTTAATTATGATCAAACGGACCTTATCTTTGGTGCATGTCCATTTCTCTGCCTTGTGTACATGTGGATGCTTCTTAGGGACAGATCTTATCAATTCTCTAGGTCCAAATAATGCTAAATCTAATCTTATATCATTCAGAGGTGGGCTAGTGTTTCTAAGAAATCTTTTTGGGGCCTATAAATTCAAACTTTTTCTTACTGTAAAAGAAAAGTATACTTACTATGTATCTATGTATATATATTACGCACGCGCATTTGTGTGTGTGAGAGAGAGAGAGAGAGATTGATTTCAAAAAATTAAAGTTTTCCACCATCAAATCACATAAAAATGTAGGTTATAGGCTCTTACTCTCATAGTATCAACTTATGAAGCACATACACTTCAAAATATGTTTTGTATACATATTCAACATATATCAGATATACATACTCCTCGGATACACCAAAAGAAGTGTCAAATATTCCACTAGCATATCCAATTATTGTCATTTGTCATTCAAATATATGATTTAAGACAAGCCTACATTTAAGTGAGCGACACACTTCGAATCATAAAATCTTCTATCTTATATTTTGTTATGTTTTATATGTTCAACCATGTGATAAATTATAGAATTAGTTTTTTTGTAAATACTATATTCATATATATAACTAATATAACAATATTAAAAATTATAATTTTCCTGTCGTATCCTCATATTCTCAATTTAAAATTGTCACATTTGTGCCCATACTTGTATTGATTCTGCAACCCGTAACCATATTTGTATCCGTCCTTCTTATGTGTCAACATTTAATTCATTAATGAGTAGACAAGGAAAACACTTATCTAAACTATATATTTAATAAATATTTTTTTATTACACATGATGAATGCACATATGGAATTACCAACCTTATTAAATGAGAATTAACCACCATCCGTGAGTTAGAATATCAAGATTCAACGCTATTATTTACATAATGCTTCTCAGCGTAAATAAATAGCAACCACATTGACTTCATCCAAACGAAAAGAGAATTTTATTTGTTTTCTTAGTTTCGGAAAAAAATACAGACTACTTCAATTTAATTATTTAATGAATTTGTAAATCAAACACTTAGCTGCTAAATGCTTACCACGGACAGATCAGCTTAAATTTAGATAATTTTGCAAAAATTACACCTCCTTTGATTAGCACGGTATCTTAATTGCAGCATCTAACCACAAGGCATTAACTTGATACTAATGAATCCAACAAACATTGCAGTAATTGTTCATGGCATAATTTTTACCACTCAAGATGTACCCATTTATGAAATTCTATATGATAATTTGCATTACCTCTCCTGCTTTGACCAATATCACATGCGGTGTAAAACCAACGCCAAATGATCCTGGCCACCAAAGTAGATACTAATAAAGTGCTTGACAAATTAAACATCAAATAACTACATAGGCCACCATAATTTATCACACCGAATTCAATAATGTATTAAAAAAAAAAAAAAACCTACCCAAAGCATCCAATTGTCTTTTTCCCGACCCAGGCGGCCTCCCTCTACGCTTGCCTGGAGGGTCTGAAGACGGAGTCCCCCCGCCGCCAGAATCCCCGTGACCCGCGGCTGAAGAGGAGAAGGGGGTAATGGCGGCAGGGGAAGGGGAAGGGGAAGGTGCCAGTCCCAGAGCAATGTTGCCATCAGGAGAGTACTTCCTCGGCCGCCCCCTCTTCTTCCTCGCAGGCTCAATCGTAAAACCGGCAGTCCTTAGCCCGGAAGACTGCGATCCGTCCCCGTATTGCGAGTTAAGAGAGTCCATCGGCTTCGACGCAGAGGAAACCACCGAACTGAAGGGAAACCCAGGGTTTTGCATCATGTTGGCAGTGGCGGCGGCGGCGGAATTCGGACTGATCATGGACGGCGCAGAGCTGTTGTTGAGTAAGTTGTGAGCGTATGAGTTCGGTGGCCCGACCATCATACCCGGCGCCGGTTGTGGTTGAGGTGCTACCGGCGATTCCCTTGAATCCATTGCACAGATAGACAGAGAACAAGCCACAAGAAAGAATTTTTTGAAAATGCAGCTCGGTTTCAGAGATTGTTACCCACTCGAAACCTAGTAACCTACTACTTACACAGAGAGAGAGACCGAGAGAGAGAGAGAGAAATTAAAAACTGGAATGATAAGCGGAGCCCAAAATTAACAAAGCCAAAATGGTTTAGATTCTAGGGTTTTAATTCTTACTTTTGAGTGCATGTGTGTGCGCCTGTGCTTGTATACAACCAGTTACCCCGTACGTTTCCTAGGCTTGGGGAAAAGCTGAGACACGTCATCTCCACGTCAGAGTGGCCCCAATATGGAAAAATATTATTGGGTAATTAGCGGGACATGATCCTATTGTGAGATACTGTAGTCAAATTAGAATAAATTTGGTATTAACTCGTGACAAATTTTCATACGGATACAAATATTTAATAAGCATATTAATTATCACATAAAAATTAGCTATTTTTTCTTTGACTAAGGCTCTGTTTTTTTTTTTTTTTTACCGGGAAATGTAGAAAAATAATTGAGAAAATAAAAATTATAATTTTTGTTTATTGAAACTTTTTAAATTTTGGGAAAAATTCATAAATTTTGAAAAAAAAAAAAAAAAACTTCTCACAAATTTTCAGCCAAGCTATTTTCCATTAGTAGATATGTCCGTATATTGTTTTTTTTTATTTATCTAAATTATCTCGCAATTTATTTAAAATTTTGAATTTAAATAAAATTTAATGACTATGTTTAGTAATTCTCTAAGTGAGTTCTCTCTCTCTCTCTTTGTTTATAATTAACCCCTCCAAATTATTTGCCGGATTCACACTTTCGAATCTGATTATAATAGTGTTTTTATTTTAAAAAATTGTGAAATCTTTTTATAATGAATCGATATTAAAAATGTTAGACTAAATTACACTTTCATATCTTGTTTGTTACTTTTTTAATCCTAATTCTCATTTTAGCGCTTATATTTTTAATTGTAACCATTAAACTCTTACAATTTATTACAATATGTTAAAATTGTAACATAAATTTTTCCTTAAACGTTTATTTGAGAGTTTCTAATAACTGGTTAGGTAAATACTTTTATTAGTAAAAAGACAATAATATTACGATTATGAGAATAATAAAATATAAAAAAGGAGGAATAGTAAGTGTGATCTTTAAAAAAAAAAAAAGAAATATTTTGTATATTTTCATCGAATTTAAAAAAAAAAATGGGTAATATGATCAATCCCCTTTACCGTAGTTTCAACAAGAAATAACAGGAAAATCAATCCTCTTTCGAAAACAACACTTTATGGAGTGCAGTTTGTTGGCAACAAAAAGTCAAAATGAAATTAAAGATGAATCGGACAAACTAGAAAATAAATTGTATTAACTGATGGAAGGAAGTGGTTGAGATAATCAAAGCGCGTTAAAAGACGGATACGGCCAAGGAAGCTGTCTTCCTGGGTACCCCACCTCACCTTCCTTTGTTAGTCCCTTTTTGCTCTGGGAGACCCCATGAAAGTTCTGTTCGTGTAAAATAGATAGTTGAGCGAGCAAAAGGTCGGGCTGGGTGCTGTTTTGACTCACAACCTGCTTTTCTATAGGAGTCCTCTTATTTATATATATATATATATATATATATATATATATTATAGTCGAGAGTGATCGGACTAATTTTCGCACACCTCAACTAATTTTTAAAACTTTCAAATTAACGGTTAGATAAACCCTCCAGTAATTACAAAAACCCTCGAGCTAGTAATTATTAAGGAACCAATCTAAAATCTTACTAATTAAGTTAACCCTAAAATTTTTCATATATCTTGTATATCTTTCACTTGGAAGACTTTGTGTACTATGTTTATAAGAGTTGTCAAAATAAGCAGCATGTGCTCCGTCTTAATAATAAGATTCATATATTTAATTTAATAGTTCACATAAGGTATAAGTTCTTCAATTCCCTTTAACTAAATAATGCTAAAATTCTCAATATATAAAAAGATTTTTACTTCATATTGTCACCACTCTTCATTATTAATAAAAGAGCTCGTGCCTATTTATAAACAACTAAATTCCTTTGAAATCCTAATTTTTACTTGAAAGTCACACTTTCCCTCATTAAAATCTTTTATCATCCGTTCAATTCTATTTGGAGGTCTAAATTTTTTTAAAAAAAACTCTAAGGTTATGTTTGGAACATGAATTTATAAAGAGAAATGAAGAGTAAAGGAAAATGATAAAAATATAAAATGAAACGAAAAAGTTAAATTTATTTTAATTTTTTTATTGAGTTAGATAAACAAAAATAAAATAAACTAATATTTATCAACAAAAAATTGCACAAATTATAAAATTTATTTTACTTTTATTTTTTCTTTCCCTCTACAGATCCATGTTTCAAACATAACATAAAAGTTCTCAACTTTTTCCAATCAAATTTTATCACTTGTCACTTTTAAATTATTTCAACACCAACTTTTTGTTTCTTTTTTGAATTCTTTTCAAAATTCTAAATGCTACCATTACATATATATATATATATATATAAAGTAGAGTCTGACAACGTCGCTGAACCATGGAGAACCTAACTTTCGCTACGATTATGACACGTGACACTTAATTATAACTACCTTGCGCTACATAAAATTTAACTTGCACTATGATTGTGACACGTGTATAGTTGTGACACGTGACACCTAATTGTAGTTATCTTAATTATTTTATAAATAAATTAATATTTTACATAATTATTAATTATTTATGATTTTTAATTTTATTCAAAATAGAATGTTCATGAATATCACTTGATATTTATATTTAATTTACACTTTTATTTATCATATAACTTCTTATTTTTTATTTTTATTTTTATTTAAAACATATTCTTATTTTTATTTTTTCTATATTTTAATAAATTATTATTTAAAATATAATAAATATTATTATTGTTATTAAACTAGATAATGCAAAAAAATATTTATCTTGTTAAATAAAGATTTTAATAATAAATATTATTATTATTATTATTAAACAAAAGAACGTGTAAAAATAATTAGCTTGTTAAATGAAAATTTTAATTTACTAATAAGTAACATATCCTTTATTATTTTTATCATTGGGCAAAATAAGTAATATATCTTAAATAAAATTGTAATATTATTTATTAAAATTATATATATTGCAATATTATTTATTAAAAAAGTATAAAATAATATTATAAATTAGAAAATAAAATTGGCAATGGATAAATCAATCTAATTGAAGTACCACTCAAACTTTTTTTGGATTTAAACTTTTAATTCGATCAAAATAGTTTTCTAATCAGACTAAGATAAGACTTCAAAATGGTATTCCAATGTAAATAGAATATGATTCTCTTAAATACAAAATGTATAAATAAATATAAGGTCTTCTTTTCTTTCAATTTCTTGGAAACTTTTTACTATAACAAATTTCTCTTCAGCATTGTGATGTACTAAGTACGTACTTAAATTTTAATTTTTTAAAATTTTTATATATAATTGATATGTATTTTGTAAGTTTTTATATATAATTGATATATACATATATATATATTGTAGTAAGAAGAGTAGAAATAATAATTATAAAAATTATTTAATTGTATGAGTAAGTGTTGTTTTTCTTTAACCATTTTGATTTTTTCTTTTATTTTTTGTTTATTAGAATGTGAATTCAATCGAAATGATACTATTAATGGTGTCCATATTTTAATTTGTCTTATGTTTATTAGCTATTTGATTGAAGTTGTACAAATAACAATATCTATTACTTTCAAATATATTTTTATAACTTAAATGCTTTATCATATGATAATACCCTCAACTTAATAATATAATATGACAAATCCGTACATCACACAGGCCATATCACTAATATATATATATATATATATATATATAAAGTAGAGTTTGGTAATACTGTTGCACGACGTAGGACCCAACTTGCACTGCAATTATGACACTTGGCACTTAATTATTACTATCTTGTACCACGTATGACCTAAATTGCGTTACGATTGTGACACATATATGATTATGACGCGTGGCACCTAATTATAGTTATCTTAATTTTATTCAAACTAAAATGCTAATAGATGTTACTTAATATTTTTATTTAATCTACACTTCTATTTATCATATAGCTTTTTTGTATTTCTATTTTATTTAAAACATATTCTTATTTTTTTATTTTTTATTTTAATAAATTATTATTTAAAACATAATAAATATTATTATTGTTATTAAATAAAATAATGAAAAAAAATATTTATCCAGTTAAACAGAGGTTTTAATAATATATATTATTATTATTAAATAAAATAATACAAAAATAATTAGCCCGATAAATAAAGAATTTAACTTATGAACATAAATTTATAATTATAACTATCTTATAATTTCTTATTTTTTATATTTTATTTATCAAAAATATCAAATTAAAAAACATATCATTTTAAATAAATATATATATATAAAGTAAAGTCTAAAAATGTCGTTGCGCTACGTAAGACCTAATTCGCTATGACCGTGATATATGACACCGAATTATAATTCTTTTAAAGAATTTTATTTATTATATAAGTCTATTTATAATCATTCATGGTATTATAATATAAGTGAGATAGACCTCTCCCATATCCTAACTAATCAAATAATTTTTATTTATTTCATATATTAATTATTTTAAATAATTTTACTTATTATAAGAGGAATTCTATTTATTTTATATGTCTTCATATATTATTTAATTTATAGTTGTCCATGGTATTCTAATTCATCTGCTTAATTATTTTAAACAATTTTATTTATTATACGAGTCTACTAGTCTAAATTTTTCATATATATTATTTAATTTATAATTAGTTGTTCTAATTTAAGTGGGATAGGACTCTCATATATTCTAATAAATCAAATATTTTTTATTTATTTTATAAATTAATTATTTCAAAATAATAGTATTTTGAAATAAGATATAGCACTTATTTTGTTTAACAATAACAATAAATAACAAAGAATAATATCGATAAGAGATTAAAGTCGATCCACATATAATTTATATATATATGATTGTTGGTGATGTCATGATTATGTGTTCTGCATAATTCTTCCTTTACTCCTCATATTTTTAGTATATTTATTTTTATTAGAATATATTTCTTTAAGTTGAAATTATTTTTTGTTTATGTATTTATTTTTGGCTTTATTTTTTAATTCCTTTATTCAAATATAAGATCTAATTTTGTTATATATTTTATTCTATTTTTTAACGTAATTTGTTAATATTGATATTTTAATTTCTATTATATTTTTAATATTGGTAATTTTTTTGTTTTTTTATTGTCTTTTTGTATTGTTTTTTTTTAACAAGTTTCAAGGAAAGTATATTCTTTAGCTTATTTTTTAATTTATTCATTTAAATATACAAGGTATGATTTTCTTATAATTTTTATTATATTTTTATTTAATATGATTTTTGATGTATTTTTTAATTTTATTATATTTTTTCATTATTGTTAAAATTTTAAAATTTATAAGTTATTCTTTTAATGATTTAATTTTGTGTATACACAATTTATTTGTGTTTTAAAAAATAATAATTCTAATTTAAATATGATACTGAATTTTTTTAAATACAATTATAACAATAGATTGTAATACTATGTTTTTATTTTTCTTTAATGTATTATTATTTTTTTCAGTTTAAACATGTTTAATCTATGTTATATTTTAAAACTATATAATATAAAAAATCTGTAAATCACACGAGCATAATTACTAATGTGTGTATATATATGTGTGTGCGCGTGCGCCTTGAACATCTCACAAGCAGCAAACACTAATTTGGGAATTGGACTGAATTAAGCTGGGCCCAAAACTAAGGTTCTCGGTTGTTAGAGGGTTCCAGCGGACTGCAGTGAGAGAATCCATTGTAGGGGCTGCAGTGGGTCAATAAATGGTCAGGATGTAATTGTATCAAATCTACTAGTCTTAATTCAATGTAATAAAATTAAATTTAAAATAAAAATAAAAGTTAAACAAAATCTGATTGAAAGATCATTAATGAAAAATATAAAAGACACATCATATTAAAATGTAATTACATCCTAATCGTTGATTAACCCACTGCAGTCCCTACAGTGGATTATTCCACTGCAGCCCCTACAGTAGATTTTTCTACTACAGCCCAGGTTAAAGGGAAAGTATTCTGGTTTGGATTGGGCTTGATAAGTGTGAGGATTCAACACTCCTTCAACCCAAACGCTCTGTTAAATTCTATTTCCCAGGTTAAAGGGGCAGTGCAGGGAATGATCCTTCTGTGGTTAAAGTTGATCGAGACAGTGAATTTCGACAAATTTGAGATTAATCTGTATTAAAAGCATAAGAGATGGAATACATGAAATATCGTTCCTACATTGACTATTCCTAATGTTTGAGGAAAATACATAAAATATTTTTAAAAATTTTAAATCACATTTACCATTCATATGTTTTCGGACTGTTATAAATTATCCCTAATGTTAATGTGCTATCAAAAGAGTTAATACACGCATGAATTTCGAAGGTCTTAAAGAGGAACTCTCATCATTTAATCATAAAAAATTCAAAAATTTGACCGTTAAAGTTACACTGAGTTCCTGCCAATGGCGGGTCAATGTCAGGACAACCCCAGGATAATTCAGATACATTTAATCATTATAAGTTAGATGAGTACTAATTGAAATTCTATATATTTAATCATATAATTAGATTAAATCTATTCATACATTTCAAAGATTGTTAATTTTGAATGTCGATGGGTTACTCTGAAAACTTAAATTAACAATTTGATAGTTAAAATAGTTCAAAATCATTAAAATGATACATATTCGAATCATAATCTCCGATCAGGTATAATAAGACACTAATTGGGAGTACTAATTTAAATTAAAAAATAATAATAACGTAATATTAAAAATAGAAATAATAAATATAATTTTTAAAATTGTTTATAAATTTTTATTAAACTTCAAGAGTAATTAATGAAATTTACTCTAATAATTATTGTCATTATATCATAAAATAGTGGAAGTCACTGTAATGGGAAGAATAACGAAACCCTTTGATTTTTAAGTTATAAATATAAAGAATGTGAAAAGTAAAGCAAACCAAACTGACCATTGCGACTTCTGGGCCATTGTTCAAACTGGAGTGATTGTCTATTGCTAATACTGGACGCGTGGTAGGATTGCCATCACTAAAAATTGAAAGTTTTAACAAACAGAATGCCCCCCGTTTGCTGTAAGTTTTTACAATACATTCAGTTGCATGATGGATGAAAAATAAACATACGTAAAAGAATTTTTAATGCAACAAACATGTAACTGTGTATGCTTCAGGGCAAGCCATGAAACTAGGAAAAAAAGTTGGCACAGACGCACCATCCCAAGCCAAGTTGTTTGCGCGAAAAAGGCAATGATTATGCACGCTGAGCTCTAGGGGACTCATGTGCACGAGGAAAGTCCTGTGAGCACGCCACTCATCAAAATCATCTCGTGCACACAACAGAGCTAGGTTTTGAAAAAAATTTAAAAAAAAAAAAATCTAAGCATAAAGCGCACATCTTTCCCTCAATCAACCCTAATGAAACAACATAGCATATAAAGCATAAGATGCATCAAAATAACATCATAAATGATTAAAATTTATCAAATAAATAAACATTTGAGTCGTTGTATTTCTTTAGGCTGAAGAGGCAGACTTAGAAGATGCTCGGCAGCAGTACCTAAACTTGATAGGCATTGCTTGTTGATATGTTATGTGAGGTTTTTGATTATTACTTACATTATTAAGGACCCGTTTGGAGTAGTAAAAAATAAAAAAAAAAAAAGATAAAATGTGATTTTAGGTAAATTTTAGCATTTGGTGTTTTTTCTATATTAAATTTTTTAGAGATGAACAGTGACAAACCGTTAGAACGGTTCTCTAAAATCCATTCTAATGGATTCAAAAAACCCTCAATTTTGTGTTATGCACTGCAGCATTTCGATGGAGCAAAACGATACCGTGAGAACGATCATGGCCAATCCATTCTAATAGTTTGTGTGGGTCCACTCCACAATAGTACTCGTTTAAAAGTTTTGAAGTTGAGGAATATGATTACTAAAAAAAAAAATTCCTACTCGATTAACTCTTCTCAAGGTTCAATTTTTTTCTTAGCGCGAAATATTTAATTTTTTTTTAAATTAATAAAGGTGGGAATGTGTAAAAATGTAATAAAAAATTGTAGTAGTTTTTAGAGGTTGTTGGAATTTTATTTTATTTTGTTTTATTTTTTGACACACCAAATGATGCCTAAATATTGAGATATACTATATTATTAATGCTGTGAATTTTACTAAATTATAAATGTATATATGCCTAGATCCTACGTGCTATGATATGATGGTAGTATGTTAGGATGTTCTTGTCTAAACTTATTTATACCAGTCTCTAAGGACAAGATATTTGAGTAGCCCAAGATATTTGGTGGCCCGCTTAAGTCCAAGAGGTTGATGCTTACCATTTGCTTTGTTGAGATTTTGTATGAAGTACGACGCCGTTGTCCACTCTGCTATTGACTTTCATGTTTATTTGGGACTATGATTGTATTGGGCTCCAAGCCCACTCTGCTATTGGTTTTCATGGTTATCTGGACTATGATTGCATTGGGCCTATTTGTAGCTAAGTTTACTAGTTGGGAGTTTTGATTGCCCCAGCTAATTAGCTGAAACTGCTTCTCTTTTGTACCTCTTACACGTAAGTTCCGTTTAATTTATTGTAAATTTTTTAAAATTTTTAAGAATTTTTTGAAATTTTTCACTTTTTATTTCATTATACAAATAATAAGCTCATAACTTATCTTATTTTATATCACTTTATATTAAACATGAAATATTGTTTATATATATTATCTATATTAGAATATTTTATATCTTACTTTTTAATAAGAGTTAGGTTTATTTTGATATATAAATCATTACCATACATACCTTTCATTGCAAACTAATATAAAGGTCTCTTCTTTACTTTTATGATATATACCTTTATGATATATATGATAAGATGTAAATCTTACATTCTCTCTTTCCAATTCTATTATTTCTTATATTTTATTTTTCTATTTTAACATGGTATTAGAACATATAATTTTCGATCCTGAATAGTCTATATTCTAAATCACAATAAAGTATTTTTTGCGTTATATTTTTTCTCTGGTATTTTTTTTTTCAAAGTTTGCTCTGTCTTAGTCCTACAACAACTACCATAGAATTCTTTTTTTTTTTAATTCCACAGTTTGAATCGATTCTTACAGTTTTTTGACCTTTCTTATTTTGATTCTGATATATGTTTTTTTATATTTCACTATCTCGTACCTTTTTTTTTATTTAGGATAATCTCTTAATATTATATTGTTCATCCTATTCACAGTACTGTTTCTTAACAGAATTAATTATAATATGTTAATAGATATTAGTTTTTCTTATTGGTTGTAAACTCTCAAGAGTAAGGTGCTCCTATTTTTTTCCAATGTTTTTCAGTTTTGTCTTTTTTATTCCATCTTAGTACACTGTATATTTTGTTTGGTTATTTTTCAATTGTCAATTCGAAAAATAATCATATCAGTGACAGTGAAATTTTTTTAGGATCTCACTGTAAAAAATTCCTCATTGTCAGCAGTTATACAACTCTAAATTCTACACTCACGATTTTTTCTGCTATCTGGTTCAACTATTTTTGGAATGCTCTTATTTTCAAACTCAAGTTGATTTACCATCTTAAGTTTGAGAAAAGGGTGTTATAATATTCTATATTAGATATGAAATACTCTTTATATATATATATTACTTATATTAGAATATTCAATATTTTACTTTTGGGTAAATTACATCTAGACCCCCTAAACATTAGCGAAATTACACATGGATCCTCTCGACATTTCAAAATTACATTAACCTCCCTTATTTTGAAATGTTTGTAACACTTAGCCCATTCCGTTAACTTTTTCCCTAACTCCGTTAAAAATTTTTGAAAAGACAAATATACCCTCGTATATTTTTCCATACACGTGCAGCCTTTGATTCCTTCACTGTTGTGAGCGACTGCGGCAGACTCGCCGATTCAAGCCCCCATCGGCAACCCCTGTCGGCGACTGCGACAGCCCCCGTCAGCGACTGCTAACCCTTTCTTCAAATCTCCACCGACAATCCTTGCCTCTCTCTAGCTTTGTCACTTTAAACCTTTCTTCAAATCCGCCACTGACTCCATCACCAGATCTGAAAATAAGCTCCATGACTGGTTCGATTTTGCATCAAACTTCAACAAGAAATGACCAATTTTTGAAGGGCTAAACTAACGGTGGGTGTGCTGTCATGTGAGAGAAAGACAGAGAGAGAGAGAGAGAGAGAGAAACCAAAGCCAAGGCAGAGGAGAGGATTCGACAGCTTATCTTCGCAAAAGCTTCGAACCCACCGTCTTCTCTCGCAGTTGGGATTGTCGAACACGCTTCTTCACTGTCTTCAACGCACTCCCTCTCCGTCGATTTCGTACTAATCGGCTTCAACGGAAAACGCGAAGCGATTCCAGCAATTACCCATTTCTTGCCTTCTGATTCTACGCCTCCCTTCGCTTGATGCTTTTTTGAAAAATCCATGTCGAATCAAATCCAAATCTAGTCGCCAAATAAACCCAAGAGCAACAGAGCAGAGAGGGGGGGTAAGAAAGAAGGGTTTGATTTGAAAAGATCAGAAGTAATCTATAAGACTATAGGGTATGGCCGGAATTCGCCGAGCTTCCATTGTTTGGTTCCGCAACGATCTCCGAGTTCAGGGCACTCATGATTGAATCGGTTTCGGCAAAGGCGATCGGCGTAGATACAACATGCATATTGCCTTGGAACATGCCCAAAAAATTGAATTGCCAAGTCCTCTGAAAATGCATATATATGTATATATATATATATATATATATATATACATGCATACGTATGTATATAATTAGGACAACACAATATTCACCTTTGGTTGCGAAAGGATTTCCAGATCATTTTCCTTGTGAATTAATTTTGAGATTCTGTGGTTCAATTTCTAAGTGTAGCAATTTTGGGTATTAAGGGTTTAAGTCAATGAACCACAGTGAGGAACAGTTGGGGGTAAATTTGGTATATAAAAAAAAATTTTGACTGACGTCATCATCTTAACAGAAAATCTAACGGCACATTAACGGAAGGGGGTATTTGTTACAAACATTTCAAAATAAGGGAGGCTAATGTAATTTTGAAATGTCGAGGAGATCCATGTATAATTTCGCTAATGTTTAAGGGGTCTAGATGTAATTTACCCTTTACTTTTTAATAAGTAGTTATGTTTATTTTAATATGTAAATCATTATCATACGTATCTTTCATTGTAAACTTATATAAAAGTCTCTGCTCTACCCTTATGATATATATACAACAAGATGTAAATCTTATCTTCTCTTTCTCCAATTCTATTATTTTTTATCTTTTATTTGTTATTTCAATAACTCCAAACAAACCGTAGTCTTCATTTTTGTGTTTTATTATTAACTAATTAGTTGAAAGATTTTTTTTTTTGGTAATTTAATTAGCTGAAAGATGCTCATCAATCCCCCACGAACAGCACTGTTCTTATTTATTGTTATTATTTTTAAATGATAAAAAACAACCAAAATAAAAAAAAAAAAAAAAAACACGGTGGACACTTGGAAGGCTGGAATAATCAATCTTGAGCCTTCTGATCTCTCAGTTGCTGAAGCTCTTCAATCAAGACCGTTAAATTCCTGTGGGAGGACCCACCTTCTTCAACAGCTCTTTTGGCCATCTCCGAAATCTCTTTAGCCTTCCGCCTGATGGTCTGAACCGCCTCATCATCGCCGTTCATCAGCCGCCTCACGGCCTTCGCAATCTTCTCCCCCTCGATCACTACATTCCCCTGGTCGTACAACGAACGGTATTCCGTCGCGCCCCCCTCCACCCCTATCCCCAGCACCTGACACACCAGCTTCTGATTATAGAACTGCTCGGAGTGAACCGGCCACGTCATCATCGGCACGCCGGCGCTCACACTCTCCGACACCGAGTTCCAGCCGCAGTGAGTCAAGAACCCACCCAGCGACGGGTGGTCCAAGATCAGAATCTGCGGCACCCAACCCCTCGCGATCATACCTCTCTCTTTTGTCCTCTCCACGAAACCTTCCGGCAACCACTTCCGATCGTCGTAGTTCTCCTTCCCGCGGACGGCCCAGATGAAATTATGGCCGGAATTTTCAAGCCCGGAAGCGAGCTCCATGAGCTGCTTGTCGGGGAATGAGCAAGTGCTACCGAAACAAACGTAGAGGACCGATCCAGGTTTCTTCGAATTGAGCCATCGCAGGCATTCGTGCTCGCCCGCGGCGGCATTGTTGTAGACTCTCTCCGCCTTCTCGCTGCGGTTGCGATGAATCAGCGCCACCGGGCCAACGTTGAAGACCCGGGAGCCCGAGACTTTGCTGTAGTGTTGAGTGTAAGCCCATTCCAACTCATCGAAGCTGTTGAGAACCGTTCCGTGGCTCTTCCGCTCAACTTGTTTCACCTCGTTTTTCAATTGGGCGACTATATTCGGGTCAAAGGCGTTGAGGGGAAGCTGAGACCGGGTGAGAGTAATCGGGTCGGGAAGACCCGGCACAATAAACGGCTCGTCGTCGGACTGGATTTTCCAGTGGGGCGAGTCGGGTCGATCCAGCGCGTCTTCGAGGGATATCGAGAATGCGCAGGAGACGTTAAAGAGTACCCGGGGGATATCGAGGTTCGCCCCCGCCCCGGCGGTCCACGGGAAGCTGTCGGCGAGGACGCAGTCCGGGCGGCCGGCGACGATGAATTCCTCGATTTTCTGGCGGAGATGGAGGAAGGCTCTGTAGTGCCTTCCGGCGGTCTCTTCGTCGGGAACGTAGCCGAAATCCTCGTGGGAGGGAGGATGCACGAGGTGGAGGGAGATGCTGTGGCCGGAGGCGTTGTCTCGGTCGACGGTGGTTTGGAGGACGGCGGCGATGGCGGGGATGGTGATGACCGTGACGTGTTGGCCGCGGGCGGCGAAGAGCCGGGCGATTTCGAAGAATGGGATGACGTGGCTTGGCGCGAAGTGAGGCACGAAGAACAACTTCAGAGGAGGAGATGGGGATGGATCCGCCGTCATTTTGGTCATCGACTCTAACGGAAACAGAGAGGCACAGATATCTCTGAGCTTCCTTCTTCCTATGGTTCAACTCTCTTTCAATTATTATATAAATTGATATCATTGTTTTTCTCCCTATTATTGTTGAATTATATATATAAACTGATATTAGTTTTTCTTGCAGTTGTGGGACACGTGGTTCGCGTGTGTACCACGTGAATGGGTGCAGCGCTTTTGGTGGATGAGTTTGAAATTATATAAAATTATAAAAATTAATATCTTCTATTTTATACAATAAATAAAAAATTTTAAATTTTATAACTTCCTAATAATTCGTATTTATAAAAATTTATAAAATTTTATGTTATTTTATTTAATTTTAAACGATGCCTTTATTGTACATAACTTCTAAAAATTTATTGAGGGGAACAAAATCCTTGTCCTCGTCTTTGTGTAACAGCACGTGGTGAGGCACGTGGCCCCTCCTTTAATTTAATTATTTTATTTATTTTTTATTCTATATTATTAGGATTATGAATTTTTTTTTCAATTTTATGGTAAATTTAAAATATATATTTCAAAAATTGAATCAATAATGACCTCTTGTTGCAAAGTTTCCGCTAGATATCTATTTACTATAATGTAGGGTCTTAAAGATGAAAATGAGTGGTAAAAAGTGAAAAAAGGAAAATGTAAAATTCCCATGCCTAGTGTAATTAAAGAACAAGATAAGAAAATCTCTAAAACATTATCCTCAAACATATTTAAAATTCTATCATTATGTTAGGTTAAGGAATGTTCAATAGGGAAACGTTCTTCAGAACAGTCAAATGATGGCAATGTGTTCACCCTCCCCAGTTATCAAGATCGTAAAATTCTAAGCCCACACACTTTTAGATAGGAAAGAGAGACAGTTATACGAAAACAATAAGAATATGCGACATCTTAAGCACAGAACAAAAACTAACTATTGAAAAGAATTCAAAAACTCAACTCAGCCAAAGAGTAAACACTAGCCAGTCTTTCCATTATTAAATGAGATAATCCTAAGTCCAATAAAATAAGAAAATAATAACTTTGTAATATCTTTAGATGGATTTAGTGTGGTTAAATGTTAACAAACCTATTCACTTGGGACGTAAGTGGAACTTATAAGTCGATGAGGTTGAGAGTCTTCTGTACCTTGTTCTCCTTACAAGGGCTGCTCTCCATTTAAGGAGTTGTATCGAACATACTATAAAATTCATATTTTTTGGTAATAAAATTAAAACTTACCTACCAAAAAAAATAATATAGGGTATTATTAACATTTAAACAATTATAATTTTGTTACTAAAATAAAAGTATTTAACTCTTATGCTTATGATTATTTTTAACTCTTACGCTTATGATTATTTAGTTGTGAATTATTATCAAGTAATTCATATTTTAAAGTAATAGTTAAATGACTAATTTTGTAAAATAATTCGAATGCATAACTAATGGTTGAAGTTATATATATGTAATATATAACTAATGGTTGAAGAATTTTTAATGCAACAAACATGTATTGGTATATGCACATCAAGTTTCAGGGCAAGCCATGAAACTAGAGAAAAAAAAGTCAACATAGATGCACCACCCCAAGCTAAGTCGTGCACTGGAAAAAAATAATAATTATGCATCCTAAGCTCTATGGGACTCGTGTGCACGAGGAAAGTCCTGTGAGCACACTACTCATCAAAATCATCTCGTGCACATGACAGACTTAGGTTTTGAAAAAATAAAAAAAAAATTCTAAGTATAAATTACACACTTAACTCTCGATCAACCAACCCTAATGAAACAACATAGCATATAAAGTATAAGATGCATCAAAATAATATCATAAATAATTAATATATATCCAATAATCAAACATCCGAGTCATTATATTTCTTTAGGCCTAAGAGGCAGACTTAGAAGAAACCCAGGCAGCAATACCTAAACCCGATAGATATTGCTTGTTGATATATTATGTGAGGTTTTGATTATTGCTTGCTGTTGGTACAAAAATAACCCTAGACACGTGACGTTCTTTCAAGCACAATAGAAAGTGCTCGGCATTAATTCAATAGTTAAGAAATGACTGAAGCTATGTCCCACTACGCTATGGAATTATATTGGCGTAACCCTAACCAAAAATACAACATGATAATAAATGAACTAAATTTATTACTTAAAAGTTAACTTAGTTAGTTTATCCATTTACAAGTGACAAACAGATGTGACATTTCAACGTTCCACGAGTTGTATTCTGTCTATTCAAGAATTTTCTCTCTCGCGCGCATTTAATGCAAAGTGAAAGGCATTAAACATGGAATGAAAGGCATTTAAAGAAAAATAAATCATAGTAGACTTTAACATATATATACACGATATGAAATATTACATTTCAATTATTTACTTATTAACTTATTTATATTACATCACTATAAATAAAACATTTAGTTCCAAAATCCAGATACGCTCACTATTGTCAACTAATAGTCCATTACTTTTTTCTCTTTAATTCTCTTAATTTTTTGCTGACTTAAGCATTGGAAGGTTTTCTGGTCAAGGACACCCTTTTTTGCCATAACCTCTAATTTCTTTGTGCTCGGCAAGCTTGCATCTGAATTCCCAGTTGACGTGGTGAGTAGTTTCGACAGTGATTTGTTATTGCTGAACATTTGGTACCCCTTGTGGAACTCGTTTTATTGTTCCCCATGTTCTTGTGACATTCCTTTGTTTTTCTAACTTTCATTCACTATGGCTTTTGGCAAAGATATAGGGCTCGTTTGGTTTGAGATTTTTTGCTGAAAATCTCCAAAAATCTCTATAAATCTCTGTTAACTTTATATCACATCAACTTTTTCTCTCACTGCACGTATTACGAAATATCCCCAAACCACAATTTATCTCAATTTATCTCATTTTTTCTTACTCCAAACAACCCCATAATGCCCCCACAATTTACACGATGAGCGACGAACATGGACGTTCCCAAATAGAAAGATAATACAATGACCATCACTACCCCAAGTCAAACAATGAAAAAGCAATGCAGAGTCAGTGACCCTGAGGCAACAAGAAAAAGGCAAGAGTTATAAGACCCCGCGGATGCAAAACAAGCAGAGTTGGAGGAAATTCTCTAGAAACATAGTGAGGAAAAGGGAAAACAAATAGATCATGATCTCTCCGATTATGAGAAGCCTAATTCTAGTGTGGATGAAGGTTACGATGAATTGTACAACAATCAACTTGAGTCACATCCCGGAAAAGAAGTGCATGGTGAAAAGATTCCAAGTTCTAGGCGTGACACTAATGTGATTTCTATGACAGTTCCTGGAGTTGAACCAGTGGGTACACATTCAACTCATTTTTAACGTCAAGAGTCCATGCAGCAAAAAATGACCAGGATAGCGAGAACTCAATAGAAAGAAGACATTTCTGGAAAAAAAAGCATTCCAATCGAAAGAAGCAACAAGGCAATGGGGAGAGCTCCTCTAGCAATGATGCGGCCCTAACAAAAACAAAAAAGGCTAGCAAGGCCAAAGAGGTAGAGAAAACGCAGTATAGTGAGTGGGAAAGCTCAAAGTAATCCACTCGGATGATGACGAGGAGGGCACTGGGACGAGTTTCTGCTTCTCCATTCACCAGTGATATTATGGAGTCAGAACCCCCAAAAAAATTTGTGACACCCCATTTTATGACGTATGATGGGAAATCAGATCCATTGGCGCATTACAAGCATTACATGCGGGCCACGACACTATGGAGTTGGAACAATGAGCTCATGTGTCGTGTGTTTCCATTGAGTTTGGGGGATGTTGCCCTCCATTGGTTCTACAAATTGCCCCCATGAAGTATTAGTAACTGGAGATAACTTGCAGGGGAGTTTATCACCAGATATTTGGCTAATGCAAAACAGCCAAAAACTGCTGATGTGCTTCACTCACCATGAAGAAAATGAGTAATGAAAGCCTTAGAGAATATTCTCGAAGATACATAGAAATGTATAGCGAAATAGAGGTTGCTCTGAACAATTGACAGTCATTTCCTTCAAATTGGGGTTGCAGAAAGGCAAAAAATTATGGCTTTCTCAGACTAAGAAGTAGTATTAAACATATCAGATTTGATGTGTAAAATAGAGAAATATGCCAAAGTAGAAGGTGAAATGAAAATAGCCAACCAGAAAGAAATGAAGTCGACCGATCCAAGGGGAAAACAGCGAGAAGGGAAAAGAGAATTTATTGAAGGTAGGAAATCAATCTTTAAAGCTGTCAACACGATGTTTAAGGTGCCGATCTTCAAAATCTTCCCCCTCATCAAAGACAAATTGTACTTCAGGTGGCCAATGAGATTGCTCGATTTTTCAGGTAAGGAAACTCATAGAGATTATTGCTTTTATCACCGAGACAAGGGACATCGCATGAGCTATGTTGCTCCTTGCGATATCTCTTGGAGGATTTGGTAAAATAAGGCCATCTAAAGAAGTACATTAATGAAGCTAAGATACGTGAAGAGGTACAGTAGCTCCGAGCTCAGCAAGGAAATCAAAGGGATGATTAAAGGGGAAGACAATAAGAGCCAGATGATTAAGAGGACAATGAAGCGGAAACTCAGCTTCCACCAAGGGCTAGGTTAAAAAGGGAAATACAGAGGCCAGCAGTTATCTATGTCATTCACATGGAAAATCACCCACAAGGAATTATCGCTTGCCCTAGAGGAGAAGAGCAACATGTGGGTAGGTTTGGAAATGTGCTAAAGGTGGACACTGGCCCAAGCAAACTTCCGAGAAAAGAAGCTGCTCAGGGAATATAATTCTTTGAGGACGAATGTGATGGAATGCAACGATCACACAATGATGCCTTGGTGATTACCCTCAAAATGTTTGAGTTAGACGTGAAAAGGATCTTAGTCAATGCTGGGAATTCAACTGAGGTTATATTTCTAAGTCTATTCAGAAAGTTGGGGCTAACTGAAGAGCATTTGGAATCGATCGAATCCTTACTTATTAACTTCAACTCTGTTCTAGTCTGGCCACTCGGAAGGGTCATCATACCCATTCGGGCGGAACCGAGGGAATATGAGATAGAGTTCATAGTGGTGGATGCATCGTCTTCCTATAACGTAATAATAGAGAGATATTGGATTCACGTGTTGAAGGTGGTTTCCTCTACTTATCACCAAGTTCTCAAGTTCCCATATAGCGATGAGGTGATAGAGATTAAGGGGATCAAGACATTTGAAGAAAGTGTTTCACTATTGCCTTGAAATCCAGGCCCTTGCCTGAGTTGGTACAACTCACAGAAATGCCCAAAGATACTCCAAAAATTGATAGTGTAGAAAGAGACCTAGAACAAAAAGCTGTTGAACGTTTAGAGAAGGTTTAAGTAGGCCTAATCGAGGATGATAAGTTTTTTCTGATTGGGGCGAAGCTGGGGGCTAAGAAAATGCTGGAGTTGACTGAGATACTTTTAAAAAACATTAGCACATTTATTTGAACATCCCAGGAAATGCCAGGTATTTCCCATGAGGTTATGAATCATAAGTTGAATGGCAATCCGGGGGTGATCCAGAAAGTAAGAAGGTTTGCTCTGCAACATGCCAAAGTAGTCATAAAGAAAGTCGGCAGATTATTAGAAGCTGAGGCCATTAGGTAGGTGTTGTATTCTTAGTGGCTAACAAACACAGTAGTCGTTAAGAAAATGGATGGGAAGTGGAGGGTTTGTGTCGATTACACAAATTTGAACAAAACATGTCTCAAATATCCATTTTTACTCTCAAAGATCGACTAACTCGTGGACTTAATGGTCAGGAAGTGTCATGATGTCATTTTTGGACGCTTACAGAGGAAACCATCAAATCGCTATGCATAAGCTCGACGAAAAGAATACCACTTTCATCACTTCAAGGGAGGTATACTGCTACAAAGTAATTCCCTTTGAGTTCAAGAATGCTGGTGCCACTTACCAACGCTTAGTTACAAAAATGTTCAAGGATGACCTCGGTAAGACTATGGAGTTCTACGTTGATGATATGGTGGTAAAAAATAGAGAATTTGAAATCCATATTCAACATTTGCAACTTATGTTTGACACTCTTGGTAAGTATAGGTTAAAGCTTAATGCTGCTAAGTGTACCTTTGGAGTCGGTTCGGGAAAGTTTCTAGGCTACTTGGTCATCAAACAAGGAATAGAAGCAGACACCAACCAGATCCGTGCTATTCATGCCGTAGTCCCACCTCACCTAAAAAAAGAAGTACAAAAGCTCACGGGGATGGTTGTGACACTAAACAAATTCATTAGCCAAGCATTAGACAAGTGCCAGCCATTCTTCAAACTTTTAAAGGAGGTAAATAAAATAATTTAGGATAAGGAAGCGGACCAAACACTGGAGCGGTTTAAAAAATATTTAATCACTGCATTAATTTTGACAACTCCCCGACCAGGAGATGTCTTGCAAGAGATGTATTGCAGTATATGATCATGCATTAAGCGCTGTTTTGCTCAAAGAGGAAGATGAAAAATAGCAACCTATTTACTTTGCGAGCAAAACTTTACAGGGGACAAAGACGAGGTATCTTCCTTTGGAGAAATTCACATTAGTGCTAGTGATGGTATCCAAAAAGTTGGCTCACTATTTCCATGCTTATACCATTCAGGTGGTGACTGTCCAACCGATTAGACAATTGTTAAAGAAAGCTGACATCACTGGCAGTTTGGCCAAATGAGCGCTGTATCTGGGAGTTTTTAACATAAGATTTGTCCCAAGAACAGTAATAAAGGCGCAAGTCTTAGCCAATTTTATAATTGAATTTACTCGCTCAGTCTCCGAGCAGGCACCTATGGTTTGGCTGTTAGAGTTAAAGTCAGAACCTAAGGCGACCGTACCAGCATAGCAGATTGAGGTAGATGGGTCATCATCCAGAAAGGGTGTTGGAATTGGAGTAGTTCTTACAACCCCCTGAAGGAGTAATCAGTAAGTATACTGTCAAACTGGGTTTTGAAGCAACGAATAACAAGGCTGAGTATGGCGTTGCTAGCAGGATTAGACATTGCTCAGCGTCTATTTACTCAAAATATACTTGTCAAGACTGATTCTCAGTTTGTGACTAACTAGTTAAAAGGGCAATATGCGGCAAAGAATGAAAGAATAACCGAGTATCTTGAGCTGTCAAAGAGAAAACTATAGGATTTTAATATTATGGGGATTAAGCTAATAGGGATGGATCACAATTCACATGCAGATACCTTGGTAACACTAGCTACAGCACCGAGGATAAGACTAACAGACACTGTTTTCCTTGAGGTGTTAAAAAGATTGAGTGTGTCAAAAGACGAAAGTATAGCTTGCATCGAGTTGGGTTCGTCTTAGATGGATTCGATTAGTACTTATCTAAAGAACGGGACTCTTCCGAGGACAAAGTTCAAGTAAGAAAGTTAAGACTAAAGGCTACGAGGTTCCGGTTATCCCCTAACCATAAGCTGTATACGAAGTCTTTTACAGGCCATTATCTTCTTTGTGTACATCCAAACAAAGTGCAAAACTTTCTTTATAAATTACATGAAAGGGTTTGTAGGGTAGACACTGGTGGCCCAAAATGGGAATGGATGCCCAAGCTTATGTTCATAAGTGTAAGAAATACCAGAAATTTGCTCCAATCCCTCATCAACCAGATCGAGAGCACAATCCACTTATAAGTCGATGGCCATTTGCTCAATGGGGCCTTGATATAGTGGGACCACTTCCAACTACTCTTGGAAATCGGAAGTGGTTGGTGGTTGGCACAGACTATTTTACTAAATAGGTGGAAGTAGAGCCCTTGGCTCATATTAGAGATGCCGATACCATCCGATTTGTGCAGAAGAACATCATCACGAGGTATGGCATCTCTAGGACGTTAATCTCTGATAACGAGACATAGACAGCGCCCCCTTTAGGGAATATTGTTCTAGGTATAGGATAAAAAATATTTATTCTATGCCAGCTTACCCCTAGAGCAATGGCCAAGCTGAAGCTCTCAACAAGGTTATTCTCAATGGCATTAAGAAAAACTTAGAGTTAGCAAATAGCAAGTGGATTGAAGAACTTCCAACTGTGCTTTGGACATACAGAACCACACCAAAGAGATCTACGGGCGAATCACCTTTCTTTCTTGCATATGGCATGGAAGCAGCGATCCCTTGGAGGTTGGCATGCCCACTATTCAAACCATAACTTTTGACCAAGGTGAAAATGATAAGGCCATGGGAGCCAGTTTAAATTTACTTGAAAAAAAAAAAGAGAGAAAATTAGCTATAATCAGGCTGGCATTTTATCAACAGGAGGTGAGGAAGAAACTCAACAAGCATGTGAATCCACAAGAGTTTAAGGCTAAAGACTTTGTCTTCTGAAAGATAATGGGGGCAAGAAGAGATCCTATAGAAGGAAAACTTGGCGCCAATTGGGAGAGCCCATACCAAGTTATAGAGGTGCTCGGCAATGGAGCTTACCATTTAGCAGACATGGAAGGTAAACTAGTGAAGAGACCCTAGAATGTGGTGCATTTGAAGTTGTTTTACATGTAAAACTTGATTCCCTTTTATTTGTTAAAAAAACAGGAATGAAAGTGGGCTTTACTCTAATTTCAACGACATACACAAAACTAAAGGAATGTCTATTTGGGGCTCCCAGATATGACAATCGAAAAAGAATAGTCCCACTGGAGTTCCCAGTGGTTGACTCGAAAGCTACGTTGGGTATTCTTAATGATTAACATTGAAAATGAATAAATCCACTGGTTTTATCCTTATGATTAATTCAGACTCATAATTCTGATCTATTTATGAAACAAAGATTTACGAGAAAGTGATCATGATTTCTTACACAGCTTTGGGGTACGTGGAATTAGTCTTCCGACCACGTCATGTAAAAGAATTGAACGGCAAAACAACACTAGGTAAGGTTTGTTGGCTTGGCATGGTCCCTGACCATAACAAATGTGGTCGGCAACAAGCAATAAGCTATTTTATCTCAATTTCTAATGTTTCAAGTTCATGAACTCAGTTAGGTTGCCATTACTCAAATGAACGGGAGGGTCATAAGCTTACTTCATGTTTTTCAAGTTTAGCTATTCATAGGACACTACAATATAAAAATGGTGTGCTCGGATAGCCTTAGAGATAAGTTCAAATTACATAAAGCTGAGCATTTATCATCACTTTCTCAATAATTCTTTAAGTATTTTACCCTGAAAATAAGGAATGATACTTTCATAATTCATAAGTAATGATGATAGCTGATCGAATAAAAGAAGTTTCCAATTGAAGTTTTCATTAAACTTGAATCTAAAATTACATAAAAAAAAAATATGATAACATCTTCAAAGATTTTTTGGGTCTGAGGTGAAAGCAGTCTTGGATGCACTTTGAACCTCTACCTCACCCTCTTCAAGTTCTTCTACTCCTAGTGTGTTGATGGTTGGAGTTAGAGGGGGAGGGGACCTTTTAAAGCTAAATTTTGGAATTTTTTCATCTAGATAGGGCTAGGGCACGTCCTTGTATGTATCCGAGGTTGGCTTGACGAATAGCTTCTTCATGGCAGCTTCCTAGCCATCGAAAAATACTCATTACGAACGTTAGTAACCTGTTAAACAAAATCTCAGAAATTGGCCTCAATTCCTTGAGTAGCCTTTTCCTCAATTGTCTGCAGTTTCTGCTCTTTCAGTTGAAAGACGCTAACTTTGTTTTTCACCTCGACCCTCAACTATAAATTAGCTTCATTTTGGCTGAAAAGATCTAATTGTGATTTTTCAAGTTCCTCCGCTATCTTGCCTTGCTCGACCTTTGACAAATTAAGCTCGGCCCTAGCCTTGGCAAGCACCTTTTCTTTTTCCAAAAGCTTTTTATCCTTGGAGGTCAAGAGTTTTTCCATGACATTGAATTTACGCTCACTGGCCTCCGCCTTCTCCTTTGCAGTTGAAATTTTAGAATTTGAGGCTTCAAGTTGCACTGCGAGCAGCATTTTCTCCTCCTCTAACTCAGCAATTTTTTTCTTTTGCTCCTCCTCGAGCTTTGCCAGTTGAGACTTCATCCCTCAAGTTAAACCTTTATCATCGTCGATTTTTTGATGGATGATTTGGCTACGATTCACTAGTTCCAGAGCATTAAAGGAAGACTATAACAATAAAAAAAAGGGGGAAAATAAGGTGAAGTAGCCCTAAGAATTGTAAGTATGAAAGCAAGGTAGTAAAAAAAAAAAAAAAAAGAAAGAAAGAGAAAGATAGAGAGAAAATAACTTACTATTAATGCACTCTTAAGCAAATTATGTCCTCTACTCAGCTCTTCTTTATTTTATCATAGCCATAAGGAGGAGCAATTCCCTTGAGGAATTCTTGTGGAAAAATGAAGGAGGAATCCAAAATAGAGAAAGGCTGTCCACTTGAACTCCCATATATTGGGACTCTGATATGAGGAACGAAGTCCAAGGCAGCTTGAGGTGAGAACCCTAGTGGGATAGCCTACAAGGGAATTGGTTGTGGCCTCCTTTCTCTAGCTCAGGTGGGCTTCGGCTATTCAGCGGATGAAGAAAAAGGTTGGGGAATATCTTTGGTTGGTTTCCATGGTAGCTGGAGGAAGTTGAGGAACCTCCTTAGCAGGTTCTATAGTGGCCAGGGGCACTTTGTCAGAGGGAGGATCCTCCAAAATAATTAAGTTAGTTGGTTCACTGACTTTCTGATTTTTCTTGGTTTTAGGTTCCTCCTCTTCCGCTTTAAGAGTTTTTCGAGAGACCTCGGTAGGCTCCTTGATTGCCACCCTAGAGGCATTTCTGTTGGCCTCCATTTTCTCCTCTTTGATTTGTCGGCCCTTCTTGGCCTTGGCAGCTTCTAATTTAAAGGCTCTTTTCTTGGCAATCATCACCTTTTTCCTCTTGGCCATCTCATTAGAGGCCTTTTTTACGTCACGCTTGGGCACCATTGACTGCTCGGCAGTAACTATTTTAGGTGAGGATAGTTTCTTCTTTTTCCTCCTCAGTTTCGAGTGTTGCATGAATCTACAGCTTTACAATTGGGATAACCTCTAGAATTAGCTAATCAGTTGCGACTGGGCTATCAAATGTGAGCACGATGTTAGGTGCAGGACGCCAAACAGGGTGGTGTGTGTAGTAGAACTCAAGTCTTCATTCAGGTGTCCAGTTGAACCACTATTGGAGGGTCTTGGAGATTAAACCGATGGCAAATCCTCGTGGAAGTGCAACAAAAGAATAGTAGCTAGGTCGGTAGTTGAATAAGATGGGCGTTGACCTTGCGAAGGGGAAGTTGTTGGGTCCACCCAAGAACTATAATACAATCTCGATGTGTGGGAGGTCGACAAGGTTTCCTTTGGCCCACGCTTTTCTGGTATGGTCGTCTGCATACAAAAAACTATAAGTAATTAGAACAAAATTATGCGCTGAGATGAAAGTAAGTTAGGAAAATTCCTTAACCTTGGCCCTGTGCCACCACTGTAATCGAAAGAAAGTGGTCCTGATTAGGACGATTTATCCATTCTCCTAAGACGACACAGACATTGTCCTCGAATCCTTCGATATTATCTGGAAGTACATGCACGAGGGCTTTGTTAGGTCGAGATTTCAGATACCATTTATTTCCATCCCTCCTAATTTTTAAATGTTATAACAGTACAACAGATCCCATTTGGATAGATGGAACCAATACCTACGGTTGATCTCCTCTATCCCATTAGCTATCTTATGGAAATTGTGAGAAACGAATCTAGGGGAGAGATTGACCCTATGGAACATCTTTCGAAGAAAAAGGGAAACAAGGATCTTAAGCCCCCCTCTGTGATAGCAACAATTGGGAACATCCCTAATTCTTGGTCCTCTTCAGTAGCTAATCTAATATTTACATTATCTGGGATGCTGTATTTTTGTTTAAAGGCCACAACTCTCTCACTAGATCTAAGCTCATCTGTGAGTCTACCCATTTTTTACCCCAAACAAAGTCAAAGAGATAAATGAAAGAAAGGAAAAATCTTTTTGAAAACGAAAAAGGAATAGCGAGAGACAGAAAGCTTAGAAATAGCCTGGATGCTTAGAGCAATTTGAGAAGCATAGAAATGATAACAGTAGCGAGAACTTAAGTTGTATATATCTATATCAACATTTCAAATAATAGGGAAATGGAGCAGCTCGCGGCAAAATTTTATTCGATGCACTATCTGAATTGATGTTAAAGTGACGGCTGGCAGCACGTTTAGGGTTTCGCGGTGACATTTAACATTTTCACACACTAGAAAGTGAATGAGTTTTTCACACGTAATAAATTGGCCAAAACAGTCACCAGTTGGAGAAAGACACGTCAAAAGTAAAGTTACATTCGGTGCTATGGGGAGAATTTCATATAATTGCTTTAGTCGTTTCATACTTTGCTTGAGTAATAAATTATCCCAACCAGAGTAGAGGTATAATGTTAGTACAAAAATAACCTTGGACATGTAGTGTTCTCTTGAGCACAATGAAAATAGTTAGGAAATGACTGAAGCTGGGTCCCATTACGGTTTGGAATTATATTGGTGTAACCCTAACCATAAATACAAAATGATAATAAATGAACTAAATTTATTACCTAAAAGTTAACTTAGTTATTTTACATTTTTTACAAATGGCAGACAAATATAATATTTGGGTGTTCCACGAGTTACATTTTGTCTATTCAAGAGTTTTGTCTCTTACGCGCATTAAATGCAAAGTAAAAAGTATTAAACATGGAATAAAAGTCATTTAAATAAAGATAAATCACAGCAGATTTTAACACACACATATATATATATGGTATAAAATGATAACATTTCAATTATTAACGTATTAATTTATTTGTATTACCTCACTATAATACAACATTTAACTTCAAAATTCATGGACGTTCACTATTATCATTTCAATATTTCACCCATTGCTTTTCCCTCTTTAATTTCTATCAAGCTTTTTGCTGACTAAAGTATCTAAGAGTTTTTGGTCGAGACTCCCTCTCCAAGCGTAATCTTTATTTTATTTGTATTTAATAAATTTGTATTAAAATTTTCGATTGACGTGATGAACAGTTTTAACAGTAATTTTTTAATTGCCGAACAGGCCCGTAGTCTTCATTTTTGCGTTTCATTATTAGCTAATTAGCTGAAAGTTGCTCATCATTCCCGCGCGCACAGCACTGTTCTTATTTATTATTATTATTTTTAAATGATGAAAAATAACCCAAAAAATAAAAAAAAAAAAAAAGGGTGGACACTGGGAAGGCTGGAATAATCAAGCTTGAGCCTTCTGATCTCTCAGTTGCTGAAGCTCTTCAATCAAGACCGTCAAATTCCTGTGGGAGGACCCACCTTCTTCAACAGCTCTTTTAGCCATCTCCGAAATCTCTTTGGCCTTCCGCCTGATGGTCTGAACCGCCTCATCATCGGCGTTCATCAGCCGCCTCACCGCCTTCGCAATCTTCTCCCCTTCGACCACAACATTCCCCTGGTCGAACAACGAACAGTATTCCGTCGCGCCACCCTCCACCCCTATCCCCAGCACCTGACACACCAGCTTCTGATTATAGAACTGCTCAGTGTGAACCGGCCATGTGATCATCGGCACGCCGGCGCTCACACTCTCCGTCACCGAGTTCCAGCCGCAGTGAGTCAAGAACCCAACCAGCGACGGGTGGTCCAAGATCAGAATCTGCGGGACCCAACCCCTCGCGATCATGCCTCTCTCTTTCGTCCTCTCCACAAAACCCTCCGGCAGCCACTTCCGATCGTCGTAGTTCTCCTTCCCGCGGACGGCCCAGAGGAAATTGTGGCCGGAATTTTCAAGCCCGGAAGCGAGCTCCATGAGCTGCTTGTCGGGGAAGGAACAAGTACTACCGAAACAAACGTAGAGGACCGATTTAGGTTTCTTCGAATTCAGCCATCTGAGGCATTCGTGCTCGTCGCCGGCGGCGGCGGTAGTGTTGTAGACTCTCTCCGCCTTCTCGCTGCGGTTGCGATGAATCAGAGCCACCGGGCCAACGTTGAAGACCCGGGAACCCGAGGCTTTGCTGTAACGTTGAGCGTAAGCCCATTCTAATTCATCAAAGCTGTTGAGCATCGTTCCGTGGCTCTTCCTCTGAACTTTTTTTACTTCGTTTTTCATTTGAGCAAGTACATTCGGGTCAAAGGCGTTGAGGTGAAGTTGAGACCGGGTGAGAGTAATCGGGTCGGGAAGACCCGGAACAATAAACGGCTCGTCATTGGACTGGATTTTCCAGTGGGGCGAGTCGGGTAGATCCAGCGCGTCTCCGAGGCACGTCGAGAATGCGGAGGTGACGCTAAAGAGTACCCGGGGAATGTCGAGGTTCGCCCCCGTGCCCGCGGTCCAAGGGAAACAGTCGGCGAGGACGCAGTGGGGGCGGCTGGCGACGATGAATTCCTCGATTTTCTGGCGGAGGTGGAGGCAGGCTCTGTAGTGCCTTGCGGCGGTCTCTTTGTCGGGAACGTAGCCAAAATCCTCGTGGGAGGGAGGATGCACGAGGTGGAGGGAGATGTTGTGGCCGGAGGCGTTGTCTCGGTCGACGGTGGTTTGGAGGACGGCGGCGATGTCGGGGATGGTGATGAACGTGACGTGCTGGCCGCGGGCGGCGAAAAGCCGGGCGACTTCGAAGAATGGGATGACGTGGCTTGGCGCCACGTGAGGCACGAAGAACAACTTCAGAGGAGGAGAGGGGGATGGATACGCCGTCATTTTGGTCATGGACTGAAACGGAAACAGACAGAGGCACAAATATCTCAGACCTTCCTTTTTCGTGCGATTCAACTCTCTTTTAATTATTATTGCTATTTGTTTTTCAATTATTATATACTGATATTTGTTTTTCTCCCTATTATTGCTGAATTATATTTATATAAATTGATATTTGTTTTTCTTGCACTCGTGGGACGCGTGGTGCGCATGGTACGTACCACGTGGGTGGGTGCAGGGTCTTTATGGAGAGGGAACAAAATCCTTCTCCTCTTTTTGTAACAGCACGTGGCCGCTTCTTTAATTTAATTATTTTGTTTATTTTTTATTTTATATGATTAGGATTATGATTTTTTTTTTAAGTTTTATGGTAAAATTTAAGAAATATATTTAAAAAATTAAATCATTAATGACCTCTTATTACACAGTTTCCGCTAGATATCCATTTATTATAATGCAAGATATTATATAAATTTAAATAATTATAATTTTGTTACTAAAATAAAAGTATTTAATTTTTATGTTTATAACTATTTAATTATGAATTATTATCAAGTAATTCATATTTTAAAGTGATAGTTAAATGATTAATTTTGTGAAATAATTCGAATATATAACTAATGATAAGAGTTGTATATATTTTATATATTCTTTTTAGTTTATTTGAATGATTTTTTTTTAATTTTTGTTCGATATAAAGAACAATAAAGATATGAGTGATCCTATTTGTACTCCACAAATAGTCTTTTACACTTTACTTTACTTTACTTTATTTTTTTATTAATTAAAATTACACAAATTATCCATCTTTTTTTTCACATATGTTTTGTGTACTTATAATGTCATAAAAATTCTCATACCAAAATTCAATCCAAATTTTTTTATAATACAAATTATAATTTTTATTTTTAAATATATACAAAATACAACTTACCAAAATTTTTTAGATATTTCGATAAATGGGCGAGTAATTATAATCTAAATTTTTTGAAAGAAATTACTTATACATATAAATTACCTTATTATGATAAAAAATTCTAATTCTAGATTTTTTAAAAAAATATTTGTTATTATAAAAAATTTAAATTAAATTTAAAAAAATACTTATAATTTTTTTTGATAAATCTATCTGTATACTTAAATTTTCAGTTCATTGATTTCACTAACTAGATTTTTTTGGTAGTTTTAATTTCTTTCTACACATGAATAGTGAAAAAAATTAGAGATTTTATTTTGAATTTATAACTGATGAGAAAAATTAGTAGGGGTAAAAGACAATTAGAAATTTAAATTTACAATTAGACTTATTTTTGTATTTGTAGGTTTTATGTAAGAAAAAAAGTATTTTGAAAAACTAAAATAAATTTTATTTTCATTTATATTTTAAATGATCACATAAAATAAATTTTAATTTATCTTATAGTTTAATCAAATAAGAAAATAATTTATTTCATTTCAATTTATTCATAAAATTTTGTCATTTTATTTATCATCTTGATATTTATTTATTTATTTATTTTTACAAATCTTTCAGAAATTATTTATTTTAAGATTTACCACACTAACATTTTATTAAGGAATGAAAAAATTAAATTTTTTTGTTCCATTAAATTATGAAATAAAATAAATAAAATTTATTTTATATGATTGTTAAAAATATAAATATAAATGTAAATTATTTTAATATTTAAAAATAATTTCTCTTTTATTTTGTAGGCTAAGAGTGTTTGTTTAAATTTTTAAATTTTTTTATTTATGAATGACAATTATGTCATTTTAAATCAGATATAAGAACAGTTAGTTAAAAAAATCATAGTTTTGTAATTTTACTTAATAAAAAGTCAAAATGTATTGTAGGAGGCCATTTGTTAATGTAAGAAGTCATTTATGAAGTGCAAAAGTGCTCACCCTATATATATACATGCATATATTTATAAAGGGAGATGCTAAATGTCCTCTATTTTTTACTTCTCGTGCTCCAAGTAAACATTATTCACTATGCAAAAAAGATCGAGTGTGAAAAGATAAAAATCAAGTGCATTTAACATTTTTCATTTATAAATATATTTATCCTTTTCTAATTATGATAAGTTTAATCCTATACTATTGATGTATTAGCTTAATTTAACTTGAATCGATCTTCTTTCTCATTAAATAGGAGGGTAAATTACTTCCACTTATCTTAAACATTTAAAAAATTATATATAACTCTCCCCATATTTAAAATTTACACTTATCTTTCTATTTTAAAAATGTATTAAGATTAACTCACTCCTGTTAATCTTAGTAATAACTCCATTAATATATTCTTTGAAATGAGAAATTTACCCGAATCATTATACTAAAAGAAGCAGACTCCTAATCTTGTCGTTTCTATATGATCAAACATGGAGCAGATTTTCTTAGGAAACCCTCTCTTCGTCTCTTATGTAAGATTGGCAACTGCATCACCATCGAAGATATGCTTGTCTGTCACCAATTAATAATATTTTTTTTTTCTAGAGATTTTCTAATTGTTCCATAATAACTAAAACATTGATTCTTTAACAAGAAAGCTTCCAGGTCAACACACACACACACACACACACACACACACAAACGTTTGCTTAAACGAAGGTATCGTGTTTGGACGACGTATTAACATCAACCTCACGAAAGCTTTACGCATATCTTCGTGTTCATTTTACTAGTAATTGTTGAAATAGACAACAGAGAAAACACAATTAGAGAACTAGTACTCTGATCAAGTGTTCGAGGCAGTTGAGTAGAATTTCTGATTTTTCTAAGAGGTTGAGAGTACAACTCTAAGAACCAATATATCTTGAAACTTTTCATATAAGGTGTAGGTTTTAAACTTAATCGATTCGCGTGATTTGTGAGGCATTGTACGAACTCTCACTTTATTTATTAGTTACGCGATTAATTGAAAAGTACAATAAAAAGTATAATAAGTCGGTGGGGTTTTAGATTAGAAAAAAAAAAAAAAAAAAAAAAAAAACACTCTCAATTGCTAAAATGCACTTTCAATTAATTAATTTTAACTTTTTTTTTACAAATAAATTCAATTTGTTTTTGAAAAAAAAAAGTTATAGTTAAATCCCCACCTAAACTTGGACTCACTTTACCAAATAGGACATTATTAATAAATCCAATAAATTTAAAGAAAACAAAGCAAGGAAATTAAAACGTAGTACAAGTAGATGAAGGTTTATTAGTTTTTCCAAACGTAAAGCAAAATTAAAGAAAGAAAAAAAAAACAAAAAAAAATCCAAAAGAAAAAAAAAACAAAAAAAAAATCCAACTTGAATAATCAAAGCCTAGGCCTTCTGATCCCTCATCCGCTGAACCTCTTCAATCAAGACCGTCAAATTCCTGTGAGAAGACCCACCTTCTTCAACGGCTCTGTGGGCCGTCTTCCGAAGCTCCGTCACCTTCTGTCTCATCGCCTGCACCGCGTCGCCACCTCCGAGCAACCGCTTCACGGCGTTCGCTATCATCTCCCTGCTAACCCTATTATTACCATCGCAGGCGAACCGATTCCAATGCATCGAACCCACCTCCATGCCAATCTTCAACGCCTGAGTCACCAGCCTCTCGTTGTAGAACTGCTCGGAGTGCACCGGCCACGTGACCATCGGAAGGCCGGCGCACACGCCTTCCGTGATCGAGTTCCAGCCGCAGTGACACAAGTAACCACCCACCGACGGGTGGTTCAAAATCAGAACCTGCGGAGCCCACCCCCTCACGACCAGCCCCCTGTCTTTCGTCCTCTCCTCGTAGCCCTCCGGCAGCCAACTCCGATCTCCTACCTGGTCGCGATTGTCCTTACCGTGAACCACCCAGATGAAATTGTGGCCGGAGTCCTCGAGCCCGCAAGCTATCTCCATGAGCTGATCGTCTCGGAAGCTGCAGGTGGTCCCAAAGCAGATGTAGATGACTGAATTGGGTTTCTTCGAATTAAGCCAATTCAGGCACTCTTCCTCGTTAATCGACGACTTGAAGACTCTTTCCGCCTTCTCGCTGGGCTTCTTGTGAATCAGAGCCACCGGACCGATGTTGAAGATTTTGATGCCGGCGAGTTTTTTGTAGTGTTCGGTGTATGCCGACTCAAGCTCCTCGAAGCTGTTGACCAGAACTCCGTAGCTTCTCAACTCTGCTTCTTTGATCTCGTTAAACCACGCGTTCTTTCCGACGTCGCTGGGGAGTTGAGACCGGGTCAGAGTGATCGCGTCGGGTAGACCCGGAACGACGAACGGCTCGTAATCGGACTGAATGCTCCAGTGGGGAGAGTCGGGACTCCCTAGAGCGGTTTCGAGGCAGAGGGAAATCACGGAGGAAACGTGGAAGAGAAAGCGGGGAATTCCGAGTTTGGCGGCGAGGTCGGCTGTCCACGGGTAGAACATGTCGGAGACAATGCAGTCCGGGGGATTAGAGAGGATGTATTCCTCGATTTGGGGGTGGAGTTGGAGGAATTCGATTTGGACCTTGCAGGCTTCCTCGAGGCTGGTGACTGTGTGGAATTTCTCGAGTGGGATTCCGGCTTTGGACGGTGGGGTGATAAGGCGGTGGAGGGAGATGTGATGGCCGGCGGCGAGTTCTTTGTCGACGTTGCTTTGGAGGACGGAGGCGACGGCGGGTATCGTGATGACGGTTACGTGGTGGCCGCGGGCGGCGAAGAGTCGGGCTGTCTCGAATATTGGGACCACGTGGCTTGGAATGACGAAGGGCACGAAGAAGAACTGCAGCGGACGCGACGGTGAGACCATTGTGATTGCTTCGCCGGAGACACGGGCTATTGCTTCGACCGTAGTCTGTAGTTGAACCATATCAGAAAGCATATCTATATATATTATTATAACGGCCTTCGTTGCACGCTTTACTCTCTCTTAAAATAATAATAATAAGGGTAAATTTCACTAACTTTTTTTGAGGATTCTGACATCAATAAAAACTTCTCCTGAGATTTTGAAATGACACTGTACTCCCTTTCTTTACCAGGTAAATTTCACTAACCTCCCTTAATCTATTTTTTTTTGTTGGGAGTAAGAAAAAA
Source organism: Vitellaria paradoxa (assembly GCA_019916065.1). NCBI lineage: Eukaryota > Viridiplantae > Streptophyta > Magnoliopsida > Ericales > Sapotaceae > Vitellaria > Vitellaria paradoxa. The sequence goes on from CM034242.1 coordinate 8,141,641, forward strand.
TAAGATAAATTAAGATAAAATGTAGTTTAAGGTTGATTTTGGAGTCATTTTTTTCTAAAAAGTAGCAAACTGTGGGATAAATTAAGATAAAATGTAATTTAAGGTTAATTTTGGCATCTTTTTTTCTGAAAAGTAGTAAACTGTGAGGACGATTTTTCAAATCTATTCCCACGGATTCAAAAAAATTCACAAAAAATAGTGACAATGATACTCGTTTGAAAACTTTCGATATAAAGAATATGATTGTGTAAAAAATTTACACATTCAGAAACCTCAAAGGAGGTTAGTGAAATTTACCCGGTAAAAGAAGGGAGGGCAATGTCATTTCAAAAACCTCAAGAAAAATTTCTGTTGGTGTCAGAAACCTCAGGGAAGATTAGCGAAATTTACCCTAATAGTAATAATGTCTCCATCACTTTCACTCATTTAAATATAAAAAATCTCAATCCTTCCGGTTCAACCCAAAAAATTAATCAATTTTTTTTTTCAATCATCCGTATTAATACATTTTTATTACAACATATATTTATATATATATACATACACATATATACAAACCACATATTAATACACACCAAAATGTCTATATTATTATTTTGGATGGAGATTTTTATACTTTTTTATTAATTTCATCGCTCCACAATAGCATCAATAATCAATAAAAAAGAATAATATAAAGTAAGAGAAATTAATAAATGAATGTATTTATTATTTTTTATTAATAAAAAATAATAATTTTTTTTTTTTTTTTTGCTAACATGGCACAAATAAGATTTAGACTTTAAACGATAAATATTTAATAGAAAATTCAAGCAACTCATAATTAACTAACTTTATTTAGAAATTTATACCAATTTACAATAGCTTTATATTATTTACCCACCACCTTATATTAATTTTGGATTTTAGTGAATACTGGTTTAGGCTTTTTATATTAATATTAATTTAGTATCACTGCTGCACTATTAATATATGCATCTTTTTCTCTTTGTTCATTGGCATATGTGTATCATTTAAATTTTTTTTTTAATGCTTGATGTAACTCTTTCTTTTAATTAATACAATATGATTTAATTTTTAAAAATATAATTTAATAAATTAAAATTTTAAAATTCTACGTATATGAAGTTTTACTCCAAGTGTAATTGAGACGTTAAAAAAAAAAAAAGAATGATATATCTAAAATTTAAGTTTTTCAGTTATTGAAACGGAATTTTTAATTCAAAGATTGATTTTTTTTTTTTAATTCCCAACTAAGGCTGACCAGGTGAGACGCGCGTCCCACGAGGGTCTTCTAGTGCTGCCCACGTGGTTGTATGCCTCCCTCTGTTTGCAAAATAAAATAAAATAATAGATGCGTTTGGAGTGATAAAAATTGAAATAAAGTGAGATAATTTACAGGTTCATAATTTGTGCAGTGAAATAAAAAGTGAATAACTTTTAAAAATTTTCAGAAATTTTTAGAGTTTTTAAGTAATTTTTAACAAACTACCCGCATCAAAAATAGAATATAAAATTAAAAATAAAAGTTAATTACAATGTCACTCCTGAGTTATGACCCAGCGGCGGCATATCACGTTACTACAAGTCGAAAAATGTATAATTAGTGTTTAATGATTCAATTAACTTCCATTGTAGATTTTGTATTGGATAAATTTAATAAATAAGTGTGATTACCGCATAGTCCACTAGAGTATACATTTTAAACTAGTTATTTTCATTATTTTTATCTAAAAATATTATTTAAATTTTCTTGAATAAATTACACTTATCTCTCCTCTATATTTGGGTACACTCGCACTTATTATTTTCAAATATTTACCACAATTAATTTTTTTTTCAATCTAAGTATCAACATTAAACACAAAGCAGCGTAGAGAACTTAAAAAAATTATGTAAGATTTCTTTTTTAATCTGAATAAAATGCTGTCAAGATTTTTATATTATAATTTAATTCCATCTCCAAAATTAAATTAAATGTTCAAAAATATGAAACAACAAGAAGAAGCAAAAATATTGCAAATTATTCTCTTTATTTTTTAACTTTTGAATTTTTCAAAAGACATTTTGAAGAATTTATATTGTCAAAAAAATTAAAGAATTATCTGATATAATTTTTACATGTGACCACGCTATTTTTAATTCAACATCGATAGTCAAATCAACAAAAAGATTAGGTTACAATAAACCTTTCAAAATAATAGGTATAAATTTGAATTACAAACGTTAAGGGTTGATATCTAGAATTAGCAAAATGCAAAATTTTTGAGTAAGAAAATAAATATATTTGAAACGATAACAGGTAAATAAAAAAATTTGATAATAGTAACGAAAAACTATTGTGGGTACACTGTCAATTTACATCTTTCCAATAAGGAGTGTCTTTGAAGTGATAAAAAAGTGAGATAAAGTAAAATAAGTTGTGGATTCATAATTCGTGTAGTGAGACAAAAAGTAAATAATTATTAAAGATTTTTAAATATTTTTAAAAATTTTTAGAGAATTACAGCACATTAAATGAAGCTAAGGATGACCGAGTGATATTAGTCGCATACATCGAGTGTGCACTTAGATATCTCCTCCATTAACGAGGGAATGGGTTCACAAGGAATTCCAATCCATAAGAACAAAGTAAATTTAAGGTGCTAAGGATGACCGAGTGATGTTAGTCGCATACAACGAGTGTGCACTTAGGATATCTCCTCTATTAACGAGGGAATGGGTTTACAAGGAATTCCAATCCATAAGAACAAAGTAAATTTAAAGTAAATTTAAGGTGTGTTTAGAGCGTTAAAAAGTGAAATAAAATGAAATAAAATTAGATAAGTTGTAGATTTATAATTTATACAAAGAAATTAAAAATAAATAATTTTAAAAATTTTTTATTGTCACGAAGTGGCCCCCGCGGGCGTAGCATGGTTGGTACTCGGGCAGCAGATTACACCCAAGGATGCAGGTTCGAGTCCTAGCAGCCGCAGTGTGGGAGTTTCACCCTCTTATGGGGGTGGTTCCTTGTGGGCACCAGGCACTGATCCTCCTGTTTAGTAGGCCGCCGTGTACCCCAATTTACCTCCTCCACCATTCCCTTGGGGTTGGGGGTGTACCCCAATTTACCTCCTCTACCATTCCCTTGGGGTTGGGGGTGGGGCCTCTGGGGGCAAGGATATCGCCTTTTGCACCCAATAAAATCCACGAAGTGGAGTGCGAAATTCAAATTTCATGTCATCAACGACTGAAAAAACACCGTCAAAAGTTGCAGACTGTAACTGAGCAGCAAGAAAGACCTACGGACCTTTCAAATCATTTCAATGACATGAATATATATATATATATATATGTGTGTGTGTGTGTGTGTGTGTGTTAATGTGTACAATGTATGAAATTAAATAACATTTTTATAGATAAAATATAATTTTTATATACATAACAAAATATTTTAATAAAATTACATAATCTCACTTTTTTTCATGAATCGAATAACAAAATCTTGAAAAGAATTAGAAAGGGAAAATTATTAAAAAATCTTAACTTTTTTTAGTTAAAAAAATAATTTCATCTCATTCAAATTCCCAATACTCAAACTATATGTTATGCACATGAGTTTATATATATCAAACCATATGTTTTACATACCTAAAATGAAGGGATTTATTGAGTTTGATGATTCACCATGCTTCATCGTTATTGGTACTTCTCTGCCTTCTTACTTTTTTTTTCCTAATTGAAAAACAAAATCTTAAAAGAATTAGAGAAAGAAAATTATGATAGGTAGAGTTAACCAATTTGTGTGATAGAGGGAGAGAAATTAAAAAAAAAAGAGTGACTTTTCAGTTTTCTTGTTATTTTGTATTTTTCTGACTCTTTTTTAATGCAAACCTCTACTAATGAAAGGGAATACTGTGCAGAGAGATAGAGGGAGGTGTGACTCTCTTTTAATGATTTTTTAGTATTATATATTTCAAGTGGAGAGAGAAAGTGACTTTTTAGTTTTCTTTATATATTTTATTTTTTAACTCCTTTTTAATGCAAACTCCTTTTAATGAAATTTTATTATTACACATTCTATGTGAAGATGGAGAGTGACTTTTTAATTTTTTAATTTTTATTTTTTACTCTTTTTTAATGTAAATTTCTTTTCATTTTAGCTAGAGAGAAAAAGAATGACTTTTCATTTTTTAATTTTTAATTTTTTTACTCTTTTTTAATGTAAACTTTTACCAATGATCAGTATAATTGTGCACAAAGAGAGAGAATGTGTGACTCTCTTTTAATGAGTTTTGAGTTTTTATTATTATCCATTACAAGTGGAAAGAGAGATAATATTATTTTAAAGATAAAATCAAAATTCATTAGAAGAAAAAGAGAAATGGATAGTGAAAAGTTATGTCACGTAGAATCAAGACGAAGAAGATGAGGAGGGAGAAATACATAATTTTAGTATTATAATATAGATAGCCACCCTACTTATTACTTTAAATCAATAGTTGACATGAACATATACATATATAGGCACCCTGTCTACTAATTTTTTTCATCCGATGACTTGAATATATATATAGGCACCCTACCTATTACTTCAAATCAGTAGTTGACATGAATATATACACATATATAGCCACCCTGCCAATTAATTCTTGGATATATGACACATACACCCTCCAGGTTTAAGATAATATTCACTTATCTCTCTTGGTAATTAATAAAATTTTAAAAAGGAAAGAGAATTCTATTTTGACCTTGGTAATTTATAAAACTTTAAAAAGAAAAGAAATTCTATTTTGACCCTATATCTTTAGTAAAGAATTTAAACTTGATCCTATAATTTTAACTATTTTCCATATATATTCCTAGAGCTATTAAGAGTTATTTTTAAGCCAAGAGACCATAAGTATAGATGATTAGGCTAACTCTGATTCATCTTTAACCCACTGTTAAACGTGTTAATGATTATTTAAAAGACTAAATCTGAGCTTATGAGTGAGGTCCTTTAAAGATGAATAAATTGGAAATGGCTAACAATGGTAATAGAGGATTTTTATGTGTAAGAGAAAATGAGAAAGAAATTTTTGAACATCAAGTTCATGTTTCTAAAAAAAGAACCTAATAGTTTAAATATTGTAAGAACTTTAAATTTCTTAGTAGATAGTATATTTGAAACTATTAGTACTTTAAATAAAATAGAAAACAAAATAAATAAAATAAATAATGTCAATCTACTAGCAAACACAAAAATTTTGCTGGAACAAATAGTCAACAAAGACTTTGGAGGTAAAACATCTAATCTTCAAACGGATGAAGATGATAAAATTCTTACCTTGTACACAGGAGGAAAAAAATGATTTGATGAAATCTTAGTTGTGAAAAACATTACTAAGAAAAAGCTTATAAAGATTTTCAAGTTAATAAAGAAATATTGGAATATTCGAGATCTAGATATATGGATGAAAATGATGTAAAAGAAACAGATAAATTGCTCACCCAAATGCAAACTCTCTATAATCAACATGAAAACCTATTCAACATGAAAACGTATTCAAAACCTATTCAAAGAATATGAATACGTTTTCACTTTAGACTCTGATTCTGAAAATTCAGATAAAAAATACTAATCAACCAGTATGGTGAATGAAGATGAAACTGATTATGAAGTAGAAATAACAGTTGATCCAGAATTAGAAGAAGAATTAGCAAAACTCTAAACCTAAACAAAAACCTAGAAAAGAGAAAAATAAGAACATTAGATCGTCTAGATGAAGATCCAGAAATTAAACCAGTAATTGAAAAAAGAACTTCTTTTGAATATATCAATGTAAAAGAAGAAGGTAAATCTAATTCTAACGAGATTTATGTTAAAGAAGAATATTAACCTAATCTTTCTAAAAGAGAAGGCTTAACTAAATTTAATATTACTGTACATGGGATATATCTAAATCTTGATAATATACATCTCAAAGATTGTGAAAGCACCATTGAAGAATGGGCAGAAGCCATTTTCATTGTCATAACCCATTTTTGTAGCAAGAACATTACAAGAAAATGTTTTAAATTGGTTAAAAGTCGAGGAAAGATCAGAAGATGGAAAACGGGAAAAAATTTTCCCGTTTTACTTAGTGAAGATAAAGAAAATGATATTGTAAAAATTCTTTCAAAATTTTCTACATTAATCAAAAGAAATTTTTGTGGGATAACATCTTTAAATGAATACTAAAAAGAGGTAAATATGTTTTATTAAAAATAAAACTTTGCGATATCTATAAATACACAGATTTTGTAAAGTTATATAAAAAACACTTCTGAATATTAAAACAAAAAAGTATGACTCATTGGAAAAATATGTTAAAACTAAAAAGAGGTAAATATGTTTTATTAAAAATAAAACTTTGCGATATCTATATATACACAGATTTTGTAAAGTTATATAAAAAACACTTCTGAATGTTAAAATAAAAAAGTATGACTCATTGGAAAGAATAGTTTTTCTATAAACTCCCAAACCCATGAAATGAAATATGTGAAAAACAATATTCAGAATATCAACAAAAAATTAGTAGTTCTGAAAAGCCCAGAAATAGGTAAAAAATCAATTATCAAAATCAATAGAAGGAAAAGTCTATCATGACAAAATTTTAAAAGAAAATTAAAAAATTGGATGTTCTGTGAATAAACCATATCACAAACGTAAGAAAAAATACTTTAAAATCAAAAAGTGAAAATTTGGAAATAAAAGAATATTTTTAAAAAAGAAATATGTTAGAACATCTGAGAAGAAAAACTTTGGGATGAAATCATTGAAAAATTGCACTTACTATTTTTGCAATGAAAAAGTACATATTATATCTAATTGTCCAAAAGAAATAATAAGATAGTCAAATTTCTGGAAGAAAATAACCTCAAAATTTGCTTGGGAGAAGAGATAAGTTTGGAAGAAGTTTTATATGAACTAGAATTTGTTTTTTTAGATTCTTCAGAACAAAGTAAAAAATTCATTTTCACAATGCAGGAAACAAATCCTACTAATAAAAATTTGAAAACTTTTGAATCTATCCCTAAATACTAATTAAATCAAATTTATCAGAAAACATAGTCAAGGAAGATATGACCATTGAAAATGATAAATTAGTTAGATATAAAAATCTTAAAATTGAAGACTTATATCACAAATCCAAATTTAAACATTGGCAAGCCTAACACTTCGAAAGATGCGAAAGAATAACAGAAGCAAAATCCTTTTCTAATGGGCAAGTTGAAATAAAAATTTTTTGACAAAAAAAAAATTAAGAGACTTAAAGACAATTATCCTAAGATAAAATTTATTTACATTGGTATAATCCAAACAGAGATTAGACCATTATTCAGACTTAGAGTGGATTCACCAATCCTATGTGTAATCCAAGATAAGAGATTTTATGACCTGTTCAATCACTAATAAGGGGAATAGAACTCAATTTAGTTTCTAAAGAAATTCTCTTCAGAATCAAACCAAATTATTTTTGTATCTATAAATGACAAAAAAAACCAAGGCACATTAACTTTGAATAACCAAACCTAGACTATCAAAATGGACGGTAATGCCAATGATTTAAAATATATTGAAAAGCTGTTCAACAATTAATCAGTGATACTGAAATGAAAACAAAAGATTTGTTAATTCAGTATGGTTGAATTATATGAACTCAAACCATTTAACACCAAAATCAAACTAAGATTAATCGATATAAAAGATTTGAGAACACCTAAAAAATGGGTATTTGAAAATTTCACGAGAAATCAACTATAATCTTCTCATAAATTAATTGAATTTCAAGTACCACGTAATGTACTCTACTTCAGAAATAACAAGTTATTTGCAAGTAAAAAATTATTTAAAATAGATAACTTCAAAAATATTGAAGAAGGTTCCTCAAGCTCAAGTCTCATTGACAAATAAACTGGATTAAGAAAGATCCAAGTTCCAATTCTTCCTGGAAGTTCTTCTAATGAATAAGAATAAAAATCCATTATTTTTGAACAACTAAATATAGATTTAGAAACAATATTCTTTTCTTATAACTAAAATAAGATAAAATATTGTTATATTGAAGTTACATTTCAACTTGAAGACTATAAATTATATAGCTTACATACACTTGTAGACATTGGAATTACAACTGCGATATATCAACTAAATACCATATCCAAAGAATATTGGATGCAAATGAAAAATCGTGTCTTCGAAAAAAAAAATTGCTAATGACACCACATCTATAATGAATTTCAAAGAAAATGACATTATATTCTCTATAAAAACAACTAAAGGTAAAAAGACCTTTAAAATTCTTTTAGGAAATTATATTTAATGTTTTTTTTATATGCATGAAGATATACTTTTAGGAAATAATTTCACAACTCAATATTATTTTATGAGCGTATCTCATAATTTTGTAATCTTAACTGATAGACACAAATTTTATCAAATTCCTTTGTTAAAAACTCATGATTCAATCAGCACTTAGGAAATAATTTCCCAACTCAATATTATTCTATGAGCGTATCTCGTAATTATGTAATCTTGACTGATAAACACAAATTTTATCAAATTCTTTTGTTAAAAACTTATGATTTAATCTGCAGTAAATGATTTATGCAAGTCAAGCGTGGTGGTAGTAGTCCAATTTTAATCGATTCATTAAATTAATTGATGCATCTCATTAGGTTTATAACAAATTAAGCCCAAACTTTTCAGAAAATCCTCTAATACTATGGGAAAAAACTCCCAAATACTATCATCTAGAAGAAAAAGATGAACAGAAGATAATTAGGATAAAACCTACAGTATATATCAAACAGGATATAGACAAATTTCAAGTTCAAATAAAAGAACCGGATAAAAAAACTTATAAAACCAACTAAAAGTCAACATTCCAATATTGCTTTTCTTGTAAAGAATCACAATGAAAGAAAAAAATAGGAAAAGCCATGATGGTCATTAATTACAAAAAATTGAATGAAAATCTGATCTTTGATGGGTATTTTATACCTACAAAAAATGTTTTAGTAACTCAAACTAGATGTGCTAAAATATTTAGTAAGTTTATTGTAAATTAATTTTTTGGTAAATCAAGCTTATAGAAAAATCAAAACTATTCCTTAAAAATGTGAAAAACATTCAAAAGAATTTCAATATAAAAATTAAATAAAAAGAGGAAGATATAAGGAGATTAAAAGAAATCAAAATTTTGTTTAAACTTAATTTAAAGGTTTACTTTCCTGCAGAATCTGATCTCCGAATGTTGGATACAGATGCCTCAGAAATGTTTTGGAAAGTAGTACTGAAAGCGGTAAAAATAAAAGAAAAATCTAAACAACAAGATATTCTCAAAACAAGAAAATACTATCTTTCTAATTAGTACTAAAAGCGGTTATGAAGAATTAATATGTGGATATAATTTTGGTAAACTTAAACCAAATAAACTTAATTATATTATTTTTTAAAAAGAATTCTTAATCATAAAAAATGGTATAAAGAGATTTCAAATCTATTTAACTCCTGTTAAGTTTTTAATAAGAACAGATAATCAAGCGGTTAAAAACTTTCTTAAAACAAAAAGAATTGAAGATAATCATAAAAGAATTAGGTGATCCATTATATTTCTCAGTATCCATTTAAAGTTGAGCATATTAGTCTATTAAAAATATTCTTGTAAAGATTATCTTAGCAAGCATTCAAATAGATATTAAAGATTAATAAAAGTCTTTATATTGCAGAAATCTTCAAAAAAATCAAATAAGGCTGAGATATCTATGGCAACCAGCTTTAAGGATAAAGAAGTATCAATTAAATAAGTTGAAAATACTTTTTTCTAGAAAAACATTCGAGAAAAGCTTGTTTTAAGGAAGATATGCACAAGCAATGCTAAAAAAGCCACTTGCTTTGACTGAAAAAGCCATACTAGACTTCTTCAATCCTGATTTGGAGAACAAACTCCATGATCCCCTGAACAAAATATAGACAAGTCATATTTCAGGAAAAAACTATAAATTCTGCAAAATAATGACAAAAATGGTATACGAGTTAAAAAGACTCCAAGACAGTTAATAATTTTAAAGAATGGTCAAAAAATATGATTTCAAAATTTAACTTTGAAACTTCTTTATTTTAATTATCAAAGGATCTCTGAAATTTTACAAATTATGAAAATTTTAGATATTTCTGATGGTAATACTCATTTTGAAAAAGTCAAAAAAAATAAGCTTTATAAAGAGGTTAAATAAGTTTTTCCTAAAACTATATTTTCAATTATTGATAAATATATTAATGATCAAATGATTAAACCAATCATTCAAGAATTTTCAGATAAAACTAGATATGATCCTATTTTTCAGATCTGAAAAATTCAATTTGACCTTTAAAGTAACAACTGGAGGTTCGAAGCACTTGATTGGAATTTGGTTAAAAAGATCATCTTCAATCCACTGGAAGCAACAGTCCATCAAGATTTTCCAATATTGACCAAAATCATGATCAGCAAAATTCCCTATGACTTTAAAAGAAAACCAAAACTTTTGAAATTTACAGTTCTGTTGGATAGAGCTACAATGAAAGATTTTTTAAGCCTTGTCAAATTTGAAAATTAAGGGAATACTACCTTTTTGATACTTATACTTTCTTTTTTTTTTTTTTTTTTGAAAGGTAATAAAGCATTATAAATTATGCTACCCCCAAGCATTGAACCAATGCCTACACTTCCTCTAAAGTAGCGGAAAAGGAAATCACTTCAGAAGAACACATTCTGTTGTGGTCTTGGGTAAAATTGGCCTATAACGCCAAAATTTTACAAAATATGCCAGAAAAACATATGGTGACTGTCGCAAGAGATTATTCGTATCTTCTGTTCCATTAATGTTCTAAGCTATTGAAAATAAAAAAAGTTAGGCATTTGACTTTTTAAACAAAATTAATCAGATAGAAATTGATGCATTATCTATTGTAGTAGTATATCTCGATGATATATATATGAAAATTTTGAAGCAAAAATGAAATTAGAAGCCACACTCTTAGCTAAAAAAGCCCTAGCAGAACAAAATTATTGGGAAAACATGGATGAAAAGAAGTGGCACAATATCGAGAACATGATGTAAAGCTAACAAAAGCTATGCCATCACGGAAGCACAATGAACTAACTAGGAATACTACCAAAAGAAAAGGAATAAACTTTTTCGAAAATGAGGTATGAACGACTGCACAACTATCCAGTACACAATAGGGCTTATGTGAAGACTATGCGAAAGAATCTGTTCTAACCAAAAGCAATTCTATAATTGTATTACTTTATTTATATCATTTTTTTTTATTTTTTAGATTCTTTTCTATCCCTATCTTTTATTATATAATGTTTGAAATCCAAATTTGAAGTTTGAGTCTGAGACCTACTTAAAAAAGTCTTGCTGTAATGAGAAGACATAGAAAAAAGTAGAAGGCTCTCTTCCTCCCTTTATCTAGTCTTTTGTAATATTTCTTGTGTAATATTGAGTGTCATTAAAACAAGTTTTAGTATTTTTCTGCTTTTTTTTTTTCTAAGTGTTTTTAATTTCCCAACCAAAACAATCTATGAAGCGAATGGTATCAGAGCCCAAATAATTCTGAGGCCATGAACTACTTACTCCATGAAAGTCAATAATTTATGAAAAATCATACTAGAACTTATCTCATCTATTTTGCTTCTATTCAATCTTTTTCTACTTATATATGTAATTTTTTTTTATAACTCAGAACTCTCATCGGTTTATTACAACCTTCAATGAACTGCATAACTAATGAATAAATCGGAGAGATATATGCTACCCCTCACACACATCCCGCTTAAATCAAGAACCAAACTCGTATGATCCCTATAAGGAGGAGTATGCCCACAAGCTACTCGGATTAATCCCAAGGGACATATATGTAATTTTAACACTTCAAGAAGCCTTTTAAATATTCTATATGATTTATATTTAATATTAATAGATTTATCCATTAATTGGGAAGTAGACCAAAAAATTAAAAATATCATAAATATAAAAGCTAAAATATTAAGAAATATTTGTAAGTTTTAAAGGTGTGTTCTTTAATTAGTATAAACTACTAGAATTTTTCTATAAATACTTGTGTGGTCCAGTATAATCTTCGAGGATTATTCTGTGATTTCTAAAACTTAAGGAGCTACAGGGAGTGCAAGTGATACTAAATTGAAACCTGAGGAGGTATCAGTGAAACTATCCCTTAATTCTTACCCATGAACTAGTTAGCCATTACTAGTCGTAAAGCCACTGAAGCTTGCATGCATAGAAGCCCAATTTGAAGCACACTGAAGCTTCTTTTGCGGGACAATCATCTTTGAGACAAAGATCAACGTTTTTCGTAGTTTTGTAAGTTCAGTGCCCATTAATTATTCCAGTGAGATGATCCCATCCCAGATGCAAACAAACACCACGCATTTTCACTCACCAATGTGCCAAAACAACTGAACAACCAGCAAGTGTATGGGGAGGGGAGAAAAAAATGCAGGCTCTTCTGGTCCGAATGAAGGAATAGCCTTTGCAATACAAATTACCAAAACAGTGTTTGGACTCCACAAACATTTCTATTGACAATCCATAAGAAGACTTGAAAGCCTTAAAAAACTACAAGAACCATAAATGAAGCTACATCGGACAACAAACGACCACCCTGTACCTCATTCATGGAACAAATATATATGCAATAATTCCTTGTACCCTCACCTGCACTGCCACAAATTTGTTCCCTCTTTCCACTGTATAAGTCCTTGAAGAAATTTGTAGGCTGCAAATTGTAACTAGCACCTAATCTCGTATGAACCAGCTTTGGTAATATAACGGACCCACTCAACTGTATTGTACCCACTTTTCTCCCATACCTGCAGGCAGCCAATTAGGTGAAAATTCTGCATTTCTAAAAGAAGAAATTAGAAGCACTAAAAGATCAGTGAGGATACCTTAAGAAATCGGACACGTAGTCCAGATGCTGTAAACATGGGAACCTGCAGAAATACAAATCTGTTATACTCTTCGGTGAAAGACACTCTTTAAGTATGTATGAATCATAGAATGGAAACCATGCAACCAGCGCACCAACACAGAGTTGTAGCTGTCTTGAGACACTCGATGGAAAAAGAACCAATCATAAGTGTGTTAAAAATCCTAAGCAGTCTGTTTAGAGGTAATCATATATATTAAGTCCAGTCTTCATGAAATTATGCATGGACAAGCCATACAATGCTAAGAACCAGCAACTAAATTATTCCATATTTTAATCTGGAATTTCAATGTATGCAACGAGGAACAATCTAAAAAAAAATATCATTCCTTCCCCTGCCCGAACACAAAACAAGACCAGCAAGAGAAACAGTAGGAAGAAAAGGAGGCAGCCAAAAATAATTATTTTTAAGGTCTTTGAGCAGAAACCATCAATTTTGCAGTCAGAGCATACAAATACTTCAGAAAGTCACAGTTCAGATTATCAGAAGTAGAAAACAGAATATAGCTCCTGAGAGCTTCAGCTCCACAGAAGCGAACAAATTAGAACCAAACGTGTTTTGTCTTCAATTCTTCAGGCAGAATTCTATTCTATTCTTCTCAATTTTTTTTTTTTTTGGGGGGGGGGGGGGGGGGGGACGTTATTTTCTTTGGCAAAATTACAAAGCTAACACAAACCAGCACTCACAAAAACAAACTTCATGAAATACCAAAGCATTACAATTAGAATATATGTGGTTGAGAAATCATGCTGCTCCTTCCACTTGAGGACCAAACAGATAAGCGCCTTGAACTACCTCTCAAACAATGAGGTAGATTATCAATGCATTCGATTCATTTCCAAGACAAATTTGGACCAATATTAAATACCATTATTCTGATGATATAGTGATGGAAACAGCATAGGCACCTGAAATTCCATCTGAATTGGTGGCCTAGTCCAAGACTTCTTTTCTGTCATTGTAGAAATAAGCTCTACCTCTGCACTCAAGGTTGGCTCAGTTTGGCCAGGAAATTTCCTTATCCTACAAAATTCCAAACCACTATATGAACAAACCACCCCTTAAAAAAACAAAGTAATTAAATTTAAATTAAAAAGAAAAACTGATAGTACCATGCCAAGTCAGATACTAATAAACAACTCTAAAGTTATAACACCATATCATTCATGGAATAGCGTTTACCTCAACATTTAACAAATAAGGATGCAATGCATGTCATGTGAGTCAGGTATTTGCCAGATGTGTGTAATGATTCTTTGAACAAACATTTTGGTACCATAAACACAATATTCATGATTGTTGGACAAGGTTTCACCAGTGCAGTAATACACAAAAAGCAGGAGTGTCTTCTGAATTGAAAGTAGAAAATCATATCATAGTAAAACTCGAGTGATGGTTGGACACTTGAAACCAACCTTCAAGGTCTCCTTCAAACCTTACCTGCCACTATAAAAAAAGACATACATGAAAGTCCAACGGATAGTAATCCGTGTCCAAAGACTTCTTCAGAAGGAAAACACAGAAATCACAACTGGAGTACAACTACACATGTGCATGTAATATCCAAGTATTAAACAAATATGCCATGTGTAGCGCCAAATATAACCTCCTATATTATTATTATATGACAAATATGCTTTTAGTAAAAGGGAAACTCAAAATTAATTTTACCTAATTTTCATTATTTCCTAATGTTGAGAGTATAAAATAATATAATAAGTAATAATGTTGCCGCTCCCTAATATGTTAAGCAACGTGATGTCAGAGCAGGCAAAGACCCTCAATTCAAATATCACTGCCATCCAATGGTCAAAAACTTCAGTCAACCACGTGTGAAGGGGAATGTTGAGAGTATAAAATAATATATAAATAATAAAGTTGCCATCTCTTTAACAACTTAAGCTTTTATGTGAGAGGGTGACTAACACTTCACCTAAACTACCCCTCATTAAACAACAACACAATAAAACAATAATATTTATATTTTCTATTTGTATTGATTTAAGAGTAAATTACACTTAACACCATGTACTTTACCCCCAATCTCATTTTGCCCCTATACTTTAAATCGTCCCACTTTGCTCCCAGTAGTATAATTGATCCAGTTCCACTTTGCCCCTTCCATTAGCTATCATTAAAAAATGTGACGGAAAATGTCACACGTCGCATCAATGATCTTGATGGAGGCAGCAAAATGGAACTAGATTAATATACAAGGGGCAAAGTGTATCGATTTAAAGTACATGAGGCAAAGTGAGATTGGAGCAAAGTAAAACGATGGTATGGTAGCAAAACAAGAAGCCACCAAATCATCCTACAAAACAACCACTCCACCACATTACAATCCTGCTCCTTTCCCTCAAATATAGCTCCCATAGCAATCCTACTCGGTAAACAACTTCAAACATGCATTGTGTACCTCCTCTTCTAGGGATATAGTATATGAAACGCTTATACAAATAATGTAGCAAAATAAATAGTAAAAAAGATAATTAAAATGAATTGGAATTTTCATTTTTCTTATACATAAATGCTACTGCCAGAACACAGCACAATCCAAAATGACATGGAACATTCACTTAACGAATCCACAAGCATCAATTGTTTTCTCCTTCAACACTTGCATTGGGGGAACACAAGTACACTTTCTTTTGGTTTCAGGAAACAACTCTCAGACATCTTTTTTCCTATCAATTTTCTAGAAAGATCATTTACCCTTTAATTTTTGCGGACTTCAAAAGTTTTAAGTGTGCCTAGGTGCAAGGAAACATCAGGATAGGTAATTCTACAAAGGTTTAGCCTTGTCACTACAGGGACCCTGGCACAAGCCTACGTTCTATTTTCTGCCAAGCAGTCCCCTTGTTAATCAGATGACAAAAAATAAAATCTTGAGAATTAACTACAACTAACAGTTTCCGGGGAAACTAGGATTCCAAAGCAAGAAAAATTACACTGCCAACTTGTGCATATTACACATCCGAGAAAATACAGGAGCTCAATGATAACTAATTTTAAATACTCACTTCCAGACCAAGCAATCAATGGCCGCATTATATTTAGCTCTACCAGAAGTCACTTGGAAACTTGTTTTAGCTGTTTGTTTTGGTACCGGAATCTTAACTACAACTCCAAGTGCAAACATTTTTGCACCAAAGACGCTCTTTACCTGAAATTAGAACCAACTAGATAAATAAATGCTTTCAAACTCTGAAACAGACATGTTTCAAAATGGAAAAAACAAACCTTAACATTTACTTCCATGCGCGTCCGACCAAGCTCCTTAATTGTTGGCAACACCCGGAAAGGTAGATTTACTCCCTCGGTAATACGATACCTGTTGAAAAGATCCAGTCATAAGCGTGGGGCCCAATTTTGTATGTCATAAGGCAGTAAATTGCAGAAGGGGATCTTCAAGCACCAACAAGCAAGCAATACACACTCACATGCATACAATGCCAAAAAGAAAACAGTGGTGACAGTTTGGTAGAAGATGATTACACCAGCATAAAAGATGGCAAGACAAACCAAAGAAGCAAAAATGAATATAAGCCCTAACTCCCAAAGCAACACATGGAAGTCCTGAAAATTATATTAAAATATATTTTTATAAAATTTGTATCACATGACAATTATTCCTCATATTTCAAAACTAAAGAATAACAAGCATCCTAAATTCCATTCTAAATATCTAGCCAGAAGAATTTTGAGCAATGAAAAGCCCATGTACCTACAATATGAGATAGCCAAGAAGCCGAAATCATAATGATACCAGAGGAAGAGACAACTATGGGAAATTTAGATCAAAACATATCTGATTGAATTTAGGTGAATTACCAATGGATGATAAACAAAGGAATGTTGCATGCACAGTTTCCATGAGATGTGGACATGCCTATGAGGCAAAATTTAGAAAGACAAGGCAGGAAACAGCTCACAGCAATGTGCACTCATTTTTTGTTTGCTTCCATTTAAAAGCAGCCCCAGGCATTGTTAATTTTTTAAAATTTTCATTCCAATTCATTTCTTAGCAACATACCATATCTTCTACAAGACGAAGGAAAAAAAAAAAACATGTATTGGCATATTGACTGCACATCCAGCCCATTACAGCTTATGTTGGAGTGCCTTTAAAGTAATATAATCCAAAATTTTCAACACAACTGCAACATGGACATGGCATTTGATTAATTCAAACAGCAGGACGTTATTGCATCTATTCCAAAAGGTTGAGTTAAATTATGTAGGTGGTTAATAACTTGATGGTAAATGCCATAAGCAGTATCTATTCCAAACAATTTTCATTTCTATTCCAAAAAAATATGTCACGTCAAATACCAATAACCAAAAAAGTTCACAATTGAAAAAGAATAGTAAGCTTACTTCATCAACTCAAATTCACCATCTGGTGGCACGAAACTAACAGTCTTTTCTGAGTTAAACCTTGTCAGATTTACACATTGATGGAAAGTAACATCATCAAGCTCAATAGTTTTCCCACTGCACAATGGAAGATGGTCAAAGATTGGGTTAGAAAGAAGGCACAAAGAATCAATCAAGCACAGAAAAAATTTTAAATCGCGTGCTCAGCAAAACAACTTGAAATCCATACAGGGCAGACAACATGCAAAACTCTTTATGACATAAAACATATTGGTTCTTTTTTGAAGGTTTAAATAAATCTAACACAAACAACTACAGAAACTTCTTGGGCTTCAATAAAATGCATATTCGACCAAAATAATAATCATAATTGTCATCCAAGAAATACCCAGATATAAAGAATTTAGGAAATGTCACTGAATTTCTCAAAATCCCCTTAAGGACTATTAAAAAATTATATGAAATAAAATGTACAAGCAATGTTCAAAGGCACTACATCGAAATCCTACAGCCCTTCACAGCTTCAATATACACAAAAATGGTTTCTCAGCTCAAAAACAAATCTAAGACATTTGAAGAACACAGGTTCAGTATCATGCATAGTTTCCTACATGTTATGTGAACAAAGATGAACTCATGTTTGATCCCGCGTGCCTAAATAAAGAACTCATTAGACCATCATTTACCTCTTGGTAGGTCGCGCTTTAAGTTGTGACTCTTTCTCAAGGCCGATTTTGTCATTTAAACCCAGCTTCAAATCAGGCATTCCAGAAAGGAAGCACTTCATAAGAATTTTCCCAGTTACATCACAACGCAAAACACTACCTATAATCACCAAATGTTTATGAGCAATCAAAATGGGAATCTGTCAACCAAAATACTGCTATAAAACCACCCTGACCTTTAGAAGACATAAGAAGATTGACACTTTCCACAATATCCAGAAACACCTGTAAAGGAATAATGGTCATGACTCAGCAGGGCGGTCATATTCACCAGAAATGAGAGAGAAGAAATGAATTACCTCATTCTTTTTATAAACAAGACCCTCTCGACGCCAGCCAACAGCTCCTGTAACTTGTAGAGTTGCATTTGGGACTGGTTTATCTGCAGGCTATTTTTCCCCAAATGGCACCAACAAGTTAGAAGAGTACTCCATGAATCTTTTCTTTTCTTTTTTTTTTTATTAAAAAAAAATAGACATTTAATTTTCATAAACAGATTAGAGATTTAATTTTCAACAAAACCTATTTTGATATTTTTGTGACAAAGAAGTATCAAAATCCTGTGCTGGAGAATGTCGTAATATATTCACTTGTCAAATTACATGGTAAAACAAATAGCAGAAAACACAAAATCTAACCTTGGAAGAGAATGGTGAGCGCACTCCTTCCTGAGTGATATAAAGCTTCAGAATTTCGGGAGAAAGATTTTGGGGATAGCCAAAGTCCATGATCTCTGTCATTATGGACAAAGGTACTAAGATTATGAAAATGGATAGTGTGATTCTGCATAAGAAATTTTGGGTAGCCTTGTATCATCTCATAGATAAGTGTGCCTATACGTGACAGTTGGCAATGAAGAAAAGCCAATCTAGCATGCAGCAAAAATTTAGATGTCAAAAAATATGCAGTTTAGCTCAGAAGGTTAAGTCTAGACACCAGGGGTAAAAAAAAAAAAATTCAAACATTAGTTATGTGCATTGTGCCTCAAATGCAATGACAGAGGCAATTAATAAAATAGAAACATGCATATCCATGTGTTTGCATGAACACATGCATAGCAGGATGATACAGGGGCAGGTCCCATATGAGAAAAACACAATTCACAAACAAAACACAGATGCTTGTTAAGAAGATTCAATATGTCCCAACGGCAAGCTGATGCTTATTGAAACTACCATTTCAACTTCGCAGATCACTAAAACCTGAATTCTATATTCAAGAAACAAATTGATGGATTAGTTTATCATGAAAGTTGAAGCATACATGCACATTCCACACTCCAATGCTACTTTGTTGTAGCCTTTGCCACAGGCTTAATTGATGAAGCTCTAATGCACACTCCAATTTTGATCACAATTCAATTCACAGTAAGCAGCATAAACATTAAATAATAATTGAATGAAACAAAGACAGATAATAAAGCATTTTTTGTGATTGGAAGTCCAGAGTAGATAAGAGAAGAAGTTAAGGAATCACAATGCATGCTCTTGAGAACCTGCTATACACACCCTGCAGGATTCCTTTGGATCCTTCAGAACCAGATAGAGGAAGGTGGGCTCCTTATGTGCCAAACTTTCTTTCTGAATCATCATCATGTTGAAATTGCAAATGGTGGACAACCAAAAATTAATTCACTACATGCCCATTCACACAATGAAAGTCAAATTCACAATATAGTGACCTTTTTATTAACTACCTTCTCCTGTCAGACATGTGACTGGTTTTGTCTAACTGTCCCTGACTTGGTCAACACCAATGCTGGAATAAAAAGGATCATATTACATGGAAAACTTTTGGTTAGTTAATTGGACACCAAGGAAAGATAAGTAGGATAGTTTCTGAATGTGTTATTGGTGTCACAACAAAACCCTACTCCTGGCCTCCCCACAAAGGCACCCAGAAGTTCCCCGACCATGGCTAGACCGCCCTCCTAGTGGGGGCATTCCAGGACCTTGCCACGGGAGATCTTCGTGGAATCCAATCCGTCCAATCACACAAACCTTCAAGCGGTAGTTTCCAGCAGGTATAGTACTTAGCTTTTATAAAGAGAATGTTACTCTCTTTGGGATAGGAGCAACACCCAAGAACCCTCTAAAGGTACCTTTGACTCATGAGAACCCCCCTTCTTCTTAAGGGTCTCATGGCCACACACTTACTCGCAAGACTATTGGGGAAAAGCAACTTGGTGGCTAGAGTTAGGGGATCCATCGAGTCTCTCCAGACTAGCATAGAATAAGAGGCACTACTTGAACAAACTGACCAAAATGTGCTCACTCATATAGTATGACCATGATTCACATATCACCTGATCATGCAAGAACAGCACCACTACAGAGCAAAACTTCTGGTTACAGTTGGGTCAAGCCATGTTCAATCTACCAGTTGTCTACGAGATCACTCCCCCTAGTTTGTAGGGCCAAACTCCTTGGCCTAACCCGCCATCTATATAAACCTTGCTCGTCCATCTTGGATGCATTCAAACCTTTTACCATACTCGAACTTTTGTTCCAGTAATCTCTATCTCACTAAAGGTTGTCATAACTCTCACTCTACTAGCCGTTGGTGAGTCCCACCATTGATGACAACCAGCATTATTCCCAGATGACTAAAGCATCTAGCCCGGAACTAATCATCCACACTGAGCAGTTAGGATTGCGTGTAAACATCATCAGTGATGTATCTGTTTCACTGGTGGCAATGCAGCATCCATTTTCCACGGGTCTCAGACAAGTTCACTTGCAACAAGGCATTAGTAAATACTTACATATCATGCAATTTATTAGATAAAACATAATGTACAGTTTTCTTGAGGTCTTCCATGCATTATAGACTTGGCCTTTCTCCCTCTAAAATTCCAAGTGGACTTTTAAATTCAACACATTCAAATGCACAAAGAGGAGTACAAACATGAAATGCCACATTGTAATAGCATAGAGCTGTAATCAAATAGCATTTTTCAATAAAATATATATAAGTTTAAACTATTACGAAAAGCTATTGAATAAAGTTTAAAATATTTGACACATACCATCCAACAATTCATAAATCAAAACAAAATTGTTACGGATAGCATCTTCATCAAAAGCCCCACCAAAATATGATTTGAACAGTGCAACAGCCTGCAAAGTTACAAATTGTACAAATATCAATTACTAATAATGACAACTTAATACCCGTTGGTAATCAAAATTAAAAGCAATTATTTGGAATTAAGAACAAAAGACAGAGAATTTTAAAGCAACTACATAGACTATGAATAACCACCCCCCAACCGGCGGCCCAATGGCCTGCAGGGACCTTGCTCCAGATTTTTTTTTTTTTTGGGGGGGGGGGGAATGGTTCGGCTAGGTCTTCAGTTCAAATCTCAGCAAAAAATATATACAATAGATAACGACATGACTTCACTAATTTACATTAATTTTTTTTTTTTGGGGGGTGGGGGAGTGGGGGGAATACGGTTCGACTAGGTCTTCGGTTCAAACCTCACCAAAAATATATATGATAGATGAGGACATGACTTCACTAATTTACATTAATAGCTAGAATAGTAGGAACTAAAGGAGCGAGCTGCAGTTTTGCTACCTCTTAGGTTCAAATCTCCTCAAGTAAAATAAATGCCTAAATATGTATAAAGATTAAAAGACAAGGCACCACTCATTCATATTGATGTGCTAGAAGAAAATAAATTTTGGTGCCGATGCAAGCACAAAAATTCTTCCTCATGGGAATCCAAACTCAAAAGATAATAAAGCCAAATCGATAATCAAAAAGCATAAGTAGCAAAATAATGCTCAACTACCTCAACAACAAACTTGAATGCAGATGCTACATTGGCATTGCTGCTGACAACAATCACGATATAGACATTGCTAATTCTCATGTAAAAGAAAGAGCAACCTCCAATCTGCCGCACGGGACATGTACCAAGTTCTTTTGTTTGCATTATATGAGTTCGAAAGGCATCCACCATATTTCCCCTGGATAAATGATTAGAGTCAATAAACAAAATTACAGATTAAAAAAATAAAGTAAAACAGCATGTAGCAACGACCTCTTAAATCAGGAGAATGGACTTAATAAATAAGGTTGATTACAAGGAGACTGACAACTGACAATTATAGAGGCAAAGAAACACGAGATACAATTTTGACAGAAATAAACAACGAATAGTGTAATGAAATGAAAGCACACCTTCCAGGAAGAAAGAAGCCTCCAATAAAATTTCTTTAAGAACCCAACGATTGTAAAATTAATCAAAGCCCAGAAATAGTGAAGCTATTGAATTAAGTTTCTTTGAAGTGTTAAAAAGACAAATCCGTAGTAATCAAATTAAGTTTCCAATAGAGTCGCAGCTCAAATAGTTGTGGCTCCTTGCAAACCCACGCTTCTTTTCTTCAATCTTTGTTTACCGCGTTATACCTAACTCTTCATTGGGTGTATTACAAACCCAACATCCATTATCAGTCACTCACATCCATCAGATTAACATCTCAATTTATATTTAAAGAAACATACTCCCATTTAAATAATGTCAGAACCAGAGATACCAAGATCACTCACCCCGATGGAACCATGATTTGGATTGTGCGACACCAGTCATGGTTCATTCACAATCTAGATCTTGAGTTATGGTGAGTCCAAAGAAAATCAACAAACTACAAAGGAACGAAAGCATTCCGATTTGAAGCATATAAATAATGGATCATTAGTTTATTTATGAATTAGAATGTTGAATTAGTTTTATCTTTTATTTTATCTCATCTGTCTTAGATATTTGGAATTCTAGAATTTGAACTATTAATATAGATTATTTTATGAGCTACAAGAACTGTGTCTTACTTTGTTTTTTTCTTTCTTCTAATTACTATTGAAATTGTCTGATTATCTATATGATTATGTATGAATGACCCACCATTAAATAAACTACGACCCAAACTAGCAATCCAACTAAACCTACCCCACCGTATTGCATACCCAAAAAAATACCAAATTGTGTACCCACACCGCAAAACATAATAAAATATCCTAGGTACACTAGGATGGTGTAGGGTAGAAGAGAAATGGACGTAAATTCATATAGTAAAGATATGTCGACCAGATTTGCCAGAACAAATGTTGAACAAACTTTCTAGTCAAAACTCAATAGGAAGGACCATCAATTAGAGGGACATTGGATTTTTTTTTTCTTTTTTTTTTTAAATAAGCGAAACATTGTAACGTTTTTTTTTTTTTTTTTTTTTTTTGATAAATAAGAGGGACATTGGAACTTTAAACAAAAAGAGTCCATAAAAGGTTTGATATTTTTAGATTCATAATTTATCACCAATCAGAATGAAGAATACAAAAATATGTGATTAATTTAGTATCCAAAAAAAAATGAATGATCTTCAATGGGATAGAGCAAAAATTCCAAGAAAGAGCCATGCCAATGAAAATTCTGAAACAACCACAAATCCAAATACATCTTTGTTCCAATTCTCACCTTTCCTCTTTATTATTAATTAATTTCCTGAAACAAAAAAATCAGCCCTAATCTAAATGCCACAACTGACACTGTACTTTCAAATCAATATAACAATATAACAAGTTTTACAAAAGGTTTAGTTTGTGGAAATGAGTAACATTATAATACAATGGTGATTTAATTTATAGGCTCTAGAATAGCTCTTCAGGCCAAATGACTTTCTCATAACCAACAAAATCTAATGAATCCATAAAGGAATATCTAAAACCTAATCAACATACCACTTACCATTGCAAAATTAATGAATGGAGATATTTGATGAGAAAGCCTCACAACTCCCGAGTGGTTTGAACTCCATAGGAAACATGATCATTTTTCTACTCTCCAAAACAAATAATACCGTTCTCAAGGCAGGTTTTGGGTGTTGTATACAACAGGCAGTTATTAAGTTAATGAGTTTTGGAAACATTTTTCTTTTTAGCATACAACCCCTATACATGGTCAGTACCCATTTTGCTGTTTTTTGAGATGCTATGAATAAAATTTGTTATAATTGTGAGAACAAAAGCACTAGCATAAGCTTCAAAGTCAAACATCCTTTTGTTATTAAAAATATCAAAGCTTCAACTATTTCCTTCTAAAATTGGGAAAAAAAAATATAGAGAGAGAAAGTATATGCAGAGTGCCATGCACGGGAAAGAAAGAGGTAGGAAACTGCTTAAGTCACAAATCAGAACCAGCTACTTTATAAATCAAAATTTGGGAAGAAAATATATTATCCAATACTTTTTACAATAAGCTGGAGTATACTTTTCTTCTTTTTTCCTTTTATTTTTCCTCTGGCTGCATGTGTTGGACATAACTGGGAGACAAAGTGAGGTAAATAGTTAGCTTTATTCCACTCTATTTATGTCCAGTGTAAATAGTTTAGTAGCTCAGCATAAGTTCTTTCTTAGATGAATTCTTTTTTCAGTTAAGGTCCGAACATGCAATCTATTGAAACTCCATTAGTTACAAAGATACATGTAAGTCATTAAGTTTGTGTGTTTGTTCCATCTCTTTACAAATATGTTAAATTTATTAAACTCTTTGTGTCATGTCTATAATTAATTGCCTTCCAAATTATGCAGCAAATGTTTCATGTAGCTCGGCAAAAGGTGAGCACAGTTGTGCAATTCTGGGGCACCACAAACTCCGAGTCTAATAATGCTACTCATGCTACTCAAGTGCTGTATCATCTATCAGGAGTACCTAAATGCTCCTCGCGTAATGAATTGCACTGTAGTTAAGCAAAAGATCAGCTATTTTGCACATCATTATAATCTCAACCACCCTCACTAGGACATCCAGAGTAGAAAGAAGATCATTTTGACATTTAAAGCTGAAGGTGAAGAGATACTTCTTCCCCCAGTAGGCAGTTGCAGACATCTAAATTTCTCCCAAAACCTGAAATGAAACTCCCCAAACAGACCTATCAAATATATATAATAATAAATATGGAAATATATATTCCAACAGAACAAATTGAAAATAAATAAATAAATACACTTTTCACCCAAATTTGAAATCTAGAACAAGTAAAACATACATTTCAAGTATGTAAACCAAAATTATGATAAACATAAAGTGAGCATGGAATACATATAATGCATAGAGAGAGAGAGAGAGAGAGAGAGAGAGAAAGGAGCTGACCCGACGTCATCGCGGTAGAGGCGATTGATGAGGACATCGCCGCGGAGATTCAAGAAGTATATGGCGGAAGCAGCCACCGGCATGTTTCCGATCCAGCAGATCCAATTTCTGAATGCAATTCAACACAGAGGTATTCCGATACAGATCAAAATCAAACAAGGTCAGATCTAGGGCTTTCCTTCCTAGATTCGACAGCCAAAAACTACCAGTTCTTCAATTCGATTTGCGGTCGCGGTCCTTATACAGCTGTTGTGTCTTCGATCCCTAGGTGGCAGGAGTAGAATGCAAATAAAATGTTGATTTTGTGTTCTGCTTACAAGAGGTCGAAGGGGGACTTTTCCAGTCAGAATTTTTGATCTTGGTACAGGGGGTGCACGGCACGTGCGCCTCCTTTGAAACCCCATTTTGCTAGCGGGGTGATTACTACACGTGTCGCTTGGAATGATTAACTGCTTAGTTTTTTAATTATTTTTTTAAATTATTAAAATTATTTTTTTACATTTTTAATTTTTTAAACTATTAAGGATAAATATCTTAAATTAATTAAAATTTAAAAAACTTACCATCAAAAAATTATCTTTTTTTATTTTTCAAACACCAAAAGACTAATTTTTTTTTATCCCAATTTAAGTCTAACCCTTATTCCATCATAAAAATCAAAATATTTTGTTAGAATAACATAATATAATGTTACGCCAAAGTATTCTTTAAGCACAACATTGCTACAAATAATAATTTAATATAATAAAGGTGAATTCACAAAATAGGGTGAAAATCAATGGTATTTGAAGAAAATAAAAATAAAATTTAAAATAATTTATTTGAAAATAAATTAATTAAAATTTTATGTTTAAATCAATAAAAGAAAGTAAGACTTCGGGTTTCAACCTTTATTTTATTATATAATTTTAATTCTCAATATTTTTTATATAACTCAATTAAACAATCACAAACGCATGAATTGTAATAGAAAATTTTTCAATAAAAAATAGTTGCTTTTAAAATCAATAAAATAAATCCAAGAATTTGAGAATGCATGAAATCTGAGTATTAATTATGCGAAATAGTAATTTTTTGTCGATCATAAATCAATAAAAAATTCTAAATATTCACTATGCCAAAAATACCACATTACAAAATTATATATTAAATAAATCCTATATTAAAGTATTGAAAGCATTCGTCAACAAAAATAATAAAGCATTGAAAAAATAAAACTAACATAATATGCAAAAGTTTTCATCAAAACCCAACCTAGGGTTTTTAGTTATGATATATAAGAATAACCAAAAACTAAAGAGGAAAAAAAATAAAATTTGGACCCTTTTAAGCTACAATTGATTAGCTATCATTTATATGTGCTTATTGTATAAAAATCTTTATTTGAGACTTGATGTTATCATATTATCTTTACATACATGTATTTGTAGTGTTTGACCTATTTCAGGTGCTAAAATTCAGGGTTTGAGACCTTTTAAAACATTATTAGTACAAGTGAAAATGAGTCAAAGTAAGGAAGTGTAAAGAAAGTGTAAGGATAAAACCTAAAAGTCATTTGGACATTTCATCAAACATTTGGTATATATTGCTCAATTCATGAATTCAAAGTCAAGGTCAAAGTCCTAACACTTCAAGGACCATTCCATGGTCTAATTATGCAAGACAGTTGATCTAAAAAAGAGTGGAAGCAGAGTTGCGTAACTTGGAAATTGTTTTGAAAGTTCACTCTGACATTTTGTTAGTGTTTTGTTCATAACTTTTTACTCAAAATTCAAATTTATGCAATTTTTTTGGATTGAATAGAAGATTCAAAGGGTTGCAACTTTTATAGCCTACTCCAAATCCATCATCACAAGGGTTCATTGTAAGTCAGAGGTAGTAATCTATCAATTTGCACTGGTATCCGAACAAGAATTTGTTCGCACCCATATGTGAATGACAGAAATGTTACCAGCCTAACACTCATAATTTTTTGCCGAGAATTCACTCCCGTGCGCACCCATGTGCATAGGTTCGATCTAGGGATTTGAAATACAGCCTTTTGATGTCAAAATTGTAATTTTTAAACACAAACACTATATAGGTTAAGGTTTCATGAAAGATAAGGTTAGACACTATTTTTACACTATTTTTAGTTTTTTTAAACAAGGAGATATTTGTTTTAGGGTAATGGAGAGTAAATTTTACTGGCATAATTTTTACCTTTCATTACATTAGTTTGGATGATACAATAACAATTACGAGAGGTAATGAAAAAATTTTATCCTTTCTTATTACCCCCATAGAATGTTTCCTTAATCCCGTGTAAAACCTTAAACAACGTTCTCTTATAAATAGTCATAATAAGTATTATAAAATAATAATTTATTTAATCAAACTAAAATTAATTAATTATTAAATTATTTTATCAAAACAATATTTAATAAATAATAATGACTTATTTAAATAATTTATTTTATTAAATGAAAATTGTCTCATAAATAACAATTTACTAGATTATGTATTGTAATAATATAATTTATTAAATAAACAAAATAAAATTATTTGTTTTAGTAAATTATTTTATCAAAATAAAAATAATTTTTGACAAACAATAATTCACTATTAAAATTAATTAATATTAAAATATTAATCTATGATAAAATTATTTTTTATAATTAATATTTTTATTTAACAGTATATATTTTAATAATATTTTTTATGAAATTTAATTATTATTACATTAACAATGATTATGATGATTTATTTTATTATAATTTTTTAGTAAAATTAAATATTAACTTTTACCCTTGGTCAATTTATCCTCAATCTAAATACAATTAATTTTTACCCTTTCAAAATTTTTAGTATTTCAAACATAATATAATTATTATAGAAAAATATTTGCTCTTTCATTCCAAATATCAGTACCATAAACTTGTTACCCCAATAAATATTATCAAGGTAACAATTGCCCTATAATCTTTTATCTTTAAACTTTTCACTCCGTACCAAACATATCCTGAAAAGTTGTTTCTTTTAGGGTGTAACGGGAGGTAAATTTATGGGGGTAATTCTTACCTTCCATTACATCAATTTGAATGACGGGGGTAACAATTACTTTGGGTTATAATTACCCCAATATAGGGGTAAATTTTTACTCTAGGGAGGTGGGTAATAAAGGGTAATGAAAAAATTTTACTTTTTTCTCAGTACCCTCGTAAAATATTTCTTTACACCTCAGTAGAATCTTAGACAATATTCCCTTTAAATAATTATAATAAATATTATAAAATAATAATTAAAATAAAATTAATTAATTATTTTATCAAAATAATATTTAATAAATAATAATTCATTATTAAATTAATACTATTGAAATATTAATTTATGAGTAAAATTATTTATTTTCCCAAATTAAAATTAATGTTTAATAAAAAAATTACTTAATAAAATAGTTATTTTATCAAATAAAATTATTTCTCATAAATAATAATTTACTAGATTATGTATTGCATTATATAATTTATTAAAATTAATAATTTATTTAAATAAACTAATTTGTTTCATTAAATTAATTTATCAAAATAATAATAATTTTTAACAAACAATAATTCATTATTAAATTTAATTAATATTGAAATATTAATATATGATAAATTTATTTTTTATGTATTTTATTAAAATTAATTATTACTAAAATAAAAATTATTATGATGAGTTATTTTATTATAATATTTAACTATGATTAAATATTAAGTTTTATCATTGGTCAATTTACCATTATTCCAAACACAATTAACTTTTATCCTTTCAAAATTTTTAGCATTCTAAACATAATATAATTATTACTGGGTAATATGTATTCTTTCAATCTAAATATAAGTATCATAAACTTGTTATCCCAGTAACTATTAATAGGGGCAATAATTACCCTAGTAATCGTTTACCCCTAAAATTTTTACTTCGTACCAAATGTTCCCTAAGAAAATATTCTCTTAGGATTTTCTTTAACTTCCCTCTCTCTCTTTCTCTCTCTGTCTTTTCCCATCACTCTTAGTTTGGGTTTTTCATTCTCCGTATAAGTTTCATATCCTTTTTCTTTTATTTTTATTGTAAGCACTCTTTTATTTTAGTTTAATTTCTATATGATATTGCTAGTTTAGATGTTTTCTTAGTTCTAAATAAATGAACATAGTGGATGGAATAAGTTTTCATGGTGTTATTTATTTTTATTGCCAAATCTTAAGTTGTACGGTTGGATTATTGAAATTGTTTTAAAATTTTTTAATAATTCACTTGTTGAAGTTAAAATTATTCATCTAGTGTGCTAGCCTTAAAGATTTTGCATCAATATTACTTGAATAAGAATGTTTATATGCAATCTTGAGTTACGTGCACTAGGTGTTTGATTTAATGGTTTAATCAAGTAGAAATAATTTTCTATAATTTTTGAAACTAAATCAACCTTTCTTCAACATGGTTATCAATGCTATTTGAATGATTTTAGAAATCACCTTTAGACAGTTAAGATTCTAAGCTCATGTGCCTTTACCACGTATATGGATTGCTTGATCCAATAGTACATTTGAGTGAAAAAAACTTTCAAATTTCTCATTAGAATTGAATTCTACTATTTATAATTTTATATTAAATCCTCCGGCCTAATGAATCTTTAGTTGCTTCTAAGTTGAGTTGTACTGAAATGCATAAGAATTTTATCAATAAATTAACCACCATGGGAATTTATTTGGAACTAAGCTTTGTTTTAGGGTAAAGTTTGGGAAGCAAAAAACTAATTTTTTATATCTAACTACTAGCTATTAGTTTTTTTTTTTTGTGTTTGGGAATAGAAAAAATATTAGTTTTTTTAGTAGGTAAATTTTAACTTTTTATAAATTTGACATTTTTACCCTTTATAATTTAAAAGAAGTTTAAAATGTATGAGATTAAATATGGTCATTTTAGAAAAAAAAAAAAAACTGAATAGGTAAAAACTGAGCTTTTTCAGCTACTCGTGCCAAGCACAACCTAATTCTTGTCTTTTAATGCTAATCTTAGTTTAGTTCCTACCTTATTACCTTTTAAACCAAAACCTCTAATTTTTTGTGAAGTGAATTTTATTTCAAAACAACTTTTCAACCATTATCAAAATCTTAAGCTCTTTGTGAATGCAACCTCAACAACCCTAATTTTATTTTGGGTGCATTTTGTGCATAAAAATTTGGTGAAAATCTCTGAAAATTTTTAAAAATCTTTATTACATTTTTACCTTATCAAAGTTTAAAAAAAGTTCAATACCTTTCAAAAAAAGAGTTGATAAGTAGAATTCGGTAAATCAAATAACAAAAAGTTTTTCGCTATTTTTGTCGTGGACTCCCAAACTATCGAATGATACTCACTTTGATTATTTTTTATAGGGTCGTAGAAACCGTTCCAACAGATTGTGGAAACTGTTCCAACAGATTGTGGAAACCGTTTCGACGGATTTGCACGTCTAACTTTCGTTCAAACGGTTTTTACAATTTGTTTGGACGAATTGTAATACAAAGAAGTCATAACTACTCAAAATTTTGAATCCGTCTAAGTAGAAATTTAATCTATCAGAACGAAATCTTATTGTTCAATATAAAAAAAACACAATTTGAGATGTGTGCACCGAATGTAAAAAATTTTCTCAAATCACATTTTATTTCAATTTATCTCACTTTTTATCACTCCAAACACAGCCCTTTGTTACAATTGACTCAGCACTTAAATAAGTACCCAAGCCGACTTGACATGCCTTTAATATATAATTAATGTAATTTATATTATTTTAAATTTATAATATCGTACAATATCTATTACAAATTATATATTAATATATTATTGAGTTGAACTTTTAAATGTGATTTGACTGGCACATTTTTTCTAAGATCGGACTTGAGATTTCATATCTATATTACAATTCAGCTTATTGTTGATTTGATATATATATACGTGTCAAACAACGAAAGAGAGAGAGAGCGGGGGGAAAGTAGGGGGCTGACGAGAGAGGAAGTGTGAGGAGGTTTGAGGGCGTGTCAGTTGGGGGGAGAGTGAAGGGTTTGGATAGTGATGGTACAAGAGAGAGGGGTGGGAGGTGAGCGAGAGAGAGGAGAGAGGGGGCTAGAGAGAGAGAAGGGGGGTTAAGTTTGTTGAGAGTTGAGAAGTTTTTTTTTTTAATTGAAAAAAGTTTTTTTGGTAAATTTTTTTAAAAGTAAATTGAGTTTTTTATTTGAATGAAAAGTTTTTTTAGAAATAAATTAAATATAAATAATAAAATAATTAATAATTAATTTTAAGTACATATACTTTTACACTATTAATTTAACGAATTTAATTTTTTTCTCTTTATTTTATTTGTCTCTTCTGTCACTTTATATAAAATTAATTAATTTTTTAAATATCAATCAAACTTTTTAAAAAATTTGTCAATATTTGTTAGATTTTGATATACTTAAATTAAAAATTATTAGTAATTATTATTTTACTAAATAATTTAAATTTAACATATTTTTAATCGTTGAATTTAATTAATAGTCAATTATTTTTTCCCTCTCCACTTTTGTTATCTCTTCAGTCACTTTACATAAAAATACACTCTCTTATTTTTTAATAAATGTTTTTAAGCTAAATTTTTATTTGAAATAAATACAAATAAATAAATAAAAATAATTAATTTACTATATAATAAATAATAACAATTAATAATAATTAGTTTATTATATAATAATTAATTTACATATTTATAAAAATAATTAAATATATACTTTTACACTAATTAATAAAAAATTTAAATTGACACGTAACGAAATTTTAGTTAAAAATTTTTAAAATTTTTGAAAAATTTTATGAAACTTTTTGGTATAAATATCAGTCAAACTTTTTAAAAAATTTGTCAAATTTTGATGTACTTAAATAAAAAATTATTAATAATTACTATTTAACTATATAAATAATTAATAATTAATTTTAAATACATACATCTATTTAAGTTATTTGTAGGCCAAAATATATTTATGTGCTTAAAGGCATAGGTAATTCTATATTACAAATTTGACAGATTTTAATTAAAATAATGTTTAGTTAAAATTTTATTAAAAAAAGTTAAAAATTGGTAATTTTTAATTAATTTTTGTCCATCAAACAGAAATAAATAAATAAAAATATTTTTTGGTAAGTAAAATAAGAATAATTAATTTTAAATATTTTATTTTTATACTATTTGTGTTATCTTTCCACAGTAGTGAAAAAAATTCAAGGTGAGTGTGTGGTTGGAAAAAAAAAATAATAATTGCGCAAAAATTTTAATAAAAAATAATGTGTTTAAATTTAAAAAATTTAGTAAAAATTGATAATTTTGATAATCAAACATCCGAAATCTCATTAAATTTTATAAATATCAGTTTACTATATTTTATATTATTTTTTTTCATCATATATTTTATGCTCTCTCAACTTTTAACTGTGGTCATAAAATTTTAAAAAACATATAATAATGATTTGAATTAAAATAACTCAAAATTATAAAAAAATATATATTTAAGTAGCAATACGGAATGAATTTCATTAACAGCGTACCAACGCCATTAGAAAATTAAATTTTTTATTTAAAATACATACAAATTAGAATAATTAATTTTAAAGAATTTAAATTTGTTATATTTTTAACTGTTAAATTTATTTATTAGTCCAGAATTATTTTTTCCTCTCCACTTTAATTGTTTTTCGATCACTTTACATAAAAAATATATTTTTATTTTTCTCTCCATTTTAGATTTTTTATATGAATGAATATTAAATAAAGTTAACTAAGTTTTAAAAAATAATATTTAAAATTTAATTTTAATGTACTTAAATTAAAAATTAAAAATAATATTCATTTGATTTATTTTGTCAATTTGATAGTTGTGTACGTGATATGGGGAGAGGCATATGTTGAGTGGAACGACATTTTTTTTTTCTCGAGACAAAAAGGGGGTGCCATGTAAAAAACGTTGATACTCTTTTTTATTTATTTAATGATAGAATTATTTATTTTTTTATTTCAATTACAAATTTAAATTTAAATTCTTAAAAAGTTAAATTATAATTTCGTGCCATTGGCACAGGCAACACCTAGTAGGTCTAAAATACTGGGATGAGTTAGGCAGACCATAGTAACAAATTCAGAACTCATGTCACGTGAAGTTGATTAATTAATAAGAAATAATTTTATTTTTTTAATTAGCTTATTGAGTCGATTGGGCTACGAGAGGGTCATAGCCTGGGCTACGTCGTTTAGATAGTCCGAGTATGTCTGAAATTATATAAAATTATAAAAATTAATATTTTATATTTTATATAATAGATAAAGATTTTAAATTTTTTTATTATTCCATAATTCATACTTATAAAAATTTATAAAATTTTATATTATTTTATTTAACTCCGAAAACATCCCTTTGGCCCAGTTACGATCCGATATCCACGTAGCCAACATAAGAACCCTTGCATTGCATGACCTTCACCTATCACTTACTATTCTCTCTCTGAATTTGATTCCTCAGCTGCTCGGACCGTAACCAATCGAACGCTGATCTTCAATCAGTCTTGTGAGTTTCTTTCTCTCAATCTTGATTGAATTTTTATGTTGATTGTATTTGTATATCCTATAACCTGAATCACCCAATCTTCTTCTTTAGGGTTCTTCCTATATCTTTCACTCCTTCAAGTTTTTTTTTTTAATGGGTTGTACGGTGAGAGAAAAACACATCAAAACCAATCGGAAGGCTCGATCGGCGAAACCCGATATCGATCAGAACAATCTCGCGGAGAGAACCTCAATCTCTAAAACCGTATCTGAATCGGGAATCAGACCGGTGAATTACGAAGTGGGTGTTAACGAATCAGCCCAGGACTCAAACCCTTTTCCGAATCCCAATTTTGATGATAGTGGGTGGGGCTATTGTACTGAAGAGCAATTAGAGGAATTGCTGTTGAAGAACCTGGAGTTTTTGTATAACGAGGCTATTTCAAAGCTTGTTGCAATAGGATATGATGAGGATGTTGCCCTTAAAGCTATATTAAAAAGTGGGCATTATTGTGGCGGAATGGATGTGTTGGCTAATATAGTGCACAACTCCTTGAACTATTTGCGTAATAACGGGGATTCTGAGTATTCTGAGCCCAATTTTACTGATCTGAGGCAGTTGGAAGAGTACTCTCTTGCAACTATGGTCTGTTTGTTACAACAAGTTAAGCCTCATTTGACTAAAGGGGATGCCATGTGGTGTCTCCTGATGAGTGACCTTCATGTGGGTAGAGCCAGTGTGATTGAAATTCCGGTTCTTCCCTCAGCTACTAATAATGGGTGTAGCAGCCTTGCCACTCCTAGCAATGCAGAGAGCGCCTGTAACAATCCGGTAGGGGTTGCTCCATCATTATGTAGGTTTCATGGAGGTTGGGGTTTTGGAAATGGAACTACCTCTGAATTCCCTGTTGATGGGGTTTTCTCGTATGCATCGGAAATGACATTGCAGACGGAGATTGATTGTCCAAAGGGGTTCAACCTTACTCCTTCAATGAAGTCGATGTTGATGAAGAATGTTCCAATGTTCGCCACAGGATTTATGGCAAACTCAAAACAGTTGCAGATGCAATCTCAGGCATGTGCCAGCTCTTTGTCAACGGGAGATCCTCCAATTGCAGCTGTATCAGGGGCTGAAGTTCCAACTGAGCAGAATGAGGAAGTCCCTCATTCAAAGAACCAAGATGTGGTTAATTCTGTGTTGAGTAAATTTCGTGATTTAAATCTTGGCGAGAATATGGAGTATGTGCCAGAAGATCAGAAAGATGAGATGATTTTGAGCTTAATTCACCAGATTAATGATCTTGAGAGACAAGTAAATGAGCGGAAGGAGTGGGCCCACCAGAAGGCGATGCAGGCTGCAAGGAAGCTCAGCAATGATCTTAAAGAGCTGAAAATGTTAAGGATGGAAAAGGAGGAGACCCAACGAATGAAGAAGGGGAAGCAGACCCTTGAGGACACAACTATGAAGCGGCTTTCAGAGATGGAAAATGCTCTAAGGAAGGCAAGCAGCCAAGTGGATCGTGCAAATGCAGCCGTGAAACGCCTTGAGACTGAGAATGCAGAAATTAGAGCAGAGATGGAGGCTTCCAAGTTAAGTGCATCAGAGTCAGTTAAAACTTGCTTGGAGGTTGCTAAGCGGGAGAAGAAGTGCCTGAAGAGGCTTTTGGCTTGGGAGAAGCAGAAAGCTAAGTTGCAGGAGGAAATTGCAGCAGAGAAACAGAAGATATCAGAGTTACAGCAAGAGTTGGTTCAGACAGAGGCAGCTCAAAAGGTGGCCGAGGTGTGTAAATTACCTTTCTATAAATGTGACTGCAGGCTAATACATAGTGGTCCTATAATACATCCAAAAAAATATGTGTTAGAATTTCTCTCTCATTGCTGCATGAGTACCCCTAGACAAAATTACCAAAATCTGTGTGGTTTATGGTAATTGATGATATGTTCATATATTTTGTGGTTCCAATCCTGGACCTTTTTGGATGCATGCAACACTGTTAGAGTCCTAGTGTTTTGATTTTGTGTTCTCTGTATGCTAGTTTTTCCTCAAATACATATGATGGTTTTTGAGTTTAGTCCATTGTTTTAATCTGAGAGGTCAACCGGGAATAAATAAAATGATGAATTTGTGAGATGCTTGAATGTTGTGTGTTTGGCGTTATGAAATGTGTCACACTTAAGAAGTTTCATCATTTGTTTCATTTATCTATCTATATGCTGATTTACCTGATTTACTTCAATTATTATTGACCTTCTATATGCTGCATGCATTGTTGTTAATTTAGTCACAGTTGTTCACTCTTAGAACTCAACTTGTGTGATTTGCCTTTCGACGTAAAACTTGATTATAGTCACTATTGCTTGACCAC
The DNA here is from genome assembly GCA_019916065.1 of Vitellaria paradoxa. Classification (NCBI taxonomy): domain Eukaryota; kingdom Viridiplantae; phylum Streptophyta; class Magnoliopsida; order Ericales; family Sapotaceae; genus Vitellaria; species Vitellaria paradoxa. The sequence goes on from CM034242.1 coordinate 8,177,859, forward strand.
CATGGGGAAAACATGACTTGTTGTATAGAGAAGTAGGTTGTTTAGGTCTTTGTAAGGTCCATCCATCTGATACCCATGTTGACTTTACCAGAACTAGTGACAACCTCTCTGCAATCCACTTGTGAAGCATGACTGCTTGAACATTTTGCTCCAGCTGATGTCCGTGATTGGGCTGGGACACCACACTTGTAACTTTAATTATGTCTTTTTTTTTTTGGGGGGGGGGGTTGTTGTTTTAACCGTTGGGTTTCTAGGACATATTACATCCCATCCGTGCATTGTCTTCTCAATTAATTCAACTGCAGTTTAGGTAATTCATGTGAGGGTTGCTTAGCTGGTATAAGATATGCTTTTTGCATGGGTTGCCCCTAACTCTTTTAACTGCGTTTTTTAAACTGGACAAAGATTGTAGCTTAGATGGCCTGCGTATTAAGGTGCCAAGGTGGTGCTTGACTTCACTGCCAAGCTGCTAACTCAATGTAACTGTCAAAAATAACGAATTAGTCTTTTCTACTTTTCATTTTAATAGGAACCAATTATTAAAACTCTTACTTTGAGAAACATTCTTCATGATCTTCATTTCATCTTTGAAATGCTGTTGACTTTGAATCTACTTTATAAACAATTTAATTGACCACAATAGACTTATGTATATCCCTTAAGATGTAAGGTAAGGTTGCTGTGACTGCTATGACATAATGATCAGTTGATTAAAGCTATTGCATGTGCGCCAGTGCTCCCACACAGCTTCCAAAAATGGCCCAACTATTTTGTGTGGGCAGGCTTTACCGAGACTTGTGAGCTCAACAACTTTTTTCTGGACCAAACAATTCAATTTTCGAATTTTCATTTAAAAAGCAAATTTAAGATTAAGATTAGTAGAGAAAACACATACAAATTGAAAAAAAGCGTGATATTTTTCAGTTGAGGAGTTCACTGGATTTACTTTTGCTCCGGTGCATGCATCCTTTACTGGGATTCAACAACTTCTTGGTTCAAGGTTTAGTTTGTGTTTGACATTGTTGCAAACTCCAGTGCTTGTTGTAATTATTATCTTAAAAAATTGATTTAACTGGCTTCACTTTTGTTCCAAAGCAAATATTCATCTTAGCTGTGGCTTGTCGCAACCTTAAATGTTGGGCCATTTCAATCCCTTCAGTGAAAATTGCCAATTTAAGTATATTCTTAATGTCTGATCCTTTTTTATTGACCTGTCTCTTGCTCTGATTACAGCTTTTAATGTCCATCAAAACTTAACAGTTGCGGTGGCACACTTTATATGTGCCCACAATGTCCAGTCAACTCTTTGTTTGAGAAGAAACCAGCTTGAAAATTACTTATAAGCGCAGCAAAATAACCTTTTACCTCTAGTCATTTTTAATGCTTATCTAATTTCAATGTCCCCATCTTTAGGGAGGATAATTTTGACAAATGTTATTGAAGATTAACTGAAACTTGCCTACAAAAATAGAATAGAAAAAAGATGAGCGTGGCTGCTAGCTGGCTTTGCAAAGCCTTCCCTGCGCCCGCTCACCACCAGGGTTCGACCCTGGTCCCCTACCCTCGCTTAACTATCCCAAAAAAAAAAAAAAAAAAGAATAGAAAAAAGATGAGCTGAAACTTAACTTCATTGAGCATGATTACCAGCTTCTTAAATGATGGTAAAGCTAGTGCTTTGCAACTAAAACTCTTTGATATTAATGTAGGTTGACTCTGTGAAAACCTTTTCATGAATTTATGTGTCCTGAAACTTGATATGAACAATGTCCTCAATATTTTATTGTTATTTTTTTATTTTATTTTATTTTTTAATTCTCTGGACACCTAAACTATCAACAATTCTGTTTCTTTATAAACGAATTCAATCCAGTTCAACTGTTTGCTCGTTTTTTCATTTTGTTGGCAAGTTGATCATCAACTCATTTATCTTTTATAAGGTATACAATTCATCTAATACCCACTAGCAAACAATTGATGCAAGTCAATTACCCTAGCAGGTAAATTGGAGGCAGGAGCAGAAGGCCAAAGAACAGGCCTTAGTCCAAGTGGAGGAGGAAAGGCACCTCAAGGAGGCAACTGAGGCGAATAATAAGAGAAAGCACGAGGCCTTGCGCCTAAAGATAGAGATAGACTTCCAGCGTCACAAGGATGACCTCCAAAGACTTGAGCAGGAACTGTCGCAGCTTAAAGCTTCTGTACAATCCAAAGAATTGCATCACCAATCTAATAGGGCAAAGTCTGAGGGAGAAAAGCCCCAAGGAGAAACTATTGCAAGGCTGCTGCACGAGCTAGATAAATTGGAGGATTCGTCTGATAGAGAAGTTGGCTACAACAGGGAATGCTTAATTTGTATGAAAGATGAAGTTTCTGTTCTTTTTCTGCCTTGTGCTCATCAAGTTCTTTGTGCCAATTGCAACGACGATCACGGGAAGAAGGGAAAATCAGCGTGTCCATACTGCCGGGTGCCAATTGAACAAAGAATCCGCGTGTTTGGTGCAAGCTCATAGTGATGTGCTGGGGTTGAAAATGGTATGGTTAAACCCAATCGGGTAGGGGGGGGGGGGAGATCTGGCTTCTACCTTGCAGTTATCAAAAACTGCTTCTTTTGGTATTTACTTTTTCTAGTTACCATCCCGTGGTTTCATCAGTGTGATTGAATGAATGTAAATAAGCAGCAAAGCCTGTGTCAGGCTTCCGAGCTTTTCTTAAAATGACTGCAATATTGTTACTTACATTGTCACTACCTTTGCAAGAAGCAAAGATGATGCAAATATTTACTCAAATCTGCCATTTGATCTTGCATATCATATTTCGAGTTTATGAGGGAAACAGTTGATGGTTGCTTCCTAAGTATTATGTTAATATGTTTGTTGGGTATGCTGTGTGATCTTAATCTTCTGCTACAAGATAATTATAATTTAGGCGGATAATTAAACAGTCGATGATAGTTGTTGAGGGGAGAAAGAATGTTTTCATTTCAACACTGTCATTTACTTTGGATTATTTTGCATTCCAGTTGAATTGGAAGTATGGATAATGAGTAATGAGGGAGAGACTTCAGTTGCATACCCACTGGGCTGTGAGCCTGTAAATTACCCTTTTTATTGGACCTTGGGTCGGAATGTGGATCTAGATAAGGGCATGTTTGTGGATAGGAGATGGTATTTTATTTCTAATTTTATTTTATATTTAGTTATATTTTTTCTTGCGATACTGTGTATTACAAATGTCATTTATAATGTTATTTATATTTTATTGGAGTTGTTATTCCGATAAATTCCGATAAAAAAAATAATGCTTAAAAATGAAATAAAATTTCAAAGTGGGATGTTATCTTTTATTCAACACTATATTCCATTGAACAAACATATATGCCATCGGTGAAGTTGATTTCAAATTCAAGAGCCTATGTTAGCGCCCATATTGTAAGCGTTTCTGTGATTTTTTTAAAATTTTTTTAAAATTTATTTTGTTTGGCTTTTTATTTGCGTTTGTATTTGTATGAAACAAAAAAAATATTTATTTCTTTGAATAGGTCATGTGTACAATGCACGAATTATATAAAAATGTGCAATTTTTAATAGATATAAATATGTATTCTTATAAATCATATAATACAAATTTATATATAATACAAATTTGTTTATAATACAAAATAAAATAAATTACACCTAGATCCCTGAACTTTTGTGAAATTATACATAAATTTTCTGAACATTTTAAAATTACATTAATCTCTCTTATTTTAAAATATTTGTAATCCAAACCCCCTTATGTGTGTAACCCAAACCTCCTTTCGTTAGTTTGAAACCTAACTCTGTTAAGTATTTAATGGAAAGACGATTTTACCCTTAAATTTTTTTTAAGCAACTGAACGTTCCTTTGGAGCAAAAAAAAAAAAAAATAAATAAATAAACTTCAAAAAATTTTAAAAATTTTTAAATCTCCCCAGTAATATTTTACCACCTATCATTTTTACATCACATCAATCTTATCCATTAATTTTTTTTATTTTTTTTGGGCTCCAAACGCACCTGAATAACAAAGCAACTGTCCATTTCCGGCTACATTGCCGGGCAAACCCCTCTCTCAATTACAAATTTAACTACCAACTCATCAAAAATCCAACCTCATAGCGGCGGAACCACCATGAACGGTGGCATCAATAGGAGAAATTTGGGCTTGGAGGCCAGCCAAAGTGAAGGGAATTTAATTTTGAGAAACGAAATGAAAGAGAACCACCATGATCGCTCGGACGAACAGCCTGATCGGCTCGGCTGTGGGACATGGTGTCAAATGACATCGCGTACGGCGTCGCAAGGATGTGCTTGTAGTCGCAGAAGCCAGAGTCGCGACCGCATGTAAGCATGATAGTCTAGGAGGACAAATTACCCACATACAGAAGTGGAGGAGAGAGAGAGAGAGAGAGAGGGGGAACAAAATCAAACAAAACCCAAAAAAAATCAAACAAAACCCAAAACCCAGATCTACAATCAAAATCAAACAAACACTACCCACATACAGAAGCATCCGCATACAGAAGGGGAGGAGAGAGAGAATCCCAAAAAACCCCAAAAAACCATAAAACCAAAACAGATGTAGAGGATAATTAACTACACAATATATATATAATATATATAGAGAGAGAGAGAGAGATGAGTGATTGGAAGAAGATGATGAGCGCTAACTGAGGCGGAGATTTCAACTTTTGGAAGATGATGAGTTACCCTCCACTGCCGCCCCCGCCACCAACTGAGGCGGAGAAGATCCCTGATTGCATCCATACAAATCGTTATCCTCCATCTAGGCCACATTTTCCTCCCGAAAACCCCCTTCAAGGTTAAGCAAATAAGCCTCCTCTTGATTGTTGAATAAAGTCTCGCATTGTGTCCTTTTGTTCCAGCTCCTCTCGCGGTAATTGAGAACTGCTGGGACTACGGCGGAAGGCAAAAGGGGGTGCATTTTGGCCAGAACCTTGAAAGTGGCCAAAAACCTTCTTCGTTTTTTTTTTTTTTTTTTGGTTTCTTTGTTTTTGCATATATATATATATGCATAAATATACGAAGGCATATTTGTCTCTTATATAAATAAAAAAATATATATGTGTGTGTAAATTTTAAATGTTAGAAATGTTATTTTATTTTATTTACATATATGAAGGGTAAACTTGGTATATTAAAAAAAAAATTTTGCTAACGTCATCATTTTAATTGAAATCCTAACGGCGGCACACTAACGGAAGGAAGTCTGAGTTATAAACATTTCAAAATAAGAGAAGTTAATGTAATTTTGAAATGTTGAAGGAATCTATGTATAATTTTATAAATGTTCAGGAGGTCTAAGTATAATTTACCCTACAAAATGCTATCAATGATGTAAATTTTGTTTATAACTTTGTCATTAATGAGAGAGTACACAAACTGTAATAAATTAAATTGTGACGGATCAACTGTGATGCGGAGATAAAACATGAAGTATTGTTAATATGTAATATTCATTATTTTAAAGTATAATTTGTTTTAAATCTGTACGAATTAATACTAAATCCTGTTAAAACTCTAGAATAAATCATTAAAGAAATGCCATAGTGTAATTTGATTTGTGTTAAATAATTGCAGTTGTTAATGGCATTTTTGACAAGTTTAATTAAAGCGTAATAATAATAATAATTAAAAAATGATAAACAATATATATAACCAACACGATTATGATGATAGAGGCAAACTTCAACACTGAGAGGATGATATTTTAATAATTGAAAAGGCTTTACTTAGATTAGATTGTCACCAAGTTTAGAACATTGATTTTTATTCTTATTTTTGAATTAATATTGAATGAGTATGATTTTTTTTATTCATCAATTTTTTATCTTTATTCATATTGGTAAATTAATTATGCTAGCAATTATCTGTTTATGTGATTTTGTATGGTTAATTTATTTATGATAGGCTTGAAAATCGAATAACTTTATATTTATATTTAAATACTTAAACGCTAAGTTCTTTTTTATTTTCAATTTTTAAGACAACTAGATTTAGAATTATATATTCTCAGAATTTTCTTACCGAATATTTATTTGAAACACATATTATATCCATATTATAGGATTTTTTTCTTTTTAATTTTTCTATTGAATCTTTTTTACTTAATTTTTAATGAAAAAACGAAGTATACTTATATATATATATATATATATGAATCCATCTTTATTTCGCATGATTTTTTTATTAATTAAAGTTTTATCTTTTATTTAAAAATATAGGATGCGTTTGGAGTGATAACATGTTAATAAAAGTTATCATATCTTAATTTATACAGTGGATAAAAAGAGAAGATTGACGTAGAAAATTACGTGAGTTAAATTACACTAAGGTCGGGAATGTAATTCCAATGCATTCGTAATTTTAATTTAACCGACCCTAACCACAAATTACCGAACCGACACGTGGTTGTTTGGCACAATAAAAAATCACCAAAATTTACTAATTTTAATTACTTTTTATATTTTTCTCTAATCAAAATTTTTTATATTTCACTTTTTTGTCATATTTTTTTATTTTTATTCTACTTTTTATCTCATTTTTTATCAACTAAACACCCATCAACCCAAAATCAAGACCTTAGATGCGCCTTTTCGCCAGTCCAAAACAGGCAAAAAGTGTCAATTCCTGCCGCGTGGGTAAGTACCCACAATGCCACATGGCAAACTGCGGACTTCCCGTTGAGACGTGAGAGGGGTTGATGGTGCACGGGACAATGGGTCAATCACAAGAGAGTCACAGACCACCATCACCATCTCCCCGTTGAATTAAAAAGCTAGGCCAGATCTACAGGAGCTCTCTCTTTCCATTACTAGCAAATTAACACCTTACTGAGGCGCCAGCTTTCCCCCGTGAACAATCAAAACTAGTTAACAATTTGACTTTTGAATCCAAAGTAAAATTTATCTTTTTCAAAAAAAATTTTCGATTTTTAGGCTTAATTTGAAGAGTTAAAAAATTAACTTTTTTAACAATTAACTATTAAAAAGTTAATTTTTTTTTTATATTTAAGAAGTAAAAAAATTAATTTTTTCGTAACTAATTTTTTAATTTTTTATTAATTTAATATTTTTACTTTTGAAAATTAAAAAAATTAAAATATAAAAGAATGAATTTAATCACTAAAAAAAAAAAAAAACTTAAAAACTAATAGCCGGTGGTTCCCAAACGGTGATAGTCTCCCAGAGGGAACCTTAGTATGGGCTGGTTCCTCTTCCGGTTGACTTTATGTCGTTGTGAAAGCCAAAGCCATATGTATAATGCTTTAATATGTCTTCATGTGAATAGAGTTCACAACAATAACATCAATCCCTCATCACCATCACCATCTCCATGTCTCTCTCTCTCTCTCTCTATATATATTATGTATGCACACCTCACAGGGAGGGATGGGCTGGCAATAATACTCAAAAACTCCTGATTAGTATTCACCAAAACTAATTGACACCAGCTTTTGTATTAATACTACCCCTATTATGGGTAGAATTCTACGACTTTGCTTGTCTATAGTCATTAATTGATTGTCACATAGTTAATTGTTTTTCCAGTGCCGGAGGAATGCTTCCAGGAGTTGCTATGGATATGGACAAGGGAGAAAGCCCAGCTGAGAAGCCTAAGATTGATTACATGAAGAAGGGAATTGAAAATTCATGGGAGAAAATGAAGAGCTTTCCTTCTTTGATGGCGCAAGCAATTTGGAAGGTGGGTAAAGAAGATCCAAGGAGGGTGATTCACTCATTCAAAGTTGGTCTATCACTTACATTGGTTTCATTGTTATTCCTTCTGGAGCCATTGTTTAAAGGTATTGGACTCGATGCCATGTGGGCTGTCATGACTGTGGTTGTAGTCCTGGAGTTCACCGCAGGTATATATATATATATACACACACACAAATCCCTTCATTCTACGGTTCTTTGGACATTTTTGTTTTTTAAAATTTAAGGAAGTGTTTAGTTGATAAAAGTTTAGTCAAAAAGTATAGTAAAAATACCAAAATTTAATGTAAAAGTAATATATGATAAATTTGATTAGAAGAAAGTACAAAAAATTGATAAAAATTAGTAAATTTTGGTTATGTTAACCAATCAAACACCCTCTAAATTGAGAAATAATGCTAAACAACTAGAATTCTAAATCACAAAAAAAAAATTAGAATAATATATAATTATCTTATAAGTCAACCGCTTTAAATAATAAAATTCACAAAATTGTATTATATTTTTAATGTACAAGTGTCATTGATACATTATTTTCATTCCCATAAATGTGTTTCTATCAATTTTTTTTTTTATTTCTTTATTTAGAAAACTATGTGATGATATCAATTCTTGTCTTATATCGATTAGGAGTCGGGGACTGAGGTATCTAATAAAGGCCTCTACCCCTCTCCTTAGTAACGAGGCATTTTCCTCACGAAGGAAACAAAATCGACTTGGATTGTCACGAGCTAGGCCATGAGGAGCCTATGGGTCACGAGCCAAAGCTCAGCAGTCGAACAATATCGGCTAAGCGAGCCTAATGGTGTGCGGATGAAATTCGGAGCATCATCAGCTGGCGTTGGAAGGAGGGCCATGAGCCGCTCCGTCCCTCGGTCACCGACTGGGTGGCTACTGATGATACCAATTCTTGTCCGATATCGATTAGGAGTCGGGGACTGAGGTACCTAATAAAGGCCTCTACCCCTCTCCCTAGTAACGAGGCATTTTCCTCACGAGAGAAACAAAATCAACTTGGGTTGTCACAAGCTAAGCCATGAGGAGCCTATGGGTCACGAGCTCAGACCCAACAGTCGGACAATGTCAGTTAGGCGAGTTTAGTGGTGTGCGGACAAAATTCGGAGCATCATCACTATGTAAAAAGAATGCGTCAATAAAATTGTGTAAGTTCGGCATAAGTCACAAAAGAGTTACGTCATTTTGAATCTCTTCATTGAAGTGTGTGTGTGTGTGTGTGTGAAAATCTGATTGCATATTGCTATTCCGGCTGACTTGTTTGATTAATGTTCTTTTGTTGTTTAATGGTAGGAGCAACTCTACGCAAGGGATTGAATAGAGGAATAGGAACGCTTGTGGCAGGATCATTGGCATTTCTGTTCAAGTATGTTGCTCAAGAGTCTGATAGGGTGTTTCGGGCCATATTCATTGGAGCTGCAGTTTTTTTCATTGGTAAAAGTTTTCACATTCTAGGAAAGATGAATACATTAGAACTCTCTGCATATTTGTAAGAATAATCACGAGTTGCTGTGTTCTGAATCTTATGATTCAAAACTCAGCAACGAAACGGAGGAATTTGAAAACGTTACACAACAGTATTGGTTGATTTTTATAACTATACCTAAAAACAGTCAATAACTTCTTTTGTGTGTGTGTGTGTGTGAGAGAGAGAGAGAGAGAGAGAAGGGGGGAGGAGAGATGTTAACAGTTTTGCCTAGTTGCCTTTGATATTTTGATGGATGTCCATAAACCAGAGTGCAAATTTCTGTGGTCAGAATCAAACACCCTGCCCAGCAAATAATGGAGTCATTAATTTCAAAGGTTTCAATTAAATTCTTCCACTTTTGAAGAATTCTCCAACTATAAGTTTCAAGTGTACATACACTGTTTATCAACCTTTTGAATTTTTACTTTAAATTATTCTACTTTTCTCCTATATATTTGATAAGTTGGCTTCCATCAACTATCATTAATAAAAAAATATAACAAAAAATGCCGCATGTTCATCTCTGATCAATTTGACAAAAAGAGAAAGAGGAGGATCATCGAATTATACGAATCAAAATTGAACAACTTAAAATATCGATTCTAAAATAAAATTGATTGTAAAGTGTTAGAAAATTTGTGTAATTTATCCGATCAAAAATGTTATAATTATTATTTATATTGTTTTTGTTTATTGTTTTGTAATGCAGGAACTGCATCTACATACACAAGATTCATCCCCTACATAACGAAAAATTATGACTATGGTGTTGTGATATTTCTCTTGACCTTCAACTTGATAACAGCGTCAAGCTACAGAGCTGATAACGTGGTAAATGTAGCTCATGAGCGCTTATATACCATCGCCATTGGCTGTGGTATCTGCCTTCTCATGAGCCTGTTAGTATTTCCACATTGGTCTGGGGAAGACCTCCATAATTCCACTGTTTCCAAGCTTGAAGGCTTAGCAAAATCCATTGAAGGTACGTATGCAAAATCACACACACACACACACATATGGCATATTTGGAGTGGCAAAAAGTCAATAATTTGTGCAATAAAACAAAAGTTAAAATTTTTTTAATTAAAAATTTTTAAAAGTTTTTAGTGAAATATGGCGCTCCAATCGTATCTTATCTCTCGAAAATTAATTATTACTTCAAGAGTAGTATTATGTTGTCTCAAAACTTTACCAAGATAGTGCGACAATTTAGAACAAAACTTTACCAAGATAGTGCGACAATTTAGAAGAGACTTATTATTTTAGAAAAAATAGTTCATTAAAAAAGAATTTTATTATACAAGTGCCATTAATATCATTCTGATAGCACTTTTTTGGTAAATTTTTTTTGTTTAAAAATATTTTTCTTAATTTAAATTCTGGTAAATTATATATAATACTATCATACTTTACCTCTAATCTTATTTTGTTTTATTTATTTTAAATCATTAATTACACTTTATTTCTTTTATCAATTATCATTAAAAACAACTAATGAAAATGTCAAGTGATCACTATTGTGTGGCATTTTGTCAATAAATTTGGCAAAATGATATTATATAAAAGTACATAAATAAAGTGAGACAATTTAAAATATAGAATTCAAAGTAAGGTAGATTATGATAAAGCTTTAATCAAGGGTACAATGTATTTTGACACTTTAAACTTTATTAGGGAGACATTAAGCAAAACTTAAGGAACTTACACCCAACTATTCAATACTGACTTACATGGAAAATGCTTAAAATCTCCTCTATATATATATACACACACATATATATATACATAGGGGCTCATAATAAAGTTTTCAATGTAAAATTTGGCAGCTTGTGTCAATGAATACTTTAGTGATGAGGAGACAAAATTAACCGAATACAAATTATCGGATGATCCCATTTACAAGGGTTACAAGGCAGTGTTGGACTCTAAATCCAACGATGAGACCCTGGTAATTAATTATGATCCTTGCATTTTATCTATTTATTTATCTATTTTAGTTATCGTTCGATTGGTTCCAGAAATTTTAGGACTAAAAAGTGAGTGAATTTGAAATGAGCAGGCATTACAAGCTAGTTGGGAGCCAAGGCACTCAAGACACTGTAGGCTTCCATGGCAGCAGTATGTAAAGTTAGGCGATGCTCTTCGCCATTTTGGATATACAGTTGTAGCATTACATGGATGTTTGCAGAATGAAATTCAGGTTGGTTTCTTATGTATATGTACACACACATATTACATAAACATCTATATATATATATATATTGTTTGTCTATTTTCTACGCTATATTCATGCTAGGTTGGTGACATTGTGATTGCAATCTTTTTTTTTTTGTTTTGCTGATTTAATATTAAATAATTAAAGAAATGTTGTGCTAAAAAACGAATTTACCAGAATACTGATAATGAAATCATATACTCAATTTATGGTTTCATTAAAACTAAAAGCGTATAATGAAATTGTGATTTTAGTTTTGGCCAGAAAGTATAGAATCCATAAAATGAGATTATGGTTTTTGGTAATTAAACCCAAAACTGCATATGAAAATGTGATTTTTATTCCAATATCCCAACCAATCTAGCTATAGGGTGTAAGTGTAAGAGAAACTGCATAATCATGCTCCAAAATCTCAACCTATTCATCCGTGCGGCGTAAGTATAAGTGAAACCAATTTTGATTATGCGATTTTATGTTTAACTAGAAATTGCAATCTCATTTTACAGTTTCTATCTAAACTTGAAATCGAATCTCATTATACGGTTTTAGTTGGACAGACTTAAAATCACAATATCATTATACGGTTTTAGGTTTAATAAAATTACAAAATGATTATGCGGTTTCATTATCAGTTTTATGACAAAATATAATTTTTCATAGTAATATTTTTTTTAATTATTTAATGTTAAAGCAGCCAAAAAAAATTTATGGTTAAAGACGATACATTCATACTTTTTTAATAAAAGAAAAATGAATACATCTGTAGCAGTAAATTTTAATTTAATGATCACCGGCTACAAGTCACATAATTAACATAGCTTGTGAACATTCTCGCTTGTTATGTATTTAACCTTCGGTCCAATCAAACCATGCTTAATTATTTCAGTTTTGAATATCAGACTCCCGGAGCGGTTCGTGCCCTCTTCAAAGATCCATGCACTCGACTTGCAGCAGAAGTAACAAAAGATCTATTTGAACTATCCAAAAGCATAAGAAATCGCCGGCAGTGCTCTCCGGAGATACTATCCGATCATCTTCACCAAGCCTTGCAAGACCTCAACCACGCCCTAAAATCCCAACCAAGACTCTGGCTGGGGCCAAACACCCCCAGCGCGTCAGACCTATCAGCTGCACAAAATTGGGAAAAGGAATTTCGCGTCTCGTTGTCGAGTGTGAAAACAGATTCCTCTGCGTTGCAGCTCGAATGGAAAAGCAACAAAAGAACATCTCAGCAACAAGCTGCAGCAAAGGAAGCTGATCAAAGGAAGACGTCGCCGAGTAAAATTGCCATGACGAGCCTTGAGTTCTCAGAAGCGCTTCCTTTTGCAGCTTTTGCTTCTTTGCTAGTGGAGACGGTGGCGAGACTCGATCTTATCATCGAGGAAGTTGAAGAATTGGGGAGGATGGCTAGTTTTAAAGAGTTCAAATCTGGTGATGGAATTGTGGTGACCCCTAAAATGGAGATTATTAATGGAGGCACTTTCGAGAAGAACCATTTGCCTTCCCATGCAGCAGGAGATTAGTCTTCAATTTGATAGCTATATATCTATATATATATACACACACACACGTAGTTGTAGGATCCAAGAAATTGATTTCATATGTTCTTGATCAAGGCGGACGTACGGTCGTCGGCCGCCTAAGGCAACTTCAATAAGGATTCCAGGGCTGCAGTAAAAAAATTCATTGAAGGGCCTACAGTGGATCAATTAACGGTCCAGATATAATTATATTTTAATATGATGTGTCTTTTTATATCCTTTATTAATGATCTTTCAATCATTTTGTTTAACTTTTATTTTTATTTTGAATTTAATTTTATTACATTGAATTAAGACTATTAGATTTGATACAATTATATCTAGACCGTTGATTGGCCCACTGTGCAGTTGATTCTCCCATTGCAACCCCCTGGAACCCCTTCAATAATGGGACTTAATTATGAGGGCATTTGGAGCCTGAAAATTTTCAAAAAATTTCAAAAGTTGCAACGTTTTTAAATTTTAAAAAATTTTAAAATTTGTTGGAACAGATCAAAATAGTGCGTTCCGACGAATTTTGCCAGATTTTAAAAAAAGTTGATCTGACATTTGTACAAAAAATTATACAAAATTTTAAAAATTTTCATAATCTTCCACTAAAATTTTGTCACGTGTCATTTTATATAATATTTAACAACTTTATATCAAATCAAATATAAACATTCAACAATCATTTTATAACAATTTTTTACACTCTAAGCTCCAACAAAATTTTACTTTTGAAAACTTTTGATTTTTTTTTGGGCTCTAAACATAACCTATATATATACACATATATATTTAGTATTAAATAAAAAATTTTATACTATGTCCCAAACTCAAACTCAATAATAAACAGTGTGGGTTAATGGTCTAATCATTCTATTAATTACATTAAACCAATAACTAAAGCCTGGTCCACATTGATAGCCAATTTAATAGAATAATACACATGTTTATCAGTTCCTATAGTATAGGAAATAACAATGTTGTAGAACAAAAAAAATTAAAAAAAATAACAAGCCAAATAATTATAACTTATCACTTGTATAAAAATAAATCATAAAAAATAAAATATTTAATAAGATTAAAATTTTACTAATTTTACGATTCAAAATCGTGATTTTATTTATTTTATTTCTATTAAAAGTTTACGTAAAATTGAAAAAATTTTCTTCACCTAATCACGTAAAATTGTAAGATTTTAACAATGGTAAATATATATATATATTTACTATTTGGCCAACATCTGTAACCATGCCTTCACGCTATGGAATTTTCGTCCATTGTCCCCGAATTCGACGTTAAAAATCTTTTGCTATGTGACTGAGGTAAGCAAAGGAGCTACTTGTACTTCTAATTACTTAGTTTTTTATTTTTTTAAATAATTAAATTTATTTTTTTACATTTTAATTTTTTTAATCATTAAGAGTAAAAATATTAAATTAATAAAAAATAAAAAAGATAATTACTAAAAAATTAATTTTTTTTCAAATATAAAAAAGTTAAGTGGCATTTGGTTTACTTTTTTGTTTTCTATTTTCTATTTTCGTTTTATGTGTTAAAAACTCAAAACGAGAAATAAAAAATACTCTATTTTCCTTGTTTTGAGATTTTTTTTATTTTTTGTTAAAAACTCTTAAAACGACTTTTTATTATTTTTCATTTCATGTGTAAATTCATTTTCAATTTTCAAAAATAAATTTTGAAAACACAAGTAACCAGATAAATTTTGAGCTATTTTCCTTATTTTTAAAGGTACAAAATAAAAAATGAGCTCAAAACAAAAAATAGAAAACAAAAACAAAAAATAAAAAAGAAAAAAATAAACCAAATGACCCCATAACTTTTAAACAGATAACTAGTAATTAGTTAAAAAAATTAACTTTTAAGTAAGTAACTAGTAATTAATTAAAAAAAAAAGGTTAACTTTGTTTTTTTTTTTTTTCTTGCCAATCTCACCCTGAATACCACAAAACAGTTGTCAAGGTCTAACGTTTCTGTCTCAACTGCTTAGAAACCTTTAGTAGTGGCCAAAAGCACAATTTCTAGCAGTGAGGTGAAAAAGATACTTGTTTAAAGAGTGTTTTTTTTTTTTTTTGGGACAAATATACTTCATAAAAATAGAGAAAATATTAATAAAATATTGCTTTTCACGTAAAATTAAAAAAATATTATCCAAACACACCCCAGTTTTTCTTCATTTTTTTTTTCTGGTTCCTTTAGCTGAAAGGTAAATTTTTTTTGCTACCCTGAGATATATTTGAAGTTGTATAAAATTGTAAAACTTAGTGTCTTATAATTTGTGCAGTGAGTAGAGAATTTAAATTTTACAGTTTCGTAATTTGTATTTATAAAAATTTGTAGAATTTTGTATTTTTTTTATAACTCCCAAAAATAAGAGAGGGAATTCATTTTTTATTTAATTTGAATTACCCAGTTGGCAATCTTTAGTTTGATTAAAAACGTGAGAGGGCCCTACCGGGTTCGAACCGGTGACCTCTCGATCTGCAGTCGAATGCTCTGCCACTGAGCTAAGGACCCGTGATGTCCTGGGAGTTTATTTATTGTATTATTTAAAGGTATTTTTAAACCCCACACCGGATTGAAAATCGGCCTCCCACGAAATAAAACCGGCTACGGGCCCATTCCGTTCAAAACCAATGATGAGATTTTAGATTCAATTTTTTTCCAAAATATTAATAATAATAAATAAATAAAAAGTTATTTTAAAGATAATATTGTGTATCACATACATTTTAAAATATATACCAAGCGGTTACGAGTATTTAAATGGGAAATCATCAGCTTAAAAATTAAGGGTCCGTTTGGTATAATAAATTTTACCAAAAATTTTTAAAAAATACTAAAATTTTTTATTACACTTTTACACATTCTTAACTTCTTAAAGTTCAAGTAAATTTAAATATCTTCCTCAAAAAAATTACATAATTGGAATTCGGTTTATTGAATAGCAAATTTTTTTCTTTCAATATCAACACGAACTCCTACACTTCTGAATGATACCCACTATGGCTATTTTTACCAAACCGTTCCGACCGAATTTGACACCTCGTTTGGATGGTTTTCTTACGGTCGAGTTTTTTTGGCTTAGGCTCACGTCTCATCAATGCTACTCAACAGGCCCTTTCACTGAAACTTTAATTCATCCAAACAATCCACAGCACCTCGTTTGGACAATTTTTTTACCTTACACAAAAAAATCTACCAATGTGTTATGTGGTGAGAGTTGGAAAGGTGCCATGCTAATAATTTTTTTTGAAACTGTTCCAACGGGTCTCAAACTGTCGAGATAGTTTGGGCACTATTTTTCTCTAAAAAAACATGATTTGAAGTAGCTATGCCAAACGTTAAAAAATTTTACAAATCACATTTTTCATTATTTTCCACCGCGTCAAACGCAACCTAAAATAAGAAATTGAGCTATACATAATTTCAAATATTATTGACTTCCTAATCATCACAAAAACGATTGCAATTACTTTTGAATTTTATTCCAACCACAAATTGTTAGGATAAAATTTATTTAAAATAAATTAGAATATTGTTATAAAATAACTTATATTCTTGTCCAGTTGGCTTCATCACACGTTTTACATTACAACAATCAGTCTACAACAAAAATTATTTTAATGTTAAAACATTTTTTTACTATATTTGGATATTGAAAAATTGTTGTCGTTTGTTTTTGTTTATATTTTTATTTTTTGAATTTCAAGAAATACAAAAGACAATTATAGAAGGGGGGCTCAAATTTAGAATTATCTAAAAAAAATTATCTGAAAAAGACAATTATACAAAAGACAACTAGAATTATCCGAGAAAATTTCCCAAATTTATACTTTTCTTCAATAAATCTGGAATCACAAATTATTTCAGTATCAAACAATTCCCAAAAGCAGCAAATGCCCAAGTGGATGGTGGAGAAGAAAAAAGGATAAGGTTTTTTTTTTTCCTCTCTCTCTCTCTCTCTCTCTCGAGGGACTCGGAAATTTTGTACCTAGTGAATGAGAGTGGAAAGCATGGCTTTCAGCGTCTCAAACTCCCTGCTCCAGAGGTTGAAGATAATCCCTCAGCCACATGGCTTCTTTAATTGGAACTTTGGCAGGGGCAAAGCCGACGACAAACCACAGCCCAAGTACCATGCTCTCGATCTCCCCTTCCCCCGTTCTTTGCTTGCCAAGACATTCCTAAAGGGTACTCTCTCTCTCTAAGCACACATTTTCCTCGTGTAACTGTATAATTTGGAGCAAGGCCATGTTTGGAGCTCTATAGTTTTAAAAATTTTTACAAATCTTTATCCACCTCAAACTATATAAAATTTCTACAAAAAATTCTTTGCCAAAATTCATTGGAATAAATATTCAAATGGAATTCTCTGCCTAGAATTCATTTGAACAGGCTATTCGAACGAACTTTCTACAATTCATCTCTATCTTCCGTGGTTTGTTAATTGCACTTTAAATACCAAAAAGTAAATCAAAGCACATTTTATTACAACTTTTGGAATTCCAAATGGACCCTAAATGTGAGGTGCTGCAGATAAGGAGCTGAAATGCTGCTACAGAGCCACTATAAATGGATTCAGCGCAACCTCATTCCACGAGTGCTGTGACTTCAAGGGACCCTGTGTAGTAATTGGGTGCACAAACAAGTCCTTCAAGTTTGGAGCATTCAACCCAGAAGGCTATAGAAGCACTGACGACTACTACGACACTTTCGACGCATTCCTCTTCTACTGGAAACACAGAGACGAAGAAGAAGAAGAAGAAGAGCCCAATGATATTGTTGTTCTGCCCAAAGTAGGAGGCAGCGGTGCAGCTCTCTTCGACTACGCCCGGGGAGGTCCGCAGTTTGGGGCCGATGGTCTGCTCATCGGACCGCCGCTGGCGCCAGTGATGGGTGGATTTGCAGGGCCAGACACTAACTCTGGCATTGGTGATCTGAGACAGGCTAAGTCTAGACTGGGGCTGTCTTATGCTAAGAGGGCAGATGGGAAAGAGTCCTTGTTTGGGGATGAGTCCAAGGCTACTCTACAAGAGGTGCTAGTTTTTTGCAGCCCTCAAATCGCTAGTCTTTACTAGATTTTGTAGTCTCATTGTCTTGGGGCACAATTCCAAGGGCTAAGAATGACCAACCAAAAAAATCTTAAGAAAAAAAAAAGGGATTTATTAAAATGATGTAACTCTTTTGTAAGTAGGCAGTTAAATAGCTCTTTAAGATAAATTATTATTACAAAAGTACCATTGACGTATCGACACACTATTCCAACCAAAAAAAAAAAAAAAGGGAGAACAGCATTTCTGCTGCTTCTAGCATATCACCATCCACGTCACAGTGGCCATGTTATCTTCCTGTGACCAATAGACCTCCAAATTCTCCCAAACTCCCATCTCCGCTGCCTTGTTTGCAAATTGAAGCTTCATCCCAAGGCTCAAATCCTGCATTAAATAGGAACCCAGAGGGAAGGGGGAAAAAAAAGGAAAAGAACTATAATTAATGATTCCAAAAAAAAAGAACTATAATTAATGATTCCCATTTGTTCTTTCAGAAGGGATTTGGATTTGGTGGTGAATTAGTTTGGTCAATGGCCTTCACAAGGCATATCTTCATCCCCAGAAAAACCCATGTATTTTGTACATCCTTATTATGGAGATATGCAACCAAATTGACTGAGATCACCACTGACTTTAACTTTTTCTGTGAAATTTGAGAGGGATGAACTGGGTGAGATTTCATACCGACGACGTGGCTGCCATTGAGTCATCAAATTCGGAAAGTACTCATATTGCTGAAAAATAAACCCAGATAGACGTTCTCCTTGCAGGTATTCCTGCACCAAGAGCCATAAACGAAACTGTTAAAGAGAAATTTGACGCAGAATATAAATGAAAGTTGCTCGACCAAAAAAGATGCTAGTTATTGTACTAGCAGAATGATAAACCCTAATTCAAGGGATCTGGAATCGATCAGGCAAACAGAAAAGAAATTCTCAAAGTTATAATTGTATTATTGAATCCAAGATATTTTATTCATAGGCTACATGTTGTTTAAATAACTAAAGCCCCCTAATGTTAAACTAAGAAACAATATCACATTGACATGGACGCAGCTGCAGATGAGTTCTTGAGTCAGTTGGAGCGCTAAAAGCTCAAGAGGAATCGTAAGAATTAAAGGCCCACCACACTTTTCAGGTTTAAAAGCCTTTGTTTCAATAGTTTTTCGGTAGTTTTTCCATTATTGTTGAATTTCAGACTTTGTTGAGAGATTTTTTTCCTCTAATTTTTTATTGAAGATTAGAATTTATTACTTCTGATTGTGTCACGCATCTAAAATTTACTAAATTTGTAAAATATAAGATGATTAAAGATGACAAAGAAAAATAAAAGTGATCAATTCTAATATCTATGCAAACAACAATTGCCTAAAAATTATCAAAAATAGAAAAATGTCAATTTGGAGCTTTAAACGATGGAATTGGTCACAGGAAGGCATGCTCTGCGACGACTACAGATCACTGAAAATACTCCAAATTTATAAATTACACGTTCAAATCGGACACATGTAATAGAAGTACCATTATACCCTTGAGTGTTCAAATTTGATCACTCTGGTCCATGTATTCCGCGTTACCCATTCTACATCAACCATCACAACCTGAACACCCACCCAGATGATTGAGAATCAAATCATACCTTTGAAGAATCAAGGATTAGATCAGGTGACGCGGAAAGGCTACTGGGATTAGTCCTCACTGAAGATGTCTCGACAATTTTTGTTGTCTCATGATTTGGAGAACTTGCTTCAAAGGTTGTCTCCTCGGAGATCATCACAGGCTCACTTGAAATTCTTGTATGGGTTAAATCTCCCTTGTCTGAGCTACTCCCAACCACCTTAGCCTTCGGTTCTCCATGAACATCCCTTGTTTTCTGCGCGTTCTCATTCTTCTTAATGACACGGCACAAAGCAAAACCCCCCTAGAAAATCAAATCCAGTGAACACTAGCTACTTTTAGCATAGGAATCCAAAAGTTGTTGGATCAAGGGATGTGGCATCTGATCTAAATTAGAGGTGAAAATGAATCGAGTTATTTGAGTTCGGCTCGAAAAAACCTTAGTTCGAGCTCAGCTCCTGACTAAAACGAGGTTGAATCGAGCTTGATTTGTGACTCATTTAAATTCGAGTTCGAGCTCGAGCCTAGAAAAACTCGACTCAAAAGCTCGTGAATTGGTTCGATAAAATAATATATATATTTTTAATAATATTTTTATATGTTTTTAATAATATTTTTATTATAATATTGTATTTATTATATTTTAAAATAAAACAACGTCATTTTGATTTAATCAAGTAATTTGCAAGCTGAGCTCGAGCTCCGTATAAAAAGCTTAAACCGAGGTTGAAGAAGTTAAAACTTAACTCAATTCAGTTCGTTTCTACCCCTAATTTAAATTCAAAGTAGGGGGAGATGAAATAAAAGAAAAAATAAAACCAAACCGAGTAATTTGGCCAAAATGGTTGGTTTTTCTCGGTTAGTTCAGTTCAAAGTCTTTAAAAAGTTCAATTCGATTAATAGTCAATGCTAAATTTTTTTTGGCCAAATTGGCCAACTAATTGAAGTTTATTTTAAAAAAATTAAATTATATATTATTTTAAATATTTTATCTTATATTATATTATATATTTTTTTAGTTTTTAAGGTATCACATTCGACCCATTCTAAGTCTAATCTAGTAAATATAGTTGTATTTTTAAATTATTTTAAATTGAACTGAATTATTCCCATTTTTGTTTTTTTGTTTTTACAGGTCCAATCACTTGGGTTAACAAAAGAATCACACCGAAAAAGAATTTCAGTTCAGTTGGTCCAATTTTTAATCAAATCAATTGTTTGTTCATTAGTAGGGGTGGAAACGAGTCGAGCCGACCCAACAGGTCACTCGAACTTCAAACTCAACTCAGCTATTTATATTGGGTTCGAGTTTAAGCTCGATAAGGGAGAATTTAAGCTCGAATCAGTTTATGAATCTATTTTTTAAACTAAAACGATATTATTTTGATTTAAAATATAAATATAAAATATTATAAAAAATATATATATTACTTTATTGACCCAACTCGCGAGTTTTCAATCTTATTCTAAACCACAAATAGAGTTTAATTTGAGTTCGTTGTAATCATTTAATCATAAACTGAGATCGAGCCAAGTTTTTTTTTTTTTTAAAGCCAAGCTCGATCAGCTGAAAATAGAGCTCTGTTTGTTTCAACCCTATTCACTAGTAGCACCAGACATCCTAAATGAGAATGTTAAATTCACCTGAAATTTTGGGGATCCCTGAGAATGATCATCACAGAGGCGATACTCGTGCATTATCCAGTCTGTTCTACCCCCCATGGGGGCTCTTCCACTGTAGAAAACCAGGGTCTTTCTGTAGCTTATCAGACCAGACCGACACACGATTTTCCGGTCCTTGCCAGTGGCTTTCCAGTAGCCAGCTCTGGTGGCACGGTTGGTACGTGATCCATTTGGGTATTTCCTATCCCGGGGACAGAAGAAAAACCACTCCATGTCACGTTTGGGAAGGAATGACTTCTCTGCAATTCATGGATTAGGATCCTCAAATTCTCAACCGAAAAAAAAAAAAAGCGGAATTCAAATAGGTAAATGAAAGAATGAGAGACTTTTACCGTCAAAGCTGCAAAACTTTTTTTTCCCCTTTATCAAGACCAGTGATTTGAGAAACCGGAAAATCCGATGGAATTGGGTTTTGAGGAAAAAAAAAAAAAAAAGCCGGGAAGAACATCTTCTTGTGGTTGGTTTGGTCCATAAAGAAGATTCAAAGAAGAATTAAGAAAATAAAATATAATTTAAAAAAAATCAACTTTTTTGCAACTCTGCAAATTCTCTACTTTGCAACTTGGCGAATGTTCTAAAAAACCCAGAAATGATTTCCATCTCAATGTGAGATAACACCAAGAAGAACATCGAAAATGGACTGATTTGGCCAATCAGTTGAAACCAGTTGAGAATTTAAAACAGTTGTAATTCACAGCATATCCAAGATTAGAATTTAGAACCATAATTAGTCCGTATAAAGAAATTGTCTAAAGAATACCTGGCAACTCCCATGGATCAAATTTATACAAATCAATCACAGGAATCACTTCGACTTCCATCTCTAGTCCCTCGACTTTTCTCTTCAGGTAATACCCAACCAATTCCTCATCGGTTGGGTGGAAACGAAATCCCGGCGGCAGTGGTGCGCTTACCATTTTCCCACTTCTCTAACTATTCACAGTGCTGAAAAACAGAGAAGAAAGTGCTTACAGAAGTTTTTTCAGAATTTTTGTACCTTTTTTTGGGGAACTGCTTAGAAACCCTGGCGTCAAGTCCCCCAACCCATACCTATTGAAAATTTGGAAGATCCAGAAGTAAAAGCTTATCTCAACCCAGAGCTTTTTCTCAGGAATTGCAAACAATTTCCACAAAATGCACCCGCTGTGCAACAAATTCATCTTCCTCGGAATTCAATATTTTGTTCTTGCGAAAAGCCTCCCCCCCCCCCAAAAAAAAAAAAAATTGATCCTAAAAACTGAACAAAGAGAGATTACTGAAAAATGAGAAAAGCATCCAAAATTGAAACCTTTTGCAAAACCCAGAATCCCAAACCCCTCGAAAATATTCAGAATCCAAAATTTAGAGAGTTACTACTGGGGTAGGGTTTATAATAAGAGGGAAGAGTGAGTGAGTTGTGTGGGGTAAAAGCAGAGGAGCGTGGGGATGGTTTATATATAGGATTTTGGAGATGATGAAAGTCCAAATTTAATTAAATTAAATTAATAAATGAAATATTTTTTTATCAAATTTAATTAATTTTATATAAAATCAATAAAATAAAATATTCTATAAAAATAAAAATACCACTTTTACACTAATTTATTTTTAATTTTTTTATAATCCAAACACCACTTTAATAAGTGACTTCATCTCAACAAACGTGGATCAGACACCCTTTATCTGATGTCAGCCGCGTGGCGCGGAATTAAGAGCGAGGAGAGGTTAGATTATTGGTGCTTTTTGGGATGATCGAATTTAATCTTTTATATTTTAATTTTTTAAAAATTTTTAAGAGTAAAAATATTATATTAATAAAAAATTAAAAATTTAGTTATTAAATTTTTTTTTTCAAATACAAAAAAAAATTGTTTTTTTAATAGTTAATTTTTAGTTAACTAAAAAATTTAATTTTTTTATTTTCTAAACGTGACATCTTAAATTTTTATTATTTTTAATTGTAATATTAATTTAATTTTTATTTGTTATTTAGTAATCTTATTGTGTTAATTTGATATTATATTAAAATTTAATTAATTTTAATCTAAATTAATTAATGAATTAATTAAGTTATTAATTAAATTAAGTTATTAATATATAGTAATTAATATTATGTAGTGTTGGTTACACGTATAATGCGACTAGCATATATATATATATATTATTTTGGGTGTGTTTGAAATTATATAAAATTATATAAAATTGTATAAAAATATAAAAGTAAATATTTCGTAATTCGTATAATAAGTGAAATATTTAAATTTTATTGTCTTATAAATCATATTTGTAGAAATTTATAAAATTTTATTTTATGTATTGTGTGGACGGTTGATGACTATGCTCCGTTGTAAGTGTAATATATTAATATATATATATATATATATACAATTGTCACAGGCGGGTACTCCCACCGCTTCATCTACGTTCGTTCCAATATAGGCATTGTTTGGGGTTAGTAAAAAAAATATAAAATTTTATAAATTTTTATAAATATAAATTACAAGATTATAAAATTTAAATTTTTTATTTATTACATAAAGTATGATATATTAATTTTTATAAATTTATATAAATTTATGTAATTCTAAACAAACACATATCCAGCGCCCATCTATGTTCCAAACATCTAGCCGCCCATGGCAATTGTAATTCATATATATATATATATATATAGTTAAAGTTAAAGAAGGAACACAGTAATAAACCCAGAGAATGAGAAAAAAATGAAATTGCGAGAGAGAAACGAATTAAAGGACTTTAGCTCATAGGCTTGAGATAAGTTTTTTTATTTTATTAATTTAAAATTAATTCTATAAAAGATTAAATAAATTAAGTATATTAAAAATTGAATGGTTCTATTTTATTTATTAGATTTATGCTATTAATTGATTTGATTTATATTTTAACTATTTAATATCTATTTTGTATATTTTGTTTGGGTTAAAACTAAGATCTGAGGATAATTATTAGTAACTATCTCAATAATTTGATTTTTTTCAAAATACTGCTGTTCAAGTAGGTGCATTAAACTTAAAGGTAAAAAATATTAAATATAAATTAATATATTTTATTTATTTATTGTTATTAATTATTTATTTTGATAAAAAATGCTAATTATTTATGAATTTATTGTGTTAGATATGAATTGTGATTATCTGTGAAATGATAAATTTAGAAAGTAATATTTTATTTGAGAAAAAAATATCATTGCATATCAGTATGGATTACGTGCATTACACTTGCGTCATGGTCAGATGGGACTAAGTCAGATAAAGTCAGAAAAAGAGAAAAATGTGAGGCCAAAGGGGATCAGAAAATAAAAATATGAGGACAGATGAGGTTAGAGAAAATAATATAACTAGATGAGACTAATGGAACATGCTAAATTAAAATCACTGTCTATACCTGAGCTCTCAACTCATAAGCCAAATAGAGCCAAACATGTGTTGGATTATTATTTAAATTATTTACCATACAAATATGCCATGAGATAGTCAATTAGGGCCTAGTGATGATGATGATAGTTAATAAACGAAAGTTGATAATCTTGAAAATTTTTGAAGTTTTATGAAATTTTTTGATACAAATATCAGTCTAACTTTTTAAAAAATTTTGCCAAGATTCTTTTTAATAAATTTTGAAAATTTGGCAAATATTTTAAAAAATTTAACTTTCTTGGAATTTGAAAAAGTGGAAACTCTTGAAAATTTGTGAGTTTTTTTAGTTCAAATGCTCCCTTATATGCTAAATTATATTTTTGTACCTTTTCAAAGTTTTTTTTTACTTATAATTTCAATTTTAAATATATACACTTTTACTCTTTTTGGATTTGCTAAAAATTTTCAATTTGAAATATTTTCAACAATTAAATTTGTTCAATAACCGAAATTATTTTTATTCTTTCTTTCAGTTTGGTTGTCTTTTCTGTCGTTATCTTATTATCTTTTAATTAGTATTTTTTATTTTTACAAATTATTTTTATAATTTTCATATATGTTTATTTTATAAATTTAAAATTGAATTATTTACACATTAAATTGTATTTCTGTATCTTTAGACATGAAATTTTTAGTGTATATATATATATATATACGGAGAGAGAGAGAGGGAGGAGCATTTGCTTCCATGGCTTTGCAGAAGAAATGTTTAATTACATCTAGTTAGGGCTCGTGTGGTGGTCTAAAAAAGTTAATTTTTTAATAATTTTAAAATTTATTAGCGATTGATAAAATTTTTTAAATTGAAAAGATAAAAAAAAAATTAGAGACTCCACTAACCTTAAAACAATTTAAAAAATAAAAAAAATTGAAATTTTATAATTATATAAACTTTACTGTCACATACACTAATTAAGCGTCAAATTGGGTTTGCATAATCATGCCACCGAGACTGACCAAAAAAAAAAAAAAAGGAAAAAAAAAAGCAGGAAAAAACCAGTAAATATATCACAAAGATCTTAAAAAGTTTTTCCAAACAAACCCCACTAAAAGGTCATAGTCATTGATTAAATAATTGGTAAGCGTGGCCCCTTAAATAATCACTCCCCCGACAAGGGATGAACACAATCGGACCCGCATGGCGATCCATTTTGTTTGCTGATCTGTCGCCACTTGGCCAGGATTGAAATCAATTCATTAGAGTCCATGAACCCAAAAATCGTGTTTCATGATTCAAACTTTGATGATAATTAGATTAGAGATTTAGTATAATCTTTCACGATACTGAAAGAGATCGATGATAAATATATATTTGTGACAGATGTATTTGGGGGGCCACCACTTTTTTTTTTGTCATTTTTGGCTTTTGGGAACGGGAAGGAGTAGGTTCGGTGCACTGCACCGAACCTACTCTAGGCCCTTTGGCAATAGTGTTTGGAGGCTGCCTTTTTCCATTTTCCAAATGAGCAAATCATTAGTTTATCATTTAGTATACTTATTTTAAACTTATTTTTTATTTTATAATTTTAAAAATAAAAAAATAATTTAAAATACATTTAATTACAAGTATTTTTAAAATTTATTTTAAAAAATAAAAAATGAGTTTATACGTGAAATGTACAACGATAAAAAGTCATTTTGAGTATTTTTAAACTAAAATAAAAAAAAATCTCAAAACATAAAAAATAAAAAATGTTAAATCAAATACATTTTTTTTTTGTTTCAAAATTTTTAAAATATAAAATATATAAAATAAAAAATTTTGAAGTGATAAAAATGAAATAAAATAAAATAATAATTTTATAACTCGCACAACGATGTGGAAAATAGATTACTTCAAGAAATTTTTAAAATTTTTCGTATCAAGTGCACGTACGTGCATCACATTTTTTTTTATTGGGTATGGTACGGTCCCAGATAGGATGACGTAACCAGACCCTACACTTATTTTACCTGACCCGACTTGGGATAGTGGGTTGTGACCCACTAACTTTCAACTTGGGATGAATTGGGTTTAGTGATGCAATCGGGCCGGAACCGGTCCTTGACCGCTGACCCAGCTCTCCCCTGGGTCAGGTCGAGAAAATCTGTCATTGACCCGCCCCAACTGCTTCAACTTAATTTTTTAATATTTTTAATTGTTTATAAAATATATATAAATAAAACACATAAATACACATTTAAATATATAGTCTTCTTTATTAATAAATTTTATTAAAAATAAATAATTATATAATTGCCATTGAATCCGAATTACAAATGTAAAATTCTAAACAAAAATTGTATGAAAAGAAAAAATATTAAATTATTAAAAAATTTTATGTATTATTACATTAATTAATCTTCTCACTTATATTTTAATATAATTTAATTTCACATTCATTGATTTAAAACATCTAATTATCCAAACAAAACTTAATACTATTACTCTTTTATTAATAACAATAAGATAGTACAAGAATTATTTTAGTGATTTAAAAACATAAAGTTGTCGACCTTAATTAAGATGTACTTAAATCAGAAGAGATAAAAAAAATATTATTCAAAAGTGTATTTACAGTTCACATCATATTTATATATGATTTATTTATTTTTTTATATAATTCAGGGATATATTCAATGTGTGTGTGTTTGAAACTAACAGTTGGTTGCTTTAAAA
The DNA here is from genome assembly GCA_019916065.1 of Vitellaria paradoxa. Lineage (NCBI taxonomy): Eukaryota > Viridiplantae > Streptophyta > Magnoliopsida > Ericales > Sapotaceae > Vitellaria > Vitellaria paradoxa. The sequence goes on from CM034242.1 coordinate 8,205,285, forward strand.
AAGTAAAAAGGAAAAACTAGCAGTAAAGGGCCAAAGGCAAGGGGGCAAATCAGCCGGTTGAGTCATAGGTCGGGCCAATGTTCCCCAAGTCCTAACCTTGGCAAGGCTAACTGGAGCTGAGTTAGAATATACGAACACATGGGTCAAGGCAGGCGGGTCAATTTTTAGACTAGGGCAGGCCAGTCTATGGGTTGACTCAACCCATTTACATTACTAATTGGGTTGAATGTCACTCAAATTAGTTTCTTAATCTTTACATCTATACAAAATTTGAATGGTTGAAAAATTTTTATTGGACACTTATACTTTTTTATTTTCATACAATTTCAATTATATCCAATTATATTCTCTAATCAATAATGATTAATCTCACATTCGTAATCGATTTTCATACAAACCAAATTATATTTAATTATATTCCCTAATCAATGACACATTTAAGAACTTTTATTGAACACATGTACCCTTTTATTTTCATGCAATTTCAATTATATCCAATAATATTCCCTAATTAATGATGATTACTCTCATATTCATAATCAATTTTTATGCAAACCAAATTATATTCAATTATATTCCCTAAAATGATGCCATTTTATTTTCATGTAATTTCAATTATATCCAATTATATTTCCCAATTAATGATAATTATTCTCATCTTCGTAACCAATAATCATTCAAACCAAATTATATCCAATTATATTCCTTAATAATGATGATTACTCTCTAGTTATTCATCGAAAACCTTCTATCTTTCTTTACTTCTAAAATTGCCCTACGTTCCTCTCTCAAATCATCCTTCTCATAACCTAAGAAAAAAAAAAAACTTTTATCTCTTTATGCTCTCTAAGCACAATTCTTTTACATCTTCATCGCCAAAATTTCATCTCATTTCAATTCATGACAAAACTTTCATTAGAAGTGAAGTGATTAGAAAGTAGAAAATAGACCACCAGAAGTGAAGTGATTGGAAAGTAAAGGACAGACAAGTCAATAAATTAAAGAAGGCAATCACACTAAATAGAGGTGAAAGAGTTATTTATCATCCTTGATTTTTATTTTATTCAAAATTTTAATTCATTGTACTGTCCCTAAAGATCTAAATTTTGGTTGATTGTTTTGTGAAAAATCATATGTGATGATTAATATGTGTTTTGCTATTAAAAATTTATTGAATAATTTTTTTTAGCTTCTAATTTTCATTGGTAGTGACTTATAGTATTTTTTATTTTTTATTTTTTCTATAATTTTTTTATGAATACAAATAATATGCCTAAAAATTATTTTAAAAAACTAAATTTTTTGTATCCAAACCAAACTTAAGTTGTAGGTCTTATTAGCCTTACAACAAAACTTTTATTTAACTAACAATACCCAAGTCCCAACTAAAAACTAATAAAAAAATAAAAGCAACAAAAGGAAAAAATATAATTTAATTTTTGTATGAAAAATATTTAAAAAAATTTATGAGATCCACTTTTTAACTTCCCCTCTCTCCTTTTTTCGTCCAAAGTTGGATCAAAAATAAAAAGCGAAAAAGAAATTCCTTTTCTACCTTTCTTTCCCTTTATTTTTGCCTCAAACCAAACTTAACATTAAAAAATAATTAGCTCAATGAAATACTCCTTTTAGCATGAGGTTGTTTGATTTTATTTAGTAAGGAGTCAATGCATTGTCTATGACTGAAATATACTAAATTTAGTTGATTGCATTATATGTCATCTTTTAAAACATGCATTTTAATTGGATACCAATAAGTAATAGGTTTGAAGTTGTATGTAAAATTTTTATTTCTTTGAAGTGTGATTCCTATTTTTGAATGAATTTTGGACTATTATATTTTAAAAGCGAATCCAATACGTTATTGTGTGTTTTGCTTATGTTACAAAAAATGAATTAGTTTTAAAGAAAATTTTAATAGTTATTAAATTATAAAAATTGTACTTCACAAAATCTTTGATAGTTGTAGTGGGTAGAAATTATTATTGTGGCAGAATTAATTTTATACTATATAATAGAAGTATATTATTATTTTTCTAATTTTATGAACCAGTTAGTAAAATGAAATAATGTAAATATTATGAATATATATTATATGAAATTACATTTCAGATTTAATTTTTTCACTAAATCAGTAAATATCTTATTCTTTCAAATTAAAATTCTTTTTTAATTATGGCCTGGAGATGTAAATGAAACTAAAAAAAAAAAAATCAATGTAAAAAGAATATAAGGACACTACCATAAATTTATTAAAATTATTTAAAATTTTATTATTTTTTAATTTAAATATATAAAAGAAATAGCATACGATATAGATTTATTTATTAAAATTAATTTAAATTTTAAATTTTTATTATTTTTTAATTTAAAAATAGAAAAGAAATAAGATACACGTGTACATTACAGCTAGTTTACTCAAAAGGATGGAAGCTGCATGGCTAGACCAATCATCGGTGATAAGAAAGCCCAGGTCTAACATCCTAGATAAGATTAGAAAAATTTTAACAATTGTAACCTAGAAAGGAGTAATGGAAAAATAACTGAAATTTATTTAAAAAGTTGAGTTTAAAATATATATATATATATATATATATCGAGGGAAGAAAGTCGGGAAAAAGTTTCGAAATAATTGAGGGTTTCAAGGGCTTGACTACTCAGGTCCAATAACATGAATCCTTGAAACTAAACGCTGAAAAAGGCTTTGACTACTGAGGGAGCAATTTTCTAGGTTTTCTTCTAGTCCCAATTATTAATTCAGTAGCTTCTCCTCCAAACCTCTTGGAAACTCTTCGCGGTCCCAGCATTCCACAATCGCTTGGCTTGAGTTGTAATTGCACCCATAATCCTATGCTTAACTTAAAATTCATATCAAAACTCGAAATTGATATCAAATGCAACTATCATTATAAAACAATGTAATTTTCTTTAAAATTGCATGAATATAAACAAGTTAACATCCCTTCATCACAATCTTTAGAGAATAATCAATAGCTAATATCATTTAGTAGTGGTAAGTTATAAAATAGTGTAGTTGGTGATTTTATATGTTTTACTAAATGTCACCTTTTTCAAAATAAAATTGAGAGTAGATAGAGATTAGAATTGTATGACAATGTTATTTGTATTCCTACACATATATATGTGCACGCGCACGCTTGCAAGCGTGTTTTGTTTATATGAATGTATAATTTATCTTGTATACTATTGAGTGTGTATATTTCAGTAAACATGTCTCATTTTACTAGTATTAAGTTGTCATTCTCACATTTTTTATATCACATGTGACTCATCGAAAATTAAGAATAATCACTAAAACTGAGTTAATTGTTGTTGGTTTGATCGAGAGATTTTTATCTCCATTCTTTTATTTGTACTTCTACATGTGTAATTAGGATTATGAGTCATGAGATTTAAATTTTTTTAATATTATTTTCATTAGTAGATTATATTTATGACTTATTATTAGAATTATACTTTATTGTATAGTATGAAATATTATGATCAAATAGGTTTTGTTTAGTGGTTGCATGGAGGACAACCTTCTGTATTATATTTTATTATTTTAATATAGAAATGAGGAATAATGTATATAGAGTTTTTTACTGCATCATTCGTATAATTACTTAGATGGATTCAAATAGTGACGAGTAGTCATTATTTATTGATGCGACTTAATTTTGGATTAAGTTTTATTTCTATCCAAATTAATTCTTATTTTTTCTATACCGTCTACCCAAATATTTGAAGTTAGAAGTGTGAAAATTTTTCTAGGATAATTGTTAAAAATTGTTTCAATTGGATGTTTCTTGCATTAAAGAAATGATGTAAATGATAAGTTTATCAAAACAAAAATAATGAAGAGTAGGAGAAAAGATATACAAAAAACCCAAAGAACCAATATGATAATAAGAGAAGAAGACATGCACACACACACATAGTACGTGCCTCCGCGCCTAATTTAATTTTAAACATTTAATCCAATAATTCGATTTTTATAAAATGTTAGAGTGCATCAAAATTTGTTGACTTTAGGATTTTTGATATATGTTTGAGATTATTTGGTTAAAATATATTTTTAAATATTTTTATGTATTTTTATTATTTTATTTATATTTCTTATAAAAATAGTTATTTCAGTACTAATTATTTATTTTTATAGTTTTATATTATTTTTAACTAAAAAATATACAATTTAAAAATTAAATGAGATTAAGTGGGCAAGCTTGAAATTCGAAATCCAAACTTGATGGCCAGGGACAAGGCTGCCCATAGCCCTTTCGAATTCAAAAATGCTATCTATGCATGTAATTTTTTGGATTAAAAGATACTTTATACTATGATTTGGCTCCCTCAAATTTTAAAAATGATATACTTAAATTCAAGAAAGTATCACTACAGTATATAAATTTTTGGGAAAGAACTTTTGATACTATACTTTGTTTAAGAAAATATTACTAATATATATAATTTTTTAGGTTAAAAAATTTTAGATTATGAACCATTACCAATCTATTGGTGTAACTAATTTAGTTTCGATAACCAAAATGACAAATTTTGATAACCACCAATAACTAAATATCAAAAAAATAAATAATATCTATATCGAAATTGCGTTAGTTATTTCCAACTAACCTAAAGTAATATCAAATTGAAAGAGTCAGTATTGTTAGTTAACCGATTAAATACTGACTCTCTTACACTTGTACTTTAATCAAATAAAAGAGTTCATTATTTTTAATTAATGGTTTTTTAAACAAAAAATGTGAAAATTACTTATTGATATCGATACAAAAACAAACTTAATTATTTTTCTAACTAATCTAAACTGATATCGAAATCCTATATGGTTTACGAACCAAGAACTAATCTAAATTGATACCGAAATCCTATATGGTTTATGAACCAAGAGAGTAGATATTGTTAGTTAACTAGTTAAATACTGACTCTTAACTGGTTAAATATTAACTCTTACGTCCCTTACTAACCTACCAAAAATTTAAATATTTTACCTAATTAGTATATATAGCCTAAAATTTGAAAGCTCCACTTACTTTATCATTTATAAATAATTCAACCGATCACTTATGGTCACTAGCCAAAAAAAAAAAAAAAAAGAAATTAAAATTTAAACGACCCCAACAATTGAAGTGTAAAAAAAATCTCTAGTCTAAATATTTTAAATCTATTAAGAATAACTCAATTTTAAAATAATATTTAAGAAATTAGAAATAAAATAATATAAAAAGGAAAATCAACACATAAGGTTAGTTCATGCCAAAAAAAAAAAAAAAAATTGTCAATTACTATTATAACTATAGAGCTTGTATTTTTAATCTAAATTTGACCTCACCAAAACAAAAAAAAAAAAATGACTTCGTCCTTATTGAAATATTATTTGACCACGGCCTAGGGCCATGTCAGCCCTAATATATCCTCTTCAATTTGTCTTAGCGTCTCTTTTTGGCTTCTTATAATTAATTTATAACAATTAAAACAATAAAAATATAATTTGGAGGAAAAAGAAAAAAATTTGGAAAAAAGAAGAAGGAGGAAGAAATGTTAAAAAAAAAAAAAAATGGTGAAAAACTATTTCACTTGCGTAGTGACGCCACCTCGCTGCACAAACTTGACATTTAACAAAGCCCAATTGCCGTCGTCAAGTCGACTTTTGTCTCCGGCCACTTTTTCTTCCCTACAACCGTTAATGGCGACTTCAATCTTCGCACCCAGCTTTCGGGTGGAACCATCTGTATCTAGATTATGTATATCTACAACGCATTATCGTTCAAAATTCTCAACACCCAGATTCAAAACCGGACCCAGAACAACTAAAACCAAGGTTTTGAAGCGACATTCATCAACCCCAGTTGCGACACTTTCTGACCCATTCGTCCTCCAAATCGCTGAAGCCCTGGAGGATTCTCTCTCTTCAACATCCTCTTCACCACCGCCACCGCCTCTACAGAGGCTCAGAGACACCTCCTCGCAGTCGCTCCTTTCAACCCCGTGGCCGTCCCGCAAAGACGAGCCCTTTCGATTCACAGACACTTCCTTCCTAAAACTCTCCCATATTCAACCAATCTCATCCCCACCTCAATATTTGGATTCTTTGGGCGTTTCCACGGATACCCAATTGCCCAATCTAGTCCTTGTTGATGGTTACCTTGTAAATTCTCTCTTCCAGTTACCTCAATTCCCCAATAATGTGTTCGTTGGTAGCTTGTCTAACCTCCGTTCGGAGACTACGATGAAAAGGGTGTCTGAATTTGTGTCCAATTTCGAAGGAGATTTGTTCTGGTCACTAAATGGAGTGGGTACCCCTGATTTGGTTGTGGTGTATGTTCCAGAAGGCTGTAGAGTTGAGAGTCCTTTGCATCTGCGGTATTATTCGATTGCAGGGGCTGATGGTGGGTCGAAAGAATTACCCATTTCGAATCCGAGGGTGTTAGTGTTGGTGGAGAAGGGAGGGGAGATTGGAATAGTTGAAGAGTATGTGGGGGGAGAGGGGGAGAAGTGTTATTGGGCGAATTCGGTTACTGAAGTGGTGGTTGGAGAAGGGGCAAAGGTTAGCCATTCTTACCTTCAGAGGCAGTCTCTGAATGCTGCCCATATCAAGTGGACTTCCGTTCTGCAGGTAAGCCATTTGCCTTTGTTATCTTTCTTGAGTTCTTGACATCATGGCTTGTTGATTCTCTGTAACAAATACACATCTATCCGTTTGGAAGTCTAATTTTTAGCAATTTTTGGGCAAAAGTTAGTAGATTTATGCTGAATTTTTTTGCCCCTTTTCAATCCTGAGTTTCATTTTGTTTTTAATTAAGTTTGCAGTATTTACATGTCTGTGGCATACAATTTTTCCATCCATTCTTCCGTTAATGCAGGAATGCAATTATGAAACGATTCTGCAGGAAGATGTGTGTGATACAAGGACTTTGTACTTGGTGATCCGAAAGTTGTCTGCGGAACATTAGTTACTTTTCTACATATTTCTGTGTTCAACAATTATGCACTTGAAATACTTTGTGAGTTTAGTTTCCAAAGTTTGGAAGCGTTGCACTTCTAATATGGCTGTACTTTCTCCATTGGTTACCATGAGCTGTGGATGGAGTCAGACAGCACAGTTTTGAACCATTTAACTCAGATCGGACGGCAATGGTGGGAAAAGGGCAATCACTCATTCTTAAAACCAGATCTTTAAGACCAAAGTAAACAAAAGGAAAAAGGAAAAGTAATAAAGAACTAACTTGCAGCCAAATGGAGGATGAAAACATTTGAAGTGATGTTAATTAACCAAATGAATTTCCCTTTTGAATTTTTAGGTTGAATTTTGTATCCTGATTATCAAATGCTTCCCAAGACTAGGAAGTAACTTGAACTTGTAATTTGCTTTGCTTGTAAACAGGAATTCAGGGATAGATCTAGGAAATTCATGGTAACTTTACATGTTTAAAGTAATAAAATGTCATGGGTCGAAGCTGCATGAAGATGAATCTTCCAAACCAGAATGGTGCCAAGAACTTAAAAGATCTGTGCATTTTATATAAGGAAAAAATTTGTTTCTGACTTTCGATTTGAATATTTTGAGTTCTTTCTCTCATTTTCAAGACTTGGGCAATTATTTATGGTTTCTGTTTTCTACCCAGCTGAACCATGTTAGCGAATAAGAGCTCTATATTTGGGTCCCCAGGGCAATGATATGTGCTTCAAGTATACACTTATGCTCCTCGTCACTTTTGAATTTTGATGTTAACAAGGAATTTTTTGTGGAAGAATAATTCAAGATGATTGAGTTGGTTTGAAGTATCTTCAATAATATTATGAAAAAAAGGTGATATATGTGTGTGCGCGGGTGCACCTTTTATGTCCTCCTCCTGCATTGGATTAGTCTAAAGGCAGAAAATCCTTGCTCCTTGTTAATGTACATAGTGTAATTAGTATAGTAGTAATTACTATACTTAATGTAGGAGATGAACCTAGTCAGTTGGTAATCCAAAGGGACACCAATGTAATGTGTAAAGTCACTCTTATTTATGTATATAAGTAACACACCAGAGGCTGTGACTGTGTGAGTATTTTCCCTCAATAATTACATGGTATCAGAGCGTTAGTCATTCTAGTCCTATTAAGTGTCTTCAAGAGCAGTGTGCTTCGTTTCTGTCAAGAGTTTGGAACTGCCACCGTCACGCGTTCCAGCTCCAACGAGCACAAATCGTCTCACTGCTCATCACCCGATCTTTGTTTCATCAAGAGAGTCATACCTGTACAGTCGTCGGAAGAAGGCGGTGCTTGCCGGAAGAACATCGTCACCAGGAAGTCCACCACGCGCCGTCACACGCCGCCGGAGTCTCTGCGCGTGGGTCTCACACGCCGCCATCTTTGACGCGCGTCCAGGCGCGTGGGCCTTTTGCAGTCTTCCGACGTACTGCTGTTGATCTCTGAACTAGCCTTTGTGCTGAGTTAGACGTCATTATTTCTCTAGTTGTTCAAATCCTTGTTGTCTTCAAAGGTTGGCCATTGGGGTTCTCTTTCTGAAAGATTTAAGCAGGGCCTTCGAGTTCTTGGACATCATCATATTTGCTACAATGGCTTCTGATATGTCAGTCGAACCGAAGATGATTAGCGGTCCAATTCCTATGCCCCAACAGCTAACCACAAGAAAATTGAATGGAACCAACTATGTTCAATGGTCCAAAGCTATTAAGATAGCATTAACGGGGTATGGAAAGCAGAAGCATTTGACTGAATCCGAGCCTCCTGAAGCTGATCCTAAGCACGATGTGTGGGTTCAAGAAGATGCACATCTGGTTAGTTTATTGTGGAATTCTATGGAACCTAATGTCACTGACATGTGTACCCACCTTGACACATGTAAAGAGATATGGGAGTATGTTCGTCTTCTCTTCTCTAGTGACCTCACTCGGATGTATGACTTATCACTGGAGTTTTTCCAACTTCAACAGTCCGGTAGGCCAGTTACTGAATATTTTGCATCTCTGAAACGTATCCATGAGGAATTGAATTCATTGCAGCCGCTGTCCACCGATATTAACGTAATGCAAAAACAAAGAGAACAAATGGTAGTTCTTCGTTTTCTTGCTGGTTTGGATACAGAGTTTGAGCCGGTGAAAGCTCAGATTCTCAGTGGAGCTACCCTTCCGTCATTTGCAGAAACCTATTCGAGCGTTATGAGGGCCGCTTCTAAAGATTCCTCTACTACTTCAGATTCAGCACGTTCTGCTTTAATTAGCCAGACTCCTGTTGAAATACAAGGTTCTGCTTATAAGTCCCCACCTCAGTCTAGTGAACGTGGTCGAGGAGGTCGTGGCCGTGGTCGTGGAGGTCGTGGTACTAAACCCAAATGTTCCAATTGTGGTCGTGTGGGTCATGTTAGGGAGAATTGCTGGGATCTCCATGGAAAGCCACCTCATATGGCTCATGTCGCTTCTTCTGGTGTCTCTACCTCTTCAGATATCCTTAGCCCAGGGGCATCATCAACTGTGACACTTTCAGGAGAAGAATATGCCAAGTTTATCCAGTATCAGACAGCTCAGCAGGCATCTCTTCCAATCGTCTCTTTAGCCCATCAAGGTAATCCTATTTCTTGTGCGTCCACTTCCTCACATAGCTCATGGGTTATTGACTCTGGTGCTTCAGACCATATGTCTGGGGTCTCTTCATTGTTCTCTAATCTCCAGTGTTCTCCTATTCCTCATGTCACCACAGCTAATGGTTCCTCTAATCCAGTGAAAGGTGTTGGTAAAATTTGTCTTTCCCCTAGTTTGCCTTCTTCTTCAGCTTTGTATGTTCCATCATTGTCTTTCAATCTTTTATCTGTAAGTAAACTCACCAGGCAATTCCATTGCTCCATGACGTTCTTTCCTGATTCTGTGATTATTCAGGATTTGAAGACCAGGAAGAAGATTGGAGAAGGGCATGAAGCACAGGGACTCTATTATTTAGCTCGTTCTTCACCTATCACTTGTTCTACCGCCGCCTCACCGTTTGAAATTCATTGCCGATTGGGTCATCCGTCTTTTGAAAGGTTAAAAGTTATGGTTCCAAGTTTGAGTCCTGTTCAGTCTTTAGATTGTGAGTCATGTCAGTTAGGAAAGCATCACCGTGCTTCCTTTAGTCCTAGAGTCAATAACAGGTCCCCGAGTCCTTTTCTTTTAATTCATTTAGATGTATGGGGACCTAGTCGAGTTGTATCGAAGTTGGGATTCAAGTATTTTGTCACATTTATCGATGATTTTTCCAGGCTTACATGGGTTTATTTGATGAAAGATCGTTCCGAATTGTTATCTATCTTCCAATCCTTTTGTCTTGAAATAAAAACTCAGTTTGATGTGACTATTAAAATTCTTCGAAGTGATAATGCTAAAGAATACTTCTCTAAGCTTTTCACTGATTTTATGACATCATTTGGCATTCTCCATCAGTCATCTTGTCCTCGCACTCCACAACAAAATGGAGTTGCGGAGCGGAAGAATTTACATTTAGTTGAAACAGCTCGTTGTTTAATGTTTTATATGAAGGTTCCAAAGACCTTTTGGGGGGATGCAATTCTTACAGCTTGTTACTTGATTAACCGAATGCCATCTTCTGTCTTGAAGGGATGCTCTCCTTACTCTGTCTTATTTCCCCAAAAACCGCTGTTTTCTCTTCCTCCACGAATCTTTGGGTGTATTGCCTTTGTCCATCAACTTGATAGTAGGGTTGACAAACTTGATCCTCGTGCCCTTAAATGTGTCTTCTTGGGATATTCTCGAGTACAAAAAGGGTATCGATGCTATAGTCCTTCTCTCAATCGATATTTTGTGTGTGCTGATGTCTCATTCTTTGAGAGTACCCCATTTTTCTCTGATAATTCCTCTGTCTCTGATGTAAATAAGAGTCTACCATTACCTGTGATTTCTCCTTTTCGTCTTTCTCATCCTGATTTGCAGGTTTATTCCCGACCGCGAGCTGCTTTAGAGTCTCTTCCTGCTGCTTCAGGCCCTTCCCTCTCTCCTCTTCAGTCTTCAGATCCAACATCTCCATCAACACCTACTGATCTTGATCTTCCGATTGCTCTTCGAAAAGGTACACGCACTTGTACTTCCCATCCCATCTCTAATTTTGTTTCCTATGCAGCCTTATCTCCATCCTATCATACTTTTGTTACCTCCTTGTCTACTACTGCTGTTCCTAACTCTGTGTCTGAAGCACTGTCTCATCCTGGATGGAGTCATGCCATGGACGAAGAAATGTCTGCCCTTCAAGCCAATGATACTTGGGATCTTGTTACTCTTCCTCCTGGCAAGTCAACAGTTGGTTGTAGATGGGTGTATAATGTCAAGGTTCACCCTGATGGTTCTATTGATCGGTTGAAAGCGAGACTTGTTGCCAAGGGCTACACTCAAGTCTATGGCCTTGATTTTTCCGAGACTTTCTCTCCTGTGGTCAAGCTTACATCAGTACGCCTTCTCATGTCTCTCGCAGCTATTTTCCACTGGCCCCTTCATCAACTTGATGTCAAAAATGCTTTCCTCCATGGTGATCTTACAGAAGAGGTATATATGGAGCAACCACCTGGATTTGTTGCTCCGGGGGAGTCTAGACTAGTGTGCAAATTGAAGAAGTCGTTGTATGGCTTGAAGCAATCTCCTCGTGCATGGTTTGGAAGGTTTAGTAATGTGGTGATAGAATTTGGATTGATACGTTGTGGTGTTGATCACTCTGTGTTCTATCGTCATTCCTCTCAGGGAAAGATATGGCTACTCGTTTATGTGGACGATATTGTGATCACTGGAGATGACACACGGGGAATCCATGATTTGAAGATATTCCTTCAGGCCAAGTTCAATACCAAGGATTTGGGATCACTTAAGTATTTCCTGGGTATTGAGATTGCACGATCACATAAAGGTATTTTTCTTTCTCAGAGAAAATATGTTCTTGATCTGCTTTCCGAAACTGGCTTGTTAGGAACCAAACTAGTTGACACTCCAATGGATCCTAATACAAAGCTTCTGGCTGATAAGGGAGAATTATTTGATGATCCTGGTCGATATCGGAGATTAGTTGGGAAGCTTAATTATTTGACAGTTACACGACCAGATATCTCATTTGCTACGAGTGTAGTCAGTCAATTCCTTGATGCACCTCGCTCTAGCCACTGGGATGCGGTCATCCGTATTTTGAGATACCTAAAGGGTGCACCAGGATGTGGTCTACTGTATCGAGATAATGGTCATACTCGTGTCCAAGGATATACAGATGCTGACTGGGCTGGTTCTCCATCAGATAGAAGGTCCACTACTGGATATTGTATCTTTGTGGGAGGAAATCTAGTGTCTTGGAAAAGTAAAAAGCAAACCGTGGTGGCAAGATCAAGTGCAGAGTTAGAGTATAGGGCTATGGCCCATACGTCTTGTGAATTGATCTGGATGAGTCATATGTTAGAAGAATTGAGAGTCTCTGGATCGCAGCCTATGGAACTATTTTGTGATAATCAAGCTGCTATCCATATAGCTTCTAATCCAGTGTTTCATGAAAGAACCAAACACATTGAAGTTGACTGTCACTTCATTAGAGAAAAGATTCTTCAGAATGTCATCAAGACTAGTCATGTAAAGTCGGAAGATCAATTGGCTGATTTGTTTACTAAAGCTTTAGGGGGAGCTAGAGTGAGATACATTTGTAACAAGCTTGGAACATATGATATATATGCTCCAGCTTGAGGGGGAGTGTTAATGTACATAGTGTAATTAGTATAGTAGTAATTACTATACTTAATGTAGGAGATGAACCTAGTCAGTTGGTAATCCAAAGGGACACCAATGTAATGTGTAAAGTCACTCTTATTTATGTATATAAGTAACACACCAGAGGCTGTGACTGTGTGAGTATTTTCCCTCAATAATTACACTCCTTTTTATTTTCAACATGTTTGTGCTAAGATTTGGAGATAAGGCTTTTTTATGCCCAAATTAGTCGACCTAATTTGGGACTAAGGCTTTGTTGAGTTTAGTTGAGTCTGTCTTGACATTTGCAAGAGTATTGTTCACTTAACCAGTCATATTTCCTGAATTTACTTGTTAACATTTTTATGTACATTTAATACTACTACACCTGGTACACTGTATTGTAGGTACTTTATTTCTCTTTCTTTCAAATTTTGAAGACACCGTTAATCATTTAAGATGATAGTCGGAGAACTTTTACGCATCTCCATCCTAGCAACCTAAGGAAAATAAGTGACACTCATGAAATGTTTTAGATTGAATGTAACTTAATTTGTGTGATCTCAACCTCATCATTTCCATAAGACCGATCCTGCATTCATGTCAATTGAATGTAACTTTATTCACAAGTGAATTTATCCAGCAACTTTAGATATATAGCCTTCCAAGTAAGAACAATAACATTGAAACAAAATTCACCATTTGCAGGAATCATCAAGCACCTATGAGCTCATTGAGGTAAGCACTGGTGGGAAGTTGAGCAGACACAATCTTCATGTTCAGCAAGTTGGCCCTGATACTCTGACAGAGTTATCAACATTTCATTTGTCTGTAACCGATCAAACACAAGATCTACATAGTAGACTAATATTGGACCACCCACGAGCTTTTTCTCGGCAACTTCACAAGTGTATTGTGGCTCATTCTCTAGGACAGGCTGTGTTTGATGGGAACATTAGGGTCAACAGGTAATCGTTTTTTTGTTGGATCTTTTCCAGTTCTTTAATAACATTGTAGATTGATATCTTACATGTGCCAATTTCTGTTGTTTGGTTACCCACTTATATTGGTTATAATGGTATTGCAATTTCTAAACTTATCATTTACATCTTCAATAAATATTTGGTAAGTACATCATATTATAAAAGAAGCATCAATGAATGGGATGCAACCCACCTACACAAAAGAGACAAACCTAGGTCTCAACAACCAAAGAAGGCCTAAACCTCCATACCAAAATACAAAAAAACAGTGTAAGCCTGAATTGGCCCTACTAAACAGCCAACTATATCATTTGGTAAATGGCACTATAGGCTCTCCTGGGTTCAGCTTCTGTAATCTCAATCAAACTCAGTGAGTTGAATTGTCATAGGTTGAAAATAACAATGAACCAATGGCTTTTGATGTGCCTGAGTGACCAATTCTGTTGTCTCAGCGTTTTTAGTCTTTCGCTTGGTTGCTTCCTACTGGAGCATTTGAAACACCTTTCAGAGGGGTCGTTCATGGCAGGGATGGTATTGGTGTGTTGGCGTTTGTTTCCGTTCAGCTTCCTTGTGGGCTTCCATTGTGATAGTCCATCAAGTAAAAAGGGCATTCCAAAGTCTCTTAGCCTGCTATTTTAAAGCATTGCCAACTTATGAATTGCTGGCATTGGCCATGAACAGGAGGGGACACACATACAAGGCTGTCCCAGGCTGTAGCCTGGCTCAAAAAAATTTTTTTTTTAAATTTTTTTAGTTCAAAAAATGTATTTTTCCAAATTTAGCCTATCCTAATTTTTTTGTAACACTGTCCAATTTGCCTTTAAACTCTTTATTCAGTCTAAATTTTTATACCTCAGTCCATTTTATTTTTAAATCCTTTGTTCAGCCTAGGTGAGTTCAAATCCTGGATCCACCCTCCCGGCCATGAATGGTACTGGTAAGTGAATTGGGTAGTTCAAACTTGTCCTAGTCGATGACAGCTGCTGTATTTAATACCTTTCAAGCAGATTATCCATGTGGCTAAAGGCCAACAATATCAAGGGCTTTAGATGTTAATATTACACTTTTTGACTTCAGGTGATGACTTCAGATGCTAAGAACTTTTATGGTATATATGTTTCTTATTACTGTAATTCATTGCACAGATACGCACAGCAGGCAGATGCTGGACAACTAACAAGGAGCCTACTCCTCGAGCCTCGTGCAACTGTAAATGTCAAACCCAACCTCCAGATCATTGCCGATGATGTGAAATGCTCTCATGGAGCTGCAATTAGTGATTTAGAAGAAAACCAATTGTTCTACTTTCAGGCACGGGGAGTTGATCTTGAGACAGCCAGAAAAGCTCTCATCTTCTCATTTGCAGCCGAGGTGATTGAGCGTTTGCCTAGCACTCATCTCCGAAAGAAAGTGGAGAGTCATATCAAAGAATTGCTAACTCCCACAGTTAAAGGTTCCCAGTGAGAGGCAGGCCATGGGTGGTATACAAATCTAAAACTGTTCATTTGTAAAATTATCAATTTTTAATGAAGAACGTTTTTACCTGTTTCAATCAAAGGAAAGTTTAGTGCAACGGAGACCAATTCCTGTCTCTTGCTTATTTATGAGTTCGGGGCCATTTGGAAGTCCAATTTTTAGCTACTTTTAGCATTTTTTTGTCGTTGGGTGAATTTTTTTTTTAATGTGTTTGATAAAACAAGTAGCAATTGTTAGTAATTTTTGGTTTTTTGTCAGAAGTCGTTGGGTGAATTTTTTTTTGTGTGTTTGATAAAACAAGTAACAATTGTTAGT
The DNA here is from genome assembly GCA_019916065.1 of Vitellaria paradoxa. Taxonomy (NCBI): domain Eukaryota; kingdom Viridiplantae; phylum Streptophyta; class Magnoliopsida; order Ericales; family Sapotaceae; genus Vitellaria; species Vitellaria paradoxa. The sequence continues at coordinate 8,220,787 of CM034242.1, forward strand.
AATTTTTGGTAACTTTTTGAGTGGTAACTTATGAGTTGAGCAAGTTATTATTAACGAGCAGAAAAGAGACAAAATTTGGTGTTTTCCCGAACACCCAAATCCAGTGTTTCACTCTCTTTATGGGCTATTCTGTCCAGTCTGGGTCTCGGCCTAAAGAGTTGCAATGGGTAGGCATCTCACATTTGGATGTTAGGGGGTGTGTGTGGTGTATAAGTCTCATCTATAAACTAAATTTTGACTTGATTTGTTAGGTTGGATTAGTTCCATAACAAAAAAAAAAAAAAAATCCAAACCCCCAAATCTAAAAAATTAGTGGATTTATGCCGAAAATGAGTCCTTAAAAGGGGGGCCTTCATCAGGGCGTGTGACAAACAGCTTGGACGTAAGATAAGCTCCATAGAATGTGAATTAGGTCATAAATGGAAGCTGGTCTACAAATCTGCATTTGCATGATGGTGCGTCTTTTTTCCTCTGGTAAATAGAATTCCTTTTGGTTCCTTGCAAATTTCCAATGGAATGTAAGAGGTAAGCCGTGTGTCCCAGAATCTAAACAGTCTTATTATTATTATTATTTTTTTTGAAATTATAATGAACCTCCTTTCTGTCTGATATGTGATGAAAAACAGCCTTATGGCTTAAAGATCTCGGCTGGATTATAGAATTTGTATGTATACACTCCTAAACAGGTGGGTAAGGAAGCTTTGAAGCAAGCTAAAGTGAAAATACACTGAATCCATCATTAGAGTTGCAAGGAAGCTTTCTTTCTTGTGTTTTATTTGCCTTTTTTTTGAAAATATACGCTTCAAAATTTTGCTCTTTTTGCTGCTTTTCTATTGTTCTTCTTGTCCCCTACTTACTTTCCACAGAGCTCAAAGAGTGAGAAAATCAGTTGTCCACGTTACTGGATCAACAGAGAAGCATCATTGTAAAACCCACAACTAATGATAATCATCCAAGGCCTGCCTCGTCATTACTTTTTTTTTGAAGTCTCAGATTTTCGCTCCGTATGGAAGTTAAATTATTAACAATTTTTTGATAAAAATTAACAAGTGAAATTTTTTTATGTGGTGCTAAATAAATAAAATTTTTTAATAATTTTTAACAACTTTTAATTATTTGGTAAAATAAATAAAAATTTTTAGTAATTTTTAACAACTTTTAAATATTTAATAAAAATTTTAGTAAATTTTGAATTGAGTTAAAATAAAATGACTATTATCCTCATGAACTCAATAAAAGTTGGTGCTTTGACAATTCGCTAATTCAGTAAAATTAATAACTTTTGATATTTTACCAAACACTTAAAACACTAAACTCCAATCTTTTTAGCTTCAAGCTGGACCTCTATATTCATTTTTAGTAATGCTATGCTTACACTCAAACTTTTACACTCATATTTACACTTCGCCGATTTGTACTAGTCACTACTCATGGTGATTATTGCATTTGTTTAAAAATTATTATAACCGTAAAACGACGTCGTTTTGGTCATTAAAAAAGAGTAGAAGGCATCATCCTGCAACAGTGATGATTTTGAACCAAATTATGATTTTGACCAGTACAAATTAGCAGGGTATAAACATGAGATTAAGAATTGAGTGTCAGCATAGCATTACTAATTCATTTTTGGGTAAATTACACTTAGACCCCTTAAACATTAAACTGATTACACATAGACCCCTGAACATTTAAACTTTACACTTAGACCCCTTATTTCTAAATGTTTGTAACACTTGGGTCCATCCGTTAAATTTCTCCGTTAACTACATTACAAAATGACGAAAATACCCCTTGTTAATTTTCTCTCCGCACAGCTTTCTCCCTCCCCCCTCTCTCTCTCTCTCTCAATTTTCCTTATTATTAAAATAGTTTATTTTATTAAAATATTTTATTTAATTTTATTAAATCTAGTAATAATTTATTATTAAATTAAGTTATAATAATACATTTTGTTAGAAACTTAGAACTAATTATTATTAAAAATAAATATTTATAACATTAAATTAATTAATTTAAATATATTTTATTAAATTAGTTAATCAAAAAAATTTTAAATATATTTTATTGAATTTAATTAATTTTAAATAATTAATGTTTTTAATTTTTACTATTTAATTATTTTTAAATATATTTTTCTTACATCAGAATTAGATTCAATTTTAATGGAGGCTTTTTAAAAAAAAATAAGTAATTTTTAACTTCTATCCTATCATAATCAAAATAATGTTTATAAATTATAAAAATTAAAATTATAAAAAAATTAAAAATCAAATTGATAAATATTAATATTTTTTATTAATTAATAATTTTTAAAATTTATCCTCTCATATTCAAAATAATTTTTATAAATTACAAAAATTAAAACTATAAGAAAATTAAAAAACTCATCCATTGGAGAATTAAATGGTATAAACTCAGATTATATGACACAAATAGTAAATCTCACTAAATGCTGCAACAAAATCAACAAGAATAACCACCTGAATTTTGAATTGTCTCGGATTTATCAGATCAACCTAGCAGTTCCTTAGCTAGTTAATAAAAGACACCCTAGATCCATATTTATAAAAAGAGGGCTAAAGCCACAAAATGGCTAACAAATTACACAACTTTATATGCATACATACATATGCATATATATATATATATATATATATATATATATACACGTATATGTGTGTGCTTGCAAATGGAGAACGAAGTACAAACAATGATTTGCGTTTCAAACAGAAAACCTCAGAATAAATTGATATAGAGAAATTCGAGTTGCTTCAGAAATTCCATTTGCTTCGATCGGTTGATTTTTGGGTTTTTTTTTTTTTTTTTTTTTTTTTTTTTTTTTTTTTCGGGTTCTTGTGGCTGCATTCTCTCCTTCCTCTCTCTTCATCTCCTCAATGTCTCACTTCTTCGCCATCGGACGACGGACTCGCCCTTGGAGAGCTTTTCGCCCTCGGACTTGACCTAGGAGACATTCTTAACCTCCGTCACGGTAAAGCTAATAGCGAGCATGAAGATCTCTCAGATCTTAGCTTGAATTAGGGTCTTTCTGGTAGTGGACAGCGAAGGCGAAGACAAGGCGGAGGAGCAACGGTGGACGGAGGGCGAGGATGCGATGAAACTGGTATTGAGAAATCGAGCCGTTGATGGGTTTAGAGAGAGAAAGATATAGAAAATAATTTAGGGGTATAGAGAGAGAGAGTCAAGCATTGATGGTTCAGAGACAGAGATATGGAAGGAATTAGGGGGGAGCTGTGCGGAGAGAAAATTAACAAGGGGCATTTTCGTCATTTTGTAATGCAGTTAACGGAGAAAATTAACAGATGGACCCAAGTGTTACAAACGTTTGGAAATAAGGGGTCTAAGTATAAATTTTAAATGTTCAAGGGTCTATATGTAATCAGCCTAATGTTTAAAGGGTTTAGGTGTAATTTACCCTTCATTTTTTAGGATCAACAATCAGGCATGGCCGGCGTATAAGTTATTAATCCCTAGGCCCAAAACAATTGCATTGTAAGCCCAAACGAAGGTGGATCTTCTTCTGACCCAATAGTTTGCACCTCTTGCCCTTCCATTTTCTTCTTTTCCTTTTTCGCCCTTCTATCTTTGAAGTGGGTTTATTCAACACTCACCAGATTGAGATAAGGCCACCAAAAAATATCCAGGTATTCTCAGGACGACGAGAGATATTTCATTTCCCTCTCTCTCTTTCCATGGCTGCAACTCCCTCCACAGCTCTAGATATCCATTGCAGCATTCCACACGCTTCAGACACAAAGCGGCCGATATGGTTCAAGTCTCCATTAAGACTCCCCAAAAGAAGATTTACCATCTCTTGTGCCTCCTCCTCCAAATCTCCTCCAAAACCTCCGCCGGATTTGGCAGAGGATCGCCGGAAGGACCCCTCTTTGTCCGACCAACTCAGGTCTGTCTCCACCACCATCCTCTCAGATACCCCCGCCAAAGACCCACCAAACCAAACTCAACTCCTAGCCAAGCCGAAATCCACCTGGGTCAACCCCACCAGGCCTAAACCCTCTGTGCTCAACCTCCAACGCCAGAGAAAGTCTCAGTACTCTTACAACCCTCAAATCAAAGACCTCAAGCTCTTTGCCAAGAAGCTCAATGACACAGACACCTCTGAAGAAGCTGCTTTCATGGCAGTTGTTGAAGAAATTCCCCACCCACCCAATAGAGAGAATGCACTTTTGGTACTCAACAGCTTGAAACCATGGGAAAGGACCCTTCTTTTCTTCAATTGGATCAAGACCCAGAACTTGTTTCCTATGGAGACAATCTTCTACAATGTTGCAATGAAATCCTTGAGGTTTGGTAGGCAGTTTCAGCTCATAGAAGACCTTGCTCATGACATGATTAATAATGGGGTGGAGCTCGATAACATCACATATTCTACTATAATTACTTGTGCCAAGAGGTGCAATCTTTTTGACAAGGCTGTGGAGTGGTTTGAGAGGATGTACAAGACTGGGTTGATGCCTGATGAGGTCACATACTCTGCTGTTCTAGATGTGTATGCTAAGTTGGGGAAGGTTGAGGAGGTGATGAGTTTGTATGAGAGAGGGAGGGCAAGTGGGTGGACACCTGACCCTATTGCATTTTCTGTGCTGGGGAAGATGTTTGGTGAAGCTGGGGACTATGATGGTATTCGATATATACTGCAAGAGATGAGGTCCCTCGGCGTGCAGCCTAATTTGGTTGTGTATAATACATTGTTGGAAGCCATGGGCAAGGCTGGGAAGCCTGGCTTGGCCAGGAGTTTGTTTGAAGAGATGGTCGAATCGGGAGTTGCCCCCAACGAGAAAACGCTAACTGCCCTGGTGAAGATTTATGGCCGGGCTAGGTGGGCTCGAGATGCGTTGGAGTTGTGGGAGCGAATGAGGTCAAATGGGTGGCCGATGGACTTCATTTTGTACAATACTTTGTTGAGTATGTGTGCTGATCTTGGGTTGGAGGAGGATGCAGAGAGGTTGTTCGAGGATATGAAGGGATCGGAGCATTGCAAGCCAGATAGTTGGAGCTGCACCGCGATGATCAACATTTATGGCAGCGGGGGGAAAGTGGACAAGGCAATGGGGTTGTTTGAGCAAATGTCTGAGCTGGGTGTTGAGCTGAATGTCATGGGGTGCACCTGTTTGATACAATGCCTGGGCAAGGCCAAGAGAATTGATGACTTGGTTAGGGTCTTTGAGTTCTCGATGGAAAGAGGTGTCAAGCCAGATGATAGGCTTTGTGGGTGTTTGTTGTCTGTTGTATCCTACTGTAAGGAAGGTGAAGAAGTGGATAAGGTCCTTGCCTGCTTACAGCATGCTAATCCAGAATTAGTCGCATTCGTCAAATTGCTTGGGGAAGAGAAGACTAGTTTTGACGACATCAAAGAGAAGTTCAGGAGCATACTTAGCGCCACAGCAGTTGATGCTCGAAGACCCTTCTGCAACTGCTTGATCGATATATGTAGAAACAGGAATCTCCATGAGAGAGCCCATGAGCTGCTCTATGCAGGAACTTTTTATGGCTTGTACCCGGGTTTACATACCAAAACAACCGAGGAATGGCGCTTAAATGTCAGGTCACTTTCTGTGGGAGCAGCTCATACTGCATTTGAAGAATGGATGGGTACTTTGAAGCAAATTGTTGAGCGACAAGAGGAGCTGCCTGAGATATTTTCTGCTAACACTGGTGCAGGAACACACAAGTTCTCTCAAGGGTTGAGTGGTGCCTTTGAATCCCATGTGAAGAAACTAGCTGCACCATTTAGGCAGAGTGAAGAAAAACCTGGTCTTTTTGTTGCAAGCAGAGAAGATATAGTAAATTGGGTACAATCCAAAGTTCCATCTCTGGCTATTACAGTTTAAATGATGAAACCAAGGAGTGTTACATTTCCAGTCAAGGGTTTAATCTCCTTCAATTGTAACTTATTTTGAAATTTTTAGACACTTTTGATTTTATAATTGTATTTAGAAGTGTTGCTTAAATAAGTCTTTCAACTGAAAATTGCCTGTCATGGTTGCAGTTAGCGGTGAGAATCTGTCGGTATGGTTTGAAAATAATAATTTTTATAACTGAACCGATTATTTTCGAAAATTAGAAACAAAAACTAAATTGATCAAAAAATATGCACTAATTGAATATTAATCAAATCAAATTATATAAGTTCAATTGTGATCGGTTCGATTATATATGTTTATAAATTTAAATATATGTTTTATAATTTAATTATGAAAATAAAATAACAATTTTTATACAAGTACTATTTGAAATTTATAATATGTATTTAATATTATAATGATTTATTAATTTCCTACAACTTGTAACATTTTAAAAGACAAAAATATTAATAGGAATGGATATTTATATTAACTATATTATATATAAATAGATATATATTTAAAATTATATCCAAAATCGGTTACCTTTAAAAAAAAAAAAAAAAAAAACAACTCAACCCAACTCAACCGTTGTTAAATAAATAAATGTACCAAACTTCTTTAAATTTGGTTGGTGCAATTCAAAAATCAAATTTTAAAAAATTATGCTAAACAAATTGTGTACGCCACTAGTTGCAATATTCATTTGCAAGCAACATTTTGTAAACATGGATGGGATGAGAATTTCCGACTTGTGAAAATCCCCCAACAAAATTACAAATTTTTGCCTTTGATAATGGAAAATGCTCAAGTTCTGTAAATAAATCTAAACCCCCACCAAATTACACCGACCTTTTTTTTTTTCCCTGTACTATAAAAAGAAAGAGACAGAGCCTATTTCTACGAAAATCAAAGGGAAGGGAGAAAGAAATAAGGGATTTCTTTTGCTGAAGTTCAGTTCCCATGAATCCCACCTACAAAATTCCCCTTTTGCCATTTTGGAATGCACTTTGGAACATAAAATAATCTCAGCCTTTGCCGTTATCATGTTCCTCTTGACTCTGTGCTTATGATGCCAGATGAAACAATCCTTATGGGCCCTTGAAATGAGGGGTCAGTATTGGATCTTCCAAATTTCTGGTAGGTGGCCTCATCTGGAGGATGAAAGCTGAGCTTCAACTTCACTTGTATATGGAATACGTTGTCAACAATTGAGATGTTTATGAGAGGTTTCAAAGGTATTTTCCTGAGGATTTCCAAATTCTTCCTTCAAGTGATATCACCATTACAGTAACATCATCATGGTATTTTCTACGATCACCTTGCGGGATGTCAAGCAATTCATAAAGATCCATTCCTGGGTTCAACATAAAAATTAGTCCAAGAACAGGCATGGTTGGTAACTGTTATATCAACAGATCAACTTGAAAGAGAAGTTGAGTAAAAGCAGCAATGCGCACTGTGGTTATTAGCAAAATGTAATGAGGTGGGTCGGAGGAATATGCTGCAATTTGAAACCTTAGACAACAGCACAGTAACAGTAGGGAAATGAAAATACAGACAGTTGATGACATGCTTCAAGCAACTTGGTCATGGCTCATGATTAATCATGAAAACCAGGATACACGAGAGCACCATCAAAATCATTTAGGGGATTAAATAACACTGTATACGCATTCCATCCTACTGCCAGTCCATTAAACCAAATGTTGCAATGCAAATAAAGGCTGGAATTGCAGTCTATTCCACTGCCTATCTTGGTTTATAAACATGGATAAACCAATAACAAGCACTTCAAATAATAGAAAAGCACACACTTCTTGAAATTAGACTACTAATTCTATGCATTTGAGAGTAGTGTGTTCATACCATCAAATCCAGGCATACCATAAGTTTGGGCGGGGGGGTTTTATTTTTTTTTATTTTTTCAATTAAGTAAAAAATAGGGTTTCTTGGTATGATTATTTTTTCAAGTCTTGTAAAAATTTTTGGCATAGCCGACTCTACCTAGTGAGAAAAGGGTTGGTTTGGCTTTGTAAAAATTTTTGGCAGAAGATCCGCTTCCCCTCCAATTGAATAATTTGTGGGAAATATTTTTCACCAAATTCATGTAAAAAAAGGCAAGACTCCTTGCATTGTAGGGTCTGGAGTGGAGAGGGTTAGATGTAGGCAACCTTCTAAAGATCTAAAAAGGGGGGGGGGGGGGGAAATGAACACATATTAAGACATGAAACATGTTCGAAAAAATGGAGGGCTCTAGACTCATCACGTGTAATTGTCTATAACTTATAAACAAGGTGGGCACCTAAATGCAGATAGATTAAAATTTTCTATATCTAGTTAATTAGGTCTGCTCACCCAAACATTACTACTCGTGTACATCCTACAAATTTTGCAAATACCAATTCTCAGATTAAATTTGTAGTTCTCTTCCAAATATGTCCTAGCTGACTGAATACACAAAACTGACAGATAAATACACACATGCCCGCACACCAAACACAAAGAATAAAGATATTACCAGCTTTCTTGGCTGCACGCAGAAGAAGCACCTCAATTAGGTGCTGTGCAGGGTCTCCATCAGGAAACTTCTCCATAAAACTCTCAACTTGAGAAACCACTTCCTGATTACTCAAATACTGATATAACCCATCAGAGGACAGGACTAAAAACTGATCTCTTGGACAGAGTTTATGGTGATGAAGAGATGGCAAACAGGACAAGTATGGTTTAGTCCCAATATACTCATTTCGAAACATTTCCAATAATGCATCGTTCCATTTAGGCTGCACCAACATGCATGTCAAAAATATCATTTCAGTAACCATTTTCCTGATAAATATGGACAAGATATCCTACATAAGTTCGTAAACTCTCAAAGCAATTACATGAAAAGCTTTAATCCAGCAAAAAATTCATTTCGCTAGGCAGATGTACCCCAGTGCCAGAATTTGTTTTTACCACATGCAGCATAATAGGCATTGCATGCCAACACATAATCAACACTCCGACTTGATGTTTACAGTGAGCACCTTTTTTTGTGATATATCATAATGCACATAAAATGATACCTGTTGAGTTGTTTTTAGCATTATCTAGACAATAGTTTCTAACCTTCTAAGGAAACAGGAAAGAGTCAAAGGGCTCACACATTCAGATAATTATGTGGTGCTCAATAATCAAGAAAATATATCTGGCTACCTTCACATCAGACAGAGAGTAATCAGTTCCAATTTTCAAAAATTCATAGCATGTAGAGAATTCACTGTCATGGGGTGGTTTCAGAGACATGGATATTTGATGTTTGAACATAAGATTTAATTGATACAAATGGCAACCAAATATTATCTAGCTATATAGTTGTATTTATACAGCTACATTGCTTCCTATATAACAATAAAATTCATGTGTTAGTATATTAATATTTGTCTAAACATAATGGCAAATGTATGAGAAGTATATTTCTCGGTCTTCATAACACAATGAGAAAAAAGGAATTCAACGACACTCGGTTTGTCATAAAAAAGGCGTCTTAACTATTGTATATCTCAGTCTCCAAGATCAGTTCTTTATTTTGCAATTTAACTGTAAAATTTAACGATTTCTCATGTTCAAGTCCTGGTTGAACACAATACTCAACATAGCCTTTTCAACACAGTCCACTCCCCCCCCCCCCCAACCAAAAAAAAAAGGGAGGGGGTGGGGGATTAAGGAATGCACATTACATAAAAAAATTAACTGATTTTCCATACAATATTAGATCCAATTTGTTTTAGCTGGGAGCCTTATGATTCTTGTGTGCATTGGTTGGTGTGTGTGTGTGTGCGCGCGCGCGCGCATGCACGTGCGCAGTGAAAGAAGTCCATCAGATACAAAACAGCAACATAAATCTTCAACAAACCTGTTTGAGAGACCCAGCCCCAAATGCACGGGTAACTTTTAGACGGCCTTTTACTCTATCATTGACAATGCAACGGCTGTCATCCGGGTGTTCATTCTTGATCCTTATTATTTCCTGCAATAACTCGAGCAAAAAGAAATTCTTAGGAAACGTGAGGTAATTTGCATCAAGACTACTAGGGAAGAGCTATTAAAGAAAATTATGATTACTCACACAAAGAAACATGAACCAAGAAACTACTGGACAAAGCAGAACATCTGAATACAATACATTTCCAACAAACCTTTAACATGATCCAGAAGTAAACTTATGGGTGTGAAATAATTAAGACATTTCTTTATATATATGCATATGTATATTAATGCAAGGAAGATCAAATAAAGCTTCACAACGCAAACATACTATGATATGCCAAAATTACTGCAGAGAGTTAAACTACCATCGAGTGCAGTTCAATCAAGAAAAAAACATGTCTGAATGAAACAAGAATTCGAAGAGTTTATGTTTTGAGAAATGCATTCTCAACAAAAGATGAGATATCAACAAAACAAGCAGGAAAGCATGCTAGGATTTCATTGTGTTCATGACGTTCTCAAAGAAAATATATTCTACTACATCAATAGAAAAATCATGAGGTCCACCTGCTAGGATTTCATTGTGTTCATGATGTTCTCAAAGAAATATATTCTACATCTATAGAAAAATCATGAAGTCAACCTAATCTTTCTTACAACTTCAAGGCGACATTCTAGGCGGGTTCCACCCATCCTTCAAGTTTTCAACACAAGGAATCCACTGTGTTCACACAATCATATTGCATCTTATAATGCTCCCAAGTTCTTCAAATAATATATTGGAACCTTGGAACATAGGTCCTCAAAGCTTCTGTAACTGTAACATGATTATAAAGATGAAAATCCTATTTTGCAAATTAGTGACAATTAACTGCCCTTCCCAAGTCTAAACAATTATTTGCTATGTGGATCTCAGAGCCCACATGAAGAAGAACATATAAGGGGATTATTCATGGTTTATACCACACCTGGTGTTACAGAACAAAATTCAATAAAGGTACCAAGTATGCCAGTGCCAATCCTTGTTTGTATATATTTCTAATAATAACAACAACAATCCATATAGAATGATGCAACTGCATTGATAAATAACCTTCATCTGAATAAAAAGGTAGCTCACTGACAAATGGACTCGCACAGATATAGAGAGGCCAATGAATTGGCAAAATATTTGACCATTTATGGATTGAATACATGAAAGAGAAGGAAAGAGAAATCAGTGTAAGTGTTTGAAAATCCAAAATTGACTGTCATGTAGCTCTCCTGAAAACATATGGAATGCAAAACCAGGTTGAAGTGGATCACTGACTAGGAAGCACTGACACTTCAAGGAAAGTGACATACCAGTGTTACATCCTGTTGGATGCCTACAATCATCAGATGCTTTTCCTTGATAAATATACATAGTTATGCATAATTTATACGTACAAGAAACATATTGTAATTTTGAAAAAAGAACCTTGCAATCAAATAGTAAGATAAAATAATATGTATTTACATTTACAAATTCCCTATCATTTCTTTTTGTATTTCAAGAATTTTTAGATCTAAAATTTCTAAGTTGTGTGACCAAAACCAATACGGTTGTTCAGAGTGAAGGTGTGGAGAGAGAGAGAGGTTCACATTTGAGAAAAAGAGACAAAAAATGTTCTATACATGGGAGCAACAGAACTAAGCAAGGTTGCTGGATCTATTTTATTTTCATTTTCATATGTGAGAATCTCTGGAACTTGGTGTTAGAAAGACCCATCTTCATGACCCTTCACTTGACCCGCAATACCAGAAGCGTCAATTTTAAGATCTCCAGAATCATCTTCCTTGATCCATTTACCAGAGATCAAAAGACACAAGACCCCAAACTTCTCTTCCCAGTTCCTATTAATCTCTTCCAATTTCTAAATCTGCTCATCCATCAATTTCATGATACTTCATGGTATTATAGATTGATTGTTGAATTTCTAGGAATTTTTCATATTCTGCATCTGCCATCAGTTCTTCGCCAATGGTTGAATCACACAGCTCGGCCATTGCAGGATCTACAGCTCTGATACCACTTCTTAAGATCCTAGGTCTTACTGTTTGGATTGTGAGAAAGTAAAAGAAAACTAAAGAAAAAATGAAAGATGTTATAACCTAGGAAAAATTTTTTATTGAAGTTATTATTAATTATTTATTTTAATTATGTGCTATATTTTTTATTTATTTAGAATTAGCTGAGTTTATTTAAGAATTATTTAAATTATTAATTTTTGGATAAATGTGGACCATTGGATATTTTAAAGAATTTTTATTATTGAATTACGTTAGAGGTTCACTGTAATTTAGGTGGACGTGATGACACCTAATTAAAAGGTTATATATATAAATAGGATTGTCAGTTAGGGTTTATTTATATTCTTTTTGAGAGAGAGAGAAAAGAGAAGAGGGATAGAAGAAAAGAGAGAGAGAGGCTTCGGCAATCAAAGGCTAGTTATCTATTTGTTTTTGATTTGAAGCAACGAGTGAAGAATAAGTGGGTAATTGATTTAAAGAAAAGTGTGTGTATGCATATATATTTGGTCTAGTATTGCTAACAATGCAGATTTCAAAAAAAAAATATATATATATATATAGGTATATGTATGTGACAGACTGATTGACAAAGCATTTGAATTAGTTTTTATATATATGTGTGTAATTGATAATTTGATTGTAAAAAGGAAGGGATAATAACGAATGATTGTGACTTGACGTGAAAGATTGGGGGATTATTTGTGAGTGTGTATGTATATATACACATGAGACAAGAATGTTAGATAGGAAAAAAAAAATCTATCAGACTTATTATTGCACAACACACTTGATCTCTTAGGAGAGAGTGTGCATATACATGCATATACTCATATATATGTATATCAGGTAAGGTTATATAGATTGTTTTGGCGCCGCATTGCTGCTAGATTATTTATTGGATGATTAGAATAGGTTAATTTTTAATTAGGGAGTTAAGAGTTTCTATCAATAATTTATTAAATGTAAATTAAGATATATTATTAATAATAGGTATTTATATTTGTGTATTATTCAGGATCATGACGAATTTTCCTGATTTAATTTATATTTGCACATTTGGACATCAAGTGAGTGGTTTGACTTGTTAGTATTATTTTGTAAATTATTCCATGCATAAAGGTTTTGAAAGTTAAATTTTTTGAATTATTCTTTCTGAAAAATTATATTATTTTAATAAAGAGATTATATGTTTTATGCTATTGAGCATAGGAAAAGATTATTTGAATACTTGTGTTTAGTTTGATTTTATGGGAAGATTATATATTTTATGCTATTAAGCATAGAAAAAATTTATTTGAATACTTGTGTTTAGTTTGATTTTATGGGAATTGTGATGAATGATTATTTTGTGGTTTTTGGAATTGAAATAAAAGTCCAGAGGACAAGCTCCTTAAGTAGTGTGACTTTGGCAACTAAGGGACAGGTCCGTGAAAACTGTGGTAGCTCTAGTTCTCAACGATTATAGAAACAGATCCATAAAAATTGTGGTGATCTCATTCGGATTGGTTTAGGGAAGAACTCAGAAGCTAAACTGGGTGACTCTAAGTTTGATGTTGGATCCAATAGGCACTACCCATAAGAAATTATATTGGAAAACTTGATATTTAATTCCTATGCGATAATCCACATATTAATTTTTGTCGTCACCTTTGTAATTGACGGGTTGATTTATGAAAGTTATTGCACTCTGACGCGCAGGTTTTCAAGTTATTATAAAGTATGCATGGGAATTACTTACATGGAATTTTTTTGGTTAAATTGCTTATTGAAATTTTATTATTTTCAAAGTTACTATTATATTTGACTTGACATTCTATTCATTGAGCTTTTAGCTCACCCCTTATTCTATATTTTTATATTTTTATATTTTCTAGGTGAGCGTGGAGGAAACTAGTCGTAGACTCTGACAATTGGGACCTTAAGTTGTGGACTCTTAGAAAAAAGTTCTACGTTTATTTTGATGGATTTTATTTTAATAGTTGGATTAAAATTTTGATGATTTAAAATAATTTAATTATCGATATTTAGTTGTTTTGAGTTTGGGATGTTAGTAGAACATTTTCTTTATTTTCATTGATTTTAAATGACTATCACGGGATTAAATTGATGAGCTATATGATGAAATTATGGGAGAGAGTTATTGAGAGAAGACTAAGAAGGACAACAAACGTTTCAGAGAACCAATTTGGTTTCATGCCTAGAAGATCAACCATGGAGGCTATTTTTCTCTTGAGGATATTAATGGAACAGTATAGAGAAGGTCAAAAAGATTTACATATGGTGTTCATCGATTTAGAGAAGGCATATGATTGGGTTCCTAGGGAGATTCTATGGAGAGTATTGGAAAAGAAAGGAGCGTGTGTCGCATATACTGAGGCGATAAAGGACATGTATGATAGAGTCATGACATCTATACGGACGACTAGTGGAGAGACTAATGAGTTCCCTATCACGATTGGTTTACATCAAGGCTCAGCGTTAAGCCTGTACTTGTTTGCTTTAGTTATGGATGAAATTACAAGACATATTCATGATGAGGTGCCGTGGTGTATGCTATTTGCAGATGATATTGTTTTAGTAGATGAGACGAGAGAAGGAGTGAATGCTAAGCTAGAATTGTGGCGGGATACGTTAGAGACAAAAGGGTTTAGGCTAAGCCGATGCAAGACGGAATATATGGAATGTAAGTTTAGTCAAAGTAGGATAACGAGTAGTATAGAAGTAAGTTTAGGCACACAAAAGATTGTAGAGAAAGATAAATTTAGGTACCTTGGATCTATGGTGCAACAAGATGGAGGGATTGATACTGATGTAAGTCACAGGATTCAAGCTGGGTGGACCAAATGGAGGAGTGCTTCAGGGGTTTTGTGCGATTGAAAAATCTCCCTCAAGGTGAAAGGAAAGTATTATAAGGTAGCGGTTAGACCAACGCTGCTATATGGGTCAGAGTGTTGGGCAGTAAAACATAATCATGGTCAGAAGATGGCAATTGCGGAGATGAGGATGCTAAGATGGATGTGCGAGATTACAAGGAAAGATAGGATTAGGAATGAGGAGATTAGGGGCAAAGTAGGAATAGCACCGATTGAAGATAAAATGAGAGAAAACCGATTAAGATGGTTTGACCATGTTAGAAGGCATCCAGCAGAGGCACCTGTTAGAAGGAGTGAAAGTATGGAGATTGCCAGGAGTAGGAGAGGTAGAGGAAGACCCAAGAGAAGCTGGAAAGAAACCATTAAACATGACCTGACCTACCTAGATTTATCGGAGGACATGACCCTAAACAGATCTAATTGGCGTCGACAAATCCATATAGCCGACCCCACCTAGTGGGAAAAGGCTTGATTTGGTTTGGTTTCATTGATTTTAAATGACAAGGTTATTTTATAATTAAGGTTTCTTTAGTTGATTTTAGTTGAACAAGTATTAGGCTTTCATGTTCCTCGAGTTAAGATTTGAGGTACTCGGTCGGTTACATTTTTAAGTGGGGTGTGACATTTGTTAGTATCAGAACATAGGTTTATAGTGTTTTTTAGAAAATTTACTAGAAGCTCGATCCTAGAGTCCTTAGGAACGTGAGTTTCAAATTGTTTTGTTAGTGAATCATTATTCTTATTCTTATACATTTATTTTATTTACTTGTCTTGAAAGGAATGGCAACACGTAGTGGCAGATGAACCAGTAGTAAATACGCTACTACAGGAGATACAAATCGAGCATATAATGCTACTAATGTAACTCTCCCAGCCGCATCTACTCCAGCTCCAGCTCCAGCTCCAACTCTAGCTGCTACTATTGGAACGCAACAAAATATACGGAAGGAATTGGGTCAGCAGCGGGCCCTACCAGAGCCAATGGACATGAGTTTTGATAAAGGATCTGTGTTTGATAAGTTTTTGAAGACTTCACTTCCAAAGTTTAATGAAAAAGCTGATCCAGCAGAAGTAGAAAAGTGGATACGACGCATAAAGAAGATATTTGCACGGTTAGAATGTACAAACGAACAAAAAGTTTCCATGGAAACATATGTTTTGGAAGGACCTGCAAAGGATTGATAGGATATGGTAGAACGCCATTATCAAGGATGAGAGAATGATCTAAAGTGGAATACTTTTCTTGAGATAGTTAATGATAAATTTATTCCTATAGCAGTTAAGAAACAGAAGAAGCAACTGGATTTCCTTTCTCTGGAGCAAAGTAGCATGATCGTGGCTCAGTATGGATACAAGTTTGCAGAGTTGTCAAAGTATTCTACGCAAGTGGATAAGGAAAGTCATAAGATGTTGATATTTGAGAGGGGACAACGTCCAGCTATCCGTAGTAGGGTTGCAGTACTCCAATCTAAGACTTAAGCAGGGCTTGTGACCAGATCACAGCTAGGAATGCTTGGAAGATGATAAAAAGGGAAAACCACAGTTTAATAAGAGGTCAATGGAACAAAATAGTAGAGACCAAAGTAGTGGGGGTGGCAACTTTCAGCAACTTTCAGAAAAGAAGGAATACTCAAGCATAGACAGGTAAAAATAATAAACAGCAAGCACGATCATGTATAAGGTATGGTAAGTAGCATTCTTTTGGGTATTTTTGTGATAGTACACCTAAAAATGTTATAATTGTGACAAGGATGAACATGTTAAGAGTCAATGTAGAGTTTCAAATATCACAGGACAGCAAACTCAGCAATCATTCAAGGTCAGAGATCTACTACACAGAGTGGTAACCAAAGTCATACTCAGGGACAAAATCAGAGGCAAGCGGCTCCTGCACGTGTTTATGCACTTACTTAAAAGGAGGCAAAGGCATCACCTTCTGTGGTGCAAGGTACATTTTTTATTTCATCTACACCTGCTAGGGTGTTAATAGATTTAGGATTTACACATTCTTTTAGATTTAGGATTTACACATTCTTTTGCTTCTCTTAAATTTTTGCGTAGCTTACCTGTTGCACTTGAACAATTGGATGTGGGTTTTGTTGTTTCTACTCCTGTGGGAGATACTGTTTTGCTGGATATTATTTGTCAATCCTGTGGGTTTCAGATAGATGATAGAATTTTGTTAGTGGACTTGATCTATTTAGATATGCACGACTTTGATGTTATCCTGGGGATAAATTGATTGACTTCTAATTATACTACTGTTGACTACCGTTAGAAAAGAGTAATATTTTTAACACCAGGACAAGCTAAATTTTATTTCCAAAGGAATAGAAATATTCAATTGTCTGGTTTTATTTCTGCTCTACAAGCAAATATTATATTGAGAAAGGGTTGTGATGGATACCTAGCCTACGTAATTGGGGAGGAGAAGCAAGATAAGGGGTTGGAGGAGTTACCTATATAGTAGACGAGTTAACTAATGTTTTTCAAAGGATCTACCTAATCTATCCCCAGCTCATGAGATTGAGTTTAATATTGATTTGTTACGTGGCACCACTCCTATTTCTAAGGCACCGTACCGAATGACACTTGTTGAGTTAAGGGAGCTACAAGTTCAATTGCAAGATTTTCTAGATAAGGGATTCACAAGGCCTAGTGTTTGCCCATGAGGAGCACCAATCTTGTTCATGAAGAAGAAAAACGGTTCAATGAGATTGTGCATTGATTATAGAGAGTTGAATAGAGTCACCATCAAGAATAGATATCTGTTGCCACGCATTGAGGACTTGTTTGATCAACTACAACGAGCCTAGGTGTTTTCTAAAATTGATTTGAGATCAGGGCATCACCAATTGAAGATAAGAGAAGGGGATGTTCCTAAGACTGCTTTTAGAACAAGGTATGGGCACTATGAGTTCCTAGTTATGTCCTTTGGCCTTACTAATGCATCCGCAGCTTTTATGGACATGATGACTAGGGTTTTCAAACTTCAATTGGATCACTTTGTAGTGGTATTTATTAACGACATCCTAGTTTATTCGAAGAGCAAAGAGGAACATGAGGAACATTTGAGGATAGTTCTGCAGATCCTTAGAAATAACAAGTTGTATGCCAAATTTAAGAAATGCGAGTTTTGGCTTGATAGCATATCTTTCTTGGGGCATGTTGTTAGTAAAGATGGAGTCTCTGTGGATCAGCAAAAGGTTGAGGCAATAATGAAGTGGCCACGTCCTACAATAGTTTCTAAAGTGCACAGTTTCTTGGGATTGAGAGGTTATTATAGGCGGTTTATGGAAAGATTTTCTCGTGTAGCACTCCCACTCACTAGTCTTACAAGAAAGGGGGTGAAGTTTGATTGGACGATCAGTGTGAAAGTAGCTTCCAGGAGCTTAAGCAAAGATTAGTATTCGCACCTATCCTTACTCTACCAAAGGAAGGTGGTGGCTTTGTGATTTTTAGTGATGCATCGCGCCAAAGTTTGGGTTGTGTTCTTATGCAATAGGAGAAAGCAATTGCATATGCTTCTCGTCAGTTAAAGCCACACGAAAAGAATTACTCCACTCATGATTTGGAGTTAGCCGCGGTTCTATTTGCACTAAAAATATGAAGACATTATCTGTATAGAGAATCGTGTAAGATCTATATTGATCATAAAAGTTTGAAGTATATTTTCACACAGAAAGAGCTTAACTTAAGGCAAAAGAGATGGTTTGAACTGCTTAAAGATTAAGATCTCAGTATTATATACCATCCCGGGAAGGCAAATGTAGTAGCGGATGCCTTAAGTAAGAAATCTTCAAATGGGACTTTATCAATGCTCACTACTCAAGCATGTTTGTTGAAAGAATTGAGGTGTTTGGATTTAGAAGTTGTTCGACAAGAAGAGATGGCACTTTGCAGTCAGTTAACAATTAGACCCACTTTACTAGACAGAGTTAAAGTTGGACAGTTGAATGAACCCCCAGTATTAGAGGATTAAGGAAGAATTAGAAAAAGGAAATGTTTCGGATTTCACATGCAGAAGGAGTGCTTAGATTCAATGGTCGATTATGTGTTCCTCTCCTAGATGATTTGCGGAGAGATATTCTAACTGGGGCTCATAACTCAAGGTATAGTACCCACCCAGGTAGCACTAAGATGTATAGAGACCTGTGAGAGAATTTTTGGTGGAGTGGTATGAAGAAAGATATTGCAGAGTATGTAGTACAGTGTCTTACATGTCAGCAAGCAAAAGTTGAGCACTAAAAACCATCAGGGAAACTTTAGCCATTATCAATACCAGGAGCCAGACTGGGTGACTCTAAGTGCGATGTTAAATCCAACAGGCACTACCCATAAGAAATTATATTGGCACACTTGATATTTAATTCTTATGTGATAATCCACATATTAATTTTTTTTGCCACTTTTGTGAATGACGAGTTGATTTATGAAAGTTATTTAACTCTGATGTGTAAGCTTTTAAGTTATTATAAAGTATGCATGGAAATTACTTACATGGAATTTTCTTGGTTAAATTGCTTATTGAAAATTTATTATTTTAAAAGTCACTATTATATTTGACTTGACAATCCATTCATTGGATTTTTAGCTCACCCCTCATTTTATATCTTTCAGGTGAGCATGGAGAAAACTAGTCGTGGACTCTTAACAATTGGGACCTTAAATTGTGGCCTCTTAGGAAAAAGTTCTACGTTTATTTTGATGGATTTTATTTTAATAGTTGGATTAAAATTTTGATGATTTAAAATATTTTAATTATTGATATCTAGTTGTTTTGAGTTTGAGATATTAGTAGAACATTTTCTTTATTTTCGTTGATTTTAAATGACAAAGTTATTTTATCATTGAGGTCTCTTTAGTTGATTTTAGTTGAGTAAGGACCAGGCTTTCGTGTTCCTTGAGCTAAGACTTAAGGTACTCGGCCGGTTACATCCTTGAGTGGAGTGTGACAAAAGAAAAGTGGATTGGATTTGAGTGCAATCCAAACTCTCCCAAATGCTAAGTAATTCTCAGAAATTCATTCCATGATTATTATTCTAACAATACTTCCAATTTATAATCTTCATTACAATTGTTAAACTAATTAACTAACTTGATATTGGGTTCAAATAGTTTGTAAATGAAATATTTTAAAACAGGTATAAATAAAAGATAAATGCATTCTTAGTAAACAAAATAAATTAGTAATTTTTTCATGTACATAAATAAAATTATATATTTATTCATTAACGTGTCCCAGTTATATTTTGTCATGATAATTTTAAAAATTGATGTGTCAACATATTCCTACCGTGTCATACCCATATTGCATGTCCATATCCGTGATTCTTAGATCACCAATCAAAACACACATTTAAGGCTCAGCAAACTGTGTGACTCGAGAAAAGTATAGGGACAAGGTCAAGCCTGCAGCTTTTGCTAAGACTAGAAGCAATGGTCAAAAGGCTAATAATAAGCATGAAAAGTAGTAAGAATGGACGTGTCCAGGCCCTAGCTAACACCCACCACTAACAGTAGCTTCCTTAAAGATCCACCTAATGATGTGACCCAAAGGTGGAAAAACTAAAACTAGGAAGAGGAGAAGAGTCATACAGATAAGCGATCTATCATAAAACTTGGAGCCTAAACTGAATATCAAGAAGCATAAGAATTTTAGTAGAAAAGAGAAATCCTGAAGGTCACACAATCCAATGATTTTTTTTTCTTTCTTTGTGTCTTTTTTTTTTTTTTTTTGATAACTAGCTCATAATCCAATGACCTATGTCAAGTTGAGTAGAAAATCAAATGGTGGTAATCTGTCCCAATAGTTGTCCTATATATACAAACTTCATCAAGGAGGCATCCAGTATCAAGGAAAACATCCTGCAAGACAAAGGAAACTTGCAAGGAAGCTTCCTCAAAACATTCTCATCCTTTTTACATTGAAAAATGACAAAAGTGGGTGGGATCAAGGGGCTAAGGAAAAGGAGGCTTCCTTGCTTTAATAGGGCATTACAGGAGCTAAAACTTCAGCACTAGTTTAGCATCTACGTGACAAGTTTCAAGAGTGGACTTCAGAAACAGTATAGAAAGGATTGTCTTTACGCCAAAGCTAGTCAAACATTAAAGGGAGATACAGCATCTCTGTGGGACCATGTTAAGGTTTCGTTAAGCAACCTATCTGCAAACAAAATGATTCCTAAGCCGTACACCAAACATATGCTCCAGAGTCCAACCATATCTTTGCACATGGACGATGTGCTAGTTTGGATCACATCAAATATCCTGTCAAAATCACGACTCCCTTTGTCTAAAGATCAAAAACTGAAGTTTATTCTGTAAGGAGAGCGATTTCAAAAAGTTCTATATGCTAAATTAAATAAATGATTCAGGGACAAGTTAAGGCCATGAGAATGTCAAAAGTAAATATCAAGGTAAAAGTAGATTCCCTGATAATTACCCTAAATGATTAAACTTTAGATGCATTTATTGGCACAAATTTGATAGGTGTAATGTGTAAAATTCTTACAGATTGAACCATTATAGCAATAGATAAGGAAGTAAATTAGTTGAAGGAGAAAAGAATTGTAAGGATTATATAATTTTCCCTAGAATAGGTTGCTAGGAAATTGATAAGGCTCCTCCCTTCTACCTCTGACGGTACGAGTCACATTACCAACTTCATTTAAAAAACTAAGAATAGCAATGTCCCATGAGCTCCAGAAGCAATCCACTCAAGAAACAAGCTCCTCTCTCCTAAAGATTTCTAAAACTGACATGCTTGCATCATATATACTCTGCTTTTCTCACATTAAACGAGAGAGAGAGAGAGAAAGAGATCAATTCCATATGTGAACAAGGATCGCTAATTCATGGGGACAATCACCCCACTTTCACCAAATTACCAAGTAATAAAGAAGCAATTATGCTATGTATGTCATTATTTTGGTTTATTAATATTCTATAAACACTAACATATTCATCAGAAAGCTATTGATCAGTTTAGGAGTCATGAATTAAACTACTGAATACACATCAGAGCCTGCTTATCAGGATCAAGATGTTCTAAGCCAAGTTAGTATTCAGTATTAGACCCGCCTTTCAAAATTCTTGGCAGTAAGTAGATTCAACCTTCATAATTCCAATCAATAAAGCCTAAAATGGGCAATATTTTCCACATGCACTACAAGAAGATAGATAAACTGTATCCAACTGATATCAAGTTGTTGCATAAAAGGAAGTAGCAGTACTGTAATTACCAAACCAATTCCAGGCAGATAATACAACATAATCTAGAGAGAGAGAGAGAACAAAAAAGGAAAGAAAGAAGAACAAGTATAATTATCTTCCATAATCAAAACTTACTGATTCAATGTTTGTGCTGTGATCGGTAGACAACTGCAAGGCAGTTAACCTTGTTGCTCGAGCGGGAGTCTCTGCCTCCTTCGCCACTTCTTTAGCCCTCTCACCGGAATCTGAGTCCGCAACTATGTCCTCCGCCGTCCCCCCACTAGCCACAACATGCGTCGACCCTGTCCCAGTAATAATCTCTTCAGGCCCACGCTGTGCCACAATAGCCCTACTATCACCAACATTCATCACATACACATCCTCATCTCTCATCAGCACAACCAATAAACACGAACCCATCAAGGCAAGCTCCGGATTCCGATCAAGAACTTTATCTGTCATATCCAAAAATGCAAGCTCAGTTACTCCAAGAGCCTTTGACAATGCCTCCAAAACTAAGCCATGATCAACGGGACCCACCTTGCGCCTCCTACCGCTTCCGCCGCTGGTTCTCTCCTCCTCAACTCTGTTCTCGGCTTCAGTTTTCTCCTTGGCCTCCAATCCGAATCTCCATGGAAACAACTTCCCACCACCCTCCTTATGCTTGATTAGTAGTCCATGTTTCAATTTCGATAACAACAGCGACCGCCTACTTACAGCAGAGCCAGCGTTGCTCACACTAAGTGCATCGTCTACGGAGAATGCAAATCTTTCGGAACCCGAAAGATCGAGTCCATCTTCTGGGTCATCTTCCGCAAGAAATTCCCACAACCGCCTCCGTCTAATTTCAATCTCTTCCGATTGAAATGTTACCTTTTTCACCGATCCTCGATCAGACTGCGATGCAATCGATTCTTCTTCTCCGTTAATTTGAACTTCCCGGCCACTATGACCGACTTCTACGCCAGCGTTCTCCGTCAATTGGGCTGTGTCTTGTGCAATTACTGCATTTTCTGAAGTCACATTTTCAGATTCTTGTGAGGGATCTTCCGCAGAATCCCAAAACAAACCCTCTAGTTGATTATACACAGCTTTATACAGATTACCCATCAAGAACTCAGGCGCATCAGGGCCATTAAACCCGTCATAAATCCCAACGAAGAGCCAACCATGCTCTTCCGACACGACGACGTGTACTCGATCCTCACCTGCCTTCCCTAGGGCCCACTGGACATTGGTCTCCCTCTTGGACTCCGAATCACCTCCTTCTCCGGCGGAGGTGATCTCTTTCCGGCCATTCCTCACAGGCACCACCCACGGCCGCTTCTTCTCCGAGAAATTCCGGGAGAATGCTTTTCGAATTCCGGTTATGCCTTTCTTCCTCTTCTTCTTCACATAAACGCCAGTCGCGCCGCCACCGAGCGGCGCCGAGAAGGGGACTCGGCCACCGTCTGAACCGACGGCGGTCCCTTCGAGCGGCCCGGAGAGGGCCCCACGCTCGATCGGACCGGACATGAAGAACGCCCTTTCCATCGGGCCTGAC
Organism: Vitellaria paradoxa; assembly: GCA_019916065.1. Lineage (NCBI taxonomy): Eukaryota > Viridiplantae > Streptophyta > Magnoliopsida > Ericales > Sapotaceae > Vitellaria > Vitellaria paradoxa. Next base: position 8,244,327 of record CM034242.1, read on the forward strand.
GGTTCACCTCCGCCGCGCGGCACCGGTTGAAGCGGCAACGCACTAAACGACGACGTACTCTCAAACCCATTCACAATACTGGCCTTCACACCACCCCCAACACCCACAGAGTCAGTGGCATCGTCGTAAATATTCTCCAGCTGGAGGACCGTTCTGGGAGTCAAAGTGTTCGCACTCACCGAAGCACCAGATATAGCCTTGAACCCGGTCTCCGGAAAACCGCCCGGCCTCCCCTTACTCCCCGGTTCGTGAGACGGCGAGAACCTGAGCGAGTGACTCGGAGACACAAACCGATCCGACGGCGTAGGCGAAACAAACCGAGCAGACGAGCGGACGTAGCAAAAGGAGTGGCCTAGGGTTTCGTCCAGCGGCTCCGATGCCGTGAAGATCACCTCCGGCTGGTCGTTCCCAGCCGGACTGATGCAAGGGCACAGCTGAGAAAGCCCACCACCCATCACATTTGATTCAAACTAGCCATGACGAAGACAGAGAGACTCAGAAACTTTTGTATCCGCCTGTAGAGAGAGAGAGAGAGAGAGAGATGGGGCGAAGGACTGGTTTTGTTTTTATAATGTTCTTACGGGTTGATGAAGTAAAAGAGAGGGAGAGAGATAGAGCGACGACTTCTTTGCTTCTAGAGAGAGGAGATTTGAATATATATTTGAATACAGATATAGAGAGAGAAAGCGACTAGAGAGAGAAGATTGAATATATATTTGAATATAGATATAGAGAGAGAAAGTGAGTTTACTATTCTCTCTCTCTCTCCCTCTCTCGGTTTTCTTTTTTCTGTTTTGCTGTGCTGTTGTTGGTTCTTGGTTGACGGTTACACCTGGCGTCTCTCATATTTGAATTTTTAATATAAGAGGAGTCCACGTCATATGCCAGGTGGGCATTTGAGGGGTGGAGTCCGCGCTCCATTTAGACACATTCGGAGTTGTGTTTTTTAACAAATGACGGATGAGTCCCTAAATTCCCTCTCAAACAAAAGTGACATGGTCAACGTTAAAAAAACCCGAGGTTGAAAGCGTCTTGTCCTGAGGGAGAGTGCTTTTGTCCCTTTTGTTGTTTGGGTGCGTAGACAAATCCAAAAGGCCTGATTCTAGGCCCCCAGCCCAAGCCCATTGCCCATACCCATGCCCGTCTTCTAGCGAGATACTTTTCTTGTGGCTTTTTGACTATTTTACCCTCGTCCGTAGTAATGAAATAAAGCGAAAATACTACTTTACCCTTTAATATTAAAGATTACTCATTTTACTTCTTTCATAATTAACCAAATTTATTTTTAAAACTTATTCTTTTCATTACCCTTCTTAATCTATTTTTAAAAATGATTTATGTATTATTTCCCGCGCACTACCCCTTCTCGTGACTTCGTCAAAATTTTTGATTCATCATTATCCAATCCAGCTTTTAGTTTTTCCAAAGGGTAATTTGGGCTCAAAAAAAGTAATTCTTTTTTTGGTAATTAACAAAAAGTAATTTAAATTTATACTATGGTCTAGAAATAATTTTTGTTAGACTATCAAGTATGGTAATACAGTTAATGTTAGAAATAAATATATTGTCAAAAAATATAAAAACTAATATGAATATATTTAAATTTATTACTTTAAATAAAAAACTATTAAAATATACTATAATCATAAAATTATCATTGAAACGTCCTTTTGATAACACATTATCATGGTGGAGTGGGCATCACTTATAAAAGAATAAAATAGTGAGAAAAACAAAAAATCATTTTTTTTTTTTTAAAGAGAAAACTATGCCAGTTCAGTAATATTGTGATTAGAGACTATTGGATTAAAAATCAATTGTCATTGAATTGAAAAAAATGTAAATGCATCTAAACTGTTAAATTTTAATCTAACAGTCTCCAACCACAAGTCACAAAAACTGATATAAGTTGTTATATCAACCTGTAAATCCTTTTTTTTTTCTTTAAATGTATAAGAAATAATAGGGTAGGTATTTTAGTTGTTGAAATTAAAATTTTTAAGCGACTATCATCAAGGGTGGAGTCATGTGATCGGCTGCATGGTAGAATTTGAAAAAGAAAAAATTTCAAACCTTGCGACCTATAAAAAAAATTGTTCTTCAAAACTCAATACATTCATAATTAATTATCATGTCTTATACATGATATACTACTTACACACACGTACAGTTGAAAAGTGCTTATTGCTAGAACATTTAACTTATGAACTTTTATTTCCTGAACCTGTAAAAATTTACAAAATTATGTTTGGTGTATAATATTTAATAGCGATAAAAATTATTTGTATAAAATTTTTTTTATTTTAATTATAAAATGTATATTTTATAAATTTACAAATGCATTAATTTTTTTCATATACTCATTAAAACTTTTTTTTTTAAGGAGTGGGGTAAAAAAGATAAAAGGTTGTAAGAATAAAAAGTTAATAGTTATGTTTATAATTGATCTATTTGAAATTCTATAAAATTTTATAAATCTCTATAAAATTAAAATTTTGTACTTACTGCATAAATTACAGAATTATAATTTTTATAAATTTATATTAATTTTTATAATTTTAAATATCTATAATATTTATTTTATGAACTTTTCTCCCCCACTTAAAAAATTTCATGGACCTCCGTTACCCTTCAAGTTCAGATGAGTATATATACATATATATATATATATATATATGTACGTTTGATTGTGTGCGTGGAAATGTAGGTTTGACCTGAACAGAGGCCCAAAATCAAGGAAATGAAAGCATATATACCCATCAGTTCGCCTCACGGATCCTGGTCGGGTATCTTTCCTGCCAACGCCACGCTGTTCAAATCCGTCAGATTTCACGTAGCATTCAACGGTCAGGATTTAATCATGTATATATCATTATCCCCAGAGAGAGAGAGAGAGAGTGGGGCTCACTGGCATCTGATTAGTCAATGGGCACGAATACCCTCTCCCACTCTTCGTTTGTCTCAATCCTCGAAGCTTTTTCAACGATACGATACATCCGATAACGAGTCGTTTGGTTAGTTAAAAAGTATAATAAAAATATAAAAAATTAATATAAAAATAATATATAATAAATTTTGATTGAAAAACTATAAAAAAATAAATAAATTGTGATTAATTTTGATTAATTAAACACTTTTGATAATTAATTTATATATTTATAATTAATTTTTTATGACAAATAAATGTGTTTGAAGTTATATAAATTTATAAAAATTAGTGTCACGTATTTTATGTAGTGAGTAAAAAAATTTAAATTTTATAATCTCATAATTTAAATTTGTAAAAATTTGTATTTTATTATTTAACACCAACTGGTGATATTGAAATTATTTTTGGAAGCCGCACAGTGAACTTTTTGCCACTTAAGTGAAAAAAAAAAAAGAAAAGAAAAGAAAAAGCCACTTTAATTGATTTAAAAAATGGTAAAAAGAATATAAAAGAAACGAGGGGAGAGACAGAGAGGGATTGATTTTTCATGTGAAGGCGGGAAGCAGCCTGCTGGTAAGTCAAAAGAGTTTGTTGGTTGCGCCAAACCTTGAAGCCAAACGACAACTGCATGAATTGTCACGCGCTGGGTGTGTGAATATGCCCAAAGGTCGGTCCTGTTTGAGTCCGCTTGGAAGCTAAATTTTAAAGAATTTTTTTAATAAATTTTTAAATGCTTAATAAAAATTTAAAATTTTTCGTAATTTTTAGTTATTCAGCAAAAAGTTAAAGAAATTTGTATGAATTTTAAAAACTTTTAGTTATTTGGTAAAAAAAAAAAACTTAGAGAAATTTTAAAAAAATTTGAGTAACTTTTAATGTGTTGCCAAACACTTAAAAAGGCAAAAATTGCTAAAAGTTTATCTTTTTTTTTCGTCCAAACAAAACCTAAAAATTGAATGAATATGAGAATTGATCCAAATTTTTTCAATGAACAATCAACGAAAATCCAAATATTGAAATAATTTTGGTCCATTTTTGATTACTTTCTTTTTTAATATTATGAACCTTCAAATTTTATTCAGCAATAACAAAATATGGAATCTGAATTATATATATAGCCTACATAATACTAAAAGTAGACACATATTATGTACCTGATTTTTATTACATTTTTATTTTGATTAAAATAAAATTATAAAAAAATTACAAAAATGACTCAAATAATAAATGATAAGTAATTAAAGATATTTAAATAAATAATAATTAATTAAGAAGCATTTAAAGAAAATAAAAGGCTATAAAAATAGTAGGTAGCTAGTTTAAGGGTATTTAAGAAAGAGAAAAATATAAATGAGTGAAATTACTTAATTATATGGTATTTTTTTTTTTTGTAACTCAAGGTGTCCTGACCAATTTCAGTATATCTCGACTAATTGTTGAGACCTTGAAATTAAAGACTAGCTAAATTTTTCAATAGTTTTGAGAAGAATCAAACTAGTGAACCAAACCTTAGAATTAATTATATGGTAGTCATAAAAACTAAATATAGTTAAAAATGACATTTAAGAAATACTAAAAATATAAAATTAAATTTAAGTAATTAAGTGGTAGTTACTAATTTATTTTTCTTATTTCTATGAAAAGTATTAGTAGTTGTTTGAAATTAAGGGGTCTTAATCAAATTGTATCTTTTGTATCACTTTATATCTCATTAACCAAATAACAAAAAGTTTATCTCCCATAAAAAATTAATCTTATATTATATTCAATCTCATAATATTACTTATCTCCTATTATCCAATCCATCTAATCAAATATAACCTACAAACGTACATATATTTGGTGTATTGCAATTTGAGCTCCATTTGCAATACTATCTCCTATTCATAAATAAAAAATATAAATTATTATTATTATTACCACATGTGTAAGTATGGGAATGTTCTTTTAACGGACAGTTGGAATTCCACAAATTATAATAAAATAAGATTTGAGAACTATAAAAAGATAGAAACGAAAATTAAAAATTTCATTTAAACGATCGTTTGAACAAATTCTAGCAAATAATTTTTGGAGTTTCGTAACAGCAATATATACAAGCATACTAGTGTATGATTGATTTAGTTTTTGACAAATTATTTAACCCTTTTCTTATGGTTTAATTTTGTATTATTACAATCTCGAAATAATTTAAGAAGAATTATTCAAATATGATATTCTTGACTTAGATAAGAATTTTATAATAGATTTGAATAATTTAATATGATAAATTTAAAATCATCAAAGAAAAATAATTATTTGAAATTTTTTAAAATAGTAACTGCACATTTTATGAACCAGCAACACTATTATTTTAGTTATAATTATTAAAATTAATAATTATTAGAAAATTTTTATGTATTATTACATAAATTAACTATATCACTTATATTTAATTTCAACTTAATTTTAAATTTATTAATTTAAAATTCTTACTTATCCAAATGAAACCTTAATATTTTTTATAATAGAATAAATGTATTTCACAAATATCAGTTGTCACGGTGCTGAATCCGCGGGCAAAAGGTGAAGATAAAGAAAGGGAAAGTAGTGGAGAAGTTGGGTAGTATTGCTACGATTTTGTTGTTGGTGAAAAAAAAAAGTTAAAATTGTGATAATATATATATATTTTTATATTTCTTTTAGTATTCAAAGGATAATATGGGTATTATAAACAAAATATAACATTTTTTTTTTTGTTTGGTCAACTAACTATTGACTGAATATCAAATTTAAATATATATATATATATATATATTTTATATCTCAAAGAGAGAATGTATTTAATATTAAATAATTTATTCTTTTATCCTTCTTTTACGCTTTATTATTGTACTTTGGACACATGCAACAAGTACTAACTTATTGTTGATTGGAGTTTTTAGATAAAACGCGTTAAGCAACTTTGACAAATTTGAAGGGTTAAGGAGAAAATTGGTGATTGGGAAAGGAAAATTTATTTTTATTTTGGAAGGAATTTCAAAATAAAAAAATTAAAAAAAAAAGTCAAGGCTATGAGAAAAATAACCCCATGTGGTGTTGAAATTTTTTAGTGTCGAACTAATTGACGTTGTAATTGGTTTGGAAAAAGTTTGGTCATGATGGAGACTACGAAGGTATTTGATTTATTAAAATTAATCAAAATTTATTAATTTTTATCAATTTTTTGTACTTACTTTCAATTAAATTTCGTCACATATTACTTTTACATTAGCCTATTTGGTTAACAAAAAAGAGGTAAAAAGTATAATAAAAATAGAAAAATATGACATAAAGGTGATACGTGAAAAAATTTGATTGGAAGAAAATATAAAAATTAGTTAAAGTTGATAATTTTTGGTAACTTTTGGTGCCATTAAACAAGCGTAAATATTTATATTTTTGTTATATTTTTTCTGCCATCCAAATACCACCTGCATCACCTCTCAACAATAAAGTCAAAATTATATCTACTTATGTATTTTTGATCTTTAATTGATTACTATATATGTGTGTGTGTATGTATATTATTGAAAACAATTCCTAAAGAGAACAAAACGACGAAAACGATGAGCTGAAAATAAATTTTCAACACCGGCACTTGGGAGTATAGAAAAAACTCACGGAAGAAATGTATGGTGCATGTGTTGACTTAGTTATTAGATTTAAAATAAAAAAATTCCAAATATATTGGTTGAATTTTCATATGAGACAGTTAGCCCGTTGAAAAATAATCTTATCTACGGAAAAATTTCATCTTATGTGTTCCTTCTTTTAATGCAAACCTGCACACTAAAAGATGGTGAAATAAAGTAGTCAAAAAGGATCTGCGATCGAAAACATTCTGATATTCAAGTCAGGAGTATGTAAGAATAATAATAAATTTCTACTCTACGGAAAAAATTCATCTTATGTATTCCTTCTTTTAATGCAACCCCGCATGCTAAAAGATGGTGAAATAAAATAGTTAAAAAAGATCTCCAATCGGAAACATTCCGATATTCAAGTCAGAAGTGTGTAAGAATAATGATAAATTTATAAAAAGAGTTTCTTACTATGCATATACCTGTATTTAGATATAAAATGTTTGACAAACACATTTTAATTTGACTATAGTAGTGATAGATAGAGTATTAAATACCAGTGAGATGTAAGTTTGAGATTGGTGAAAAGGTGATATTTTTGTGAGATATTTTTCTCTTCTCATCCCTTGATCCATTTTAGTACATTGAATCAAATAACTATCAAACTATTGAGTTTCAATTTAATCAAAATACAACATTTAGTCTGATGATATCTTTTTCAGTGAGAGTAATATATTTTTTGATCAAAAAACACGTGACAAGCTATTTTTTGTTCGCACATCTACCTAGTTTGACACAATAATATAAATCAGAAATATATATATATATATATATATATATATATATATATATAATTATCTAATAAACCACAAATTACTATCTAATAATTACTTGTGCCACAAAAATACATTTACATAAGACATGAATGTATTTTAGTTTTGTTCATTCATTCATTTATTTTATATTAGAGGGGGAAGGAAGTGTGAGCAAGGAAAAAAATATTTATTCGTGTGTGACATAAATGAATGATGAAATTTGGACTAATATTTTCCTATGATATCACTTACCAATAACGATATATATATAATTCAATGGAGGCAATTTAATAATTATGTGAGTTATCTAAATTTTTTAATGTTTGTGAGTATATATATATATATATATAATATACCAAAGCATTTTTTGCATTGCTTAAAATTCACCAAAAAAATTAAATTTTAAATTCAAGTTGACGCGTTGGATATAACTCTTATTTAACCCATCTAATAATGCTCAATTCGTTTAATCAAAACTTGTATTATGACTCAACTTAAACCTACTCAAATAGTTAAAAAAACACTCAAGTGATATTAAAATAATACATTAAATTATATACACACACATAAAACATAATAAATGAGATTATTTCGTTATATACATTGAGAGAGAGAGAGAGAGAGAGAGAGAGCGCGCGCGTTTTGGATTGGAAGTGTATGTATGATTCACTGGAATGGTTTGGACCAAGTCGAATATATCACAATCCTAGTGAATTAAATAGTCCAAGTTTGAGGATTATGTACTATTATTTTATTAACGACGGATGACTGAATCACTTGACTCAAGCAAGTAAGATTATTAAATTTATGACTTCGTTCATAAACAATAAATTCTTTTAAACTAGTAAAATGTCTCACTCTAGGGTTTCAGGTAAGTTACGGAAAACCTAATTACAGCGATGTGTGGACTAATCTAGAATCGTCAATCGTCAACAATAAAGGCTAACCATTTTCATCAAACTGACGCTTGCAAGCTCATGCATGCGGGGGCATTTAATAATTTTCAATTACAACAAGCTAGCCCATGCCCCCCACCCCCCCGGGGCCAAACAAACATATCCAAAGTCTACTTGGATTTAGTTTTGTTTGGTAAACTAAAAGTAGCCGTTTTATTTTTATTTTAATTTTTTTGTTTTATATGATTTTTTAATTAAAATATAATTTTTATTTTAGATAATTTTCAAATATGTTATTTATATCTTAAAAATTATAAAATACCTAAAATAGGAAACTTTGCGTATGGGTGAAATAAACTGGCTTATTTCACCTATAGGTTTATTTTTTTAAATTATTAAGCATTTATTTTGAAGATGAATAGCATACTTAAAAGCATAAAAATAAAGTAAAAAAAAAAAACGTTAAAAAAATGTTATATAAGACAAAAGGAAAAAAAATAGAAAATAATCTAACTTCTTTTTTGCATTATCAAACTAATTGAGCTTTAATAAGTTTTAGGTTTTGTTTGGCAATAGTAATTGGTAATTGGAGCTATCAGCTACTACCTTTTTGTCTTTTTTTAAGATGACTAAATTTTATTATATTTTTTTGGTGACGCGGAACTCTGCTGATTTATTGCAACTCTTAACGAACCACGTGTAGTCGATGAGTAAACCGGGAGCTCGCAATATCCCACAAACCACGCGAATCGGTTAAGTTCAAAGCTCATACCTTGTGTGGGTACCTCTAAGGCTTGTTGAGCTTTGAAGTCGAACTCCTGACCTCCCTTAGGGAAGCCAAGAGCTCTGGCAATTAATGACTAAAATTATCTTCTTATATTTTATACTTCTTTAAATATTAAAAGGTAAAAATGTTAAATTAACAAAAAATTAAAAAACTAACTACTAAAAAATTAATTTTTTTTCTAAACACAAAAAAATAAATTAATTTTTTAATAATTAGCTAAAAAAAACAAAAATTAATTTTTTTTTTACTTCTTAAACCAAGCCTTATCTTGGGCAGTGGAATTAACAAATGTGCCCGTATATATAGGTTGTGTTTGGAGTTGTATAAAAGTGTATAAAATAAAATAAAATTGTAAAAGTAAATGTCTCGTAATTCGTACAGTGAGTGAAAAATTTTAAATTTGCTGTCTCGTAATTCATGTTTGTAGAGATTTGTAGGATTTTATTTTATTTTGTTATGCTCTAAATGGAGCCATAATCCACATGGGAATTAACAAGTGTGTGTATATATATTTGGCACAAAGTTTTTGAAATTTCAAATCTTTACCCTCCAAAGGTTGCATCCACTTTGAGTGGTTATTAGACCCCGTTTGCTTGCGAGAAAACAAAGGGTGAGGTGAAGGTAGGACACAATCCCTAAAGTTTGTAGGGGCTATATATAAATATATATATGCACGGACAATTTGTTTTCGAGCCCTCCTAAAATGGGTATGCTAAAAAATATAATTTATAGAAATTTTTACTGTTTGACATTTAATTATTAAATCACGTTTTTAAAAAATAAATAGTACTATTAGAATAATTTTTTGTTCGTTCTAACAAATTTCGGCGGTAACTTCTTTAACTTTCATATCAAAATGTTAGATTTTAAATCCATTCAAAAGAATTCATGTAAGAATTTTTTGAAAATTGTTGAAAAGTTTTTGAAATTTGTAGAAAGATTATTAGGGTTTATAAAAAAATTATTGGGATTTATAAAAATTTGTTTGGATATATAAATATACATAAATTTATAGAATTTCACGAAATAAAAGGTAGGCAAAATGTATTATAGAGTTTTATAGATTTTAAAATTTTTCAAAGATTTGTTGGCATTTTTGACATTTTTCAACAATCCAAATGCACCCCTAACGATAACTGTCGTCACTTTATTCTTTCTTAAATTATGGTACGTTTGGCGCACTGATTTTTGCTGAAAATTTCTGAAAATCTCTAAAAGTAATTTACTTTTTATTTTATTGCATGAATTACGAACCAACAATTTATCTCACTTTATCTTATTTTATCTTACTCTTTATCACTCCAAATACACTCTTAATTAAACATCAAATAAAATATTTTCATTGTAAATTTATAAAATACTATAGGTAGTTCATATATAAGTATAAAAAGTATTCTTTTACTAATTATCAAATACAAGAATGTGAGGCGTGAAGTTGCTCACTAGCTAGTACAGCTTATAGAAAATTTATATGAAATCTGATTTTTGATGATCAGCTATATTTATTCATTAAACTTGATAAAAATAAAAAAGCATAAAATGAAAAATACTTCAATAATTATTTTATGGGATTATATGATTTTATCGAAATATTTTGCAACGTGTTTTAAAATTTACCTTTTATCAAAGTAGGCGTAATCCCGTGTATCACATGAATGATGAATCAACGGTAGTAATTTATTTATACATGTACGCGTGTGAACGGGTGTGAAAGATGAGAAGTAGGTGAAGCGGTGGGTCCGTTATGAACCAGTTTGTCAACGACCGGTGACTGGATCCTAATCCCTTTATGTAAAAGCCTGGGACCACCTTGTTATGACGTCATCCTTGTTCGACTCCCTCCTGTATTTTTCTTCCTTTTTTTTCCTCCGTACTTCTTTTTATTTTTTTCTCCATTAAAAGTGTTTGATTTATCAAAATTTATCTATTTTTTATTAACTTTTTTAATCTCTTCTAATCAAATTTCGCAACACATCATATTCACATTAAATATTTTTTATATATTTTTCTATCCAAACATTGCCTAATTAAATAACAAAATTAGATCACATCATTAGGAGGATAACAATAGAACAAGCATCATTTTCTATCTTCTCGAAAATTATTTGAAAACTACTCTAATAAGAACGAGACATAGTTGGAATTAAAATTTAATATTTGAATAAATTTAAAATTGAAATTTAATACCAGAATAGATTTAGAATTTCTTTATATAATGTCCGATATTTGGTATTTATTTATGCTAACAGGGTATTCGTTGATTGCTACCAATAACTAAATTTTGTATTAATTTATTATAACATATAATGTAAATATTTATATGTCTATAAGTTGTAAATAATTTAAGCGTTAATTTGTATAAAATTAATATTAAATTATAATTTTTTTTATGTTAAACAATACACCATGTGATAATATTTTTAATTATACCGATAATTTCTTTTATTTTTTTAAACTCTAAATACACCACGTACGTATAAGTCTACGAAATTTATTGGTAAAATCATTGTGCTTTCATTGGTCTTGAAGTTTAATTATTAATTACTATGACCATTTGGGATAAGAGCTTATTATGGTTTCATAGTTGAAAGATAATCATTGAGTCCTCCAGTGGATATTAAAATGTGCTTTAAGAGGAAAAGGGTTCACTCACTTGCTTTGAACAAATCTATAATAAATCAAGTTGTAATGCTGGGTCAACCCTGCAAAAGTCATCACATGATTAGTGCATGAATAGGATGTTTATTTATGGTTATGATTAAGGTTTTTTTTTTCCTTTCTTTTTTTTTTTTTTACCAACAAGAATAATTGATTTTAATAAATGATTAAACAGTTTTGAAAATTTGAAACCCAATGATTGGTCTTATTAATATAATATCTTTTGGTTTGTGCGACATATACCGGCCTCTCAATGTGTGCAGCGGTAAAATGCGGACTCGCGTAGTGACGGGGAGTGAATCTCTCGAGGTCAAATTCTTTTTTTTTTAATATAAATTATTTTCAAGTTGTCAAGGTAAAAGAAAAAAAAAAGAGATACAAATTAATTTTTTTTTTCTTTTTTAGATTGTGAGAGAAAGTAGAAGGAAATTTTAAGAAATTAAAATTAATTAAATTAAAAAATTAATATATTGATGAATGTCATTTATTCTATTATATATATATTTTAATTTAATTGGACAAAGATATGTATTTAAAATTTTATTTTGTTATTTCTATATATGCATGTGTTTATTGTGTTATGGATTGAAATCAAAACTGAAAGCGATAAATATAACGTGGACAGAATTAGTGTTTAACACTATATTTTTAAGACATATTCTTTTGAAATTATTTTTATTTATTTATTTATTGTTTTGTAATCGACGATGTTCGGACTAATTTGTATGTATTTTGACTAATTTTTAAAATTTTGAAGTTAACGATCGAATAAACTCTCTACTACTCCTAAGGAAACTTGAACTAGTGATTATTGGGAAGCAAATATAAGATTTTACCAGTTGAATTAAGTTTCAAAATTTTTCTCTTCTGGGATCGGAAATAAGCCTGCAGCTACTACCCGATGGTGCGCACTGAGTGAAACCTATCCCGTGGACCAAGCCGGTAATGGCCCATGAAGTAATAAACTAGCTTAGACAAATCCTAACTAACCGACTCGACCGAAGAAAACTGTTAGAAGTCTGTCGAAACAGTAACTTGCTCCTCCCCAGAAGGAGAGTTATTGGATGTTAATACAATGATATTTGTAAGTACAAATAGTGTACGTGTATAATAATGCACAACAAAATATGTAGTACAGGAACTCTAGAAATAATATTTTGTGTTCTCATAATTTACCTTATTTTTACTTGCACAGAATTAGAAGGAAACGAATGAATCAAATCAAACCGAAAGAGGAGTTGAAATTAAAGTAAGAATAATATACCATAAACATATTATAATTTTTTTAATTAAAAATTCTTTTATTGAATTTTCTTATGTAACAGTGATAAACAACGTTAGAGTCAAATAATACTTTGCCACGCTAACATAAAAAAGGAAGATTTAATATTTTGAGCATAGCATATTAATATAGATATAATATCATTTTTTTCTTATTTAAAAAATAAATTATAATTTTGCGATATGACGATACATATAGTTATGTGTATAGGTGTAGGCGGAGAAAATGAAGAAATTAGAGACATTTGGAGGTATAATTTTTAGTTATTTTTAGTATTTTTTTGTTGAAAGTTGTTACTTATAATTTTTTGTGTGTTTGATAAAATAAGTAGAAATTTTAGTAATTTTTTACAACTTTTAATTGTTTGATAAAATTTTTGACAATTTTAACATTTTTTTAGTAACTTTTGAGTTAGAGAGTTACTTTCACAAAGTAGAAAAATAGTGAAAGTTAGTAATTTTGTTACCAAAATTACCGAAAAATCAAACACGTAATTAGTAATTTTCTTACCAAAAGTAGAGAAATAGTGGATTGCCAAATATTTAAAAAATTAAAAGTTAGTAATTTTTTACTAAAAATTTGGTTACCAAACACGGCTTACTGTAAAAACACGCTGTTTGACTTTCTATCCGTGTGTGTTTCTCTAATTGCAACGTGCCGTTGACGACTGGCAGTGCCACTAACTACCCCTTGATTGATTATCCATTCCATTCCACTACCATCTGCACTCAAATCACAAATTTTCTGTGGGGTATTTAGTTGGTCAAAAAAATAAAGTAAAAAATATAAATATTTAATATAAAAATAATATATGATAAAATTTGATTAAAAAAGTGAAAATAATTGATAAATTTTGATTATTTTGACCAACCAAACACCTTAATTTTTAAATAAACGCTAATCTCAAGATTCTTTACTTGGATCTCTAATTTTTTTTTTTTTGAAAAACGTTAAAAAAAATTTAAAAGTCACCAATTTTATTTCAATCAAAATTTATCATTTATTACTTTTTTAAACTAATTCTTAATTTTTTAAAAAATTTTTCAAAACTCCAAACATTTCAAGTGAGTTAGTTGTTGATTATAATGTTCGTTTCTCGAGTCGAAACCCATTCCCTCCCCCATGGTAGAGTGTAACAAGCAATAGAGGGTGTGTTTGGAGTTGTATAAAAGTGTATAAAATAAAATAAAATTGTAAAAATAAATGTCTCGTAATTCGTACAATGAGTGAAGAATTTAAATTTTATTATCTCGTAATTCGTATTTGTAGAAATTTGTAAGATTTTATTTTATTTTATTTTGTTTACCACCAAACGGAACCAGAATTTGAGGGTAACAAATAAGCTTAGAACTATTAAATTTTTAAATTCAATTATATTCCTGAGCTGACATTGCACGAGATGTGCTATGTATGTATGTGTTGTACACCAAAAAAAAAAAAAATTAAATAAATAAAGTATATGCGTGGTACAAAGGGCTGGCGAGGACTTGGATGATTGAAATTCAAGTGCCTTGCATTAATTAATGCCAAACCTTGATGGAGGAAAATTCTTTTTTTTTTTTTTGGGTAAAACATGAAATAAATAATAATATATTCTTCTTATGGGGAAGGGGAAAGGGGACAAGATGATATTTATCACTTTGGATCAACGCCTTTGTCAAGAGGAAAATTCAAATTGAAATTAAGCATTACTCTTTCTTATCCAACGACGTAAGCTACCCAATTCTTTTTTGAATTTAGAGTCACCCCCTAGTTACTTCTTTGGTTCTACAACCATTGACCCATAGAGAGAGAGAGAGAGAGAGAGAGAGAGGGGGGGTGTTTCCTTTTACTTTCCTCTTTCACTTTTTTAATTTGAATTTTGAAAAGGAATCGTGGATCTTCAGAGCACTTGTTTAACTAAAATTGGAGGCTGGCCTTCTTGGTAAGATAAATTTGACTTCTTCGAAAACAATGTTGTATTATTCAAGGAGTCCCGGATCAATCGGATAAAGGTCATAACTAGCCAATTTTGATTTAAAAAAAAACCTTTTGGTTTTGAAACTTCCAAATATTTGAAGATTATTTGTTAAAACTATTTGAGCTTGATGGAAAATATAAACAAACGTCTGAATTAGTAGTCTCACCTTCTATGAAATAAATGGACAGAAAATTTTTGAAGGAGATGTTGAGAATAAAGATAGTGGATAAATCAGGTAAATGTTTGGAGTTATTAATAGAATTTTTCTTTACCAAAATTAATTATTTTTAATAATATAGAGCGAAAGGTATCATCTAAGATTCAAAAATGGAAGACTCCATTACTGTCTTTTGGAGGAAGAGCAGTATTTGTTAAACATTATTTAATGGTAATTCCAATGTATCTTATGTCAGCATTCAAGATACCAAAGAGGGTAATAGAGATTATTCGAAAGGGAATGATGTCATTTTTATGGAAAAGAAAGCACAATAGAGGGATTTGTTGGAAGAAATGGGGTGATCGATGTAAACCCATTACGGAAGGAGGCTTAAGATGCATGGACATGGAGCATTTTAACCAAACATTATTAACAAAGGTGGCATGGAGAAGTACTGTTAGAAAAAAGATTTCTTAACCATCAATGTTGCAAATAATGTGTCCTAAGGCTGGAGAAGTATTTTGTGGGGAAGAGATTTGTTGAGAAGAGGATTGTTTTGTCATGTAGGCTCAAAGTCGGAGGTGGATGCGTTCAAAGTTAATTGGATCCCAGGAGTCCAAAATCCCTATGTTACAGGAGACATGGATATTAAAGGAATATCATGGAAGGTGGCTCATTTGTACAACTTTGAGAATAGCTATTAGCAGATGCCGCTATTGGAAAAAATTGTAGAGAAGATACAAAAAATTTATGTGCTAGATACACAATCAGACAATGAATGGGCGTGGGGCGATACTAAGAATGGAGATTTCTCAGTTAAATCAGTATATATCTGTAATTTATCGAGTGAGTCGAGAAATTTAATTACTTTGAGCAATTTTAGAATTTCGGAGCAAATACAAGTAATGAGATGAGTAATAAAGAGGGTAAGATCTAGAAAATTATTTGGAAATCAGGAATCCCTAATAGATGGAAATATTTTGTATGGAAGCTTCTTCGTAATGTGCTTCCAGCAGGTGATAATTTGGTAAACAATGGGGTATGCATTGAAGGAAACTGCAAGGGGCGTGAGGAAGGAGTGGAATCTCAAGATCATTTATTCAAGGATTGTGTGCTGGCTAGGGCAACTTGGTTTAGGTCAAACCTAGTGATTAGATTGCATGATAATTGTGGTATAGGCTTCTGTGATTGGATACGGAGGTGTTTAGAAGGCATTGGGAGAGAGAAGGTGAAGCAAAAGATTATAGCAATTTGTTGGGGCTCTGTTGACTACAAAGAATGAGAAAGTCTTTCAAGGAATTAACCAACATCTTTTTACAACTATTGCAAAAATAGAGGTGGTTACTAATTTTTTAAATGTTGTTAATAGTGGTGATGCCAGTATAAAGGCAGACAAGAAAAGTTAGAAAAGGAAGATGGATGAAGATGGAGAAAATAAGCAAGAAGAGGAAGTCTTGTTCAAAAATGAGCAGGTAGTGCCTTCTTTGTTCTACAAATTAACAGTCTTAGTAGATGGACCTTGGCCTGCAAATACTAGCATCGTGGCAACAACATGAATAGTCAAAGATGACATCGGTATTAACTTGTTGTCAAGAGTAGAGAGAATTAGAGCAAATGTAGCCGTTATGGCGGAAACAATTGTATGTTCAGAAACATTGAAATCAACTAAGCATTTGAAATGTGTAAATGTTAATGTATTTTCGGATATAAAATATTTACAAAGTATTGAAGAGAGTGATTGGGAGATGAAAAATGTAATTAAAGACTTACAAGAATGCATGAAACAATTCCGTTGTGAGAGTATTAGGAAGATATTAAATCAAATAAAAATTCAACTTGATAAATTAATAATAGTTGCTAATCACTGATAAATACGATGCCACCGCACTAATATTTGTATCGGCTGATCTTAGACTATACCAACAATTTTTAAATTTTTTATATTTTGTCTAAGAATTTTGTATTTTTATTTTTATTTGTGGCCTAAACTTAAAAAAAAAAAAAAATCAAGAATGACAAATATTATTCTTTACTTCTTCCCATTCCTCATCTAACTCTATATGAAGAATTTTTTTTTTTTTTACCTTATTTTGTTATTACTTTTATAAAATGTAAAATGTGATAACTTAATCATGTCAATAAATGTTAACATGGTAATTATAACTTGTATTTTATTATCGGATTATATTTTACAATTATTTTAATGACACATTAACATTTTTTAGTAGGTTTATATTCTTTATAATATATAATTTGATAATTATAAATTCAAAAAGGCACGCCTAAACGTATCAATACTAGTATATACTGTACTAATAATTAAACTAGTACGATATTTACCACCCATAAACTAATATTTAATCAATATGGTATAAAATATCAAATTAATCAAGTTTGACTCCAAATCAATTCGTCAAAAACTTACACTAGTTTGACTCAAAAAATAAACTAAATAAACTAATTTTTTTAACCTCGGAAAATTTAATAAACCTAATTTAAACACCCTCTACGTACTCAATTCGGTTCCTTTGCACCCCTAGCGAAACTACAAGGGCTTGGTGGATAATAACATTGACTGAAACTTCAGGCCTCTTGTGTTGAACACCGGTTACAAAAGGGCCCAAATCAATGATGCTTGAGCTATTTCTCACCAACCCCAACCCATGGGGTTTCCAGAATTAAATTTAGCACGATGTAAAAAAGGATGTTTCCACACAAGAACGTCAGAAAATCACAAACATGAAACGTCACATAAACGAGGGATTTGCCCCATGCATGCACCCCCACCCCCCCAACAAAAAAAAAAAAAAAAAATCAACCCACTCAATCAAAAAATCAACCTATCCAGAGGGGTGGAGTCGCCTTTAGCAACGGCGGTTTTAAAGAATAAAAAATTAATTTTTTGTCCTGTTGAAGTAGTCATTCAGAAACGAGTATTCACCAAGATTTTCATTCAATCTGCCCGTGTGATACACAAACCCCTCCGACTTAGTAAATACGCAGTTGAGAAAAGTAACTTTGAAATCGTCTTTAGCGACAATGACTTCAAGACCAAAATAAAAAATATATATTTTAACCATTGAATCTGCTGTTGATAAATACAACTATACGTTGAATACGCGGCCTGGACTAACGACTCCTAGAGGTGAATGAGTCAAGGAAATGATTCTTTAACTGAATGGGTTACAGAATTATCTTCAACAAGTGAATGTTTTCGGCAACTCACAGATGTCCTTTGGAAAAAAAAAAAAAAATAGTATAAATTAATAAAAGTTGCAGTTTTGTAATTCGTGCAATGAGTAAAAAAAAAAAAAATAAACTTTATAGTGATTTATAGATATTTGTTGGATTTTGTAGAGCTCCAAACACAAATGCACGACCTTGCATTATATACCAAGACACGTATTATTTCTCTGGCTAGGAAAAAGGAACAACTTTCATTGCCTCGTATATTCTAAACAACTTGCATATTTTTGGATATGACTAAGAACATCCTCCACATGTATATTTTGATAATTGAAAGTGTTCGGATCAGCTTGTATACACACCTCGACTAAACAACTAAAAGTCCGTATTACTTCAGTGACCCTCACGGATTAGTCGACTAAGCAACTTGAGTTGCTTAGTTGGATGGAAAAAGTCCATATCCTCTAGTTACTCGAGGAGACTTGAATTGATAAAATATATGTTACTTCACCCATGTTAACCATTAATGGCAAAATGGGTTAAACTACTCTAGTACTAAAGCAACTAAAAGTATTTTAAAGAAAAGATATCTTCCTAATTACCTTTCGGGGAAAAGAAAATTCAATGCTCCGTAGATACATTATGTACATGATTTGGGTACATTTGAGAATGGCACAAGTAGCATTAGGAGGCTTAGAACTGGCCAGTTCGGATGTCCCTGTCAAGCCGATCTGCATTAAGGGTCCCAGGAAGCTCTCTAAAATCTTCATTGAAGATTGAATATGCGCTGCAGATTTTCAGGGCAAAAGAAAGTAAGATAATACTCAATTACTAGCTATAACCATTGCTCAAAAAAGAAGTGACTCTCTTTTTACGTGGAGTTTTGACTTTAAAAGAGGAGTTTTGCATTTAAAAGATCATTATGTGCACATACGAACAAGAGGTTGAAAAGGAGTAAGGGAACTACTAGTAGGACCAGATGTTAAGAACATATCTACATTAATTAGACTGTGAGAATGGAAGGATGAAAATGCATCATCTGCATATTTCAACTTATTAACCAAATTATTATCAAATAAAGTATCTCGGCATCAGTTGTTGCACATACCTCATATCACCACGCTGCCGTTTACCAAGATTTAAGAAAATGATAGCAAAGCCTGTGGCAAGTATCTGAACACATAGCAGTACCAAGCGCAAAGTGAGATAATGAATTCTCAGTTCTCATACAAATATACAAGTGATTCAGTCAAAATAATAAAGGGTGTTGAGTTCATTATAATGGCACCATTTCTGTTCAATTGTATTGCAGCTGCTGTCAGTTTTCAGTGCATTCTTTTCTTTCTTTTGGAATGCTTGCTTTTCTTTGGAATAATCGGAGAAAACTTTACAATGTCAAGAGCGCATGCCCTTGGCACAAAAGAATGAATATACAAGGAACCCAAAGACCATACAAGGAATTACCTTAATCAGTGCATTATTTTGGTCTTTTGGGATATAATTGTGTAATCAGTCCCAGGATGAATATTCTGATTGTGTGAGAACAATGTTGGTCATCTTTTATCGTGCGGGTTGAGAGCAAGGACACAAGAGAGAGAGAGAGAGAGAGAGAGAGAGAGAGAGCAACAAGATAGAGGTTTGGCTATGACGAGGAATTTGGAAGGGTAAGAGGTTTGAAGGATGGTAATTATTAGAGCGTCAAACAAGGAGGTTGGCCTCCTGGCATGGTGGTCCTTGAGACAGATGGCCGACTTTTAATGGCCCAACCCAACCATTAGTGGGAGGATGATCCAACCAGGTAATGGCAGTGTCATTATACGTTCGAGAGGTATGAAAATTGTGCTCGTATTATTTGAAGAAGTGTGTTCAAGTTGAGTTTGTCCAATAATGCCTCTTGCTTCTGGGCTGGTCGAGGGTGTCTCAATGAACCCTCTAACTCTATCCGCCAAGCCACTTATTCCTGATAGTCCTGCAAGTGAGTGTATGATTATAGAGACCAAAGGCATCCTCATGGCTAAGTGATTTCCTAGAGGAATCCCTACACCTTGCTCCTAGCCTAAGGGGGAGCAACATACTCTAATTGGAGTTATAGTGTTGGTGCTTACTGCAGGTTCTCCTTGGGCATGGTGATGGCTCGGAATGCCCCCGTACTCAAATGTCCCTACGGGAATGTCTTGCGAAAGGGGCGAGGTCCAAGGAAGGATGGTCCTCCTATGGCTGGGAGGCACCAGACGCCACTGAAGGGGGCTATCGCGGGGTAGATTTGGAGCTAGGGTGTTCGGACAGGGCTGTCATCAATCAATCACAATAATCTATAGGGAATTTCAAGGCCAATAAACCAAACCATTTACTTGTCCTTTTTGCTTCTATGTACATAATCCCCTATCATATTGGTAATGTAATATACGTTTTGAACGAGGGAGAACCATCCCTTTGGACCCAACCCTAGAGTGTACACTCCCATGGGTGCCCCAATCACCCCAAACTAGAAACACTGGGTGAGTCAAGGAGTAGGCTGTTAGTGATCGTAGTGGTCAAACACATCCGCATGTGCTCCTGCAGCTCGAACACTGGCCTTGGCATTGGAAGCACTTACCTCTGGCCCCACAACCATTTGAGTTACCTAGCAGGGCTTGGTGACATAATATGAGGTTAAGAGTAAAGTAAAAAAGATGAGTATAATGTACACTTGTATAAATATTTATATTGATAAAATCATGTACAAATATTATCAAACTACATAAAATTTAAAGTACAGTTCTTTATGCTTTTTTTTTTTTTTAAAGCTAAGGAAGTCCTGACCAAACTGGAAGGGGAACACATTTGTACGCCCTTGGAAAACAGGACTACATATGAAAGCATTATGACCAATCATCTGCGGTGACATAGTCCTTAGGGCAAATGGTAGTCATAATCGGAGAAATAAAGGAGACTTTATTTATTTATTTTGAAGTGAAAAAATAAAGGAGACTCGAAACGAAAATACTCCAAGAAACCATAAAATAAACATGGCAATACCTCAAAACTTGCAATGTGTTGGCAAAGTGAAGGAACCAGGAGAACTTACATATAAAGGTCCCAATTCCCATCTGTGGGCAATGGGGGCAAATATAAACCACAACACAATAATGGCCCAGGACTTTAGACTGATGGAGAAAATTGCCATCAAAAGCATATCTACCAGCAACAAGAAGCAGCTATCAGAGAGTACCTATTTTATTGAAAATAGAAAACAGAAACAAATAAAAAATAAAAGCACAATCATATCAATCATATACTTACCGGGAAGCCTTAGCTTATTACGTAATAAAGAGAAAAGTGTCCTCTTCCATCCACTTGTTACTTGAGGAAGCTGGAACTTCTAGAATTCAGAAATCAAATGAGAGTATCAGAAAATTTGATCAAAACAAAATTCCAAATCTGCCAGATGCTACTATTGATTCAGTTCTAACCAGATCCTCTTCATCATCATCGTCATCTAATCCATCCCTATCATATTTAACTGGCGGCTTTGGTTTAACAGCAACAATCAATGAATCTGAGGGGTAAGAAAAAAGCCATATTAGTCAAGGTAAAAAGTCAAAGAAAAAGTGAACCAGAGCAAAGCATATTGCAGAACCTGAACCAGATATCAAAACCCAAACACCAAATAGACCCATCTCAAGTCTCTCAATTCTATGTCAACCATATAACAAAAAACATAAATATATCACAAGCAGAAGCAAAAGCTAAGTCTGCCAAGGAAAGCCCCATATTTCCTATTTTTAACTTCATGAGCCTGCTCAATTCAACTCAACTCAGCTAAGCTTTTTCCCAACCATGTGAGTCACTTTATTTTGTTTCATTTTCTCTCTGATACGGATAAAAAGTGGCAGCTCAGTGCATGAGGCTTCCGACTATCTCTGCCCATAAAAAGCACACTACTGCTTCCATCACCCACCCCCAGATGTTCATCATCTATTCAGTTCATTCTAGTCCCCTCCTATCCTCTCTTGCACCTCTGCTCCTTTCATTCTTCATTACATATGTCTTCTGTCTGCTGCTCAACTCGCCTCAACTATGATATCAACTCACAAAACCAACTTTCAATTTTAGCACACAATCATATTTAAAAAGAAAAATTAGGTTATAAAAGTTCCCATATGATAGTAGACCTGTCAATGGGGCGAGTCTGGATCAAATTCGTTAGATCCAAACCTGATTTAGATCTAATTATAATAGATCCAATCTAGATCCAAAAGTAATCGAATCCGATTTGTAAGATCCAGTCCAGATTCATATACCAAACAGATCCACCCGTTTTGAAAATTATTTTTTTAAATCATCATTTTATAAAAATAAAAAATATATTTTATTCAAAATATTTTATATATATATATATATATATATATATGTACAAGCAGCAAAAAAAAATTGGTAAGATTGAGAATTTAATATGACCATGTTTATTTCGCAAACATTTTCAAAGTCGTAGGCCCTATTTGGTAAGAATATTTCTTGCTTTTCTGTTTATGTTTACAGATTTTTCAAAACTGGCAACAAAAACATAATTGTTAAATTTGTTTTTATTTTTTTTTTACAAAAAAATAAAAACTTAAAAAAAAAAACGTATACCAAAAAAAAAAGTATTTTCACTCATGGTTTTTCCCCCCCTCCTTGTAAACATTTGTCAACTTTAACATTTTGTTCATTTTTGTTACATCATATTAAAAGGAATTAGTTTTTAACTATCATTCACATATATAAATAAAATCTGATAGCGGAACATAAGTAACTCAGGGACTAAAGAATTGAAAGCCCTCTATATTTAAGTTTAATCATAAAAGAGGGTTTTTGGGGGGGGGGGGGGGGGCAAGAAAACCCATTTTGGTTTTGTCAAAAGTTAGGTGAATTATTAATGATTGATCCCAATTTATGGTAGCATATTGAATTATTATTTCATATCCTCTTCTTGCCAGTTATACTTCTTTGAACCTTTTGGATCGTTGATTCAGTTAGTACAAAAAATAAATAAATAATAAGTATTCGTGTGTTTAAATTATTAGTAATGAAGGACAATTTTTTTTCAAGGACGTCAATTTTGCTAATATTTATGAAGGACGTGGTGCACATCCAACGTCTTCCTCCTGTCTGAAAAACTAAATCCAATCATAATTTCCTATTATATAATTTTGGAGCCGGAATTATTTGTTTTCAATAGGTTAGGTTATTCTTCATACTTACAGATATAACTTTTCTATAACAAAACATATCAAAATATGTATATATATACACCAAAATATATATATATAACCTTTGATGTATGCTTCATATACATATTTATATATAGAGGCCGTTTGGTTCCCCAAAAATTTTCAAAAAATTTCAAAAAACTTCAAAAGTTTTCAAATTCCTCCAATCAAATTTCGTCACGTGTCACTTTTACAGCATATCAATACCCACTTTTGTTTTTTTTTTTTTTTTTGTGGGTTTCTTTTGACACTCCAAACACCCCCATAGTAGAGTAAAATAGTTAAAATGATGGATTTTATTTCACGTAAATTTTTTTATTTTTTAAATATTTTTAAAATTTTTATTTTTAAATATTTTATTTTTAAAAATAATGGGTCTGACGGATCATCTAAATCCAGATCCATCAACTCTTGCACCCAACAGATCTAGATTTGTTGAGTCACATATTTTAATTGGACAGATCTAGTCTAATATTATTGAATCTGGTCCGATTTGGATCTGGACCAAATCCGACCCATTGATAGACCTACCTGTTAGAAACTTTACTGTTGACACTTGAACAACATTTCAATCTCATCTTCAAAAGTAGCTGAAAATAAAAATATGGGGCTAATTATATTTAACGCCCTTTCACTTTCACCAAAACCCACCTTCGATCCTTGTGTTTGCAAGTGTAACCATCAACCCCTTAGGTCTTTTCCAACTCTGACATCAACATTTGTTTGTCCCTATGGTACCATGATCTACTTGTGTCTAGGAACATAACATTTAACATGAACCTAATTCAAAGGCAACCTTTATAAGTAAAAGGAATCAATCATCAAAACCACTGCGATTTTGGCAAACCCCTCTAGTGGATAATTTAAGATATTCGAAGAACCTCTAACAAATGTATTGCAATTGAGAAGAGTGTAGAGGATTGCACCTACGTCATATCACTTCCAGGGATTAACACCCTTTGACCGTGGGCCTGATAATGCACTATAACCTCCCTCCCATGGGCAAAGGCATTCTAACTTGGTGACTCTGTGGACTGAGGGCATTTCGGACTGAGAATTTATACTATTTGCACAAACCCTTGGGTACGGAGCAAGGCTCAAGGAGTCACAAGACAATAACTCACAGAGGGACCAATCAATTTAATTTACCCCATTAATATTGCACAGGCATGAAATGTAGAATATCAACATATATATAATATTAAATCACAAGACTAATGAAATAAATGAAACCTATACCTCCATTATTGAGTTGGATAAATTCATCAACACCATTTTTGTTGTCATGCAACACATTCCCTCGAAATATAAGCCTCAAGTTCTCAATAGGTAAATGAGCATTCCCAGCAATCAATTTTCTCAAATCCTGCACCTGATTATCATAAAAACAATAGAGTGCGTGTTGTGATTTTAACAACAGTAAGCATCCATCTTATTACAAGTGTTGCTAAACCTAATTTTCATAAGATTGTTTAACTGAAAAACAGCGCTATTGGTGTGACTACTGTCTAGTTTAATTATCATATCATACATTTTAAATAGATAAAAAAATGGGCTGATCAGAGCTAGAAACTTTCTGCCAGGATAAGTGGTAAAACATTTGGCTGCTCATCCACGGCCACAATAGTAGAGAAACTGTCATACAATTTACGAAGAGTCGAAGACTGGGAGTCTTGGAGCATCAGCAACAGTGAAAGCAATTACACTATACAAAAATAGTAATTCACAAAGGCAACTACTACCTTATTTTTGGCCACATTTTATTACAAAGATATAAAATTCTCACTTACAAAAAAAAATAAGGAAAAATAATAACAAAGATAGAGAAATCTCTTCCAATCTCTGTTTGTGTGAACATGGCTCACTGCTTTAACAAGCCTGGTCAGGTAATTGGAATTGGAACTTCTCTCTCTCTCTCTCTCTCTCTCTCTGTCTCTCTATGGTGCAGATATGCGAGATATGACTTTCTACAGGAGGAAAGACCCAGGCAAGTGTGTTTTCATTTCAATATAGAATTGAGGTCCATGTGGCTCAACCGGATGGATAATATTTTTTTTTTTCTGATGAATTGTGTAAACTAATATATTAATAAGCACCAAGGGGATGCCACACGTGGTACAAAACAAGGTTGGGCCCTTCTATACAAAACATTGTCTCAGCCCTAAACTACAAAACTGGGCCATATGCCTAGGTAACCACCCAAGTTAAGCTGGTGGTCACCCTCTGAAGCAACAAGAAATAGAGAAATATCCCATATCATATTCCTCCAGCAGCCCGATCCCATAGCACTAGAATACCCCCTAACAAACCCATGGCGGCTACCCTAGACCTTTTTAACGACCAAATCTATATCGAAATCCACATTGGTTTCCTGCAAACAAACAACATTCAATCACCATCTCTTTATTATTGCCTTCACCACATATCTCTTCTCAGCTCCATTAAACCCCTCACATACCAACTAAGGATTTTCATATCCATAATCAAACAAATAAATTCCCCCCTCCGAACAGCAGAACCTTCCCCCCTTCCCTTGATTATCATAGTTAACCAAACACTAAAATAAATTTAGCTCCCTCAATCCTTTACCCCCATTCTAACTCTTGATGCCTCCTCCATCTTTGCTCAATAGCTTCAAATAGCCAAAAGAACCTCATCCCTAAACCCTTCACACAATACTCCAACAACTTCCTAAATTTTCAAACCCTTCTCAAGACCTAATCTGACACCCGATATTCCTCCTGTAAACATTTCCCAATCAACAACCTTGCTACATGTTCCCCAAAATCTAGTTCCAACCTTGTGATTTGATCCAAATCCAATACATTAGTCTCCTCTCCCCCACTACTCATCAGCTCCCACCCCACCTTAATAGAGCTATCCCATCACTTTCCTCTCAATAAAGGGTCTCCCTCATCTCTTCCCTCCCCATCTATACTTCTTATCTCCCTCATCCCAATCAGAGTTTCCCTCCCCTCCAACACCTCATCTTCGTTTGTCCTTCTCCTCTCATGTCCCTCCTCCAATCCAAAACAAACATAAGGAGGTGTGGAAGAGAATAGGGTCCGGTCATCCTTCACACCTAGCCAAATCTTCTTTGTTTCAATCCTCTCAATCATGTCCTCTTATCTAATTTGTTGCAGCTTCAATTTCTCCCACCTAGATGACTCCTCATCTAAAACAAAGAGTCCCTAAAATTGAAAAAAAAATTTGTTTAGAGGCCAAATTTGTTTGATGGGCCCAACCTAAAAAGACCCAACCATTTCAATTCTTTTTGGGCTTCTATGTAAGCTTTTGAATGAACCACTACAGCTAGCCCTATCTACCCTTGAATCGATTCCACAGGACCCTATCCAATTTGAGCCACAACTATCTTTGGGTTCATCGGTCCTGCCTAGTTAACAGCTCCTTTTGGACACGAGTATATTGGCCCATCTTGCATAGTAGAACTATGGCCCAACTCCACATAATTTTTTAAAAAACTAGTATGAGGGATCCTTCATCCAAAAGTTTCCTACCTCCCACGTGCCTCAATTCTACTTAAGCCAGTTGTCCTCCACAACGGTACTAAGTGTTTTAATTGTGGGTATGGTACATATCCCCCATAATGGCCACATGCCCCACACTTGTACTCAACTTGCCTTCCATGTGCCTATGCAAACCATGATGCCCACGCTCCCCTGTCCTCCCAAGCTTTGGTTGACTCTAACTAACTCTACTAGGGATTGCTTGAGTAGTTTGCCAACAATCAACTAGGCAAGGTTTCGCTTTGATCCACCCGATGTGCACATATGTCAAAATTTGTAAAGTAGGATCTCGAACACTTATTCTCACACAATTCATGTGCTCCTTCTTTGTCGTCGGCTTGTCAAACCGTAGGAAACCTCTACACTTTTATCTGATGGCTTTGAACACCTCTTTCGATCATAGATGAATTGGTCGACACAAATCCAAATCTCTGCCGATTTTGACACACACACACACACACACACAGAGCAAGATATAGAGAGCACCTAATCTCTGGTTCTCATTCAGCAACATGCATAGGGAGCTCTCCAAACCACCATTGGCCTCCCAAAACCTTCTTTGCCTCCTCCGACGGCAAAATAAACAAATAAGCTTCTAGTGCTTTGTTGCCCATGCCTTAAGCACGTTTGCTTCTAACATAGCATCCATCCATCCCCCAATGCCACCCACCACGCACCTAGCGAAGAATTTTATTTGCTCTTTCTCCATTTTCGAGTCTACCTCCATATCGCAATCCACACCCCTACCGGATAGCGCCAATAGATGACGTCTCTCCAACCACGTAAAAATTTCAACCACTTCCACGTATGATCCTCTTGGAGCATCTTTCCCTTCTCCCTTACTGCCTTCCACAAACTCGAAACAAACTTTAGCCCATTTTAGAAATGAAGATGTGCTGTCATAGTCTTCCTTCTTCAACATCAACTATCAAGAACCTCCCCTCTTTGTTGGACAATCCTCACACTAGCACCTTTCAATTGCCCCTGCATATTTGCCATGGAGGGCTTCTACTCCATTTTGTCTACAATAGCCAACAAAAATAACTTCGTACCCATTGTAACTTCTATATCAATAACACCACCTCCCTCCCAATAGCCTCTCGATCTTTCCACCACCAAAAAACATCCATCTCCATCTTTAACAAAATCCATGACTTCTGCAAAAATTGAAGTATCTTTCTTGTCAGATGAGCCATCCTCCTTTAATCTTGCAACTTCCTTATCTTGTTCTTATTGATAATCAATATAATTAAGCAGAACAGATAAACTTGTGTATCCACAAGTTGGATAATGTCAATAATGGTAATTGAGTTTCTAGAGAACTTACTATAACTGGTACATTATGAAATGCAATTGTTACCAAATGCCGGTACTATCAACAGGTCCTTTATAATTAAATCAATTATTGGCACCTCCAAATTCTAATTTATTCTCGTATGGAACCCTCTTACACTTTCAAATATTGATTCATTGGACATAAAGAGCAACCATCTCTACAGATTTGATGTGGGCGCCTTCAAATTTCAATTTATTATCTTATGGAACCCTCCCCCAACAACTGTTCAAATATTTATTCATTCAACAGGATGGAGTTCCATGGGGCCTCATCATACATGTACTAGCTTCCCAAAATAATCTTTAAAACACAAGCATATAACTTCATTCAAATTTTGGTTCGATTGAAAAGTATATTTTTCATTTTTAATATTAGATTCAATTAATCTTAGTTCCAAAAGTTAACCAAGACTGTCCCTATTTTCATCCAAGACATAATTTAAAATTGTCAAAAGTAGCATTAAATGAAAGTAATTTACCAGGCACTAAGTGAAACCTATTACTAAAGAACGGGTTTTGGGAAGCAAAAGCTTGGGGGTTGACATTTATATATTTTGAAAAAAAAAAAAAAGTCCCAGTTTTTTGCAAATAGAGATAAGGTTTCCACCATTCTAAGAGACGCATACGGTAGCACAGAGAGAGAATCAAGAGCGTTAACTACCAACTACCAAACAACAAAAAAAAGAGTAATCAAGAGCGTCAAACAGCTTAAACAAGACAAGATCATGAAAACAGAGAGTTATATACATACAAGAATACATACAGAGCGAGAAGGGGATCATACTTTGTTGCGAGAGGGGAGATTGAGCCGAGAGATAGGAGAAGGACCAACGGTTTTGAGAGAGATTTGGACCATTGTCTCCGCTTCTCCTTCGCTGTCATTTTTGTTCTCGATCTCACTCATCACGTTATATCGCAGGGTTCTTCCAACTAATCCGACTCCTGTGGTCACCTTCGGCGGCGGCGGCTTTCCGATCTCTCACCGACGGAGATTTTGACGGCGACGGCGTTTGTAATTCGTAATGCCTCTCTAATCTCCAATCTCCGATAGCCCGAGTCCCAACACAATCTTCGCTCCCAAGTACTTCTAATTCTGGGTGAGGAGAAAAGCATGGGCTTACATTTGAAATTTATGGACCTTTCTATCCATTATTGTGCTGGATGTCCAAGGCAGTCAAAACTTACGCGTGCAATTCCAAGTCCAGCCACGCGTCAAGAAGCCCAAACTCTTGCACTAAAATTGTCTACATTATGCTTAGGGAATGTTTGTTTTGAGGATGACAGATGTAAATTTTATTAGAATAAACTTTACTCTTCCTTACATTAATTTAGGGAGGAGGTAATAATTATATTGATGTAATTATTATCCCGTATGAAGATAAATTATTACTGGTGGAAAGAAGTGAATAACGGAGACTAATAAAAAAATTATACCATTTTTTATTACTCCCGTAGAATTTATCTGTTACAATTATAAATGGTATCTATTTGACATTCATATTTAAATTTTAAGAGAGTTGTATTTTAATTTTTTAATTATAGGGCAATATTTTATGTTTAAATCACAAAAATAAAAATACAAATTTTTACATTTTGTGAGTTCTTATAGTGTGCATTTGGAGTGCTAAATTTATTCAAAAATTTTTAATTTTCTTCAATTTTTCTAATTTTTCTTTACACTAAAAATTTTCTTCAATTTTTTTTAACTTTTACCTATTTTTTTATATTTCTCGAGAAATACATCAAACACTCAATAATCTAAAATTTATTTACTTTTTATTATTTATTTTTGTCAAAATTTGACAATCCAAACAGGCACATAATCAGGGGACAGACTTACCTGATGTACTTTTGTTTTTATACACATAGAAATTATACTTTCATTCCCATATTATTTTTTCATTTTTTACTTTCACTAAGTTATATTTTCACCCAATTGATTAGAAATCATATATTGGGCCATTGGGGTATTTCTACTAACTCGGTTCCAAGGTACTCAAACCGCCGGGAAGCTACATTTTCTTGAAATTTTATATATGTTAATGAGGTGATATACATATAAGTTATGTTTGGAGCTCTAAAAAACAAATTAAATTTTATAAATTCTTACAAATACGAATTATAAAATAAGACAGTAAAATTTAAATTCTTCGCTCATTGCACGAATTACAAGACATTTATTTTTACAATTTTATACTATTTTATATAATTTTATACAACTCTAAACACATCATAAAGGCATAAAAAGAAAATGAAATAAATACACATAAATTATGTACTTTTGGGCTTGAAATTGAGGTCCAAGGATGAGGCTTTCATTTCCCACCATTCATCCTAAGATAAAACCAGGAGGAAAACATATGGGAGCCTTTGCCTTACCCTCTCTTTCTGATACTCTCCTCTTGGATTTGAGCCAATCACTGAGAAAGCACAGGAAAAGAAGAAGACACTGATACTAATTACTATGGCACTGAGAATCTGGGCTTCTTCAACAGCCAATGCACTTGGACTCTCTTGTGCTTCCAGAGCTCATCTCTCCCCTGCCTTCTCTCTCTCTAGATGCTTCTCTACTGGTACTCTCTCTCTCTCTCTCTCATCAAGATTTTAACATGGAAATTAATGTTAACTATATATATATATATATATGTATTTATGTCTGCAGTTCTGGATGGGTTGAAGTATGCATCCTCACATGAATGGGTGAAGCTAGATGGGTCTGTGGCCACCATTGGCATTACTGATCATGCTCAGGTGATCATTTCTTTTATCAATGTAATTATTAGTTTTGGTAAGTCCCCAGAATTTTCCATACTGGTTTTTCTTTTTGTATATCCTTGTTAATCCTTAGTAGTTTAAAAAAATTGGTTTTGAAACAAAAGTTGTCCTGAAAATTAGTTTGTAATTCAAAAAATGTATTCGATGGTTATATCCAAATTTTGATTTTAAAAAGAGTGGAAAACAGAAGAGAGAAAGATAAATAGAAATGCAAATAAAGCACAGGTTTATTATTTGGTGAGATATTGATACGTGTTATGCAAAAAAAATGAAATAGACAAGCAGAAAATAATATAAAAAATTATGTAATTTGACTCAAAAGTCTATATTCACTGACAAAAAAATTAGAAAAATTTACTAATAAAGATGAAGAGTACAAAATGTGTGACCGAAGTTCGAAACAACTGTCAGAATTAAATTAATCCCAATAAGTTCTTCAACTTACATATCTTCAATAGGATTACAAAATTCGCCCCCGGGTATTACCCCTGAACCCGTGAGTCTTGTTAATGGGCTCCCGATAAAAAAAAATTCCTATCGGCACACGTAATTTTGGTCAAGTTAGATAATATGTACCAAAGCCCAAAATAAAGTTAAAGCCTTAAACAACAATATGCAAAATATATATATATATATATATATATATATATAGTTCCAAAATCACTAATATCAAAATTTTGATTTCTGTAGTCTCAACTTCTGAAAAATAAAATAAAATAAAGAAATATAGCAATTAAATATAATTTTAAAAAATAAGAAGATAAAGTACAAAAATCATCTCTATGCTTTTCTCGGTTTCACTTTAGTCCCATTAGTTTCAATTGCAACAGTCAAATCCCTACATTTTCAGTCAAATATCAATCTAATCTTTCCGTCTGTTATCCGTTAATTAGAACCGTTAGGGCAAGAGTAAATTCATCATTTTCCCTCCTTACTAACCCATATCTCTTATACAAATTGTTTTTATATATTTTTGGCCTAAAATTCGTTCGTTTCAACTCACTCAAAATTGTTCCATCTCACTAAAGTAAGATCGTTCTCACTCACGAAGTTGAAATAAAAGATTTACGCGATGAAACTTTTGAATCAACGAGCTCAAGTCGAATTAGAGTAAAGTGGAGAGTTTATGACTGTGAAAAATGTAACAAGCTTTCGTGAACAGATAATAACCCAATCATAGAATCCACAACCCCATTGATCCTGAAAAAAATTCATCAATTTAATAATAAATATAAAAACACAAGAAAAAAATTTAGAAATATATATCAATATATTCGAATATATACATATTTATTTCAAATTGAACTTACCCAATATGTTTCACAACCAAAGAATCTTCTCCTTCGGTTCATATCGGTCTACGAAGTTCTAAGTTTGTTACGTTTCTCCCAGTCACAAACCCCTCACTTTACTCCAGTTTAACTTGAGTTTATTGATTCAGAAGTCATCACGTAAATCTTCCATTTCAACTTCATGAGTGAGAGTGATTTTTATTAAGTGAGATGGAACGGTCTTGAGTGAAATGGAACAAACGAACCTTAGGATAAAAATATACGCAATCCATATGTATGGAAGGTTTGGGGAAGTAGGAAAGGGAAATGACAAATTTACCCTCGCCCAAATGATTCTAATTAACGAACAGTGTACGGAAGGACTAGATTAATGCTTAACTGAAAGTGCAGGAATTTGACTATTGTAATTAAAATTAGTGGGACCAAAGTAAAACCGATGTTAAAGTGTAGAGGTAGTCTTTGTATTTTATCTAAAATAAAATTAGAAAACTATTTCTAAAATTAATGACTGTTCTGATTTTATTGGATTGTTTTGTCACTTGTTATTTTTATTTCAAATTTGAAATTTAAATTACAAGCTGTAAAGTTTGCAAATACTTTTACAGGACCACCTCGGAGAGGTGGTTTTTGTGGAGGTGCCGGAACCTGGTGGATCTGTGACAAAAGGGGGCAGCTTTGGAGCGGTGGAAAGTGTAAAGGCCACAAGTGATGTCAACTCTCCAATATCAGGCCAGATTGTTGAGGTTAACTCCAAGCTTAGTGAATCGCCTGGCTTGGTACTATTTTCCTTACTCCATGCATACCTAGTTATTATTATTATTTTTTTTTTATTTCCTATTCATCTTCTGTTTGGTTAGTAATTAATTAATTAGATTAAAAAAGGGGGCAGTGGCATGGGAGAATTGAAGAAAAGGAAGATACTATTTTTTACTTGGATTTTACATTGGGGCTTCGTTTGATTTGATGTAAACATCTAAAAATTTTTAAAAATTATTTATTTTTTTATCTCACTGCACAAATTACGAACCCATATCTCACTTTTTATTATTCCAAACACACTCTTAATTGCATTAAAGCAAGTGCAAGGGAAACTCGAAGTTAAGAATGGAATAAGTGTAATGATCATTTTTGGTATAAATAGAGAATGAGTCTAAAGGTGAAAATAGTATATTTTTGTTTGGCAAAATAAAATAAATTATAAAATAGAATAAGAATACGTATAGATAATAATATTACCTTTGTGTAAAAAAATAAATATTCTAGCAAATGATAAAAAAAATAGAATAATTTGGTAAATGTTCTACTAATGACCATGCTTTCTATAAAAGAATAATCAATTTCTTTATATAGAATGAGTATGACATTCCGTCCTTCAGAAGTATAATCAAACAAAATAATGAAATGTTCATACTATTATTTTCACCCTTAATATTCTACACAATCAAATGTAACCTTAAGAGTGCTAGAGCAATGTAGTAATCACACTTGCTTAATTAAAAAAATAATAACAATTAGTGAGGTCTTTTTATTTTTTATTTTTATTTGTAAGTAATAACTAGCT
The DNA here is from genome assembly GCA_019916065.1 of Vitellaria paradoxa. NCBI lineage: Eukaryota > Viridiplantae > Streptophyta > Magnoliopsida > Ericales > Sapotaceae > Vitellaria > Vitellaria paradoxa. Next base: position 8,278,320 of record CM034242.1, read on the forward strand.
CCTTATGAGTATATATATATATATATATATTAGAAGTGTGCATGATTTTTGTTAAAATTTTTATTTTAAATAAAATAAAAATTATTAAAGATTTCATTTATTTAATTAAGAGTATAAAAATAAAATAATATGGTGATTAAAAATTTGAAATTTGTAAATGACTTTTTAGAAGTTATTTAATTTAACATTTGAATTTAATGGAAAGTTGTACACATTTTTAAAAACTAAAAAGTTTTACCAAAATCGAAATTTAATTAATTTTTTAATTTCACCAATACGGTTAGTGTTACCTTTATAATAATATAGATAGATAAGTAGATATATATATATATATATATTCTTATGTTCTTAAGTAAATATTCTTTTTTCTCTGATGATTTTGTACGTAGGCCGTGGTATTTGTACGCAAGATTCCCTAGCCCCGTATTTTCCCCCCACCACTTTCTCAGTAACCAAACGAAGCTTTGTTTTCTTGGTTAATAATTTCCTCACTTGGTCACTTCTAATTTTTCGGATGAAGATCAATTCAAGCCCATATGGAGAAGGATGGATGATCAAGGTGAAGCCTGGCAATCCCTCAGAATTAGACTCCTTGATGGGTCCCAAAGAATACACCAAATTTTGCGAAGAAGAAGATGCTGCACATTAATTAATTGGCAGCCATTTGAGATTTAATTAATGTACTGTTTCTTGAATTCCTCTTGGACTAACTGGCTTTTTAATCAGCTCTCTGCAAGCGTACAAGTCCAAAAAATTAGATTTGGATCTCTGTGTATATTTCTTCTTCAATTCCCTTCACCTTCTTATCTCACTTATTCTTCTGCTTCTTCATGTAATTTTCAACCTTATCAAGGACTATAAAGTCCAAATTAAGAAGTTTTAGTACGGGTCTATTTGAAATAATAAAAAACGTTAAAAAATTTTAAAATTTTTTTAAAATTATTCATTTTTTATCTGACTGCACGAAATACGAACTCACAAATGATTTCACTTTATCTCATTTTTTGTCACTCCAAACACTCCTAAACATAAGTTTATCTGCTTGCCAAGACAGAAAGTGAAAAAAAAAAAAGAGAATGGTAAAAATATAAAATAAAATGAAATTATTTCCGGAGGAATAAAGTGAAATTATTCAAGAAATCTAAGCCAAGAACAACTTTTTTTTTTTAAATCATAGAAGTGGTGGGAGAAATGAAAAGAAAAAAGAAAAAAGAAGAGAAACGAAAAAAAATATATAAAATTTTAAATATATATATTTAGTCAGTTGGGTTAGCTAGAAAATATAATAAAATAAAGATATTTCATGATAAATTAATTTATTTAAAAAAACTCTATTTTATCAAAATTTTTTACTTTTTTTTCTCCTTCATTTTTCATTTACATAAGAAAATAATTTTGAATTATCTAATCTTTTATCATATTTTGACAAAATAAAAATTCAAATACAAGCTTAATTTATGGTAAATTACACCTACCTTTCATCCATTTGACTAATTAGACTTACACCTTTGAATATTTAAAAATTACACTTATGTTCTTTATTTTGAAATACTATTAACATGGACTTATTTCTATTAAATTAATCGTTAAAATTTAACAGAAAATATCAAACTAACCAAAATGTTGACCTACAAGAGATATGTATAATTTATTTTATCAATTTTTTTAAATTTTTTTGTTCTTCATATTTCATTTGCACAAAAAAATAATTTTGAATTATCTATCCTTTTATCATCATGTGACAAAATAAAAATCCAAATACAAGCTTAATTTTATTCACCTTGTTACGGACATGCGTCATTCTAAATTTGTCTAGAGTCTCAAATTTTTTCAAAAAATCTCAAAAATTTTTAATTTTTTTCAATCAAATTTCACTAATCACTTTTTTATCACTTCAACCCTAACATTTTTTTTTTTTTGAACTTTTTCAAAATTTCAAACGTCCTATCTGTTACAGTTTAAACCAAACTTATTTTATTGCCTTCCATAACTTAATGTTGAGAGGTAAAAAGTTGAGAAACCTAAAGCAAGTCAACTCAACATAACATAGCTCTTTCCTTAACTAAATGAAATCGATTACAAATTTTTTTTTTTTGAATTAAACATCATTTTTGTTGTCAAATTATATTTAGCTATGTTTTTATTTATTTTGTCATACATTAGTTCCACTCTCCCATGCATGCTCACATTGACAATAATTTAAATACTATTACTCTTTTTAACTGGTGCATTCATTAATCTCATTTATTTATGACTAAATCATATTAACTGATTATTCTCTTTAATTTAACTTCAGTAAGTGCTATATCTAATACCATCTCACTCATCTAGTTTTTCAAAATCTTACATTTTCTCATTTTATTATATATCCACTTTAATATTTTAATATATTGATTACATTTATTTTATTAATGTATTATTTTTTATTTACCCAATATTTCAAACCATATAACATCACAAATCTAATTATTCTCTAATATACTTTCATCTTAAGCTTAAAAATCAAACGATCTCATACACTCCTTTATTAGGATCTTTGGTCTTGATTTTGTGCTTATTTAGATTGTCAAATTTTGGCAAAAAATAAAAAATAAAAATTATGTAAATTTTGGATTGTTAAATGTTTCTGTGTCCTTGAAAAAGTGTAAAAAATTAATAAAAATTAAAAAAAGTTAGTAAAAATTAGAAAAAAATTAAAGAAATTTAATAAAAATTAGAAAAGTTAGAAAAAAATTGGAGAATTTTGATTTGCGCGAAAATTAGAGAAAACTAAAAATTAAGAAAATATATATATTTTTTTTTTACCAAATTTAACACTTGAAATATGCACTCTGTGGCTATACTCTTCAAATCTATTTTTTTTTATCAGTCAAATCAGTTCACAGAAGTATAAAAGAATATAGGAGCGCGGCAGGAAATGTGGCATATCAGATTAGGCTCAAGAGAGCTATGCAGTGAAAAAAATGAGCAATTATAATTTGATTGTGTTTAATTTATTAGTTTTAATTTAATTTAATTAAAATTATTTTTAAAATAAAAATAAAATTTAAAAAAATTTAATGAAAACACAATTAACACATAACATGAAAATCATATTATATTAAACACAACCAAATTAATCATAACAGTTAGTTGATCTACTACAGTCGTGGAACGCGAGCAGATTTGCCTCATCACTGAATACTTTACTGGCAAGTCAAATGACTCCATTGGCAAACATTGCAAGCTATTTTCAAGGCATGCAAATCGCTGGATTGTCAGGGCGGAGTTGGGTGGGCAATAATTATAAGACATAGAAATAATTAATTATGTGTTATAAGAAAAATAAAAAAATTTTTGATTATTAAAAATGAGAGGGAGAGAGAAGAAAATTAGATCAAAGTGTGTTTCAATATTTTTTAATTGTATTGAGTAGATTAGGTACAATTGTATTGATATTATTGAGTTAAAATTTATTTTTTTATTGGGTGGACACAATTGGTACTGTGCTAAATTTTTTTCTTTTTTTAGGTAGACACAATTAGTATTAAACTAATTTTCTTTTTCTTTTTTTGGGCGAACACAATTGATATTGAATTAAATTTTTTTTCTTTTTATTGAGTGAGTACAATTAAATACAGAAGATAATATAAAAAAATAATATAATTTTTTTTAAAAGTGGGTACGTACACCTAGACCAAGCTTGGCTCCGTCCGTGTAGATTGTTCGATAGTTTTTTTTTTTTTTTTTGAAAGGTAAATTTTTTTTTTTTTTTTATAAGGGAGGGGGAAGATCAAACTTAAATCATAAGCGGAGAGAAGAAACTCTTAATCACTGAACTATAGGTCACGCTTTGCTCGATAGTTTTGTTGAGAAATGTTGCAAAATGATTTTCGAGCTCTGCAAATTGCTATAACTCATTGGATTACTCACCTCGTTGAACGACAAGATTTCAGTTTTGAAAATCTGAGTTCAAATTCCAAATCAATCATGTAAGTCTTTTTTTTTTATAAAGGCGAACACCATTTATAGGGTTGACGTTTGGAGGTATCAAAATTAACAAAAAATTTATTAATTTTTACTTCTAAAGTGTTTGATAAATTATTAATTTTTGTCATTTTTTTAATTCCATTATAGTAATTTTTTAACTTAAAAGTTATAAAAAGTTATTAAAAATTGTTAAAATTTTTACTAAATATAAAAAAAATTTAAAAGTTATTAAAAATTATTATTTATTTCACCAAACATACTTAAAAATTATAACAAGAAACTTTTGACAAAAAAGTTAAAAATTACAAAAAAAAAAAACATTTTTGCCTCCAAATGCCTCTGCGTTTTAGAGAGAGAAAGAGGAAGAAAACTCATAAAAGTTTGTGACTGAAAATTATAGGTCAACCAAAGATGGATCCTTAATATTTATATATATATATCTTTCAATCTCTTAAAGATGTGCAGCTAGAACTCAAAAGTTTACGTGGCTCATTTTTAGATGATCTTTTCCTGTTCTAATTCATCGTCTACGTGCGCAATTTAAGTTTTATCAATTTTTGATAATTTTGTCTTAATTAATATTGACACATTGACATTTTCAACAACTTTTATACATTTGTTAAAAAATTATAAAAATTAAAAAATTAGAGAAAATTAAGAAAAATTAAAAAATTAATAGTTTTATGTGTGATAATTTTTTTTAATGTGCTGATAGATATTAGATTTTGATTAAAAAAAGTGAGAAAAAAATAAAAATTAAAAAAACGGTGGCTAATATTCCAAATAGTAATGTTACACTTATACCCTTTTATCTACACCCTTCTTACACCTACTGGTCATGATGGATCATGACCAGTGTATTCTATTTAAAATCATCATAGCTGTTGGATGTCACCTTCTACGTGCGACTGTGATGATTTTGAGTAAATTATACTAGTCATGACTAATGAGGTGTAAACAAAAGAGGTATAAGTATAACATTACTTTATTCCAAAATTACAAAAACACATTGGATGAGCCCTCGATCGGAAAAAGACAAACGAACAAGGGTTTAGATTAAAACCTAAAGACATGCATGTACAACCACTTAAAATACACTCGAACACGACTTTACCTATTTTTTGTCGAAGAAAATGGAAAAATGACTCGTGCAGCTTCCATGCATATGTATATATTATATATACACACAAGATTTCCACTATATGATTTCCCCAGATCCATTTGACAACAACATATATTAATATATATATATATATATGTCTTCACTTTGTCCATCACTGAAATCAACTGGCCAGTAATGCGTATATATATTGTATATAAGTTACTCCCAATCATATTGCCATGTTCTTCTGTTCATTACTAACTTAATTAAAGAAATAAGACTTAAAAAAAATGGTCATGCTGTCTGATCTTCTCTAACTTTGATGATCTCACATGAGGTTCTCTGTTGGCCTTCACGAGAATATTAAAAAGTGCATGAGAGAGGTGTTCTCTCTCTCTCTTTCTCATCATTTGTTTTAGGGGAATTTACAATTGGTATATAAGCCTTCTTTTTTTTTTTTTTTTGGCGCAAATTTCACTCTGACCTTTTAATAGTGATAATTAAAAATTAAAAATTTTAATTTGTTTTAATATCAATCATCTGTTAGCAAATATTTCGATAATTAAATTACCACAAGACAAGCTGATATTCGGTAAATAATGGAATTTAACACACGCACACACGCACACACACATATATATATATATATATAACAGCACTATTGCAGTAAATTAAAACCGAGTCTCTACATTAATTATCACGATTAAAAAAATCAAATCTTAAAATAGAAGTTTGAGGGAAAATCTGAGGATGTAAATTGTAATTGATAACTCAGTAATTTCATATCCTCTAAAAATACAGTCCAAACCCAGAATGCTGTTTAGTACATTAGTGTAGTATCTGTCAAAGAGTTTTCAATACTTGAATTAGTAATAGAGTTGAAAAAATATTTTTGGAGAGTTTCAATAAGATAAGAATGTACGTGTCTGTCTAATTGAGAAGATGATATATATTTATAGAAGTGCAGGACTTGCATAGGCAAGATGTATATAAGTCTTATACAATCATATTTCTACCTAATCAGATTATATCACAAGTATTATAGATTCTATGATTGATTCTCTTAATTAGTTATTAAAACCGTTAAATAACAGGCAACACTTTCATAAGTATAAATCATGAAATATGACAGAAGATGGTTATACATGTGATTATTACGTAATTAATCTTATCTTTAGTGTAATGGTCATTCGACCTGATCAAGGTCTATATTGTTCGGTCAATATGGGTAACGATGGTCGTTCGGGTGAACTTCTTTGGTCGAGTGCACCCCATCAGTAATTTATTCTTTTTTTATATTATGTTATTTAAACTTGATCTTTCTTAGTTTATTTTAATTTTTTTTATTTTTTTTTATGGAATTGACAGGCTAACAGATCTATGATTTTCCTTGCTGTGGCAACAAGTTTTCACAGCAGTCCACCGGTAATTAATTACTTCTCTTAATCACTAGTATATCATACAACATTTCTGTTTGCCATCACAATCATTCAGTGTGAAAATTAAACCAGATGCCATGCCTCTAACATCGAATTGATAGAAAAGACAAAGAAGTAGAAGAAACCCACTTAAGCTCTCTTCATGGGTCTAAATCTCTCTTCTCAAGTATAATCACTGCGAATGGATACAACCACAACCATCATCACGTCGAGGTTAGTGAAAACAATAAACAGAAAAGTAAGAAAAGTGAAAAAATTAAGAAATGTAAGGAAAAAAAAAAAAAAAGAGGAAGGTGGTGGACCTTTCATAGCCCACTCACGCGATCCAAATATAACTTTAGGCTCTGTTTAGTTTAAAAAAGTAAGTATAGACTTTTGATGGAAGGATTTTAGGTTAGAAAGAAAAAACTGAAAAGAGATTTGAGAAGACTTAAAAAAAAAAAAAAAAACTACCAAAGTCTGCCCCTCTCTTCCGAATACATGCACCACTGTAACATCTCCCATGAATAACCCCAAGCTTTCCACACAAGAGCAATTAAGTTTTGCCATCTCCTCGTCCAATAGAAAACCAAACAGCGCATATGATATATATATATATATATACACACACATACACACTCCAATGCTTGTACAATTTTTTTTTAAAAGAAAACTAAATCCCAGCACAACACATGTATTAATAAAACAAAAGTAAGGCAGGTCACATTTAATTAATTTAAAACAAAATTTCATTTCTAAATAAAATTTTAAATGACAAAAAAATTTAAAATTAAAAGTAAATAACCCCAAAATAAATTAAATCACAGAAATTCAGGTCTTTACAATTCAAACCAAGCTTGGGTTCCAATACTTTTTTTCTTTTTTTAATTTTTCGACACAAACCCAACAAAAGGTTGGGTCTTAAAGACACACACGCCCAAAACTTAAATCAATCAATATCTCAAATATTTCCTAAAATAAAAATATTAGGTATTATAGTAGTATATTAAAATATAAAATTTAATATGGAGTCCTAAGCATGCTAGGCGAATTGTCCAAATTATTCCCGATCCATAATAGAAGTAATTGAATTATCCAAACAAAAACTAAGAAATCAAACCAAATTAACTAAAATAATTTAGTTCCAGTTAAAACCAAATTAATCAAAATTTTAATGACTTGCATCTCCATATTACATTAATATTATTTGTTTTGGACTCAGTTAACTGCAATGCGAGGGCTTTTCAAAAGTCATCCATCTTCATACTACTCACTGTTAAGCAAGCTGAGTTGGCGAAATTTCAATAGAATTCATTATTCACTTATATGTAACCTAATTCAGATTGATACGCTCTTACCTAATTTAGTTTACTATATATATATATATATACATGCATATAGTCTGAACCAGCCAAATTGTGATCCAACACTCTAATAAATATTTAGCACAATTGGTCATGCTGTCTTTGTCTCAATTATCCAGCTGTGATCCGTATCTATTTCTGGTTGTAACTTTGTTGATAATGAGGAAGTTTTGGTGCTCAAAAATCTAAAGCTTGCACATATATATGAGCTTTTCTTTAGCATTGAAACTTCAATTGGACATATGATTTGGTAACCTGTTTGTACAAAGTAATGAAGAAAAGCTGCATGCTTGGGGTACAACTGTTAAGCATACAAAGACCAATTAATACCTCCTTCCCATAAACACTAATGGAGGAAAGCAAAAGGACAATTTTCATGACCTTTATCTGGGAAATATATATATATATATATAGGAGGGGCACTATCAGCCCCAACTATAGACATGATTTTCTCAATCACACAAAGAATTTTGTATGGACACAATATTTTTCTATATAATTGTTTTAAAAATAACTTCGTAGACTGTGATCTCTGAATATTCGTTACAAGAAATACAATTGATTTTATCAAATATATATATATATATATTATATACTAATTGATTTTCAGAAAAGACGGGCAGAGATTTCCCATCCACCAGAGTTCAAAGTTGGCAACATGGAAACGTCACTTTAAATTAAGATGGGATAGCACAGTAGGCGAGACTTTGATGGGACCTTGTTCTTCGTAGAGTTAACATTTACCAAACTCTCTCTCTCTCTCTCTCTCCCTATATATATATATATATATATAGATGCAATATATTCTTCGTATTGATCAGTCTGTGCACCGATACAAATAGCCACTTTGCATTTTCTTACGCATGCATACACTAAGTGTGTGCTGCCTGTAATCACATGCTTAAAAGCGATGATGCTGATCTCTACATGCAAAGCCTTTGGCTAATGATCCGTGGCCATGTTTCCAGCTAATAAATTATTTTCTTTTTCAACTTATGAACCCTAAAGTTTAAAACCAAAAAAAAAAAACTTATGAACCCTAAAGTCCAAATTAAGGAGTCATATCCCACTCCCATTCATGTATTTTGCCCTAAACATCAGTGATAAAAACACATTGCACTTCCTTTAACAGTAATTCCTTCTGCCTACTCAATTAATCTTGCAAAAGAATCAGGATCAGACCAAAATGATCAGCAAAGAATTGTTGTTGGGATTTCTATATCAATTATAAAAGGAGTTGGTAATCAATATATAATATACAAGTGTGAGAAAAAATTTTATTTTATAAACTAGTTTTTGGAAGGAGAGAAACTCAAGACCATCCAATTGTTATGTGTCAAAGAGCCTCCAAAAGCAACAAGGAGTAGAGTTTGTGAACTAAGAAAAGCTTACTATTTACCACTCCTTCCTATTTTTCTCACAGGCATATTTGGGTGTGCTGTTTGAAGAATATGATAGTGGGATTTTTGCTTTGCCAAGACTTTTTACTATTCCTTCGTATTTTCTTATAGGCATATTTGGGTGTGTTTGTTGGAAGAATATGATAGTGGGATTTCTCTTATAGGCATATTTGGGAGTGTTTATTGAAAGAATATGACAGTGAGATTTCTACCAAGATTCAAAAGTTCAGAATTATTTTTCGTTAAGTCATGTAAATTCCTCACTCATTCCATAATGTACCAACCAAATACTAAAAAAAATAATTTTACAAACCAAATACTAAAAAAAATAATTTTACATAAAAATTAAATTGGTCACATATTATATTTAATTTTATATATTATCATACAGTATTATTGACACTATTATTCTATTCTCCCAATTATACATAACATTCATATAATTGTTTACATATGTAATTTAACTCATATGTCAACATCTATTGTTATTCTCTCTTGAATCCTATTATGATTGTAGGGTCACTAATGAAATGATTATTCCTAGAATCTCAAAAATCTCGATGTGATTGCTTCCTTTCCCTCAACTTATCCAAAATCTATTATGTGATTGATCAAATATTTTGAAAAGACCGAGAATGTATTTTCCTCTGCATTTGAAGTTGGCATATATAGTTGCGTTCATGTGGCAGTGTCAAGCCCTTTCACATAGTCGTTCCACGTTAGTTTAAGTGCCCGGCTTATAATAAACCACGTCAATAGTTATTCTTTGCCCATCCAATCGATATAGATGCTTGGGTAAAGTATAGAAACTTATCTGTATTTAATTTGTATAATTTAAATAGAAGAAAATACAAAAAAATTAGTTAAAATGGGTAGATTTTGATGAATTTTAGTGCTACAAATGGAGCCTAAGTTTTTCTGTCTAACACCATTTGAAATCAATTGTCAAAACTTACGTGATACTCACCTGCCGAGGGAAATATAATAATTTTACCATCATCTTCTCCAACACCCATTCGGGATTACAACCGTCAGCTTTCTTGCTACTTCTCATGGAATACACTGAGAAACACCTGTGCAGAATAGTGAAGCCCTGTGAGGAAGCACAAAAGCCATTGCAGTGTTTGATGGAAAAGGTTTTGTGCTTTTTTGGAATCGAAGACTGGATTTATAAGGCGTCAAATGTTCCGGCAGGGTTGCTATGAGAAAAACATGAAAGATCACATCAAAATATTAAATTGATGTTGTTCTCAGGTGATAGAGGGGTGTAAGATGAATGATCCCATACCAAAAAAAAAAATCAAATTGTGTAGCCTAGTCTTGAAAATTTGATTTAGATTGTAAACACAGATCATATATAGCTGGATGTAGGAGAAGATTATAATAAAATTATACTATTACTCTTAATGTGAGTATCACGTGAATTTTAATGACTGATTTTGAAATTATGTTGGACAGAAGGATTTAATTGTGATTTTACTAAAACGGTGAGAATTAGAGCGTCAAAATTAAACTAGAGGGACTAATGTAGGAGATGGTGTAACTTTACTTTATATATTTATTATGTTGAATTTTGATGAAATAAACCAATTAGATTATCCATTAATGGAAATGAAAGTGATGAATGATTTATTAATATTGTTTGAGGCAGACAATGACCAGACAGCTCTGGTCCTGGTTCACGAAGCACACTCCCTGAAACTCTCATTGGTTGCTCCTTTTGTGGTGCCCCAACTAAGGGAACAATTTAATATTTCGACACTGCCGCTGGAACTTTCAAGCTAAGTTAGGTCATTTATTCCTCGTTCCTGGTTAATATTTCAACATAAGCATGTTAGAATATTAACCTAATATAGAATATTCTTTATTAGAATATATATTCAAACAAAGCAAAACTAGATTTCTCCACTGTTATGATCCTTTTTTCCTAACATATTCAAATTCACTTATCAATACATACATCATGTTATAGAGTAGTTCACTGTGAAACCCACCAATAAATCATCAAAATATATATATATATATATATATCTTTTAATAATGGATGTGTACGAAGTTGTATAAAAATTATAAAATTATAAAAATTAATATCTCATATTTTATGTATTTTATGTACTAAGTAGAGAATTTAAATTTTATACCTTAATAATTTATGTTTGTAAAGTTTGGTGTTCTTTTTACCAACTCTAAACAAGGAGAATATTGGGTCGTGTCGCAATAAGAATTAACCGGAATAGGGAGGAAATAATCATTAAGATGTGACACGCTATTAATGGCGAGCGTATCAAAAGATAAAATGAATTTGCATGAAGGTGACATTTGTGGCTTTACCATTGCGTGTTAACCACCATATATAAATTAACAATAACCTAACCCATTAAATCCGCCTATATATTTTCTCACTAACTCAGGACCACAAGTTCTTTTTTATTAATTATCATTTATTTATTTTTATTGTATTTTTTTTTTTTTTGAATTTTCAGGAAGGCAACCTAATACAGTCTGTGATAATAGGAAATACAAATGAAACAATTTCTGCACAAATAATGAAATTATGGGACTTAATTCAAAGTATGCAGACAAACTACTACTAAAGTTATGAAAATAACTCAAAATAATAGAGGAATAAATATAAACAATTAATTGAATTAATCATTAAAAGTTGCCAAAATTCATTAGTTTACCATTCTTGAATAAAAAACGAAAGTAGGAAATTGAATAATATAAAAATACGGAAACTAAATTATTTTTATTCCTAGAAAATTCTTAACTTAATATCTAACCTAATTATAATGAAAAATTTAGAAAAATATTGATTTTAAGGTTAAAGATATCTGTCAAGGCTGTGTTCGATGAAAATAGATCCATTTAAAAAAATATATCCAAAATGAACGTGTTATTTTGATGAAATAATTACCGTGACATAAAATGATGATCACGGCTTTTTTCTAATCCTTCCAAAATCTCTTTTTTTTTTTTTTTTTTTCATGTAATTCAAGATAATCTGCCCTGTATTACCATCCTTTTACATTTTTTTTGTTTCTTGAGAGTCCGAACAGGTGAAGCTTTGAAACAACATGCAATATATTAATTACATTGTAAACTGTGATGGGACTCAAACCTTGGCCTTGATCATATAATGGTTTACAAAACTAGATATGCGCGTGCCTTTGTTTCATCAGCAAATCTCTTGCTTTGTTTATTACAAAATTTGAACCACAAACCAGGGAAGCAGCTCACCATTTCTTTTTTCTACCTTTATGTTTAATAAACAAATACTAAATCTTTTAATGGTTGACTCAGATGTTTCTATGGCACTCTGATGGAGATAGGAATAGCATGATATACACACGTACACATCACATACGTATATATTCGTCATCTCAGTTAGGTCAAGGCACTAACAGACTTCCAGTTTTTGACTATTTAGTGAATCATAGATTTATTAGAAACATTACTTTCTCTTCTCTTCTTTCTCTTTGTCATCTTCTTGCGTTTCAGTGGGAACTCAGTGAGTGAGTGCCTTTGCCTGATAGAATTAGGTCAGTGGCATGTGCATTATGCAACTAGTTTTGTGACATTCTTTGTCATGACCAAGACCCACATAATTCGAACAGCCACCAATTTTCTTTTTTTAAAATGGCCACATCTACAATATATTTACCATATACCAAGTATAAATATCCTTATGCAATCTGATATATATATATATACATGTGTGTGTATCGGGTGCGTTTGGAGTGATAAAAAGTGAAATAAAATAAGATAATTTATAAGTTCGAAATTCATACAGCAAAATAAAAAATAAATAGTTTAAAATTTTTTAAAAACTTTTAATAATTTTTAATAAATCAAACGTACTTTTATGTTACCTGGATTATTATTTTATACATCAAGATTGGTCAAATTAATCTAGAGGAAATTTAATTTCTTAAATTGGAGTATTTAAATTTTCCTAAATCCAATTTAATTGACTTGGGTTAAAAATTAAGAAAGAAAATGTTATATGAGTAATTATTAACTTTTTTTTTTTTTTAGTCTTACAACTTTTCGCCTCTTAATCTCACTTTTTAAAAAATTTAACATTTAATCTTTCTAGAGAGAGAGAGAGAAATAATTAACTCATTCAAATTCTTATGAAATATACCGGACATAATTAAAAGGAATAACATTTATCCCATTTTATCTTTTTACCAAACACACCTTTAAATTTCTTCCCCATGCATCTAGAAAAATCTTAAAGGGTTCATTTTCTAGCAAAAGAAGGAGAGAAAAAAAAAATGTGGCTTAGGTTTTACGAATCCTGGAAGTCTGGAATTGTTGAATTGGTGTTTTGTGTGATATATATATATGTATGTATCCAAGAAGACCATGATCTTGAAGGTTTTTTCTTTTCTTTTGATGGGGATACAGAAAAGGGAAAGAAATGCCCCAGACGTTTGGATTTCTCTTAAAAAACCCAGCAATTAAGCAGAGTTTTCTTGCGCTCGAAAAGTTTCTGAATTTGCTATTCCAATGCGGAAGAGCTCACCCAGTTCACGTCTGTGCTATGGATAAACACAGATGCATGCGTGGAACTCTTAGTGGTCATCTGATTATCTTCAATGTGAAGGGCTTTAACAATGTATATATATATATATATATATACGTAAAACTTCTGTAGATTTGTGTCTTACTACTTTGTGTATCTCTAACTTCCATGTTCCCTTTTTGTTTTCGGTTTTTTAGCTAGTTTGTGTCATTTTCAATATATTTACTGTACAATTAATTGGTGTTAATGACGGGCAATCTCCTGTATATATCAGCTTAATCAATTGTTGTTCACTAGCTTCTTCTGATGAGTTCTAGAACTCTCCCTTACGTTGACCAGTATAAAGAGAAATATACTTAGGTTGTACTTGGTTTGTCTGAAAAAAAAAAAAATTTAAAAACTAGTGTAAGAATGACACTAGTTTGGTAAATTTAATTAAAAGTTTGAAAAAAAAAATTAAAATTTTATGTTATTCTAGAATTTTTCTTATTAAATATTGCACGACAACACGGTAGAAATATTGTCAACAAGAATACAATGTTACTGAAAGAAGATGAGGATCTCCTACTTTACGAATACCTTAATTTAAAATTAACTATTTGATGTAATTTTAAAATAAATTAATTATTCAATACAAAAAGAAATACAATAAAAAGAGAATAACCTTTGAAAATTATTATTGATCAAAAGTTGTTTAGGAGCAAACCCTTACATCAGATTTATATGCCCAAAGAAATCCTAATTTTCTAAAGAAAATAATAAATCAATAAAAATAAAAAAATAACAAAAATTATCAAAAATAGTAAAATTCACATTAAACCCAAATATGAAAACTATAAATTAAAGAAACATGCCCCAACGTAAGTCATGGTAAAGTGATGAGTTTGGAAGGCTTAAATGATGAAATTTATCTAAAATTCGACGTAACTCAGGACAAAGCGATGAGTTTTAATCGTTAGACTGTTTCTCATCAAATCAGGTTGTTTCAAACTAATTTAGATGCCATCGGTCCAACTCCATATTTGCCTCCAACGCTCCGTAAAAATGCACCCTACATCGTCAACCCGGTTAATTCATTGCCGTGCCTTCTTTTTGAGTTTTAGAACTTGAGAGAAAAGAAGAGAGTACAACTTCCCTTGACGCCATGCATTGAATAGAAAGAGAATTGACACTCCAAAAAACAAAATGACACTGCCCTTAATTCCTTATCTGAATATCTGCTATAAATTAATAAACAGGATTTAATTAGAAAACCACCTCCTGCACATATATATCAGCCTAATCATTGGCAGTGCTTTATTTTGAGTTTTATAACTTAGAAAAGTGGGTCTCTTCTTCCTTTGACACCGGTACCTTATTCTAAATAGAAAAGAGAATGACGCTGTAAAATCATGATGTAAAGGAGGATGAGCAGAGGTGAAAATTACTGATGGTTTGGTGAATTTAGGTAGGGTCCTAACACAACTAAGCTTGGTGTGGTGCAACCAATATATTAATATTGTAGACAGAATCATTTAATGGGGGGGGGGGAGAAAAGAAAGAAAAAGAAAAAGAAGAATTGTCAGCTAGTTAGCGGTTGCTATTAACCTTTGAAGTGGAAGAATATGATTGTACCTTTCATATATATATACATATATATATATATATATATATAGGCCTCCCCGAACTACCTAGGGAAGGTCCAATTATTTAAGATAATTTCTGCATATAAATTGCATCTTGTTTCAGAGATATGTTTTAACCAAAATGGAATTCACTATTTTACAGTTTAATTTTTATTATTATTAGTATTAGTATTATTATATATTCTTTTTTGCTAGATCTCCTTGGGATATGGAAACGAAAATGAAAAAATGAAAAAAGAGATGACGGAGATGATCACTATTTTGTAATATTTATATCCAAACTAAAGAGAATCCATGCCAGCATATTGAACTTGTTTATGAATTAATGGCACAGCTGTTTGTCCTACATTGATCTTGATGTCATTCCGGAACATATATATATATATATTTATATGTCCTCATACCGAATTTGTGTCATTAATCAAAGCACAATCCGACAAATTGAGCTTTCTAGAACATCTAATCCAATGTATTTAGACATCTTTCCAAATCATGGCTAGACTTGGGGTTAGATTGAAAAGAAAAAAAAAATAGTTTTTTTTTTTTTTTAGCACTACCTAGTTTTTTAGTTTTTTTTTTTTGTTAATTTAATTTTTTTCATCTTTTATGGTTAAAAATAAATTTAAATAAAATAGGGTAATTTTAATTATTTAAAAAAAATTAAGTAACCAGAAATTAACTTTTAGTTATAAATTGCCAAACTCAATTTTATACCGTAAATTCAAACTTTTTTATGTTAGGTTTTCACATATAGCTTTAACTAAATTCTAGAATGGAAATCAAATTAGTTATAACCTATATTATTATAATAAGGGGAGAAGAGGTGTATTTAGTGAAATTCCAAGTTCAATAGAACTTTCAATTTAGTAAATTTTTTTTCCTTATTTTTATAATATCCCTAAACTCGATCCCTATAATATAATTACTTATAACTTCAATTGTATTAAAAAAGAAAAATTTTATAACTGCCACATATCTAAATAATTTGATCTTTTTATGTTTTTATTTCTCTCAAATGCCTTTAAATTATCTATTACTTTATAGTTTTTATTTTTTTTTTAAATATCTCTAATCAGTTATCATCTACTTAGACGCTCTTAATTAACTATTTGTTATTTATTATTCGAAACACTTTTCGTCGATTGTTTATAATTTTTATTTTATTTAAAATAAAACATTTAAAAAAATCTGCCTATTTCTAGTTAGCATAGAAGAATCAAGGCCAAGAAAATTGCCAAGATATACTTTTTACTATCAACTTACAAAAAATAGTTTCGTAATTGCTGGCCAGGAATAATACTTACTTTTATTAATAAAATTAGAATTTGTGAAAGGATGATGCCTTAGCCAAAAAAAAAAAAAACACATAGTTTTAAAATGATAATGATGATGATAATAATAGTGCATTTGCTTCAACATGAAATATTTCTCAAGTAACACATTTATTCATATTTTTAAAAACATATGTTCTCAAAATATGAGTTAATTTACATTCAAATGAACTCAACTTTAATTTCAAACTAGTTAGGATATGCCTCTACACCTTTCAACAGTCCATACTCTAGTTAAAAGAAAGATCACAATGTTGGTTCAATATTGACTCCTTGACTCTATTGTATAGATTGGCACAACTATTGAATAGATCTCTTCGCAATATTTGAGAAGCAAAGCTGAAGGTGTTGGATGCAAACCAAAACACAGGGATACTGACGGAGCCACAATGTGTCAAGTGTTTCAGCGTGAGCGAAGGCTTATACTGAATTTTTATTAAAACAGGCTTATACTGAATTTTTATTAAAAAAAATTATTTGACGTAAAAAAATTTATAAAAAAAATTTATTCGAAGATGAATGAGTGGATAAATGATTATTTGGTGACATATATTGAAAAAAAAGACATTAATTCGAAACCATTGATAATGAAACTATTTTGTAACATTTTTGAAATATGAAAGAACGAATGAAACTATTATAACTTATTTTGTTAATTTGAAAGCTATTTTATGTAAAAAAAAATATTTGATATTAATATATAATATTTTATATTTTATTATATTTTATACATTTATTTAGAATTTAAAATTTTACTTGTGATTTAAGTTTACGCTAACTCAAATTTTTAAGTCCACCACTACACAAGGACAATATTATGTATAAATATATTACAAATTGAAGACAGCTTTAACTGCTCAATTAAATGCATCTTCTTATATTCAAAAATGATGTAATTCTCAACCCAATAATTAGATATACTAGAATCCAGTAGCAATTGAATGTTAATGTATGGTGTTTGAGTGAGAAGCAGTTGTGAGTACTGAACAGGATTTTTTTTTCTTTTTTTTTTTTTATATATTTCAAAGAGTTAGACATTGGGACACTTCAAAAGTTAGTATGTATGTGTATATGTATGTAAAGGAACCCATTTATTTTGTGAAACCAAAAATCGAACAAAATTTGAGATGTTGATTAATAAGTTGGATGGTATCCAAATATACATTAAGGGTGAGTTTGGAGTGGTAAAAAGTAAAAAAAAAATGATATAAAATGTGATTTGGAGAAACTTTTTGTATTTGATATACACATCTCAAACCGTATTTTTTGGAGATAAATAGTAAGATTTTCATTCTAACGAATTAGATTTCCGTTTGAATTGATTCAAAATTTTGGGCAGTCATGACTTATATTACAATCCGTCCAAGTGAATTGTAAAAATCATTTGAACGGAAGTTGACCACGCGAATCCGTCGGAACGGTTTTTATGAACTCACAAAAAATAATCAAAGTGGGTGTTATTTGATAGTTTGAGAGTTTATGATGAGAATGGTAAAAAAAAATTTACTATTTGATTAATCAAATTCTAGTTATTGATTTTTTTTAAAGGTATTGATTTTTTTTTGAATTTTGAGAAAGCAAGAATGTACAAAAGTATATAGAGATTTTTAGAGATTTTTATCAAAATTTAGTGCGCCAAACACACCCTAAGAAACAATAAAGATAGATGAATGGCATCCAAGTATACGTTAAGAAACAATATAGATAGAGAGAGAGAGAGAGAGAGAGAGAGAAAGAGAGAGAGATGGTGGGGAATAAAAGAAAAGAAAAGCCAACATTAGTGGTTGTTACCTAGAAGTGAAGAAGTTGAGGTAGAAGACTTCAGTCATGGTCCTGAAACTAATGACTCAGATTCATAGAAAACATGGAAACTATTGAATCATCTGTCAAAATCAAACCAAATCAATCTGTGTGAGGGACAAATATTATGGATGAAATTAATATTAGCTGGGCAGAGACCAAAAATAACCAACCCCCATCCCTTTCAAATTTCCAAACAATTTGCATTTTTTTCATAGTGCTTTATGGATGCTGACCTGGCAATAATCTCACATGATTAGATCTCCACCGTCTATTTCCCACTCAGAGATCAATATATACCCACACCCTCACCCTTGCCTTCCCCCAGCATCCCCTGCCTTCCCCCTTCACCCAAAAGAGCATCTTCTCTCCCAGCTCACATCATCTTCTCAATCTATCTACCAAATTTCCAAAGTTCCCATTTAGCATCAACTTCAATGGCTTGCCTTGAAATCATGCAAAATAAGGTTAGTGATCTCACATCACTAAAATTTCTTCTTCTCTTATACATATACATACATACATATATATATATTCTGATCACTCTAGCCAAGTGTTATCTCCATGTCATATCTTTTGCTTTGCTACTCACCCCAAACAAACCAGTGGTGCTACCATAAATTGTCATGTCACTAATTTTTGCTCTGATTTTTTAAAAAAAATAATTTTTTCTCTGATTTTGAAATTATTCTGGGGATTTCAGGGAAAGTCCAAAGGAGGGGAAGAAAACAGAACTCTTGATGGAAGTGTTGATCTGCATGGCCGACCTGCAATCCGTGAAAGAACTGGACAATGGGTTGCTGGAATTATCATCCTCTGTGAGCCCCTCACCACCTCAAATCAAAATCTACAATATTTAATTTTTGATTTTATTTTATTTTTTTTATTTTTTTTTTTTTTTTGTTAAAAGGAGTCCAGATATCTTACTATGCTTATCTTCACATAAACTAATTTCTCAAGAAGATATGCTATTTCTTTTATTTATAAATATGTGTGTATGTATATTCACACAAACACATACTTATCTGTGCACATACATAAAATACAAGTTAAAATTTTCTGTTTTATTTCTTTGTTTTTTTTGACAAAATTTTAAATAATTTATTTCTTATAGGAATCTAATTCGTTTAATTTATTAATTTTATTTCATTTAGTTCGTATCACTCATCATTCATTTTCTTTTGTTCCTTCTTCTGGGTTGTTTGTTTGGTCTACCTAAAAGTCATATGGGTATATCTCGATTTTTTATATAATATATATATAGGCCGTGTTTAATTAATCAGAATTAATTAAAATTTATTTATTTTTACTAATTTTTTATATTTTTTTTAATAAAATTTTATCGCTTATCACTTTTATATCAAATTTTTATATGATTACTGTACTTTTAGACAAAATTTTTACCAATCAAACACTCCTATAATTATACTGAAAGGAAATAACCAAGTCTCCAGCTCTAAGTCTTTAAAAGCAGTCAAGGAATTTATGTCTATGTATATAGGTGTATATAGTTATATGTATGTATACTCACTAGTGCGTATATATATACACTTTCTCCAAATCATAAATATAATCACACGTACGTATATTCACTAGTGCGTATATACACTTTCTCCAAATCAGAAACCCAAGTTTTGTTTTGTTTCTTTTTCAAAATCTTCTTCTAGCTTGTTATTAACCTAAAAGAAAACGGAGGAAGTAGGAGAGAGAACAGCTAGAGAGCAGAAAGAAGCAATTTTTTTTTTTTGGGGGGAAGATAAAATTTGGTTGGACTGTTATTCTTTTAGAGTCGGAAGGAAGTTCGTAACCGCTATTTATAGAGCTCATTCTTTGTCTTAATTGGCAAAGAACTACAAGAAGATAAATCAGTCTAAATAAACCCTGACTAGCCAACTTAATCAAGAAAACTGTTAGATCATCTTCCACAATTAGAAGAAACACTATCCTCAAAATACATCGAACCCGAACCTTTGATATATGGTTATCCCAACGAGGACGAGGACAATATCACCATGCAAAATTTTTCAGTCTAAAAGTATTTACAAGTGTTGAAGCCTTCCCCCTAAAACGCTGGCGTGTTAGAGAGAGAAACCACTAGAGAGAGAGAGAGAGCTCTGTGTGTATCGAAGTCACTGCTACTACTGCTACCTGACGCGAGAGGGAGATGGGGAGAGAGCATGCAGCATACGTAACTGGCACGTAATCAGTGAATGGAAGTGGGTTGGTGCCACGTGTTAATTACGGCGGGGACCCCAGCTGGCCTTTTCGGTGGGAGACTTTCTGATCCGGTTCGTGGAAGTAAATGCTATACTCCTCCATACCCCGGGAAGTAAATAAATGATTTCGGTGGACTAGCTTGCTTATAAGTTTACTTTTCAATATTTTTACTAAAATATATTTTTATCTTTTGCAACCTCGTGTAATTATTTTTATAAATTTTAAAAATTAAAAAATTTTTAAAAAAATGATATTGATTTATACCATTAACAAAGGTGTGAATTGTTTTAGAAAAATGATAATGTTAGAACAATTAATATTAAGCATTAATTATTTGTATCATGTGCATTGATAATTATTAATTACTCTCTAGTATTAATATATTTTATTATTTTAGCGAAAGGAATTTTTTTCCTTTTGGGGGGGGGGGGAGGGAGTTGAATTCATGCTAAAGTCAAAAGGAAAATAACATTTTATCAAGAAGTGTTAAAAGCATTTTAATATTAACTTTTCATACTCCGGATTTGTGTAGCACGACAAAAAATGACGAAAATTAAAAAAAAAAATGTGATTTAGGGAAATTTTTGATATTTGGTACACAGTAATCAAATCACATTTTTCAGAGATAAATAGTGAAACTTTTTAATTTTTGCATCAGTTATTTGGAGAGAGAAATCATTTAAACAATTTTTGGTTTCGTCGAAATGATTTTGCTTCGGAATTTATTAAAAATAGTTAAAAAGTTTTTAAAATTTGTAGAAAAGTTACTATGATTTGTAAAATGGTATTGAGGTTTATAAAAAATTTATTGGAGTTTATAAAATTTTCTTGTGATATGTAGATATATATAAATTAATAAAAATTCCATGAAGTACAAAGAATATAAAATGTATTAGAGAATTTTAAAAATTTTCAGATGTTTTTTAAAGATTTTTAGTGTTTTTCACCTTTTTTGAAGCGCCAAACAGGCTTTACATCTCCTTTATCTCTCATAACAAATAAGCTTTTTTTGAAGTATAAAAATTTTAAAAAATGTATTTAATATTTTCTTTTCATAAATTGAAGGATTAGTTGATCTATAAGTATTCGGTTACTGGTAAATTTGAATGATTTTCTGTGGTTGTACCCAGGCCCGCCAAGCTTGGCCCAATCCGTTCCGTTTTTCATAAGCTTGAAAAATCTTTTTGCCACGATTGGTTATCCTAAGTCAGACTTGGGATTTAAACTGAGCCCTACCTGAAATATTAAAAATATATATTTTTAAAATATTTTGTGCATTTACATGTTACTTTACTTAAAATTTCTTTGAAAAAAAAAATGTCTTATTATGTCAAAGCTTGTAAAAATATATACATATATATATATATTTTGATGCTAAAAATAATTTTTAATAAATTTTAAATTATTTTTATTTAAAAATATTTTTAAAAAATAAATGATTTTCTGTGGGTGGGCTGGAATTAAACTTAAGCCCGATTTTTTTATTGGACCCAGCCCAAACCAACTGCCAACACATTTATTCCCCAGCCCGTTTCTAAACCCTACTTTGAGTGTGTGTGTGTGTGTGTGTGTGAGAGAGAGAGAGAGAGAGAGAGAGAGGCACAATTAAAACCAGCTAAAGGTAATGCTTCTAAAAAAAAATTAATTTTGGCAAAAAAAAAAATCATACAAGATGAAAAAAAAAAGTGAAAAAAAAAGGATTTTGTGGACCAAACGAAGCCTTAGAATAAAACAAATTGGTATAATGAAAATAATATTTGAGAGCAATTAGAACCCATTCTCTATGCTTTTTTTATGCTGGAAGACATGCAAACCCCTATCCCCACTAAACCACACACGCACACACCGGAAAAAAAAAAAAAAAAAGTTTTTCTCATGCTTGAATCTTCACAGTCTGAAAGTACTCGCCCTAATGATCAGAACAAGCATCTAATTCTGTGAGCTCTCTAAATCAAACAGTGAATCAAGGTCTAGCCACCCTAGCATTCTTCGGTGTTGGAGTGAACTTGGTGCTTTTCTTGACAAGAGTTCTTGGACAAGACAATGCTGAAGCTGCTAACAGTGTCAGCAAATGGACCGGAACTGTGTACATCTTCTCCCTTGTTGGGGCTTTTCTCAGTGACTCCTACTGGGGAAGATACAAAACCTGTGCCATCTTCCAAGTCATCTTTGTCATAGTAAGTAACCAAATTTGCACTCTTTTTGTTTTTTTGGATTCTTTATATCGCAGCAAAAAATTGAGCACTGACCATATATATGAACTCATTGCAGGGCTTGATATCGTTATCCATAGCATCAAACTTCTTCTTGCTCAACCCGAGAGGTTGTGGGGATCGAACAAAACAATGTGGGTCTCATCCC
Source organism: Vitellaria paradoxa (assembly GCA_019916065.1). Lineage (NCBI taxonomy): Eukaryota > Viridiplantae > Streptophyta > Magnoliopsida > Ericales > Sapotaceae > Vitellaria > Vitellaria paradoxa. Next base: position 8,301,438 of record CM034242.1, read on the forward strand.
AGCTGGGAGATTGGGTTGTTCTATCTGTCTATCTACATGATTGCTCTCGGAAATGGCGGGTACCAGCCTAACATTGCCACGTTCGGGGCTGACCAATTCGACGAAGAGCATCCGAAAGAAGGGTACTCGAAAGTGTCTTTCTTCAGCTATTTCTACCTCGCATTGAACCTGGGTTCACTCTTCTCTAACACCATACTAGGGTACTTTGAGGATGAGGGAATGTGGGCTCTCGGGTTTTGGGTCTCTGCTGGATCAGCTTTTGCTGCACTAGTGCTGTTTTTAGTAGGTACCCCAAGGTACAGGCACTTTAAGCCCACCGGCAACCCTTTTTCCAGGTTTTGTCAGGTGATAGTAGCTGCAGCAAGGAAATGGAAGGTTGAGATGCCACTGGGTGAAAAGAACTTGTATGAAGCGAATGAAGATGAGAGCCCTGTGGGTGGTGGCAGAAAGATGCTTCATACTGATGGATTCAAGTAAGTAAAAAAGCATTCGATGAACTCATACTATCTTCATTTATGAAATATGATCCATCCATGCTTATTTTGTGTCAAATCTAATTGTGCAGATTTCTAGATAAAGCAGCATTCATTAGCTCAAGAGAGCTAGACAGCCAGAAGCAGGGCAGCCTGCACGCCCCGTGGCACCTGTGCCCAATTTCACAGGTTGAAGAGGTGAAATGTGTGCTGAGATTGTTGCCAATTTGGCTCTGCACCATAATATACTCGGTGGTGTTCACCCAAATGGCTTCGCTCTTTGTTGAGCAAGGCGCAGCGATGAAGAGTACGGTTTCAAACTTCCGAATCCCTCCAGCCAGCATGTCCAGCTTTGACATCCTCAGCGTAGCACTCTTCATTTTTGTCTACCGACAAGTGCTGGATCCACTAGTGAGCAGAATCAAGAAAACAGACTCTAAAGGGCTTACTGAGCTTCAAAGGATGGGAATTGGACTTGTCATAGCAATAATGGCTATGGTTTCAGCTGGAATTGTGGAGTGCTACAGGCTCAAGTATGCCCGAAAAGACTGCCTTCATTGTGAGGGCTCAAGCTCATTGAGCATCTTCTGGCAGGTCCCTCAGTATGCATTCATAGGAGCCTCTGAAGTGTTCATGTATGTTGGCCAGCTCGAATTCTTCAACGCACAAGCACCAGATGGCTTGAAGAGCTTTGGAAGCGCGCTTTGCATGACATCAATCTCACTGGGAAACTATGTCAGTAGCTTGCTTGTGACCATGGTCATGAAGATATCGACCGAAGGCCACATGGCTGGATGGATCCCGGGAAATCTGAACAGGGGTCATCTGGACAGGTTCTACTTCCTCCTGGCGGGCTTGACAACTGCAGATTTAGTCGTATACATTGCTTGCGCAAAGTGGTACAAAAGCATCAAACTCGAAGGTAAATGTGGAGAAAATTCTGACGAAGATGACCTTTCTGATGTATGAGATGAAATGCCGGTCCTGTGTTGGGGCCATACCTGTAAGAATATATAAATAAGGGGGGAGAAGATAAGCTCGTTACAGACAGCTTTGCACAGACTAAGTTCGAGGAAAGCAGGCAGTTTTCTCTAATTCTAGAAAAGCTTGCTCGATGGGTTTGGTCTGTCAATAGGATGCTAGGAGAGGTGGGTTCCATTTGATTTAATGTTCTTTCAGATCTTCCCTTGTCATTTTTATTTGTTGGTTCTGTAGTAAGATATCCATAGAACTAAGTGTTTGTAGGCAATCAAATGTGACTAAATTGCCTCCTCCAAGTAGTCCTGTGTCTGTGCTGTACTCTTGGACACTTAAAATGGAATCCTTTTCCCCTAAATTTCATCATGTTTTGTAATTGAGCAATCTTTATCTTCCTTTCTCCCTCAGGAAAGGCACTGTTAAATTGGTAAGCCAGAGCATATAGTTTTCAGGTCTGTGTGAATGTGCCAATTCAAACTCTTTACCATTCGGGGGAAAAAAATTAATAAGAGAGAGAGAGAGAGAGAGTTCAAACTCTTCAATTAAAAGGACAGAAATTTTTAAGATGTGATTCTGGTCCATGTGGCTGTGTGTTACTGATCATAAACCATATAACTGAAAGGAATTAACTAAGAAGATGCTGCAAATAGAGGATTAAGAAATCAACATTCAATGCTACAACTTCAGAAGCTTATTCTCTAGAAATGAACAAAGTAATCAACCTTCTAGGAAGCATATTCATTAACAATATGTAAGAATTGAACTTGACCACCAAGGGTGGTAGCTGAGTTGGCAAAGGTGGGGTAGTATCATGGTGAAAGTTCAAAAGTCTAGTGCAGCGCTCAAAGTCAACTTGCATCCTTGGCTGAGGCTAGGTACAAATTTTTAACTCATCTCTGCAGGGAGCCTAGAGCGGTGGAGAGTTATTATGGTCACACCCAGATAAGGTAGCTAATCTGATTGCCCCCCTCCCACCGTTTTTGCAGAGCCAAAAGAAAAAAAAAAAAAAAAAAGTAGGAATTGAATTGGAGTAGTGTTTGGACCCAAAAATCTGCCAAAGGAAAATATTGATGAACATCAATTTAGTTCTCATTTGTTTGCATTGAAAATCCGCGACAATCATTGGTTAGTCCAGTTCTCATAGCAAGAAAAATGAATATTGCCAATGGATCTAAGAGCTAATGTTGCCAGGAAGTAAATCGGCCTAAACAAGGCCTTATTCGGAAATTGCTCGCATTGATTTATCATATTGGAAAAAGTTGGCTGATATTTTATTAATTGGCCAAGACTTACTTTGGCCATTAAGGAATATTTGGAGCCAAAATTCGAAGAAGTTGGAAATGTAGTAGGAAGTTACTGGCATTTGCCATCACTCAATGAAGTTATAAACTAACGGGAAGTTATTAGAAGTTATAGGTAGTGTGAGGTTACAGGTTGGTTATTTCCGATAACTATAAATACATATGAAAGCAGTCAAAGACAAGGGATCGGCACCAGCATCAACACGACACATCTTTTTTAATTATTTTTTTCTCTTTCGATTCTGGCCACTGCGTGGCTATTTTATCTTTAGTTGTAATTTTTATTTTAATGCAATGGATTTCAATTTCTTTATTTACTCGCATTTAATTTCCTTTAGTTCAGTAGCTTAGTTTCCTAAGTGACAACCCGATTTGGATCTATAATTTCACTATATCCCTATCAGTATTTTCACGGAGGAATCAGTAAAGTTAAAATTCTTGCGGCAAGGCAATGGCAACTCGCACCGTCTAAATTTTAATATGCTTATCATCTAAATCCATGTGACTTTGACACACCCACACAAAATGGTTCTAAAACCGTGAGTTGTTTGGCGGTTAATTTTTTAGCACAAATAAACAGTTTGCCAAATAGCTCAATAAGCAACTATCCAAGCCAAAAAAAAAAAAATAACTACTAGCTCCAAGTTCTTTAGTCAGCTGAATGCAATTCTGGCAAGTATCCTGGTGAAGAAGGTCAAATCTAAATGAGGAAAAATAGCAGCAAGGGAATGTGTCCCATTACTCTCTATAACAATAAAGCATCATTGTCAATTAAATATGACCTAAAATATATAGTTCCTCTAAAGGGGAATCATGAACTGAAAGGAGTCCTGTTTTTATTTTCATTTTTTATTTTTATTTTTATTTTTTTTTCAGATTTCTCAAAAATATGGACATGGTATTTGCTAGAGTAGCAATGGAAAATTTTGTGACGGATTGCTCCTATGATAAGGCCTTGAAGAAATTCGTGAAGAAAAGCAAACTCCACAAAGACAACCTACAAATCATTAAATTCCGTTTCAACTAAATAGGGTTCCGATTGTAATTTCACCCTCCACATTGTCACCAATTCATCTCAGGGATCAATGCAATCCTAAGAGGTTCCTAAAAGTTTGATTTTAAATGCTTGTGTAATCCATTCAAGGACAAAAATTGGATACAATGAACTTCGCAGCTGCAGTAATAATATAGTGGTTCTAGAGATGTAATGCAAATCTTGCTAAGAGAATATCATAAACTATGCAAAGCAAAGAACAATCTTTTTTTAATATGTTTCAAATATCTTTGGCACGGTATTGTGGTGGCATTGGCAACTTCAACTGACTACCGAGAAATCTTAGGGTGTGCTTGGCAGTTTTATAGTAAGGGTTTGACATGTTTTTAAAGTATGGTATTTGAGGTGTTTAAATGGTATGGGTTATGAGATATTCAAGGATTTAAAAATAATTGAACCATGCGTGGAAGTTTATTTTTAAATAGGTTCTAAGATATTTATTAATATGTATAATAACACATATACCCTTATTTATTCATTAAAGCAGTAAGCACTACAACAACTATTAGCATTGGGCTCGTATATATAAAACAATATATTATGATATATATTTAAGTAAAAAAAAAAAAGTCTTCCAAAAATAATAGTTCAAATAAGTCACAGCCTTATCATAGATCATCCAAAATATAATATATTTAAAATATTTATTCAAATAAGTCAAATTCAAATTATAGATTATCAAAAGTATTAGTATAAATAAATCAAATTTAAAGTATGGACCATCCAAAATTCTCTTACCTCCAAGTTGCAACAATGTGAAATTGGGAATATGAGTAATATAGTTATGTTAAAAAAAGTTAAATTTAGATTTTAATATTTTAACAATGGTATTACTGTCCAAAATTTTATGAACCTCTGAAAATCAAATTAGAGTATTTAAAAAAATTAAAACAACACTTACTCATAGATTATGAGGTGTGCTCCAAAACCGATTACTAGAAACTCGTTTGTATGAACATCTCATAAACTATACTTTAAAAACCCTCAAAATCTATGAACTTTTTACTCCCAAGCACATCCTTAAATTCTTAAAAATTCATTCATCCAAACATATGCAAGCAACTGATAACAAAATGTTAGGGAACAAGCATTGTTGTGGGGTTAGAATGCATCCGTCTATCAGACAACGCCTCAAATCCATCAAATTTGTCCACTCCCCCTTCCCCCCCCCCCAAAAAAACCCCCCAAAATTAGTACTCTTGGATTCATCTGATACCAAATTCCATTTAAAAAAAAAAAAAAAAACGAGAGAGAGCCGTTTTATGGAAATTGTGCAATTTTCAAGAATTTCTCCCCTTAAATGGAATGAAAAAAGAGTTATATAGAGTAATATAAAACGACGAACTCACAGAGGCATTAAGAGTACCGTTCTGGCCTTCTGGGACGACACTCACAGAGGCATTAAGAGTACCGTTCTGGCCTTCTGGGACGACACCGTATCAACTCGGCGATGTTCATCGAACCAACGGCCTAAAACTTCCTTGCGCAGCCATCTTTTCCGGCATCTCTAACCAGGGAAATAATCGTTCAGGTGATGGGTCGGTGAGAATCGCATCAGATTAATCCTCCGGTTGGTTTGGGTGGAAAAAGGTAGTGAGAAAATGACGAACAAATTTTTCTTGTTTATAAGCGTAAAGAAAGTAAAAGCAAGAAATTTAAAGAACATGAATCGGTATCGGTTTCAGACTAATTTCAGGTGGAGAATCGGAGATTAGATGTTTTACCATGTAAATATTTGAGGTGTCTGGTAAAAAGGAGTATATTAAGCTGGTAAAAAATAGAGCCTTGTAATTTGCACAATTAGTTAAAAAAATTTAAATTTTATAATAATTTATAAAATTTTGTACAATTTCAAACGGGACACCACTTTTCTCTCTCTCACTGTCCCGCTTCACCCTTGAAATTTAAATTTAAAACATACACAGAGGGTGCGTTTGGTTTGAATGGAAATATTTTTTTTTTTTTAATTTTTGTTAACACACTTTGAAAATTTTATGTGCTCACTAAAAACTTATAAAAATTAAAAATTAGAAAAAATTTAAGAAAGTTACAAAAAAAAATTAAAGAATATTTGATAAAAATTAGAGAAAATTAAGTTGGTAAAAGTTAAAAAAAAAAGTTGAAGAATATGCTTGATAAATAATGAAAAAAGTTAGTCAATGATAAAAAGTAAGCTAAATTAGTGCTTGACAAACGGGGCCTCAATTCTTTAATTAGTGGAAAAGGGTAAATTTGGCATAATATTTCAAATCTATTACTGATTTTATTAGTTGGTGTATTATTTTTTATTCAAATCTTAATAACAGACTAATAGAACGAACAAGTGTCAATAATATTTCAAAATGAAAAAGATTCAAAATAAGATGGGGTCAATATAAATTTTAAATGTTGGAGAATGATAAATATAATTGTTTAAATATTAAGACGAGGTATTTGTGATTTATCAAAAATAAAATCAATGGTACATTAATTTAATATCTACAAAATATTTATTTATTTATAAAGGGGGTTAAGAACTTGAAGTTCGAGCCAAAGCTTTTATAATTTTTTTTCCTATCAAATACTAATAAATCAAACCGTTACATTTGAATTAATAAGTGGATGAGAAATAATAAATACACTTTACTTTTAATATTTGATACTTCATTTTCTCTCACAATTAATAGTGATTTTTGAAGTAACCCCAAGGGGTTAGATTAGATGGGATGGTCTTGGACTGGGACTTAAGGGCTTATCACCCCAAGGTCTCAAGTTCAAGTCTCCTCGCTAGCAAAACTTGGGGCCAGCCTCCCGGGCGCAAAGTGTAGTAAAGGTTGGTAGGACGGGGCTCCTTGGCTGGACGAACCGTATCCAGTTCTTGGGTGTGGATCCGACTTCCCGCCGCTACGCGAGTTCGCGATTTACCGCTATACATGTTGAGGGGCCGGTATGTGTGGCACAAACCAAAAGAGATTCACTCTCAAGGTCAAATCATTTTTAATAGTGATTTTTGAAGTATAAGAGATTAAAAATTGAGGGCATTTATTATTACCCTTAGTAGATTCAAGCTTTAAAAATATTTCCCAAATATAAATCTAATACATACTTCGTTTAAAGTGATAAAAAATTTTAAAAAACGATGAAAAATACTGAAAAATTTTAAAAATTACTCACTTTTTATTTCACTGCAAGAATTAAAAACCTACAACTTATCTTATTTTATCTCATTTTATCTTACTATTTGCCACTTCAAACACATTTATTATCAAAATTTTCTATTTTATCCTAACATATTTTAAAAAATAAATTATATTTGTTTGTCTTCAGTATTTAAATTATTATACTTATAATATTTAAGAATTTAAAAACTCCAATTACGTCTCATATTTTAAAATGTTATTAATATTATCTCATTTACATTAAATCAATTATTAAAACTCAACCTAAAATGTTGAATAAATTAAAATTTTAAGTGTTTTTTAATTTTAAATTTATTTATTAAATTACTCAATTTTTAATAAAATTCATATTAAAATTAACAAAATTATATTTAAAAAATTCTCTTTAAAATGTCATAGATCTTTTAATTTTAAATTAAAAATATAAATACAAATTTACGACTTCCTTTGAAACTCAACTTTATTCTCACGTTGTCCCTTACGCGCACTGCAAGGGCTACAAAGATTGACAATTAAAAAAGGAAATCAAATTTCTTTTTATTTACTTTTTTTTTATCTTTCTTAATTTTGTTTTTATATTTTTTATAAGTTTGCGTGAGCCAATCAAAAACTCTCCTCGGGTTCTTCTCATCCTCCACCTCACCTCCGGAAACGTGGAGGCGAGACTGGGTGGGGGTATTCGGTTTCCAAATTAGGGGGGAGAAATCTAAAGTGAGAGAAAGATGAAACTTTCTCTGAAAGTCCAAGATCATCATCCTCGGAACCCACAATCGCACCGCCAGAACCACCTCCATAGCCCGCTCCTCCTCCGCGCCAAAGTCCCCGTAACCGTCTTCGGCCTCCCCTTCCTCTCCGGCGTCGCCGCCACCGACCCCGCCGACATCTCCTTTTCTCTCCGCACCAATTTCCCCTCCGGCCCTTCCCTCCAATTCTCCTACACCCCCACCTCCGCCGGCGGCGCCACTTCACCTCTCGCCCTCACTCTCAAATCTGGCGTTAGCCTCTTCGGCTCCCCGCACAAATCCCCCCTCATCGTCTCTGCACAATTCACTGTCTCCCCTCAAAACCCTAACCTTAACCCCACCTTCTCTCTCCAAATCAAGCCTCAATTGGGCGACTTCTTTCTCCGGAAAACCACCTATTCCTCCCGGAACCCTAACCCCAAACCCGATGGCGAGGTCAGTTCAATGGGGTTTGTACCACTGGAGAGGCCATTGGCCTGGAAGGACTTGACCATGGAGTCTTCGTACAAAGACTCACTTTTATCAGGAATTGCTGTGACAGCAAAGACCGCATTGCCGGTGACAAAGCACGTGGCGGTGAATTTCCGGTGGGGTGTCAATTTTCCGGCCGACATTAAGAAACAACTGCCCTTTTTGACTGTGAATAAGATTGGTATAGAGAGGGTTTACAGGGTGAAGGAATTGGAGGTGAAGAATACTGAAGGCAATGTGGGTGATCTGAAGCTATTGAAAGGCTTGTTTCTTTCTATGGGAACAGAATTGGAGGTTTTGCAGAAGGAGAACAGAGAGATAAGGCAGAGCTTGAAAGAGTTGAGATCCCTAATGCTTCAGGGGCAGGGATGGAGTTATGATCAAGGGCAAAGTGATGGTGGTGTTGTGAAGAAGGGTTCACCTTTGATTGAGAATTCTGGTGAATCTGGACAGTGGAAGAGCAAGAAGAGCAGCGGTGAAGAGAATGGGTGGAAACAATCAAAGAAGAACATGAATCGGGCAAGTGATGTAGAGAGTGAATTGCAGAGAACTATAAAGGCGGCTTCGTCTTAATAAGGTTTGAATTTATACGTGCCATTTCCAAGTTCCTTTATCATCATTGCATTGTGTTTTTGTATGTAAATATGAAGTTGTTTGAAGCAAGGATTTTCCTAAAAGGGCTGGGGATTTTGTTTTGCTGTTTAAATGACAAGGAGAAAACTTGCAGATGTGTTTGTGGTGGGTATGCCAGCTTTGTTGCTAGAGTTTTTGCTGTAGTGATATCAAGTTTTTGGAAGCGTTGGAAAATTGTGCTTTGCTTTGACAATAAACACCAAGCACGTTGCAAGGAAATGTCAGATGTAAACAACATTTCCCGGAGCCCTCAATAAGTATTGTGTACTGAGTTGTGATTCATTTGTTTATTAATTATTATTATTATTATTTTATTATTATTAATTTTTTTTTTTTTTTTTGGGGGAGTTTGTTGGGAGTGAGATTGATTGAGGTTACATGTAGAAAGCTTTAGGACAATAAAGGAGAGTAATGCAAATTTAAAGAATGTTGCTATCTCAATCGACTCAAGAGTTCCCAATTTATGCTTCTGTCTCTAGCTTTCTTGTGTGGCTTCGTTTATCCTGAGCGACCCCTCTCCATTATTTAAAAAATGTTCCATTCCTTGAATGCATTAATTCAGACAGTAACACACCCTGCTGGTGCCTTGTTTCTTTGCACCATTCTGTTACTTCGGAGATTATTGGAGAAAGAAGAAGGCACTTTGCCAAAACAAAGTCTGATGTCTTTTCTGCTAGTTATCAAAATTTCTGATCCGAGACTTTTGCTCTGTTTGGAGTAATTTTTTTCCTTCAAATTTTAACAAATATCTTAAAAATTTAAAATTTTTACTCGTTATACAAATTACGAAAAACTAAAGGAGTGCTCGTCTTTAGACACTTATATTATATCTAAAAAAGAGGATGAAAAACCTAAAGAAGTTATAGCAGAAGAACGAATCATGCTTGGACTTTGGTATAATTTGTTTATAATGACAAAATTTTTCAAAAGTATGTCAAATATATATATATATATATATGGCTACAAATGGGAAGAGATTATATGTATCTTTTGTTTTATTAATATTTAAAGTAACAGATGATTAAAAAGATTAAGCATTGAATTTTTGAAAAAAAAAATTAGTTAAATGGAAGTTGATGTTTCGTCAAAGACAGTAATTTATCTCAATAAATATTATGAAAATTTTTAAAAAGAGTTTGAATTAAAAGCTATTGTCTTTGTTGAAGATATCAGAGCTAGTTGATTATTAGAAGAATATAGACGAATAAACCTAATATAATGTAAAGAATATAATGGAAGATTTACAAATGTTAAAGACGGAAATGCAGTGGACTAACCAGGAACATTATCAAAAAAAGAAAGAACAAACTTTTCAGAGAGGGTCATGTACGATTACAACATTATCTAGCACGTGTCAGATTTCATATGAAAGGATCAGGTTTAATAAAAAAAGAGATTTCATAGTTGTTGTACTATTTTTGTTTTTTTTTTTTCCTTTTATATCTTATTTTTTCCTTGTCTTTTATTTTACTGTGTGTTAAGTTCAGAATTTGAAATTTGAACTTTTAGGCCTATAAATAGGATTCATTTGTAAGAAATGGGTATAAAAAAAAATTCTTCTTTTCTTTCTCTGTATTTGAGTTTTTTTCTCTGTAATATTTTTTTGATGTAATATTAGTTCAGTAATAAAAGTTTGAGTGTTTAAATAATAGATGAATAATGTTTTGAATGTTATAATAACAATTAATGAAAGTTCTGAGTGTTTATTGAATTGGTATTATCTAGATGACATATTTATAGAATATTTACTCTATAAATATATGTTTTTTAGTTATTAGAAACTATTATGATTATTTTATAATTTTAATATAATTTTTACTTATTTTTAATAATTTTGGAATTATAAAATATATAAATGAATACAAACTGAAGTATCAGGAGGTTTCAATGAAATAGACCCTTAAAATGAAATTGTAACATTCATCAATTGAACGCATTTGGTGTTGGGAGTGGCCCGCATATACTACAAAGAAAGTGTTGGTGCATGTACAGTGACCTCTACTATGTTACTGGACTGCTTGAGCATAATTAAACAAGGAAAATGACCAGCGATTGTTCCATATATACTATTTACTGGTTTGAAGGAAAAACAAGATCAAGAATTCAAAAAACAGCATAGGAATTGAAGAACATGAAATTTAAGATAATAAATAATATTTAAAAATAATAAAGTATTTTGTAAAAAATTATTGAAGCTGATCTCAGACAATTTTTTTTATTCTTGACCTAATTTTAAAACAGGACCTAAGTTTTTCTCAATCCATTTCATTTAATCTATAAATAGGCATGTAAAGAGGATCAGATTAATCTTGATCCGACTTAATTTTATTTTTATTAATTTTTTTATTTACACTGCATCAACATGGATACTAATAAATATGAGTATTTTTATAATCAGGAGAGTGGAGACTTAATTACTTTTTTCATTTATAATTAAAAATTCTTAATGCATACGAATTTATAATAATTATTGATAGAATTTATATTTACTTTTACGACTAGTTGATTAATTATTTTATTTTAAGTTATAATTAATTTATTTTAAAAAGTTAGAAAAATATTTTAAAAAATATTGAAAAGAGTTTTTTTATAAAAATATTCCTTAAATTATTTCTCTTTTTTTTTTTTATTTCATTCTCAAATTATCAAATGACTTATTATATATTCGAACTATCCAATTCTGTTTTATTTGATCTGAACACTAATTTCATCTATTAAAATTAACAGAAAAATTGTCATGTGCGAGTCATGTGACTTTTTTCGTCCCACCCCAGATGCATAATAGTCAACCCATGTCTATTTTTGTCACGCCCCCGAAATCCTAAGGTCCCGAGGGATGAGTTTAGAATGAAAACTTATTACACTTGATTTACTATAATCCTGTCATTTATAGTTTCAGAGTTTCTGCCCATTTGTTCCATTTATATAGTCAATAAAACTGATTACTTTCATAACAAATCATATACCCAATTAGAATTAAAATTGGATAACATAACCCATACTCATTTATAAAGCAGTATTTTTACATACATTAAATTTTAGAGGCCATTACATAAAAAAAAAATTATTTAATACATCTATAAGATTTAGTAGATATGCCAGTTCTTCTAGGTCTCGGGGTTTGTACCTGCAACACAATCTGTAAGGATGTGAGCACCAAGCCACATGTGCTCACAATGTATAGATAAATACTTTTTATAATACCTTTTTAAGAATTATGTAAAACAATTAATGTAGCAAGAAATTATCAAATGCGTCAATACGTAGCAGAATAAGACACATCATTCGTAACTTTTAGTTCCCTTGTCAATCTTTATTTATTTATTATTTTCTTTTCCCAAGGTGGAGAAGGATACTCTGCAAGACTGTCCCACAACCACAGTGGTAGTCCAAAACTATCGCCAATTCGTATAATTATACGGGTCGCGAAGCACTCCTGCGTCGTCGTTTAAGGATCCGATTCTAAAGACCACGATGAGCCTTTACCACATTCGTCGTCGTTTTGGATTACTAGTCCATGGACATGATTTGCCCGACCCTGCGCAGGTTTAGGGTCTTTCAACCCAATGGTATCTCTTGACCCTCCCTATTTTTATATAGTACCCTCACTTTCCTCACAAAAATCAACATTTTCTTAGATTTTTCCTTTACGTTGTTAAAGCTTAGCAACAACATCCATGAGTGTGTATCAACTTCCACAATTTCACATTTTCATTTTATCATCCGTTTCACAATAACCATATATTCAGCACATTCCAATATATTATAGTATGTCTTGGCATTGAATAAAAAATTTCATCAATATAATCATAATTTCAATGCCACTAAAAATATAGTTATCAACTTAATAATAATATAAATTAACCTCACAATTATTTTCTATCAATAAACATTACAAAAACTATAAATAATACATTAATTTCCCTACTTCGTTTCTTTGTTAGAATAGTGGGGATTTGCCATATGTACACACCGAACCACCTTTTCAAAATTGGACAGCGCAGGCGCGTGAGGAATAAATTTAATTAAAAGGCTTAGAAGTTAATTTGGGTTAAAAAATTAACCTTTCTTCCTTCCTCTCTCTTTTTCCTTCTCTTTTTCCTTTCCTCCCCTTTTTTCTTCTTTCCTCTCGGTTTTCTTATTTTTTTTTCCTTCTCAGCTTGGTGTGTCCCACGGCATCCCCCTTTCCCATATATATATATGTGTGTGTGTGTGTGAAAAGCCCCACATGTGGGGCATTTTGAATGGCCCACTTGCCCCCTAGGATGAAACTTCATTATGGTGCCATTTGCAGACATAGCTTGTTGGCAAAACAATATGGCACCACGTGCATATGGCCAAATGGAAGCCTTGGTCACCAAGGTAAAGGAGACTTACAAGTCTTTGCTGCCGAGGATTGTTGCCAAGTGCTCGGGCATGATCACTTTTTTTTTTTTTTTTGTTCTCTTTTTTTTTTTTGAATCGTCACAATTTCTCTCATTTGGCATCAAAAATTGTATGTTTTTAAATATAAATTATTAAAAATATACTTTTATTAATTATAATTTTATGAATTTATTTCAAATTTTAAATCTATGTTTTAGATAGAATATTTTGTTTTAAAATATATTTTTTAAATTTAAAATTATAGTTTATATTCATGATTTTATAATTTTAAATATATCTTTTTAATTCGGATATATTTAAATTATATAATTAACTAATATATTTAGATAAATACCATAAACAAAGATAACTAAACTATTAGTAAGTAAATTATTTTTAATCACATGATAATCATATGTATTAGTTAATGATATAATTTAAATAGATCCGAATTACAAAGATATATTTAGAATTATAAAATCATGAATATAAATTATAATTTTAAATTCAAAGCTATTTAAATTATTAAATTTTAATAATTTTAAATTTTAAAAATCGACATAAATTTTAAATTATAATTTATATTCATATATTTTAAAACAAAACATTTTATCTAACGCATATATTTAAAATTTAAAATAAATTCATAAAATTATAGCTAGTAAAAATATATCTTTAATAATTTATATTTAAAAATACACATTTTTTTGGTGCCAAATAGAAGGAATAGATATAGATTGATCATTATACCCCTAGGGATGGGGTAAAAAATGTCACGTGACCCACACATGATAATTGTTCCGTTACCTTTATTGATGGAGTTAATGTTTGGACTGAATAAAATAGAATTGGATAGTTTGAGAATATAATAAGGGTCTGTTTGGCACAACAAAAAACTCTAAAAATCTTTAAAATTTTCTAACACATTTTGTACTCCTCATATTTGGTGAAATTTTTGTAAATTTATATATATCTACATATCCTAACAAATTTTTTCAAATCTTAATAAACTTTTTACAAATCCTAATAATATTCCACAAACCCCAATAACTTTTCTATAAATCCCTAAAAATTCTTAACTACTTTCAATAAATTCTAATAGAAAACGTTCCAACGGAATCAAAAAATCATTCGAACGTTTCTCTTTCTAAGAAGCTGACACAAATATCAAAAAGTTTTATTATTCATATCTGAAAAACATAGTTTGATGACTCGCGCCAAATGTGAAAAAAGTTTCTCAAATCACATTTTTTACTATTTTTTGTTATTTTTCACCTCTCCAAATGGACCTTAAGTGCATTTGATAGATTAAGAATGAAATAAAAAGTAGATGAATAGTTTGAAAGATATTTTTATTAAAAAAACTCTATTAAAAATATATATAAAGTTAGGATTAAAGTCAAATATGCCTAGCGCAACCCAATTTTCACAAGCACAATTAAGGTTAGAGATAAATTCTGAAAAACATAAATGACTTACGTTAAATGTCAAAAAAGTTTCTCAAATCACAATTTTCACTATTTTTTGTTAGTTTTCACCGCTTCAAAATGGACCTTAAGTGCGTTTAATAGATTAAGAGTGCGTTTGGCGCACCAAAAAGTGAGAAAAAATGAGATAAAATGTGGTTTAGGGAAACTTTTTGTGTTTGGTGCACACTGCTCAAACTACATTTTTTGGAGATGAATAGCAAAATTTCGTTTTGACAGATTGGATTTTCGTTTGGATGGATTCAAAATTTTAGGCAGTCATAATTTATTTACGCTACAATCCGTCCAAATGGATTGTAGAAACCGTTTGGACGAAAGTTGGCCGCGTGATTCTATCAGAATGGTTTCTATAATCCATTAGAACGATTTTAAAAATGTAACAAAAAATAATTAAAGTGGGTGTCATTTGGTAGCTTAGGAGTTCATAGTGAGAATAACGAAAAAATTTTTACTATTTGACTAACCGAATTCTAATTATCTACTTTTCTTAGAAAGATATTGAACGTTTTTTGAATTTTAAGAAGGTATGAATGTGTAAAATTTTATAGAGATTTTTAGAAAATTTCATTAAACTTTGGTGCAGCAAACGCATCCTAAGGATGAAATAAAAAGTAAATGGATAATTTGAAAGATATTTTTATTAAAAAAACTCTATTAAAAGTATATATAAAGTTAAGATCAAAGTTAAATATGCTTAGTGCAACCCCCTTTTCACAAGCACAATTAAGGCCAGAGATAAATTCTAAAAAATACACTTTGATGACTTATGCCAAATGTTAAAAAAGTTTCTTAAATTACATTTTTCACTATTTTTTTTTTATTTTTCACCTCTCTAAATGGACATTAAGTGTGTTTGATAAATTAAGAATGAAATAAAAAGTAGATGGATAATTTGAAAGATATTTTTGTTAAAAAAATTATATTAAAAATATATATAAAGTTAAGATCAAAGTCAAATATGTCTAGTGCAACCCAATTTTCACAAGCATAATTAAGGTTGGAGATAAATTGGATCAAATGGACCCTATTTTCAAATCAAAAATTTTAAAATTAGTGTAAAAGTAAACACGTAATTAAATTTAATTTAAAAAAAATAAAATTTTGCAAATTTTAAGAATTTTATAAAAATTCTGCAACTCGAAACAGAGCCTGTATGCCTGTGCACGACAAATCAAAATCCTAATTTACAAAGTGCGGGTTGGTACAATCCTGTGCTCCACACTCTACGTCTTGCCACGTCTTGCCATAGTTTTCAGTTTTTACCGATTCTCCCCAAACTTATATTAAAATACCTTATTGCCAGGGAAACTTTCTGCATTTTCATATATCGCGATCGGTCGCAGTGCGGTGCCCATCGTTCTCATCATCAGCATTTTGCGCCAGGCAAATTGAGAAAATGGCAACGACTTCGACTTCGACAGCTGGATCAGGCGGCGGCGGAAGAGCTGCAAGCAGCAGAGAAGGGTCAGCGAAAGCGATGGTGGCTGATCAAATCTCTCAGGCTGTTCAATCCACCTCCAATCTCCTCCACCTCATGCAACAGTCCTCTCCTTCCCAGGCACCTCTCTCTCTCTCTCTCTCTCTCTACAGATATATGTGTATTGACGTTTACGAACCATCAGCTCAATTCTATCGCCCGAGTCATTCTTGAAGAAATCGTGACCATTTGATTTTTGCGCTGATTCTATTCATCTTGCTGTATTACTTTATATTGATTGGAAAAATGATGCATAATGACTCCAATGCTATTTCTCAGAAAAAAAAAAGTGGAAATTTTTTGTTTTCACAAGCTCTGGAATTGCTCCTTGAAACTAATATTGCAGTTAGGGTTTTGCTTAGGGTCAGGTCACATGGCTAATGCCATGGAAGAGTGTTGTGTTTATTTGTGAGGAAAAAAGTTGTTTCTCTTGATGGCATTTCGTTGTAGTGTGAACAATTGATTAAATGGTGAAGTCTGATTTCTTGTAAAATTACAAGGTGAATTGTTTGGGGTTTCAAGTTTTATACAACTGAAAGCTTTTTTACCAGCCACATATGTGTGTACCAAAAGTCATCATACCTGTGTTGTGCATTCCTTAAGTGAATTGCTCTTTCTCACTATCGTGTTTCTTGACTTGGGAACCTTTAGTCCAGACAAGTACTCATAGAAAAACAGTCGATTTGTAATTTGGATGTTGAATTCAGTAGGCTGCCTTAATACCATGACCATATCTAATCTGTTTGCAGGCCCACTTAACAAAGCTTCCAAAGAACCTTTTGGCTAAAGCTTCTACTATTAAGAACACTGAGCAAGTATGTAGTTCCTCTGAATCATGACGAGCATCAATGAAGGATGCCTCTTGTAAGCGATCCCCTGATGATCTCGTTGTCTTTGACTTATGTGTTGCAGGCATTAGAGCAGATGCCTCGGGTAATTTCATCTCTGGATGCGTACATGGAAAATGGATTAAAAAGGTTACTTTTCTGCATGCATTTGTCATGTAATACTAATTTTTATCCTTTTATCATATAATACCAAACCATACATTGGTATCTTTTCCCTCAAAGAGGGAGGGAAAGAGAGCGAGAGATAGAGAGGGGGGTTTGTATGAAGATAAATAAGACCCAAAAATATGAAAATTGTGCAAAAATATATGCTGACATATATGTGAAATTAGAATGCACCACGTGAAAATTTAAAGCACATCCTGGAAATTATTTTGCCTTGATGCAGCCTTGTTAGAAAACTGACGTAGGTGAATAATTAGGTGAGAATCCTTTGTGCCTTCATTTATGTCTTTGTATGGATGATGAAATTAGATTTGGACCTGAGAGTGATTAATGATTCTGTTCCCTTTAATTCGTTGTTCTTCTTTCTCTTAGCTTTTGGATGCTATCCACATTCAAGTCCTTTTTTCTCCCAAGGAGAAGTATCTTTTTTTTTTTAAATAAATCAAAAGTAAAAATATGACATGCATAGCGTGAATTTTGAGTTAGAAAGAAATGTGGTGGCAGATATGTTAAATGTATTTATAAATAGTTTTGGTAGCGAAAAATTCGAAATATAGAAGTACTTGAAATGCATTTGTATTGTGAATTTCTTATAATTTATCTTTATGTACGCTTAATGTTTGTTTAGTCTTGTGAAAAAATCATTACTTCACTTCTTAAAGCATATAAAAACCATGGAACTCCAGTAGAATGCTTGTATTGCTTAACTATTTTAAGTGTTCTGTTCATGGCTGCTTAAGGGGGTGTTTGGTTGGCCAAAATCAACCAAAACCCACCAATTTTTACCAACTTGTTATACTTTCGAATTTTACCACATATCACTTTTACATCAAATTTTTGTACTTTTATTATACTTTTTGGCCAAACTTTTACCAACCAAACACCCCTTAAGTTAATGGAGTGAAACTGGCAAACATGGCTTTGACTTGGGACTTCTGGTCAATGTGGTCATTGCCTATTAAATCCGAGAAGTCAACTTTACTATATTTTTATGTTTCAATTTACACAAAATCATTTGTTTGATGATTAGCTTGCGAGTGCTTGCCAACACTGCAGGCGTGTTGACAGGATTTGACAAAACAAGGAATCACAATCTGACCATACCGCTGACACTTAAGCTCACCTCACCGACTACTTTAATTGTCCCTTGGGGTTATGAGTTGGCACTTGACAAAAGTTAGAACTGAAACAACCTTATCTAGTCTTGAAATATACAGAAAGATAATGGTGTTGATGTTCTTTCCACTCATACTAATACAAAGTTGTATTTTTGTTGCATAAAGCTCTTATGAAACACAGAAGCAGCAGCTTCCTGTCTTGGAATTTGAGGAGTTGCTGCATTCAACATGTTGGAATGTGCAACTGCATTTTGTATTTTATGCTCACTTGTGTTTTGGGTGTAACTCACCGCATTCCTGCTCCACTGTCTGACAATTCCGCTTTGTTGTGAGCACTTGAAATTTGAAACACTGTTGCACTAATAAGTGGTAACTGAAATAAGGATGGTTGCTAGGATTAAATATATTTAAATTTGCCAAAAATAGATAAATAAAGTGATTGCCCCAATAAAACGGATGTTTGGTTTCCTGTATTGCAGTTGATACTGCTGCTTAATGCTGTGAAGGAGTCACACTTTTTTTTTTTTGGGGAGAAATCAGATGATTTCCTGGTTCACTGAGATATAAAAAGTTGATCCAAAACCATAAATGGTTACCGTTGTTATTTCTTGGCATGTCAAGCTACTGGGTATTTATTTTAGTCACGTCAAGCCTGGACCTGCCAAAGTTCTATACTTGATGAAGAAACATAGTAGTTTGTCACAATCAAATATTTGGTGCATGATAAGATAGTGTTTTTGGGAGCAAAAGATTGGTTTCTTTTTCTTCAAGTTAATCGGAGGAAAGGGCACCACTTTTATCCCTTGATGATTGTCTATGTTATTTTTTTACACGGAAATTTGTTTCTTGTTTATTGCATGGTAATTTTGGTGCAGAATATTGATTTTTTTGTTTCTTTTTTCTTCTTAAATCTAGAAGGATAACCTACTTTTGTCTCTTCATACTTGATTGTCTGCAATGTTTCTTGCAGGAAAATTTATTTCTCACTCATGGTGTTGTATTGGCTTACTTGGGATCTAATTCTTGCAGTGTTCCTCATCTGCAAACTGTAATCCAGCTACTATCAAATATTGAAAGCTGCCAGCTTAAGCCTTTCTCCAAAGCACCACCCTCTCAAGAGGTATTAATGAGTTTCTTTATTTTCTGCTTCTTTTTCTTTCTCTATTTGTATGCTAGCAAATGCAGAGCATCCGGTAACCACTCCAAGTTATCTGATTGGTTTGGAAAAATATAAGTTATTTCAGCATAAGCCCCGTTGAGGATAACACTAAGAGTAAAGCATTGTTGTAATTTTTTTTTCCCTCGGTTTTATTTACATAGCCCCATTTTTAATTGCAATGTTTTTCAGGAACAAAATCTGTCAGACCAATCATCGGAGTCGGGCTAAACAACAACAAATCGTAACCATTTTGCTGAAGGCCTCGAAACTGCTGGTTAGGACTACATATATATATACATATGTATATGTATATGGACTTGAGGCTGGTCTTATATTTCATGCTTAGATGAACGAATATAGGTTCCTAGCTTGTTTCGTTGATGATTTCAGGTCAATTGATGCAGGGATATCAGTGTAAATATATCATTAATATTCAAATAGAAAAAATTTCCAGTCTCTAGTTCTTCAAAGCATTTCTACCCACTGCATTGTTGGGTCTTCTGGATGGCAGTCCATTTGTTCTTCTTAAAATTGAAGGAGCTTAATAAGACCTATGTAGGCACTGGCATCTGTTTTGACATAGAAGTTTGTGACAATGAGGCATCGTTAGTGGGAGCCATCAATTTGCAGGGCATCATTTTTTTTTTGGGGGGGGGGGTAAATTACACTTTGCATCCTCACTGTAGCCTTTGGGTGGCCGTTAAGGTTGTTTGTTCTGCCATTATCTAGGGTTAAGGTTTTGAACTCTAGAATTTGCCTCTTTATTTGTAGAGGAAATGTTGTTTCTTCTGCAGATCCTGCAATGTGAAAGTCTTGTGCAGTTGGTTGTGCTTTTGTACCGTTACACTTTACCCGGAATCTCATTTCAGGATCAATAATTTCAATTATAACAATCTAGCCCTAACACTTGTGTGTAGGTTTCAATTTAGCCCTTGCATCAAATTCATTGTCGACAAATCTTACTTGCCCACTTGTGTGTAATTATCGCGTGTCTTTTTTTGTTGCGTTTATTTAGTGTCTTTTTCTATCGCATTTATTTGGCGATTGTTGATGGAAGAATTAAATTGTAATTCGATTGTCCGCGTAAAGAAAACATCGCATGCTATTAATATGAAACAAATATAACTAATAGAATCATAATATTTCATCACGTTTTGTAGCCCAAACAGGCTTTGCGCCGTAAACTCTTGCGTCGTTGTATCAGTTTGTCTCTTCAAGTATGCAAAAACTAGTAATTTGTTACAGAATTTTTGAGAATAAAGGATGTACAAGTAGTTTTTAGAACAAACGATGTATCCTAAATTTCAAAGGAGGTTGAATTAGTTTATTTAAAATAAAATAATAATATAAACTAAGTTTATGCTAATACAATTTTTTTTTGGATATATTGTTCCTGTCATAATGATTTTATGTAAAATAAAGTTAATATTTTTTTAATTAAATGAATTGTGTAATATACACTGCTTGGCATAAAATAAAACTCCAAATAATTTCCAACAACTCCTTTATCTCTAATTTTTTCTCTATCACTAATTTAAAAAAAATCCAATATTTTGCTACAAAAAAAAAAAAAATAAATTTAAAAGTAGGTTAACTGAATGTGTAAATTTTTTATATAGTCATATTCTTCGTGTCGAAATCTTTCAAACGAGTATCATTGTCATTATTTTTTGTGAATTTTTTTGAATCCATGGGAACGGATTTGGAAAATCGTTCCCACAATTTGCGACTTTTCAGAAAAAAAAAAAAAAAAAAACGGCGTCAAAATCAACCCCGAACTACATTTTATCTCAACCCCAAATCACATTTTATCTCAATTTATCTTATTTTTTTTTATTCCAAACAGCCGTTTTTTTTTTGAAAAGTCGCAAACCGAGGGAACGGTTTTTCAAATCCTTTCCCACGGATTCAAAAAAATTCATAAAAAATAGCGACGATGGTACTTGTTTGAAAGTTTTCGACACGAAGAATATGACTGTATAAAAATTTACGTATTCGCTTAACCTACTTCCAGATTTTTTATGTTTTTAGTAAAATATTAAAATTTTTTAAAATTAGTAATGATAGAAAAATTAGAAGTAGATAAATTATTGAAAATTTATAGAGATTTTTAGAGTTTTTTCTTGAGGCGCCAAACTTTGATAAGACACAAACTCCAAAATATAATAAGATATATGTATATGGATTGATGAATCCATTATTCACCAGCAAACAGTACTTTGATATGTAAACGCATCGTTCAAATATATGGTTTTATTTGGGGTGATAAAATTTTTTAAAAAATAGTAAAATATTTTTAAAATTATTTATTTTTTATTTTATTATACAAATTACTAACACACAATTTATTTTATTTTATCTCATTTTTTATTATTCTTAACACGTTCTGACAAGACGCATAAAAAGTATTCATGAATCATGAAATGCTGCATGCAAGAACCAAATAAATAATTCCATCAATTAATAAAAAGTAAATCTAAAATATATACATGCACGGTTCAAATTCATAAGCCAAAACATAAGTTCAATTTTAGACTGAAAAAAAAAAAAAAAAAAAAACATTCCAAGAGTAATTACACTGTATCCTTTATTAGGTTTAACCCCAAAAATAGACGATTCTTTTTTAAGTAATCAATACATAATCTTTTATGATTTGCATTAAATTGTAAAATCAACAAAATTTATTAAATTTAATTGATTTGTGTCTCATGAGTCAAAAATTGCTAAGTGAAAAAAATTAAAAAAAAAAAAATAAAAGTACGTTTTTATTCATATTTATGCTAAAATGAAACAATATTTTATTTTTTAAAAGTGACTCAATTTTTAAAAATTTTTTTTTTTATGACTGTGTATGAGCCTACATAATACGTATGATACAAATCTAGTTAAATTTAATATATTTTAATAATTTTTCATTAGCCAAAATTATAAAAAAATTAAGAGTTAATTTTTAAATTGGAAGTGATCATAT
The DNA here is from genome assembly GCA_019916065.1 of Vitellaria paradoxa. Classification (NCBI taxonomy): domain Eukaryota; kingdom Viridiplantae; phylum Streptophyta; class Magnoliopsida; order Ericales; family Sapotaceae; genus Vitellaria; species Vitellaria paradoxa. The sequence continues at coordinate 8,323,839 of CM034242.1, forward strand.
ATTTTTGGTTCAAACCACAACAAAATAAATTGCAATTACCTCAATATAATAGTATGTGTAAACTAATTTCATATATTTGAAGATATTATCCCAATAAAAAAATATATAATTAAATGTAAAATAAAATACTTCATCTATTAATTTAAAAACCAATAACCACAATAATAACAATTTTGTTTTATATAAAATAGTATAAGTAATTAGCATGTGTGTTTGGAACAAAGATTTTGTAAAAAAAAAAAAAGAAGAAGAAAAAAAAAAGAAAGAAAATAAAATTACTTTCATATACTTATTTTTATGATTAATTAGATACAAATATTTTTTAAAAATTATATAATTCCTTCTCACTTTTCAAACTATACAAATAAAATAATTATTTTATTTTATTTTACTTTCCTATTTTTTTCATCCACAAATCTTTGCTCCAGATACAAATAACATTCAGTTTGAAAATATTCATTTCTTAAAATTGATTTGATCTTAAAATAAAGAATCGATTTGATTTAATAAATAGTATATAAAGATAAATTTATACACTTACTTAAATAGTTTAGAAAAAAAATAGATCTCCATCCTATTCTATTGCTTTAGTTTAGATTTTAAATTATATAAAAATTTTAAAATTTAAATTATAAAATAAAATCTAATGTAAATCACAAAATTTTATTTTAACTTCAAAAATAAGAATAGGCAAGAATCATCACTTAATAAAACCAAATTTCATTAAGTTCAGAATTCCATACGAAAGTATTATATTTCAAAGTATTGAATAATTACCATAAAATGATAAAAATCCAACGATCCCAACAACAGTATTTATAGAAAGCGGTACCAAAAAAGAATAAAAACAAAAACAAATTATATATATATAGGGTTTGTTTGGAGTCCCAAATAAAATCAAAAAATTTTAAAAAATTTCAAAAACTTTCAAATTCCTCCAATTACATTTTGTCACCTACCATTTTTACATCATATCAATCTAATCCATTGATTTTTTTTAGTTTTTGTTTGGACTACAAACGAGCCCATAATAAACGTAAGGGAAAAAAGTGAAAAACTCTGTGCCACTTGTGCGAAGCACTGCGCTCAAGAAACGAATTCGGTGTTGTCAGAAAACCGAAGCGCCAAACGCAAAGAGAGACTCGAGAAAGGAGCTCTCTCTCTCTCTCTCTCTGAATCGAAGAAACAGAGCACCGAACCCTAGCTCGCTTATATAATCATATATAAATTTTTATTATATCGACATCTATACATGACTTCTCTGGTTTTTACCTCGCCTTTGTCTTCCTCGACGTCACAATTGTCATCTTTTCTCTTCTCGCGTTCCTTTCTCGGCCACCTGACTTTCCTCCCCAACGAGTCCCGTTCTCGAATCTGCTCGACGAACGGCGTCGTAAGTTTCTCTTCATTCTTCACGTTGTCTGTATGGAGAAAGAAATTACCGATTTGTTGTGAGGTTCGTTTGGTTATTGAGGAAGTGAAGGATGGAGTAATGGAACTGCTGCGCAGTTCCGCATTCCTTTGTTGTTGCAGTGCTTTGGTTACATTATCAATCTATTGGTTGCGGTTGTGTGCCTGTTTTTGAGTCACCGGGTCAAGTAATGAGGGATTCTGATCCTTTTTCTAAGCAACCAAACACAAATTTTGTTTTGTCTTATTGTTTCTTTAATTTCGTTTTAGATTTCCAATTTGTTGGAATATACTTCATTTATCTTCCGCTAGAAGAAAAGCATGTGAAATAATCTTTATTGGAACAGATTTTTTCTTCCGGTTCTGTCAATTTCTGAAATAATTGTTTTAGAAAATCGTCCACTCCCATGGATATGTTTCTAAGAAAATTAGCAGCTAGAACGTGAAGCTCTGTTCTGCTATTGTCTGCAGAGAAAATTTTGAGCTTTTTTTTTTTTTTTTTTAATTTTTCCTTCTCCAGTACATATCTAAGTTGGTTAACGTTTATATAAGTTATTGATGCGAATGCATTTTGGTTTCCAGAAGTGTGAGCTTAGTGAATCATTGAATGGAAAGCGATTTATCCCAACACTTACAGATGGAATACCACCCAAGTTCGCGGCATCCAATCGCCTGCAAAGTGCTGTTAACAGAGACAATTCCAGGTTGAAAATATTTTCTGGCACGGCAAATCCTTCTCTATCTCAGGTATGAAGCCACTTTATCTTGTGATAGTTGGGGGGGCAGGATCCGGATCTTGATTCTTTCTTATCTTTTGTTGAGCTTATGATGGTTTAGGATATTTTAATTGAGTGATTTTTGTGCTTTATGGTATTTCCTTGATACAATTCAATAAAATTTTACATATAAAATATATATATGTATATCATTGCAGGATTTGTGGATGGCGTGTTTGAAAGATTTGGAACTATTCAGATATTACTTCTTGTGCTGTCTCTGTCATATATGGGGTATCTTAGTTAGCTTGAGTAATCCTTTAATCCCAGTGTTATGAAGCTTGGAAAATTCTCTAAGCCCACCCTTATAGGAGCCCCAGATAAATTCTCAAACATTTATAGAGTAAATTTTAAAGCCAATCATTATTTATCGATTTGAAACCAATGTATTAGTCGCAGGAGGATTAGTAACTTCTGTTCTTATGCGGAAGAATAATTCTTCCTAAATTTAAGTCCTTTAAGGAACTTTATGAATGCTGAAAATTTCCTATTTGTGACTGTAAGGATATTTTCTGCTGTTATAATTCTCTTGTTTTATTTAGTGTGTGTGAGAGTGCCTTTGTTCCTCCTAATAGTGTTGAGAGTGATATATTTAGGAGGAATCTTGAAGTCAGCCATTGGTCTTTTGTTTTTTGTTGTGTTTTTGACAGAGTCCATCAAATAGTTCAATGTCATTTAGTTGCGCCTTTGAAACTTTACAAGTTGATGGATTAAAAGTAGGATCATTGTGATATTTTACAGGGTCTGTTGAAATGCATTATTCTTCTTCCCATTGTTTAAGGGTGCTAGCTTCGTATCCTCGTGCAAGACATTCTCATTATCCTAATTTCCCTTTTTTAATCAATTTTCAAAGTTATTTTGGAGCCCTTCCCTGAGAAAACAAATGTTTGATTCTCTACACTTAAAGGTGCTAATTGTTCTCAAGTGGTATGAATTTGATTCCTCTTCAATTTTTGGAACCTGCTAATTTTTCCTTGGATAACTTAATCGTTGTTTTACCTCAATAGGAAATTTCTTGGTACATGGGGCTTGAACTGGGAAAGATCAATATAAAGCGGTTTGCTGATGGCGAGATTTATGTTCAGTTGCAAGAAAGTGTTAGAGGATGTAATGTTTACTTGGTGCAGCCTACCTGCCCTCCAGCAAACGAAAATTTGATGGAGCTTTTAGTAATGATAGATGCTTGTCGCAGGGCCTCGGCTAGAAATATCACTGCTGTGATTCCATATTTTGGATATGCCAGAGCTGATAGGAAGGCAAGTTTAATTTAAGGTTTTGATTAGAGGAACCTGCTTCTTTGTGATAGAATTGTGGTTTGAGTTTAGTCACGCAAATCACATGTCACTTACATAGGATATCTGGCAAATATATTTGTCATATGGAGATGTTTTTGATGACTGTTTGTCAGCTGATCTCCAAGGGTTAGACATAATGCTAAGTTGCTAACCATGATGATAACTGTCCAATCACTCTTTGCCCCTCTGCCATCACAAACACAACAAAAAAAAAAAAAATTGTTTCATGTGGTGTGTTGGGAGTGCAATTATAGTGTGTTTTTTGAGTAGGTGTCTATTAGTGCCCATGAATTCATCGTCATTTATTCTATTTTTTGGGGCTACCAGACACAAGGGCGTGAATCCATTGCTGCCAAACTCGTAGCAAATCTAATCACTGAAGCTGGTGCAGATCGTGTTCTTGCTTGTGATCTTCATTCTGGGCAGTCCATGGGTTACTTTGATATTCCGGTAGATCATGTATACTGTCAGGTAATGGGTCCATAAATTTGCACCCTTTTCTCCAATATATTTTATATTCATCTATTTTTATATTATTGTTTATCTATGTTCTTATTTATTTATTTTTTCTTTTGCATGCACAAGTCTGTGATTCTTGATTATCTTGCTAGCAAGATGATTTCCTCCAATGATTTGGTAGTGGTTTCACCTGACGTAGGAGGAGTTGCCAGAGCACGTGCCTTTGCAAAAAAATTATCTGATGCACCTTTAGCTATTGTGGATAAAAGACGTTACGGCCACAATCTAGCTGAGGTAACTTATGCTCCTGGACTTTTCAGTGGTTTTCTTTCCATTATATTGCTTCTCCAGCCTCAACTAGTTTGATACTAGTGTTTGTCAGTTGAGTTGTATATTGCTTTATCCATCATCATTGTCTGGGGCTTTTGGCTACTCGCTGAGTTTTTAGAGTTAGATTTTAGCTTCAAAGATTCTGTAATAGCTAGTTGTAAATTGGAATTGTGTAAAATTGTTTTTGGTTGGAACTTGGAAAGCATTTTTTGTTATGCAAACTGATACTTTTAGTCCTACTCATTATATGGTACTTTTTCTATTTTTTCTTTCAGACTTCAGCGTTTTGAGCCTGATGTTTTTTTCCCCCCCTTCTATTCCTAGTAGTCCGATCATAAAATAGACTTCCTTCTGATTGAAAATTTGTGGTTTCTCCTTTTTGAAGTGCGGGGCTTTTGTCAATTATTTACAATTAATTGTTGAGATATCAGTGGGAAAAAAATTGTTGAAGATCGTCATTTTTTTCTTTCCCATGATGTTGTTTTCACGTTCATTATTCTATATTTTAAATGTCATTGTGCAGGTGATGAATCTCATTGGGGACGTTAAAGGAAAAGTTGCAGTTATGGTGGATGACATGATTGACACTGCTGGTGAGTTTAGATGTCATTATCAAGCTTATAGGCCCTTTAGGAACTAAATCTAAAGGGTGAAAACTTTTAAGAAAAATAAACTTGCTTATCATGCTGTTTTAACTGGTGAGTCATTAGGTCTGCCTGATGTGCAAATTTCTTACAACTTTATATTCCCCAACTTCTAAACTGCATTTGCATTTTGCTTATACTACTGATTGTCCATCTTAACTTGTTCCTCCTCTCAAGCTTTCTTGTTTGTTTCATTTTTTTTTTTTTCAAACAACTTATCCTAGGTTAAGTGTTTTATGTTTGTGTACTTCTCCATAAAAATGTTGCATAAAATATAGTCATTTTGTTATCATATCCATTGAAAGAACAATATGCCTTTTTTTTTTTTAAATTTTGTATACTTCCTTTAATTATCACCTTAGTTCTAAAAATCAGACATTACTATTACAAAACGTTTTTGGACTCTTTTATTCCATTATACTCCGGTTTTTTTTTTTTTTTTTTTTTTTTTTTTTTTTTTTTTTTTTTTCCATTACACCTGTTATTTTTGGTTTTCATTACCCTAGCTATTATTGCTTTTTGAAACCATGATTATCGCAGTTGACTAATAAATATTTGCTGGCATGTAGACACTATTGCAAAAGGAGCAGCACTGTTACATGAAATGGGGGCCAGGGAAGTCTATGCTTGTAGCACTCATTCCGTTTTTAGGTAATGGCTTCCCTCTAAATGCATAGCTTTTTTTCGTTTTTTTTTTTTCTTCTCCAAACTTTGATCGTTCCAAAATTTTTCTCAAATTTCATTTTCTCCATCGGTGACCCTTTTTTTTTCAATTTTTTTTCCCCAAAATTGAATAACAGCCCTCCCGCAATTGAAAGATTGTCTAGCGGCCTGTTCCAAGAGGTGATCATAACAAACACAATTCCACCGATAGAGAAGAATTACTTTCCGCAGTTGACAGTCCTTTCCGTTGCGAACCTGCTAGGCGAAACAATTTGGCGCGTTCACGATGATTCTTCAGTGAGTAGCATTTTCCTGTAACATGGATTCTCGCCGGAAAGTTTCATGCATCCTCCCTCTTCGTAGCCCGAACTGCACCACCACCGCCGCCACCACACCATCTTTTCCTTGCCTTTGTATGAGAAGGGTTTTGCAGAGAAGGATTCGTAAATAGTATTTTAAATTATTATGCTTTACGCTAATATTTTAAGTTTATATATATAATATATATTAGTAATTATACACACACACATATATATAAATTATTATTACTTGTTTCTCTTATAAATCTAATAAGATAAATATAGACGAAAATTTTAGTTTCTCTTTTTTTTTTCTATTTTTTGTTTTTTTTTTTATTTTTTTTACTTTTTTTTTTCTATTACTATCAAACAATAATGGAAAAATCCTACTCAATTTTTTCATGCATTTTTTTTTATATTAATAGAAGGGTATAATTATAATTTTTTAGTATTGAATTGGTTAACAATTACTTTTTGACTGAAAAATCTAACAAAAGGAGTTCGAGCGAATTTAATATAAAATTCATATATAGTTTAAGTGTACATTTATAAAATTTGTGAGTTTTAAGTATACACAATCAAAATTATAGAAAGTATAGGTGAAATAAATCTTATACTTAAAGTCAAAAGTAAAATAAGTGGAAGTTTATGCGTTATAATTTTCAAGTGTAATATATAACAATTAAAATTGAAATTATTTTTATATAGGAAAATTTTACTTTTGATTTGGGGTAATTATAATTTAATCATTGTTATTTGACCTAAAAAGTACCCAATCATTTGTAAGTAAAAATTGTAAGCACGTAATATCTCAACATTTGAGCGAATGTAATGTGAAACAGAGAAGCAATTTGAGTTGTAAAATTATAATTTATGATGTAATTTGAGATAATTTGAGTAATAAAATTATAATTTATGGTATAATTTGAGATAATTGATAGTTGAGCGGTTAAATAAAATGTGTTAATTTATTCTTTCCCTAAAGTATGCTTTGTCACTTGTCATTTTTTATTAACAACTTAAATAATGTAAGGAATTTGAGGTAATTAGGAACATATAATTATAGTTTAAAGTACAATGTGAGATAACTGATAATTGAGGGTATAAAATGAGAAATGGGGCATAATTTAGGAAGTATATATTTTGTATTTTCAAATTTTTACTCTGATAATTGTCAAAAAGTTAATAGTTAGTAATTAGTGGGTATGTATTATTCATCATAATTTAACTAATACATATTATTAACCTAAAAACATGCTAATATTTTAACTTACTAAAATTAAACCTTAGTTTAGAAAAAAAAATAGTTTTTTTTTAGTGCACTACTACTGATTTTAAAACTTATTTTCCCTTCTTTTTTTTTTTTTTTTTTGTATTTCAAAAGTAAAAAGAAGTTAAACTTTTCTAGCTAATGTTTTAATTTTCTTATTAATTTAACATATTTACCCTTCAAAATGTAAAACAAAAAATTCATAGTGTAAGTAGATACTTTTAGTTAATTTATAAAATAAAAAACTAATTAGTTAAAAGTCGAAAAGATTTTAAATTCTTAAACTATGTCTAAATTTACGTGACATGTACATGTCACATAAATAAAATTCAAGCATGAACTGATTATGTGTTGACGTTTTAATTACACATGGATTGTATTTTTTAATAAAATTATACGGGTTAAATATACTTATTCATTTTGATTTAGATATCTCAATTAATTTGAGTTTTATTTTTTTTCCAAATTTAACATCTAAATATTTACATTATAGACGTAAATAATTACTATCAACTTAAGTTTTTTTTTCTCTCTCTTTCTATTGTAGAAAATTTTAAATTTTCTATTATGGACTATTTTGGATAGAGCAAATGGTAAAAAGGAAAATGTTGGTTTTGCCAATCAATTAAAAAAAATGATCCTTGAGAAATAATGGGCTGCATTTGGTTTGCAGGAAAATTAAAAAGAAGGTAAAGGATAAAGAAAAATGAGAAGGGATGAATTTTGTTTTTGTTTGATTTGAAAGAAAAAATGAGAGAAAAAAATATGTATTTGTTTAAAATTTATTTGGTAATATTGTTATTTTTTGTTTACATTTATATATTTATATTTTCTGTTTTCTATTCTCTGTTATTTTTTTCTAAAATAAAAACTAAAAATGCATTTGGAAATGTTATTTTGGTTACAATTATTAATTTTTATATAAATTTTATTAGTTTTAAAAAATTAATTAAATTTAATAAATATATTTTATATCAATTTAATTATATTATTTAATAAAAATAATTAATAAAATATAATTATTATATCATTTAGTCCAGTAAAGATAAAATATATTAATTATAATTTACAAAAAATAAGTGAATAAAAATATTTCATAATAATTTAAATAATTTAATTAAGTTTTTTATTAAAAATAATTTAATAAAATACATTTCATATTAAATAAATAAATAAAATAAAATTAATTATTAAATTAAATTAATTTAATTATGACATTTATTAAAAATAATTTGATAAAACATATTTAATATTAATTAGATTAATAAAACTAAATTAATTACTAATTTAAATTAAATTAATTAATTTAATTTTATTATTTATTAAAACTAATTTAATAAAATATATTTCATATTAATTAAATTAATTTTATTTTATTATCTATTCAAAATAATTTAATAAAATATATTTTATATTAATTAAATCAATTAAATTAGTTATTAAATTAAATTAAATTAATTTTATTTTATTATTTATTAATAATATATATTTGATATTAATTGAAGTAATTTAACTTAATCATATTATTTGTTAAAAATAATTTTATTTTAATAAAATGATTTATTTTAATATGATGCAATGAAAATTGACAAAGTGTTAAAATTGACAAAATATTTACAATAGAAAAAAATAAAATGAAAACATTTTTTTATTTAAATTTTTCTGCTTAAGTTTTTATTTAAAAAAAAAACATAAATAGTTTAACAAATATATTTTTGTTGCTAATTTACAAAATTTTAAAAATATAAACAACAAAAATATTACCAGACAGAGGAGGTTTAGAGTTTATATGTTTTTTTTTTAATGAGAAAAACAGGCGGGAAGAAGAAACAATGAGAAAGAAATTTTAAAATATAAGTTCTGCTTAATTTTTAAAGTTATTTTTTTACACAATATATTATTATTATTATTTTTGGTCCGACCATCAATTCAGAAGAAATTTTTTTTTTAATCTTAAAGAGTAAAAATAATTAAGCCTTTTCCATTTTTCTCCCTTTCACTATTTTTATCCCTTCTGCCAAGCAGACTCGTTCGGTGGCTTTAGCTGGCATCATTCGATTCATTCCTCGCTTTGCGATTAGGGTTTCCCTATCCCGCCTGCCTATAAATAATTCGCAGCCCCCCTTATTTGATCAAAGCTTCTGCTCTCTCTCTAGAGCTGGCATCATTCTTCGCTCTGCGATTGGGGTTTCTCTATCCCGTTCAAACTCTCTCTCTCTCTCTCCCCTCCTCTCTCTCTCTCTCTCTCTCTCTCTCTCTCTCTCTGTCTCCTGTTGGAGGCGTCATGTTCTGGTGTGCATGTGTAGATTCCTGTGTGTTTTCCGACTATATGTGCGGTGAAGATCTGTTTATGTGTACCAGAGACGTGTCTCTCAGAGTCCGTCGGTGAAGGCAACACAATCCTCTAAGAAGTTCTGAGCATTCTCTCTGGTTCCTTTCCTACTCATTTATTTATCCATATTTTATCTTTAAAAAAGATTTATTTATTTATTTTTAATTATTTTTGTTCTTTAGCTCCTTAGAGCATAATTTGCGGTTTTAGATGTGCGATTTTGAAGATTGGGAGGGAGTGAGAGAGAGATAAAGCGAGATGACGATAAAAATTCATTGTCTGTCAATCCGCTGATACAGTGTGATGTTAATAATGAATCCCGACAGGTTCTGATCGCTCACTCTTTCCCTTCTCTCTTCCATTCCACTTATGTGTGTATATATGTGTGTATATATATTTTTTATTTTGGGTTAATTGTTATTATTATTATTTTTTTTTTGATGAGCAAAGGATGAATCTCATTAACAAATGGGTAATTTGCGTCTGAATCATTTACATTGATGCTAAATCACCTTGGAGAACTGATGCTTTATCTGATTTGTAATTTTTTTTTTGTTTTTTGTTTTGATTTTCTTCTGACATTTTATTTTACTTTACTATTTCAATTGTAGGCTTCATTTTTCTTAGTGTTCACTATTGTATATATGTTCTTTAGTATGACGATGAAGTTCTATGTTATAGTTTGGTTTACAAGGGCTTGGCCCTTTCCACGTGGGTATGCTGTTTTTGAGTGTATTTATCCCATAATCAATCTTCAATATTTTTTTTGTGAGTTGAAAGTATATAATTATAGTGATAATATTTGTTTTTTGTACTTGTCCAAATTTGGATATTTTCTGAGAATTTGGAGGACCTTTGGGTTTCTTGAACTTCGTACTTTTCAGGATATGAGCTGAAGTTTGACGGGGCAGTCGACAATTTCCTTGATGTGTAGAGCTAGTTTCAGAGTAGATGAAGCAAATGGATCCTTTGGCTGCATTTGCTTGGAACGGCGTCGTTTTGCTTGGAACGGCGTCGTTCGCTTCGCTGCAATCAGTTTTTTTTTGGGTTTTTTTCCCGGAGACTTTTGAGAGAGAGAGAGAGAGAGAGAGAGAGAGGAGTGCAAATTGGACGGAAAGGAAGCGAGGATTTTGTGTCAGAATAGAAAAATTTATAAATAAAAATAATTAATTTTTTAATTAAATAAGTTATAAAATAAAATAAAATAAAAATATTTTAAATATAACTAAATAATTTTAGACAACTTTTAAGTATACAGTGAAATAAATATAAATAAATAAAATAAAAAATTAATTTTTTAAATAATTAATTTTTAACATGTTTGTTAAAAATATAAATATTAATAAATTTTCTTATAATTTTTAACATAGTCTTTTGTACTAAATTAAGCAAATTAAGTTTAAGTATTTTTGTTAAAATTTGTGAGAAATTATTTATAAAGGTAATTATTTATATTTAAATTATATATAAAAATAAAAATTTGTAGTTTCGTTAGTTTGTGTTTAGAGAATAAAGAAATTAAAAAAATATAAATTTTAGTGTTTTAAATATTTGATAAAACATAAAAAGTTATCAATAATTTTGCGTGATATATTAAACACATTAATTTTTTGTTAAGTTGGCGAGAGTTATTGTGTTTATTTTATAATTTAAAAGTTACCATAATTTTTTTATTGAATACACAAAAAATTATCAAAATTTACTAAAAATTTTTATTTATTTTATTATTTAAAGTAAAATAATTTATTTTTTAACCATATTAAAAATAATTAATTTTTCTTGTAATTGTGTTAGAAAATAAAATAAAATAAAAATATTTTAAATATGATTAAGTAATTAGAAAATAAAATAAAAATATTTTAAATATAATTAAATATTTTTTAGCAACTAGTAAAATATTTTATTTCTTACCTTAAAGTGTTCAATATGTCACATAAAATTTTTGATAATTTTTTGTGTTTTTTTAATTTCTTTATCCTCCAAATGCTAGTTAAGGAAACTACACATTTTTATTTTTATATATAATTTAAATAGAAATAATTACCTTTATAAATAATTTTTTATAAATTTTGATAAAAATAAACTTAATTTGATGCAACAGAATATGTTAAAAATTATAGCAAAATTTATTAATATTTATATTTTTAACAAACATGTTAAAAATTAATTATTTAAAAAATTAATTTTTTATTTTATTTATTTATATTTATTTTACTGCATATTTAAAAATTGTTTAAAGTTATTTAGTTATATTTAAAATATTTTTATTTTATTTTATTTTATAACTTAATTAATTAAAAAATTAATTATTTTTATTTATAAATTTTTCTATTCTGACATAAAATCCACTCACGCTACTTCCTTTCTGTTCAATTTGCACTCCTCTCTCTCTCAAAAGGCTTCAAGGAAATAACCAAAAAAAAAAAAAAATTGATTGCAGCCGTAAAACGGGACGAAGCGAACGACGCCGTTCCAAGTGAAACGATGCCACTCCAATTGATTGCAACCGCTGCAGTCGACTGCAGCCGCTGCACCCCCAGTTGACACGGGTGATTGTCAGTTCGGTGATACTAGGATTGTGAGCTGTTGGATCTAACGGTGTGAACAAATTCATCTTTTTTTATCACAATGATTGTCATTCGGGTCGTTGAGTTTAATTTGAATGCCCACTGCCCTAATGTCCCCGAGTTAGTGATCTAAATGGGTTTGGTAAATGTGACTTCCCCCGGGAGGCGGCCCGCCCCGCCCCGCTCCCATTCTTTTGTACAATTTGTCGGATGCTTTTGTACAATTTGTCCGATTGGAGAACGGTCCGGCTGTATTTAATTTTTTAAATTAAAATAGATTGAATAAATTTGAATAGTGGAGTTTTAATTTAATGATCTTAACTTTAGAGGCTCACGTAGTATTACTATGGCAATCTCGTCTTTTTTCTTGTCGCGTTGGTCCCATTCCTTGCCTGGGATAAGGATTGGGCTGCCTTGGCTCGGGCTGTGACCAGACCTGACTTGGCTAGCCTGCCCGGGTTAAGGATTGGGCTGTGGCTCGGGCTGGTCTGAACGTCCTACTTGGCTAGCCTGCCCACTCCCTCTGGGTCGGGTTGGGTTGGGTTAGAGTTAGTAAATTCACCCTTTGACTCATCCGAATATTATTTATTATTCTATAAATTAACATAAAAATACTGAGAAACATTAATAAAAAATAAATTTTATAAAAAAATAAATAATTACATAATTAATATCAAATTCAAATTATAAGTATGGAAATTGCAAATTAAAAAATTATCAAAATAAACTAATTACAAATTTATAATTTTTGAATGATAAATTAAGTAAATAAGTGTATCATTTTAGATCTTACACCTCTTAGTAAAGTCTTACACATTGTGTTTGTGTTTTCTAGTTTAATGTTTTAAAATGAATAGTTCTAAAATTAATCCTATTATTTAAGTAAATTTTGACAAGTATTGCATCCCCATATGATCGCACCCTTTTGAGAATTGTCGCGATGATGATTCAACAAGAGTAGCACTTGTGTGTATTTTGATGTTGTGAATTGCTCGTGAGTGGGAGAATTAGTTCTATCAGAATAAAAAATGTGAGATTTTTTAGGATCCATTTTGAAAGAATAGTTGAATGGAAAAAAAGTAAAATATACAAATTAAAAAAAAAGTTGTATGTATGCAAATTTAAAAACAAAAATAGAGTATGCTAATTGACAATTATACTACATATATTATATAAATGAAGCAAGACTACAATTTTTTTTTATTTGATTTAGTTCAATTTAAATTATTTTTTATTTGAGTTTGGTCTGAGTACCTATTAATTCAAGAATCGAAGCGCTGTGCTTGTTACTATCTTATTTTTATTTATTTTTTTAAGCTAGCTGTTTAGTAAAATTTTTTATTATAAAAAGCATCCCAAAAATTATAAATTATTTTAATTTTGCATTACAATTATCACACATATATGCAATTTAAAAATTGATTGTAATTCTCTCTCAAATCTTTTTACTCTTAAGGTAGCAAATTTTAAGTTCATTCTTCATTTGCTAAATTTGTTTCAAACTCGTCAAATCCAATTAAGCACAATTAGTTAGAATTGATCAAATTATGCGAAATTCATTTTGACAAAAATTTTAGATATTCAATCTAAAATAAAAAAATAGTGTCAAAAAATGTTAAATTTATCAACACAAACTCATTGATCAGTCTTTAAATTTAACACAGTTGATGGCTGTCCATTAAAACTACTATGCACATTTTTTTTTTTTTTTTTGCCAAATATATATCTATCGTAGTGAAGAAAAATAATTACAAAAATATGTTTACATTTAAATTAATTAATAAAATATTTCAACATCTAATTTAGGAGACGTTTGGAATGATAAAAAATAAGATAAAGTGAAACAATTCAAGATAATTTGTGAGTTTATAATTTATACAGTGAGATAGTAGGTGAATAATTTTTAAAGATTTTCAGAAATTTTTAAAATTTTTCAACATTTTTAGATTTTAGAAGAAACAAGAATATTAAAGAAGGGGAGGATTTTTCACTACGAACATTTAATGGGTATCCTATAAATATAAACGGATGCTAATATACAAACTCAATCAAACTGTGCGTCTCAGTTTTATTAAAATATTTTTTAACTAATTTTTAATAAATTTAGTTAAATTTAGTATCGTCTTTTACCCGTCGCACGGACATCCTAAACAAGACGTCTTCATATTGCTGTATACCTTCGCTGCTAGCACACCGTTCAATTACAAGTGTCTTTAAAACACGGAACGGCGAGATATATACATGTATATAATATATATGTATATAACTATGCATGTATATAAAATACACTTCCATTTGTATTCGTTGCTAGAGATTACCTGCCATGCTGCTAGAATTCTAATGCTCCATCTTTATCAAGGAAAATCTCGGGATGGACCGCTGCTGACGCGAAATTTAGAGCCCTTCGGAGCTTCCTGGGGTCAAAATCTTCGACTTCAACCAAGAAATTCGAACTAACAGGACGATGATCTGAGAGCCTTATCTCTGCTCTCCCGTAACAAAGCTGTTTTATGCCTTTCCCCAGCCATAGAATCCGATCACACCTGCATAATTTCTCAAGTATATGTCAACCCACTGTAGTAGTCTAATAACAAAGACTCCACAAAGTTGAGTTTATGCTACAACCAACAAATAAAATTTGCAGGGATATATATATATATTTCGTGAAATCAAGCCATTGTCATCTGACTCAGAACCAAAAATGTACAAAATCATTGTTGAATTATGAACCCACACAGAGGAGAAGGTGGTGGTTGGTTGTATTGTATTAGTACACTCACAAGACATCATCGTTGCAATGAATATTTTAAAAAAGGGGGGGGGGGTAAGGAAGAAAGCCTTAACTAGGCATTTTGATGCTTGGAACCACATGTATGTCAATTTTTTATCCTGCAAACTCTGTTGCCTCAATATATAGCAGCATTCCTAGTCTTGAGAAGTTGGAGAATATTGCACTTACCATGCAGGGGATCTTTTCTTTTCCCCTTCTTTCGGGTCTTCACCTACGTATCTGTCCGAGTTAATTTCATACTTGTAAGTGGGCGGGAAGGCTATTAGTCCCTCCTTCCATCCATCGAACACATGCCCGCCGCGGAGTTCTTTGATCAACTGCCACATCCACCCACACTTCCATTTGTCACTATCTTTTCAAAATTCAAGATTAATATGTGTTTATACAGCAAAGAGAAGGTGGTCTCAAGTTGTAATAAACAGGAAACACAAAACAAGGAAGAAAATGTTAGCTACCTAAAGTCTTGCCCTCTGCAATTTGATCATCATAAGTTGAACTATATCTACGAATGTGTGATTCGGGGAGTAAAATGGTCATGAGTATTAAAAGTAAGTTTTATCACCTACGCCCGTTTGGAATGGGATGAAATGGAAAGAAATGAAAGGAGGGGAAAAAAAAAATTCTCCCATGTTTGTGAGTTTTATTAGGAGAGAAGAAAAGAAAAGGAAAGGAAAGAGAGTCTCAAAATCTAATTTCTTCGGTCCGTGGTTTTATCAGAAAGTAGAAAACTTTCAAGCAAAATGAGGTAAAATTATAGATTTAATGGTACGAGTCTCACCTGGTCATTATCTAGAAGTTCATCCCATTGTTTTTGCGCCACAAGCTTTCTTACCTCTGTGTCCAACATACTGACACGATAATTCAAATCTCCAAACCAGAATATCTGGCTGTTTACACAAGTACTTGATCACAAATTCATGTTCAACACAAATTTTCAATATACATTAAACAAAAAGAAAGAACTAGAGCCCCCAGTTGGCTGATTGTCTCATTCTTATATCGGTCTCCTTTTCAAATTTAAATTGTCAAAATCTACAGTTGGTAATAGAGTAAAACTTCTAAAATATCTTAGTTCAAGCAAAGGTAACAAAACAACCCCATGTGATGTACATTCTGCAGTCATTTACTGTACTGATGCAATTTTTGAAAGGTTAAGTATTCATATTATTATTTAAATTGAATAAGCTTACTCATGTGATGGAATTGTCTGTGGTTGATCGCTATTGAGGGCAGATGAGAAGCAAGTACGTCTTAAAATCTCATGCACGTCGGAGTTGCGTCTCTGTTCATCCCCATACTTTTGGCCTGAGGTCAAATGAGAACAAACGAAGCATATCCGTGTTTGAAACAGAGACATGCTGACAGAAATAGAGCCCTGTATTAGAAACCATCTATCAGTTTGACATCCCGTAAATCCAATGAAAATATATTCATTTGATTGCATCTGTAATATTATAGGTTCTTTATGAAAATATCTACAATCAGCTAACCGTTAGCCAACAAACTACAACACATCAAAAATACGAAGAGCAATACAACCTCACAGTCTAATGCATCACAATTTATTCATCATAGGCTGGTGGTTGCAGTGAAAGCAAGAATAAAATGTTTACTCTTCTCAAAGCCAAAGAAATTAAAAAAGGAAGAAGGGAAACACAGGTTCTCAATTTTAACAATCACTGGGAAAAAAGTAGCCATGCCCAATAAGCTTGACAGATAGGATAAGTAGAAAAAAGATACTTTGTTACCCATGTAGCCCATAAGTCCAACTCCAACAAGGGAGACCTTTAAGTTGTTTACATGTCTCCTCAATCTTCTGCGCACCCAAATCGATACATATATCCCTATCATCTGCTTGCTGACGATTCGGACATACTTAGGACGTGACTTCACTCCATCCTTCACAAGTCCATTTTCATGTTGCACATCCGACATCTCTAGAAAGGAACCCTCTTCCTCATCGGAAAATGGGTCAGAGACATCGGACAGAGAATCAAGATTGTCAGCTGTCTCTTGCTCATCCATCCCAATCAATCCAACATTTCCAGAGCTATGATGCGATCTTTTCAATCCAACACCACTGGATGCAATGTTCAGAGGGCTGAAAACCAGAGGATTGTCCATTCTTCTAGAGCCAACTCTTGCAGAACTGCTTAGTACCCTCCGTAGTTTGAAACTAGAAGAGAGGAATTGAGGTACTGCATCCAAGGATTCTTCAGGCCAGTCCAATCTACTGTCACAGTCGATGCCATATATTCTCTTCAACTGGAGTTTCTTCCCAACACCAACAATTCCATTCAGTTTATGTAGGTCAGAGTCATTAGCATTAGCGGTGCTTGGAGCCCCTTCACCTAATATCTCAAACGTAGGATTGTCGATCTCATCTGCAAGTGTATCTGCAGCAGAAGAAGTCCTTAATACTGGAGAAGGTGGGGCACTGTAACTTTTGTGTTTGGTTTTGCGTACCAAAGATGCGTTCAATGTTCTACGGATAATTTCTTCCCATTTTGGAATTGGCCTTCTAGTCTCAGCTCCCAGTACATTACCAGCATTTAAGGGGACCACCTCCTGGAAACTGTAAAAGGTTGATGAAACAAATTCAATGTAAATTAAAAACATCATAAAGATCACTATTCTGAGCAACCACATATTTCTTTGTGAGTTGCAGAACTATATTTGTTCTGTAAACATGTGATAACCAACACACACGAAAAAGCAGCAAAAGATTAAACTCCTACTGCAACATCAGCTGAACACATGTACACCAATGACAGTAGATGATCAGTTCAAAGGAAAAGGGGCAAATTTCATTGCAAGTATACAACAATTTAGTTGAGATGTGTGAAACACAAGAAACATTATGCTAGACATAGATTTAACATCCTTTGAAAGCACAAGTAACTAGTAATCTTCAATGACAAATCATGTTGCTTCCTATGATGTGGTTGTGTAACATCTTGCATCTTGAAACCAAATTATTAACAGTATAAAAGTAGTGACGGCTAAAAATTTTGTGCTCCCCTTTTAGGTAAGTTTTAAGGATTGTAAGTAGAACAATAAAACGGGTTTCTCAGTTTGGCTGAATTATTCAATAGTCCTGATGCATTTAGAAGAATACTAAAGTATACAATGATTGTGGTATAAACATCATTTCCATTTCTTTTCCTATTTCTTCCCCTCCCTGTTTATTGTTAGGAAACTCATAACTTTGAATGGAAGTAGCAGTGGTATACTCACCCAAGAACGTAAACATCAGCTGGTTCTTTCATGCAAAGCCACTCATCAATCTCTAGATCATCATATGGAAGTCTTCCAGCAACATTCCAAGTGCCTATTGTCACCCTGTACAAAAAGCAAGAGCCACACTACTACAGTGAAGAAATCCACAGAAGTTGGCTTTTTAGCAAAGAAGGCATAAACCGGATAGAATTCTTTTAGAATCGAACCTCACATCCTTTGTATTAATGTACTGAAGGCGCAAGGTTTCTGATTTTCCTCTCCTATGTCTTAATGCATATCCCTTTGATGGTGCATCTGAAAAAAATTATAAAAATAAAATAAAAAATAGAAGAGACCCCTATTGTCATATAGTCTTCAGTAGCCAAAAAGTACTGGGTCAACAAGAATATTTTTCACTTTTAATTAAGATAATCAGGAAAACCTAGCACATTAAATAGTATCAGTTTGTTAATCAAATGTTAGTTCGACATGGCTTCTCTTTGAGGTTTAAAGATTAAGGAAACACATGATTGTCATGATCAATTACAGAAAAGCAATCAGAATGTTAAGAACTTCACCATAATTTTGTTATGAAAAAATTAAGAGGGATGAAACATTTCAGCAACTTTAGTTCATTTAAAACACAAGGCAACAGACCACCAAATCTTCTTAGTGATAGAATTAAAAATATTTAATATAAGCAGTCTCAAGCTGGAAATTTCCATAAATTGAGTTGGCATCATTTTGAAAGAACAAAGCCAATCAAATTGTGATTATAGATATATTGCCTGACGTTTGAGTTGCACATTGTTACGTGCACAATCTTTGGATAAAAAAAAAATAAAAGAAATAGAATTTGGATAGGGCTAAGAGAGAAAAAGATTGAAAAAAAGATTGAAAGAAATTCACTTCGAGGCGTGGGAATTTGAGGTGAATCTTTTAAAATTTATCTCTCCCTTTTCATTAAAAACTAAGAAATATATATATATATATATATATATATTCTGCAGTGAAAACTTAATCACTATCCTTCAAAATAGCAACTAACCCCAACTAATTATTATCCTGTAATCACTCCACTATGCCTACCACCACTCAACTACTAAATCAACAAATAAAAATTATCTAAATAACAAAAACAAACATTATCTAAATAATTTAAAAATTACAGATATGACACACATAGAGATTGGTTCCCTTGTGTTCTGCAGCCGTGATCCTCACCCGCATGCATTCTGGCATCTTCAAGCAAGTCAGCTGGGCAGAAATTGAAACAGAGAAATCATTCAAGCAGTGAAAGTGCAAGAGAATGAATTTCCCATGTTAATATCATAATATGTGAAATGAAATCCGTACGGACCGTACCATCATCCTCACTCTCAGTTTCAGTTTCGGTGTCAACTTCGTCTTCACTGAAATCATACACCTTGGGCTTGATATTTAGCCATTTCTTCATCACAATAGAAGGCCAGAAGGGCTACACAGTAAGAGAAATCCAAGAACATTTATCGACAACTCAGACTGACAAAAACAACACATCAAACAAGGAATGGCTTGTATCCAAGCATACCTCGGAACGCTTTCCCCTTCTAGTTTTCATTGTCCAGCGATAAACAAAAGAAAAAAAAAATATGCGAAACAAGCTCAGAAAGCACAACAGAAAATACAAAGTTTGTCCTTAATTATGCAAGCATTCGCACGGGTATATATATATATATATATTACATATTTTCTGGTGCTCCTGAAGTTTTAACATACTAAATAAGAGGCTGTTAGGAGCATTGCACGTCAAGATGGTCTATTGGCAGGTTTGTTTGATGCTAAATACAAAGAAACTACATACTTGAAAACAAATGGGAAGGACAGAAAAAGTAATGGTCAGGAGGCTTGAGAGACATCCACAGCCTCAACTTGCAAAACCAATACCCAATAGGCCTCTCCCGTCGGCCTGTTCTCATTGAAATATTAGGCATGGTATTGTTGAAAATTCAAATAAACCCAAAAAAAGAAAAAAGAAAAAGAGCGAAAAGAAAGAAAAGGAAAAACTTCAATCAGAGTAAAATGTCTCTTTCAGCTATGACTAAGATTTTAATTGATGCTACCACACACACAACTTTCAACAAGGTGATTCGAATTAGAAAAAATATATATATATTTATATATATGTATATATACGTGTATATATATAGTTCAACTGCAGATTGCTAGAGTAAGCATGAGAACGAAAAAACAAATACAATATCCACCCAAAACGAATTATTGACAAAGAAGCAAGTGGGGGAAGATGAAAAACAGCGTTGAATGAGCTAGTAATCTTGGCTCCTTACACCAAAACTCCGAAATCAACATGACCCACTACCAATCTATACGTGAATTTAGAAAGTCAGGCCATAGTAATAAATAATTAGCCAAACCCAAATAATGATTAAGAGCAGCAACAAGCAAGTACATAGTAAGACACCGCCCAAAACAAAAAGATATTATTAATTGTTAGCACCATCCCAGATTCACAGCCAAGAGTTGCAAGTAATCTGGTCGGGCACTAATAATTAATACTTGATTCGAAACTATAATATTCAAGCTTAGGTCAACTGGGTCGTTAAATAGTAAAACCAAACAAGATTGCATATAGCACAGTTAATTGTCCATTCCTGGTAAGATAAGAATATAAAAATACGAATTATTTAAGAGAAATTATTTAAATATAAATTTTATTGTGAATTTCAGTAGTTTAATAGAATAAATTTATAAATTAAGATGGAATTTAAATTACCGTAAATAAGTAGTTATTTAGAATTTTTTTTAACAGTGGTTTTATTAATTTAATAAATAGTGATATTAATATTTTAGTTTATAAATTTAGGGTGCGTTTAGTAACTTAATTGTTAGCAAAAAAAAAATTACCAAAAAATTACTTTTTAGTGTTTGACAAAATACCAAATTTGTCACTTTTTTACTCAATTATAAAAAATTATCAAAAATTGTTAAAAATTATTAAATATTATCAAAAATTATACCAAACAGTTAAAATTGTAAAAAATTACTAAAAATTTAATATTTTTAGCAAAAAAACAAAGATATATGGAAATTGTTAAAATTTAAACTTCTAAAGGATGATACAGGAAGACTCCAAAGGCACAATATACCAAATGTATACACTAAAAGACATCGTGGTGGTTCTTTGTCACATTCATTGTCATCTCATCAATCAGCAAAAGGCATCCAAACCCCACAGAATTCACCTACGAGGCTACGACGAATCCAGAATGAAAAGGCCCTCTCAGAACTAGGAATTTCAATGCGAAAATTATGAATTCATAGTCAATTTATCTTCCGCGTTTGGACCACCACACTCTCATATATAACGAGATACGCTAAGCAAGTGTTTATATATATATATATAGAGAGAGAGAGAGAGAGAGAGAGTGAGGGATGATGGAGGAGCAGAGTAGGTCTGGGAGAAGTAGTAAGGTGAGACGTCAAAGAAATAGACGAAAGTGACATCCACTTACCGACCCTTGCCAAGGCGACGAAATTGGCGACGTCTCTGGGGGGCGAACCAATTGGAATATATATATACACACACAAACATATTAATGGCGAGGAGCTCTTTCTCAGGGCTGTTGCTTTCTGATATTTTCCCGCCACTTTTTCTTTTTCTTTTTCTACTAACGACCTCCCTTGTTCAATTCAATGACGCGTAACGTTATCAATAATATTTTATTCTTTTATTTATAAAATAAAAAATATATAAAAAAATAAAAACATCAACATATAAATTAACAAAATTTTACACTAATATTTTAATTTCTCAACATATAAAGTGCATGAGATTAATAAAAATATCATTGTAATTGTAATTGTAAATCTAATAAAAGCATATCAAGAAATTTACCTACCTCCACTTCAATCCCAAATCTTATGATTTTTTTTAGTTTTTGCCCCCACTCTTATCTAATTAGGGTAGTATTAAATCGAATTTTTCATTTTATTCATTCTATTATCATTCTTAGGGTGAGATAAGTCCTTCAACAAGATACCGATTAATAGTCACACAGTAATACAAAGATAAAGGAATAGGCTTACTTAACAAGGTGGAGATGACAAAGAGCCCAGCGCCATTGCTATTCATATTTTGAACTAAGAAATACCTTCTATTTCCCTATCTTCATTTCTTTTTACTCTATTCTTTTTTAGGGTCAAAAGTCGTGAATTTATTTATTAATTTTTGTTTTGCATCATGTTTAAATTTTAAATTTATTGAAGAAAAAAATTTATAAAAATAAACTAAAAGCATTTAATTTTATTCATTTTATTGAGAAAAAAATTAAATCAATATTTTACTTAATTATTTCACAAAAAATGAATATTTATAGATAATTATATGAATCCCATTATATATATATATATTTAAAAAAAAAAACTACATGTACCTCATCTCAACATTTGATTTAAGTTTAGGTAAATTAAAAGTTGTTTAAACATTGTAATGGCACTCCTAATTTTACAAATATTATTAACACTAAACTTCATAAAACAATGTCTTGTTTGATTTTAAACAAAAAAAAAAAAAAAAAAAAAATTGACAACCAAAATATTTACGTATTACATCTTCTTTACCCACCATTAAATATAAAAAAATGTATAAAAATAAGTTTTGTAACTCATTCTAAATAAGTCATTAAAATCTAGAATTTCAACGACATCATATTATTGAAATGTTTTCAACGTTTTTTGACTGTTTTGTAAATACTAGAAACTAGGGAGTACCAATAAGATAATTATCTAAAAATTCATATAGTATTACCGATTTGTTTGATAACTAAAATACAATTTCGATACCATTTATAAAGCAAATTGTGTTATTATAATACCATTTATAAAAGAAATCATGCTATTATAATATTCAACTAGTATGAGATGTATCAATATTATACCAAATATTTAGGAGATAGTGTTATAATTTATCCTTTTTTACTTGACAAATGTTTCGTCTAAATATAAAATAAAATGTAGGCCTCGTTCCCTCCCCTTTCCTTTCTCATACATTAGTCATCAATTTTGAAGATTTGTTTACTTGGCCCTTTCACAATTTGGAAGTTGGAACTATTGAATTAAAATTTAATAGTTCAATATATTCATGCATTTTTAATCAACGGTCCAAATACATTCACACATTCAAAAAAGTGTATGCATATCATTTTATTAGAAAACATCAAAAAAAATATTCATATATACATTTTGGACTAGTTCAAGTAACTATCCAACCATTAACTAGAAGCGGATTAAACACATCAATTCTACTCTGTCTTAGGGATCAAAGACATCGTAGATTCTAGGACTCTTTACTATGAGTTATTGAAACTAGCTTATATAATGGTCCAATATATTTTAATTATTTTTCAAATTATCCAGTTTCTTTACATGATATTGGAATATTAAATTCTCTTGTTCTTAAAATATAAACATCAAGATATGATATGGAATCTGGAAATATTTCTTTTGCTGTAATTTATAAAATCCATTATAAAACTAAGACCACTATCATGGATCCTTTAGTTAAAAACATTAGCCATAAAGGAGAGATAATATTTTTCCAAACTCAAAGAGAAAATTCTAATTTAATAGTCCCACAAACCATACTTTGAAGTGATATCAATCTCCCAGTAGAATGGAAATTAGAAGATCAAATACCCACTCCAAAAATAGAGAATAAAAAACTCCAACAAATTGAAGAACTCCCAAATGGATCTATTAAACTTAAATTTTTATCTACAAAACTTTCCAATTTACAAATTAAAGGAGAAGAAGAAACACCTTTTCAAACAAGAAATTTTAAATCATCCCATCAACCTCCAAGATCTTCTTGCTACTCTATTCCAACATCAAGCAACTATGAACCTCTAAAGCTCAATAGGGATAGAAATAGTCAACCATACCTCAACCTATTTACACAGATCAAATAAATCAATAAGAAAAAGATGATGAATATAAATCTTCAGAACATATGTCCCCAACTCAATCTCAAATGCAAGATGATCCTCAAATATTTGTCATAGATAGAGAATTTATTATGGACAAAAGTATATTAAAAAAGATTTTGAATCATCTTAAAACACTCAAAAAAGAGAATGGTTTTTATCAAACTTTGATGAAATTGATAGGATACCAATAAGAGAAAATTTTTATAAACATGTTCAGAATTATAAAACTCATCTTAGATTTTTTGATTGGTTTGAAGATTATGCCGCCAATAAATCTTTAAAATATCCTTTTATTAAAAAAATAAATGTTACTCAAAAACCCCAACAGTCGAACACACCAGAAGGTATTAAACAATCTACTCATCCACCTCATGAAGAAATATATATATTCAATATAGAAATACAACCATTAAGGCTTCACCTTATAAAATGAAATCTCTAGCAGAAACTAATATAACGTCTAGAGATATACAAAAAATTATAGAACAAAATAACTTTATAAATCAAAACCTTAAAACAATTAGTGTTCAATTAAATAGAATTGAGAATAATTTACAGTAATCAGAACCTGAAATAAGTCAAAGTTCATATCAAAAATCTCTATTTATTCCTCATAAAATTCCTAAGAAAATTAATACTCCATTAAAAGACAAAGATTTAATACAAGATATTGATAATAAGATTAAAAAATTACAAAACGTATTAACATTCATGGTTGCTCTTAAAACACCTTCTCCATCATTAAAAGCCATCCATACATTATCACAATTATCTGAAACAGAAGTTGAAGAAATATTAGAAACTTTTACCCCTCAAGATCAAACAATCAATATGGCCAAATGGAATTATAATAAACATAATACAAGACAAATAAAAAATTATTATCCGAGACCATCTTTCCTAGATCAACAATATGAAGAATTAGTTGAACCAATTCAATTTTTCAAAGGTACTGGAATTTATATATGAAATTTAGATGGACTAACAGAATATCAAAAAATTAACAAACTGCAAGAAATGACAATGGTTGCAAGTGTTTATAAAATAAAAAAATAATGTTCTGATAAAGCCGTAGCAGAAATTCTTATATCAGGATTTTCTGGAAGACTTAAAACTTGGTGGAATAATTATCTTACTGAATCAGAAAAAGATAATATATTAAATGCCATTAAAACTGATGAATTTAATGAACCAATAAAAGTTGAAGATGAAGATGATAATCCAACAATAATAGAAGATGCTGTCAATACTCTAATATTTTCTATTGTTAAATATTTTATAGGAAATACATCAAAAATTGAGGAAAGATCTTCAATAATCTTAACAAACCTAAAATGTCCAAAATTACAAGATTATCATTGGTATGAAGAAACATTTTTAACAAAACATGGAATGAGAGATGATCAACGTCTCCCGTTCTGGAAAGAAAAATTTATAAATGGATTACCAAGATTATTTGCTGAAAAAGTAAAAACTAGATTAAGAGAACAAAATGAAGGCATAATGCCTTATGAACATTTAACATTTCTAGGTATATCAGATACCATAAAAGATATAGCATTTGAAATCTGTACTAATTTCCAATTAAACCAAAGACTACAAAGAGAATTAACACAATCACATAAAGAGTTAGGCACATTTTGTGAACAATGTGGATTAACTAAACAAAACTTTCCTCCATCAAGAAAACATAAAAAACTAATACCCAAATCTTATTATAAAAAGAAAAGACAACCTAGTCAAGATAATTTTTACAAAAAATCATATAAAAATAAACCACACCAATTTCAACATAAGAAAAAATCGAAGAAACCTATTAATAATCAGAAAATACCTCCAACATGTTATAAATATGAAAATATAGGACATTATAAAAATAATTACTCATTAAAAGGTAAAATAAATTCCTTAGATATTGATAAACACCTCAAAAAATAATTAGAAATATTGATATTAAATAATTCTGAATCAGAACAGGAAAAATCAAATTCTCAAGATGATTTTGAAATAGATAATATTATATCATCAACCGAATCTAATATAAAAACATCCGAAGATTCATCTAGTCGTATAACTATTAAACAAAACTGTCATTGTAATGTTATTACTAGAGAACAAGAACTAATTATGGATATGATTGAAGATATAGAAGATCCTCATTTAAAAAGAAATTATTTATTAAAATTAAAAGAAAACCTTCAACAAACTAAAAAGAATAGAGAAAATGTTATAGAAAATTGTTATAACCTTGATTCAATATTAAAAAAGACTAAACAACCTCAAAAATCACAAAAAATTCCAATAGAAAACATTAAACTTGAAATAAAAGAAATCAAAAAAGAGATTAAAACTCTAAAACATGAATTAGGAATATCAAAATCAGAAATTCAAGAATTAACAAACCAAGTATTAATTCTAAAAAATCAAAATCCTAATAATATTATAGCTTCAACCTCTAATCAACAAACTCTCTTGACTTAAGATAAAGAGTATTAAAAAAATGATATTTTCATATTAACCTAAATATCCTATCAAAAATGGAATGTGAAATTAAAAATTGTAATAAATAAAGAATATACTATAAATACTACTGCACTTTTTGACTCTGATGCTAATCTTAACTGCATACAAGAATGATTAGTACCCATAACATATTTTGAACCAACAAAAGAAAGACTGTCATCTGCTAATAGTATGTCATTAAAAGTCAAATATAAATTAACAAAAGCTCATGTATATAATCAAAATATTTGTATAAAGACTCCATTTATCCTAGTAAAAGATTTAAATAGAGAAGTAATATTATGAACACCCTTCTTAAATCTTATTCAACCTATGACGATATCCCCTAAAGGAATTTCTACAAATATATTTGATCAAGAAATAATATTTGAATTTCTTAGTCCTCCAAATATCAAAGATTTGAATATTCTAAAAGATATAGTTATAGACAAAATCCAAATAAATAATATTTCAAAAATCATATCAAAAGAAAAACGTTTAATGCTCGTAAAACAAGAAAATGTATGTCAAATGCAATTAGCAATTGAAAATTTTAAAAATAAAATAATTAAAGAAGTTTCTTCTACTATTCCAAATGCATTTTGGAATAGGAAAAGTCACATAGTCACCCTTCCTTATATTAAAGACTTTCCAGAATCAAAGATCGAAACAAAAGCTAGACCTATCCAAATGAATCAAGAACTCTTGGATTATTGCAAAAAGGAAATTCAAGTTTTATTAGACAAAAAACTAATAATACTATCCAAATCTCCCTGGAGTTGTGCTGCTTTTTATGTAAATAAAAATGCTGAAATAGAAAGAGGAACTCCAAGGTTAGTAATAAATTACAAACCTTTGAATGATGTTTTACAGTGGATAAGGTATCCAATTCCTAACAAGTAAGATCTCATTCAAAGGCTTGTACATGCTAAAATATACTCAAATTTTGACTTAAAATCTGGATTTTGACAAATCCAGATCTCTAAATCAGATAAATATAAAACAGCATTCACTATCCCCTTTGGACAATACGAATGGAATGTCATGCCATTTGGACTAAAAAATGCTCCAAGTGAATTCCAAAAAATTATGAATGATATTTTTAATCCATATTTTGATTTTTCAATAGTATACATTGATGATATATTAATCTTCTCAAATAGTATTCAATCTCATTGGAAGCATTTAAACACTTTCCTTTATATTATAAAGAAAAATGGTTTAGTACTTTCTCCATCAAAAATTAATCTCTTTCAAACAAGGATAAGATTTCTTGAACATTACATTGATCAAGGAACAATTACTCCCATTGAAAGAGCTTTAGAATTTGCAAGTAAATTTCCTAATGAAATTAAAGATAAAAAATAACTTTAGAGGTTTTTAGGGAGCCTCAATTATATTTCATATTATTATCAAAAACTTAGTATTATTGCTGCTCCATTAAAAGAAAGACTCAAGAAAAATCCTCTTCCATGGTTTTCTCAACATACCCTAATTATCAAATAACTTAAGCAACACCTTAAGTCTTTTCAATGTTTGCATATAGCAAATCTCCAAGCATATAAAATAGTTGAAACAAATACATCAGAACTAGGATATGGTGGTATTTTAAAACAACGTCTTCTTGGTCATCATCAAGAACAATTAGTCCGATTTACATCAGGAACATGGACAAATGCCCAAAGGAATTGTAGCACTATTAAAAAGAAAATTTTATCTATTGTATTGTGCATTCAAAAATTTCAAAGTGATTTATTAAATCAAGAATTTTTAATCAGAATTGATTGCAAAGCTGCTAAGCATGTTTTTCAAAAAGATGTTCAAAATATTGCATCAAAACAAATTTTTACAAGATGACAAGCTATTTTATCAGTTTTGATTATAAAATTGAATACATCAAAGAAGAAGCAAATTCCATCCCTGATTTCCTTACCCATAAATTTTTGCAGGGAAACCATGCCTCCTAAATCTATTAAACCATCTTCATCAACCCAACAACCAATAACAAAAGAATCATATGCCATGATACCTATTAAATCATCTTCTAGTTAAACCACACCCTTACCAACTACCATTCCAAGGGTTCTTCCCTTATCTCCCAGTGATTGGTATATCCAGTTACTTGAAGAAGAAAAACAACAATAACAGATATTAAACCAAGTGGCTAATAAGAGCTTTGCTCAAATAATCACAATTGGATCATCAAAAGAGGTGGCTGCACGTCCCTCTTCGTCATCTATGGTGGCTCTTGGCCCCATATCTTCGTCATCAAAAAATGTGGTGGTATCGGCAAACCCTACACCAATTTCTCAAATTTCCCTATCATCAAAATCACAATATTTTCCTAAACCACAAACCTATCTTATCACCAGATTGCCTCAAGAATATGAAAACCCATTCACAAATCCACTCAATTACCAAGTTATCCATGATCTCCTTCAAATCGTATTTATACCAAATAACCATTTTGTAACCTCAAATTCTATGAAAACCCAAAATTTTTACGAATTTATACTAATTGACACCGAATTAGTATCATTTAAACATTATCCAGACAAATTTGATCAAACCAATTCAAACCAATTCCGCCAGTTTTTTCAGCATTTTGTTCCATCTACCTATAATTACTAGGACTACTAGAAAGCCTGGTACCATACTTTCTATCATCAAAATAAAACATTCAGACATTCTTGGATGTTTTACTTTCAAAACAAATTCCATCAAGACCTTCCAGCATCATTCATTGAATGGTGGAACATGTTTGGACCAATGCCAGAAATATTACCTCAACACGCTCATCAAGGCCTTCAGATCTATCAAGATCGATTCAAAATCCCATCTCATTTTTCAATGAATCAGTTCCCTCATTTATTCTATTTCTTTCAACAAATTTCTCTTGCCTGGATTATCCAATGGGAGTATTTTCATCAATGACCAACCATTTCATCACTAATCCGAAGAATTAAGGTCAAATGGTGGGAGCAATTTAAAATTGACGGGGTTACTCCCACAGTCATTGATAAATATTTCCATCAGCATCCGGCATTAACATCATCAACAACCCCTCAATTCATTCTTCAGAAAAGTCAGAATATATCAAAACTTGCAGCTGCAGCATCAAAAAATGAATTAAAACAGCAATTGTTAGCTGCATTAGAATCATTGTTAGATCAAGAATCAAGTGAGGACTCCAATTCAGCAGAAAGCTTTGGTTCTGTCAACCTTGGCAATGACAACGAAGACGACTGCTATGGTGTTATTCCTCCTATCAAACATGCCACTTCATCAGCACCTACCAAAGAGCAAAAGAAATCAAAGGCAAATGACAAGAAGTAACCATCAAGCCAGCTTTGCCATCAAGCCTACTGAGAAAAAGTCATCAAGCCTACTAAGAAAAGGTCATCAAGCTTCCTGTAGCATCACTTGCCCGTCAAGACTTTGTGCATTCAAGACAAAGTGGTCATTCAAAGTATCCGCAAAAATCTATCAAAATATCATGCATTTACATGGAGAATCAAGACAAGAGAGTCATTCAGACTACTATTCACTCACATGCCAACCAAAAGAATCTTTTACCTTATGTCAAAATTTGTATCAAAAGTCTTCTTTATTTTCTTTATGTCAGACTTTATGTAAAAGAAAAGTCAGGCTCTTTATCATTACCCATCACGGAAAAAACTGTAGCATGATTCCCATCCTCATTATAAAAAGGAAGGAAGCTGAATCTAAGGGGCAGGTTGGATTCAGACCCAAAAATTATTCTGCCGTCTGCATCTCACCCATATCCTCTCTCAAGCTTCCAACCTTCAGATGTGTCAAGTTTAATTATTTTTTATCAAGTAAATCTTTGTATCACTTATTGTACCCATTAATAAAAATTCATTTAGCATCATTTATATTTTGTTATCTGTATTATTCATTTATGTTTCAATTGAATTATTACAAACAAAAATTATCTTGATATAAAATTCGTTTATCTATTATAAAATAAAGAATATCTGAAACCGAAAATCATCAAACAGAAATTTTGGAATCATTATTTACAAATTATTTTTTCTTAAGAAAAAGAGAAAAATATTATTTAGATAGAATCTTATAATTCTGTATATAATCTTGCATATTTATTATCCTCTTTATTTACTATCTTGCTATTACTGGGCTATATTTAGACCGTTAAATTTTAATCCAACAACCTTGAATTGCACTGTCCTAGTTGACATCAGAAACGAGCCTCCCTCCTCCTCCTCCTAAACCTAGATTCAGACCCAAATTATTTAAGCCACTTCCAACCACTGACAATAGAATGAAAAATGTTTCAACAGAACAAAAATAAACTGCCAAATCAGGGAAAAATCAGTTGTAGAGCTGTATGTACTGTGTCCACATCAACCTCACACAGCTTTGAATTTCCTGGTACAAATTCTAAACTCAATTTCAGTTCATTAACAAACCTAAATGTAGCACTTAATTTTACAAACAAAATGAAAGGTCTGTTCCCAGAAGAAACGAGGAAAGCTCGTGAGAACTGTGTTTAGCACCGAATTTTACCAATATCATGCTAAGGACAAAGTTTCAACACCAACCGATGAAAATCAGTTTCCAGAAACCGGCCCGGTTTCAAGTTTGCACGAACGAAGATGGCAATTACATGATGGTGCAACGTCTCCTCTCCTCCGCTGGCTGCGTGGCTGCTTGCTGGTACCGGTTTGAATCTGATGGGTTGTAGGTAAACTCTGAAGTATCGAGCCCGTACTGGTTTTTTAAATGCAGGAAGATATCAACATGAATGTTAATCAGAGTTAGCACAAGAAGCTATTCAAAAAGTTATAATATAATCCACTTCAGATGGTAATTAGCATAATCAATCAAGGGTGATGTTAACTTAACTCGGCAGTATGTATTAGCGAGTATTTGACATATAGCAACTTAACTACTGTTTGACTATATCCAGAGATCGAGTCCCTTGGTTTCTGAATTGGCAGCTTTACTGATTTGGAGGGTGGAGAATTGAGTTTAATTTTGGAAGACAAATGTCGTAGGGATCTGAGACACTCTGAGAAAGGAGACATGCTTATATTGGTGGCAAAAAATTAAAAAAAAAAATTCCAGGGAAGAGATTCCCAAATTTACAAAATAGCAATTATGGAATTGATGACTAAGAGCACAGCCAAGCAAACATAACACGATCAGGTAACAGATGATATTCAAAAGGTTCTGTTCAATTGAGAAAATCTCCTAAAATTTTTAAGCCTTTGCCAACACCTAAGAAACACGGCCACTTTTAAGAAGGTGATGTACCAGTGTCGTGTCAGTGGATAACTATAATCATCCGAGTCTCCAAACACTTGAGATATATATGGATATTATATATTTATAACTTATACGTACATGAAACATGTAGTAATTTAAAAAAAGAATCTTGCAATCAAATAACAAGATACAAATAATATGAATTTATATTTACCAATTCCCTAATCATTTTTTTTTATTTTAAATTCTTAGATCTAAATTTCTAATTTAATTTATAAATAAAATATTTTAAAATAGTATAAATAAAAGATAATTGCATTTTTAGTAAAAAAGATAAGTAGTAGTTTTTTTCATGTGCATAAATAAAATTATATATTTATTCATTAATGTATTCCTACAGCGTCGTATCCTGATAATTTTCAAAATTAATGTGTTAGCATATTCGTGTCGTACCCATATTGCATGCCCATATCTGTGCTACTTAGGCCACCATGCTTTCCACAATGGTAACGCAGTCGGTAAATGTGTTACAAACATGAAACAGCCCACACTTGGTAAACTTAATACTATGCCAGAACAGATTTTACCTTTTCTCTCATGCGAGCACTCCAAGCATCATTTCTGCTTGGACGCTGATCCAGGGTTGGTGCAGCACCAGTAGCTGGAACTGGCGGCCTGTTGATCAATGGTTGTCGGATTTGTTGCCTGGGGCCACCCCCAATGTACTCATCATCACTGCCATATTCTGCTGGTCTGTTTGCAGCCCTTACAACAAGAGCTAATAAGAAAAGAAGAGCCTGCAATTTCAAGGGCACTCATTAGAATTAGAAGCATTAGCAGACCAATGAACCCAAACAACGCAACAGTGCATGCATGCAACAGCAATTTAATTGAGCTCTTTTTTTTTTTTTTTTAAACTCCTTAATATGTTTTTAAACTCCTCAATATGGTAAGCTTAGTTATTTGTGAAAATGCATCGCCAGTGTTGTTCCTGCCAATGATGAGTTCTTAAACTAGCAAATAAAATAAGGTCATTCTAGGATTTCAGAAAATGAAGTTTTTATGCTATTTCACTCAGTCCCTCCCACATTTGCTCCATCTGGACATGTGTTAGGGACCTGCATTTCAGCTGGAATTTGGTATTTCACCATGCATTTCATTTCCATGTAGTAACAAAGTTTTGAGAATTCACCTTTGAATGATAAATTTACAAAAAATGTCATTTTCTTATTTGAGTAAGTGTTTGGGAGTTGTGTTTGTATTTGAACATAAATTTAAAAGTTAATATCGAGAAGTCATGGTTCCAATTTTTTGGCTCCCCAAAACTAAAACACACCAAATGTGATTGTAATCAAAGAATCTGCATAAAAATTCATAATTAGCAGTACTTATATGATCTTTAGATAAAAGAATCTGGGTGATCACTGCAATTTATATGTTTGTGGCACAGGATTATGAAGAACATGGACATTCGTTGGAATGACACAAGTAGCACCATGAAAAAGATGGGGGGAGAAACTGTTTGATATGATATTGTCATATTCAACATAGACCAAATAATGAACTTGTAAAGAGTGTCTGATAAGCATTGGCTACATTAAAAGAAACAAAGAAAAGCAAAGGAAAAACATTTTGGCGGTAGGACATTACATAGTTCGTAGCTGGCTTAGACTGTGCTGAAAACTAATAAAGCCAACTGAAAGAAATAGATCCATGTAGCCGACCCCAAGTAATTAGGACAAAGACTCGTTAACTTGATACTTTTGTAAAATAATAGTTTAATGGATGGAAAGAATTTAAAAATAATTTATTGTCAGGAAAATCCATAAAATCTCCCTAGATATGACTTGTCATATTGTAAGCAATCACGGTTGAGAGAAGCAACATGCTTATGCACCAAATTAAGGGATGAGGCATTGCTATACTTCAATGCACCTACCAGTCAGATGAAGAAAGGAATAAATTAATGTTTTAGCCTTAAAAGCAAGAGATGTGTTGCTATGCTTACCTCAAAAATAACCACCCCAATAGCAACCCATTTGAAAATTCCCCAGTTCTCTTCCAGAAATTCATATATCATATCAAAGTCTCCAGTTTTATCAGTTGGCATTTCCTGAAACAAATAGTATGCAACAAATCACAAACACAAGTTTACCATATTGAAACTCAAAAGGTCAATTAGCATTGCACTCACCTCTTTCCAGCTTTTGTCAAAAAATATGAAAGCTGCACATGCCAGTTCTACCAAGATCAGCAAGATCACTAATACCGCATACTGCCTTGACTTAAGGAATCCAAACAACACCATAGGGAAAATATGAAAGAAAGAAAATAATACAAATGCTAATTCACCCACAGCACACAAGATTCATCTATATTGCAGGATCCCACATGCCACATTTCATTAATACAGCAAATTAACATAGGCCTGCACCAATTCGCCATGAGTCACAACGCAGAATTTACCAATTTTGCAAGGTAGGCCCAAATGCTAACTTTCATCAGCGGAGCAAATTAAACTAAGCATGCTTCAGAAACATGAAATGTGTAAGATTGATTTCATGATTAGGACAATAGCATCATGTAATGAACATGCTGTCAGCTACTGATTGTACAATCATGGTATCAATGGCTGAGGTGTGGGTGTCCCATGACATAGAAAATGTCATCATTGTCTAGAGCGGTTTATATATTAGCACATACGTGGAATGCATGAGTGATTAGGATACACAAATAAGGCAGCATCCATTCCGAGTTGCTACTCCTATACAACCGAAACAAGATATTACAAAGAGAACCACGCCAACACCAATAAATAAATATATGAACCTGCAAAAACATGATGACAAGGGAAATTAGTTTACATAACAAATTCCTTACATTAATGATAGGTGAGGATGCAATGGACTTTTTTTTGTTCTATGGAAATTTTAAGCAAAATTTAAGCAAATGCTGTCAGTTTTAAAGTATTTAGTAAAATACTGTTAATGTTATAGGCTGTTTGAGATGGCGAATTTTAAAATGCTCTTCAAATAGCATTTTTAACACATCTCTCTTTAAGAAATGCTGTCTGAAACAGCATTTTTCACGTCATCCCTCTAAAAGTAAACACAATTTAAATGAGTGTGGACTTAGAATCCTGTCTTAGTTATAACTCTTTTCAAAATGTGACTGTTATGAATAGAAAATAAGTTTCAAAGAAAAAATGTAAGTACATAACAAATGGATTGTATAAATGAATATCTTAGAAAAATAATAATAATTTTAACGTTTAAATTATTTTGCAAAAGATAGATAAAAATACTTGTATTATTTTAAATTAACTTTTCTATTCACAATTGAATGAAGTTAGATAGAATTCTAAATCTACATTGTTAGGATTTATATATAATTAGGATAGGATTCAGAAAAGTAAAACCAATAAAATCAAGTCTTTCTATCAGGCTCAGGTGGAGAGAATTCAGCCCCCCAAAAACGCAAATTACGTATTATCCAAAAAAATTTATATAGTTTTTATTTTGTCACCTTCTCCAGTAACCAAATCATCATAAATATAAATTCTACCGCAAAGATATCACCAAACTGTGCAAAATAAATAACGAGATCAATGTGTAAAACAAAGTTAGACTGAAATCTAATTCGGACACTGAGCTATAAAACAGATCATCTAAACAATGATCTAGTACAGCGCCACCCAAAAGCATAAACACATCAGGCAAGGCAAGGCAAGGAACCATACCAAGCTTTTGGCAAGCTATCAAAAAAGCTGCTCGAAAGAGAGACAGCCATGAGAATTGGCCGACCAAGCTGCGTTACATCAGTATCTGTGGGTGCCATAGGAGTGGAAATACCGCTATTTGATGACTTCTCGAACTCCACAAACAAGTAGATCCCATAACCCACAACGGCCAAACCCGCAAGAGCCATCAAGAAGTTCAGAAGCTTCAATAAGCATTCCAAACACCCCCTGCAAGCCATTCTATTTCTCCACAGTTCCTCAAATCCTTTCAATCACAGTCTTGCAAAGGCCCTTCTAAATCATCAAAACTTCAGTTCACTGCAAGAAAACGAACTACTCGAACTATAAATGAATATATAAAAACCTCAAACTTACAAATCTTCTAATAAAATTTTAAAATTCGATATAAAAGAAAAAGAGCACACTAGAAACTTAAATGCCACTTCAATTTCCCCAAAACGAGAGTAAAGCAAATCCCTTTATACATATATATATATATATAGCTTTGAAGCACAACTACGAATAATCTGGGTGAAATTTCCGAGAAAATTCTGTCGGGAACTATTTCCCATCGAAGTCTAATGAATAAACATATCACTTCGATCGGGGAATCTAAACGTAATCCGATGGAATTTTGATTCTCCAGGGTTCAAATCGCTGGAGGCAAATATAATGCGCTCGAATCCCCGGGAAAATTCGAACTCCGACTATCCAGAAAGCTTCTCAAAATTACTTCTCACGAAAAAGAAAAATTAAAAAAATTAAAAATTAAAGAGAATCAGAGCCAAATGATAATTTAATTTAATCCTCAAATAAAAATGTAATGAAAATCTTAGCTCCGATCGCGAAGAGAAAGAGAGATATGGCAAGAAACAGATAGAGCAATAGAGAGAACTTACAGGAGATATAGCAAGAAACAGGTAGAGCAATAGAGAGAACTTACAGGAGCGGCGATTTCGATTGATTGCGAGCCTCGAAATCGAAGAGAGACCAGACCAGGTCTCCAAATTGGCAGTGAGCAGGAAGAAAAAGTTCGCCTTCTTTTCTGATTCTTTTCTTCATTTTCTTTTTTAAAAATTAATTTGTGGGTTTTTTTTTTTTTTTTTTGGGTTCTCAGTTTGCAAATTTTAATTTGGACAAAAAATTAAAAATAAATTCCAATTTTTATATAAGAAAAATCAAAGGCATGGTCTCTTATAACATCTTGAAAATATTTAGAAAGAAAGTTGTTATTTTCTTACTGGCAAATTTCAAAAATTTAGAAAAAAAAAAATTAGTCTCTCAAAAATTATTTAAAAACAAACCCCAAATTTTGTTGTTATTGATAATTATGTAGTAAATTTTGTTAAAAAAAAAAAAAACTCGATACTACAGAAGAAAAATTTTTTACATTCGAAAATTATCATAAGTTAACTACTATTTAACTTTTATTAATTTGACATTTTGTCATTCATGATTTAAAAAAATTAAAATTTAAAGGGATAAATTTAATTATTTAAAAAAAAAACAATTATAACATTTTTACAAAATTTAATAGAAAAACATTTTCACCTTGAATTTTAATCTTCAGTTATACAATTATAACATAAATTTTTTTAAATTAGAAAAAAAAATTGAAATCTTATGAACTGCATTCATGCCCTAATTTTGTAAGTTAATTGTCTTAAATATTATAAAAAAGTAATGACGAACTTTTTTTTTTAATATATTGTTCAAAAGTATGTTGATGCATGTTCGCTGTTAAATTTGTAGTTAAATGTGTGCGTTATCAAACATTGATCGCATATGTTGTACCAGTGAATTAAGTTGAGTTTGGGGAGAAAAAAAATTTAATTTTTTTATAGTTAATTATTAGGTAGTTACTAAAAAAATTAATTTTTTTTTTTGGTATTTGGGAAAGAAAAAAAGTTAACTTTTTAATAACTACCTTTTTTACTTTTTGTTAATTTGATATTTTTGCCATTCAATGTTTAAAAGAAATATAAAATATAAGAGAGTAGTTTGATCATTTTAAAAAAAATAAAAAATCCAGTAGTTGGTAGCTACAACTAGGGGTAGAATCGAGCCAAGTCGAGTCAAACTTTAACTTGCTCAAGCTCGACTCGAGCTATATATACTGAGTTTGAGCTCGAGCTTGAGCTCAAGCTTGATTCGAGCTTTTACATAGGCTCGAGTTCGGCTCGGTGAAAAAGAATTTAGGCTTAAATTTGACTCATGAATAATTCGATTAAATCAAAACGACGTCGTTTTAATTTAAAATATAATATATTTAAAAAATATAACAAAATTATTATTAAAAAAATATATATTATTCTAACAAGTCTGCTCGTGAGTTTTCAAGCCGAGATTATCTACATTCGAGATCGAGTTCAAATCCAAAACGAGTCACAAAATCAAATTAACCCTATTAGAAAAAGTTTCATATATTAATACATAAATTAACCCTATTATTTATATATTAATACAAGTTATTCTCAAATTTATTGATTTGAAAACCCTAATCAACTAAATATACAGGCCAACTAAAGAAAAAATTATTTCATATAATAGTCATTTAAGAATAACTTTTATAGTAAGTAGTGTTTGGTTTATCAAAATTAATAAAAATTGACCAATTTTTATTAAATTTTTGTATTTTTCTTCAATTAAATTTCATTACATATTATTTTTATATCAAATTTTTATATTTTTATTATACTTTTTTTACCATCTAAATACCATTATAATAAAACATTTATGTAGTGATATCATATCTATATTTTAATGCTAAAACTATAAAGTCGAGTCACACTACATAATGGTAATTAAAAATAACTTCTCTCAACGAGATGGCCTGTTGACCCCAAAAATTAAATAAATAAAATAAAATAAAATTTCACTAAGAGTGTATTTGGAGTGATAAAAAATAAAATAATGTGAGATAAAATGAGATAAGTTATAAATTCGTAATTCGTGTAATAAAATAAAAAATAAATAATTTTTAAAAATTTATAAAAAATTTTAAATATTTATACCAAACTAATCGGAGACTAGTTGACAAAACACAGTTCTTGATATGGAAGTGCGGGGGAAGGTTATTTGAGTCATTTGACTTGCATAGCACGCGAGACGAGGTCATTGAGAATTGGCGGGAAATTTTTAGAGAATCATTGAAGGGAAGATGGGAAGGATTGATTAGGCTGCGTTTGGCAAAAGCTAACTGAAAAAAAAAAAAAAAAAAAAAAAAAAAAAAGCTAACTGTTGTTCAACTACAAAAGCTGCCTGTCGAAGAGATAAATGCCATAGAGCTCCGAATTGAGTAGAGACAGTGGCAGTCATGTGAATATGTGGGTCCCGTTTAACATTGTTGTGATTTTTTGTTTATTTAATTATTTATGGTTTTTATTTTTATTGTCTTTTTTTCTAAAAATAAAAATTAAAATTGCACTTGAAAATGTAATTTTATTTACATTAATTAATTTTTATTTTCATAAAATATTTAATTTTATTATTTTTTAAAATTAATTAAATTTAATAAAATACATTTCATATTAATAAATTTGATTAATTATTAATTCATGTCAATTTAATTAATTAAATTACATTAATTATTTTTAATTATATTATTTATTAAAAATAATTTTAGTTTAATAAAATATTTGAATGAAATAATTTATTTTAATATGATGCAAAAATGAATAAAGTATTAAAATTGAAAAAGTATTTTGATAAAAAAAATGGAGAGTGAAATATTTTTTTATTTACATTTTGTTTAAGTTTATATTTTTAAAAAATAAAAAATAACAATAGATTTAACAAATAAGTTTTTTTTTGTTACTAATTTGAAAAATTCTATCAATATAAATAGAAAAAAAATAGTAAATATAAATGTTACCAAACGGGACTATGACAACCCAATTGTTTGTAATGATGATCTCCGTTCAGCGGCGAAACCATGCAGGGATAAGTTTACGTAGGTGACTCCACTCACTCCTAAATTTTATTGAAAATAGATATAATTTTTACTTTAATTTTGTACATTTGATTTTCCTTAAAAATTTATTTTTACTCTATTTTATACAAAAATTTTGTACTTGAGAAGAAAAAAAGGTCAAAATTATAATACCGCCACTAAAAATTCCGATTCCGGTCATTTATCGAAAATTAAGCACCCATCACATTTCTTGTAAGGAAGCGCCGATCACCATCAAACATTAGACTCCGATAAGGGTGTCAAATTTCATTGGTAAGTCCCTATCATGGAGGGCTCCCACAGCACCGACCCCTTGACCCAATTCCATTACGCAGGGCGCCAACCAGTGGGGCGAGGCCTCGGCACCGTCCCATGATCTCACCAACATAAAAGTACACTTTTCTTCTTCCCTTTTTTTTTTGGTTTTAAGTTCCGTTGGGCCACTTAGAGGTTGTCTGACGTGATAAAAAATAACCAAAAAAAAAAAAAAGTAAAAAATATGATTTGAAAAAAATTTTAGTGTTTGGTATCAGTAACTAAATCACATTTTTTAAAATGAATAGCGAAATTTTTTAACTTTTGTGTCACTTTTTTTGAGAGAAAAACTGTTCAATTGATTTTTTGATTTCATCGGAACAGTTTTGCGTTATTGAAATTGATCAAAAAGTTTTTAAGATTTGTAAAAAAATTATTGAAATTTGTGACATGGTATTGGAGTTTGTAAAAAATTTATTGAGATTTATAAAAATTTGTTGCGATACGTAAATATATATAAATTTATAAAGCGTAAATTTCACTAACCTCCCCTGAGGTTTTTGACACCAACAAAAATCTCCCTTGAGATTTCTAAAATGACACTGCCCTCCCTTCTTTTACCAGGTAAATTTTACTAACCTCCCTTAATCTATTTTTTCCCGTAAAGGTCCCGTTTGGAATAAGAAAAAATAAGATAAATTGAGATGAAATATAGTTTAGGGTTATTTTGGGGTCTTTTTTTTTTGAAAAGTAGCAAACTGTGGGATAAATTGAGATAAAATGTAGTTTGAGGTTGATTTTGGCATCTTTTTTTTCTGAAAAGTAGCAAACTGTGAGAACGGTTTTTTAAATCCGTTCCCACGAATTCAAAAAAATTCACAAAAAATAGCGACAATGATACTCGTTTGAAAACTTTCGATACAAAAAATATGATTGTATAAAAAATTTACAGATTCAGAAACCTCAGAGGAGATTAGTGAAATTTATCCGGTAAAGAAAGGAAGCGCAGTGTCATTTCAGAAACCTCAGGGGAGGTTAGTGAAATTTACCCATTTATAAAAATTTCACAAAATACTAAGAGTGCAAAATGTGTTAGAAAACTTTAGAGATTTCAGAGTTTAAGGAGTTTTCAAAATTTTTCACCTTTTTTTTTAAACACCAAACAGGCCTTTACTTGCCAAAACACTGCCCTTTTTAATTTATTTAAATAAAAAAAGCATTCTCAGAATTTATTTTTCTATGACATAAATGCATGAGTGGTAAGAGTCCTCCTGTCTCTATCTCTGTATCTATTTTCGTACATCACAATTCCTACTAGCAGGAAAAACAACCAACGAGGTTAACTTTATTTTCGCGAGTTAAATCCAACCGGCGCCACAAAATTGAGCACACGCAAATGGAAAATTAAAATCCATAATATAATATTGACTTGCACGGAGTCCACCCACGTGCGAGTGGATGAACAATTTCAACAACCGTATCAAACCGCCGTGGGGACAAACAATCACCTTCGGCCGAATTAGAAAATCCTAAGTCGAATTCCGTTACTTTTTGTTTGACTTTTCGTAACCTTTGGTTTGTGGATAAATAAACGAGGGAGTTGTAAAGATTTGTGGGGCTAAATTGTGTGAGAGACAGGTTTGCTCCCACATCAGAAATTGGGTGTGTGTTCAATATAATCTCAATCGACAGATCAACTTTTGAATTGGTTTGTTAACTTTATTCTTCATAAAAAAAAAAAATTGTGTGAGACACAAAAGATTGAAAGAAATGAGGAAGAGCACTTAAAAGAATTTTGTTATTTGCGACTTCATTAAAATATAGCAAAACTCTCTCTTAAATATATACATTATCGAATCACATAAAATTTTCATTAAAATACAGCCAAAATTCTCCCACAAATATATACATTATCGAATCATATAAAATTTTTATATTGTTATTTATTTATGTGTTTTTAATTTTCTTTAATTTCTAATATATAATCCTGTTGATTGTCATGCCGACAGAGAGACAAGTTTGGTGTG
The DNA here is from genome assembly GCA_019916065.1 of Vitellaria paradoxa. Classification (NCBI taxonomy): domain Eukaryota; kingdom Viridiplantae; phylum Streptophyta; class Magnoliopsida; order Ericales; family Sapotaceae; genus Vitellaria; species Vitellaria paradoxa. The sequence continues at coordinate 8,365,603 of CM034242.1, forward strand.
TCAGTGCCACAATGCTAAATGCATTTGTTCTTTACCCTTTGTGGGGGAAATGCTTGGCACTATCTGCCGTAATAAAAAAGTCACAAAGAAAAAAAAGGTATCATGGAAATGAAGAATGGTACGTTTAACGTATTGGGGTTAGTTGGAACTCTATAATTTGGAGTTCTATGTATTTTTATAAAATTTTATAAATTTGTACAAAATTTAAATTTTCTAGTTACTGTACGAATTACGATTATAATTTTTATAAATTTATACTAACTCATATCATTCCAAACACTCTCAGAATTCAGAGAAATGAAACGAGATTTTTATCCCAAAAAAAAAAAAGGCATAACCTAAAATAAGAGCAAATACAAAATAAATTAAAACAGAATAAAAATAAAACTCATTTAGCATCATGTTAATATTCAACAACAATCTTGTCCTAACCTAATTATTCGGACACCTACACATTCTATTCTTCCATTCCCTCAAAAACCACATCAAGGAACAACACAGACTCTTTCTATTAAACCACGTTCTTATAAATTTTAGGTATGCTCTACATACATATGCCCTCTCTTTCTATGGGATAGGAGGACTCTTTGAATCCCTCTCCCCATAGAGCATTTCCAAGCTTCTTTCCTCCGTCTGGCAGCTCAATTTAGTTTCCATTGTGTGATGAGTTTCATTTATTTACGCTTTGCTCATATTAGGAAGTACTGTTACCTCCGCTGCCAACAACCCAGTATTGTTTCACTGCAACCATTATCTTCTCTGGCACCAGCGGGCCGTCCTCGTGGTCCATCATTTTGGCTTCCCATCTCATCCCTCCGACAATTTTCCTCACCTTGTTCAGCACGTCAACTTCATCTCGGAATATTACTGTCCCTTCCGGCCGCAAGATCCGATCCATCTCCAGAAGGATGTCTTCCAGTTCACACCTGTTTATTCATACAAGAATCGTAATTAGTCACACCATAGAAGTAGTGCGTTAAAATCAATCAACTTTTCAATATATATATATATATATATATAGAAGTGAAGTTCCAGATAAACAGGATTAGTAAATGAAAATTGATGAATTGCAATGCTGCTATCTATATTTGGTAGACTTCATCAGTTAAGCACTGAATTCAACTCAACATAGCCCTAGTCCCAAACAAGTTGGATCCGCTAAGTACTGAACCATAGAAAGGAAATTTACTCATTCATAAAACTTGTGATCACGGAACAATAGACTTGAAAAAGACAGTTGTATCTCTGTTCGCCTCAATAAATCCAGTTTTAAGCTCGGAAAAATCCTTCTGACAATATTAACATTAACTGAGAATCCCCAAAGAAATGTACACACTATGCTGTCCTGCTACTTATTAATCCGATTTTTCAACTGCTCATTTTGCAATGTTTTCTCAAGTTTTCTCTGTCCTCAGAACCAATTGAAGGACAAAATGTTATAAAGATGCCTAAGCTCAGCAAAAACTTCAGCAATCGGAACTAGTTCACAGTTTAACAGACTATTCTACGTTGAGTTGACTTTTCTTGCATTACGTAAGTTAGAACATGGTACAAAATTGGAAGCACCCAAAAAAAAAAAAAAAAAAAAAAAAAAATCTAAATCCTTGGCTGGATGATAAATTAGGACATTGGAAAAGCTATTAAACTTTACAGTAGCAAAACCAAATATGGTAATTTCTAACATTCAATCACAGGATGAAAAGGCTTACTTGTTCTGATACAAGCTAAAAACACCGCTGGCATGAATGAGATCATAAGTCCTTGGATAAGTAGAGAAGCCTTCGCACCTGAAAGAACGAAAAACAAATAAATTTCACTGGATTTCCATGAAATTAAATTTTATTTTTCATCACGCCTTACAATTACTTTTTTTTAATTAATAAAAGAAATGGTAACCACTGACCTTGTTAATTGAAATAACTAATAACCAGTGATGTTGGAGGATAATGACATGAATACTCATGTTAAGTTTTTTATTTAATTGTCTCATCAATGAAGTCTGATTGTACTGTTACTTGGTTAAAGACGCTCCAATAAAGAAAAATCTTTACCTTCAAGATTGAGTTCAAGTTTAGTTTGAATCAACATATAGAAAGTAACCCATCATTCAATTGGTTAGTTACTTCAAAGAGAAGGTTGTATGGTGAACTTCATCCTATATAGCACCAAACATTTTGAAAGGAGAACCCTCCTCAGGTGGACAGCTAAGTAAGGCAAACAATACAATAAGCCAACCCCACAGGTGACCATAATGCAAACATATTCCATGCTACCAAATTTCAAGGAAGTCTCTACAGGACAAAACTTCAATAAGGAAACAGACAAACAATAAAAGAGACAAAATAAGTTGGTATAATAAAGTGTTTCTTGATAAAGAAAATAAGGAGAAGATCACTGTACATACCAGTCATGATATATGCCAATCAGACCCCTCTCATAAATTACACCTAGAGTATTCTGAGCGAAGACAGGCACAACATTCATCACCCATGATTTTGGTGATTCCAGTGCTGCTGCAAACCCTCCAAGGACTGCATTCATATCCATTATGTTCCGGTATCTTGTAGTGCCTATCAAGCTATTGATCCTTTTGTAAGCATTTACATGCTTTTTCCACTGTTTATTGTCTTCGTGGTATGATTCAGCCGTGACCCCTGGAACAGATCCCTTAGCTATTTGAGGAGGAACTGCAAGAAGCCTAGCTGGAAACTTCTTCAATTGCCCATTTTCACTGGTAACGGGAGTTATGCATGCCTCCATTTTCTTGTACCTAAAATTCATGCAAACTAGCTATTACAATATAAATAATAAAAATAAATAATGAAAGAGCTAAATTAATATGAATGATGTGCAATCTCACACAAATTTGCATTAACTGACTACTACTCATGTTGCACTCCAATTATCATTGTTGTATTCAACCAAATAATTTCTTCACCCCATTTTGGACACAATTCTATCGAACTGGGAGAAAAGCCATTAAGATTACCAGCATTTGCTGCTATAATTTAAAAAAAAAAAATTCAAGATCTGAATATATATATATCCAAAAGTTTTTTGAAAATTTCACATATTTATTACTCAGATAAGTTTACAAGTTCCATTTTTATCCTAAGAAATTATGAACAATGAAAGGAGAGAAGCGGACCAGTCAATGGATTATGGATCTTAGGAAAGAAAGCTTTGGTCAGCAGGACTATCAAGTGATCTACTAATAATCCAACAGCATTCCCTTCTTAATAGTTACAGCTGAATATGACCAATGTAGTCTAAGGCCATGATAAAGGATGACTTTTTTCTGAATATTCAGCTTATAATATAACATGTATAATACACCATATACCAAGTAATACATGAGGCAAATATCTATTAGTTGATCTTTTGATCCAGGATGCACCTTCATAATGGAATCTAGTATGTACTAGTTTGCCATACAACATGTTTCCCTCATATCATCTTCTGATATTGTGACAATGGACGCCACTATATCAGAGAATAAATTTCCTTGGCCATTGAATGCCTATAAACTTAAATTTCCTGGAATCCTGTCCAGCAAATACAAAAATGGAGAGAATTAGCTGGGAGCCTACAGATGTTACCAGCAACAATATTGTGAAACATAAAAAAGCTTAGTTTTCAGATTCCACATAAGATCCACATTGCTTGAGAAGCAAACACAAACAATGGATTACACAGAAGAAAACCATTAGAGAAGTGAAAATTTATAACAACATGCTGAAAGACTGAAACCACCCCTTTAGTGCACTATGTTGGCAAAAGGCATGGTCCTAGTAGTGTAAAATTGACTTGCACAATATATCAAAACTGAAGCTTAGGAGAAGAATTAAGTTAATGAACCGAATGGCTATAACATGAAAACATGATGGATGATAAATCTTTGATCTTCTTCAAGTAATTTACTGTACGTTTTTCAAAAGGACCAATATCAAGGGACTTAAGTTCAAAAAAAAAAGGTCTTAAAAAATTGTGTTATGCTGCAACTCACCATACATCATCAGCATCCTTGGATTTACAAATATTTGCAGACTCCCTTTGACAGGATTTGGTATTCAATTTTTTCCTCCAGATGGCAATATCTCCCTTCTCATACTTTTTCTCCCAGCAAAGAAGTTCAGCCAGCTCTTCAATCTTTCTTTGCTCTGCCTTGAGATCTTCTTTAGATCGTTTCCATGTCTGGTAGTAGGTCTTCCAATTGATGGGAGGACCAGATAAGATCCAGTATCCACCAGGTCTAAGAACTCGATCAACTTCCATGAGGTACATCCCATCTGCATATTAGGGCTTGTAAGCAAAGTTAATCAACTTCAGATAAGCATGCTTAGTTGATACAATATAATATTGTCAGTCAATTTCAGTTCGAATTTCAGTTTAAACAGCCTGGAGTCAAACTGAAATTGAGAAAAATAAGTCAAAAAGGAAAACTCCAACTTTTCTCCTTAACTTGATCAACTGTGTGTCATTATATTCACAGCTAACTTGAAAGAAAATTCTAGCATTCAATCCCCCTGTCAAAAATATGTACCATCACTGGAAACGAAATATATCCAAGATTGAGGTTACAATTTGTATCAATTAAACAAATTGTAGACCCACAAGTTCCTTTATTTTTGAATTACATTGAGATCAGGCAATCTACCCATTCGTAGATCATTTAGGAAATCTCAGAAGTAATTTTCTCACAAATACAGATGAATAAACAGAAGAGGCATATCACATTAAGTTTCCATATGTCAATTTCTGAGGGTAGACAGTATAGCTAAATAAAGATCAGAAATTAAATAATCAGATGTAAGTTCCTGTAGATGAAATATCAACAGCAACAAAATACAAGTTACTATATACTTTGTGGTTCTAATTTGAAAGTGTAAGAATTAGACAAGTTCAATGCATAGTTTCGTGCAACCTGTAATGTAAACTTGAGCCTCCAGTATAAGACATGGAGTGCAAGTCTTCAAGATATTACATTGTCAACAAAATGATCATCAATTACTTTGATTTTCAATCTATGATGTAAACCCTTGCCCTAAAGTTATACATGAATCATGACTTTGGAATTTAGATTCCCACATGGATAATCATCAATTGATTTCCTTTATTTTTTAATTGATAATATCAACATTTGACTTTGTGTACATCCTTTTTTTTTTTAACAGATTATGATCATTAAAAATTTTCCTAATCTTTTTTTAATTACATATGAAATACTGCATGTAACAAATCAATACTTGATTTGGCTGTAAGAAAAAATTACATGATCTGGTGACTTCAGTATTTGAAGAAAAAGTTACATGATTTGATAACTTCAGTATTTGCAATTTGAAGAACGTACCATTTGCTGTCCATGGTATTAAACACCGAGAGCATTGGGCCATATCAAATGCACCAGATGGGTAAGGAAGATGTATAGTTCCTAGAACACCAATAACAGCAGGCACCCCACGCTCCAATGCAAATTGGACTTGTGCTTCATGATTGTCTTTTGGTGCAAACGACATAGCTAACACATTTCTTTTCAGCAAATAAGCACCCCAGCTTGCAACCTATGTCATAATTGATCTTATTAGGCCAGCAAAAAACGACTAATAAGAAGCCACATAATGGTAGTCAATAGGGGAGAATGCAAGAAAAAAAAAAACTCCAACTACTTTAGCCAAATTTTGTCTGGTTGAGCAAAATGATATTTTAATTAATAAATCTAGACAAGAAGCAGACACAAGTTGTATTGGTAGAGTGAAATAGTTGGTAGTATGATAATGCAATAGTCAGTCTTCGAGTTGCCACTGCTCGATCATGACCATTGATCTATGTGGATCCCACGTGGGCCCCACATAGATGGACGGAGTAGCATTCCTCTTGACAGCATATATGAATGGAAAGAGAGTTCAATTGAGGTTCTTTCTGTAGTTGGGTGGCATCCCTTGATGGTTATTGAAAAAATTTTCGATTGTCAAAAAAAAAAAAAATTGAATGGAGAGGGATTTATCCTTGTCATAAGTTGTAAATTAAAGATACCACAGGCTACATATCTTCCTGCTTTGAGTAAGTCATCTCGTATGATATTTATTTTTGAATTGAATATGCAAACTGCCAATGGTCAGTCCAAATGATAAGATAATGTAGAACATACAGCATATTGATTATATACGAGTGTTTTCATGCAAGATCCATCTGCAACTGTTCACATTTGGACCGAACAGGAGGAATCTTCAACATAGGCATTGTGTGAAAATAGGTTTCCATGCATACAGGAATATTTAGATCCATTTAGGTGAAGATTTGAATGGCCATCAACATGCAGATTCTGGGTAGCTATAAAGCAAATTGACAGAACATAATTATGCACTAGATGCTACTTTAGAAAAAAGGATAAAGTACTCATTTCTCGACTTACGCAGGATAAACAATTAATGACACTCAATGAGGGAAAGAATGACAATGCAATTAATGGCATGTGATTAAGGAAGGATAAGAAGTAAAGAGAACGACATACTCCACAGCCAGTATCCAGAGCTGTTCTGATAGAGCCGTCTGCAATCGGAATCACTGATGCAAGTTCATCAATATATGCATCTGCGCCATGGGGGAACATTGTCCCTCCACCAGGAAATTTGAATACATTACCCTGAAATTGAACCCAGTTCTGGACAGCTTTCTCAACCGTCAAGCTTTTGTAAGGAACATTAGCATAGTGGACATAGTCTCGGCTTTTTGGCCAGGGAAATGGAGTCTTGTATCCTTTGGGGGCTGGAATAAGACAGTGCAACTTTTCCTCTTCTGGAGGACAATGCCTTTCTCTGTATATCATATTTTCCCTTGGGAAGGTCATAGCCTGGTCCTGTTCTTGGCATGGAGTATAATCAGTGTATCGAACATCGCAAGGCTTAAACACTTTGGTTTTTGGCTCAGTAGAGCCAATTACAGGAACATATTTGTGATGAGTTTCAAAGTCCAGCGTGGAAGTGACATCGCAGGCTGTTTGCTTGGTTAATGCTATGGCTATACTATCTCCCTTTCCAAAACCACTCTTCTGCCATGCTCCCAGTAAGTAAAAGAAACAGCACAGACCAAGTACAATGAATATAGACACTGGCCTTCGGGCTCTGTTGCCCGACAAATTGTGCTTTGAGCCCATCATATGACCAGGCCAACAACCTGAAGATCACTGTAATGTGAAAGAATTTTAACAAGAATATTGTTGGATAAGCATCACTGCTGGAGTCAGGAATTTTTCCTAGGTGTGCCATAAAATTTTTCTTAATGTTCTAAATAAAATTTTTCCTAAGTATATGCACATAGGTAAGATGATAAACAGTAAGATACTGCAAAAAGTACAATAATAGTCAAAATTATATATGTCAATATCAAATTTTTCTTTCAGGGGTGGCGGAGCTTGCTTCTTTTTTTTTTTTTTTTAAATTTACGATGGGTCAATAGAACCGGTCAGGTCAATAAAATAGGTCTCTGCCACTGATAAGCGTAGTAATTTACATTGTATTGTTTTTTCAAATAAAATTTACATTGTATTTTACCAATCAAAGAACCAGAGTACATGACAGAATTACAGAGGAACAAGAAACCCATTAAACAAAAAGACAGAAATGTATAGGTGGAGCAACAACACAAATATCTAAGGGTGAATAACTGATCCACTAGCCCTATTAGAATACATCACATGTAGCCAATATACCAAAAATCTGCTGAGAAAATCATTTCTTAGTCTTCTCTTCAACCCCTGACCAAATCTACAAGTTAAACACTAAACACAGATCCTTATTACTATGAATTATTGCAAATCAAGGATTCAAGCAAATTAAAAAAAAAAAAAAAGATACACCCTAACCTCAAAACTTTCTTTTATTATTATTATTTTTTTCTCTTTCCTTCATGTTTCTTCCTCAAATCCTTCTACCTTGGAAAAGCATCGCTTAGATGTGAAATTCAAAATTTCAAGCAAACAGAAAGGCGAACTAAGGGGAATTCAAGAGTAGAACAACACAACCAAGAAGGAAATCAAATCAAATCGCTACTTAGATCATAACGAATCACACACAAAATACAAATACACCATAAATAGACAGGTCACATTGCATGCAAACGTAGATCTTAAGATCCAACAAAGGGAAAGCAAACAAATAGAGCTCGCAAAGAAGCTCTAATGGTTTGAGCATTACGAGTAAAACGAGAAACGAAGTGAATAATCCATCACCTGATAACGAGAGCTCCCCGGTTGTTTCCGATCCGAAGCTACAAATCTTTCACAGATTCAGTCTCCACACTCACACTCTGCTCTTAAATAATATTGAGCAGAAAGAGAGAGAGAGAGAGAGAGAGATCTTTCTCTTGAATATAAATATGTAGCTTTATGAGGGTCAATATGTACGTATAGGTGTTTGTGCGCTGGGAGTTTCTGTCGGTAGTCGTTGAAAGGTTTCGTTAGATTGTTCCTTTGCAGCAAATTCGGATGATCGGACGGTCACACGAGACCGACGGTGGGGACGGGGACAGTCGAGACCGATTTGGACTCTTTTGTTTCCCATTTTGGGTTATCCGCCGATGATTTATGGAGTACGCTCAGGAGTACAATAGATTCACTGTACCCATTAGTCCCTACTTTAACTATGAGGGTATTTTTGTAAAACAAATAAATCTTACCCTTACTGTAATTACTTCCAATTGGGGGTGTTCAAAAAACTGACCAAACCGTTAACTCAACCCAAACTGACCCAAATGGATGCTATTAGTCAGTTTGAATGGTTGAAGGGTTCGATTGGCGCTTGAAAATTCAAAATTTTTTGGTTTAGTGGTTTGAGTGATAGTTGATAATTCTCTCAACTCGACCCATCCCTTCAAAAAGTGTAGAAATATTTTTGTTTTTTTTCTTATATTATATGAGGGTGTTTGAAAGTTAAAAAAAAATTTAAGTTTTGGTAGTTTTTTAATTTTTTTTTTTCACTTTTTTGTGTGTTTAGTTGAACCAAGTGAAATTTTTAGTATTTTTTAATAACTTTTGGATGTTTGGTAAATTTTTTACTGTAGCAAAGCAAAAAAGTTGTAACTTTTGAGTGTTTGGTATGTTTTTTACTGTAACAAATCAAAAAAATTGTAATTATTGTGTGGTACTTTTTACTGTAGCAAATCAAAAAAGTGTAAAAATTTGTTATTTTGCCAAACACACAAAAATCAACTTTTCGTATTTTTTTGCTAAATTTTGAGTTGCCAAACACCCTCTATGTTGACTTTACTCCAAATTTTTAAATGTTTGCTATTAATTCATGATATTTAATTAAAATTTTTATTTTAAGTATTCTAATTAGCAAATAATAGTTGAGTTTTGTACCATTTAAAAGTTTTTTTTTGATTAGTTTAATTTTTGTTTTTTTTAAAGGTGAGTATTCTTTCTAATCCGTCAACCCAATCAATCCAATCAATAGTTTAAAATCGGTTTAATTTTCTCTCCACCCGTTCCGAGTGGGTGGTGGGTGAACTCACCCATGAACACCCCTACTTCTAATATAACTTTTATTCCTTTTTTTTTTTTTTTATGGTAATTGATCCCTTCCTTCGGCACAGTGGGATTTCAGAATATGCATATAATTATTATTATAAAATAATATGTCATATTATGGTTCCTTGTCCGTATTAAAAAAAAAAATTTACTCTAGCACTATTAAAATTGAATTCATACTTGTTTATTAAATAATATTTTACACTTTTAGGAGGGTGATAAGAAAAAAATAAGAGGAATGAAAATAAAATTTTGCCCCACCTACCAGGGCTTGATGAATTTTCCAAAGGGATTATGTCTTCGGGATCAATACGTTACTGTATTTCTAGAGATATTTCTCTTATATTTTTTTTTTTTGGGGTTCTTATATAAAATTATGAGGCCTAATTCGTATAAAAAAATAAAATGATTATTTTCACATTTTTATTACATTATATTATTTGATATATTTATTTAAAATATTACTTCATATTTATTTAAATTATTTTATATTATAATTTTATCTCATATTCAAAAATAAAGTAATAATACTTTCTACTCTCTTATATTAAATTATCTAAATCTTCTGATCTAAATGAGTCAAAACAATATAACATGCCAAATTACAGAACGTTGCAAAAAAATTTATTTTACCAAATAGGGCTAAAAAATAAGGACCAAAAAAAAAAAAAAAAGGGACTAGTGAAATTTTGAAAACACTGCCCAAGCAATGTTGTCCAATTTGTAGAAAAAACGTGGAAGGTTTGCGAGCCTGTCACTTAAAAATAATAAATTCAAAAATTTATTTTGATTACAACTCTATCATGGTATCTCTTTCGGGTCAATTTTTTTTCCCCAAATTTGGTACAGTAACATTTTTCAAATAAACCCCACAATGGGAAACGATGGAGAAATTGAGAGTGACCACCACATCAAAAGGTTAATGTAGGATAACCCCAAGCATTCGCACTACTACTTCCCAAAAACTTAAGGGGAACGAGGTTGTAACCAGTGTCAAGAACACAGGATGTTTCTCAAATATACAAAACCTTTCAACGAAGAACAAAATTAAACCTCTCCATGTTGAACATAATAGAGAGTTTTTTTTTTTGGGGGGAGGGGGCCTTAAACCCCTCAAATAAACGCGAGAAATAGAAAATTTACACACACACACACACACACACATGTATATATAAAGAACTGCTGACACAGAATCAACCTTTTTCTGGGTCATGGAACAAGATGGGAGTTATTTGAAAAGAAGAGAACAACTTTTGAGTATCTTTATTGCCATGTGATTTCCATTCTCCCACAAAACTCCAGTTTGGTGCCCTGATTGCCCCTAAATTTGGCTGCAATGTCCCCCCTGCATGCTTTGAGCAAATAAATTTGAGGCTTCCGAGAGTGGTAGAGAACCCTTTTATAACTCTGTGAATTGTATCGATACCTTGTTCCATAAATAGAGATTCTTGTGTTTTGCATGAACACTGTGTATGGCTGAAAACCAGAAGTGCTTTAAAAACCCCATACGAAGAAATCATAGACAGAAGAAGAACACTCACGGACATGTCTCGTGATGTACCTAGCCAAAATTAGATCGTCACAAACTTTTAGCTGCTTAAGAGCTCGCCAGCCTTCAATCCCCAGTGTTGTTGATTAGGAGATGGATTTGTGCCTTCTGACTTCAGTTTGCTTTCTTCAGCCTTCTTTTTCTTTCTTGAAGAGCTCAAAGGGCCTTCAACTGGAAAGGGAAGGGGGGGGGGGAGAATTCAAGTGTCAAAAGTTGAAGAGAAAATACAAAGGTGTAAACAGGGTCTAGCATTAAGCTGTTCTACTAATGATAGTCCATGTTCTGTTCAGTGCTACGTTTACTTTTGCTAGTAATTTCATGTGTGATAACACAAGAAAAGGTATGATAAAAAATTAATATATTCAAAAGAAAGTTGAGATAGCATCGATAAAAGAAAAGAGAAACTCATTTAAAATAGTTAGATCATGTCTAATGTAGACCTAAAAATGTACTACTAAAAAAGAACGAATGGATTCAAGTAGAAGAAGTAAAGAGAACAAAAGGTAAATCTAAAATTACATGGACTGAAATTGTGAAGAAAAACCTAGTTTTATATAACCTCATGAAAATAAAACCTAAGACAGAAATGAATGGAGAAAGTGACTGACCCCAAATTATTTGGGACTAAAGCTTTGTTGAGTTGAGTTGATAATTCCGTTTTGTTTGAAGAAAATTCTTTATGATGAATTGGCATGCGTATTTGTTGCTCATGATTAATGCTATTAACACCTTCATGAGCCCCAAGAAGTAATCGTACTAGAACAAGGATAAGAAGCCAACATGGTTCATAACTTGTCTAGGAGAACAATAAAGCATGGCTGGTACCAGTACTTCAGGTCAGCCACATACATTTAATCTGCAAATTATATTAACACCACTATGGACCTTATATATACTGTTTCCAAGTGAATAAATGGCATGCCATTTTTTTTTTCTCCTTGAGCCTTCAATCTGCCCTAAGAAGAAAATAGCTTCTATGGTCAATCTCCTGTCCGTTAACCAAATTAATATTTTTAAAAGCTAGTTTCATGTATTAATTCATTCTCTCCCAGGATTTCAGAATATAATTGTAAGATTTATACCACGCAAATTGGTGAAAATATTTCTGTTGCTCTCATATGCAAGATGCAAGGTGCTTTTCCCTCTTACCCTTAGTAGGCATTTAAGGTTCCTACAAGTATGTAGAGCAGTTTGGTTAACCCTAGCAGGCATTACACCATGATGGGAAAAGCAGTATCATCCTTGCAACACAATGATCACATCACACCAAAAAAGAAACAGCCAGTTAGCATTGTCGTGCTTAGTATACCAGTAAACACGACAATACCCACTTCATACCTTGCCATTCCCACACCACTTTGGAGTCACCCTTCACCAGTTTAGGGTACCGATCTAAACGAGAATCTTCCTGAACCAACTCCTCAACCTACAAGAAAGAAAAGTGATTATATAACTATAAAAACATTGTGATTAATGATTAAACCTATCAAAACACACAATTTTAATCAAATGAGAAAAATAGTAAGATGTATAATAATTATAGTGCAATGATGACAACAGTATTTGAACTAAACAGTTTATTAGAAAACTGCGAACTAGAAAATGAGACCTTTTGAATAATTAGTCAATTTTTGACCTCGAAAGGGTCTTGTGTAATTAATCAACAACGTAACTTGACCCAAAATAACAACTATAAACCCACACTATGTTCATCTCCAGAAAATCTTAGAATTGACAAACTACACTTGGCTCATAATTTTTTTATTATTCCTATAATTGGCACAACTCAACTCAACAAAACCTAAGTCCCAAACTAGTTGGAGTTGGCTACATAAATACTCTTCCTTCATTCATTTTTGTCCTAGCTATGTTTTCCGTGAAGTTATATGAAATTAGGTCTTTCCTCAAAATTTCAATCCATGCAATCCTAGATCAACCTTTTGTCTTGTTCCCCCTTCTACTTGAATCAAATCACTTTTCTGTACTATTGCATCACCAGATCTATGTTGAATATGAACAAACCATCTTAAATGTGTTCCTCCCAACTTTTCTTCTATCGGTGCCATCACAACTTTTTTTCAAATATATTCATTTCTTATCTTTTTTTTTTTTTTTTTGTGTATTACCATATAATTAGCGCATTACCTTTAAATTAAACTTATATAGTTATGGGTACTTAAAATTAACACAAAACAAATCTTAAAATCAACCCAAACTTGATTAGATAAGAACCAAAGGATGTTGGGCACTAAGTTTCAAAGACATTGATTGACATTTTACTAAGCATTTCTTTTTCCATCTAAGGTTTGGGAAGCACCTCAAGAAAACTGCCTTCTTACCTATTAGAAGGAAAAAAGATTACACCATTTTTGTTTATTTAAAAAAAAAAAAAAAGCATTGCAGTGCTGAGAGATATGTAAATACCCTTTTCCATAACATCGGGTCCTTCCTTTCTTTGGGCAGCAAAAGATGATCCCGTAACCATGAGGCAACTACCCAAGGTTCACCCTCACCGCTTAACCTCCTTGAAATCAAGGCATGCTCTTCAAGTATGTCACAGACCTATGACATTTGCATCAATTCAGTTAGTGTAGAATTCAAAGAATCCAATAAACATAATTAATAAATACAGGAATAAGTTCTTTCACCCAACATGCATGCTTAGTTACAACCCGGGGGGGGATCTAACTAAAATTTATTATTATTTTTTAAGAATAACTCAGTATGCCATCCACGAACCTATCTCCCAACCATATTTTTAACTCTACATTTGTCACTGGGGGGCAAGAGATACCCCTCAAGCCAACAACCTAAATGCTTAACAATTATCATGGTACTATATTTCTATGAGTGCACTAGCCATTTGTGATTAGCTGTACCGTATACATACTACTTAAGCTGTTAACTATAGATTACAAGGGCCACTGAATTCACTTTGAAGTTTCAAATCTACAAACTCCTTCATGTTGCATTTGTATTTATTGTTTGAAATAAAGGTATTTGATACTAATTATTGATGGAGATAATTCAAATATAGATTTCATATTGATTTCAACTTGAATTTGAAAGGGTGCAAAAGTTGTATAATAATGAATTTTAGTGGATTTGAAACAATCATGTAAAAGTAATTATTTGACATTCTTAGAATTAACGGTTCAAGTTGAACAAAAATCACAACAAAATGTTACAGTCACTTTCTCTATATTTTTTAAAATTTAGTCTCAAATCCATTCATTTGATCCATATTTATCCAAATGAAGCATCAATAAAAAAATTTTTTTTTCCTTTGATCTGCATTTAACCAAATGGAGCATCAACTAAAATCGTGGAAAACTTGGGAATGTGCCTTGTGTCTTATTATTATTTTTTGGTGCAATTTTACTCAGTACTTGGACAATCAGTTTTGCTTTAGTAAAAATTTTGAATTTAGATCTAATTAAAAAGGCTATGCAATGGTTGTGGTGTTGGCCTGATAGTCTCAAAGCTCTAGTTCGCTTTTGCTTCAGTGCAAGATTTTAGATTGAGTTTGACCCCAAATCATTTCAAAGAGCCAAGCATCCACATCTTAGGTGACAGTTGTAAGGAATATTTAATTTATTCCCCATAAAATTCAGAATTAACTGTAAATTCGTTTCAAATTCCACATAAATTTAAATTCATTCTTGACTTGATACCGTTCAAGGTGCTTCTTGATTATTCCAGCAGTAACCATTACTGCCAAACAGTCAAGTGCATCGATAGTTCAAAGTATCAGCAGCATTCTAGTTTCCTCGGCGAAGAAGTGCCAGCACCGTCAAGGACTCAAAACCCAGGGATGGATAAGTTTCTAAAGCATTACACAAAAATCACGAGTCTAATACGACTTGTATGAGTCACAACCCAACATTCGTCCAGCTGTTTGAACCTTTTAAACATTTAACTTAGAAAAATACTACAATATTTTCATTTAAATGTGTTTTTCCCATTCCACATGAACTTTGATTCATTAGTTTTTCTCATCAATTGAGGAGGGGGGGCTTTCCTGTTATCCTTAGTAAAACTATTTCAATTTGTATCCACACAAATTCAATAATGTTGTGTCCCATATAACTTAAAGCTCAGAAGTAATCCATGTAAATGGTTGGTCTTGTCAAGGGTGAAGAGACTCAGTGGTAAAACTCTCTTTCCAAAGTAAGTATCAAGCAAAACATCATAAAGTGAGTATCCAAATACAAAATGATAAGTTGACCAATATAACATCTTCGGCGACAGAATGTGCCAGGAAAGGAAAGATGGGCTTTATATACCTGGTTGTAAAGCTCTTCCGCCCTACTTGACAGATAATATCTCCGGCGAAATCGTAACAATAACCATGCGCTTCCAATGAGCTGGAAATTTCAATATCATCAACAAGTTTTGACACATTCATATCAGAACATAAGCTTTAAAGAAATACTTCTAATATTTAATACCAATGCACAGAGTTGCACTAAAATTAAAGCATTTTTGGCAATCCACTGTCTGATGTAACATTTAATTGGTTTGTAATGTTCCACTAGCAAGTCTGGACACTTCAACTCATTGATCCTGCACAAAATAAATAAATAAATAAATAAATAAAAATAAAGATAAAAATAAAAATGATGCCTTAAGTTAGACTGCTCCCAAACAATAGCGAATATACCATATATTCATCTAATTGACAAGCAATATCATACCCTTGGAGATTTGTCCTTGCCTCTAATAACTGACAAACTGTCTCCATTGCTCTTTGCTTTGCAAACGTGTAAACAGGGCTGTCCAAGCCATAATTCTCCATCAGCTTGAATTCATCTAAATCATTCCATAGCTTACCCTCCTGAATCTGAAATATAAGCATATTACAATGCAAATATTAACTCAAGATGAACTCAGGCAACATAACACTCAAAACCATACACATATTTAATAGCAACAGGCAGAATTCATCAATCTACTATCTGAATTTAGGAGGGTTGTGAAAACAGACCCAAACTGCCCCAGTTCCTTCGCACAAAAACTGAGCGTGCGCTTCACAGACACGAGTTTCAATCAATTCTGACTGCAACGCAATATGTACAGACTAGGAAATCAGAAAAAAAATGATGGGTGAATATGATTTTTAAATCCCTAATGATCAGAATACTGGAATAGAAAACCATTAACTACACACAAGTTTCTTAGCTGTTTCATTTATATCTCCATCTTCTACACATTTCTTCCCAAGCTTTCTATAGCCACGAACACACTCCAACTTGCCTTCATAGCACTCCCCATTACTTGGACAAGGCTCACAAGAATCTGTTACAATTGACATTGGTCAAAAGAGTATATGTATTCACAAACCAGTATCCGCATCAAACTGCAACCACATGTTGCATTGGCTTTATTATGAAAATTAAGCAAGGAGAGTAGAGGCACCCCCCCCCCCAAAAAAAAGGAAAACTTTTACCAACTGCTTAAATGTTACAATGTTAGGCCATTAAGAAGCAATACTCTTATAAAATAAGTACGACGGAAATGAAAAATGTTAAGATAGATGTGTGGTAACATAAGAAAATATATGATAAAAAATAAATATTTCTGAAAGAAAATTAAAATCGCACTGATAGAAGAGAAGTTGAAAAATGGTTGTTTAAGATAGTTTGGTCATATCCAACATAAATCTAGAGATGCATCAATGTGAAAGATACTTATATGGATACTTATGGCTCCGACCCATAGCAATCCTCATCCTCTGCATCTCCTACATCTATTTTATCTGGAGTTTAAACATTTTTCTCTTCCATCTAAAGGCATCAATAATAGGCTACATAACCCTTGCTTTGCCATCGTATAAAAATCAAGAGTGACATAACTTAGGTATGACACTGTTACTTGTTTATGCTGCTTATATAATCACCACTAAAAGATTTTTGTTTTTCTTGAAGAAAAAGTAATTAGGAGCCACCTTGAGATGAGATATAAGCAGCTTCTACACCATTTCTTGAAACAAAAAGCTCGCATTCACATCAGGTATTTAAGGTTGTGTTTGCATTTATGGATTTGAAATCAAAGAATTTTGTCCTAATTATTTAAGGATAATTGCTCTAATATAATTTTGTTAATTTAAATAGAAATTTCATCATGGATTTTGATTAGTTTAAAAGGGTTAATTATAATGGACTTGAAATCATTAAAAATTGTAGTCATTTGAAATCCTTGATTAGTTTAATATAATTTAGTTTCCAATACATTGATTCAAAATCCTAGATTCCAACCAAATGGAGTCTAATATTAATGGTGTCACTTTATCTTCTGATCTCCCCATTTACCATCAAATTATACTTCTTCTTCTAACGTTACTAATACACTTTTCAATTTAGCTGTTTTTTTCCCCTTGTACTCCTGATTCCTCGATCAATGAGTAGACCACCAATTGCTTCGCGTTTTGTCAAGCGCTTATTCACTCGAAATTAGCACATCGATTGAATTAGAAGAAACAGAGGAGACAAAACAACTGCAATTCAGACGAGTGAGCGGGTTCCACTAACCGGAGAGAGAAAAGTCGAAATCCGCGTTGCTGTCGCAGAACGGCCTCGGCTGGCGAGTGAGATACGTGACGACGTAGTTGCAGGAAATAGCGACCCAAGCGGCAATGGTGACAACCGCGACGAGCCTCAATAATTCGGACTTCGATGGGAAGAAGTTGGGCGGTGGTTCCATTAGAAAACTCTCTGATGAAGAAGAACGATAAGAGATGGGGGTTTTGGTGGGCTTGGTTTTTCTATTAGGGTTTATGAGTCCTGGTTTCGACGGCTTTTTGGGAGTGGAAGCCATTGATTCATCGTTAAGAAATTGTTCTTTCTTGTTTGGGCGTAAGGCCTAGCAATTGTTGGATTCAAAAAGAAAGTGGGGGGGGGGGGGGTTAGCAATTGTGGGAAAACAAAGGGAAGACGGTCCGTGACCCGGTTTGCGTATTAACACCCGATTAGGGACTGACCCCTTTTATACTCCATTTCTTGCATTTAAAAGAAAAAACGGAAATTTTTAGAAATTGAAATTTTCATTTTAACTATTAAAAAATCCTAAATATATGAATTTATGGACTTGTTTGGAGCTCTAAATTTTGATAGCAAAAAAGTTAAAATTTTGAGCTTTTTTTAATGTTTGAAGTGTGAAGCAATTTTTTGAGTTTTTTTTTTATATTGATGTTTGATGTGACAAAAAGTTATTTAATTTGATTATAAAAAGTTGTGTAAAAGTGAACTATGACAAAATTTTATTAAAAAAAATTCTAAACTTTTAGAGTTTTTTTTAAATTTTTTATAACATGTCAAAGCACTCTATTAAAAAATTTCAAAATCTGTTCAAACAATAGCTAAAGATATGTTTGAATGATTTTTTGGATTTTTTTTGAAGATTTTTAAAGTTATTTGGTTCTCCAAACTGACATATATTATTCTCTATAATTGCACATCAATAAAATTTAAAATTTAAAAATTTCAATGAAAATGTAATTTTCTAAAAAACTTTTAAAATAATATGAGTACCTTTCAAATTATGTTATATGTACAGTTTTTTTTACTTTTCATTTTTTATACAAAAATGTAAATGACATATTTAATAACTATCAAAACAAAAAATAATAATTAAAAAAATGACAAAAATAAACTAATTGCAAAACGAAAATTAAAGTTTTGAAATAATTCTTAGTATTATAATAATAAATAGCGTATGAATAAATATTCTATTTAATTCTTCTGTCAAATTAGGTTTAAGTATTTACCAACGAAAAAAAATAACAACCTAACTTATATATAACATAAACAATATAATATTAATACATAACATGTGAGAAATTTGTTATAAAGGCTGGTAAATTACATTTAACACATTACATTTTTAACATTAAATCTGATTTTTTTTTTTATAATCTAGAACCTGCATTGATTTATTATATCTTTCAATGAACAAAGTAACCAATGAGTAAATCAGACAGATGTAAATTACCTTTTACACACATCATGCTTGAGTCAATAATCGATAATTCTGTTTACAATAATTAATTTTAATATTTAATTTTAAAAATAAATAATAATCTTAATATAAATCAATTAAACTTCTTTGTTAAGTAAGTTATTTCACCCAACCCCTAAATTTTTTTTTTTCCATGTCCAAAGTACATTTCTCAACTAACTGTCAACTTTTACAAACTCTCAAACAATGACCGAAACTAAGTACCAAAAAGAAAAAATGACTGAAATCTAAAATGGCAGAATTCAATAAATTCGTGCTAATTTCGGTCTTAAAATTTTTAATTTCTATAATTTTTTCGCGTTTAATAGTCTAAAATAAAAATTAAAGTTAAATAAAAATCATATATTTCGTTAGAAATAAATGATACAATTAGCCAAGCCAACTGGCAAATTTTGATCAGACATCGAAAGTCTTTATTTCATCATCGCATGTGTTTTGTGACTTGTGTCTATCCATACGCCTTATTTGGTAGATGTATCGAGGCAGACAGACCCGTCTGGTTAAAACGCTCGTAGAATTTCTGTTCTTCCCGTCCGAGGGTTGAAGAAGGTTATCAATCGCCAATTCGAAACCCTAATTTTGAACCCCTCGCTTCGAGTAAATTCTCGGAGTTTCGCCCGCATTCCAGATTCTTATCCGGTAAGCATTTCCAAATATCTGCGTGTATTTATATGTGTAGATGTATGTATGAATACTGTATCGCCTGTGTGTGTGTCGCCATGCTTCAAGGAATCCGATACAAAAGTTTCTGAATTTTGGCGGCTTGAATCGTAGAAGGCTTTGGGAATCATACATAGATTATGTCCGTTTCTTTCAATAAGCGAAAAAACGAATAAATCCACGAGTCGCTGCAATGCCGCTTTTAGTTGTATTTTTACGGCATCAGAATCTGTAATCTCAACCTCGGAGTCTCTGATTAAGTTTGTTAAGATCTCGGGTTTTTTTTTTTTCTTTTCTAATTGGGAAGAGATGCAGTGTATTAATTCTCTCTCTGCAAAAACTGTATAGTAGTTTCGTTTCGTAAATGACGTGCCAATCAACATTAATCATATTCTTCACTCGTAATATGCACTAGATCCAGGTACTGGTGAGCTTTGAACGAGGAGGATAAGTGTATTCTTGTAGCGGTTAATGTTTAAAAGTGGATGTTAATTGTAACTTACGGTGCTTGGCTGATTAAGTTTAGCATCCTGTGGTTCTAGGAATAATTATTCGGTAATGTTTAAATCCGAATTATGGATGCCTTTCTTTTAATTCACCAATCATTTTAGCACGAGGCATCTCTACTCTAGGTCTCTAGGAGGATCTGTGTGACTTCTCCATTTATATTTCTTGGGTTACCCCTTGAATGGTTGTGGTAGTATACATTTCAAATTGTATGTTGTATTCATATAGCTTAGCTTGCTTCGTCTTTTTCCATGCTTTTATTCCATCTAGAAGTTTGTAGCATGGTTTTCTGAAATAATTACGTTACTGGTTGATGATTTAATGTAAATACACATGCATTTGTGAGAAGGAATCCCACCCGACACATCTTGTATGTGGGATGGCCATGATGGGCAAACCATGGATCCAGAAACCCCAACCTAGACTGGTGTGTTTAGTGAGACTAGGTCCAATACTAGAAAGAGTTGAATCCAGAACCTCCAACAATTGTGGGTTGATGGTATTTACTGCCCTGGAATCACCAGAGGTCATGCCATTATGGTTTGACCATTTATATATGTGACCCATTTTTCCCGAGTTGCCCTTTTGTGTTTTTTATGAAAAAAAAAAATACACACACACAGAGACATATATATTCCTCCAAGATCACTTTTTCTTTTAATATTTTCCCTAACTTTATATTCTTGTCATACATATAACACAATAATATTTGTCATTTCAGTATTTTTCTCTATGAGTTGAGGCAACTTCAATTATGGCAGACATACCTGGGTATGTTAGATCCTGCTTGCATACTGGGAAACTCGCTTTTGTAGCAATTTTGGTTTCTGGAGGAATTGTGATGCAAGTTTTGGTTAGTGTATCCTTTCCCGTTAAACCATACGCAATTGTGCCATATCTTTGTAACAAAATTATTATTTGCTTATATTCTTTCCTTCTTGGTGCATTATTTCCTTATGTTTACTTGTATAATGGTGCAGGCTTGTGCATTGTACGATAATTGGTGGCCAATGCTAACAGGTGGGAGATGCAATAATTTATTGGACTTAAATTTTGTTTGATTTGCATGTTTTATCATCCTTCAACTGTGAACTTGCAAATAATTGGCTAGATGTAACTAGTTGTTAGTTGATATTTCAAATTTTGAGCTACAGGGAAGTATGTGGCGGGCATCTTTGCAAATACAATTCAATATTCACTTATGCAAACATCCCTATCTTTCCAAGTATAATTCAATGTTCACCATACTATGCGATCTTTAAGTTATTCTAACAAAGGCAGTCATGTCACCTGATATACCACCACCTGGATTTAGTTTTTTGTTGTTCAATTAAAGATGTAGGTTGCATTAGCAAAATATCAAGAATTATAGTGTGCAAGAATTTCTTAGTTGAGTTCCACAATCTAACATGAGGGTTTTGTATAGATCTAGACTCCTTTAAACACTTCCATGCCTGAACATCTTGAATATGGGAGTAATGTTTAGGACTTTCTCAATGATATATTTTTTTTCTGCACTTAGACAGGATTAACTAAGGTTGTTCTGTTCAAACAGGCTTAGGCCAGCTGAATGGTATTCCTGTAGCAATTGGAAGTATGGATTTTCAGTTTGTTGGGAGTAATATGGGATGTGTAGTCAGGGGGAAAATTACCCGTTTGATCGAGTATGCCACCATAAAATTTCTACCTTGCGTTATAGTGTGCGCTTCTGGGGTTGCTCATGTGCAGAAAGGAAGTTCGCTTGATGCCAATGGCTGCATATATGCATTTGAGCATTCATCATACTTTCAGTTGCTGTCTTATTAAGATACTGTGTTCCATCTTCAAACATTCACATCACAGCTGATTTAATGCTTCACTGTTGGTAACATATAGAAATAATATTGTTCTTAGTCATGCAACGTTACTTTTTCAAGATGCAATTTGCTATGTCTGTAAAATCTCTAAAAAGTTATACATGGTTCAGGTCTCTATATGAGCTTGAATACAATCTTTGTTTTACTAAAATTAGCACCTGACACCTTGTCATTGCCCAAGTAGAGGGAGAGAAAAATAAGGCATGTATTTGTCTTATTTGTTTACCCTGGCAAATTTGAGCTTTTGGTCATGTGACCTGGCTTAGACTCGTGTCATAGACTTGTATGCTACCTTCACTTGCGATCGCACTATTCCCTAACAAGTAACCACCCCACAATAAAAGAGACAAAGTCAGATTCTTTTTTCCCCCCAAATTAGCTTGATTAAAAAAAAAAAGAAGAAGTTGGAATTTGGAGATACTATTTTTTGATAATATTGTTCTGGCAACCACTTGCCATATTTTCATCTTGCAGCAATAATGTATGTGCTTCTTCCCATGCCTCTGCTTTTTTTCGCGGGTTCCAATACGTCCTCTATGTTTTCTGAATCTTCAAGCGGGTAAGGCTTTTTCCCCTCAAGTAGATCTCCATTGAATTTGAATCTTTGAAGCTTTTATTCAAAATTGATTTTTCATATATATATATATATATATATATGTATATTTAACTTTGTGCTTTTAAACGATTGATGAAACAGCTGGGTGGACCTTTGTAAGTTCTTGACTGGGGCTTCAGCCGTCGGCAGCATTGCCATACCAGCTATCTTAAAGCACGCTGATGTTATTTGTTGGGGAGCTTTGGCATTACAATTGTCATCCTATTTAATTTTCATTATGGCCATGATATGTTATGTTCGGATGAATGGCGATGATGATGGCTACAGTATGTTCTGAGGCATGGTTCAAGGCTCCTGCTTGTTTGTATGTAATGACAATATTGCCCAGTTTTATAAAATTGTTTGGTTCGAAATCGAAACATGATGAAAGAATTTCTCAAACTAGCATAATTTGTCTGGTCTTCCCAGTTTGAGCGGCCTTGCTATCTTCTTGTTTGACACTTTCTTGAGCTGTCCTGTTTCAGAAATTTGATGGCAGTAGATGGATGAGAGGAAAAAGGGCCCCCGTGACATTGATTGTGAACTGTTAAATTTTAATCTAATGATTAATAGTGTGAATGTATCTAAATTATTAAATTTAAAATCAACGGCTTATATTGTAAGTTATGGAGCTGACATAGCTCCGAATCCAGATAAGTGTTGCTAAGCTAAGCTTTGGTTTGGAATGGGTGGAAGGAAAGCAGAAAGCAAGAGGAAGTGATAGTGGGCGAAAATGAGATAAATTAAGGGGTAATTATTGATTTTCTTCTGTATCTATTATACATAGATAACAATAAGAGAAAATGAAAATAAAATTATATAGTTAATAATAATGTGTTATTCAATTATTTTGTATATTATAAATTATATTCTACATAAATAGTGGATTACCAAAGGTAGCTTTTTCTGTGTGATGCATACATCATAATAGGACTCATGCAATGACAACCTTAATAAAAAAAAAAGTTATATGATGTTGGTTAATTGCTGTTGTTTACGCAAGAATGGAGGGGTACGTTGGATAATCTTTTTATCCATTGTACATGGGTTAATAGACTTTGGTATTCTCTTTTTTTTGATTGATAAGTATGACACTCCGGATTTCGAACCTGGATCAATGAAAAGGCGGGGAGGCTTTTACCACTCAGCCACAAACCATCCTCATAGATCTTGGTATTCTCGTGCTTTGGCATGTCATGAATTCTCCTAAAGGAAGTGAAGGTGGCTTTTTTAGAACTGTGGCAAGGAGCAAGAGTGGTGAAAAGAAAAACTAACGTGTGGAATCCTATTCCAATATTTTTAACTTGATACCTACAAATATATATACATATGTCTGTGTGTATATATATACTTTTAAGTTGATGGTGGTAGACAGAGATGAACAAAAAATGTTTCGAGAGTGCCAATACTCCGTAAATAAGTTGAAGAGAGGTGAAAAGGAAAACTAATATGGAATCTCATCCCAATGCGTTTAACTTTGTGACAGTGGAGGGAGATGAATTGATTCTGGTTATAATTATAAAACGAATTTTTTTATTTGTATTCTTAGTAATTTTGAGAAAATTATGTCAAATAACTATATTCCTGAATTTTCTTTAATAATTTTAAAAAGAATAACTATGTCAAACAAATTAGAAAAATAAAGCCCCGTTTGGAGCTATTAAGTTTTTTAAAAAAATAAAAAAAAAACTTCAAAAAAAAAAAATTTATTCAAAAGCACTCAATATTCTCCAATCAAATTTCAGTACGTGTCAATTTTACACCAACTTTTGAAACTCTAAACGTTCTTTAAATTGTGAATGTCCTTATTCCGTAATTTGTTATTACTACTACACCTTTTTTTTGTTTTTTAAATATATTGTCACTTTTTACGTCATTAATCAATTTGATTAATCAAGCTTAATTTGACAATAAATAGTCTTATTAATTTTATTTTACGCATTAATTCTATCATTATTAAAAGGATTTTAAAATGCAACTTACCAATATAATTTAAATTTTCATAATAAAAAAGATATTTTTGAAAAAACTCCAATTATGTCAACTTACCATAATATTTGTACCTTTATATAAAATTCAACTAGGCCAACTTACTAAATTATTATTAATTTTTATCAAAAATCTAGAAAGATAACTTATCAATATATTTTATTTTATTTTTTGAAAAAAAATTAGCTAGATCAATTTACTAAAATATTCTTAGTTTTTATCAAAAATACTAGAAGACAACTTATCAATCTATTTTAATTATTATTATTTTTTAAAAATCTAGTTAAGTCAACTTACTAAAATATTCTTAATTTTTAACAAAAATGTAGACAGATAATTTGATTATATTTTTAACAAAAGTTCAGCCAGGCTGACCTACTAAAATATTTAAAATTTTTATCATTAGAAGGTAGATACATGCTATAGATAATTTTTTTAAAAGACCAAGTATAAGGAATTTTTTTTTTAGAAATTTAAGTAATAATTATTTACCCACTTATTAAAAATTTTGTAAAGAAAATTATTAATCTAATTTAACTTTTCTATAGCAGGAAATAGTTAAAAATTAATTGTGAAATTATAAAAATATTTTCATATCAGCAACTATTAATAAGATTAAAGCATATTGGTAAGTTACGTTTTAAATTTTTGATAAAAGTTAATATTATTGTGGTAAATTGATTTACTTGGAGTCTGGAGTTTGTAAATTTTTTATTATAAAAAGTTAAATTATACTAATAAGTTGTTTTTTTAGATTTTTTTTAATAACCAATAGATTTAATATGTAAAATTAAATTAGTCCGATTATCTATGGTTAAATTAAGACTAATTGTTGAAATTGAATAATAGTCTGAAAAGGTTAAAATGTCTAAAAAAAAATATAAAAACAAAAGGTATTTTAGTTTTTCTATTTAGAACCCGTTTAGAGGATTAAAAATTAGCAAAAAAGTAAAATTTTTGGTAATTTTTTTGTGTGTTTGGTGGAACAAAATGTAATTTTTAACATTTTTTACTATAATAAAGTCAAAAAGTCGTAACTTTTTATGCATTTAATAAGTTTTTTACTGTAACGAAGCAAAAAAGTGACAATTTTTGTATATTTCGTGAAACTTTTTGTTTTATTTTTTACTGTAACAAAGTAAAAAAGTAAGAAAAATTATAATTTTACCAAACACACCAAAAATTATAAAATGTAATTTTTGATATTTTTTTTTACTAGTTTTTGAACTTACAAACGGACCCTTAATACAAAATTTAAAGAAAGTTCATGTGATCGGAGAACATCCATCCGTAGAACTAAGGTTGTGGATTCGCCCCTCCGGGGGTGGTTGAGCTGGAGTTTGGGGGCGTCTAATGGCTTGGGTCGTGTGCGGTTTCAAGTTCGACTCTCCTTCGGGAGAATGGGTTATCGCTTTGGTGGGCTTTTAACATCTTCTCTCGATCGAACCGGTCAGCCAAAGCTTGCCTAAACTGGTTTATCGTTCGTGGGCCATTGTCGACTTGGCCCACGGGACGGATTTCACTCAGTGCGCACCTTGAGTAGCGGCTGCGGGTTTCTTCCCGACCCACACAGAAAGTTGTGGATTTGAGTATTAGAGAATAGGTATAGATTTAGATTGTGAAATTGTAATAAAACATTGAATGTTCTTATTTAAAAAAGAAGACAAAAAACAAAAAAGGCAATCGTGCCCTTGGTCTGATCTGATCTGTTTCTAGGGTTGATTTGAAGCTGTGGAGTTCCGTTCAATATCCCGAACTTACTGTCGAGGTAATCTTCGTTATATGCTGAGCTCCTGAAACTCGTTCCTGTTTTTCTTTTGATTGTAACGACCGATTTGGTATTGGTTTTCAATCTTTTTTATGGCTGGGTTTTCTAGTAAGATCTGTATTTAACAATTGAATCAGGAATTCAATCTGATAGAAGATGGTGCCCGCTACTTCTTCGTCGCTCAAAGAATATCTGAAACGATACGAAAGCAAGAGCGAAGAGGAGGAGAAAAAAAAGAAGAAGAAGAAGAACAAAAAGAAGAAACCTAGAACTGATGCATCCGGGGTGGTGGTTGTCGATGAAGACCCTGTTTGGGGAAAACCGGTAAAGATTGACGACGAAGAGAATGATGATTCGGCAGGTGAATTAGTAGTAATATTTGTCATTGTAGTTGTCTCTATTTTATTGATTTTCTGCTTGATTGATGTATTGATTGAGTTAATTAAGATTTCAAAGGGGTTTTTGTGTAGATGAAGAGAAGCCCCTTGTTGACGAAGATATTGAAGTGAAGCGGATGAAGAGACTGGAGCAGCTGAAGTCCAGACGCCCATTTGGTGCAATTTCTGAGGATGGAAGTGGTTGGGTTTCAATCTCTGATGCTGCTAAGCTAATGAATTCGATAGACCCAGATTCTGATATGTCTCCTCCTCGGAAACGGAGCGCTCGGAATGACACACCTTCACCAGAGCCTGAACTGAAGTCTTCAGGGGGTAACAGAGATGGGGCTGATTTGTCACCTCCACGGCAGCTCCGGAGGAGGCGTCACTATTCTCCATCCCCAGATCCTGAAGCTAAACCTCTCAGTGACCAAAACCCTGATATTTCTCCTCCTCGAAAAAGGAGGGCTAGGTATGACACACCTTCTCCAGAACCCAATCTCCGACAATTGGAGTCTGGCAGAGAGGTCACTGATTTGTCCCCGCCCCGAAAGCGAGGAAATCGTCGTTATAGTCCATCACTGGAACCTCAAACAAAGCAGCTCTCTTCTGCTTCGGATGAAGGAAGGAACCCTGAGAGGTCTAAATCACCTGATATTTATCCTCCAGGAGGGGTTCGTTCCGGTTCCAATTATAAAGATGTTTCACGTGCTTCCCGAGGGGAAGATCTCTCCCCCCCAAGGAAAGGCAGGATGGGTAGGCCTCTATCAAATGATACATCCCCTCGGCAGTCAATTCACCTTTTAACTGAAATTGATGTTTCACTTACTTGTTCAGTTTCAGGTGTTTCTCCCCCGAGAAATATTCGGAGGGAATCATTATCCTTGAAAGAGCGGCCAAAAACTGGTTTGATTACTGGCCAAGATATCAAAGAAGAGAATGCTATGACAAAGAAAAGTGATTGGGAGAGGTAACTGAGTTTGTTATCTAGCTGATTGTATGCATTTCCCTTTTAACTTATTACTGTTGACATTGGGCATGTGTGCTTTTAAAATTGCTATCTAGCTAATTTACCTGGGGTGTTTGCTCTTCTGTCTTCAAAATCTGGTGGTCAGTTGAGTAAATTGTTATAACTCTTTTGAGGCATTATGATAGGTTTAAAGATATGGATCCTACCGTAAGTGGTCGTGGTGCTGAGCCTATATATCGTGATAAAATCACAGGTTAATGAAAAGCTATGCCCTTAGAAATTCAATATTTAGTAAAATGTAAATGCTTTTATCTTGTTCTCACTTCAAGCTTTTTGCAGGAGCGCGGATATCAAAGGACGAGGTAATGAAATCTACAAAGAAGGATGAAAAGCCCAAGGTACTGTATTAACTCACTCTCATGTTTGGATGCTTCTATAATGGCCATCTATTCTTCTTATTTTTTCCTCTCTTCATTATACCTTCACAGGTCCGAAGTTTCATAAAATCTGGTTTTTATGAATTACAATGATTTATTATGCTTAAGGAGTAAAAACTATTAATGTATTTGAAGGTTGTTGACAACGTGTTCCATAAATATGAATCTCAACTCAACTCAATTTGGCCTTTTCTCGTTTTGGTCTATCCCGCCCACTCGTATTATGATTTGGATGCTGTCACTATTCCTAATTGGCGTATGTACCTGTCTCCATTGAATCTCTAAATGGATATAATTATGGAATAAATTTAAGTTATTCCAACATCTTGGGAAATCCTAAGTGGGTTGGAACGAGTGAATCAATCTGTGAAGCAATTAAATGTCAATTAAACAAAATTCATCTCCCACAGCTGAAGGCTATGATTTGACAATCACTGCTAATCACATGGAGGATAATCGCTATGTCACCCACTGAAAGTCTGAAACATGTTTGCTTAATAACTTAATACTACTGTTTAAAGATTAGTTTTATTTTAGTGCTCATTATTAATATAGAAAGTTACTGCGCATGATTCTTGATATTGAATAAGTCAATATGCTACGCTTTGTTTGATTCCATTTTTGGTACTGGATCACAAAGAATTACATGGTCCAACTAATTTACAAGCGAAAACAGGTAATAATATTAGAGATCAACTGGATAACTTTTGTTAAGGGATGGAACAATGTAGTCATTGTGCCCAGTTTTGGCTCTCAACAACTTATCTTCTATCTAACACTACAATTATGAAATTTTATTCATTAAAAAATGTTACAATTGTGAAATTTAGAAAAACATTATAAAAATTTAAGAAAAACTTTTAAGAGAATTTAAGTTTAATTCCTATTTTTAAAAATTTATTTATATGACATCACTGTTTGATTCGAGTTGAGCTGACAGTTGGACCATTGACCCTTAACCCAATTAATTTTCCGGTTCGCTTAATGGTCCGGGTTTGAAAACATTACTCCTAAGGTTGTTCTTTTATATGGTGTATGGTTGGTTGAAGAATACTCACAATTAACAATGTTGTAAGAAGGGTAACGTTGGTGATTTAGTGTTGCCTTTGCAAAGTGACAGGGAGTCCATTATTCACCTTTTTGTTTATTGCCTTTGGACAGAAGAACTTTGGATTTAATTTTATCTTGCTTTGGATGTAATGGGTTTTTCCATTAGAGGTCAATCATATTTGTAGTCATGATGGGGAGCAAAAATCCAAAAGGAAAAAAAAAAGGCTCAATACATAATTCCTTTTTGTTTATTAGATGTTTTCGTGATATGGAGATTGAAAAGCACTTTTATGGAATTCTGTATAGTTGGTTGTTCAGAGGCAAAGAACCGGAATTTGTGAGTTTTTTTGGCTCTATATTGAACACACGGTTGCTATGTGACACTGTTTGGTCTCTTATACTTGTAGAGGGAGAGTCTTTTGTACTTTTGTCATTCCTTCGATGCTTTCTTAAGGCAATGATTATTTATCAAAACACACACACACACACACACACACAATACAATCATGCAACAATGGAGACTTGCATCTGTGTTTTCTATGACCTTGTAAGTGTGCATAGAATATAAGAAGGTAGGCATACAGGTAGTTAAAAAGGCTTAAAAGCATCATATTCTCTGATTTTTGTGTTTCTATCCACATGTATGAAAGATTTGATTTTAGTGATTATAAATACAACGGGATTCCTTATCTTATTCAAACATTGGTTAGTATATTAGCAGGTGATCAGCATGTATAATGATGACTCTATCTGCCGTCTGTATGTGAGGCTCTTAGATGCAATGCCACTTGGAATGAAAATATTGGGAGTGGGTTTTATCAATTGAATTTTGTAACCTTTTTTGCTCACAATCAATAACTATTCAGTTTTCCTTTAGTTGTGGGTGTAAGAGTAACTTAGATTATCCATGTTTACTATAGCTCTCACCCTATCTGTCTTTATATTTTCCTGTGGCTTTGGTGTCCCATATATAATTGTATTTAGCTGCAATTGTTACCTAGAATTGTTACCTATTGATGGCTTTCGAATGCATTACATATTCTTGAAGGTGTAATATGCTGCAATCCTATTTCCTTGTTTTCTTTTTTTTCATGATTAAAAAAATCCCTATTCCAATGAATGCTGAAAAATCTATGTTGTTTAAGTTTTAATAATTGCTTATGATGTTCTTTGATCAGGAGATAAAATTGGAATGGGGTAAGGGTCTGGCTCAAAAGCGGGAAGCTGAAACAAGGCAGCTGGAATTAGAACTTGAGAAGGACAAACCATTTGCACGGGCAAGGTAAAACTGCTGAATCAAAATAATAGGAATTTATTCTTTTTGCTTCAGATAGTTTGTTAATGTTTTAATTTATATTTTAATATCCTATTTCCTTTGGTGAACTCCCCTTAGCTAACTATTTTGCACTTCTGCAACCATATAATTGAAAATGAGAATGATACATGCAATGAGATTGTGGTTATGTTGTAATAGTATCTGAGACTTGTGGGTCCATGCATAATTACTCACCTACAAATTGGCCCTCCTTTGGGGAAAACACAATTAAATTGTTGCTATAATGTTCACCAGAAATAGTTTTGGTCCTCTGTGTGTCACATGCACGTGTTTGTCAGAGTTATGCAGCCAAGTTTAGGTTATGTTTAAGAATTTTTAGTTATGCAGTGACTTTTGGTTGGTTTTTCTCGTACTTAGTGCCCTCTATTGTTTCTTTATGAGTAGCATTATCTATAAAATCTGAAGTTGGTGGACATATTGGCTAGAAAATGTTAGGAGAATAGGCGGGGAATTAAATTAATTGAAAGAAGTTAACTGGTGAATTTGAGCTTTTGCCCGTGATGGTTTTGTACCTTTGTTTTGGCTGCAGTTGTGGGTAGTAATTGTTTTCTAATGAAGAGTTGAATTATTGTATGGCACTTCATTGCTAAGTTCTCGTGATCTTAATTTGTTGTATATGATCTGTGTGTCACGTGCTTGCATGTTTGGAGTTGTGCAGTTACTTTCTCGTACTTCTTGCCCTCTGTTGTTTCTTTATGAATAGCATTATCTATAAAATCTGAAGTTGGTGAACATGTTGGCTAGAAAATGTTAGGAGAATAGGTGGGGGGTTGAAATTAATTGAAAGAAGTTAATTGGTGAAGTTTAAGCTTTTATCTGTGATGGTTTTCTACCTATGTTTTGCCTGCAGTTGTAGCTAGTAATTGTTATCTGATGAAGAGTTGAGTTCTTCTATGGCACCTCATTGCTACGTTCTCGTGATCTTAATTTGTCGTATATGACTTCTTGATGTGATTCACTTACATTTTTATTTTTGATAAGCAAAGTACTTCATGTTTATGTCATTTGAACTTCTTCATTTCATAATTCGGTAATTGAACACAATATTTCAGGAATAGATATAAAGTTGTTTGATCTGTTGCATTATTGTGTTGTGTGTTCTGTTTGTTGAATTGCTAAACAATGATGGCTTCCTTTTTTATTACTTCCTCATGTCTGAACATCTTTTCTATTCTAGAGATGATCCAGAACTGGACAAAGTGTTGAGGGATAGAGTTAGATGGGGTGATCCTATGGCACACCTGGTGAAGGTATCAAGTTTCTAGCTTGTGATCTGTAGTTTGCTAAAATCTTGAATTTTGCATTAATACCTTTAAAGAAATGAATTTTGTATTAATTTTTGAAAATTATTTCTCCAATGTTCTAGAAAAAGTACCCTGAGCCTATTCTACCAGACCTAGGAGAAAATGAGAAGATGAAAGAGTCAGGGTTTATAATCCCTCAGGACATTCCTAGTCACAGCTGGATAAAAAGAGGACTAGATGCTGCAGCAAACCGCTATGGCATCAAACCGGGTAGACATTGGGATGGAGTTGATCGGAGTAACGGTTTGTTTTCAAGCTCTTGCCCTTTTGATGCATTTTCTTTTGCCTTTTATTTCCTTTTGTTTTACTTTTCCAAAATTGCATTCACCTTATATCCAATGTTCTAAAAAGCCGCCACTGCCAATACACGGTTACATGACAGTTGTTGTCCAGACCAATTCCATTACACGCCCCTTTAGTAGTAGTGTCTTTGAACACTTTATCGTAACTTTTGTCAACGGCTGTGACTTTTTTCTTTCATTTATCAAATTCATAATTTTTTTTCTACATTGTCCATAACTAAAGTTAGTAATAATAAGTTTATGCTTGTTACTTTTTTCCCCCACCGTGCCCCCTTTTTTGTGGTGAATTTTTTATTTTTTTATTATGCAATATAATTTGACTACCATGTGAAATTTGATTTGTGATTTATAAAGATTAATCGTCCATCATTGTTATTATCATTTATAAAAAGGCAAGGCAACTCGGTAAGGCTTTCCGCATTGGGGGTTTTGGAGAGGGTCAGATTTAGGTAGCTTCAAGTAAAGGCTGATTCTAGGGTTCAAACGTGTCACACAATGGAACAACCTTATCACTGCTCCATGGCCACCCTTGATTATTGTTTCACCTATGTTCTGCCAAAGCTTAGGCTTTGTTTGAGAGCAAAACCAAAAGCTGGGAACAAAACCAAAAGCTAGCTTTTTGGTTTTTTGTGCAAATCAAGAAATATATTTCACCAAAATTACAAATATACCCTCATGGGTACCCTTGTTTTTGTGCATGAAAGAAATAAAATTGACCTTCAAAATGCATAAAAACCAAAAGCTGATTTTTTTATGCTGATTTTTGAGTTTCCAAACAAGGCCTTAGGTCTAATCATGTCCTTTGGGCACCGTGTCAGTCTAGACTCGAACCTAAGCATTTGTTGAGGAAGTTCAAGCACTTGCCCGCTAAACCAACCACTCAGTGGCAATTATTTTTTGTAACAATGAAAAGTTATCCATACAAATTAAGTGCGATTTTCAAAATAAATTAAAAATACCATCCAAAAAATGGTCTAATTTACGATTTGTCAATTTTTGTAAGCCCTGTCTTTCTTTTCCAGAGCATGTACAAGTTAATGAGGATGTTGATAGATTATTTTGACTGTTCTAAATTATTTTTTTGAGATTTCAATAGTGATCAAAGACAAAATGAAATTATTAATTATTGAAATAAAATATGTAAAGCCCGATTCAAAATAGTAGCCAATTTAGCAACACACATTTAAATCATGTTATAACTCAAACAAAAGCCATAGAAAGGTATTTTTTATATCTTAATGCATGAGATGCTGAAAAGACCTTGTGAATCGGTTAGATTTGTGGGAGTAGTGAGAATGAAAATAATCATGGGTCTGGTTTTTTCTACCATTATGCATGCACCCCAAAATCGTGTCACTGCTACTGCTACCATTATAGCGACCTCTGCTGTTAGAAGTTACCCATGGATGGATCATGGAATCAAATTTTTGCTATAAACTCTCAGCATTATTTCCTTGTGCTGTAGTTGCTATATCCAATGCGTATTTTTTTCTTTTATGGATTCCTGAGGGGATTCTCATTGTTCTTTGTTTAAATTATTAGAATTAAAGACATAATGATGTACTATTATTTATTTTTTCTTACTAAAAATTAATTAGTCTCTGTTTGTTCATGTCTTATAGGGTTTGAGAAGGAACTCTTTAAAAGAATGAACGAGAAACAGGCGACAGAAAGGGAAGCATATCTTTGGTCCGTCTCTGACATGTGAAAGTGCATCAAAGAAGACGATATACCAACTCTATCTCGCTGCTTAGGATGGACAAGAACAATTTGCGGAGTTGACACCAAACATTTAACTGAAGAGGAATGTGAAACTTTTCTCTTTGATCCGTTTGTGGTAGAAAATTTCAGAGTTCCATTTTCTTGCTGATGACAAAATTCAGAATTGAAGTTGAAATTTAGTCAAGAGTTTGCATTTACCTTCAGTGCCGATACTTTGTGATCGAAGTTCCTTTGGTTGGTCTGTGGCTTATGGTGGAGGAATGGAGGATAGAAGTAGAAATATCCGACAATGTAAAGTAGAGAGGAGTGAGACCAACTTTGAAGAATAGAATAGAAATAGCAAGGTAAGAAAGATTCTCAGCAAAGCTGTAGACCAGTCTTGTGGAGTAGGAAATTGGCTGATCCAAAGTTGTTTTTATTTTTATGTAAATGATCTTAACCAAAAAATAGAACTCCTCAGAGACACTCGTTTGTTACTCGTGTTACTATGGTTTTGAGCAGCCTGATGTTTGGATGTGAAGAGATCCTCGTCCAGAGTGAGTGAGGCTTATAAGCTTCTGGATGAAACTACAGAAGAAATGGGTGATGGAGCGAGATTGGCATAATTTGCTGTCGCTAACTTTGAATTGCAATTGCTGACTTGGTGAAGACAGCCTTGGGGCCCGGATACGTTGGTAGCTTTACTCTGTCCTCGGATTGTTGGGAAATCAGATTGTTATTTCTATTTCTTAGCATCTTCTTCCCGTGATTCCTTCTGTGTC
This sequence comes from Vitellaria paradoxa, assembly GCA_019916065.1. Taxonomy (NCBI): domain Eukaryota; kingdom Viridiplantae; phylum Streptophyta; class Magnoliopsida; order Ericales; family Sapotaceae; genus Vitellaria; species Vitellaria paradoxa. The sequence goes on from CM034242.1 coordinate 8,400,328, forward strand.
GGAAAGGAAAAAAATATATTCACTTCAGTTTGTGTTCATAATTCTATTGATCTCAAATTTTTAATGGTTCCTACAATGTATACTATATTTCTATTAAATGCTAGCTTATTAATGACCAGGCATGTGTTTTTTCTGCATGGGTGTTAAAAGACTTCGTAATCTTTCTCTGCATCCCTGCAAACTTGCAACCTTTTTATTTTGGTACACTCTATGGCTGCGTTTGTTTGAGGAATTAGATCATGGGGGATAAGTAATACCGTGGGATCTACTAATGGGATTGGATAAAAGATGGGATTAATTTTTTATGTGGAATTATTTTTTTGGTGTTTGGTTGGTGAGATATAAAGTAGGATAAAAGATGTGATTTGATATATGATGTGATAGGAAATAATTTTAAACTTTTGGATTTTGGAGAGAAGCAATCCGGCAAGAGAGGATTAATAATATCCCAACCACTCCCGGGGTTTACTCATCTCTCAAAATTATTCACTAACACTCCAATCCGTGGGTCCCGCGGATTAACTAAAAAATCAAACAAATAACTCATTGTTGTTGGTCCCACACGGATGAGGGCTTCAATCCCACATCTTTTATCCGGTAAACAAACGCACCCAATGAACTTGATTTTGGGTAATCATGGTAGGAGAATTTGTTACTTGACCGGTTAGAATTGTTTATTTATTTATTTTTTAAGGCTGTGGGAAGAATTTGTTCCATTAAAAGTAGCTGTCCTCTATCTTGGAATCTGAATTATGTTGCCTAGTTCTCTCTTTGTTTCAAGTTAGTATTCTATTCTTAAAGACAGTTTGTGCCTCTACATACTTTGTGCATTAAGTTGGTTTTTTTTTTTTAAATAAATTTAGGCTTGGTTTGGGAAGGGAAGTAGCCAGCTTGTTGTTAGCTAGCTAACTAAAAATAAATCAGTTATTTTTGTGTTTGGAAAATAAAAAATGTGATTTTTTTTAGGTGAATTTTTAATTTTTGTTAATTTGACATTTTTGTTCTTGAAAATTTAAAAAAATATTAAAATATAAGAGGATAAATTTTGCCGATAACTGTAACAGCTACTGGCTCAAGTTGTCAAACCAAGCCTTATTTGAGAAATTTATGGTAATACTCCCAAATAATTCTAACAATAACATAACAACGTTTAGATTTCTGAAATAACAACTCCGCTGTTAACTGTTAAGCAATTCAAAATAGAACATAACCAGTAATGGGGGGTGGCACTTGTTCCTTGTTTTGGGGTGAGAGAGAGAGAGAGAGATGGGGTTGGAAATGGGGGGTTGGTCATGTGGTGGGGGGGGGGGATTGCATTTTCCCCGGGGGGGTTGGTGGTGATGATAATTGGTGTCAGAATTTGGAAAACCGAAATTGGCCTGTCGTGGCCCTACCCATTTGGAAAATTTCCTGCGAGTTCACCCTCTGCAATTGCTTCAAATCACGAATATAGATCTCTACTATATTACCATCTATTAAATTGGTATTATTTTTTAGTGTGTGTGTGACAAGGGTTGGAGGCCATATAGTAATCAAAAATACAGGCGTACAATGGGAGTAATTATGTTCATGAATTATTGAGTAGCAGATTTAGATCTCTCTTTAATATTGCCACTGATATTCATTACTTCTATAAGTTCCAACTTTACAGTTTGGTTCATTTTGAATACAAGTCTTATGATTTATCAGCAGAGTGAGTTTGTTTTTGTTTGCTCCTTAAAAAGACATCAACAAGGTTCCTGGGAGTGTGAAATCCACTGCTTCTAATTAAGAGTGGAAGATACTTCAACTTCAATTACAGACCGTGAATTAATTCTATGTTGCCAAGCACAGCGTGAACAGTGATTGGATGAGTGCTAAGAGCCCCTTTGACAAAGTTTTTACCTCTCAGTTTTTGTTTTCATTTTTCTTTTTTAAACATAAGATAAAAACTCGTTCTGTAAATTCTTTTTTCAATTTTTAGTTTTTAGAAAAATAAAAATTATTTTTAAAATTTTTAAAAATTAAGAAAATGAAAAAAATATTTTCTCAAACTTTTGTTTTCAATTTTCATTTTCTTCTACTATTACTACTATTATCAATCACAATTATCACTTACCATTTATCGCTGTTTAGCCACTATTAACTGTTGTCGGTTGTCATTCATCTCTAACAATTGTCGCCAGTTGTCATTCACCTTCAATCACTGTCGGTTGATTGCAACCTACCTTTAACTACAGTCGATCAGCCACCACTTTCACAACCAACTGTCACTACTTCCAACCACTGTCACTGTCAACCACCACTCATCTCTAACTGTTGTCGGTCGGTCACCACTTTTGTCACATGCTACCACCTGGCCACCGTCAATCAATCATCATCCACTTTCGACTATTGTTGGCTGACCACCACCTTCGTTGCTAGTCATCGCCCATCTCTAGTCATAACCAACTGCTGCCGATCACACTAATAACTATTTGTTACATTTTTAACACTATAAGATTCAAATAATAATTATTGTTATTAACTATGTTTTCAATTTCTTTTTTCACTATGAAAATGAAAATTGAAATAAAAAAAATTGAGCATAAAATTTAAAAACTAATAGTTTTATCAAATGAGTCCTAAGTTTCATATTGCAAAGCCTTAGTCGACTCACAAATTTTAGCAAGAATTCTCCCTTTCTTGGAGTGTTTAGAATTATAAAAATTTAAATCTCGTAATTCATATAATAAATAGAAAATCTAAATTTTATAAAGATTTTGTAGAGTTTTATGGAAATCCAAACGAGCCCATTGTCATAAAATCCAACTACTCATCCTTCTTTATTTTCCTTCTCAAATTCTTGATAAATAAAAATAAATAAATATATATATATATTAAAGATCATTAACTATCATCAAATCAATGATCGGATAAATCTTTCAGTGACCATTAAGAGACTCAAGTTTAGTCTACTCAATTGGTCCAATTTATAGATATTAGTTCTCACTTTGGTGTTTGGAAAAATAAAATTAAATCAATTGAATTAATTATATTATATAAAATTATATATTAATATATTCATTGTTATAATATAAATATACCAAAATCGAACTCGTCAAATTTCAAATCAAAATATTTCAGAAATCGACCTGAACAATCAAACCGCAACCCAAACAGTGTTCTCCAACGGCATTCGAATGCATACCCGTCCAAATGTGAAGAGAAACAACTATGGGCGCTAGATTCAAACTGTCCAAGTCCACAACTCGCTTATCTTCACAAGCTCTTGAAAAATTCATCAAAACCCAGAAAAACCTCTCCAAACCCCCACCAAAACTCTGGTCGGATTGCGACGACGACGGCCTCACAGATCCAGACGATCAAGGAGCGCGCACCTTGACCCTAAACCACCCAATCCTGCGGACTTTAGAATCCTCCAACGCCACATTGAAAGAATTCAACCAAGTCCAAGCCCAGCTCACTGTTTCCGGCCTCTTTCAGCACCCTCTTGCTGCGAGCCGCGTGGTGAAGAAACTGTGCTCTTCGCCCTTTACGGTTTCTCTTGCCCTTTCTCTCTTTGATCGATTCGAAGAGCCCGATGCTTTCATATGCAACACCATTATTAGAAGCTTGGTGAATTTCAATGACCCACATGGTGCTCTCGGATTTTACAATCAACAAATGGTTGGGAAATTTGTCTTGCCCAATCATTACACCTTCCCGCTTTTGGCGAAGGTTTGTGCGGAGATTGGATCGGTTCGAGAAGGGGAGAAGACCCATGCTCGTATTGTGAAATTTGGGTTTGAGTTGGATTTGTTTGTTAGGAATGCGTTGATTCATATGTACTCTGTTTGTGGTAGAATCGGGGATGCACGGGTGGTGTTTGATTTGAGTTCTGAGTCGGATTTGGTGACTTGGAATTCGATGATTGATGGGTATGTGAAAAATGGGAAAGTGGGTGTTGCGCGAGGGATTTTTGATGAAATGCCCGAGAGAGATGCTTTTAGTTGGAATTCTATGATTGCGGGTTATGTGGGTATTGGGAATATAGAGGCGGCAAAAAAGTTGTTTGAGACGATGCCATTTAGGGATGTTGTCACTTGGAATTCTTTGGTTGATGGGTATGCTAAGATAGGAGACATTTCAGCTGCTCGAGAGTCTTTTGATGAGATGCCCTTTAGAAATGTAGTTTCTTGGAATACCATGTTGGCTCTTTATGTGCGGTCCAAGGATTACATTGAGTGTTTGAGGTTATTTGATAGGATGATTGAAGGAGGAGAAGCTAAGCCAAATGAGGCTACTCTTGTCAGTGTCCTGACTGCATGTGCGCATTTAGGGAGGCTCGATAAGGGTCAATGGATTCATAGGTACATTGAAAATAACAGGAAGATCAAACCTGACGTGTTGCTTTCAACTGCTCTCTTGACAATGTATGCAAAATGTGGGGCTATGGATTTAGCCAGGGATGTTTTTGATGAGATGCCCAACAAAAGTGTTGTATCATGGAATTCCATGATTATGGGCTATGGGACGCATGGGCATGGAGAGAAGGCTCTTGAAATGTTCTTAGAGATGGAGAAGAGAGGAGTCAAGCCTAACGATGCCACTTTTATATGCATCTTAAGCGCATGTGCTCATGCTGGGATGGTTTTGGAAGGTTGGTGGTACTTTGACTTAATGTGTCGAGTTTACATGATTGAGCCGAAAGTTGAGCACTATGGTTGCATGGTCGATCTTCTTGGCCGGGCTGGTTTGATGAAGGATTCTGAAGAGCTTATTAGCCAGATGCCAATGGATGCAGGACCTGTTCTATGGGGAGCTTTACTTTCAGCTTGCAGGAGCCACTCAAATCTTGAGCTAGGAGAAATTGTGGCCAAGCGGCTGATTGAGCTGGAACCAGGGGATATTGGTCCCTATGTATTACTATCAAACATATATGCCGCAGAAGGGAGATGGGATGACGTAGAAAATGTTAGAAAGATGATGATGAACAGGGGATTACAAAAACTGGCTGGGTCTAGCCTCGTTGAGTTAGGAGATCTGGGTGCTGAATTCTGTCAGATCAGTGGTTCAGTCCATAAGAGGAGCATGGTGTACTCCATGTTGAATGAGATGGGTGCTCAAATGAAATTGTCATGCAGAAATATGATGGGTTAGGGGCAGTTAATTAATATAATACCCTTGGAAAAAGCTGATTGAGAATGGTTTTTTAAGGTAACGAAATTTCAGAAAATGAGGATTGGAGACAGAAAGTCCTAGCATGCTGAAGACTCAATAAATGGTATGTCAAGGCAGATAAGAAAATTGATTCAAGCTAACGAGAGCACACACTATGAGTTTGTTTAGTCTTTGAACATGATTGCCGAATAATGGTTGTGCTTCTAATTGCGAGTATATGAGGTAGGCAATGGTATGCACAGCTAGGAGGAGAGCATATGTAGTCAACAGTAATCTCTTCTGATGTGGATGTGACTACAAACAAGTTCCTGATTAGTTCGACTGCAAGAATACTCAGCAAAAATTACTAGGCCTGACGTTGTGGCAATAAGAGTGGTGGGGACCATCATGGGCGTTTCTATTTCAAATATTCCTAGCAAGAATGCAATATAATCAGAAATGTTAATTTAGGAATTGAGGATTTTTTTGGAGAGAATTTTATTTATTTTCTTTAGATAATTTTATTTTTTATTTTTGGTAAGTTAGATAATTTTATTTAGTTTCTTTAGATTGTGAAATTTTATTTTATTTTATTTTATTTTAGCTCTAACCTATATGATAGATAGAAATTAAGTTTTTCATTCTTGATTGAACATAGAGACTTCTTTGAAATTTTGTTTTCTCTAACTTTCATCTAAAAAATTAGGGTTAACATAGAGACTTCTTTGAAATTTTATTTTCTCTAACTTTCATCTAAAAAATTAGGATTTTACTCGTTTCCGGTTGTGTCATCTTCTCTACCCAATCCTATGAAATTTATGAACAATAGCATATGGGAAATTCTGAAAATCGATGGAGATGGTGTTTGGTTTGATTTATTCTACTCATGAAAACAAGACAATGTTGGTTGTTTGAAATGACTTTGTTGCACGGTACTGTGATTGATGGTGAGACGATATTCAAATAACTGGGAGTTGAGATGAAGGCAAACTGGGATTGTGAATGGGAATCCTTCATCATTTCTCGAAGAGCTCCACATGACCATTAAACATCTTTCGCCTTGATCTGTATTCTCTCACTCCCTGTGTTCATGAAAAAAAAAAAAAACTTGCAGACCATGAAGACTTTTCTTTTCAGCCTCGCCATCTTCGTATGTAAACATTACTGGAAAGTCAGAGATTGACATTGCTATTTTTCATAAGAGGTTTTTTTTTTTTTTTTAGTGGTTGGAAATTCTGTTCCATCCATGACTTCTTTCAAGCTTGTGAATGGAAATTATTTTAATCAAGCAAAACCTTGGATACACGGATTATAATTGATGTGTTGACCGTTTGACGTTAGTCTGTACATCTGTGAGCCATATGAATTAATCAAAATTTAATGTCAATGAGTTCAACTAGATTTCTTCATGATCTACAGGCTTCTTAGTACTGGTTTGGAAATTAGGGTCGTAAATGAATTAAGCGTACCGAGCTTAAAAATTAGAGTTATAAATGAATTGAGCTGTTCGGGAATAAGTTTAATCTTGTCTCACCAAACGAGTTGATCTTGATCAATAAATTTCAAACTAATTTAGTAAATAAGTAGAATTTGACTAATGTCTAATTCGACTCGCTAAAAATTCAAACTTGTTTATTATTCATGTGTAAAGGAAATAATATCCTTAAAGTGAAATATTAATAGAAAAATGAGACAGCTTTATTCCAAATCAATTAGATTCAACTAATATCATTCAACAATAAACGATTACAATCAGGAGCTTGTCAAATCTCATCCTTATTGAAAATGAATAGAAATTAAACTAATGATGAAAAAAGCAATGACAAGGGTTATATATATATATAGATAGATAGATAGATATATATGAGTATAATGAATTGTGAATATGCATAATTTGAGTTCGGGTAGTGTGTTTGTTTGTTTACAAGTCTACTTGTACTCCCGAATCATATGTATTTCCAGGTGTCCAATCCTGGGGTATGGTATTAACCGGGACAACCCAAGTCTCGTCCTCATCGTCGCTAAATAGCATCCTTATTTGGAGCGGGCCCGAAGGGGGTGAGGTTGTTGTCCAAACGGCTCCGTAACTCCTATCCAACAGCTTGCACGAGAAATTCTCAGTCTGCAAATGTTCAATTAATTGCATATCATCAATTATTAATTACTACTTGAGACAAATTTCATTAGGGTGCAGAATGGATTGGTTTCGTTGATGTATATGCGTGTGTATGTGTGTGTGTGTGTGTGTATATATATATTGTAAATAGAGAACATGCATCAAGTTGATGTCTTTCTTAAATTGAAACTAGCTGTGTTAATTTATTTAATTTTCTTGATTATTTCTAAACTAACCACCCACTTAATCAACTACCTATCATAACAGTTATTCAATTTATACTTTGTTTAGGAATTCCTTTTTTTTTTTTAATATCTCTACGTATTCAGACCAGTTTACACATATTTCGACTAATCCAACCCTGAAGTTAACGATCAGGTGAACCTCTAATAGTCTTGCGAAGAATCGAACTAATGACTATTAAAGAATAAATTCAAAATCTTATCAATTAAGCTAACTCTCAGAATTTTATTTAGGAATTCTTTACTTATCTTTATACTTCCAATTTTTATTTTATTTATATAGTCAATTAATATATATAAAAAATTAAATCAAAGATTTGTGCACAGGATTACTTTACGGGATTAATATTATTTTTCCACTGTTGCCGGCTCCTGTAATCAAACATTAAGGTTATGTTTGATGGGAAGAATTAGATAATGGGATAAATAATACCATATCATAATATATGAGATTGGATATAATGTAAGATTAATTTTATATGTAAAATTATTTCGTTAGTATTTGGTTAGTAAGATATAAAGTGAGATAAAAAATATGATTTGACAAAACATATGACAATAAATAAATTTAGAGCTTTAGATTTTGGTAGAAATCTAGAAGATACCATTTCATTTTTTATGGTATTCGTAATTCCACGTTTCGAGAGATTAGCAATCCGAAACCTCCCCCCCTTCCTTTTTTTGATTATCAAACATGAATTTGTAGACCCACGAATAACGAATCTAATTTGAACCCACGAATAACGAATCTAATTTGAAATCCCGCATGATATCTCCCAACAAAAACCGCACGAGGGTTTACCAGGGGAGGATGCATCCCATTATGATTTTATTTATTTAGGTGACATTTTGGTTACTTTTTTATTTTTTATTTTCTATTTTTTTAAGTAAGAAAATAAAAAATATTTTATTTTATTTGTTTTGAGATTTTTCTATTTTTTATTAAAAATTTTCAAAATGATTTTTTTTTATTTTTTATTTCATGTATAAAGTCATTTTTGATTTTCGAAAATAAAATTTAAAAACACAAATAAATAAATAAGTTTTAAATATGTTTCTTTTATTTTTAAAAGCACAAAATAAAAAATAAATTTAAAACAGAAAATAAAAAATAAAAATAAAAAATTGAAGAACAATCCAAGTGAGCCCTTATTTATTTATTTATTTTTACTCCAACTCGTTCAAAAATTTTGCTTTTACCCTTATAAATTCTGACCCCACTATGGGCTTATGGTAACCTTTAGAGCCTGTGTAAAGTTGACTAAATATTAATGTTCTGCAAAGTGAAGTATAATTCATGAAATATTTAACCCCAAGGGGTTAGATGGGATGGTCTTGGACTGGGACTTAGGGGCTTACCACCCCAAGGTCTCAAGTTCAAGTCTCCTCTCTAACAAAACTTGGGGTCAGCCTCCCGGGCGCAAAGCGTAGTAAAGGTTGGTAGGACGGGCCTCCTTGGCTGGACGAACCGTATCCAGTTCTTGGGTGTGGGTCCGACTCCCCACCGCTACGCGAGTTCGCGATTGACCGCTATACATGTTGAGGGGCCGGTATGTGTGGCACAAACCAAAAGAGATTCACTCTCTAGGGGTTTGGCCTAGGGAGTGAATCTCTCGAGGTTAAATCCTTTTTTTTTTTTTTTTTTATAATTCATGAAATATTCACCTACCCACGCACGCACAAATACATACATACATACATACATACATATATATATATAATATACCTCACATAATTGCACAGCAGTGATATCTTTTTTGCCCTGTTGATACCATATTACGAAAGCCAGGTAATGAGGGTAGTTGCTGTTCTCGTCAATCTTGAAAGTTATATTTTTGCTTGGGTAGCTGCAAGACACACTGAGAGAGAGAGAGAGAGAGAGTTAGTAATAATATTTTAATTATCAGAGAGAGAGAGAGAGAGAGAGAGAGAGAGGGGGGGGGGAGAGTTAGTAATAATATTTTAATTATCTTGTAACATAAAAAATAGTGCTTTTGCATATATAAATGGTTAAGATTTTGGAATTTGTCGGAACAAAACAAAAGATTTAAAAAAAAATAAGAAACGTTACAAAAATTTAGACTAAACAAATATTTTTAAAGTAAAATAAGTTGAGTTACAAAAAAATATAAAGTAAACTTAATTAAAAAAAAAAAAAACTCAGATCTAGCTATTCGAATTACAGCACAGAAAAGCCCAAAGATGCATCGGTCCTGTTTGCATGGTTATGTATAATTGTAATAAAATCATGCAACTTTGTAATATACAGTAAAACCTTATAATAGTAACATCATGCAACTTTAATATACATATATATATATATATACATATTATAATACTATAATTACCGTCTATATTCAATATCAACGACACCAAGGGCAAGCAGAGATGCAGCTGCATCGGTAGTCTGAGCCATCCGACCAAAGGCTCTCTGGCTCAGAATAAAGTCCGTTCGATCACCAGAACCATGATCTGTTATAACCACACTCACCCCTTTATCTGAGCAATAGTTACTGTTGGTGCACCTCACCTATTGTTATATACATACACATATACATATGCATATAGTCAAACAAATTAATTAAGAAACTTAATATAGTTTTAATGGTATTATAAATATGGTTAATTAAATATTCATATGATCACCTGGTAGCAAGCACCGCAGCCCACGCCATCGCGGTAAAGATCAGACGCGGCTGAAACATCCCCGCCATTGATTGTAGCTCCAAACGTACCAAAACCACATGCCCCAGCTGCAATTTGAATCAGTGATCAATTGATAGCAAATAAAGATCAAACGATATAAATATATATATATATATATACATATCAAAATTATTTATTAGAATAAAAAGATCAAAATGGGGTGGCTCTCTTACTTTAAATAAAAAAAAAATCATAAAAATACATTTTTATTATACATGTGCTATCCACGTTTATTCTATACGTTTTTAAGATAAAAATATTCTGGTAAAAAAGTATTTTCATATATATATATATATATATATATAGAGAGAGAGAGAGAGAGAGAGAGAGAGAGAGGGATAGAGTTTTAGCGTGTGTAGTACTTTCGGTTCCTTGTTGGTCAGAATTGGGGTAGTAAGCTGCTCGAGATTGAGTAAAACAGTCAGTGCATGTTGCTGCCTCCCCTGTATATATAGTTTGTAGAAGAAGAGAAGCTGAGAGCATGAAGAGAATAGAGAGTTGAGAAAACGCCATTAATATGTGTTGTAGAAGCAAAGAGATCAGAATTGCGAAGAAAGAAAGGAAGGGGTGGTGGTGTATGAAGTGATAACAAAGGTGGTGGTGCTATTTATAGACAAATCATCAGCTGACCCTGAGTTTGGTAAAATTCTATAAATTAATAATATATGTTTAAATCCATATATATATACACACATTTCCAAGGAATGGAATTCCAGCAACCTTCTTAGACTTGGAATTGCTTGTTGCTTTATGCCACCTTTTCCTCCCCATGTTGAAGTTTTATTGTACCCATTTAGCAACTTAATTGTTATCAAATCAAAGAGTAAATTTGCTACCAATTAATTTATTAGTCAGCAAATCTAATTCACACACCAAACTTGACATTTTATATGCCTTCAAATTTGATTTTTTTTTTTTTTGAAAAAAAAAACTGAAAAATTCTCTAGCAATTATTATTGGTTATGTCAGAAAGCATATATGGGATAGACACAAGAGCTGGGTGGGAAAATGTATAAATCTTGAATACATTTGGCTGGACCATTGTTGCATTGACCCTGACTTACCAAACCAGAGAGAGAGAGAGAGAGAATGATTGCAATTGGGTTGAAACAAGAGATTTTTAGTTGGTTTGAATGAAATGAATGAGGCCAGTTAGGTGCTTTTGCACTGAAAAGAACCTCAACGTTAGGCATTTGTACTTGTTCAAGGTGTATGACCTATATCTATATCTATGTATGGAAGGTGTAAAAAGAACTCTGATATATATATATATATATCTCGATCTTTATATCTTTATAAATAAACATATATATATATATATATACACACACATAGTGCTCAACAGTACAAGAATGTGGCTGAAAACGACCGTTATTGGTAAGTTGGTAAACTATTATACAATTAATTAGTCATGGGCTGCTATTTCAACATGAGCTTCAATATATATATATATGTATGTATGTGTATGTATATATTATTAAGTGGATGGGCAAGAATGGGTGCTTCCAGGCAGTTTCAATATCGTGCAAGTTAACCATCCCTCCTGAAGCATGGCATTTTGGCGGCATTAATTAACGCTTATTCTTAGGGTTAATTTCAACATCCTAATCTAGACCTTCAAATTAAGAGTAATAATACTATGGGTGATGGGTGATGATATTTGTACTTCATTAGTTTTTTTTTTTTTTTACCCCGTAATAATTTTAATATACTAAATGAAAAAAAAAAGAGTAATATGAATTCTATAAAATTAATAAAGGAATTTAAATATCATCAGCCTATAATATTATTTAATTATATATATAATTAAAAATTGTAATTAGAACCAGGTAAATATTATAATTAACAAAATTATATAAATATATTTTACTTGTAATATTACTATCGTCATACTATTCTAATTTTATTTTTTAAGAAATTCTTTTGGTCCGATAATGTTTTTCTCCAATTAATTCTGCTACAATGATATTTCTCGTTGCTAGAGATTTAACTAGCTAGGTTAATTAAGCAAACTGCATGAAATTATAATTAGCAAGATTCTGAGGTAGACTGGCCCCAATCGAGTCCATTGAATTAATCACGTCTGCCATGACATGGAAACCATTTTAGCTAGCTAGGGTTTTGGAGCCCACCATGCATGTATGCCTGCCAGCTATCAATCTCCATTGGTGAAAAGCTTAGATTGAGTTTGGAAAGAAGCTAGCTTTTTTGTATTTTGGAATAGAAAAAAAGTTAGTTTATTAGTAATTAATTTTTTAATCTTTGTTAATTTGACATTTTAGTCATATAATATTTAAAAAAAATAAAATGTCAAAGGTTAAGTTTGGTATTTTAGAAAAAATAAAAAATTTAGTAACTGGTAACTTATTTTGCCAAACGTAGCCCTAGTCCATAATTTTTATATGTTGTCCTTCCATTACCAATGAGCAAGGGTGGACTGGAAATTTGTACTGGAAATTTGTAATCCATGGGATAAAATTATATTTTTAAAGTAAATAGAGATAAAAGTAAAAAAATTAAAATCAATCGAAATTTTATGTAATTTTTCAAATGAGTTCTAAGCATTTGTTCAGTCCGTCTATGCGAATAAGTGCATGTCCTTAGATTTATTTGATTTTTTAAAGACTTGATGTCAAATTCATTTAATTCTCTTTTCAAGTATATGAGAATGCGATAAAATATTTATATATTTTTAATATAATTATTTAATTTTATAAGATAAGATGATATTCACACAATATCATTAGATTATCTCATACATAAAATTAATATAAATTTTATGCACAATTATATACTAAAATTAAATTACTAAATATATTTATTTAAATATCGAAAGACATATATCATAGTTTACTTGATCTTTCGTGCTCAAGTATTAATTGTACAGTCTAACATGAGATCATACGTTTTAGAAAAGAACATGTATTATAAATTCTAATAGTAGAGAATGAGAGGACGGGGGGAGAAGGACCTACTAGCATTACAATGGAAACCTAATCAACAGTTTTAGATTTTGATATATGAGTTAGTGGGAAGAAAAAGAATTACATATATATTATATATGCTTGAAACATGAATTTTTAGAAAGAAAAATATATAATTACTAATTTGTATGCCTAATTAAGTGAAAATTATTATTTCTTAACAAAAGTTTATTAATTATCTTTTTTTTTAATGCAACTAAAAAAATAACAAATATCATTCTTTTTTTTTTTTCTTTTTCTTTTGGCTTGCCTAATGCATGGTAGGCTCATCTATTATGTGGTAGAGAGAGAGAGAGAGAGGGGCTCATCCATTACGTGGTAAAGAGAAAAAGATGCCAATATCTAGAGTTATATTCATTTCTACATAGATTTTAAGAGACTATAATAAAAAATTCATTGTAGGAATTGTCATAGTGAAATGAAGGATCATGATTTAATGAAAATGTCTTAATTATGTCAAATAGTATTTATTAATTCATTTCATTAGCATTTATTGATTTAATCAAATACATTTTGATTAACTTTATGCTCCTTCGTTTCATCGTTTCATCATTGTAACCTGCGAATTTTTTACTGCACTCCCCTAGAATCCCTTCTATGTCTGCAAATGTCATTCCAGCGCTGATTTGGGATGTTTAATCCGACAACTTGATTACTTGCTTCAACAAATACAACCCAATGCTTGGCTCAATTCAGATTGTGTACAACCCTTTGAATACCTCTGTGCAATTCTTGCACTCCTTTTTTTCTTCTCTGTCCCTCTCCTCTTCATTCATACATCACACCGAGTATCCAAATTAAAGAGGAAAACACCACTATATGCAACAATGTTTCAGCATCCAAACACAATTTGTTATTGAATTGCAAGCTAAAAAAAAGGATACCAAACTTTGTCAAGGCAAACAATCATAAATATTCATTCTAATGTAAGCAATCAAAAGGATACTCAATTCTACTTATCAAAAATAAAGTAAAATCTTAATCCTACCACACAACTGTTGCCATTATAAAAGAATCTCTATGCATGCATGATGCATCCATCTTCTTCATCTAGCCCACAACACAGAATCGATCTCGTCCCTGGCAGCCTTGCACAACTCCAGCCTCCTCCGACATTGCTGCCGCCTCTCCATCAACATTGGATTTTCCTCAAGCAGTTGTGTAACCTGCCGGCTCTATACAGTAATGAAAATGAAACTAGCATATGATCGCACCATGAATTCAAGTTAACACTCCCACATGGAAACCAAGCAAAATAAGCACTATTCCAGAAGGGGAGAAGACGGCGGCGAAATCAGCTTTTTTAGCTAGTGGGGACAAGACTTCCAGTCGAATGATCAAAAGAAAGATTGGGATATTTTTATTATTAAGTTAGTTTTGAAAGAATAATTATGATAATGAAATAAAATTTGTGGGCATAATTTTGAAAAACAAAATCAAAATAATCTTTTAAAAAACGTCCTGAATGAGTTATTTCAGTTCTATACTTTCTTTCCTTTGAATTAAAATTTAACCAAATAAAGTATTAAGTTCAATTTTTTTATTTGCCGTAAACAAGTAATTATACTGTAAATTGGCTGTGTACATGTGCGTTCACACCAGAAAAAGAAACGGTTGCAAGTAAACAAGGGGATGAATTAACAAAACTATGTGACAGCCGGTAAAAAAAAAATAGTTATATATAGCAAAGGTTTGTTTATTTTATTTTATTTTTTTCAGTGGGGGCTGATTCCCCACAACTTATAGCGTGGGTCCGCCCATGGGAGGAGATGGCGATGATTGAATACCTCTTTTTTTCCAATTTGTGTGTAGAAGTGATTGAGTAAGGACTGCTTTGCCTCCCGAACTTGACAATACACCACAGCTTTTGGAATGGTATTCCTGAGTGTCTCAGACACCATCACAATGTAAGAGGAAACATTTGAGGCTATCCTCCGGAAGTGCCCCTCTGTGTAGCGGTCCGCAGTGGAGGTAGTTGGATTCCCTCCCTTCTCCACTTCCTGGGGGAGTTTGCGGAAGAAATCCACAGTTAGATACGAGGATTCCATCTCCACCATCCGCAACACCGTCTTCCTACTGTCATCATGGAATCTCTCTAGCGCTTCATTGGCAGCTGCTGCTATGTCTACTTGAAGAGCTGGAAAACGTTTCAACTCCTGCATTGTAAGATATAAATTTAACACCTTTTTTTATCAATATATATGTATATATATTAATTTAATATGTTATAAACCCTTGCATTATGGAGTGATTGTAGTTCCTGGATATCAAACCTGAGTTTCACCAATTGACTTTCTCACCAGCTCCTTCAGTATAAAGTGGACCTGCAATAACAATTTGTGGTTATCAATACATTTTGCATCCCCAACAACTGTGAGTCTAGAAATGCATAAAATCAAATTTGTTACTACATATATAGGACTCTAAAATAATGTCGATTATCTGTCTGCAGAAGCTTATTTATTGCATATATTAGATTTTAAATTACTCGTTTGATTACCAGCAAAGAAGTTGATTTTATTTTTATGTGAATTTTAAGGTGACTCCAGTAATTTTGGCAACTGCATCCGGATTTTAGAAAATAAATTCATGCTTCAAACAGTGTAGAAATGAAATAATTTCATTTCCAACTGCTTCCGGAGCACGCCTTACCATCCAAAGAAGCTTCCCTTCCCATAACAAATTATTCGAACAGAATCCATTTGCACGAGACAAACTTTATTAGCCTTCCAAAAAGGAAAACGTGCTCAACACATAAGGAGAGCATGTCCCGTTACAAAAGAAATATTGGGGACAATTAAGGAGATAAAAATAGACAACAAACTCTTACAGCATCCACTGAAGCTTCTGCTGGGCCTTTAAAATAATTAAGGGCCACTTCAATAAGGCGCCGGTAACCATGCTCAGGTGCAATCAGATGAGGTTGGTATCCATCTGCCTCTGAAACCACTTTCCTTACATTCTGCAGGGAAAGATGACGATCAAAAGGAAGCTTTCTGAGAGCTGCAGGGAGCTGGTAGTCAAAAACCCCATATATCCGAGCTCCACCAGGTCGCCTGACAAAAAAAATATAGTTAAATTAATAGCAAATTAAATGTAACAAAGATTCCTTGCAACGTGAATCTTGGCTAAGCTAGAACTAAAGTAGTTACATGTTTATGGCCAAATATAACTCGCATAACGAATGATGAAGAACACAGAAGAATTTACAGAAAATAAACCACTCATGGTTGTTAAACGGGCTTGCTTTCTTTTGAAAAGGAAGCAAATGATTCAAGCAAACTTCAAAGAATTAAATACTGTTTGCAGATATGAAATTAACTAGAACTCAATCTTGGAAGCTAATACAACTTAACATGAAATAATAAATGCAACTAACACTGCTTTGGCCAAGCCGATTGAAACAAAAGATCTTGAGTAAATGCGAAAGGCTCTTTTTTGTTGTGGTGGTGTTTGTTTAGGTTGGCGGAAGCAGTGGAAGAAGAAGAAAAAATTACATCTTACCCTCCATCAAGATGTTCCTTAAATACCCTTTCAAATGCACGGCAAAGCTCTAAGATGGTGTACAACTGGGCCTGCAAACAACAGCCAAAATCATCTGGTAAATGAATTTGAATGTGTACCAGAAATATCCTTACAATGGAAAACAAGACACGTTAGCTCCCTACCCCTTGATCAATAGCAACAGGTTTGCCAAGATGGTCCAATTCTGCTTCAAGTTCATCAATGCTTTGGTTAATCAAAGACATAATACTTGGTATCCGCGCCTTTATTACAGACTCTAGTTGCTGAAACCAAATCCACTCTGGATGATAACCAACCATTCTATGTAGTTCAAAAAATATATATTTTTTCGCATATTTATGACAAGCTATACCTTAGAGAGAAGTTTCGCAAGATATTCTGAACCCATTCTACTAGCTAAATGCCCATAGTCAGGACTAGAGGCAAAGAATTCACGCTCCCTACGCCTAGAAGCAAGCATGTCTACATTTCTATTTATATCAGCCTGGGAACGGTTTACAATTCCAACCCAAGGATGCTGCAGCCGGTAAGATCTTCCCTCAAGAACCTTCAACATAACAAAAACAAATATTGAGATATAGAGAGAGAACCACTATTTCGCATCAATATGATGTTGATAATGAAAGTTAATGATATATTTTCTCATAACACTTGCTAGCTATTGACAATGGCCATGGAGAAAATAATCTTCCCTGCAACACATTCTAATGAAACAGTTGAGTGACAGTTCTCAACTATCCACCAGGAATAAGAAATACGATAAGTTTGTCAAAGCATTAGAAACAAGCCAAAGCAATATTATAGAATATCAGAATTCAAGTCCTTTCACATTGCACGTACATATTAATTTGAAAATTGGAAAATTTAACAAGCAATGCATTCAAATGAATGCATGTGGGACTGCTACAAGCGGCTTCCCTAGTTGTTGTGTTTATTATTGAGAAGACAATAGCATTGATACCAAAATTGAAGGTAATCCTAAATGCAAAAAACAAAGAGGTTTTCAGTTATCTCCACTAAATTCAGCTGGTTACTTTTGTTAGGAATATGGCAGTGTAGTAATATGGTAGGGACATTATTCTCTAGGGTTTTATTCTCCTTTCCTTGGCACCATATATGCAATGCAAGACAACCCTATTAGTGTGTGTCAAACCATTAAGTCAAGGCTAATCTCTTGACAACTTATCAGAAAGAAGACAACTTACATCCAATGCATTTGTTCCCCTGTCCATCAAATCAAGCTTTGTTAGCACTCCAAACGTCCTTTCACCTACGCATCAGTCATGCAATCAAACAGTAAAAAAACACGAGGAAAAAAGCCAGTGACAGTTATACAAGAACATTAATAGTAGTATGTTGGTCAAATTTAAAAACAACATGCAGAAATACCAGCTGGATCAACTTCGCGAGCAAGCTTGATAGCATCAGACGTTGCGATGTCTTGATTGGCTGGAGTTATGGCTAGAATAATGCAATTTGGCTGCAATCCAATGAGTTATAACCAGATATTAGTCACTTAACTAAGTGTAGCATCACATCTGAACTACAACAAAGTGTAGTCAAGAATGATTTTGTGGAATAAAAATGCTTAAAAAGAACAACAAAAATATCAAACAGGAAGGCAATTGAAGAAGCAAATTAGCCATTGCCAATTCAAAACCTGCAGACAGAGGAGAGCCAGATTAACTAAATCTATTAAGCATTCATTTTGAGATAATAGATTGTAAAATTATTACTATCCTAAATAATTAACACTTTGTGTGAGATTCCAAAATGAGGGGTTTATTATCATTATGCATTAACTGCAGCAGACACCCTAGCAAAGAAGTAGAACAAAATTGCATGCCCACTTCTAAGAGTAAACTATCATTTAGTCCTTTGATTTCATCCTATTTGATCAAAATTTAAGGTTTCAGGAAAAGATAACCTAAAATAGAGAGATAAAAATGGAGAGAGGTGAACTTCAACTTAATTTTATGGTGCGTATCAGATACAAGTTAACTGATGGTGCAACGAACTTAGATTTCTTCATATCCGTTAGAATTAGACTATCTTAACTGAATATGAGCATTTGAGGGCTCAAATAGAAAAACTAAAATTTAGAGGATCACACTGGAAACTTGAGAAAAAAAATGAGGGTCAAACTGGTAGTTCAACCTTCATTCTTCACCCGTTTCTCCCATTCTCCATTTGTTATAACATGTTTAGAGGTATCTCTCAATTGTACTACTACTGAGAAACAAGTAGATATGCATAAACTAAGGATTCCTTTGTTCAGCTGTACTTCTAATGCATATATTATTTAGCATTTTCATATCTATGAATGCATTTGTGTAAAAAGGTAGGTGCATACAACTACGCTATATTGCTATTGTATATGTTCCTATTACCTTCTCTACATAAGAGCGAACCATATTTTCAATGTCTTGAACAACAGTCTCCGGCTGTCCTTCTGTAAATAACCAACAATTTAGTTTACATTACAGAAAAAATTGTGAAACGTGTAACGTAGTAAGGTCGAAAAGAAATGAAGAAGGGGGAAAATCATACCTACAGCAACTTTCGTTAGACCGGGTAAATCTATCAATGTTAAATTAACAACTGCAACACACAATAATCCATGAAACATCATCAGATTAAAGGTTAAAAACCAGAGAAAAAAACAGAATAAAAATTTCTTAAACTCATAATAGAAAATAGGAACATGAAGAAATGTGACAATAACATACTAATAGCAATCCACTGAACATTTAGAATTTTCAAGTATGTTCCATCAAACAATATTGGTATCAATGGTATGTAGGTACATCCATAAGAAATCAATTATAAAAAGAAAGTCGGGCTATTTTTTTTCCCTTTATTGTTGAACTGCATGATTTATGTTGAGTTGTAGGCAATACGTGAAAAAATTGACATCATTTTAAGTAAATGATCGAGGTCACTCCTGTTTGGGGCAACATCTGAGCACTGCTACTTACTGATGTGCTATTTATTGCGGAATGAAAATAGATTTCAGTAAGTCAAACATAAGCATAATCAAACAATAAAATTTCCTGATAGAAAATTAAAACAATGGCTCATCAAGAGAAAAATAATCACAACTCACCATTAGGGGAGTAGATGCTGAGATTAATGGGAAGTGGAGATATCTGGTTCTTCCTTCCGGTCACCCTGTCTGTTTCTTCCTGAATTTCTTTTCGTACCAAAGCTACATAAAAAATCAGACATATTTCTTTGAAATGAAAAACCGAAAAACCCTTCTATTGCAAGACCAACCAGGCAAGTTGCATATAGAAATATTATCTTTAGTAATATGTCAAACAAATGCACGGAAAGATACAGCCAGACCAAAAGCATGCACACACAATAGTGCTGCTAGAAATGACATAGAAATTTGTATTAGCAATAAGGTGAATTTTTATCAAGTAACTTAAATAAATATGCTAACAAAGTAAAAGGACATCAAAGAAAAGGTGGAAACTAAGGAAGATTTTTGAGTTGCAAGCAAAGACGGATATGTGGAGCTATTATTTTTGGGATTTGGGGAGACTGGCATCGTTTTCGATATTAGCTCTAGAACAACATTGCTCAGGTTATTGGATCAAAATCCAATAGTCTAGATACAGTCACACTGTTTTTGAATTAAAAATAAATAAATGCATCTTGACCGTTAGATTTTAATCCAATGGCCCCACCCTTAATGTCACCGAACTGACATTGAAACTAATGTCAGCCTCCCATTTCTTTTATTTTTGTGCCATGTATAGTGGTGGCAATAAGGAGAGAGATTTAGAGGATTGCATGAGGTAATTGGTATTTTTAGGAAATGTCAAATAAGAAAATATCATCTGGGAATATTTTGAGTAACACGGCTCAAGATAATCTGACATGATGCTGAATTTTTGTGAAGAAATGGAATGGATTTCTCCTTCAAAAGAAGGAATATTAGAATACTCGCGCCCAGGGGGGTAGGGGGATGTGGTGTTGCGAGCAAAAGCAAGCCAATTGGTAAGAATTGTAAGATAATAATACATCCCTACAATTCCTTCTTTTTTAGGTGAAAATTAAATATCAATCATAAATTAGAATTAGAAAAAGCAAGTAGGAAATAAATAACATGTAATCAAAAAGCAACATAGAAAATTTTCACGAGGGGGCTGATGGCCTACAGTAAGAATCAACCAATCCCCATTTCTTAAGATTCAACACCTTAGCTTCTAAGCATCAATAGGGTGAACGTACATACATGTATAATATGAAAATAATCAAACAGACAAACACAACACCCAGAAAAACTAAGCCTATATTTAACATGCGAAAGTCTACATATGATATGCACTGAAGGCAAATGTTGAACTTCATCAAAGAACAAGGATCTTAAGCAACACGGAAAGGATGTGGCTCTATCAAGACAAATACTTCTAGGATCCAAACATAGAGCAACATGAGAACGTCTCAACTACACAATGTCCTATTTTATCACCAGGAAATGGAAATCATATGGCTACCAAAGAATATTATAGTTCAATTTTTTAGCACGTCGTATGAAGATATTATGTTGTAAACTCATCAAAAATCTCCATTTTGTGACTTTCTAATACACCAATTCACCAACTGATAGTCCGATACACTAAGAATAATATCACCATTCCTATCAGAGGATGTCACTGAACATATAGAATAATACTGAGTTGTACCGCCAGATCTTAAATCAGCATTAGACGTGTTTTCCTCTGAATTTATAGTCAGATAAATGCATCAGGTAAAAGGCTATGTAGGAAAACCAAATCACAATACATGCATAAGAAACGACATACAGAAATCTGTGAATTTTTTGTTTCCCCGGTGAAGAAACTGAGCATACTCCTCTTGTCCCTGCTCTGTCTTGTATAATTGCAACACCAAAGGCCTCCTAGTCACAATACCTGCCATTATTACTGAACAAATTAGAAAATATAGCTCCATTTGATAATCAAAAACTGTAAGGACCAAAGAATGAATTACAACATTAATTTATTTTTATTTATCAACTTTTTTGAAAAAAAAAAAAAAGAAAAACGAAAATAAAAAAAGTAATCCTAGTCTGACAACTGTACAAAAACATCAATATATTTAATTAGCAAGGACAATAAGAAAACTGGAAAAAAAAAAAAAACAAATATTCTATTATTCTATCATTTTCTCTTATTATAGAATTAAAAAAATAAAAAAGAAAAAAGTGGCCAACTATTACAATGGGGTAAAGTTTTGACCAAAGTACAATAAAAGTATAAAGATTTGATATAAAAATCATATGCGATAAAATTTAAATCGGAGAAAGTACAAAAAAAATTAATAAAAATTTATGAATTTTGGTTATTTTCGACTAACCAAACAAACTCATGCACGTGGACACATTTTTGCGGAAATCAAAAGCAACTTTTTCGCTTTTAGAATTTTTAATTCTGACAAAATGTAATTTATCAGAAACAAAACAAAACCAAAAAAAAAAAATATTACCTGATCCCCTTGGCAAAAAATCCCTTCCAACAATACTCTCCAGCACCGAAGACTTCCCAGAACTCTACAAAAACCAATGAGAAAACACGATTCGAAAATCAAACTTCATGCCTAGTCTGTACATACATACATACAAACACATATATACAAGCATAGATAGAGAAATAGGGTTAGCGTGCGTGATACACAACGACACCCGGAAATTAATACACCTTAATGAGCCACATGTAACAACACAAATCAAAGCAAACCAAGATACTAAGATATACTTAAAGAGTTGAAGAGAAATTCACAATCGAATGGACCGTGTCCAAAGGTTGTAAGACTTCCTGAAAGCGAAATTCACAATCGAACCTAACAAAGATATACAGAAAGCAGAAACGCAAACACGATCGTTTTGAGTGTGTATATGCATGTACATACAAACCTTTAGAAATATATATATACATATATATAGAGAGAGTTTACACATGTACAGATATAGAGATAAGGAGAAAGAGATAACTTGACCGCCGACAACGACGATGGTGGGGAGAGAGTCCCAAAGAGTAGGCAAGGCATTGTCGGCGCCGTAGTCGCCGAGGACAGTACAGGCCCTCTGTATGCGATTAACGAGTCCAATGATGCTCTCCATCACCGGAAAACTGACGATTCTCACCTCCTATAAACGAACCCTAGGCCGGCGGTGAGTCGAGCGGACGATGAGCGAAGCAACGGTGGAGGCACAGACGAAGAAGCAGAAGTCGAAAGGGAGTGAAGAGAGCTATTTTTTTTCTCTTTTAATTTGAAAAATAATTAGGCTTTAAATGGCACATTGCGTGTGAAAGATTTTTTCTTCTCTAAATTTTTTCTTTATCCTAGGATTGTTTGGTTTGTCAAAAATAAAAAATTAATATAAAAGCTAGATAAAATTTTAATTACAAAATTAAAAAATTTAATAAAATTTAATTTTTTTTTTATTATTTTGACGAACACTCCTTATTTAAATTTTTTTATCCTTCATTCATATTACTAGTAATTGTTTGTATCTAGAAATATAATTTATCTTGTAAATATGTCAAATTTAAATTTATTGAATAGAGAGAGAGAAATAATCTCTTGATTGTTAAATAAATCTAACGATTAAAAATAAAAAAATATCATACATGAATTATAATGTTATATATAGATTTTTTTTTATATTTACCTACTTTTATTTTATTCATATGATAGCAATTATTTGAGTAGTTATTTTTAATTTTAAAAATTAAAATTATTTAGCAAATATTTAAAAATATTTTAATAAGTAAAAGTGAGTTAACTTAAAATGAGGAAATATCAAAAATAGATATAATAATAATAATAATAATAATAAGACGGTTTTGCATGTTGCGTAGGTGGTGGCAGTGTGGTAGCTGTGGTGGGCCGAACGTTGGATGGATAAATGCGCCGATCAGAGGTATAATGCGCCATGTGTGCACTTTTGGCAGTGATTGTGGGGTCTACTTGGATTTGAAATGTTTTGAAAATATCTGAAAGAGAGGCGGGCTGCAGTTTTTTTTTTTGTTTAAAGATGAGTGTAAATCCACGTCAAATATTATCAAAATATCTCTGCTAATTACTATGCAAACCATCCAAAATTTAAAACAATAAGTGCGTTTAGAGTGTCTAATAGTGAGATAAAATAAAATAGGATAATTTATGAATTTGTAATTCATGAAATGAAATAAATGGTGAAAATTTTTTAGAGATTGTTAGAAATTTTCAAAAATTTTCAGTGATTTTTAGTATTAAAAGTGAGATAAAATGAAATAAAGTGAGATAATTTATGAATTTATAATTCGTGCAGTGAGATAAAAAATGAAAAATTTTTAGAGATTTTTAAAAATTTTCAGAATTTTTCAGTGATTTTTAATAAATCAAATGTACCCATTATTAATAGCATTTCCCTTAATAATAATTTTGTGAGATAAGTATTATAATTAATTTATATCTTATTTAGTAGCAATATTTCTATTTATGATAATGATGATATCAAATAATTCATGTTATTTATTACAATGATTTTACGGGCATAAATAAATTTTTATGTCGTTCAAAATCACTATTAGTTTTATGTTTTTTTTAAATAGAATTTTTTAGCGCATGTTTGGTAATATTTATATTTTTTTTATCTACGTTTAACCATTTTTGTTTTTAGTTTTTTTACTTTCAATGGTCGTTTTTCCCTGAAATAAAAACAAAAACTTGTTTAATAATGTAATTTTGTATATTGTAATTAATTTTATATTAACAAAATATTTAATTTTATTAAAATTTTTATCAAATTGTTGAATTTAATAAAATATATTTTGTATTAATTTAATTAATTGATTTAATACAATATTTTCAATTAAATTAACTTAACGTTATATATTATTTATTTTTACAATAATTAATAATAAAACATATTGATAAATAACATAATTTAATAATAAATTATACATCCTAAATGACATTTGAACAATAAAGGCATATTTTTTTTTTTCCAAGTCTCATCCATTCGCTGTTTGGCACAGTCCATTTTGGTGTTGTTTGATTTGAAAATATTTTTTTCTGTTTTACGAGAAAATTTATATTTTGAAAAATATGGGTCTATTTCGCAAATTGTTAGCTTTCTCCAACTTTTAATTTTTTTTATATTTTTCTTTAATTTTCTCTAACTTTTTTAACCAGAAGTAATATATTTTACCAAACCCATTAAAAAGTTACTACACATATAAAATTACTAAGTTTCTACAATTTATTTTAATTTTTTTCCAATTTTTGCAAAGTTTTACTAAATTTATAAAAATTTTCTATTATCAATTTTTTCCTACGAGTTGTGACAAGTTGAAGAAATTGATGCACCGAATGGGCCTATATTTTTTAAAAATTACTTTGTAAACTAAATATTTTTTTTACATGTTTTCATTTTATTTAAAAAATAACAAAAAAACAATTGAAAAAAAATATAAGTCAAACCAAATGGACAAAAATGACTAAACAACTGTTTGAGGGAGTATGGAAGCGTTCGGAGACACAATTTTTTAATAATTTTTAGTTTTTTATTAAAAATTATTAATTATAATTTTTGGTGTGTTTAGTAAAATAAGTAACAGTTTTTGACAATTTTTGAGTGTTTAATAAAAATTTTGACATTTTTTAGTAAATAGTGGTAATTTTTAATAACTTTTAATAATTTTTGATAACTTTTGAAAGTTACATAATAGAGCAGAAAAGTAGTAAAAATTGATAGTTTGCCAAATACGTTAAAATCAAAAGTTGATAATTTTTTGCTAAAAATTTTACCACCAAAGAGCCCCTATATCACCTAGAGAGAGGTGGGATCAATGTGAATTGTTTTGATGTAGATAATGAAAATGGGAATGTATTGCATTTATACTCCAAAATGCAAAATGCAGTACAATGAAAGATATACTTTTCGTAAAATCGTCATATTATTAAAATATTTTTTATATAGAATAACTTATTTTAAAAAAATAAAAATTAATTAAGAAAATAAAATAACATATATATTTATAAGATTAATTGTATTTTTTATTTAATATAGATATTCATTTATCATCCTTTCGTAAAAGGTTTAAAATTATTGTTTACTTTATTATCAAACGATTTATTATCAATTCATTATTTTTAATGATTTTTTAATAAATTTATAATATTTGTATACTATTTTTGAATCGTTAAACTTAGTGCATTTGAATGTTTATATACCATCCGTTTTGATACGTGTGTATCATCAAGACATAGTACACATGGGTATTGGGTAGTGATGATTTTAGGTAATTGTGGGCGGGATGACACATTTGTTAACTATTATATTTCAATCTATTTTTTTAGTAAATTACATTTAACAAATTTGTCTTTACTACTAGTCTTATTTTAAAATCTATGCTTTAAATTTTTATGAGTGAGTTTAGTTTGCAATAAAACTTCAAAAATCTCTATAAATCTCTATTAATTTTATATCACATCAATTTTTTTCTTTCATTACACGTATTACGAACTCTCAATTTATCTCACTTTATCTCACTTTGGGTTTGCTTGGAGTAAGAAAAAGTGAGATAAATTGAGAGTTCGTATTTTTCTTTATATTGGATCTTTCCAGCCCTTACTTTATCTAAATGGAATTGCTGATAAAAGTTGTATATATCTATATAATATAAAGTACATATCTATAATCTATATAATAAAGATAAAGAGAGAAAGAAAGACTTTTTAATCCTTACTTTACATGTAATGTAACATAGTAATTTTTTTTTTTTTTTTTTTGCAGTGAAAGAAAAAAGTTGATATGATATAAAGTTAATAGAGATTTATAGAATTTTTTGTTATTTTTCAACAAACCAAACGAAACCTTTATCTCACTTTATCTTACTCCAAACTCACCTTATATATTGAACCCAAATCCCCTTTCGTCAATTGTGAGTAAACAAATGTGATGTAATACTTTTCTTGTCAATAAATTTAATGAAAAGGAAAAGAATATATCAATTTAATTGTAATTTATTCAAAATTTTTCTTATTTTATCTCACTTAGCTCTAACGAAATATAACATAATAAATAATTCCTATACATAAATCCAACCTCAACGTATATGTAATTCAACTCATTATTTATTGGAATCATTTGACGTACCAAATAATAATAATAATAATTTTTTTAACTTTATCCACTAAATAAAAGATCAACTTTTATTCATTTTCTCTAACCTTTATCAATTTTCTCAAACTTTTACAAATTTCTCTAATTTTACCAACTTTTTCTAAGATGATGTTTGAAGTGAAAAAAGTTAGTACAAATTGATAAAAATTACAACTTTATAATTTGTACAGTGAATAAAAATTTTCAATATTATAAAAATTTGTTAAATTTTATAAAGCTCCAAATTAGTTCTATTTTTATTTAATTTTTAGCAATGTTATCCAATTTTATTAATTTCATCAAATTTTTTTAACTCTTACAAATTTTTGTTGAATAACTAACCAACAATTAAAATATCACATGTCAACTCCATATGCAAAACTGCATATTTTTTTTTAAACGCCCAAACCACCTTATGTTATTTATCCCCTCTAATACAAATTAAATATGCTGTAAGAAACACAGTGATGAACAATGAATATTGATCCAACAAATCAAGAGACGCCCTTTCAAACAAATGCTCAAAAAGCAGAACATTCTTCCCCCCCCCCCCCCCCCCAAAAAAAAGGTGAAAGCTTGCCACATTGCTTTGCCCGTCAACAGAGCTCGATTCTAGCACCGGAATCCAAATCGGCATCATTGGCGGTTGCCTTTGCTTTAGAGTCCTCGAGGTAATGCTGATAGATATATGAGAGAGAGCCCCAGATAGCCAGCAGCAGAGCTATGACCTTCACACCATTCATCTTGTCCTGGAAGAACATCACAGCAAGAATTGGCACAGCAGGCAACGCCAAAGTGCTAATCACATTGGAGAAGAGAGAAGACACCTCGAAGATCAGCCCCAACAAGCCTAAAGAAGAAACCTGCCATCATTAAGGATGATCATATTAAACCCGATGTATACTTATCGTAACTTGTCTTGAACACGAAATTGCTTATAGAAAACAAAAGTGATAATTAATTCAATTTGGAATTAAATTAATTATTTAACATGTTAATTAAATTCTAAGATATTTGAGCATCAAAATAGTAAGGGTGAGCATTGGTTCGTTTAATTCAGTTTGATTAATTTAGTTTACAAAAAGTATAACTAAAGGAGTGTTTGGAGTGATGAAGAGTAAGATAAAATTAGATCAAATAAGATAATTTGTAAGTTTGTAATTCATGTAGTGAGATAAAAAACGAATAACTTTTAGAAATTTTTAACATTTTTCAGCGTTTTTCAGTGTACCAAATGCACCATAAAACAACCAAATAAGGGATCAGGTTAATTCAGTTCATTTTATTAAAAATTAATAAAAAATTCAGATTTTTAGTATATTTAAATATATTTATATTATATTAATATATATAGTTTTAAAATTATAATAGCTCATATGCACACAAACTGTGGATGAATTTGTTCCTCAATTTTTTATTCTTCCCCCCTTTTCTCTTCCCTCTCCCTAGTCACTTTTCCATTTGTATAAATTTTTATGTATTTCTTCTTCCTTACAAATGGGCATTGAAAAGAAAAGAGTGGTTAAGAAAGGAAGTTAAGAAGGGATTTAAGAGATTCAAAATTCTAAATAGGACAGACACCTAAAACTGTTAAATTTTGGTTTTCCTTTTATATATTATTATAAATAAACTGTATATATAAATACTTTTTATATATTAAATATATTAATATATAAGTTCATGTAATTTGGTCATTTTGATCGGTTTGAATTTTTTTATACTAAAATATTAATATATAAATAGAAAAACCAACCAAATTAATCGAAATATTTTAGGGTGCGTTTTTTAAGTGGTAAAAAGTGGGATAAAATAAAATAAAGTAAGATAAATTATAAATTCGTAATTTGTGCAGTAAAATAAAATATAAATAATTTTTAATATTTTTTATTATTTTTTTTATAATTTTTTTGTCACCTCGAACGTAACGTTAACTAAAATACAAAGATTTTGGTTCAAAAATTCAGTTAAAAGGCCAATTATGCTCACCCCTGAACACAAAATAGAAGCCATTGTGAAAGTTTCAACCCAAATTTCAACCCCTACGTACCTGCCATGTTATGGCAATCCAAATAAGCGTCATCAAATAAGAAACCTCTCCCTTCCGATTCTCTCTCATCTCCCTGCTCAAACCCTTCCACTCGCCGCTGGCGAAAAGTCCAACAACGCAGCCGCAGGTGGCGACGAAGGAGGGGTAGATCTGCATGTCAAGCACCGCTCTGAAAGTCTCTCTCTTGATCATCTTTTGGAAAGAGAGCTGGATTAGGGAGAGCCACAGAGAGTACGTGGCGGAGGCACCGAGCGTGCAGAGAAAGCCAATTGTGTACTTCAATTTGGAGACGTTTGTGGTGTTGTCGGCGTCCGAATGGACGGCCAGAAGAGAGGCGGAGATGGTGAGGAGGACTAGGGAGTTGAGGATCAGAGCGGTGAACTTTTGCGAATTGAGGAAGAAGGAGAAGAGGGCGTTGAAGGCCAGCTGGGTGGCGCAGAGGAGGGAGTAGGTGGAGACCGGGAGGTAGAGGAGTCCGTAAGAGTACATCAAGTTGTCCCCTGTCAAGAGGAGGCCGAAGAAGAGGTAGAGGGCGGCGAGGGCGGAGATCGGCGCCGGTTCCGGTGAGGGATCGGTGGTGGTAGTGGAGGAGGAGGAATTGGGTTGGTGGTGGTGTGGGAAGAAGAATAAGAGGGGGATTAGGATTGGAAAGCCTGCTGACTGAACAAATGTTGCCATCCATTTGCTGTTTCCCCCTTCATCGTAGTATAGTCTTCCTAAGAGAGTGGCTGCTGATTGGCCTGCTAGAAGAAAGAGGATGTAGAGGGAAACTCTCAGCCACCACCTATAATTTTTTGTTCTGGGAATTTGTAATTGATTTTCTGCAGATATATCCTTTCCAGAGTTTGGTTCTCTGCCTTCTTCAACTTAAGAAAGAAAAAAGAGAACATCGACAAATTAATATTATATACATATATCAATGTATGTATAGCAGTGATGAGGGATTTAAGACTATAACCTCTGGAGTGAAGTTGCAGTCCTTGAGCAGAGTTCATGATGCCTCTGAAATTGATGAAGTTGCTAAGCAGAAATATGCAGTTTCTTCTTTCACAGAGAGCCTTTTTCAGACCATCGTTCAGAATTCAAGCCACCCATTTGGGGCTCCTAAGCGGACGTTGTTGTACTCAATCTTCCCTCTGATTTGAAACTGGGAAAGTTGGACTGTAAAAGCTCGAATTTTAAATCATCGATTCGTTTGGAACTCCGTTAATTCTTACCGGTTCAGTTCAGCTCCGGCTCGATGTCGTGACCATTAGTCTCACTCAGTTTATCATTTGGCTCAGTGTCAGATTGAATTGTTGATCTGGTTGAACCGATAAGATCAACGAGTTGAACTTGAGAGCACTTTTCACTAGTCGGCAATGTTGACTCTTTTTAAGTTGACTCTCACTTTTTTTTTCTTTTTAGTGAAATGCGTTAAACGTAAAGTTGTTAATGGCTAGATAAACTCTTCGGTGACTTTGACACGGTCACAACAAATTTGAAATTTTTAAATAAAAATGAAAGTGATATAATTTATTACTCAAGAGAAAGAAAAAATATTTTTACGAGACGTTTTATACATATACATCTTGAGAAAGGAGCGATTATTAGCGAATATGTAAGTTAATATTACATTTAGCATGACTAATCAGAAATTCGATTTTTAACTATTAATTTATTGATTTTTTTCTTGGTAATGATCAAAATTATACTTTCTATATTTAAATTTTTTTTGAAACATTGAAAGGTGAACATCTTAAATTAACCCAAAAAAAAAAAACAAAAAAAAGTTAAATTTTTTTCTTTCAAATTGAACTTAAATACTGATATTTCTTATTCAACTTAAAAGAAAAAAAAAAATTAAGTGCCAATCTCATATGAATGAGAGCAATTAAAGGTATGTGTCTATACCGCCTACCGTCAAAGTTGGCTTAGCAATGCGATGATGGCAATTGATAGATATTTTTTGTAGTAACATAGGGTGTACCAAAAATTTTAATTATATATATAATTACACACAACACTTTATTTGGTAGCCGGCTGTTTTGTAAAATTTTATGTAAGTTCCCAAAAAAAAAAAAAATTAGAGAGAATTGAAGAAAGTTGATAAAAAGTAAAAAAATAAAAAATAAAAAAAAAGTTAATAAATGTTTTTTTTTTTTT